>CM057339.1:53260534-54601956 GCA_030015575.1 Agapanthus africanus
TGGTGACGAGAGACGGTATTTGTGTGGACCCGAAGAAGATCGAGGCAGTTCAGCGTTGGCCTAGACCAGTATCAGTTACAGAGGTTCGCAGCTTTCTAGGTCTGGCCGGCTATTATCGACGTTTTGTCCAGGATTTCTCCCGCATTGCTGCACCTTTGACCGGGTTGACCCGGAAGGGGGTTCCTTTTGATTGGACCCAGGCATGTGAGGATAGTTTCCAGCAGTTGAAGACTCGTCTGACTACTGCACCAGTGTTAGCATTGCCTTCAGGATCAGGCGGGTTCGTGGTATATTGTGATGCTTCTAGAGTGGGGCTGGGATGTGTGTTGATGCAGCACGACAGAGTTATCGCGTATGCTTCTCGGCAGCTGAGGAAACACGAGCAGAACTACCCCACCCATGATTTAGAGATGGCTGCAGTGGTATTTGCACTTAAGATCTGGAGACATTACCTATACGGGGAGTCGTGCCAGATATTCACTGACCACAAGAGTTTGAAGTATATCTTCCAGCAGCGAGATCTGAACCTGAGACAGCGCCGTTGGATGGAGCTGGTGAAGGATTATGACTGGGAGATTCTATACCATCCGGGCAAGGCGAATGTGGTGGCAGATGCTTTGAGTAGGAGGCCCGGAGGTAGCTTATCTTGTTTGAGCACAGTACAGATGCAGTCGACGGCGGATTGGCAGGTGTTATGTGATAGCAGAGTGCAGTTCGAGTTTACTCCTACAGGGGGACAGCTGGCCCATTTCAGAGCACGCCCGCAGTTACTTGACCGTATCCGCGAGGCACAGTCCGGCGATGCCCGTATCTTAGAGATTATTGAGCAGATTCGGCAGGGCAGAGTTTCTGAGTTCGTGATTGATGATCAGGGGATACTTCGATTTGGGACTCGACTGTGTGTGCCAGATTCAGAGGGACTGAGGCGTGATATTCTCGAGGAGGCACATAGATCCGTATACAGTGTGCATCCAGGTTCCACCAAGATGTACCGTGATTTGAGAGAGGTTTACTGGTGGGACGGGATGAAGAAGGATATTACAGACTTTGTGTCGAGATGCCTGACTTGTCAGCAAGTCAAGGCCGAGCACCAGAGGCCAGCCGGCGAGTTACAGCCTTTGCCCATCCCTGAGTGGAAGTGGAAGCAGGTCTCCATGGACTTCGTTGTGGGTCTACCCAGGACAAGTCGAGGGTACGACTCTATTTGGGTGATTGTGGATCGACTGACGAAAGCGGCTCACTTTCTGCTAGTGAAGACCACTTTTGGATTTTCTCAGTACGCCCAGGTTTATATTGATGAGATAGTGAGACTGCATGGCGTTCCGACTTGCATCGTGTCCGACCGGGGCACCCAGTTTACCAGCCGATTGTGGCAGAAACTACAGGAAGCTTTGGGCACCCGATTGAGTTTTAGCACAGCCTTTCATCCTCAGACTGACGGTCAGTCGGAACGTACGATTCAGACTCTTGAGGACATGCTCAGAGCTTGTGTTTTAGATTTCGGTGGTAGCTGGGATCGTCATTTGCCTTTGATCGAGTTTTCCTACAATAATAGCTTCCAGGAGACGATTCAGATGGCACCTTTTGAGGCTTTATATGGGAGGAGATGTCGATCGCCTGTATGTTGGACAGAGCTCAGGGAGAGCAGTATTTTAGGGCCGCAGATCGTACAGGAGACGACCGAGAAGATACAGCTGATTCGGGACAGGATGAGAGCGGCACAGAGCAGGCAGAAATCATATGCTGACAGGCGCCGTCGCCGACTCGAGTTCGCTGTTGGCGATCATGTTTTCCTGAAGGTCTCTCCGATGAAAGGTGTGATGAGATTTGGGCGGAAAGGGAAGCTGAGTCCTAGATATGTTGGTCCTTTCGAGATCCTAGAGCGTGTTGGTCCAGTCGCTTATCGGTTAGCTCTTCCGCCCAGCTTCCCCGATGTTCACCCCGTATTCCATGTCTCGATGCTCCGCAAGTATCTTCATGATCCTTCCTAGGCGATTTAGCACCAGACGATCTAGCTAGAGCGTGATCTTTCTTTCACCGAGCAGCCGGTGGTCATTTTGGATCGGCAGGTGAAGAAATTGAGGTCGAAGGTTATACCGTCCGTCAAGGTCCTTTGGCGTGGCCCGAACAACGAGGAGGTCACCTGGGAGACCGAGGTCGAGATGAGGAAGAGATATCCCCATCTTTTTGAAGGTACGCATAGTTAAATTCTAAATTCGGGGACCGAATTTCTTTAAGGGGGGAAGATTGTAACCCTTCGAAAATCGTTTAGGCAGTTTTTCGGTAATCGGATAATTTTTCGGCTTTTTCCGTAAAAATTCAAAATAGGTATTTTTCATTGTAGACCTAATTATACAAAATTTAGATAAGATATTACTATAATTTTGTCACTAAAATGTCACCTATAATTATCTAGTTAAATAAAAAAAAATTCGTAATTAATTATTATTTTTTATTATTTTAAGCCTTTTTAAATACATTAAATTAGTGATAAATACAAATTTAATTAGGTAAATTTCATAATTAGGAGTCTTTATAAGCTAAAATATGGTGTTAATAAAATTATATCATGACTTGCAAACTTTTGATTTTAGGGTGGGAAATTTAATGGAAAAATGGTGTAAAATGAGGTTTTTTTTGTAAATTGTTGATGTGAAAGCATTAAATGATAACATAATGGGTTTTTTTGACCTAGAAACTTCCACAAAACTCCCACAACCTCCCTCCCTTGCTCCAGGCCGAGCTCACTGCTGGAAACACCATTTTCCCCTCTCTTTCTTGCTTCAAAATTGCTTCAAAAATCAACAAAAATCCACAAAAATATACAATTTTCTTCACTAATTCTAACCTAAATCCCATTCCACTTCTTCCCAAACCCTAATTTGTTTAAAAGGTGGAGAAAAGAGGTGTCTTGGAGGCTAGTTCAAACTAGGAATCATCACTTGTGAGGTACAATCTTAATCTAGTGTTTAATTGTAGTGTAAGCTTGCTAGATTTTGTAGTTTAAGTGTGAAATTTAGGTTATTTTGTTTGCTCATGAAAATCAAGAGAGGGATTTGAGTCCAAATTAGGGTTTGTAGCATGGTTGATGGATTTAAGTTAGGGATTAGTTATCTAATTGATTGGAGTGGTTAATAGTGTAGTGTTATGCTCGTTAAATCGACAAAATTTCGATGTTTGTATCGAATCGGTAAGCAAATTGCTTACTAGATTTTTACAAAAATTAGAATGCGATCAAATTGTGTTATGTTAGCGATATAATTAGCTTCGTATAGGACTATTAGAGTGCGCGAACGCGGGGTTTTGTCTAGTCGGGTTTTAGTTTTTTCGATTTCCCCGAAATGAAGATTTTAGTTAACGATTAGCGATTTTCGTGCGTTTTCCCGCGCACCGAGTGTATGTTATGTTTAATTCGAGAGCGTCGATAATTGTATATTGTGACTTGCATCGTTTTAGGTTTTGTAATCTTATGCTTGGTATTGTGCAAATATAGGATCGATCGGGGAAACATCGGACACGGCACGTAAAGGCAAGGCGGTGGTCGGATCGGATTAGCGGGGATTTCAGGTGAGTAGATGTATTCATCTATGGGGGAATCGTCTGGATGGCGCGATGCGCCCCCTAGTTAGGATTACCCTACTTCTTGCAAGATTTATATTGTTAGCTAGCTTATCTATTCATGTACATTGCATACTCTTATAGCTAACCGTATATTAGATTGCATGGACATACATCTATACTTATGCGATATCACTTCGTAGGACACGAACACCATTACCATTGGCATCTGTTGCACGCGCACTATTCATGTGACACACGCCTTTGGTAATTGCCATGCCACGTGCACTATAGAACCTGTTTATCATAATATCGCCACTTGCATTCATACTTGATATGTGAAATTGCATAGCATACATATACCTCGCATCATCATCATATTTATATAGATTTCTAGCCGAAATTCACATCGTATGCATTGATATCATAGACATTTATCATATATAACATGTGGACATTATGATTTTCTTGAGGATTTCAGTATTGTTGCGATTTCTGGATTTTTGGGGAAAACCGCAAGAATTTAACAAAAGCTTATATTTATCATTTTTAAAACAAAGTTGCGGTTTTCTCGTGATGTATGTGTCGTCCACCATGAGTTTTCATGTTTTCTGTTGGATTTCGAGACCCGATTCGAGGAGTGGATGAACCGTCTCGGGTACATGGTGGGCCCGGTATGGTACCCCGGGGCAAGAAGATCGAGTTGTAGACGATGAGCCTGGCAGGGGAAGACTACCTACCGGTGATGTCTGGCGCGGCGGATATCCGGAGGATACCGACCGTTGTCGTGAGATTTATGATATGGGCCGATCCGGACTGACGGAGCCCGATATTGAGACAGATATGATTCCTTTTTGGTGTCGATGCTTGACACGGGTTTTCAGATGATTTCTTGATGATATTTAGCTATTATACAGATATTCATGTTCTAAAGTTAAGAATTCAATAACCTTAGCAGTTAAAACACTTAAAGACTTAATAATGACATTGCATACCTGTGCATGCATACTAGAGATATCATAGCACATATGGACATGCATGTTGTGGTGCATTGCGTGCATTCTTACGATTGACTTATTAGATGTTATATTTACTCACGAGCTGGCAACTCACCCCCGTTGTGCCACAGTGTCTTGCAGGTCGGACCCGTCAGTCTTGTAGCGGCGGGCTATCTTGTCATCAGTTCCTTTTGCTCAGACTCGCGACATCGCCCGTAGGTGGGTTGCGAGTATACTTTATTTCTTTTTGTTTTATCATTGTATCTAGTATTCTCCATCTACCACTTGTATTGTATATGCGACCTAGTGATGAGACTGAGAGATTTGTATATTTGTCGTTTCTTTTGGGTCGAGCTCACTTGAGCCGACGTGTGTTTTCTGGTATTTGCATCTCTTTTATGCTCTTTTTCTTGATATTACTATTATATTGCATGTGGTTGTGATCCGCCTTGGGCGAAGAGCTAGCTCCCGTTTGGGGATGCCATTTTTATAATTACAGGTTTATTATCTTGTTGTACCCATTTTGGGGGATAGAAAATACAGGGGAGCCTCTGCCGAAATTTTCAGAAATTTTTGATGTTTTTTTTTTGGATTCTATGCAACTTCAAAACCGTTTTCATTTAAGGTTTTCCTTCACTCTCTTTTGATTTTGGGTTAGATTTCTGGGCTTTGGCTGACTTAGGTTACGGTACGCCTTTAGACGTCTCGTAATCTAAGTGCCAGTCACGTTCCGTACTTTCGGGTCGTGACAAAGCGTAAACAAAGTACCCCTATAATCAAATCGGGGGTAGGTCTCATCTTCGTGACTCCACAAGGAGGGATAATGCGTTTCGCTTTCTCCTTAACAGAGCCGAGGATGAATAACGAAGCCGAATATGAAGCCTTGATAGCAAGTCTTGAGATCGCCATTGACATGGGAATTGAAGACCTCCTTATATACGGGGATTCTCAACTGGTCGTTAGTCAAGTAAATGGCGACTACCAAACGTGCAAACCGGAATTGGTAAAATACGGTGAAAAGGTGCAACAACTGTTGACCCAAATTCCCTCCTATACTTTGGAAAGCATACCGCGCGCGGAAAACAGCAAAGCAGACTTGTTGGCCAAACTTACTAAAGAGCTGGCTGACGAGAACCTCGATGACGTCAGAATCATGGTACAAAGCCGTCGGGTGCTTGCCCCAGCAGAAATATCTCCGGAATCATCCAAAGAAAAAGGAGCGAGCGAGCAAACGAACCTGCAAGTAAAAGACCGGGAAAAGGCTGAGGATTGGAGAGAAGTCTTCATAGACTACTTTAAGTCCCACCGAATGCCTGAAGAAGCGTCCACAAGACATCAGCTTATGAAACGAGCTCTGTCTTTCGCCTTCGTCAATGATACTCTGTATAAGAAGTCGTTTGATTCTCTGTGGCTGAGATGCTTAGGACCTGATGAAGCGAAAAGAGTCGTCCAGGAAGTTCATGACGGACTCTGCGATTCTCACCAAGCGGGCCCAAAGATGAAGTTGAAGATCAAACGAATGGGCTACTACTGGCCCACGATGATTCAGGACTGCCTCGAATATGCGAAGCAGTGTCGCTCATGTCAAATTCATGGGGATTTCATCCATCAGCAACCAAATTCATTACATCCAACGGTGGCTAGCTGGCCATTCGAAATGTGGGGGACTGATATAGTCGGCCCCATCGAACCAGCATCGTCTAGAGGACATCGTTTCATCCTAGCGACGACTGATTACTTCTCTACGTGGGCAGAAGCGGTACCGCTGAGAAAAGTAAAGACGGAGAATATTCTCCATTTCTTCAAGACGCATGTCATATATCGGTTTGGAACGCCGAGACGGATCATCTCCGATAACGGGCCAGCCTACAGAAGCCACAAGATCAGTCGCTTCGCGCAGCAACACAATATAGATTGGAGATATTCCTCGGTTTATAATCCGCGAGCTAACGGTCTAGCTGAGGCTTTCAACAAGACCTTGACGAAGATCATGAAGAAAACAGTGTCGCGAAATAAAAAAGACTGGCATGAAAGACTGCAAGAGGCTCTCTGGGCATATCGAACTACGTTTAAAACGGCCACAAACGCAACACCATATGCGTTAGTATTGGGGACAGAAGCAGTACTCCCCCTCGAGATAGAGTTACCCTCTCTACGAGTGGCAGTCCATTACGAGCTGACGGACGAAGAAAATGCTCACCTTCGGCTTGAGGAGCTTGATGCCCTTGAAGAAACACGGCTCATAGCGCAACAAAATTTGGAAGCTTGTAAAGCAAAGATGACGCGCTCATATGAAAGATTGACCCGACCGAGGACATTCCGCCAAGGCGAACTTGTGCTAGTGGTCAAAAGGCCTATGATTCCCAATTGCGCCAAGCGAGGAAAATTCGAGCCAAACTATGAAGGCCCATACATCATAGATAAGGTCTACCAGGGTGGGGCCTATCTACTCATGGATATGCACGGTGAAAGGCCTTTCAGGCCGATAAACGGTCGCTTCCTAAAGAAATACTATGCTTGATGAGCCACAGCTTAGGTCAATGATAGATGACGACGACTACGTCCGCTCACTATCTTCCTAAGCTCAAGCTTTATAAGCAGTAGCCCACCTCTCAACGACGGACCGAAATGTCCTTAAATTAGTAGCAGACCGAAACGTCTCTAAACTACTACCGCAGCATCTTTAGGCTGACGAGATATAAAAAAAAACATATAAAAATAAAATAAAATAAAAAACGGTATGTCCATAAGCAAAAGGGCACGGATGAAAACCCAAAAAGGGCTCCGTGAGTAAAAACAGCAGGGCTACCGGCGAGTGTTCGAGAAAACCCGAAAGGGCGCAACCTCGTTAAAGAACACTTACAAGATCCTCTTGACCTTGTAGGGAGAAACCACCTGCGTGAGATCCTTACGACTCACGAGGGAGCAACACACTTAGGGATCCCCACGATTCCTAAGGAGAAAATACACTTGCGAGATCCTCACGACTCGTAAGGAGAACTCTCTTATGGGACCCTCACGGCTCATAAGAGTTGAAAGTCTTAAATTACAGAGACCTAAACCTGTGCTTAAGCAACCCCCACAACTTCCGATATTGCCCTACAAGTGGCTCAATACTGACCCTTGTATACAATCCACGGGCGCGAATAAACATTTCCCTAATCAAGTCTCATCCGAGACTGGGGATATGTTCGCATGATGAACAACCCTTATAAGTCCTCTCGACTTACAAGGAGAAAACCCTCTGGTAGGATCCTTACGACTTACAGAGGAACATACATTTAGGAATCCTCACGATTCCTAAGGAGAAAATACACCTACAAGATCCTCACGACTTATAGGGAGAAATACCTTTCTGAGACCCTTACAGCTCATGAAGTTAAAAGCCTTAGACGACAGGACCCTAACCCTGTTCGCTAAGCTACCTTTGTTCAACATCGACGGAGGCAGATGATGATTCGCTCCTGGCAATATCCCAGTTGTAGCGGTGTTGATGCCGAAATTGGTGCCTAATTCCAGGTTTACGGCGGAAAGCCAGTAGGCCGCACATGCATACGGAATAGCCGAAATGATTGGGCAACTTGCAAGAAAAAGCAGCAAGTAAAAATGTAGGCATGAAAAATAGCCGAAATGATTGGGCAACTCGCAATAAAAAGCAGCAAGTAAAAACAAAATAAACAGCCGAAATGATTGGGCAATCGCGACCTTCGCGATATAAAAGCTGAAATGATAGAGAATCGCGGAGATAAAACAAAAAAAAATGATGATAAAATTTTGGCCCTACAGTTAAGATCACATCGATCCTTGTATACAATTCAAGGGCGTAAACAAAGAGGGAACCATACTTTCCCAATAGGCTCCGTCAGAAGACGAAGCCAAATCTCGACGGTTCAGTCCAACTCTGAAGAAACCAGTGTCTTCAGCAAACTCCTCGACTCACGGATACAAACACTCCTTGACGAGAGCCTTCTGATCCGCGTCGACTCGCAGAGCCACCAGTGCCTCCGTGGGAAATCCTCAACTCGTTTCAAACCCCAAGGAAAAAAATAATCCTTGGCGCTTGGGAAACAAATAATCCCTAGCAAATTCCTCGACTCACGGATACAAACACTCCTTGACGAGAGCCTCCTGATCCGCATCGACTCGCAGAGCCACCAGTGCCTCCGTGGGAAATTCTCGACTCGTTTCAAACCCCAAGGAAACAAATAATCCTTGGCGCTTGGGAAACAAATAATCCCTAGCAAATTCCTCGACTCACGGATACAAACACTCCTTGACGAGAGCCTCCTGATTCGCGTCGACTCGCAGAGCCACCGGTGCCTCCGTGGGAAATTCTCGACTCGTTTCAAACCCCAAGGAAACAAATAATCCTTGGCGCTTGGGAAACAAATAATCCCTAGCAAATTCCTCGACTCACGGATACAAACACTCCTTGACGAGAGCCTCCTGATCCGCGTCGACTCGCAGAGCCACCAGTGCCTCCGTGAGAAATTCTCGACTCGTTTCAAACCCCAAGGAAACAAATAATCCTTGGCGCTAGGGAAACAAATAATCCTTAGCAAATTCCTCGACTCACGGATACAAAAACTCCTTGACGAGAGCCTCCTGATCCACGCCGACTCGCAGAGCCACCAGTGCCTCCGTTGGAAATTCTCGACTCGTTTCAGACCCCAAGGAAACAAATAATCCTTGGCGCTTGGGAAACAAATAATCCCTAGCAAACTCCTCGACTCACGGATACAAATACTCCTTGATGAGAGCCTCTTGATTCGCGTCGGCTTGCAGAGAAACTGTGTCTCCGCGGGAAATTCCCGATTCGTCTCAACATGCAAATGAAGCCTCAGGCAGCAGGGACTAAAAAAAAACTTGCTTCCTGAACAATGGGACCCTGCAAGTCAATCCAAAATGGTCTCTTGCATACTATTCACGGGTCTCACTCTCCAAAGTCGAATTTCGACGAGGAGGGAAACAACCGCTTGTGGGTCCTCTCAACTCGTAAGAGGGAAAAATTCTCTTATAGGATCCTTACGACTTGTAAGAGAAAACCACACTTAGGAATCCTCATGATTCCTAAGGAGAAAACCCACCTACGAGATCCTCTCGATCCGTAGGGAGAAAAGTCTCTATGAGACCCTCACGGCTTATAGAGTTGAAAAGTCTTAGGCAGCAAATCTGAACCTGCGGCCTAAGCCATCGCTATTTCTTAAGAAAGTCAAGATGCGTGCTGTATTATCCGTCAACCATGTTTATTAAGATAGCATGCCGATAATAAGAGAAAGAAGAAAGCTACAGAAAGAACATCCGATTTACATTTGATCAGGCGTTCGAGACGCATTCATTTATGCATGGGCAGAAGACTCAAGACGAGAAATAAGACAAGCTGAAATAAAAAAAAGGAGGGTTTCCATTCATATTGCTAAAAATTCTTACAATCACAAGAGCAATGAATAAGAAACATTATTCAAATTATTACAACGGTATAACCTCAGATCCGGGGCACGGATTGAGGAATTCAAAAGTAAGGCCATCCAGAGTTCTTTTGGCCTTTCTAATTATTCTTATGCGCAGCCTCTCGCGCTCCTCTGTGTCAAGATCCTCGGCAAGCCCTCCCGGCCTTCGATAAGCAGCAACTATCGTCTTCTGCTGGAAGATTTGGTGTAGGATGTCAATGAGGCTGTCCCGCCGTTTCTTCGAGATCAGCCCCGTCAGGTACACTGAATGCACCTTGTCCTCGGTATCATCCAGCGCATTGAGCGGCAGGGCCTCGTGAAGACCCGGAAGTGCTCTCCATATTGCTCCCAGCACGACTTTCAAAAGAGCCGAACGACGGGGTAGCAGCCAACCACCGCTTGCGTTCAGACGACCCATGACCTCTGCACATTGAGCGTCTGTAAACTCCTGGTTTTGTTGACGACCCTGTGCGCGGATATCGTCATAGGTGATGAACTCGTGCAAACTGTATAGATGCACCGCCATTATGCCTGGAGGAAATACCACAGGAAGATTAACGATAGAAGAAAAAATAATATACATAGAGGGCTAAATTCCTAGAGAGCAAAGCTCTGTTCAGGAATTAAAACCCATGAACAAAAGCTTAATGAAACCCCAATGGGGATATCTTTAGATTAAAAGATCTGTGAGAGCAAAGCTCTTTGACTGAGATTAATTTAAATTAATTTGATTTACATTAATTTTACCTAAAAGTTTCTAACTTTGAAAATGAGCAAAGCTCTGCTAGTGAAACCCCAATGGGGATCTCTTTAGATCAAAAGATCTATGAGAGCAAAACTCTGCTGGTTAAAATTAATTAAAATTAATTTAATCAAAGAATCAATTTTACCCAAAGTTTTTCTAAAAACTTTGGAAAGGAGAGCAAAGCTCTGGAGTTCTTGAAGGCAAGAGCAAAACTCTGAAGTTTTTTGAAAATAAAAAATCTGAAAGATGATAAGCATCTGTGGGGGACCAAAGGTCCTATTTATAGGCATCAAGTGCCTCTTCGACTTCCGAAAGTTGTCACGGCGGTTGGAATTCCGCCACCGTTGCGCTCACGTTTGGGGCCACGTAAGCACAACGGTGGGGGGGCATTTGTTTACCCCAATCAGAACAAAGCTCTGTTCAAATTCCGAGGCGGGAGATGAAGCGTTGCTCTGATCAAATTCCGAGGCGGGAGATAAAGCAACGCTTCATCTTCCCCCAATCAGAGCAAAACTCTGCTTTGAAAATTTAAAAATTTAATAAATGAAGCAACGCTTCATATTATTTGCGCTGCACAACACGCCACGTGTCAGGCGCAGATGCATCAGCGCAGCGCCCAAGACGGCGCGCCCAATCAGAGCAAAACTCTATTAAAGAAAGAAACGCTTCAGTTGCGCAGGCGCTGCGCTGCGCGACACGTGTCAGCGCAGATGCGCTAGCGCAGTTGCGCAGGCGCTGCGCTGCGCGACACGTGTCAGCGCAGTTGCGCTGTGCTGTGCGCTGCGACACGTGTCAGCGCAGTTGCGCTGCGCTGTGCGCTGCGCGACACGTGTCTCGCGCTGGGGCATCTGCGCCAAACAGAATTAAATTTCTAAGAAATCTTTTCTGTTCTTGTTAAAACAAGAAGATTTTCTTCTGCAAAGCAGAAGCCCTTAGATCAAAAATCCGACGGTGGGGAAAATTCCCCAAATCACTCAGAGAAGGATCTCTTTAACAAATTTAACTAATTTATGAGCACTATAAAAAGGACCCCAAGCCTCTATTCAAAGGCATCAACATCTTTCTAAAAAAAAAAAAGAAGAGAACTCTTGAGAACTCCTCAAGAACAACAGAAGGTAAAAACCTTTAGGAAAAAGAGAAAATTCTCTTATGGACAGATTATTGATCTAAGAACAAGATCAATAATCTTAAATAAAAAGAAAAATAAGTAATAATAGTGCTTTGCACTTTCTTATGAACCATTGGTTCTTTGAAAACAAAAGAAAACTTGTTTTCTTTGATTTAAAATCGATCAAAATATAAAACAGTGCTTTGCACTTGAAAAATTGCGCTGTTGCGCTCCTTTGCAACAGAGCGCGCCACGTGTCAGCAGCGCAACAGCGCAGCGCACTAGCGTAGCGCACTGCGCTGTTGCGCTTGCGCTCACCAGAGCATGACATGTGTTCTCGCCACAAGCGCTTGCGCTCAGTAATTGGCGCAAAGCGCCTGGCAAATGCAATGCATTTCTTTCCTGAAGGGCCAGGCCTAATTAAAAGACTAAACAG
Organism: Agapanthus africanus; assembly: GCA_030015575.1. Lineage (NCBI taxonomy): Eukaryota > Viridiplantae > Streptophyta > Magnoliopsida > Asparagales > Amaryllidaceae > Agapanthus > Agapanthus africanus. Next base: position 53,272,830 of record CM057339.1, read on the forward strand.
GCCTAATTAAATTGATGCTCTGAATCATTTATAAATGGGCAGAGCCCAAACGAAATAATAAAAATGCTATGCATTTATAAAGGGGGCAAAGCCCAGACAAAACAGATGCCTTGCATCATTTATAAATGAGCAGAGCCCAGGATAAATTGATGCTCTGCATTTTTATGGGCAAAGCCCAAACAAAAAAATGGAAGAAATGCAATGCATAAAAATGTTGAACATTTTCAACTGGACTTAGCCCAATTCTGGCCGTAAGTCCTTAAATTAAATTGAATTGGGCACAAATGCCCCCCCTTCAAATCAATTTATATCCGGTTCGAGGGTACATCTCCGAGCTCGTATGACACTTCTCGTTGTAATCCTTCAACGACGTCAGAGAGGCGACGGGTCCCAACGACCACACATGAATACGGACTGCGGGGTCCTTAAACTCGTGGACCGAAACGTCCTTAAACTAATATTGGACCGAAACGTCCTTAAACTAATATTCGTCCCTAAATGGGAATGCTGGACCGGAACATCCTTAAACTAATGTCGGACCGAAACGTCCTTAAACTAATGATGGACCGGAACGTCCTTAAACTAATGTCGGACCGAAACGTCCTTAAACTAATGATGGACCACTACGTCCTTAAACTGGCGACGGACCGAAACGTCCTTAAACTAATGATGGACCACTACGTCCCTAAACTGGCAATGGACCCCCATGTCCCTAAACTGGAACACGGACCACTACGTCCCTAAACTGGAACAATAGAGCCTTCAAATGCTCTTTTGTCGGATCTAAACGATCCCGTTTAAGTTGATCTTAGCCCCAAACACGGCTAACGTATCCTTAAACATTCAAACGGACTATAAAACTCCAAATCAACCTTGGTTCAAGGGTACATTTCTGAACTCCTCTGACATCTGCCGTTGTAATCCTTCAACGACGTTAGAGAGGAGACGAGTCCCGATGGCCAGATATTAAATGGATTATTCCGTTAAGTTGATCTTAGTCTCAAAACAGGACTAACGTATCCTTAACGAATGTTTAAGTTGATCTTAGCCGCAACGCGACTAATGCATCCTTAAACTAAAAACACCAGACCCAAATCTAAGTAAATACGGATTTGGACTAGTCCACGTCCTACGGGCGACGGCATTACTCAGTCTCCGTATACAATCCACGGGCAACCACAAATCAAACAAACACACACGACACGAAGTAAAATTCTGGAGAAGGAGAAAGTTGTTACCGCGATGCGGTAGCGTAATTAACTACAGGGGCTTGCGCCTGCAGGGAAGAGCGTCCCCACAATCAAAAACCCCTCAAGCGAGGGGGAATCTGACGAAGTCTGCTACATCGGTCGCATCCGTCTAGACCTCCGATACACGGTGTCATAAATCAACTTGGTATCTTCGGAGAGGTGGACGGATAAAACCAAATAGCATCTGCCCCGAATCTCAGTGTCAGGACATCGCGGTCCTGTGCGCCGCCATTCGGAGGGGAACACCAGGATTATGATGCGGATCATACTAGTAGGGCACAGGTAGTCGATAAGTATATCCTTCAAATATTCTTAGTCATGGGAGTATCGAAACGGGGCATCGATATTCCAGATGTAGACTAGCGTATACACTTCTCGACTCATGTGATGGGCGATGGATGATCCCATATCCATTGGTGTTTGACATCAGAGATGGTATATGGGTGCTCAGTGGGGACTGGGTACACTGGACGGACTCGCCGAGAACTCCTAGATGGTATTATACCTATTGTCAGATAGCAGTTCTCTGGTGACACTGGTACAGGTTAGTCTGTCGACCCGAGATCGTCATAGAGTCTTATGTGATTCCCACTGTGCTTTGATTTCCCCTTACCACGTTCAAGAGATCGTGCAAAACGGTGGTTTTTGGGTACAGTCCCGAGTCACATGGAGGCAATGAGCGATAGGAGGGGATTTCGTCTCTCCCGGTATTGGGGGTTGATGTTGCGCTATGCTTGATTGGCCATAACAGGAAATCCCTGGCCTGGGTTGCTGAGATCTACTGGTAAGTGTTATCAGTAATTTCTCGAACCGTTATGGACCTTGCATCGGCATGACTTATCAGGCTATTGGGGTCTGACGTTATACCACCTCCAGGCTGTGATATGCGACATATCAGACGAAGAGACCGGACTGTACGGTAGTGTTACTGATTGGATTCACAGGAGTATGAGCAGGCTTGCTTGTTGATCTTCTGATCGCTCAATACCCGGGTAGCCGTTGCGTTTAGCAGACCGCTTGCGGCTTGTGGATGACTGATATGATCACCACCTACTGCCAGAGTATTGATGAGTCTTCAGAGTCCTACATAGAGGTTTCCTGGCTCAAGCGAAACGAAGTAGGAGCATATATGTGATATGTGCGGGACCGAGATTAATGCGCGTATGTGATACCGTATTCTATTCTCGCAATATATGATATCGGTCGGTTATATGTGACATAGCCAGGTTATCGGATCAAGTGTTGATTCGATAAGATATTACACTTGATATTAGTCGGTTATATGTGATATAGTCGGATTATTAAATCAAGTGTTGATTTAATAATTTAATGTATATGTAACATTTTGAAATATTTTAGATAACGAATTATTTTATTAATTTTATTTATATAACTAAAACATTTATTTTATTGTGTTTGTAATAAAAGGTCTTTTAAAAGGTGGTAGAATAGATTTGTAAAGAAATAGTTTGTTTTTATAATAAGAAGTGTCATGAAGGGGTTTTTGTGAAAAGTTTAATTTCTTGTGGAAATTGGATTTTGTGTGAGGGTTTTTTTTTGAAAATGGGTTAGGTCATGGTTTAGACTAAGTTAAACCTCATACACACCACAACTCAAGTTAAACCTAGTAACCCCACCTCCTACTTGCATGAAATGCACACCCCTTATTCATGGTGATACCTCCTCCTTATATCATCATTCATATCTTTATCTTTTCTAAAGATTTTTTTCAGCTGAAACATTAGGTTTAGAACAAGAATTAGTTAGTACATCTACTTCCCTTGAGAGCTAAAGAAGAAAAGTGAAGCTAAGTACTAAGGTTTATCGCCGCCACCATCAAGCTGGGATGGATTGAACTTGTACATCTTGAAGGAAACTTTCAGTTGATCTTCTAGATAGGTATAATTTCCAAACCCTGTAGTTCATTTAGTTTAGTACTGTTTTAGTGTAGATGTAAGAAATCGGAAATATCGTATTTTGGTAAATATAGGCTCTGTGTAAAATCTGCTGTAGTTTAGATAATAATTAACATAACCAAACAATACCCCTATCTTGTTAATTTGACTTAGAATAACCTATACGAAGACGGACCCGTTCCCTCGGATTTTGGCCGGCGACATTTGGCAAAAATCCGAGCTCGCCGGATTTCTTGGGGAGTTGGATATTGTGGTTTTTAGGGTAGCTCTATTTAGGTGTATAAGTACAGTTGGTATTGTTTATTTAAGTTATTTTAGCAGTATATGAAATCTGGAAGCTAATATCAGTTTTGGAGTTAAAATCCTATATACGACACGGATATATCGTATCATGAGTTCTGTTTTTACCCGTTACGACCAGAATAGGGATAGCTCAGATTAACTTAAGTTCAGTTAACTCACGATATCATCATGTAGCATGTTTAGTTTGTGCAGCATACACTGGGATTTTATGATATCTAACTCATTGCAATTAAATCTGGAACCAATAGGTATAAGTACTAGAAAAACTAGCAAGACCAAAACTATACTGAGACCACTAGAGATCCTTTCACCAATCCCAAGCCCCTAGATCCCTACCAAGACCGGCGACATTCCCTATTTTTCCGAGCTTGCTGGCCCTCCCTAGGCTTTTGGTGTTGGTTTTTCTCTTGTAGCTTTGTGTTGGTATTTTATAAGTTTCTGTATTGTTTGTTTTGTCTAAATATTTACACAGTACTGCGATATTACGATACGGGTTTTTGCGTATTTCGTACTGCGACTGAAACATCGACGTTCATTGATAGATTTCAGTGGGATATTATTGTTTTTGGGTTAAGTATACTGTAGGTTCTAACCTATGGGTGCCTATCTCGTTATTTTGGTTTTCAATATGATATTTACATCGATATGGTTTTAAATACGATTATAGGTGCCGTCACAAGGATTTCCGAGATGGAGTTGGCGGATATAGCTGCGTGGATTTCAGCAAACTTATTAAGTCGGTGAGTAGATTTATATCTACCGGGGAATTCGGGTGGATGGCGTATAGCACCCCCGCAACTTTATAAATAGTATTGTGATATCTAGTTAGTTTAGTAGATATTCAAGGTATTGATATAATATCGCATCTAGTATGTCCTTCAATTGCCTATAGTTTTATGCATAGTTTTAATGATATATATACGTGACATTAGATCCATATGACATAGATATGGTTTGATGGACTTGTACGAGAGATCATGCCATACTTGAGACGATACAGATATAGTGATACGATGGACTATTATATGAGAAATTATATGTATTGGAAATGATGAGATTCGTATGCCAAATAACAGTCCAGTCTCCCTTTAGACTCGTAAAGTTAGATTATATTCCGTTTTAGGATGTAATACTTGTGTGAGCTATACTCTTTTAAAAACTACGATACGTTTCCCTTTTAAATGATAAAATACAAGGATGCGATGCCCACTTCCCAAAACGAATATCTATTTTAAACTAAGGCAACTTCCTTATATCAAAACCAACGTTTCGTTCCTTTTTCAAAGATAATGGTATAGCTCATAGCAAGTAATTACAGTTATCAATTACGCTTAGATTTATTTACATGTTCGCGTTATATTTATCAATGTTATACGTTTCCGTGATACGAACACTCTGATAGAACACTACACAACTACCAATGAGTACTATTCTGCACAAGCACGTATACCTATGTTACACTACACCTCATTGATACTGCCATGTCACTGTAGGACCGTTATGATAAATTGCATATGTAGATATCGATATGAGTAGGCTATTACACATTTAGAATACTTGCACAAATACTAATGATTGCCATGCTGCACGAGCACAGACGTGTATGCTATACCACACATCATTAGTAGTGCCATGACACAATAGGATTGATATCATTATGCATATATACTTTAATTAAGAAGTCTTTCCTTATTTCCTGTTGTAAATTACTGATATCAGTACTATAGATGTTGTATTTGATTCTTATGGATTTTCTGGATATTTACTCATGATGATATATATCATGGTATGGGACGCTGTTATATATGTATATATATAATATATCATCAGAATGGCCTATATAAGTATTCTTATTCTTTACTTGATATTTCTGGATATGATGAGTTGGAGTCCACCATGAGTTTTATATTTTCTGAGTTTTATTCCGAACCGAGTGGGGTAGCTATACGGTTTCGGATGTGTGACTTATCCGTGCTGAGTGGGGGAGCTATATAGCGGGATACATGGTGGACCCGGTTCGAGGCCGAGGGGCAGGATAGCCGCATTATAGGCGGGGAGCCTAACGAGGATACTTGATACCGGATATAGAGATGAGCATGGTAGATATCCAGAGAATACTGACCGGGATTCGATTGGCCACGGCGGATATCCAGGGGATACCGACCGGGGCCAGGGATATCGGGTGACGATCATCTGTTGAGATGGTGTCGACGATATCTACATTTACGTGTCGATGCTGGACATGAGAGATTTCTGATTTCGATGTCGATAGTGGACATCCATATATATTGATATGATTGTTATCATGAGGTACACAGTTAGATTTCAAATATTAGATTCGACTAGGACTGATCCGGGGGACAGTGTATGTGTGTGTGTGTGTGTCTATATATATATATATATATATATATATATATATATATATATTCTACTTGGGTTTGCATGACAGTTAGTGTTGCATTATGATACATATATATATTCTACTTGGGTTTGCATGACAGTTAGTGTTGCATTATGATACATACGCATATCATGTTATATTAGTACAGATTATGGTAGTACTATACTTATGACCTGGGTATCGTCGTGCACTTCGATTTCTAACTTTAGATGTACTTTAATTCACTGAGTTGGCAACTCATCCCCGTTGTTCCACAGTTTCTTGCAGGTTTTACTGCTTGGATTATCAGCGGCTTGGGCACACATTCTTTTCGGTGATTGATTGGTAAGTGGGTAATGTTCCCGCCAAGAATTTCTGCGCAAAAGAGTCCAAGGTATCAAATGGCAGCGATACGCTTAAGGAAATGCGAACCAGTATCTTCCGGCCTGTATTTTGATAAACTCCCGAAGGAGAAACAACTAAATTCTGATGATATTGGAAGCGTCTCGAAAAACCCTTCGATTTGATATATTATGGGCCTCATAATTCATCCGGGATCAAAGGTTATGAGCAAATATGCTATGCACTATTCCCTGATTAAAAATCAGGAATTACCTCAATGAGGTATCACGTGCTCACACGTGATCAATGGTCACGCGTTGACACGTGATATTAAAACATAAATAAAAACAAACGGCCGAAGATGACTCAATTGGGGGTCACGTGCTCACACGTGACCAAGGGTCACGTGCTCACACGTGACCAAGGGTCACGTGCCAGCACGTGACAGGCTTTGAAAGCCTTACAGCTTAATAGAATTTATTTCAAAAAATCAGGAAAATACCTCAACGAGGTGTCACATGCTCACACGTGACCAATGGTCACGTGTTGACACGTGATGGTTAAAATAGCAACATAAACAAGCGGCTGTTAAAAGGACTCAATTGGGGGTCACGTGCTCACACGTGACCAAGGTTCACGTGCCAGCACGTGAAAGGCTTTGAAAGCCTTACAGTTTAATAGAATTAAAATTCTAAATTTCTCTAAATCTTTCCAAATAGAATTAAAATTCTAAATTTCTCTAAATCTTTCCAAATGGAAAAGGATTATGGGGACCGTTGGATTAAAAATCCAATGGTGATTAAAGATCACCAATTTATGGAAAGATTTGATACAAGGAAAGATTTTCCCTAAATCTCACCAAAAATAACAAACAGAATATCTTTGGATTTAAAATCCAACGGTGAATAAAATTCACTGAATGATCTAAATGATCATATTAATGATGAAAACAAATCAAATCTTTCAATGAGAGATTTGCTAAACAAATTGATTCTTTTCCTTCTCCTATAAATAGGAGCCAAGAAAAGAAGAGAAATGACCTTTTTTTTGGAGAGAAAAACGGAGAGGAGAATTTAATTCTCAAGAGGGAAGAAAAGAAAGGAGAATTTAATTCTCAACAAAGAAAACCCTAGGTGAGAAAAGGGAAAAAGATCAACTTCAAAAAGAGAATTTAATTCTAAAAATTTAAGAGTTAAACTCTTCTGCAAATAAAGAACTTAGTTCTTCTTCTGGTTGAAGATCTGCACAGAGCACATCTCCCCATAAGTTGAGAATTTAATTCTCATCGGGTCGAGATCCTGCCATGCAGATCCTAAACTTAGAAAGGGAATTGAGTTTTGAGAATTTAATTCTCCTAAAACAAAAATAGGGTTTAACCCTAATCAAGAATTTAATTCTTTTACATATCTGGGAATTTAATTCCTTTAAAAAGAAATCAGGGTTTTATCCTAAATAAGAATTTAATACTTTCACAATAGGAATTTAATTCCTCCAAAACAAAATTAGGGTTTAACCCTACAGAGAATTCAATTCTTAAAATAAGGAGACTTAAAAGATCTCTGTTCATGAAAAGAACTAGGGTCGCGTGCACCCACGTGACCCTTGAAAAGATCCCTGAAGAAAAGAAGCTTTGAGGCAATGCCTCACGTGCTCCCACGTGACTCCCAAAATGCAGAAAGAAAAAAACAAAAGAAAATAAGCTTTGGGTGCTCTCACGTGTCCCCACGTGACCCCTCAGCAAGTGCTGTAATTATTGATGCATAAATCCCCATCACGTGCCAACACGTGATACTCTAAAATAAAGATGAAAAGTGCTTAACACTTATTCGCAGATTTGAGAATAAAACAAAGGAGATCTGGCTCCACATTTAGGGCGCCCTCACGTGTCGCCACGTGACCCCTAACAAATCCCTTTAATATCCAATGGATGAATGCCTATCACGTGCCCACACGTGATGGCCAGGAAATGAAAAGTGTTTAACACTTAATTGCATAACAAAATAAAAGGGATCTGGTCCCACTTTTGGGCGCTCTCACGTGTCCACATGTGACCCCTCTTTCTTTAGTGTTTAACAATAATTTGGGGATTATATTTCCAGTGTTTAACACTAAATTGAAGATTATATTTCCAGTGTTTAACACTGATTGTCTTCTAGTGTTTAACACTAATTTGAGAGTTCTATCTCCAGTTTTTAACACTGTTGTTCTCTAGTGTTTAACACTACTTTTAGCCAAATTGGCTAATTTTCCAGAGGCAAAAGTCCCTCCTCCAATTGAATCTCAAAATTGAGGAAGTCGAAGACAAAATGTTGTCAGAACCCCCAAACCTCTGTTTAGCACTGCTGAATGATGAGGGCTTAACCCAGACAAATGTCTAATGGCCCAAAGGGCCAATATTTCAAACATAACTGGACTTAGCCCAAACTGGCCATAAGTCCTCAAATTAAATTGAATCGAGCACAACTGCTCTCCCAAATCAATTTACATCCGGTTCGAGGGTACATCTCTAAACTCCTCTGGTATTTGTCGTTGTAATCCTTCAACGTCGTCAGAGAGGTGACGGGTCCCGACAACCACACACAATACGGACTGTGGGGTCCTTAAACTCATGGACTAATGCGTCCTTAAACCAACATGCATCCTCAAAATGGGAAATGGACCACCATGTCCCTAAACTGGCGATGGACCACCATGTCCTTAAATTGGCAATGGACCACTATGTCCTTAAACTGGAACAATAGAGCCCAAACGCTCTTTTGTCGGATCTAAACGATCCTGTTAAGTCGATCTTAGTCTCAAATTACACTAACGTAGCCGAGACTGAACGTCTTGCCTGAGATTCGGGGCAGATACTAATAGGTGCTATCCGTCCACCTCTCCGAAGATGCCAAGTTGATTTATGGCACCATGTATCGAAGGTTTAAACGGATCCGTCCAATGTAGCAGACTTCGTCAGATTCCACCTCGCTTAAGGGGGTTTTGATTATGGGGACGCTCATACATGCAGGCGCAAGCCCCTGCAGTTAATTACGCTACCGCATTGCGGTAACAACTTTCTCCTTCTCCATGTGGTCACTTCGTATCGTATGTGTCTGTTTTGTGTTTGGTTGCCCGTGGATTGTATACGGAGACTGAGTTATGTCGTCGCCAGTAAGGCATGGACTAGTCCAAATCCGTATTTTCTTAGATTTGGGTTTGGGGTTTTGGTTTGAGGATACGTTAGCCATATTTGAGGCTAAGATCAACTCAAACATTTGTTAAGGATACGTTAGTCTAATTTGAGACTAAGATCAACTTAACAGGATCGTTTAAATCCGACAAAAGAGCATTTGGGCTCTATTGTTCCAGTTTAGGGACATAGTGGTCCTTTGAATGTATGGCCGTCGGGACCCATCACCTCTCTGACGACGTTGAAGGATTACAACGACAGATGTTAGAGGAGTTCAGAGATGTACCCTTGAACCAAAGTTGGTTGGGAGATCTATAGTCCAATTTGGAACTAAAGTCTGTTTTGAAAGTTTTGGTTTAAGGATGCGTTAGCCATATTTGAGGCTAAGATCAACTTAAACATTTGTTAAGGATACGTTAGCCCAATTTGAGACTAAGATCGACTTAACAGGATCGTTTAGATCCGAAAAAAGAGCATTTGGGCTCTATTGTTCCAGTTTAAGGACATAGTGGTCCATTGCCAGTTTAAGGACATGGTGGTCCATCGCCAGTTTAGGGACATGGTGGTCCATTTCCCATTTTGAGGATGCATGTTGGTTTAAGGACGCATTAGTCCATGAGTTTAAGGACCCCACAGTCCGTATTGTGTGTGGTTGTCGGGACCCGTCACCTCTCTGACGACGTTGAAGGATTACAACGACAAATACCAGAGGAGTTCAGAGATGTATCCTCGAACCGGATGTAAATTGATTTGGGAGAGCAGTTGTGCTCGATTCAATTTAATTTGAGGACTTATGGCCAGTTTGGGCTAAGTCCAGTTATGTTTGAAATATTGGCCCTTTGGGCCATTAGACATTTGTCTGGGTTCAGCGCCTCATCATTCAGCAGTGCTAAACAGAGGTTTGGGGGTTCTGACACAATAGAGCCCGCATGCTCTTTTGTCGGATCTAAACGATCCTGTTAAGTTGCTCTTAGTCTCAAATTAGACTAACGTATCCTTAACAAACGTTTGAGTTGATCTTAGTCTCAAATATGGCTAACGTATCCTCAAACCAAAACCCTAAACCCAAATCTAAGAAAATACGGATTTGGACTAGTCCACGCCCTACGGGCGACGACATAACTCAGTCTCCGTATACAATCCACAGGCAACCAAACACAAAACAGACACACACGATACGAAGTGACCACATGGAGAAGGAGAAAGTTGTTACCGCGATGCGGTAGCGTAATTAACTGCAGGGGCTTGCGCCTGCAGGGAAGAGCGTCCCCACAATCAAAAACCCCTCAAGCGAGGGGGAATCTGACGAAGTCTGCTACATCGGCCGCATCCGTCTAAACCTCCGATACACGGTGCCATAAATCAACTTGGCATCTTCGGAGAGGTGGACGGATAAAACCAAATAGCATCTGCCATGAATCTCAGGCAAGACGTCCCAGTCTTGGCCGCCGTTCGGAGGGGAACAGATTCTGGCTCGCCCGGTGGGACCTTTTCCTTTTTCCACTCCACACTTCGTGTGTCGTGTTCGCGAACGAATCGCGGTTTGCTGTGGTTGCCTGTGGATTCGAGGTACTAAGATTTGGTGTCTTGCTCCGTGCAGAAAACAGAAGATCAATGGCTTCAAACTGCACCACCTGCAACTGCGACTCTCGCTCCTTCCTTGCTGGAGGAGTGACTTATGGGCCCCAAGCGGCCTCCCTTTTCAAGATGCCAGTGGAGCAGGTAACTCAAGCCACCGCTGGACTATTCTTCGGGACCCTGCTCCCACCGATGAGCTTCAATGCCCCAATGACATCGCAAGAAACTCCAAAAAAGTTGGTCTTTGATCGGCTTGCTACTGCCGCGGCCCCTCTCAACGGGTCGCCCAACTTCAATACCTCAGTTTCCAACAGACTGGGCCAGAACGTCTACAAGCCCGTGATACCCGAAGCTGCCATCCCAGCGGATAGCCATCCTGGCTCAAGCGGACAAAATCATTAGAAAGGCTCCTCCTTCCAAGAAGTCAGTTTTTACAAGGCTGGCCATTCCGGTTGCTGCTCCAGGCGAGGTCCTCAAAGCTGCTTCCCCTGCCCAGAGGGGGCACGACGAAGTCACCCTTATAGCTGAAACAACTCCATCCACACGACACGCTCGACGTCGCCACTGGCGCCGAGTGAGGAAGGCTGGGGGCAACTCCCCCTCTGGGATAACTCCGCCAGCTCCAACGGTGGGGATCGATACTGCTGTTCCAACCGGGAACAGTTTTGAATTGCTGAACAATGTGCGCAGAAACTCTCCTACTGCGGTGCTGAAGAAAACTCCTTCACCTGTGGAGAATACTCCAGAGAAGAAGCTGGAGCAGCCCCCTCAACGGCTGTCCTCTAAAATTTACAAGGTCTGGCGACAGGTCCAGGAGTCGGTGATTGATCAAGACTATCTCCACCGACAGAAAAAGATGAAGGTTCGGCAGGAGAAAGACTACTCTGTCAAGTCAGAAAAAGCAACAGCTACTTGGGTGCCTACTATAATGGCCCCCTCAACTTCGACCGCTCATAGAAGAAGGAGGTCGAAGAATATCCCTGTGTCTTTGGCAAATTGCAAAGACACTGAATCTAAACGCCCCAAGTCTGGGGGCATGGTGGTGCACACTATCTATATGGCATTCGGGAAAGAGGACAGCCACACTACGACGGGTCACCGACCGCTCACCCGATCCGTGACAAAAGCCCAGGAGCGACAACAGAAGCTTCAGGAAATGCTGACGCAAATGGCCGCACTTACCGGGACAAAAGAAATCCCGGAGGCATCATCAGAGCAGCGTCACGAACAAGAAACCGATGCTGACTTCTTACGCTGAGTCCTCGAAAAGAAGGACAAAGAAGCCGCAGAGCAGGCGGCTAACATAAAGCAAATAGCGCTTATCTTCCAAGACATGGTAGGGATGATGTTACAGCCGGACCCTCCAGCTGAAGAACCTCCGATCATTATTGAAGACAATAAAGAGGAGACATCTAATCCTCCGCCGGCTCTTTCAGCAGCCAAGGAGGAGACAATTTCCAAGGCCGCACTGGACGACTATATAGCTCAGCAGATATGGGTCCATCAAGCAACTGAGGCAGCTGGTCAGGTCGTAAAAACGGGACGACCATATCCAAGCAGGTACGACCAGATCAAGTACCCGCCGGGCTATACAATACGGAAATTCCATGTGTATAAGGGGACAAGCAAGCCCCACCAGCATGTTGCCCAGTTCAGGGCCCTTTGCGGTAACACCGGCGGCGATGATAAACTGTTGCTTCGCCAGTTCGTCGGTAGCTTATCGGATACAGCATTCGAGTGGTACTCTGAGCTCCCAAACGACTCTATTAAGACATTTGCGGAGATGGAGCTGCTGTTTACCCAGCGTTTCGCAAGCGCCAGCGAACGCACTCCGATAACGACGTTGATTAATGCCAGGGTAAGGCCAGGCGAGACGTGGGTTCAATATGCAACCCGGTGGCGGAACCTATGGTCGAGATGCGAACAACGCATAGAAGAAGCTCCTGCCGTGGGCATGTTCATGGGTACTCTCGACCCTCAAGCGACCATCTCCCAATTCATGATGTTCTTCAAGTCGACCACCTTCCAGGCCTTGATTGACAAGCTGGCCCAAATGGCCCAGATGGACCATATGCCTTCCTCTTCAAAGACAGAGCCTTGGAATGAAAAGGGCAAAGGAAAAGCAACTTTCGTCGCCAATACTCAACAACAACCGAGCAACTTAAAGCCGGCTGTTCTCCAAAACAACGTGCGTCCACACCCATCCCTCGAGGAGAGACTGGGACGTCCTTACTCGTTTCCTCAGAATAAAACAAGAAGACTGTTCGAGCTGGCAGTGCACAACAGACTCATCAATCTGCCGAATCCAAAACGTCCGTTGCAGCCAGGCAATGTCAACGATCTTAATTACTGCCCTTACCACCAAGCGGTAAGCCATCCAATCGAAGATTGCTTCGTCTTTAAGGGATGGATCGAGGATCAGTACCTACAAGGCAAGTTTACGCTGTCTGAAAAGTGGAAAGTAAACCCACCACAGCCGCACACTCCAAAGAAGACGAACACGCCGGGGGAAACTTGTTCTTTCGTTGAGGACGAAAACGATGAAGAAGCCTCATCAGAGGAATCTGAGGACTACGTAGCAAGTTTTCATGTGATCTCTCACTCATTGATAGATGATGAAGAGGCTCCTTGCACCGAGAAAACGGGGGCGGGTCCTGAACCAGAACTTCTATGGCCGTCAGACGAAATGATCGACGCCTTCCTGAGTGAAATTCATCTGAAAAGTAAAGCCGATCGGGAGCGTGAGATGGCCATATTTGAAAAGGCCAAACGCCAGCGACTGGACAAAAGGATCGAAACACTCCTACCAGATCAAAGTACATCCGCCGCAAATGAAAGCACGATCAAGGCAAAGAAACGATTCGCCAAAGCCATATCGATGGGGAGGATGCCGCCCTCTTTCAGAGAAAATTCTCCTGGTGATATACATCTTGATAAAGTGGACGTACATCCTAACTTCTGCTTATATCATCAGAAGATCGTACATCCTACTGAAGACCGCAGCTCCTTTAAGTGTTGGTGGAAAGGGTATGTCGCTCATAGGCAACACTTCAACAGGACAAAGCGTGAAGCTCGTAGACAGCGAAAAAATACGACAGATGAGTATAAAAGAGTTGCCGGCAATTGTCATAGGGTTGATCCCGGGGGATCGCGAGTTCTCACCTTCGGGAGCGACTCCGACGAAAAAGTAGCCCACGGTCCTCTCTTCAAGAAATCCATCTCTGAAACGAAAGAATTGAGGAGTTGCGAGAACATTCAGCCGTGCAATCGCACGCTACCCGGAAGGAATCTCGGACCCGCACACAAGGGATCGAACAAAAAGGATAAAGGGAAGGGAAGAACGGCCTTCGTCGCCAACGCTCAACAACAATCGAGTGACCCTAGACCGGTTGTTCGCCAAAGCAACAAGCTGCAACCCCTCTATGAAAAGTTGAAACGTCATTACTCATTTCCCCGGGATGAAATAAGGAGGCTGTTCGAACTAGCAATGCGCAACAGGATTATCATTCTACCGGAGCCGAAACACCAGCTACAACTGAATGGTGTCAACAATCCTAATTACTGCCCTTACCACCAAGTATTGGGTCATCCGATCGAAAACTGCTACGTCTTCAAAAACTGGGTTGAAGACCAATACCAACAGGGCAGGTTCGCGCTGTCCGAAAACTGGAAGGTGAGCCCGCCACAGCTACATGCTCCGAAAAAGATGGATATGCCGGGGGTATCATGCTCATTCATAGAGAAAGCCCAACGGACCACTACGTCCTAAAACTAGCCGTGGACCGAAACGTCCTTAAACTAATGATGGACCACTATGTCCTAAAACTAGCTATGGACCGAAACGTCCTTAAACTAACAATGGACCACTATGTCCTAAAACTGGCTGCGGACCGAAACGTCCTTAAACTAACAGTGGACCGCAATGTCCTAAAACTTGCAAAGGACCGAAACGTCCTTAAACTACTACCGCAGCATCCTCAGGCTGACGCAAAAAAAAAATAAAAATAAAAATAAAACGGTATGTCCATAAGCAAAGTGGGCACGGATGAAAACCCGAAAGGGCTCCGTGAGTAAAAACAGCAGGGCTACCGGCGAGTGTTTGTGAAAACCTGAAAGGGCGCAACCTCGTTAGAAAAAAAAAGAATTAAAAAGAATTAAAAAAAAACGATATGTCCATAAGCAAAATGGGCACGGATGAAAACCCGAAAGGGCTCCGTGAGTAAAAACAGCAGGGCTACCGGCGAGTGTTTGTGAAAACCCGAAAGGGCGCAACCTCGTTAAAAGACACTTACAGGGTCCTCTCGACCTTGTGAGGAGAAACCACCTGCGTGAGATCCTTACGACTCACAAGGGAGCAACACACTTAGGGATCCCCACGACTTCTAAGGAGAAATTACACTTGCGAGATCCTCACGACTCGCAAGGAGAACTCTCTTATGGGACCCTCACGGCTCATAAGATTTGAAAGTCTTAAGTTAGAGAGACCTGAACCTGTTCTTAAGCAACCCCCACAACCTTCGATAGTGCCCTACAAGCGGCTCAATACTGACCCTTATATACAATCCACGGGCGCGAATAAACATTTCCCTAACCAAGTCCTACCCGTGACTGGGGATATATCTATATGGTGAACAGCCCTTGTAATTCCTCTCGACTTATAAGGAGAAAACCCTTTTGTAAGATCCTTACGACTTACAGGGGAACATACACTTAGGAATCCTCACGATCCCTAAGGAGAAAACGCACCTACGAAATCCTCATGACTTGTAGGGAGAAATACCTTTGTGGGACCCTTACGGCTCATGAAGTTAAAAGCCTTAGTCGACAGGATCCTAACCCTGTTTACTAAGCCACCCTTTGTTCAACATCGACAGAGGCAAATGATGATTCGCTCCTGGCAACATTCCAGTTGTAGCGATGCTGATGCCTAAACCGGTATCAAATTCCAAGTCCTTTCATGGAAAATGATGATTCGCTCCTGGCAATATCCCAGTTGCAGCGATGCTGATGCCCAAATCGGTATCAAATTCCAAGTCTTTTCATGGCAAATGATGATTCGCTCCTGGCAATATTCCAGTCGTAGCGATGCTGATGCTAAGATTGGCATCAGATTCCAAGTTTCACATTCGCGATAAGAAAAATCAGCGAGCCAAAAATGCATATGAAATAGCCGAAATAATGGGGCAACTTGCAACAAAAATCAGCAAGTAAAAATGTATGCATACAAAAATAGCCGAAATGATTGGGCAACTCGAAATAAAAAGCAGCGAGTAAAAAAAACAGCCGAAATGATTGGGCACCGCGAAAAATATCCGAAATGATTGGGCAATCGCGACCTTCACGATATAAAAAGCTGAAATGATAGAGCATCGCGGAAAGAATAAAAAATGATGAAAAAATGAAACTTTTTGCCCTACAGGTGAGATCACATCGATCCATGTATACAATCTAGGGGCACAAACAAAGAGGGAACCATACCTTCCCAACAGGCTCCATCAGAAAGCGAAGCCAAATCTCGACGGTTCATAGACAACCTAGAGACAATCTCGACATTTGTCACAATATTGCAGACACAATGTCAACAAATGAAGCAAAAGAAGATCCCTAGCTTCAGGGTCTCGACGTCGATATCGACAACTTAGAGATCACCAACGGCGTTTCTCCTCACTCCAACCAGATGCAGACGTGACGTCAACAATCGACCTTAGAGTCGCAACGAAACGGAGCCACGGCATAGTCCCTAGTTCCAAATCTTAACGGCAATATCTACAGCCTAAGAAACAGCAACGGCGTTCCGTCGCAGTCCAGGAAGATGCAGATGCAACGTCAACGAAAGACCCCATGGTCGAAACAATGCGGAGTGACGGCAAAACCCTAGCTCCACCTCATCATTCGTCTCGTTACAGCAGACGCAATGTCAACAACGGCGTTCCTTCGCAGTCCAACAGGATGTAGATGCAACGTCAACAAAAGACCCCATGGTCAGCAAAGCGGAGTGACGGAAAAATCCCAGCTCCACCTCAGCATTCGTCTCGATACAGCAGACGACATGTCGACAACGGCGTTCCTTTGCAGTCCAGCAGGATACGGGTACGACACCAACAAAAGACCGTATGGTCAAAACAAAACGAAGCGAAGGCCAAATTCCTAGCTCCAGGGTCTTAACGGCAAGTCATATAAAGCCTGAAAGACGATCGGAGATCATCTCGCACCAGCGCAGAGTGGTCATCGCCTCAGCATTCGTCTCGATACAGCAGACGACATGCCGACAACGGCGTTCCTTCGCAGCCCAGCAGGATACGGGTACGACGCCAACAAAAGACCTTATGGTCAAAACAAAACGAAGCGAAGGCCAAATTCCTAGCTTCAGGGTCTTGACGGCAAGTCATATAAAACCTGAAAGACCACCAGAGATCATCTCACCCCAGCGTGGAGTGGTCACCACCTCGACGTTCGTCTCGATACAACAGACGGGATGTCATTACAGCATCCTTCCTCCAACAGAATTCGCACATGAAAAAGCAAACGAAGCGAAGGCCAAATTCCTAACTTCAACGTCTTGACGGTAAGTCATATAAAACCGGAAAGACAATCAGAGATCATCCCACATGGAGTGGTCACCACCACGACATTCGTCTTAATACAGCAGACGAGATGTCACTACAGCGTCCTTCCTCCAACAGGATCCGGCCACACCAAAGCAAACGAAGCGAAGGCCAAATTCCTAGCTTCAACATCTTGACGGTAAGTCATATAAAACCTGAAAGACAATCAGAGATCATCTTACACCAATATGGAGTGATCACCACCGTGACATTCGTCTCGATACAGCAGACGCAATGCCAGCAAACGAAGCGAAGGCCAGATTCCTAGCTTCAACGTCTTGACGGTAAATCATATAAAACCTGAAAGACAATCAGAGATCATCCCACACCAACATGGAGTGATCACCACCGCGACATTCGTCTCGATACAGCAGACGTGATGCCAGCAAATGAAGCAAAGGCCAAATTCCTAGCTTCAGGGTCTTAACGGCAAGTCATATAAAACCGGAAAGACAATCAGAGATCATCTCACACCAACATGGAGTGATCACCACCGCGACATTCATCTCAATACAGCAGACGCGATGCCAGCAAACGAAGCAAAGGCCAAATTCCGAGCTTCAGGGTCTTAACGGAAAGTCATATAAAACTGGAAAGACAATCAGAGATCATCTCACACCAACATGGAGTGATCACCACCGCAACGTTCGTCTCGACACAGCAGACGCAACATCACCGAAAGGAGTCATGGAAAAATCCATGGTTCCAGACCTCGACGATTCACCAGCAACCTAGAGACAACCGCGGCATCCGTCTCGATACAGAGGACGCAATGCCAGCAAACGAAGCGAAGGCCAAATTCCTAGCTTCAGGGTCTTAACGGCAAGTCATATAAAGCCTGAAAGACAATCGGAGATCATCTCGCACCAGTGCGGAGTGGTCACCACCTCGACGTTCGTCTCGATACAGCAGACGCAACATCACCAAAAGGAGCCACGGCAAAATCCCTAGTTCCAAACCTCGACGGTTCACCAGCAACCTAGAGACAACCTCGACGGTTCACCAGCAACCTAGAGACAACCGCGACATTCGTCTCGATACAGCAGACGCAATGCCAGCAAATGAAGCGAAGGCCAAATTCTTAGCTTCAGGGTCTTAACGGCAAGTCATATAAAGTCTGAAAGACTATCGGAGATCATCCCACACCAGCACGGAGTGGTTATGACTCATCGGGGCTCTCCAAAATGAGCCTAACCTCAAGTAAAGAGCGGCATGGCAAAATTCCTAACGCTTGCTCTTCCGACGGTCAAACTGCCTAGGAGGATTGCTTGAAGACGTCTTGTCCAGCCCCCGAAGGGATCGGAGACACGACAATCGCAAGGCTACTCGAACAGCAAAACTGCCTATCGAGAAATACATCAGCCAATGCGGCGGTACGACAGATAAAACCCTAAGTACCACAGACCCTAACGGACCTCTGTCGTAAAGAGCAGAGGTTAACTGTGACGTTAGGATATTCTTGCGAGATTTGCTCGATCCGTTTCGACTCGTGAGGAAATTGATGTCTTTGCGAGAACTTCTCGATTTGTCTCGACTCGTGAGATAAAGCCTTAGGCAGTAGGGATTAAAAAACCTGTTTCTTAAGCACTGGGACCCTGCAAGTTGGCCCAAAACGGTCTCTTGCATACTATCCATGGGTCACACTCTCCAAAGTCGAATCTCGACAAGGAGGGAAACAACCGCTTACGGGTCCTCTCGACTCGTAAGAGGGAAAACTCTCTTATAGGATCCTTACGACTTATAAGAGAAAACACACTTCGGAATCCTCACGACTCCTAAGGAGAAAATACACCTACGAGATCCTCACGACTCGTAGGGAGAAAAGTCTTTATGAGACCCTCACGACTCGTAAAGTTGAAAAGTCTTAGGTGGCAGATCCTACCCCTGTCTCCTAAGCCATCACTGCCCTGCAAAGAGGTCAAGATGGACCATCTATGAGCCACACTTGCCAAAGCTACGTGCCACTGAAATGGAGAACTTACTCATGAGCGTATAAACTACTTCACGCCAGAGTAAGACATAAAGAAATAGAAGGGTGCGGCTCATGGAGTTGAGAGTTTGGAACTAATATCTTAAGAGTCGAGATTTGAGTCAATGATAAATGACGACGCTTGTGTCCGCTCGTTATCTTCTCAGATCAAGATTCTGAAAGTTATATACCAACCCGAAACTGGTCATACGCTATGCATTACTCTGCACTACTTCACCCACGTATATACTTACGTGGGCAAAGTAGTGGGGGGCATTTGTTCCCGCCAAGAATTTCTGCGCAAAAGAGTCCAAGGTATCAATTGGCAGCGATACGCTTAAGGAAATGCGAACCAGTATCTTCCGGCCTGTATTTTGATAAACTCCCGAAGTATAAACAACTAAATTCTGATGATATTGGAAGCATCTTGAAAAACCCTTCGATTTGATATATTATGGGCCTCATAATTCATCCGGGATCAAAAGTTATGAGCAAATATGCTATGCACTGTTCCCTGATTAAAAATCAGGAATTACCTCAATGAGGTATCACGTGCTCACACGTGATCAATGGTCACGTGTTGACACGTGATAGTTAAAACATAAATAAAAACAAATGGCTGAAGATGACTCAATTGGGGGTCACGTGCTCCCACGTGACCAAGGGTCACGTGCCAGCACGTGACAGGCTTTGAAAGCCTTACAGCTTAATAGAATTTAATTCTAAAAATCAGGAAAATACCTCAACGAGGTGTCACATGCTCACACGTGACCAATGGTCACGTGTTGACACGTGATGGTTAAAATAGCAACATAAACAAGCGGCTGTTGAAAGGACTCAATTGGGGGTCACGTGCTCACACGTGACCAAGGTTCACGTGCCAGCACGTGAAAGGCTTTGAAAGCCTTACAGTTTAATAGAATTAAAATTCTAAATTTCTCTAAATCTTTCCAAATAGAATTAAAATTCTAAATTTCTCTAAATCTTTCCAAATGGAAAAGGATTATGGGGACCGTTGGATTAAAAATCCAATGGTGATTAAAGATCACCAATTTATGGAAAGATTTGATACAAGGAAAGATTTCCCCTAAATCTCACCAAAAATAACAAACAGAATATCTTTGGATTTAAAATCCAACGGTGAATAAAATTCACTGAATGATCTAAAGGATCATATTAATGATGAAAACAAATCAAATCTTTCAATGAGAGATTTGCTAAACAAATTGATTCTTTTCCTTCTCCTATAAATAGGAGCCAAGAAAAGAAGAGAAGGGACCTTTTTTTGGAGAGAAAAACAGAGAGAAGAATTTAATTCTCAAGAGTGAAGAAAAGAAAGGAGAATTTAATCCTCAACAAAGAAAACCCTAGGCGAGAAAAGGAAAAAGATCAACTTCAAAAAGAGAATTTAATTCTCAAAATTTAAGAGTTAAACTCTTCTGCAAATAAAGAACTTAGTTCTTCTTCTGGTTGAAGATCTGCACAGAGCACATCTCCCCATAAGTTGTGAATTTAATTCTCATCGGGTCGAGATCCTGCCATGCAGATCCTAAACTTAGAAGGGGAATTGAGTTTTGAGAATTTAATTCTCCTAAAACAAAACTAGGGTTTAACCCTAATCAAGAATTTAATTCTTTTACAAATCTAGGAATTTAATTCCTTTAAAATGAAATCAGGATTTTATCCTAAATAAGAATTTAATTCTTTCACAATAGGAATTTAATTCCTCCAAAACAAAATTAGGGTTTAACCCTACAGAGAATTCAATTCTTAAAATAAGGAGACTTAAAAGATCTCTGTTCATGAAAAGAACTAGGGTCGCGTGCCCCCACGTGACCCTTGAAAAGATCCCTGAAGAAAAGAAGCTTTGAGGCAATGCCTCACATGCTCCCACGTGACTCCCAAAATGCAGAAAGAAAAAAATAAAAGAAAAGAAGCTTTGGGCGCTCTCACGTGTCCCCACGTGACCCCTCAGCAAGTGCTGTAATTATCGATGCATAAATCCCCATCACGTGCCAACACGTGATGCTCTAAAATAAAGATGAAAAGTGTTTAACACTTATTCGCAGATTTGAGGATAAAACAAAGAAGATCTGGCTCCACATTTAGGGCGCCCTCACGTGTCCCCACGTGACCCCTAACAAATCCCTTTAATATCCAATGGATGAATGCCTATCACGTGCCAACACGTGATGGCCAGGAAATGAAAAGTGTTTAACACTTAATTGCAGAACAAAATAAAAGGGATCTGGTCCCACTTTTAGGCGCTCTCACGTGTCCACACGTGACCCTTCTTTCTTTAGTGTTTAACACTAATTTGGGGATTATATTTCCAGTGTTTAACACTGATTGTTTCTAGTGTTTAACACTAAATTGAAGATTATATTTCAAGTGTTTAACACTGATTGTCTTCTAGTGTTTAACACTAATTTGAGAGTTCTATCTCCAGTGTTTAACACTGTTGTTCTCTAGTGTTTAACACTACTTTTAACCAAATTGGCTAATTTTCCAGAGGCAAAAGTCCCTCCTCCAATTGAATCTCAAAATTGAGAAAGTCGAAGACAAAATGTTGTCAGAACCCCCAAACCTCTGTTTAGCACTGCTGAATGATGAGGGGCTGAACCCAGACAAATGTCTAATGGCCCAAAGGGCCAATATTTCAAACATAACTGGACTTAACCCAAACTGGCCATAAGTCCTCAAATTAAATTGAATCCAGCACAACTGCTCTCCCAAATCAATTTACATCCGGTTCGAGGGTACATATCTGAACTCCTCAGGTATTTGTCGTTGTAATCCTTCAACGTCGTCAGAGAGGTGACGGGTCCCAACAACCACACACAATATGGACTGTAGGGTCCTTAAACTCATGGACTAATGCGTCCTTAAACCAACATGCATCCTCAAAATGGGAAATGGACCACCATGTCCCTAAACTGGCGATGGACCACCATGTCCCTAAACTGGAACAATAGAGCCCAAACGCTCTTTTGTCGGATCTAAACGATCCTGTTAAGTTGATCTTAGTCTCAAATTAGACTAACGTATCCTTGACAAACGTTTAAGTTGATCTTAGCCTCAAATATGGCTAACGCATCCTTAAACCAACACCTTCAAAACAGACTTTAGTCCCAAATTGGACTATAGATCTCCCAACCAACTTTGGTTCAAGGGTACATCTCTGAACTCCTCTGACATCTGTCGTTGTAATCCTTCAACGTCGTCAGAGAGGTGATGGGTCCCGACGGACATGCATTCAATGGACCACTATGTCCCTAAACTGGAACAATAGAGCCTGAACGCTCTTTTGTCGGATCCAAGCGATCCCGTTAAGTCGATCTTAGTCTCAATTTGGACTAAAGTATCCTTAACAAACGTTTGAGTTGATCTTAGCCTCAAATATGGCTAACGTATCCTCAAACCAAAACCCCAAACCCAAATCTAAGAATATACGGATTTGGACTAATCCACGTCCTACGGGCGACAACACAAATTAGTCTCCGTATACAATCCACGGGCAACCAAACATAAAACAAACACCCACAACACGAAGTGACCATCTGGAGAACGAGAAAGTTGTTACCGCGATGCGGTAGCGTAATTAACTACAGGGGCTTGCGCCTGCAGGGAAGAGGGTCCCCACAATCAAAAACCCCTCAAGCAAGGGGGAATCTGACAAAGTTTGCTACATCGGCCGCATCCGTCTACACCTCTGATACACGGTGCCAAAAATCAACTTGGCATCTTCGGAGAGGTGGACGGATAAAACCAAATAGCATCTGCCCCGAATCTCAGACAAGACGTCCCTGTCTTGGCCGCCGTTCGGAGGGGAACAAGTAATTATTGTATCGTACTCACTCTTGATTATTCATTTATTCTTGTATCTAGTGGAAACTCCATCAACTTAAAAATTGTATATTGTAGACTTAGAAACGAGACTTAGAAATTGTGAGGTCGCACTCTTTAGAGTCGACTTCCGATATAGATTGTTGGTTGCTCCGTCGTTTGGACGTGGAGGCTAGCTCCCGTTGGGATGCTATTTTATTATTATGTGGTATCGAGTTATACAAAAATGCAAAGGAGGTGATGTCAAATTTCAAAACGTCATAGATGCTTTTCAACATACTTAGTTAAATTTAAATGTTATCTTAAACCAATTTCATTGTATAACTATTTTAAACCTCACCTCCAATATTTTCAAAAGGGTTTAGATTCCGGGTTTCGGCTTACTTGAACCGCGTCGACGTCTTTAGATGTCACGTGATTTAAGTGCCAGTAGAGTGCTACATTTAGGTCGTGACAGTATAATTATATATTTGATATATTAAATTATATTAACTAATATTAGCTCACTTAAACATTTGTTTTTCTCACTTGTGTGAATATAGTATATATGTGATATATATTAATGTACATTTTTGTGTCATGCTTGATACCACATACTTCATGGGTGTATGAGACTTACACTATACTTAAGATAATATTAGGGCTTTTATTTATCCAAGTAATTCATAAATTGGTGGAATTATGTCATGGCTAGAAGTTTGGAGGAGCTTGATGTGTCCATTGACTTAGTCCACTAATTTATTTTACTTAAGATATTTATTAACCTAACCATTATTCTTAACCATAGTTTAGTCTCTACATGAGTTAGTGTATGACATAAACACACCCATGGTTGTTATTCTCACCTCATGAGTTTCATTCTCTTCTCTCTTCATATTCTTCTTCATCAAGAGCTTAGCTCTCTAGGTTTATGGGAGAGGAAGAAAAATAGTGAGAAAATTAAATCTAAAGTGAGCAAAATTCCTACTTCATCATCATCTACTATACTAGCCATTTAGTTTAGGGTGTTTGCTTCACTAAACCCTATTTATTGAAGAGGTGGCTTAGGTTGGTGTCTCCTCGACGTAGATCATCTTCGGCCTCGAAGACTTTAAGCAAGCTTGTTCCGTTCATCTTGTGGAGCCTTTCTAGAGTCCGGGGTTTCACTACTTAGAGTGAAGGGACTACTACACGGAGCTATTGAAGTGAAGGACCGATCTACATAGGTTGTATTCCTTGTTCACTTTGTATGAAAAGTTGTTTGCATGTTGTTTCGTCTAAATCTCTAGTTAAGATTCTAGGTTAGGGTTCTTTAGTACGGCAAAAATTTGAAATTGGCATGGACGATGCCTCCCGAAACCTTGCTGCCGCCCTAGGGAACCCAACATAAACCACTCCTTTTCAAATCACCAGATTCTTCAACGATATCAAGTTCATTACATTAAAGGTTTTCTTCAAAACCAGTCGTAGCCCTTTGTCATTTCAGATACGTAGTATTTAGTATTCGTGTTGTGTTTGTTGACATCCGTCAAGGCATAGTATATGGTATCTAGGTAATATTTATCTACAGCATGTTGATGCGATCGGTAGGGGCAATCACATTGCTTTGTTGGCCTCCGTCAAGGGTTTGTATGGGTGGGTTCGAATCGATCAAGAAATGACGGGTTGAACTTGACTAGCGACCTATGGTTTGTTGGCCTCCGTCAAGGTCATAGGTCGTTAGGGGTAAAAACATATATTGGGAATTTCAAGTGTTGAAATTTGCAATGAGATTGCATACCTTCTATATGATAGTTGGATCCCGATACCCACTGCAAGTAAGTGTTACTCCTGGGAGAGTTTTTCAATTTACAATTAGCTAATCCAGTAAGTGTATAAGAAAGGTGTTAACGGGGTTATGCCCCAGAGAAAACGAGATTATTTAATTAGTTCCATACGAAAGCACGAAAAGACTCCCTCGGAGTACCAATACCTGCATGGCTGACCGATTGGCGAACTTGTAGAGTGTAATTAATCATAGTTAATCTTACCTTTTATGGTTTGAAAGAAGATTTGATAAAAACAGCGGGAGCCATCCTGATTAGATAAGATAATAACCAATCTAATCTTGCAAGAGCGCACGCTAAAGTGTTTTCTTCTCCCTCTTTCCAGGTAGCGACCATGTCACGCCTTAATCATGATAATAATATGGATGTATTGACCGAACCCGCTTATTATACTGGGCTAGGGAACATTGGTTCCGCCCTATCTTATGACAACTGTCATAAGTCTGGGTAAGGGATAGGGGAATACAAGGATTTCCACGCAACCCGAACGAAGAAAGAGCATTCTGATGCATCTTCTTCGGGTGTGTTAGTTATTGAGAACTGTTTCTCAGTCTGCTCTACGTCCTAGGTATTGGATACCGGATCAGGATCCCATATTTGTAATATGTTACAAGGGTTAAAGAGAAATAGAGAACTGGGAAAAGGTGATATGTCTCTCAGAATAGGGAACGGAGCAATTGTTGCTGTAGGGTTCCTAGGCACACTATAGAGGTCTCACAATGCATCAACCATGCCAATATAAAAATTTATGGGTGCCGAGAAACCCTAATACGGATCTTAGACTAGAATTCTAGGCGAAAAACGATTCAAGTTAACAACTTAACTAAAGTTCGGAAGTTACAACCTTTGTAGATCTGGATTTCCACTTCCTTAGCTCCACGTAGTCGTCCTCTCGCTGTCCTTTTCGAATCCTAGACTCATTCGTCGGCTTCATCGGGAAAACGAGCGGAATAGGTCGTCGGCATCATGCCGAAGATGATCTACGTCGAGGTTGCGCAAGTTCAAGCTCCAACTTCACTAAGTTGTGAAACTTGTGAAGAAAACACCCAAAACAACTTGGCAAGAGGTAGAGGGTGAAGAAATAGGAGGTGGATTCACTTTAGAATTGGATTTCACTCACTTTTGCTCAAGTTGCCATTGATGGCATCAAGCTTTTCTTGAAGAAGAAGATGATGATGAAGAAAGAATATGATAAGTTTCTTATTTGAAAAAGAAACTAATATGAATACTTATCATATCTTGACCATGGTCAAGTGTAGAGATTAAACTAAGGTTAATAGGAATGGTTAGGGTTAAGGATGAGATAAGGATGGTGGACTTTGTCAAAGCTTCAAGAAACTTCAACAAGAGACAAAGAAAGCCACCATTCTCATCTAAACCTTTTCTAAATAAATAAATAAATAAATAAATAAAAAGGCAAAACCCTAATCATCTCTTAACCATGGTTTAATACTTCACACTTAACCTAATGAGCAAGTATCATCAAACATGATACAAAGATGTGCACAAAAGTATATCACATATACAACATGTACATCAAGTGAGAAAATCCATTTAAAGTGAACCAATACTAATTAATGCAATGCAATATATCAAATATATAATTTTGCATCAAATCATTAAATCAACATTTGATTCAATGATCCGGTCATGTCGCACATAACCGACTAGAATCCAATGTATCGATTTATCGAATCAATGATTCGATAACTAGGTCATATCGAATATAACCAATCGAAACATATATCGCGAGAATGAAATGCGGTATCACATACACGCATTATTCTCAGTCCTGGACATATCTCATATGTGCTCCTATTTCGTTTCGCTTGAACCAGGAAACCTCTGTGTAGGACTCTAAAGACTCGTCAATACGCCGGTAGCAGGTGATGATCATATCAAGCACCTACAAGCTGCAAGCGGTCTGCTAAATGTAACGGCCATCCGGGTATTGAGCGATCAGAAGATCGACGAGCTAGTCCGCTCACACTCCTGTGGATCCAACCAGTAACACTTACCGTACAGTCCGGTCTGTTCGTCTGATACGTCGCATATCAAGTCTAGGGGTGGTAAACGTCAGACCCCAATAACCGATAAGTCGTGCCGATGTGAGGCTCATAACGGGTCGAGAAACTACTGGTAACACTTACCAGCAAATCTATGATCAGCCCTGGCCAGGGACTTCCCTGTTACGGCCAATCGAGCACAGCGCAACATCAACTCCCAATACCGGGAGAGACGAAACCCCTCCTATCGCTCATTGCCTCCATGTGACTCGGGACTGTACCCAAAGACCACCGTTTTGCATGCCCTCATGGACGTGGTAAGGTGGAGATCAAAGCACAGTGGGAATCACACAAGACTCTATGACGATCTCGGGTCTACAGACTAACCTGTACAAGTGTCACCTGAGAACTGCCATCTGACGTGAGGTATAATACCATCTGGGAGTTCTCGGCGAGTCCGTCCAGTGTACCCAGTCTCCACTGAGAACCCGTACACCATCTTTGATGTCAAACACCAATGGATATGGGATCATCCATCGCCCATCTCATGGGTCGAGAAGCGTATACGCTAGTCTACACTGGTATATCGATGCCCCGTCTCGATACACCCACGACTAGGGACCATGAAGGATGTACTTATGGACTACCATGTCCCCACTACTATGATCTGCATCATAGTCCAGGTAGTCAAGTACACATCCTAAGGGCTTTACCAACATGTAACTATAAGATAGTTTAAAAAGACTAGTGTACATGTTAAGATAAAGAGTAACCAGATAGCATACTATCATATCGAGCAAGAAAGTCATCTCTATATATGTCCAAGCATCCAATATAATATACATCATCTGTACAATACTGGCCTCTAGGGCATACATACAACTAACAATCTCCCACTTGCACTAGGGCCAGCTGCTGTAGTATCGCATACCGAGCATCCCGAAGAGTCTCTCAAACTGTATCTGGGGAATGGCCTTCATGAGTGGATCCGCCGTGTTGTTCTTCGTGTCAACCCTCCTGATCTCGATCTCCCGGCGATCAACTATCTCCCGGATCAGGTGATACCGCCTCAGAATATGCCTGGATCGCTGATGGGACCTGGGTTCCTTGGCTAAAGCCACCGCTCCATTGTTATCGCAATACAAAGGTATTGGATGCTCAATGGATGGAACCACTCCAAGTTCAGTAATGAACTTCTTGATCCAGACAGCCTCTTTGGCAGCATCATTGGCAGCGATGTATTCAGCCTCCATCGTCGAGTCTGCCACGGTTTCCTGCTTGGAACTCTTCCAGCTAACCGCCCCTCCGTAAAGGGTAAAGACAAAGCCCGACTGCGACTTAGAGTCGTCCTTATCACTCTGGAAGCTCGAATCGGTAAAGGACTCCACTTGGAGCTCTCCGTTACCATACACCAAGAACATATCTCTAGTCCTTCATAAGTACTTAAGAATGCTCTTCACAGCTGTCCAGTGATTCTCTCCAGGATCAGCTTGATACCTGCTCACTACACTTAGTGAGTATGCTACATCGGGTCTGGTACATAGCATCGCATACATGATAGAGCCTACTGCCGAAGCATAGGGTATCCCTTGCATGCGAGCTCTCTCCAAATCAGTCTTGGGAGACATCTCTTTGGAGAGAGTGACTCCAGAGATCGTGGGCAAATTCCCACGCTTGGACTCTTCCATACTAAACCTCTTTAGTATGGTGTCAATGTACCTGGATTGGGACAATCCCAAAATCCGTTTTGATCTATCTCTATAGATCCTAATCCCCAATATGCAGGAGGCATCACCAAGATCTTTCATTGAGAATCTTTGTGATAAGAAGAGCTTGACTGATTGCAGCATAGGAATATCATTTCCTATCAAGAGTATGTCGTCCACGTACAATACGAGGAAGACAACCTTACTCTCTGCCACCTTCTTGTAGATACAAGGTTCATCTGGGTTTTTGACGAAATCAAACTCTTTGATAACGACGTCAAAGCAGATGTTCCAACTCCGCGATGCTTGCTTTAATCCATAAATGGATTTAAGTAGCTTGCACACCTTCCCGCTGCTCCCACTGTCTACGAAGCCCTCTGGCTGAGTCATGTACACGCACTCTTCTAAATCACCATTTAGAAAGGCGGTCTTAACATCCATTTGCCAGATTTCGTAGTCATGAAAGGCAGCAATGGCAAGCATGATTCAGATGGATTTAAGCATAGCCACTGGAGAAAAGGTTTCGTCATAGTCCACACCTGGTCTTTGACGAAAACCCTTTGCTACAAGTCTAGCTTTGAAAGTCTCCACTTTCCCATCTACACCAAATTTCTTCTTGAAGATCCACTTGCTCCCAATGGGTTTTACCCCTTCAGGAGCAACTTCCAAAGTCCATACTTTATTGGTGTACATGGATTCCATCTCGGACCGCATAGCATCCAGCCATTTCACTGAGTCCCTACTCGTGATGGCCTGCTCGAAGCTAGTTGGGTCATCATCATCCATGATGCAATCCTCGCTTCCACCATCAATGAGAAAACCGTAGTATCTCTCAGGTGGACGAGAAACCCTACTAGATCGGCGGAGAGGCTGGGGTTCGTCGGGTACTATCGAATCTTCTGGTTCCACTAAATCTTCAGTTACAGTTTGTGTATCTGGAATTTCTTCCAGCTCTACCACTTTGCCACTAATTTCTTTTTCAAGGAATTCCTTTTCTAAAAAGGTGGCATATTGAGAAACAAACACTTTTTGTTCTTCAGCATGGTAGAAAAAATATCCTTGGGAATTCTTAGGATATCCCACAAACTTGCAGAGAACTGACCATGCCTCGAGTTTGTCTGGATTTTGCCTTTTGACATAGGCCGGACAACCCCATATCTTAACTCGTTTAAAATATGGTCTCTTCCACTCCATATCTCATATGGTATGGTAGGTACAGATTTAGATGGAACTTGATTCAATAGGTATGCAGCCGTCTCCAGTGCATATCCCCAGAAGGAAATAGGTAACTCAGCTGTACTCATCATAGAGCGCACCATATCTAATAGGGTGCGGTTCCTCCGTTCAGATACACCGTTGTGCTGTGGTGTATATGGAGGAGTCAGCTGAGAGAGAATCCCATTCTCTTTTAGGAAGTCCAGGAATTCATTGCTCAAGTATTCCCCTCCTCGATCAGATCGTAGGATTTTAATACTTTTTCTGGTTTGGTTCTCAACTTCTTGTTTATATTCCCTAAATTTCTCAAAAGCTTCTGATTTGTGTTTCATCAGGAACACATACCCGAACCTAGAGAGATCGTCAGTGAATGTAATGAAGTATGAAGAACCATCCCTGGCATGTGTAGACATGGGACCGCATACATCACTATGTATAAGTCCCAAGAGTTCGGTAACTCTTTCTCCGTGTCCCGTAAACGGAGTTTTGGTCATCTTTCCTTTGAGACAGGACTGGCAAGTGTCATAAGATGAAAATTCGAACGGTTTCAAATATCCATCTTTATGCAACTTAGCTAGTCGTGTCGCATTGATGTGACCTAGTCTACAATGCCATAAGAAGGATTCGTTCAGTTCAGAACTCTTCCTCTTGTGTGTGTTTGTTATACTTAGAACTGTTGATTGATTTAGAACATAAATGTCATTGCACAACGTGCCTGATCCAACCAACTTTTGGTTATGGAAAATGTTCATAACATTGTCCTGTAATACAAAATTATATCCCTCTTTACTCAGTAAAGAAACCGATATAATATTGCATATCAGGTTCGGCATGTAATAACATTCGTTCAGAACCAATGTATTACCAGTTGGTAATACAAGGTGATATTCCCCGACAGTCTTAGCTGCAACAATTGCACCATTTCCAACTCTAATGTCTTTATCACTTTCTCCAAGTTCTCTACCTTTCCTAAGCCCATGTAACTGATTACATATATGGGATCCTGACCCGGTATCCAATACCCAGGACGTAGAGCAAATGGAGAAACAGTTCTCTGTAACGAACACACCCGAAGAAAATGCATCAACATGTACTTTCTTCATTCGGGTGGCATGGGAATCCTGGTATTCCCCTATATCCTGTTCATTCCTATAACTCTTATAAGAAAGAACGGAACCAACGTTCCCCAGCACAGTATAACATGCGGGTTCGGTCAATACATCCATATTATTATCTTGATTAAGGCATGAAATGGTCGCTACCTGAAGAGAGAGAGAAGAAAACACTTTAGCGTATGCTCGTGCAAGATCAGATTGGTTATTATCTTATCTAATCAGGATGGCTCCCACTGGTTTTTATCAAATCTTCCTTCAAACCCTAAAAGGAAAAACTAGCCGGGATTAATTACACACTACAAGTTCGCCAATCTTTCAGCCAGGCCAGTGTCGGTACTTTGAGGGAGGTCCCCGTGCTTTCGCACGAACCTAATTACTGTAAACCTCGTTTTCCCAGAGGCGTAACCTCGTTAACACCTTTCTAGACACCTACTTGATCGGCTAATTGCAATGTGTAAAACTCTCCCAGGAGTAACTCTTACTCGCAGTGGGTATCGGGATCCAACTATCTCATAGAAGGTATGCAATCTCATTGCAAATTTCAACACTTGAAATTCCCGATAATATTTTGCCCCTAGCAGCTATATGATCTTAACATAGTCAACAAATCATAAGTGCTAGTCAAGTTCAACCCGTCATTTCCCGATTGAATTAAACCCACCCGCACGACCCTTAACATAGTCAACAAAGTCGCACGACTACCCTAATCCAATCGCATCATATGCTTATACAGATAAGCACTAATTAGCTACCGCACACTACGCCTTAACATAGTCAACAAACGTAGCACGAATACTAACTAGTACTTATCTGAAATGACGGAGGGCTACGTCAGGTTTTTCTAAAAACCTATTGCGTAATGAACTTGATATCGTTGTAGAATCAAATGAAGTTTTAAAATGGAATGATTTTGAGGCTTTTCTAGTTTTGCTAAAGGGGTCACTCCCGGTGAAGGGATCGTCGGCCCTTTCCTCATCGAATGAGGTGCGGGATATATCATATATATCACTGTGCAAAGCAAAAACTCTTAAAAGCAATCAAAGACAAACCGAGTGTGTAGCATCTGCCAGTTATTGCTAAAGGAGTCACTCCCGGTGAAGGGATCTCGGTCCTTTCCTCATCGAATAAGGTGCAGGGTATATCATATATACCGCTATGCAAAGCAAGAACTGTAGCTACCTGTTTTGTTTAAAATTTGATTCTACAACATCTGAGATTTCTTTTCTTTCATTAATCACATTAATGAAGTCCCATCATTTAAATACCTAAACATCACAGATAGATATGACGTACACTTATGCCATCCGCATTCGCCTCGATGTCCCCTCGTGCACCGTTAGGTTAGGTAACTAACGACAGAGCAGGGCAGGGCTAGCACGGGTGTAAAACATAAGTAACGTCTATATAATATATCATATATACTATATACTATATCCATCACAGAACATCACATGATCATATCACAGATATCGCAGCAGAAGAAACATATGAAACATTGGATATACTAGGGCGTCCGTGTTTTCAATACGAGCCAGTATAAAACACGGATTCCACGGTCGTGATGAATAGCCAATCCCACACCCCTAGACCCCTACGAGAGCGGCAAGCAACCCTGCCAATTCTAGGGTTAGGAGACCCGGACTCGACTCCTCGAGTTGGTCTCCCACTGGACCCCAGAACCCGGTTACTTGTGCTCCCCTCCTTGGGTCTATCCTAATGCGGAAAAGTAAATAATATACAAAAGGTGACAACTTCCGCTACATGGAAGTTCCCCAAATAAAAGAATATTACATACAAGTTTTTACATGAATGTAAATGAAAAACACTCATCTCACATAAAAAAAACCCGGCTATTCAAACACGACGATCCAATATAACATATCCAGCAACACATAACATCACATGTCATCAACGTAAGTAAGTATGCATACCCCAATTGTCGTTGACGTATAGCAACGAAACCGGCGATATGAACATACTACACTTACGGTCACAGAAAAGAAAGTGTAAAACTACAACAGTTGGAATCCGCAACCTCTTTAGACATCGCATGCCTAACAGATATAAATCCCGCATTTTAGTCTCATTATCGAAAACTCTTTTCAATATCATATGGGACTAAATTGCTAGATTTATAACATTCATTCAGTTATCTCATAACTACTTGTGAATTCCAATTATTATATCACATTCCAGATAAACAGAAAATGTTAAACTTTCCGATCGAACAGTCGAATACCCAAGTTTTCCCGATACAACTCAACACATGAAATAAGTCTAACAACATTCAGTTCGTGCCTCAGTACCAACGGTCCAGCCGTAGAAGGGTCAAGCCAACGCCTCACATGTGGCACGCCGTACTGCCCCAAACCCGAAGGTTCAAAGGGCAGTTCAAGACGGTCACATAATCGAGTTAAGGTTTGTTGTCTTCTAGAGGGTCCATCGCGTTACTTGCACTACTTAGAACGTCGTTAAACTACGGAAAAATCCAACACTTTGAAATCTCCCGACAGGGGAAAAATTGGGTATTTATATCCGGTCGAACTTTTTAACATATTCTAAAAATTATCCGGAAATACACAAATGACGAAATTTGATAATCCGATCGAAATACCGAATCCCCAAAACAACCCTGAAAATTAAAACTCTGGAAAAAACATTAAAAATTCCCAGGAAAATCACCACTGGAAACTAAGAGTTACTGTGCAAAAAGCTTTATATATTGAGGCAGTACGGCCGCAGATCCGCCGCATGAGCCATGCTCATGCCGCGGATCCGCGCTGGCTTAGTGGAATTACGCTCACGAATTTCACAATAAACCTTATAATTTCCTGCTGATTTTTCTGCATATTTTTAATATCGAAAAACTCCAGATTTTGGAAAAAGTCCAGAGAGCATGTTTGGTTTA
The DNA here is from genome assembly GCA_030015575.1 of Agapanthus africanus. Classification (NCBI taxonomy): domain Eukaryota; kingdom Viridiplantae; phylum Streptophyta; class Magnoliopsida; order Asparagales; family Amaryllidaceae; genus Agapanthus; species Agapanthus africanus. Next base: position 53,306,943 of record CM057339.1, read on the forward strand.
AGGTTTCGGGTTCGTTCGGGCTTCAAATTGCGTCTAGACTTCGCCGAAGGCTCTAGCTAGTCTCTGATACCACTGTAGGGTTCCTAGGCACACTATAGAGGTCTCACAAGGCATCAACCATGCCAATATAAAAATTTATGGGTGCCGAGAAACCCTAATACGGATCTTAGACTAGAATTCTAGGCGAAAAACGATTCAAGTTAACAACTTAACTAAAGTTCGGAAGTTACAACCTTTGTAGATCTGGATTTCCACTTCCTTAGCTCCACGTAGTCGTCCTCTCGCTGTCCTTTTCGAATCCTAGACTCATTCGTCGGCTTCATCGGGAAAACGAGCGGAATAGGTCGTCGGCTTCGTGCCGAAGATGATCTACGTCGAGGTTGCGCAAGTTCAAGCTCCAACTTCACTAAGTTGTGAAACTTGTGAAGAAAACACCCAAAACAACTTGGCAAGAGGTAGAGGGTGAAGAAATAGGAGGTGGATTCACTTTAGAATTGGATTTCACTCACTTTTGCTCAAGTTGCCATTGATGGCATCAAGCTTTTCTTGAAGAAGAAGATGATGATGAAGAAAGAATATGATAAGTTTCTTATTTGAAAAAGAAACTAATATGAATACTTATCATATCTTGACCATGGTCAAGTGTAGAGATTAAACTAAGGTTAATAGGAATGGTTAGGGTTAAGGATGAGATAAGGATGGTGGACTTTGTCAAAGCTTCAAGAAACTTCAACAAGAGACAAAGAAAGCCACCATTCTCATCTAAACCTTTTCTAAATAAATAAATAAATAAATAAATAAAAAGGCAAAACCCTAATCATCTCTTAACCATGGTTTAATACTTCACACTTAACCTAATGAGCAAGTATCATCAAACATGATACAAAGATGTGCACAAAAGTATATCACATATACAACATGTACATCAAGTGAGAAAATCCATTTAAAGTGAACCAATACTAGTTAATGCAATGCAATATATCAAATATATAATTTTGCATCAAATCATTAAATCAGCATTTGATTCAATGATCCGGTCATGTCGCACATAACCGACTAGAATCCAATGTATCGATTTATCGAATCAATGATTCGATAACTAGGTCATATCGAATATAACCAATCGAAACATATATCGCGAGAATGAAATGCGGTATCACATACACGCATTATTCTCGGTCCTGCACATATCTCATATGCGCTCCTATTTCGTTTCGCTTGAACCAGGAAACCTCTGTGTAGGACTCTAAAGACTCGTCAATACGCCGGTAGCAGATGATGATCATATCAAGCACCTACAAGCCGCAAGCGGTCTGCTAAACGTAACGGCCATCCGGGTATTGAGCGATCAGAAGATCGACGAGCTAGTCCGCTCACACTCCTGTGAATCCAACCAGTAACACTTACCGTACAGTCCAGTCTGTTCGTCTGATACGTCGCATATCAAGTCTAGGGGTGGTAAACGTCAGACCCCAATAACCGATAAGTCGTGCCGATGTAAGGCTCATAACGGGTCGAGAAACTACTGGTAACACTTACCAGCAAATCTCTGATCAGCCCTGGCCAGGGACTTCCCTGTTACGGCCAATCGAGCACAGCGCAACATCAACTCCCAATACCGGGAGAGACGAAACCCCTCCTATCGCTCATTGCCTCCATGTGACTCGGGACTGTACCCAAAGACCACCGTTTTGCACGCCCTCATAGACGTGGTAAGGTGGAGATCAAAGCACAGTGGGAATCACACAAGACTCTATGACGATCTCGGGTCTACAGACTAACCTATACAAGTGTCACCTGAGAACTGCCATCTGACGTGAGGTATAATACCATCTGGGAGTTCTCGGCGAGTCCGTCCAGTGTACCCAGTCTCCACTGAGCACCCATACACCATCTCTGATGTCAAACACCAATGGATATGGGATCATCCATCGCCCATCTCATGGGTCGAGAAGCGTATACGCTAGTCTACACTGGTATATCGATGCCCCGTCTCGATACACCCACGACTAGGGACCATGAAGGATGTACTTATGGACTACCATGTCCCCACTAGTATGATCTGCATCATAGTCCAGGTAGTCAAGTACACATTGTAAGTGCACGGCGGCGCCCCGGCCGTCAATCCGACGGCCAAGTGCGGAAGCGGTGATAAACTTTAATTTTACTTGAACTGGCAAACCGCCGCGCACTAATACCCGGATCGAACCATTAACTAGTCCTAGCTATTTACAAGAAAGGGAATAGAGATATACCGACGATCCAAGTCCTCCGGTCTTCTCGTCATGGTCCCGATCTCCTGCGGAAAAGTCCCGTCTCCTCCTCGTCGCCAGAAGTGCACCACATCGCCTACTTTATTTACGGGCTCCCACCTCAATGCCGAGGCAACTCGGGTACGAAGCCGGCTACTCGACGTGCCCAAGATTTACTGTATAATGAGTAGTGTAGAGATCCATGTCTCATTTTGGGGTTAAGGAGGTGCCATTTGGTGGAGGGATGAAACAAGAACAAAATGTGGAGGAGCTTGGGGGGTTTTGGTGCATCAAATGAACAACATATCCCCACTAAGAATTTTGGACAGCCCCTTAAAATGTTTGGCCGGCCATGCCCATTAGAGAGAGGAGAGAATGAGAGTGGATAGCATGAAGAAGTGAGTGGATCAATCATGCAAGAGGGCATCATGAAAGAATATGATCACAAGCAAAAACCACACACAACCACAACCATCAAGTCCACAAAGTCAATCCATCATGAGAAGGAGAAGTCAATGATGGTGCACATCATGAAAACCATCATGATGCCAAAATAAGCAAAGACCCCCTCCACAAATACTTATTTGCAACAATGCAAATAAACCCTCCTCCACCAAACATCGGCCAATGAACGATCAAAGGAAAATTGGCCGAAACGGAAAACAAACTGGCAACTCCAAAAACTGGTCCCGTAATAAATTACAGGAAAACCCCGATACTGTGCATACACACCCGCATTTGTATTCCGACCGAAATACAAATGCAATGAGACAAAATCTACACTGTACTATACTAGGATCCGGCTTAAACCAAAGCCGGCTAGTAATATCTGTTCGATCCTGATCCGTGCAATACCGCACGTATCTGATCGAACCCTGCCATATTACCATACGGCCTATAGTACAAACTGTCCGATCCTGATCCGTGCAATACCGCACGTATCTGATCGGACCTTGCCATATCTCCATACGGCCTCTACAACCTTTCGCCCGAAAGCTGAGTAACTGAATGTGGGGGACTCTAAAGACTCGTCAACACCTTGGTTGTGGATTTAACCACTAGCACGTCAGAGGTATAAGCCAATACGTAACGGGCTACCAGGTATTGACTAAAAGGGACGTCTGTGAGCGAACTCAGCCTGATAACCCTACTGAGCCTGTCAGTGACAATATCCGTACAGTCCGGTCCGTTCGTCTATGAGTATCGCATGGCGGGCCTAGGGGGTTGGTAAAAGTCAGACCCCCAAAAGCGGTACAAGTCGTGTCGGAGTGTAGCCCAGAACACCCTGAGATACTACTGGAATACCTACCAGTAAATCTCCTTGCCTTGGCCAAGGACTTTGTGTAATGGCTCTCCTAGACACAGCACGACCTCACCCCCAATACCGGGAGAGACGAACCCCTGAAGATATGCTCACTGCCTCCATGTGGCTCAGGACTGTACCCAACTAAAACCTGTTTGCACGACTCCTTTGAGCCGTGGTAGGGTAGTAATCAAAGTACAGTGGTAACTCACACGAGACAAATGACGATCCCCAGGTCGATGAACTAACCTGCACACATGTCACCAGGGAACTGCCATCTGACGTCTGGTATATGACCAACTAGCATGTTCCCGGCGAGTCCTGTCCGGTGTACTCATAACCCAATGAGCACCTGTATACATCTTAGGTGATCCAACTGACACCAGTGTCTTGTGAGACCGGACACCGCCCCTCGTCGGGGTCTCGACTGTATACACTAGTCTACTATGGAGAATCGATGCCCTGTCTCGAAACTCTCACGACTAGGGACCTTTTAAGGATAAGCTTATAGACCCCCAGCTCCCACTTATATGATCGCCCTCATACTGCTGGTGGTCAAGCAAGAATCCTAGGGGCTCTATCAACGTGTAATAGCGACGTGTCAGGTCACCTAAAGCAGTACACGATGATAAAGGTAAAACCAGATAGCATACTATCATCTCGAGTAAGACTGTCCTACCGGGATAGGTCCTCCCTCAATCATTACAATCACGTACCTGTGACCTAATAATTGACTCTGAGGGCACTATCTCCAACGATCTCCCACTTGCACTCAAGGCTAATTATTGCGATGTCGCATACTCACAACCCGTGTGATACCGAACATCCAACTCCTCTACTAGTCAGTCTCACAAAACTCGTTTGCGGAACTATTGCGTTCGAGGAATAGCCTCAGTGAGTGGATCCGCTTAGTTGTTTCTTTCTATGTCTCTCTATATCTCAAGTTCGCGGAGAAAGCCATCTCCCGAAAAGAGCAATACCTGTCTCAAAATATGTCTGGATGTCTGATGGGACCTAGCTCATAAATGAACTTCAAATCCAAATTTCTTAGACTGTATCGTCAACTGAACTTAATCAGTATCCTGCGCGACATGCCTCCCTCAGTATTGCCTTGGACCACCTGTCCAAAATACTGCCCCTCATCAGAAGGAAAACTATAACTCTGACAACCTCCTTGTCGTCCATGTCACCTTGGAAGCCTGGAATGATAACTGTCTCCTGAATGAGGCTGTCGTTATCATATCCCTAGAACATCCACTTATGTTCTAAAACTGCTTCCGACTGTTTCTCCAGGATTGGATTAATGTCAACTTATTGCATCTAGTGCAAGAACAACATCTGGTGTGGTACTTGATATCTCACGATTGACTCAATTGCCTGAGCAAGTGATCTGCCAATCATGCCCGTCCCTCTCCCCTTTAGTCTGTAAGACACCTTTGGAGAGGGTGACTCCATTACCTGCAGGTACACTACCGTGCCAGGAGTCGTCCATCCTAAATACTCTTAGAATGTTGTCAAGTACCCTGATTGGGAAACCACCCAAATCTAGATCTAAAACCATAGATCTAGTAACCAGTATGTCTGATATAAAATCCATTTCCTTTGTGGAGAAACAACTGTGTGACGACCAAAGTATAACCGATCGTAGTGTAGGAGTTTCTTTTCGTACTCTGTGTATATCATCCAAATACCAGGATATCACACCCTACTACCTTCTCAACAGATCCATCCCCTATTCTGATGAAGTCAAACCCATGACTGTCACGTCAGAAATAGATGATCTATCTCCGCTACATCTGCTTTAGTCTATAAATAGACATAAGCTACCTGTCCACCAATGCTTCCGCTGCTCCCACTGACTACGACAACCCTCTGGCAGAGTCATATAGACGTACACTTCTAAAACTGGTTTAGAACGACGCTATACTCATCCTCCCGCCGGGTCTCGTAACCTGGAACAACAGCAATGGCAATTGTGGGTAAACAAGAACTTCCCTGTCACCGTCCTTGAGGCTACCGTAGTGCCTCTCGGGTGCCTGAAGTTACCCACCTTATCTGCGGAGTGGCCAATGGAATGTCAATCCACATTGAATCTTTAGGTTCCTTATCAAATCTTCAGTAATCGTTTGTGGTTCTGGAATCACTTCCAGTTCTACCATACTCCCACTACTGTTTTCTGAAAAAATCCATTTTTAATAAAACTGTGGCGAGTCTAGAACAATATCGCTATTGTTCATCCAGATGGTAGAAAGTCAACCCTCGTCATAGCCTGGGTCAACCCACAAACAGCCATTACAGAAACGTGCCTTGAGTTGTCCAGTGTCTGGTTTTAATCATAAACCGGACAACTCCCCATACCTTAACATCGTTAAGATATGAACTGTTCTATATCCAATATAGAAACAGAGGCACTGATTTAATTGAACCAGATTCAAATCATGCAGCTGTCCCCAGCGCATGTCAACTAAATGGAAGGAGGCCGATCAGCGTTACTCAACTTAGGAATACTTCCAATTATGAGTAACCTGAAAGAGAAGCAAGATCTCTTTATCATTACTATCAACTGAATTTCATACACAAGTATCTACATCTTCGATCTCTTTGAAGAATCCCGATACTTGCTATACCTGGTTCTCTACTCTATTCAAATACCTATAACTTCTCAAAATTGGACCCTGTGTTTCCGCGAAACACCTGTCTAAAAACTAGAGAAGTCATAAGTAAACACCTGTCTTAAGTACTTGACAAGGACTAAAGAAATCTTCTTGGAGTATGGTAATGGAGAACTCGAAGTGGAGTCCTTTACTGATTTGAGCTTCCAGAGTGATAAGGACGACAGCAAGTCTGTCTCGGGTTTTGTGTTCACCCTCAATAGAGGGGCGGTATGTTAGAAGAGTTCCAAGCAAGATACTGTTGCAAACTCGTCAATGGAGGCTGAATACATCGCTGCCAACGATGATGCCAAAGGGGCTGTCTGGATGAAGAAGTTCATTATTGAACTTGGTGTGGTTCCGTCCATTGATGATCCAATACTCTTGTATTGTGATAACAATGGAACTGTGGTTTTAGCCAAGGAACCCTGGTCACATCAGCGATCCATACATATTCTGAGGAGGTATCACCTGATCCGGGAGATGGTTGATCGCCGGGAGATCGAGGTCAGGAGAGTAGATGCGAAGGACAACACGACAGATCCACTCACGAAGGCCCTCCCCCAGATGCAGTTTGAGAGACTTTTTGGGATGTTGGGTATGCGATACTACAACAACTGGCCTTAGTGCGAGTGGGAGATTGATAAGAATATGTATGCCCTAGAGGCCATTATACATAGTGGATGCTTGCACATATATATAGATGACTTTCTTGCTCGACATGATAGTATGTTATCTGGTTGCTCTTTATCTTAATATGTACACTTGTTATAGTATACTGTCTCTCTGATACATATTGATAAAGCCCTTAGGATGTAGGCTTGACTACCAGGACTATAATGCAGATCATACTAGTGGGGCTTGTGTAGTCCGCAAGCACATCCTTTAACAGTTCCTAGTCGAGGGAATATCGAGACAGGGTATCGATAGTCCAGAGTAAAATAGTGTGTACGTTTCTTGACCAAGTATAGGGCGATGGTTGATCCCATAACCATTGGTGTTTGACATCAAAGATTGTGCACAGGTGCTCAGTAGAGAATGGGTACACCAAAAAGGACTCGCCGAAAACTCCTAGATGGTACCATACTTATCGTCAGATAGTAGTTCTCTGGTGACAATTGTACAGGTTGGTCTGTAGACCCGAGATCGTCATAGTGTCTTGTGTGGTTCCCATTGTGCTTTGATTTCCTCCCTACCACGGCTCAAAGGAGTCATGCAAACATGTGGATTTTAGGTACAGTCCCGATTCACATAGAGGCAGTGAGCGATAGGAGGGGTTTCTTCTCTCCTGGTATTGGGAGTTGATGTTGCACTATGATCGAATGGCTATAACAGTAAGTCTCTGGCCAGGGATGATGAGATTTACTGGTAAGTGTTATCAGTAGTTTCTCGAAAGGTTATAGGCCACACGTCAGCATAACTTATCAAGTTAGTGGGAGTCTGACGATTCCACCATCCCCTATACGACATATCATACGAAGAGATCGGAATGTACGGTAAGTATTGCTTATAGGTTTTAAGGGAGTTTGGACATTGATCTTCTATTCGCTCAATACCTGAGTGCCGTTACGTCCAGCTAGTACCGCTGACGGCTTATGGGTATCTGATATGATCATTACCTACTACTGGCGTATTGACGAGTCTTTAGAGTCCCACAGAGAGGTTTCTTAACTCAAGCGAAACGAAGTAGGGCACATATGGAGTTATGTACGGGAGCTTAATTAAATACAAGTATGTGATGCCGTATTCTAATATAGCGATATTTGATATTCGGTTAGGTTATATGTGATATAACCGGATTATTGGAATCTAGTGTTGATTTAATGATTTGATTTATATATATATATATATATATATATATATGATATTATTCGGTTATATATGATATAACCGGATTATTGAAGCAAGTGTTGATTTAATAATTTGATATATATTTATATATTTGATATATATATATATATATAAACTAATATTAGCTCACTTTAGATTTTCTTCTCTTTATATATAATTATATATATCTGTGATATATATATATATATATATGAATTGATTTGTATCATGGTAGATGATACATAGAATATGGGTGTATGACAATCACACAATGGCAAATGATAATATGGATGAATTTTTACTTTAAGAAAAGATAAAAATATAGGAATATGATTCATGGCTTTGGATGCTTAGAGAAGCCATGACTCATCTCCTATATTTTGTTTTACTCTTAGATATTTATTCATCCATATCTTATCACTCACCTCAATGGTTCATTCTCTCATCCAAGTCCATCCTCATCTTCTTCTTCACTTCTTCTTCTCTAGCTTTTTTCTTGAGTTGAAGAAAAGAAAAGAGAATATTATTTCTAGTGAGCAAATCTTCTACTTCATCAACCTACACTAATCTAGCCCATTAGTTTAGTTGTTTGCTTCTCTAATACCTTGATTAGTGAAGAGTGAGCTTGAGTGAAAGAGACTTCAAGGTGGATCATCTTCAGCATCGAAGACAACAAGCAAGCTCGATCCTTTCTCAAGTGGAGTCAAAGAAGAGTTTTAGGGACTACTACTTGGAGCTTTAGAAGCAAAGGGCCGGTCTACAAAGGTTGTAAACCCTCTTCACTTAGTTTAGAACTAGTTTACTTAACTTGAAAACCTAATTCTCTGGTTCGATACCAGGTTACTATACTTAGACCTCTAAATTTTTTTAAATTGCATACTTGATACTTGTTGAAACCTAGTAGAGGTGTTAAGACATACTTTCAGGTAGGTCGTTACCCCGTGAAGATTTTCTAAAGATATTTAAACTAATTGTCGATAAGGGTTATACTAAATTTCATGGTATTTTAATGGAAAACATTCGTTATATATTTGTTTCATATGAAAATTTTGTTAAAACTAAAATTAAATGATGTGAATAAGGTTAAGATTAGTGTAGCATGTTAATTTGATTTAATTTTCTTATCATATGCATTACAAATATTAAAAAGAAAACTATATCGGAGATAACTCCGCTTTTGTCGGTTTGTTTTAAAAAGTTGTTTTGAGATGGAAAAGGATAGAGATGAAGGGACTTACGGTTTTAGGTGATTTGTAAGAGAACGAAAAAGACCTCAGGGGTCGTGGTTTCGTCGGAGATTCTCCGGTCGTCGAGTTTGCCTTGCTACTCCACTTGGTGTTTTGCTAAAATTTTAGAATGGGGAAGAGCTAGGGCATATTGTGGTATTTATAATGAAGAATTAAGGTTTGGGAATTAAAATTTTGGATTAAAATGTATTAAAAAGGTGTTAAATGGTGAATTGAAGAGTCTCTGTTTGATTGCAGGAAAATCAAACAGTGCAGGGGAGTTAAGGGGAGTCGAAAAGACAAGTGTGCAAAGCACAGGGGGATTTGGGCACATCGGGACCGTCGTTAGCTGCCAGATTGAAGGAAATGGCGGTCGAGATGTGGTGATTTGTCTCAAGATTCATGCCGCATGTGTATATCTATGTTTACTCCTTTTTGCGCATGTTTGATTTTTCTGAAACTTTTCATTTCTCCGTGAATTGCACGTGCGACTCTTAGACTTCCAAAAATTAAAAATAAAAATCTTTAAAATAATTGGGTCTAATGGGAATCGAACGCACAGGCTACGTCACAGCAGTGTAGAGGCTTTACCAGTGAGCTACAACTTGTTTTTTCTTTTATTTAACAAAAATAACTTTTAACTCTTATACAGGCTGTAATACCCTTTACTGTACAATAACAAGAAATTTTTGTACAGTGATTTCAGAGTCGTTTTAGTTAGTTTTGAAATTAGGTATGGCTCTAAACATCTCATAATATCTACTTTAATGATTTTAAACAAGACTCCCCGAGTCAAAATAAATGTCAGCGATCCATCCTCATCATATCACGTATGGAATATTCATTATATGACATCATCCGTCAATATGGTATGGATCTATAGTAACGTACATTATCTCATCTCATATCATACCGTATCACCTCATGTCATATCGTATCATATCATATTATATTGGCTCACATCATCATATCGTCTCATATCATCATATCATAAATATCCATATATATGTATGTATGTGTGTGTATAACCTAACGGCAAGAAATAGAGACTACGTATAAAACTTCTACAAAGTACTAGCATACACATAAGGTTATAGTAATTATATCATATCCCAATTACTACGGTTGCGGGGGTGCTATACGCCATCCACCTGACTTTCCCCATAGATATATATATATATATGAATTGATTTGTATCATGGTAGATGATACATAGAATATGGGTGTATGAGAATCACACAATGGCAAATGATAATATGGATGAATTTTTATTTTAAGAAAAGATAAAAATATAGGAATATGATTCATGGCTTTGGATGCTTAGAGAAGCCATGACTCATCTCCTATATTTTGTTTTACTCTTAGATATTTATTCGTCCATATCTTATCACTCACCTCAATGGTTCATTCTCTCATCCAAGTCCATCCTCATCTTCTTCTTCACTTCTTCTTCTCTAGCTTTTTTCTTGAGTTGAAGAAAAGAAAAGAGAATATTATTTCTAGTGAGCAAATCTTCTACTTCATCAACCTACACTAATCTAGCCCATTATTTTAGTTGTTTGCTTCTCTAATACCTTGATTAGTGAAGAGTGAGCTTGAGTGAAAGAGACTTCAAGGTGGATCATCTTCAGCATCGAAGACAACAAGCAAGCTCGATCCTTTCTCAAGTGGAGTCAAAGAAGAATTTTAGGGACTACTACTTGGAGCTTTAGAAGCAAAGGGCCGGTCTACAAAGGTTGTAAACCCTCTTCACTTAGTTTAGAACTAGTTTACTTAACTTGAAAACCTAATTCTCTGGTTCGATACCAGGTTACTATACTTAGACCTCTAAATTTTTTTAAATTGCATACTTGATACTTGTTGAAACCTAGTAGAGGTGTTAAGACATACTTTCAGGTAGGTCGTTACCCCGTGAAGATTTTCTAAAGATATTTAAACTAATTGTCGATAAGGGTTATACTAAATTTCATGGTATTTTAATGGAAAACATTCGTTATATGTTTGTTTCATATGAAAATTTTGTTAAAACTAAAATTAAATGATGTGAATAAGGTTAAGATTAGTGTAGCATGTTAATTTGATTTAATTTTCTTATCATATGCATTACAAATATTAAAAAGAAAACTATATCGGAGATAACTCCGCTTTTGTCGGTTTGTTTTAAAAAGTTGTTTTGAGATGGAAAAGGATAGAGATGAAGGGACTTACGGTTTTAGGTGATTAGTAAGAGAACGAAAAAGACCTCAGGGGTCGTGGTTTCGTCGGAGATTCTCCGGTCGTCGAGTTTGGCTTGCTACTCCACTTGGTGTTTTGCTAAAATTTCAGTATGGGGAAGAGCTAGGGCATATTGTTGTATTTATAATGAAGAATTAAGGTTTGGGAATTAAAATTTTGGATTAAAATGTATTAAAAAGGTGTTAAATGGTGAATTGAAGAGTCTCTGTTTGATTGCAGAAAAATCAAACAGTGCAGGGGAGTTAAGGGGAGTCGAAAAGACAAGTGTGCAAAGCACAGGGGGATTTGGGCACATCGGGACCGTCGTTAGCTGCCAGATTGAAGGAAACGGCGGTCGAGATGTGGTGATTTGTCTCGAGATTCATGCCACGTGTGTATATCTATGTTTACTCCTTTTTGCGCATGTTTGATTTTTCTGAAACTTTTCATTTCTCCGTGAATTGCACGTGCGACTCTTAGACTTCCAAAAATTAAAAATAAAAATCTTTAAAATAATTGGGTCTAATGGGAATCGAACGCACAAGCTACGTCACAGCAGTGTAGAGGCTTTACCAGTGAGCTACAACTTGTTTTTTCTTTTATTTAACAAAAATAACTTTTAACTCTTATACAGGCTGTAATACCCTTTTCTGTACAATAACAAGAAATTTTTGTACAGTGATTTCAGAGTCGTTTTAGTTAGTTTTGAAATTAGGTATGGCTCTAAACATCTCATAATATCTACTTTAGTGATCTTAAACAAGACTCCCCGAGTCAAAATAAATGTCAGCGATCCATCCTCATCATATCACGTATGGAATATTCACTATACGACATCATCCGTCAATATGGTATGGATCTATATTAACGTACATTATCTCATCTCATATCATACCGTATCACCTCATGTCATATCGTATCATATCATATTATATTGGCTCACATCATCATATCGTCTCATATCATCATATCATAAATATCCATATATATGTATGTATGTGTGTGTATAAGCTAACGGCAAGAAATAGAGACTACGTATAAAACTTCTACAAAGTACTAGCATACACATAAGGTTATAGTAATTATATCATATCCCAATTACTACGGTTGCGGGGGTGCTATACGCCATCCACCTGACTTCCCCCCATAGATATACATCTACTCACTGACAAACGCCTCGCTCTAGTCGAATTCGACGGACGCCTTGCTGTTATTCGTCATTTCGGAAGTCCACGCTGTTGTACCTACAATCGAAATCATAACCAAAATCGCATAAAACCCAATTCGAAGTTGAAATCACGAGAGAAGCGCATATAGGTTAGAACCTAAGGTCAACGCATACTAAAACAACAAAATACCCCCCGACGTTGACGTACGAACGTCAAAAGACCGAGTCAAAACACAAATATCCAAAATCCAAGTTTTCAAATATCGCAAAACATTGCCAAAACCAAGTTAAAACAACTCCATATTTTTCTTCAGGTGATCTGGGACTTTTTAGCATATAGTGTAGGCTTAGTTATCTAGCGAGTGAGCTACAGACAAAATCCACACCCTGACTCTCCAACTCACTTGCAAATTGCGGCTTGGGGGCTCGGGCTTCTTTGATGGTCTTCTACCGGTCTAAACATCTCATTGTATCCTCTAAAAATTTCATACATTCCTTTTTATCCCAGATTCTATTTAAACACCAAAATTCAATGAAAACTCGATATTAGAAATGTCTAAACTCATCTAATCCAAGGATTCTCCGACTAAATCACTCTCACCTATCACTAATGGGCTTGTAGTCACTCCATAACCCTCTACTACACCACCACTACAAGTTCTATCCAGCACAACTCACTTTCTAAAACTCAAGTCTAGAAAACTTAAACTTTTGAATTCTAAACTAATTTGTGAAGGCAAGAATACTTAAAACTTGATTAGAAGTGAGATTATCACCTCATAAGGCAACTAGGGAAAGTTCTAAGATGGCAAAGATCGTTAAAATGGAGACTTGATCACACCATGATGCTTAGGATAAGGTTCTGAACAATATTTATGAAGACTGCATGATATTTTGAGGTGGTTTGGGGTGATGTTTGTGGTGGTGGTGAGAGGTGGAAGAGGTGAAGAAGAAGAGAAAGAAGGAGATGAAGATGATGAAATGAGATGGAGAAATGAAATGGTTGCAACCATGACCCCTCAGTCTCTCCTTCTCTCTCATGCACATTGTTCTCCGCCGAAAGACAGGGACCGAGACGTTGGGACGTCTGGCCTGAATTCTGGGGCAAATACTATTTGGATTTATCCGTCCATCTCTCCGAAGATACTAAGTTGATTTATGGCACCATATATCGGCGTTTTGGATAGACGCGACCGTTGTAGCAAACTTTATCAGATTCCCCCTCCTTTTATGAGGGCTTTTTGATTGTGGGGACGCTCTTCCCTGCAGGCGCAAGCCCCTGCAGTTAATTACGTTACTGCATTGCGATAACCACTTTCTCCTTCTTCGGAAGTTCACTTCGTGTCTTGTGTGTTTTTGTTTGTTTTGGTTGCTCGCGGATTGTATACGGAGACTAGTTTTTGTCGTCGCCCGTAGGGCGTGGATTACCCCAAATCCGTATATTTTAGATTTGGGTTTGGGTCAAGAATTTGCTTGATGGGTTTTTTTGAACTTAGGTTGTACATTCCTTTGGTTCAAAAAGATTTGGTTTTATTTGAGGATCGTTAATCTAGTTTGAGATTAAGATCGACTTAAATGTGTGAGCATTTGGGCTCAATTTATTTTTAACGAAGGATACGTTAGTCTAATTTGAGACTAAGATCAACTTAGAAATATTTTAAGGATCATTTTTATTTAAGATCCAAACAACAGAGCATTTTGAGCTCAGTTATAAGAAAGTTTTATAGACTTAGCCAATTTCGGCTTAGTATGCTCAGTTTTTTTTTCCAGAAGTGCTAAGCACTTATTTGGGCTCTATTGGTTCAGTCCCTCTTTTTTGTGCAAAAGTTCTAAGCACTTGTTTAACACTCTGACACTCACATGAGTGTCATGTGAAGCATTTAATTATGGGCGTCGTCCAATGAGCGTTGAGCACTCAGCCATCTTGGTTGTTTATGGAGTGTTAAGCACTTTTCTCTCTTCTTTCTTTTGGTGACGCCCACGTGAAGAACACGTGAGGCGTTGGACGCTGCCCAATCAGTGCTAAGCACTCAACTGTTTTAGCTATTTATGGAGTGCTAAGCACTCTTATTATTTTTGTGGCGCCCACGTGAGGAACACGTGAGGCGCTGGGCGCTGCCCAATCAGTGCTAGGCGCTCAGCCGTTGTGGTTATTTATAGAGTGCTAAGCACTCTTATTATTTTTGTAGCGCCCCCGTGAGGAGCACATGTGGCGCTGGGCGCTGCCCAATTAATGCAGAGCACTCAGCCGTTTTGGCTGTATGTAAAGTGCTAAGCACTTTTTATATAGCGCCCACGTGTGTTTCACATGAGGCGTTGACCTTCTGTTTTGGACACCCACATGTCTTTCACGTGAGGCGCTAGGCACTGTTAAAGAGGGGCGCCCACGTGGGAAGCACGTGAGGCGCTAGTTTCTTTTATATGGAGATTTAACCTCTGTTGATATTTTCAGAGAGATTAAACCTCTATCAATGGTGCTTTGATCATTAACGCTCGCTAAAATCACTATATTTGAGGATTTTAGGTTGAGTTTTTAAAGAACTAAGTTCACGATTTGAAGGAACTGAGTTCCTGGAGCATCATGGACTTCGTTTTCTTTTTTCTTCTTTTTTTAAATTTGTTCATCCATGAATCTTTGATTCTCAAGAACAAGATCTTCCCGATGAGAATTAAATTCTCAACTTATATGAGATTTTCCCTGTGGATCTCAGATCCAGAGAAAGAACTAAGTTCTTTTAAAAGGGTTAAACCCTTAGATGTGATAGAGATATTTTGATCCCTTTTCATTATCTAGGGTTTTGAGGAGGAAAGTCTTCTTATTTTCTGAGAATTGAATCTTCTATTGATGTGGAAGCTTTCTGTATTTTTCAGAAACTTATAGGGGGTTCCATCTATCTCTGTGTCTGTCTGAGACTTGAAGTCTCAGGTCCTTTATATAGTGGAGGCAAATTGTTAATTGGTTTTGAGAAAATCTCTCATTGAGAGATTCCAATTGATTTAATTGGTTTCAAAATTGATTTGGGGAATTTTACCCACCATTGGATTTTTGATCCAAGAACTTCTGTTTTACAGAATATATTTTCTTGTTTTTAAAAAGATTAGGGAAATATTTTCCTATATACATAATTTATTCTGTAAAATGGCGATCTTTTAATCACCATTGGATTTTTAATCCAAGAGTTCTCTGTTTTACAAAGAGCAATCTCTTTTTGTTTAGAATGATTGAGGGAATATATTCCCAAAAATAGAATTTTATTCTATTAATAGATCATTGATCCAACCGAGAGTATCTTTCTTGTTTAGAAAGATATGGGAGATTTTTTCTCCTAATAAATTTGATTCTATATTTTGATGATTTATCATCTCCGTTAGATCTTTGATCTAACGGCTCTGTTTAACAGAGAGTATTGTAAAATTTAATTCTACCTAGGCACTGGCGCTCACGTGTTGTGCACGTCGGCGCCACTTAAGAATTTAATTCTTAAAATGGGTATTCCTATGCTTTGCACATTGGCACCCGTGAGAGGAGCACGTGCTGCGCCATCTAAGAGCTTAACTCTTATATAATAAATTCTTATGTGCTTTGCACATTAGCATCCGTGTGAGGAGCACGTGAGACACCGCCATAGGATTTAATCCTATAAGATTAGCCCTGGCGCTGGGGCCCTCGTGGAGAGCACGTGAGGCGCTGCTTCATTAAAATTTTAACAGAGCTTAGCTCTTTTATTATGTTTAAATATTAAGGGAACAGGCGCTCCTGTACTTTGCACATTGGCGCCCACGTGAACTTCACGTGCGGCGCTACCTGAGGTGATAGTTACATGCTTTGCATGTGGGTGAATGTATTTAACACGTGGAGCTTTCCCTTTATTTTTATAAGGAAACAGCAAACTCTGAGAAAAAAAATTTGGCGGGAATAAATGCCCCCACTACTTTGCCCGCGTAAGCTTATACGTGGATTAAGTAGTGCAAAATAATGCATTACCATAGAATTGATGGCTTAGGAGACAAGTTTAGAATCCCTGTCGCCTAAGACTTTTTCATCTTCATGATCCGTAAGGTTCTCAAGCAGGTTTTTCTCCCTATGAGTCGTGAGGATCTCATAGATGCATATTCTCCCTAGAAATTTTAAGAATTCCTAAGTGTCTTTCACCTCCGTGAGTCGTAAGGATCTCACGCAGGTATTTTCTCCTTACGAATTGAGGGAACCCGCAAGTGGTTTCTTCACTTCATTGGCATGTAACTTTGACGAATGTGGCCCATGGATAGTGTACAAGAGTCAGTTTGGACCTTCTTGTAGGGCAGCGATGGCTTAAGAAACAGGTTTAGATCTGTCGCCTAAGACTTTTCAACTTTATGAGCTATGAGGGTCTCATAAAGATTTTTCTCCCTACGAGTCGAGAGGATCTCATGGGAGTATTTTCTCCTTAGAAGTCGTGAGGAATCCTAAGTGCATTTTCTCTTGAGAGTCGTAAGGATCTCACAAGAGAATTTTCCCCATACGAGTCGAGAGGACTCATAAGTGGTTTCCCCTCATCGTCGATATGCGACTTTGGAGAATGCAGCCCATGGATAGTGTACAAGAGTCAATTTAGACCTACTTGTAGGGCTACAATACTTAGGAAACAGTTTGATATCCCCGTTACCTAAGGCTTTTCACCTTCATAAGCCGTGAGGGTTTCATAAATATGTTTTTTTCCTATAAGTCGAGACGAGTCAAGAGGATCTCGCAGGTGTATCCTAACATGAAATATAGATAACCCCCATTCTTTTACGATAGTGGTCCGTTAGGTTTATGGTACTAAGGTTTAGTCCGTAGTACCGTCGCGTTGGATGATGTATTCGTCGATATACAGTCTTTAAGCCGCTGTTCGAGTAGCCCCGCAACTGTCGTGTCTCTGATCCTTTCGGGGGCTGGAAAAGACGTCTTCAAGTACTCTCCTTAGATCATTACCGTCAGAAGAGCAAATGTTAGGAATTTTCCATGACGCTTTTTACTTGAGGTTAGGCCTAATTTGGAGCCCCGGTGTGTCATAACGACTCCGCTCTAGTGTGGGATAATCTCCTATAGTCTTTTAGGCTTTATATAAGTTGTCGTCGAGACCCGAAACTGGGAATATTCCGTCACTTCATTTTTTTTTAACGATGTCGTGCCATTTCTTTGCTGAAGTAGGGTAGATATCTGTAAGACCTCTATAGTGTATGTATTGCAATCGAAGTCCGGAGCTAGGAATATGCCATTGCTCGAATTTCATTTGATAGTTGCGTCTGCATCCTGCTGAAATGAGGGGGAACGTCGGGATAATCTCTAAGTTGTATATGAAACATCAATATTTGGAGCTAGGATTTAGCCGTGACTCCATTTCTATTTGACCCTTGGGTCTTGTCACGCTCCGCTTCCCAGAGTGCGCTACGATCGGCATGTGACAGAGCCAACCATGCTCCCTGTGGCTAGGAAACATCCCTCCACAGTCACATTATGGCTGTCTATAAGATATCAAGAACAAGAAATATATAAAACTAACTAATACATGTCTATCTGCCAGGATAAACGAGTCCAGAAATATATATGCGGAAGCAATAAAATCCAAATAACAATAACATCTAGAAGTACATCCCAAATACGGGCTCACATCAGGAAATAAACTGCGGAAAGGAAACTAAGCTAAACCATCACTAACATGCTCCTCACTGCTCGGCCTGTTGGCTGAAATACTCCTAGTCAGCCTACGACAAAAATAGAGGAACTAGGCTATGCAAAATCCAGACGTCAGTGCGTCATAATATCAAACAATAAAATATAACCAGGATGCAACGATATATGCGGGTATGAATATGATCGATAACATGAATATAACAAGTAAACATGGAAATGAAACAGTGAGGTGTATATGGGCATGTGAAGTGCGGTGAGTAATCTAAACTGTGCTACTGGGTTATATATTCTAAAGTTTGTTTGAAATAAATTAGTGTACTCCTCCATGTAACTCAAAAACAAGTGTCCCGTTATCCTCCGGGACCACGGATCAAGATGTATGAACCAAGAATGGTTCTGTCCCGTTATCCCCAGGGACCACGGATCAAGTAAGAATCACGAATGACTCTGTCCTGTTATCCCCTGGGACCACGGATCAAGTAATACCCTTTTAAGCTACACTTCAGTTACACTTTTGATTTCCCCATACCCCCAGGTTATGTGTTCAGGTCAGGTATTGATAATCTAGAGCTAATGCCAACGCAGGATCAAGCAGGTATTTGTCTATGTAGATAACAGGATACGTCCGTCAGGACAACAGGTCAGGATTGTCGGCATTAGTAACAAGATCAGGTATCAAGTCATGCAGCGGTGTATTAGGTCATGACAGGTAGTGTATATGTAATACACAGATGCTCAAAGTAAAACTGTAGCAAGTATCGAAGCACGGTAAAAGCACGGATGCACGAGTAATAATCAATGATATAATAATATGAGTCCATGAGTCGTATGATGCACACTAGCAAGCATGATATATGAATATAGCAGTAACATGAAATAATCAGGTTCCGGCATGCAACTAGATATGTAATATACGGTACGGATACGGACGGATATCGTAAAAACGGTAAACTGTAACAGGGATGCACAATGCAATCAACATGTAATATTTTTATTCATATGGATGCAAATATAATAACATAGCATATAGCAAGGTAAACTTGCCTGCAACTAGATATGTGATAAATTGTACGGATGTGAACGAATATTGTAAAACTGTAAAAATGTAACATATGATGCACGATTCAGTAAACATGTAGTATTTATATTCATATGGATGTAAAATATATATCATAGCATGTAGCAAGATAAACTTGCCCGATCGGATCTCAATACGGGGTGCGTAAGGCGCGTCCAACGCCAGTAAATGTCACAACACACACATGCGTACAGAACTGAACCAAGCAAAGCAAGAACACGACCACGCTGGCTGGGGATGTCCACTAGGTCGCCTGGATCGTCAGCGACGGGCACGGCTCCAGCGATGACAGAGAAACGGAATCAAGAAAGTAAAGAGAAGAAAAGAAGAAGAAGAAGAAGAAAGAGAAGGGGCTGTGATTTTCAGGGTCCACTGGAGTTGTCTCGGGGTTCTGGGACAGAGGCGAGGGGGTGACGATGAGAGGCATAGGTTTTCCGATGAGGTTTCACGGCAAAGGGCAGTAGGGGTTTCTTGATTGTCGGGGATTGGGTGTGCGGGGTTTTTGGTGCTCGGGTGAGGGTGGTGGTGTCAAAGGTGATAAGGGAGAGGAAGAGGAGATTATGAGGGTGTGAGGTGGTCGATGGGATCGGAGCTCCGGCGAGGCGGGGTGTGTAGGCGAGGCTGCGGGTTGGGTTGCAGGTGATGGTTATGTGCAAGGAAGAAGAGCTCGGGGTTGGCTTAGGGGTGTTGGTGAGGAGGAGGAAAGGATGCATGTGATGACGGTGAGGCGTGGCAAGGCTAGGACGATGAGGTCGGGTTCTTGGGTTCTTCGCGGCCACGTCGTCCGGGATGAGGGTTGTAAGGGAGAGGAGAGGAGGAAGAGGAGGGAAGGTCGTAGGGGTGATGCTGATGGCGTGTAGACGAGGGGATGAAGGCGAGGGTGGCGGCGGCGATGGGCGAGCGCAGGCGTGGGTTCTCGCGAGGCAGGGAAAGTGAGAGGTGAGAAAGAGAGAGACTGTGGGTTTAAAAGAATATATATATAGTGGAGGAGAGAGAGAGACAATAGAGATTTTGAGAGAGAGATAGGATAGAGAGAGTTAGAGGCTGTGAGGTTTAGTTAGGATTTGATTAAATTAAAATATATTTAATTAAGAAAAACGTAAACGGTATATATTTAAAGAATATAATATATTAAGTAAATTTGAGTTTTAAGGCTAATACAAAAATACTCTAAAATATGCCCGGATTGGGTCTAAAATTATGGTTTGAAAATACGGATAATATACGTGTCAACAAAAACAAAAATGCGATGTTCGGTTAACGAAAATGCATACCCCCAAGAACGGATGCACGTAGCGATCCAAACGGGTCCGTTTCACTGAACGGGATGAGACCACAATACACGGATGCCACCACAGGGTTAGGGGTATGATGCAGGCCATGCTAGATATTTTTACAATATTTTATTTGATTATATTTGTATTATTAAAAAATACAGATGCCAGATATAATGCAGGTAGAATATAGAATATGAAAGTGCACGGATCCTCATAACTAGCCGGAATAATACGTAAACAGGAGTCAAGACAGGTTTCAAGCATGCGGATCGGGTTGGATACCAAGAACAGATATCAAAACACTATCCGCACCCAAAATCTAATAAAACAGGAAATAGCCACAAATAAATAAAATAATCGAATCAAGCATGGTATAACTAACTAGGGTGTTACAGGTCTTTGTTGACATCGTGTCTACACCCTACTGGCATGAGAAGCACGTCGAGTCGATCTTTAGGTTGTAAATGTTGCCATTAAGACCTGAAGCTAGGATTTTGCCATCGCACCACTTTTATTTGATTGTCGTGTCTGCCCCTGCTGGAATGAGGAGGTAGGGGACACAGGGATAGTCTCTAGGAGCTAAGATTTTATCGTCGCTCCTTTCTGATTTGGCTGCTTGGAACCTTTGTTGACGTCGCATCTGCACCAAGAAGGAACGTCGAACTGGAGCTGGGATTTTGCCATTACTCCTTTTTTGTTTGACCCTTGGGTCTTTGATGATGTTGCGTCTACATTCTGCTGGCATGAGAAGCACGTCGAGATGATCTATAGGCTATAGATGTTGCCGTCAAGATCTGGCTCTCCCTTTGACGGAGCCTGGTAGGAAAATATGGTTCCCTTTTCATTTGTGCCTATGGATTGTATACAGGGGTCAGTGTGGACTCACCTGCAGGACAGAGGAAATTTAATTTTATATATATTTTTTATTTTTCCGCGATACTCTATCTTTTCATATCGTGAGAGTCGCGATTGCTCAATCATTTCGGCTATTTATCGTGGTGCCCAATCATTTCGGTTGTTTTTGTTTTTACTCACTGCTTTTTATCGCGAGTTGCCCAATCATTTCGTCTATGTATTTCTTTATTTTTTTACTCGCTGCTTTTTATTGCGAGTTGCCCAAACATTTCGGCTTTTTCATACGCATTTTTTGCGACTCGCTGAGTTTTATTACGAGTTAGGAACTTGAGATCGGATACCAATCTTGGCATCAGTATCGCTGCAACTGGAATGTCGCCAGGAGCGAATCAACATTTGCCTTTGTCGATTTGAACAATGATGGCTTAATAGATAGGGTTAGGATCCCGCCGACTAAGGCTTCTGACTTTATGAGCTGTAAGGGTCTCACAAAGGTATTTCTCCCTACGAGTCAAAAGGATCTCGTATGTGTATTTTTTCGTTAGGAATCATAGAGATTCTTAAGTGATATTTTCTCTTGTAAGTCGTAAGGATCTTCCAAGAGCGTTTTCTCCTTATAAGTCGAGAAGACTTACAAGTGTCGTTCACCATATGGGGACACTTCTCGTCATTGGTGGAACTTGGTGGGAGATATATTTATTTATTCCCGTGGATTGTATACAAGGGTCAATATAGGACCGCCTGTCGAGCAATATTAGGGGAATATGACGGCTTAAGAATAGGTTCAGATCACTGTAGCTTAAAGCTTTTGAATCCTATGAGCCGTGAGGGTCCCATAGGGGGATTCTCCTTACAAGTCGTGAGGATCCCGTAAGTGTAATTTCTCCTTAGGAATCATGAGAATTCCTAAGTGTGTTTCTCCTTTGTGAGTCGTAAGGATCTCGCATAGGTATTTACCCCTCACAAGGTCGAGAGGACCTTGCAAGTGCACATGAATTTTTTATTTTACGAGTTTGCACCCTATTCGAGTTTTCACAAACTCGCCAGCAATCCTGCTGTTTTTACTCACAGCGCCCTTTCGGGTTTTCATCCGTAACCATTTTCCTGTGGACATACCGTTTTTTTTTTTTTGCGAAACTCTCGGAAGTAGCATCGTCGCGGGTGAACCATCTGTTTTCCGGTGGGATTTGGGGGTGGCTTCATCGCTGGAGTAGCTGTGTAGCCGGTAGGACTTGAGTTGCAACCCCCACCGTTGAGACTTCGATTGTAATATAGATCTCAAGAGAGGATATCACCGTATTTAGGGCGATGCTCCATGTTTGAGGCGACGCACTAGTTTAGGGACGTTTCGATCCATTATCACCATTTATGAGGCAACGCGCTAGTTTAAGGACATTCCAGTCCATTGTTTGTTTAGGGACATCTCGGTCCGTTATCGCCATGTTTGAGGCGAAGTTTCTAGTTTAGGGACATCTCGGTCCAATATCGCCACGTTTGAGGCGGAGTTCTAGTTTAGGGACATCTCGGTCCGTTATCGCCATGTTTGAGGCAGGTTCTAGTTTAGGGACATCTCGGTCCGTTATCACCATGTGTGAAGCAAGGTTCTAGTTTAGGGACATCTTGGTCCGTTGTTGCCATGTTTGAGGCGAATTTCTAGTTTAAGAACTTTTCGGTCTTTCATCGCCATGTTTTAGGCAAGGTTCTAGTTTAAGAATATCCCGGTCCGTTGTTGCCATGTTTGAGATGAATTTCTAGTTTAAGGACTTTTCGGTCTTTCATCGCCATGTTTGAGGCAAGATTCTAGTTTAGGGACATCTCGGTCCGTTGTCGCTATGGTTGAGGCGAATTTCTAGTTTAAGGACTTTTCGATCTTTCATCGCCATGTTTGAGACGACGGAGCTTCTTTGCATGCTACTCTCAGAGTTCTGACTAAGGAAGATAGCGAACAGACACGAACGTCGTCATCTATCATTGACCTAAGTCGTGACTCGTCAAGCGTAGTATTTTTTGAGGAATCAGCCTTTTATTGGCCGGAAGGGTCTTTCGCCATGCATATCCATGAGCAGGTAGGCTCCACCTTGGAAGACTTTGTCTATGATGTACGGGCCTTCATAGTTCGGCTCGAATTTCCCCCATTTTGCACGATTGGGGATCATGGGTCTTTTAACGACTAGCACGAGCTCGCCTTGGCGGAATGTTCTCGGCCTGGTCAGTTTTTCATATGACCGTGTCATCCTTGCCTTATAAGCCTCTAGATTTTATTGTGCTATAAGGTGAGTTTCGTCGAGGGCATCGAGCTCCTCAAGCCGAAGATGAGAATTTTCTTCATCTGTCAGCTCGTATCGAACCGCTATTCGTAGAGAAGGGAGTTCTATTTCCAGGGGAAGCAATGCTTCCGTGTCGAATATCAACGCGTATGGTATTGTATTCATGGCCATTTTGAACATTGTTCGGTACGTCCAGAGAGCTTCATGCAGCCTTTCGTGCCAGTCTTTTTTGTTTCTGGACACTGTTTTCTTTATAATCTTTGTCAAAGTCTTATTGAAAGCTTCAGCTAGACCGTTGGCATGAGAATTATATACTGAATAGTATCTCCAATTTATCTTATAATGTTGTGCGAAGCGGATGATTTTATGGCTTCTATAAGCTGGCCCATTTTCCGAGATGATTCGTCGCGGAGTGCCAAACCGATAGATGACATGGGTTCTGAAGAAATGGAGAATATTCTCCGTCTTCACCTCCCTTAGTGGTACTGCTTCTGCCCACTTATAGAATTAGTCGGTCGTCTCCAGTATAAACCGATGTCCTTTGGACGATATTGGTTCAATGGGGCTAATTATATTGGTTCCCCACATTTCGAACGGCCAGCTATCTACTGTTGGATGTAGCGGATTTGGATGTTGGTGGGTGAAGACCCCGTGAATTTGGCACGAGTGACACTGCTCCGCATATTCAAGGCAGTCATGAATCATTATGGGCCAAAGTAACCCATTTTTTTAATTTTCAGCTTCATCTTTGGCCCAGCTTGAAGAGAACCGCAGAGTCCGTCGTGACTTTCTTGGATGACTCTCTTCTTTTCTTCTGGTCCTAGGCATCTTAGCCACTGAAAGTCGAACGATCTCTTATATAGAGTATCATTGATGAAGGCGAAGGACAGAGCTCGTTTCATGAGCTGATGTCTAGACGACGCAATTGGGATTTGAAGTAGTCTATGAAGAGTTCTCTCCAATCGTTGACCTTTTATTTGTCCTTTATTTGAAGGGTTACTTGTTCGGTCGTTCCTTTTCCTTCGGATAGATCTATTAAGTCTTCTGAAGATATTTCTGTTGGCGTGAGAACCCTGCGGTTTTGCACAATGATCCTTACGTTGTCGAAGTCTTCGTCGGCCAATTCCTTAGCCAATTTGGCCAATACATCCGCCTTGTTGTTTTCTGTACGCGATATACTCTCCAAGATGTAGGAGGGGATTTGTGTCAGCAATTGCTGCACTCTTTCGCCGTACTTTATCAGCTCTTGCTTGCACGTCTGATAGTTACCATTTACTTGGCTAACGATCAGCTGGGAGTCTCCATATATGAGGAGGTCTTTGATTCCCATGTCGACAGCGATCTTGAGACATGTTATCAAAGCTTCATATTTAGCTTCGTTATTAGTCCTTGGCTCCATTATGGAGAGGGAGTAACGCAATATTCCTCCTTGCGGAGTCACGAAGATAAGTCCTACCCCGGGTTTGATTATATGGGTGTTTTGCTTTCGCTTCTTCATGGAAGATGCTCCATCAAAGTAGAGTTCCTATTGGGAATCATTTTATTCGTTCTCTCCTTCGATTGTATCGAACGCATATTCATCCGACAACTCGCAATTTAGGGCGTAGTCGGCTGGTATCGGATGCTCCGCGAGAAAGTCGGCAATGGCCTGACCTTTCACTGCTTTAAGTGGTCGATACGTTACTAAGAATTTCATCAGGAAGAGGGCCCATTTGGCAAGCCTTTCTATTAGTCTGGCCCTTGACATCAGATATTTGAGAGGAACCACCTTTGATATGAGATGAACTTCATGTGTCAAGGCGTAATGTCTGAGTTTCGTTATTACGAAGATCAGAGACGGGCAATGCTTTTTGATGGGGGAATAGTTGTTTTCTGCCCCCGGGAGAACTCGACTTAAATAGTATAGAGCTCTCCCCTTTTCCTGATCATTCTCTTATGCCCACAGTGTGCCTAAAGAACCGTCAAGGGCTGTTGTATATAGGATAAGGGGTTTTCCCTTAACCGGAGCGGTCAATACCGGCGGATTGTGCAGGTATTGCTTGATTTCGTCTAGTGCATTTTGGCACTTTTGTTCCTAGATGAACGGGGTCGCCTTCTTCATCAAATGAATGTAGGGATAGTATTTTCCGGATAGGTTGGGTATGAACCGCCGGGTATATACGAGGTTTCCAAGAAGAGACCGCAATTGTTTGAGAGTTCTTGGCGTGGGATTTCCATAATCACCTTAATCTTTGAGGGATCGATTTCAATACCCCAGTGTTGTATGATGGGTCCTAGGAATTTGCCTAAAGAGACTCCAAACGCGCATTTTAGAGGATTCATCTTCATATTATACTTCCGAAGACGTCGGAACACAGTCTTTAGATGTTCCTAATGTTCCCCGTGAGATTTGCTCTTCACCACAAGTTCATCGATGTAGCATTCGACAATCTCTTGTATGAGATCATCGAAAATATTTGTCATGGCCCTCTGGTAGGTAGTGTCTGCGTTCTTCAAACCGAAGGGCATCACTTTATAGCAGAATATGCCCAGGGGAGTCCGGAAGGCGGTATTTTTTTGGTCTTCATGATGCATTTTTATTTGATTGTATCCTGAAGATCCATCCATGAATGATAAGACATCATGGGTATACGTGTTATCGATCATTAGCTCGGTAACAGGTACTGGAAAATCATCCTTCGGGCAAGCTTTGTTAAGGTCCCGAAAGTCCACGCAGATGCGCACCGTCCCATTTTTCTTCATCAAGGGAACGATGTTAGCAACCCAGTCGGGATATTGAATCTCTTGGATGAAGCCGGAGTCGATTAGTTTTTTGAATTCAGCGTTAATACTCATCTCAAGTTCGAGCCACATTCTTTTTAGGGCCTTGTTTACCCAAATCAGAGCAAAGCTCTGTTCAAATTCCAAGGTGGGAAAAGAAGCAATACTTCTGTTTTTCTCCAATCAGAGCAAAGTTCAAAAAAAAAAAAGTGCGCAACTGCGCAGTGCGCTGCGCGACACGTGTCAACGCACGCAGTTGCGCAAGCAAAAAAAAAAATTACGCAGTGCGGAAGTGCGCAACTGCGCAGTGCGCTGCGCGACACGTGTCAGCGCAGCTGCGCAGTGCGCTGCGCGACACGTGTCAGCGCGCGCAGTTGCGCAAGCAAAAAAAAAAATTGCGCAACTGCGCAGTGCGCTGCGCGACACGTGTCAGCGCAGCTGCGCAGTGCGCTGCGCGACACGTGTCAGCGCGCGCAGTTGCGCAAGCAAGCAAAAAAAAAAAGTGCGCAGTGCGCTGCGCGACACGTGTCAGCGCAGCTGCGCAGTGCGCTGCGCGACACGTGTCAGCGCGCGCAGTTGCGCAAGCAGCAAAAAAAAAATTCAGTTGCGCGACACGTGTCTGCGCAGTTGCGCAAGCACAGCTGCGCGACACGTGTCACGAGCTGGGGGAGTTGCGCAAAACAGAATAAATCTTTTCTGTTCTTGTTAAAACAAGAAGATTTTCTTCTGTAAAGCAGAGGCTTTTGGATCAAAAATCCAACGGTGGGGAAAATTACCCAAATCACTCAGAAAAAGATTTATGTAACAAATTTAACTAATTTATGAGCACTATAAAAAGGACCCCAGACCTCATTTCAAAATCATCAACATCTTGCTAAAAAAAAAAGAGAAGAACTCTTGAGAACTCTTGAAGAATAAAAAAAAGGTAAAACCTTTAAAAGAAGAGAAAATTCTCTTATGAACAAGATCATGGATCTTCAACAATAAAAAAAGAAATAAATAAAATAGTGCCTTGCACTTGTTTTATGAACCATCGGTTCTTGAACCGAAAAAGGTTCTTAAATTAATAGTGCTTTGCACTTTCATGAACCTTTGGTTCTTTGAGATAAGAAAAACAAGAAAAAACTTGTTTTCTCTTAGATCTAAATCAAATAATGCATTGCACTTGTTTTATGAACCATCGGTTCTTGAACCTAAAAGGTTCTCAAATTAACAGTGCTTTGCACAAATGCAATGCATTACTTAAAGGGCCAGGCCCAAATCAAAATGGCCTGACAGGCCAAAATAAATTGCAAGGCAATAAATGGGCAGAGCCCAAATAAATTGATGATTTGCATCATTTATACAAGGGCAGAGCCCAAATGAAATTGATGCTCTGCATCATTTATAAAGGGCAGAGCCCAAAACAAATTGATGCCCTGCATCTTTTCTGAGCAAAGCCCAAATAAAAATAAAAACAAATGCAAATAAAATATTGGACATTTTTAACTAGACTTAGCCCAATCGTGGCCATAAGTCCTTAAACTAAATTAACTGAGCAAAACGGCTCTCCTAAACCAATCCACATCCGGTTCAAGGGTACATCTCCGAACTCCTTTGATATCCATCGTTGTAATTCCTCAACGACGTCAAAGAGGTGACGGGTCCCAACGACCACACACCCATATGGACTGCGGGGTCCCTAAACTCGTGGACCGAGACGTCCCTAAACTAATATCGGACCAAAACGTTCCTAAACTAATATCGGACCGAGACGTCCCTAAACTAATATCGGACCGAGACGTCCCTAAACTGGCACAATAGAGCCCAAATGCTCTTTTGTCGGATCTAAACGATCCCGTTAAGTCGATCTTAATCCCAAACTGGACTAACGTATCCTTAACAACCGTTCAAGTTGATCTTAGCCCCAAATACGGCTAACGTATCCTTAAACATTTAAATGAACGATAAAACCCTAAATCAGCTTCGGTTCAAGGGTACATCTCCGAACTCCTCTGACACCTATCGTTGTAATCCTTCAACGACGTCAGAGAGGCGACGAGTCCCAACGGCTATATATTAAATGGATCACCACGTTAAGTTGATCTTAGTCTTAAATCAGACTAACGTATCCTTAACGAACGTTTAAGTTGATCTTAGCCTCAATACGGCTAACGTATCCTTAAACTAAAACACCAAACCCAAATCTAAGTAAATACGGATTTGGACTAATCCACGTCCTACGGGCGACGGCAATACTCAGTCTCCGTATACAATCCACGGGCAACCACAAACAAAACAAACACACACGACACGAAGTGAAATTCTGGAGAAGGAGAAAGTTGTTACCGCGATGCGGTAGCGTAATTAACTGCAGGGGCTTGCGCCTGCAGGGAAGAGCGTCCCCACAATCAAAAAACCCCTCAAGCGAGGGGGAATCTGACGAAGTCTGCTACATCGGCCGCATCCGTCTAAACCTCCGATACACGGTGCCATAAATCAACTAGGCATCTTCGGAGAGGTGGACGGATAGCACCAATTAGCATCTGCCCCGAACCTCTGGCACAGACGTCCTAACGTCTTGGCCGCCGTTCGGAGGGGAACAGATTCTGGCACGCCCGGTGGGACCTCTTCCTCTTTCCACTCCACACTTCGTGTGTCGTGTTCGCGAACAAATCGCGGTTTGCTGTGATTGCGTGTGGATTCAAGGTACTAAGATTTGGTGTCTTGCTTTATGCAGAAAACAGAAAATCGATGGCTTCGAACTGCACCGCCCGCAGCGATAACTCTCGCTCCGTCATTGTTGGAGGAGTGACTTATGGGCCCCAAGCGGCCTCCCTTTTCAAAATGCCAGTGGAGCAGATGGCTCAAGCCACCACTGGACTATTTTTTGGGACCATGCTCCCACCAATGAGCTTCAACGCCCCAATGACATTGCAAGAAGCTCCAAAGAAGTCGGTCTTCGATCGACTTACCACTGCCGCGACCCCTCTCAACGGGTCGTCCAACTCCACTGCTTCAGTTTTTAACGGACTAGGCCAGAGCTCTAACAGGCTCATGAAGAAGCCTGCCATACCAGAAGGCGTTATCCCGAAGCGGATAGCCATTCCAACTCAAGTTCCTGGCAAAATCACCAAGGTTGCTTCCCATGTTCAGAAGTCCGCTTCTGACAAGTTGGCCGTCCCCGTTCAACGGACGTCGATCTTTAAAAAGCTGGTACCAGTATATTCTGACCAACACAGGGGGCATGAGAAGGTCACCCCTATAGCTGAAACAACTCCATCAGCACGACATGCCCGACATCGCTACTGGCGCCGAGTGAGGAAGGCTGGGGGCAACTCCCCCTCTGGACTTACTCCTCCAACTCTAATGGTGGGGATCGATACTGCTGTTCCAACCAGGAACAGATTTGAGTTCCTGAATGCGGTGCGCAGAAACTCTCCTGTTGCGGTGCTGAAGCGAACTCCTTCACCTGTGAAGAATATTCCAGAGAAGAAGCTAGAGCGGCCCCCTCAACGGCTGTCCTCTAAAATTTACAAAGTCTGGCGACAGGTCCAAGAGTCGGTGATCGATCAAGACTGCCTCCGACGACAGAAAAGGATGAAGGTTCGGCAGGGGAAGGATTACTCTGTCAAACCACAAAAAGCAAAAGCTACTTGGGTGCCCATTACAACGGCTCCCTTAACTCCAATCACTCAAAAAAGGAGGCCGCAAAAATCCCCTGTGTCTTCGGCAAATCGCAAAGACACCGAACACAAACGCCCCAAGTCTGGGGGCATGGTGGTGCACACTGTTTATATGGCTTCTGGAAAGGAGGAAAGCCGCACTTCTACGGGCCACCGACCGCTCACACCGATCCGTAACGAAAGCCCAGGAGCAGCAACAGAAGCTTCTGGAGATGATGACCGCAATGGCCGCACTAACTGAGCCAAAGAAAGCTCTGAAACGTCTTCGGATGAGCGTCAAGAACAAGAAACCGACGCTGACTTTTTACGCAGAGTCCTCGAAAAGAAGGACAAAGAAGCTGCAGAGCAAGCGGCTAACATAAAACAGATGGCGCTCCTCTTCCAAGATATGGTAGGGATGATGTTACAGCCAGACCCTCCTGCTGAAAATCCTCTAATCGTCCTTGAAGACGACAGGGGAGAAACGTCAAATCCTCCACCGGCTCTTTCAACAGCCAAGGAGGAGGCAATCTCCAAAGTTGACCTAGACGAATATATAGCTCAGCAGATCCGGGTTCATCAGGCGAATGAAGCGGCTGGGCAAATTGTTAGAACCGGACGACCGTATCCGAGCTGGTACGACCAAATCAGTTATCCGCCGGGATATACGATCCCTAAATTCCACGTATATAAAGGGACAGGGAATCCGCATCAGCATGTCGCTCAATTCAGGGCCTTATGCGGCAATACTGGAGGCGATGACAAGTTGTTGCTACGTCAATTCGTCGGCAGCTTAGCAGAAACAGCCTTTGAATGGTATTCCGAGTTGCCTAACGATTCTGTCAAAACATTTGCAGAGATGGAACTGCTGTTTACACAAAGATTCGCGAGTGCTAGTGAACGCACCCCGATAACAGCACTAATAAATGCCAGGATAAGGCCAAGCGAAACGTGGGTTCAATACGCAACACGATGGCGGAACCTATGGTCGAAATGCGAACAACGCATAGAAGAGGCACCTGCGGTAGGCATATTTGTGGGCACTCTCGATCCGCAGGTGACCATCTCACAATTCATGATGTTCTTTAGGCCGACCACCTTCCAGGCCTTGATCGATAAATTAGCCCAAATGGACCAGATAGGCCATAGACCGTCTCCTCCAAGACCCGATCCCCGAAATGAGAAAGGAAAAGCGATCATCGTCGCCAACGCTCAGCAACAGTCGAGCAACTCAAAGCCGGTCGCTCTCCAAAACAACGTGCGACCACGCCCATCTCTCGAAGAGAGGCTAGAACGTCATTACTCGTTTCCTCAGAATAAAACGAGAAGACTGTTCGAGCTGGCAGTGCGCAACAGACTCATTAATCTGCCGAATCCAAAACGTCCGTTGCAGCCAGGCGATCTTAACAATCCCAATTATTGCCCTTACCACCAAACGGTAAGTCACCCGATTGAGGATTGTTTCGTCTTTAAGGGATGGATCGAGGATCAATACCTGCAAGGCAAGTTCAGGCTGTCTGAAAGCTGGAAGGTAAACCCCCCACAGCCGCACTCTCCAAAGAAGACGGACACGCCGGGGGCAACTTGTTCTTTCGTCGAGGATGAAAACGATGGAGAAAACTTATCGGATGAATCCGAAGACTACGTAGCGACTTGTCATGTGATTTCTCATTCACTGACGGATGATGAGGAGGATCCTTGCACTGAGAAATCAATGGCGGACCCGGAAACAGAAATTCCTCGGCCGTCAGACAAGTTGATCGATGCCTTCCTAAATAAAATTCGTCTGAAAGCAAAAGCCAATCAAGAGCATGAAATGGCCATACTGGAAAGAACCAAGGTATTCCCGTCAAATCAAAAGCCATACACTGCGGGTAAAAACAAATTCAAGACGAGGAAACGGTTCGCCAAAGCTCTATCAGTAGGAATGAAGCTACCGCCCTCTGAAGAAAATTCTTTCTCTGAGGTAGAAATGCACCCTAACTTCTGTTTATATCATCAGAAGATCATACATCCTACCGAAGACTGCGAATCCTTTAACTGTTGGTGGCAAGTTTATGTCGCTCAAAAGCGACACTTCGACAGGACAAAGTGTGAAGCTTGTAGACGACGAAAAAATGCGATAGATGAGCACAAAAGAGCCGCCGACGATTGTCATACGGCTGACTCTAAGGTATCACAAATTATCACCTTTGGAAGCGACTCTGACGAAGAAGCTACCCCCAACCCTTCTCTCGGGGAATCTATTTCAAAAATAAAGGAATTGAGAAGCTGCGAGAACATTCAGCCATGCAATCGCATGCTACTCGGAAAAAATCCCGGCCCCGCAAACAACGGAACGAACAAAAAGGATAAAAGAAAAGGAAAAAAGGCCCTCGTCGCCAGTGCTCAACAGCAATCAAGTGGCCCTAGACCGGTTGCTTGCCAAAGCAACAAGCGGCAACCCCTCCAGGAAAAGTTGAAACGTCCTTACTCGTTTCCGCAAGATAAAACAAGGGGACTGTTCGAGCTGGCAGTGTGCGACAGGCTCATTGATCTGCCGGATCCAAAACGTCCGTTGCGGCCAGGCGATGTTAATAATCCTAATTATTGCCCTTACCACCAAACGGTAGGTCATCTGATCGAGGATTGCTACGTCTTCAAGAACTGGGTTGAAGACCAATACCAACAGGGCAAGTTCGCGTTGTCCGAAATTTGGAAGGTGAACTCGCCACAACCGCATGCTCCGAAAAATATGGACACGCCGGGGGCATCATGCTCATTCATAGAGAAAGCCCCACGGACCACTACGTCCTAAAACTGGATAACGGACCGAAACGTCCTTAAACTAACAACGGACCGAGATGTCCTTAAACTAATGATGGACCGAAATGTCCTTAAACTAATAGCGGACCGAGACGTCCTTAAACTAATAGCAGACCGAAACGTCTTTAAACTAATACCGCAGCATCCTTAGGCTGACGAGATAAAAAAATAAAAATAAAAAAAAATATAAAATAAAAAAAAACGGTATGTCCATAAGCAAAACGGGCACGGATGAAAACCCGAAAGGGCTCCGTGAGTAAAAACTGCAGGACTACCGGCGAGTGTTCGTGAAAACCCGAAAGGGTGCGACCTCGTAAAAAAAAAGAAGAAGAAGAAAATAAAAAGAATAAAAGAAAAAAAACGGTATGTCCATAAGCAAAACGGGCACGGATGAAAACCCGAGAGGGCTCCGTGAGTAAAAACAGCAGGACTACCGGCGAGTGTTTGTGAAAACCCAAAAGGGCGCAACCTCGTTAAGAAACACTTATAGGGACCTCTCGACCCTATAAAGAGAAACCACCCGCGTGAGATCCTTACGACTCACAAGGGAACAACACACTTAGGAATCCCCACGATTCCTAAGGAGAAAATACACTTACGAGATCCTCACGACTCGTAAGGAGAACGCTCTTATGGGACCCTCACGGCTCGTAAGATTTGAAAGTCTTAAGTTACAGAGGCCTAAACCTGTGCTTAAGCAACCCCCACAACTTTCGACATTGCCCTACAAGTGGTCCCATATTGGCCCTTGTATACAATCCACGGGCGCGAATAAACATTTCCCTAACCAAGTCCCATCCGTGACTGGGGATATGTCCACACGGTGAACAACCCTTGTGAGTCCTCTCGACTCATAAGGAGATAACACTCTTGTAAGATCCTTACGACTTATAAGAGAACATACACTTAGGAATCCTCACGATTCCTAAGGAGAAAACGCACCTGCGAGATCCTCACGACTCGTAGGGAGAAATACCTTTGTGAGACCCTTACGGCTCATGAAGTCAAAAGCCTTAGTCGACAGAATCCTAACCCTGTTTACTAAGCCACCCTTTGTTCGATATCGACAAAGGCAAATGATGATTCGCTCCTGGCAATATTCCAGTTGTAGCGATGTTGATGCCTAAATCGGTATCAAATTCCAAGTCCTTTCATGGCAGATGATGATTCGCTCCTGGCAATATCCCAGTTGTAGCGATGCTGATGCCTAAATCGGTATCAAATTCCAAGTCCTTTCACGGTAAATGATGATTCGCTCCTGGCAATATTCCGGTCGCAGCGATGCTGATGCTAAGATTGGTATCAGATCCCAAAACCCACACTCGCGATAAAAAAATCAGCGAGCCAAAAATGCATATGAAATAGCCGAAACGATAGGGCAACTTGCAATAAAAAGCAGCAAGTAAAAATGTATGCATGCAAAATAGCCAAAATGATTGGGCAACTCGCAATAAAAAGAAGCGAGTAAAAATAAAATAAATAGCCGAAATGATTGGGCACCGCGAAAAATAGCCGAAATGATTGGGCAATCGCGACCTTCGCGATATAAAAGCTGAAATGATAGAGCATCGCGGAAAGAATAAAAAAAATGAAAGAATGAAACTTTTTGCCCTACAGGTGAAATCACACCGATCCCTGTATACAATCCAGGGGCACAGATAAAGAGGGAACCATACCTTCCCAACAGGCTCCATCAAAAAGCGAAGCCAAATCTCGATGGTTCATAAATAACCTAGAGACAATCTCGACATTTGTCGCAATATTACAGACACGATGTCAACAAATGAAGCAAACGAAGATCCCGACCTTCAGGGTCTCGACGTCAACATCGACGACTTAGAAATCACCAACGGCGTTTCTCCTCACTCCAACTAGATGTAGACATGACGTCAACAACCGACCTCAGAATCGCAACGAAACGGAACCATGGCAAAGTCTCTAGTTCCAAATCTCAATGGCCACATCTGCAGCCTGGAGACCAACAACGGTGTGCCTCCTCATTCCAGCAGGACACAGATATTACACCATCAAGCGGAGCGATGGCAAAATCCCAGCTTCACCTCAGCATTCGTCTCGATACAGTAGACGCAATGTCAACAACAGCGTTCCTCCGCAGTCCAGCTGGAGGCAGATGCAACGTCAACAAAAGACCTCACGGTCGAAACAAAGCGGAGTAACGGCAAAATCCCAACTCCACCTTAGCATTCGTCTCGTTACAGCAGACGCAATGTCAACAACGGCGTTCCTTCGCAGTCCAGCAGGGCGTACATGCAAAGTTAACAAAAGACCCCATGGTCGAAACCAAGCGGAGTGACGGCAAAATCCCAGCTCCCCTTCAGCATTCGTTTCAATACACCAGACGCAGTGTGAGCAAACGAAGCGAAGGCCACATTCCTAGCTTCAACGTCTTTACGGTAACTCACATAAAACCGGAAAGACAATCGAAGATCATCTCACACCAGCACAGAGTGGTCACCACCTTGACGTTCGTCTCGATACAGCAGATGAAATGTCAACACCAGCATTCTTCCTCCAACAGGGATTCGGATGTGACAAAGCAAACGAAGCGAAGGCCACATTCCTAGCTTCAACGTCTTTACGGTAACTCACATAAAACCGGAAAGACAATCGGAGATCATCTCGCACCAGCACAGAGTGGTCACCACCTTGACGTTCGTCTCGATACAGCAGACGAAATGTCAACCCCAGCATTCTTCCTCCAACAGGGATTCGGATGTGACAAAGCAAACGAAGCGAAGGCCACATTCCTAGCTTCAACTTCTTTACGGTAAGTCACATAAAACCGGAAAGACAATCGAAGATCATCTCGCACCAGCACAGAGTGGTCACCACCTTGACGTTCGTCTCGATACAGCAGACGAAATGTCAACCCCAGCGTTCTTCCTCCAACAGGATTTGGACACACCAAAGCAAACGAAGCGAAGGCCACATTCCTAGCTTCGACGTCTTGACGGTAACTCATATAAAACAGGAAAGACAATCGGAGATCATCTCGCACCAGCACAGAATGGTCACCACCTCGACATCCGTCTCGATACAGTAGACAAGATGTCACCCTAATGTTCGTCTCGACACAGCAGGCGCAACGTCATTAAACGAATGGAGCCACGGCAAAATCCCTAGTTCCAAACCTCGGCGGTTCACCAGCAACCTAGAGACAACCTCGACGTCCGTCTCGATACAGCAGATGAGATGTCACCCCAACGTTAGTCTCGACATAGCAGACGCAACATCATCAAACAAACGGAGCCACGGCAAAATTCCTAGTTCCCACCGCAACATTCGTCTCGATACAGCAGACGCAATACCAGCAAACGAAGCAAAGGCCAAATTCCTAGCTTCAGGGTCTTGACGGCAACTCATATAAAGCCCGAAAGACTATCGGAGATCATCCCCACACCAGCGCGGAGTGGTTATGACTCATCGGGGCTCACCAAAATAAGCCTAACCTCAAGTAAAAAGCGACATGGCAAATTCCTAACGCTTGCTCTTCCGACGGTCAAACTGCCAAGGAGGATTGCTTGAAGACGTCTTGTCCAGCCCCCGAAGGGATCAGAGACACGGCAGTCGCAGGGCTACTCGAACAGCACGATTGCCTATCGAGGACTATATCAGCTTATGCGACGGTACGATGGCCAAAACCCTAAGTACCACCAACCTTAACGGGCTTCTGTCGTAAAGAGCAGAGGTTAAATGCGACGTTAAGATGTTCTTGCAAGAAACGCTCGATTCGTCTCGACTTGCGAAAAAATTGTTGAGGCGGCTCGACTCGTGAGATAAAGCCTTAGGCAGTGGGCATAAAAGAAGCCTGTTTCCTAAGCACTGGGACCCTGCAAGTTGACCCAAAACGGTCTCTTGCATACCATCCACGGGTCTCACTCTCCAACATCGAATTTCGACAAGGAGGGAAACAACCGCTTACAAGTCCTCTCGACTCGTAAGAGGGAAAAACTCTCTTGTAGGATCCTTACGACCTACAAGAGAAAACCACACTTAGGAATCCTCACGATTCCTAAGGAGAAAAACTCACCTACGAGATTCTCTCGATCCGTAGGGAGAAAAGTCTCTATGAGACCCTCACGGCTCATAGAGTTGAAAAGTCTTAGGCAGCAGATCTGAACCTGCGGCCTAAGCCCTCGCTATCTCGTGAAGAAATCAAGAAGCTTACTCTATTACCTGCTAATTATGACGACATGCTGAGAAAGAGGAAAAGCAACAGAAAGAGCATCCGATTTACATTTGATCAAGCGTTCAAGACACATTCATTTATGCATGGGCAAAAAGACTCAGGACAAAAGATATATAATAAAGACAAGCTGGGATAAAAAAATTCCATTAATATTGCCTGAAGTTCTTACAGTCATAAAAACAATAAACGAAAGTTACAATGGAATAACCTCAGATCCAGGGCATAAATTGAGGAATTCAAAAGCGACCCTATCTATGACTTTCCAAGCCTCGCGGACCATCCTAGTGTGCTTCCTTTCGCGAGCACAAGCATCAGGGTCCCTTCCGATGTCTTCCGCCCTCCGATAAGCAGCGAGTATGGCAGACTGTTGAAAGACCTCGTGTAAGAGGTCGATAAGACTGTCTCGCCGTCTCTTCGAGATAAAGTTCAATCGGTACACAGAGTTCACCTTGTCCTCAGCGGCATCCAACGCCCTAAGCGGCATGCCGGAACAGAATAGGGGAAGCGCTTCCCAGATAGCTCCCACGATAAGTTTAAGAAGAGAGGAACGTCGGGGAAGCAGTGGACCATTGTATACGTCGAAACGACTCATTATTTCAGCACACTCCTCGTTTGTGAACTCCCGATTTTGAGAGCGGCCAAGTCAACGGATGTCCTCATGAGAGATGATCCCGTTAAGAGCATACATGTGGGCGTTCATTGTTCCTGTGAAAGAGGATCAACAGAATTATCAGAAAGACTGATTAAGCAAAACGATATAATGCACTGAGGAATAAAATGCCATCTTTAAGTTCCAAGATCCATGAAGAATTCTTAAGAGTTCTTCTATATGATTTAGGAGGAGCAAAGCTCCATTAATGAATTAAGAAAATCCAAGGAAAATCTTTCAGAGAGCAGAGCTCTATGGAACCCTAGTAGGGTCTCCTTTAGTTCTCTTTAGATCCCTTTAAGACCTGTAGAGCAAAGCTCTGCTAAGTGAAACCCTAAATAGGTTTCCTTTAGATCAGAGATCTATTGAGAGCGAGGCTCTATCAATGAAAATTAATTTAATTTAATTTAATCCAAATTAAAATTTTCACCTAAAAGTTTTAAAAATTTAACTCTTAAAGTTCTTGAAAATAAAGAGCAGGGCTCTAATTTCTGAAAGTAAAATTTTAGAAATGAGAATCATCTAAGGGACCAAAGGTCCTATTTACAGGCATCAAGTGCCCTATCAGCTTCCAAAAGATGGCGCGACGGTTCGGAGTCTACCACCGCTGCGCTCACGTTAGGAGGCCACGTAAGCGCAACGGTGGGGGGGCATCTGTTTACCCAAATCAAAGCAAAGCTCTGTTCAAATTCCAAGGTGGGAAAAGAAGCAATACTTCTGTTTTTCTCCAATCAGAGCAAAGTTCAACAAAAAAAAAAAGTGCGCAACTGCGCAGTGCGCTGCGCGACACGTGTCAGCGCAGCTTCGCAGTGCGCTGCGCGACACGTGTCAGCGCACGCAGTTGCGCAAGCAAAAAAAAAATTGCGCAGTGCGGAAGTGCGCAACTGCGCAGTGAGCTGCACGACACGTGTCAGCGCGCGCAGTTGCGCAAGCAAAAAAAAAATTGCGCAACTGCGCAACTGTGCAGTGCGCTGCGCGACACGTGTCAGCGCAGCTGCGCAGTGCGTTGCGCGACACGTTTCAGCGCGCGCAGTTGCGCAAGCAAGCAAAAAAAAAAAGTGCGCAGTGCGCTGCGCGACACGTGTCAGCGCGCGCAGTTGCGCAAGCAGCAAAAAAAAAATTCAGTTGCGCGACACGTGTCTGCGCAGTTGCGCAAGCACAGCTGCGCGACACGTGTCACGAGCTGGGGGAGTTGCGCAAAACAGAATAAATCTTTTCTGTTCTTGTTAAAACAAAAAGATTTTCTTCTGTAAAGCAGAGGCCTTTGGATCAAAAATCCAACGGTGGGGAAAATTACCCAAATCACTCAGAAAAAGATTTATGTAACAAATTTAACTAATTTATGAGCACTATAAAAAGGACCCCAGACCTCATTTCAAAATCATCAACATCTTGCTAAAAAAAAAAGAGAAGAACTCTTGAGAACTCTTAAAGAATAAAAAAAAGGTAAAAACTTTTAAAAGAAGAGAAAATTCTCTTATGAACAAGATCATGGATCTTCAACAATAAAAAAAGAAATAAATAGAATAGTGCCTTGCACTTGTTTTATGAACCATCGGTTCTTGAACCGAAAAAGGTTCTTAAATTAATAGTGCTTTGCACTTTCATGAACCTTTGGTTCTTTGAGATAAGAAAAACAAGAAAAAACTTGTTTTTTCTTAGATCTAAATCAAATAGTGCCTTGCACTTGTTTTATGAACCATCGGTTCTTGAACCTAAAAGGTTCTCAAATTAACAGTGCTTTGCACAAATGCAATGCATTACTTAAAGGGCCAGGCCCAAATCAAAATGGCCTGACATGCCAAAATAAATTGCAAGGCAATAAATGGGCAGAGCCCAAATAAATTGATGATTTGCATCCTTTATACAAGGGCAGAGCCCAAATGAAATTGATGCTCTGCATCATTTATAAAGGGCAGAGCCCAAAACAAATTGATGCCCTACATCTTTTCTGAGCAAAGCCCAAATAAAAATAAAAACAAATGCAAATAAAATATTGGACATTTTTAACTGGACTTAGCCCAATCGTGGCCATAAGTCCTTAAACTAAATTAACTGAGCAAAACGGCTCTCCTAAACCAATCCATATCCGGTTCAAGGGTACATCTCCGAACTCCTTTGATATCCATCGTTGTAATTCCTCAACGACGTCAAAGAGGTGACGGGTCCCAACGACCACACACCCATATGGACTGCGGGGTCCCTAAACTCGTGGACCGAGACGTCCCTAAACTAATATCGGACCGAAACGTCCCTAAACTAATATCGGACCGAGACGTCCCTAAACTGGCACAATAGAGCCCAAATGCTCTTTTGTCGGATCTAAACGATCCCGTAAAGTCGATCTTAGTCCCAAACTGGACTAACGTATCCTTAACAACCGTTCAAGTTGATCTTAGCCCCAAATACGGCTAACGTATCCTTAAACATTTAAATGAACGATAAAACCCTAAATCAGCTTCGGTTCGAGGGTACATCTCCGAACTCCTCTGACACCTATCGTTGTAATCCTTCAACGACGTCAGAGAGGCGACGAGTCCCAACGGCTATATATTAAATGGATCACCACGTTAAGTTGATCTTAGTCTTAAATCAGACTAACGTATCCTTAACGAACGTTTAAGTTGATCTTAGCCTCAATACGGCTAACGTATCCTTAAACTAAAACACCAAACCCAAATCTAAGTAAATACGGATTTGGACTAATCCACGTCCTACGGGCGACGGCATTACTCAGTCTCCGTATACAATCCACGGGCAACCACAAACAAAACAAACACACACGACACGAAGTGAAATTCTGGAGAAGGAGAAAGTTGTTACCGCGATGCGGTAGCGTAATTAACTGCAGGGGCTTGCGCCTGCAGGGAAGAGCGTCCCCACAATCAAAAAAACCCTCAAGCGAGGGGGAATCTGACGAAGTCTGCTACATCGGCCGCATCCGTCTAAACCTCCGATAAACGGTGCCATAAATCAACTTGGCATCTTCGGAGAGGTGGACGGATAGCACCAATTAGCATCTGCCCCGAACCTCTGGCACAGACGTCCTAACGTCTCGGCCGCCGTTCGGAGGGGAACAGGCCTGTTTGACGAGCTTTATGTCCGGCGATATGGCCAATTTATGTATTGCTACTTTTGAATCTAGACCTGGCATCTCAGAATAGTTCCATGCGAAGCAATCTTTGTACTGCATGAGCACGTCATCTAACATGGCTGCCTGTTTTTCAGATAGTAGCTCGCTAACGAACGTCGGTCTTGGATCATTTTCCGTCCCTAAGTCAATTTTTCTTAGGTTGTCTGCCGTAGTGTGTATCCCATCTTCCAGCTCTTTTGGTATGGGTAAAAACTCTTAGATCACCTCATCCTCGTCTTTAATTGCGAAGCACATATGGAGGTCATCCATAGTCTCATGCCTCCCTTTTTTTGAGAGTGTTATCATATGGTAGGTATGAGTCTGCTTCCCTTTTTATGGTTAAGCCGGCCTTATCCTTATGTTATAGATCCTATTTGGCTCATGCTTTTGCGGCGGGGTTACCCTCCAGCTGTCGGATAAAGCGAACCTACCTTACTGATACTGGTCTTCTACCCAGTCTTTGAAGGTGAAGCAGTCTTCGAGGGGATGACTTATTGCTCAGTGGTAGGAGCAATAATCCGGATGATGAACCTCGTTTATTTGTTCGGGGTGCCGAGACTCCAGAAGCGTCATCATTTGGTGTTTTGTGACAAGGTTGAATATTTTCCTCGTCTTGTCTTGGGGAAAGAGTATTCCTGACCCATCTTCTTTATAAAGGACGAGTTCCAATCGACCGTTTCTCGATTGCACGGCTTCTTGGATCTGCTTTGTTGTTTTCGAACGTTGTTTG
This sequence comes from Agapanthus africanus, assembly GCA_030015575.1. Classification (NCBI taxonomy): domain Eukaryota; kingdom Viridiplantae; phylum Streptophyta; class Magnoliopsida; order Asparagales; family Amaryllidaceae; genus Agapanthus; species Agapanthus africanus. The sequence goes on from CM057339.1 coordinate 53,348,651, forward strand.
TGTTTTTTGCCCTATTTTTGCCTTTATTTCGGGATTTTCCCCTTTCGCGAGGACATACAGCGGGCCGGGGATGAAGAGCATTATAGTCTTCCTTCTCCGCGGATTGCTGATTGAGGCATTGTGTCCTGTCCTTTTCATAAATGGCCATTTCGCGGCTATGATCGTCTCAACTCCTTTGATAAGATTCTTTTATTATCTTGTCTATTTGTTCTTCGAGCGACGGACTTAACGTTCTTAGAGCATGATCTCGCTCTATTTCAATGTCGCAGCCATTTGGAAGAACGTTTTCCCTTTCACGGTAGCTGTTTATGATGCAGCAGCCGTGGCACTGCTCCCGTTTTTTGGACCGAACGTATCCGAGCCCGGTTATTTCCATCTTCCCGTTGGGCATCTTTCGCTGAGTCCCGGGAATATCCCAAATCTTTTTGTAGAATTGGGCTTGTCGAATAGTTTGTTCGAGGAGTACACTTTGGCGTCTTAACTACCTTTTCAGTCCCTCCGTGCAGTATCTTGGCAGACAGATTGGTTGAATCCCATAGAGTGCAAAATCAGCACCATGCCAGACTTCTTTTTCTACTTTGGTCTCCGTAGATTGGTAGAAGAGGTCACCTTTTCACCTCTTCGCCTTAGAGGGACGTAGAAAATCTGTAGTTCTTGTACGCTGTATGTATCGAGCGCATCAAGTTCCTTGTAATGCCGAGGCATAGCCATTATGATATGCAGACTCTGATCTGCTTCGTCGAAGGTTTACACAGACAGGCGAATGGAGAACACTACGTTGGCCTCGTCCTAAGAGTCGCTGTCAAAGACCAAAATAGGGGTAGATGGTATGGGCCTGTTATTTTCTTTCTAAGGTTGCCCCGAATAAACTATTTCTTCATCTTTCTCGGAATCGTTGCCAAAGATCGGGATAGTGGCTGACTTCTGTTTATCCTCCGGCTTATGACATCTTTTTGTATCTTCGAATTCTGGTATGAAGTACTTTGCGTCTTCATATTTTCGGACCTCGTTTACGGAGAACGGATTTAGCTCCCCTGTGACGGTGCATTCCAAGCCGTCCTTGAAATAATTAATACACTGATGTTGTGTAGAAGGGATGACGTTGTACTCATGCAACAAGGGCCTGCCGAGCAAAGTGTTATACCAAGTCTTGGCGTTAATGACGTGAAATTTGATGTCAGTGACGAGCAACCCAAAGCATAACGTCAGTATTACGGACCCAAGCGTCCGTGATGACTGTGAGTCAAACCCGGAGATTGTAATTTTCTCTCGGGCTAAGTGTTGAACGTTCATGCAAATCTCCTTCAGCATTCTCACATTGAGAAGGTTGACGGAGGATCCATTGTCGACAAGGATTCTCCATATTTTGATGTCGTGGCAGTACCCGGTAACATATAACGGGCGGTTATGTTAGCACGTACCGAGGAGGAGATCTTCATCGCTGAATATAATCTCAGCTGTGTGAACCTCTTTCAGCTCGTCCTTCATCTTCTCTTCTGCAAGAAAAGCTTGGAACTGATCGGGCTCTTGTAATGCCTTGATCAGAGACTCTCGAGCTTTTTTGGACAAGAGGAGAGCATCCAATATGCTCAACTGTGAGGGTATTTTCCTTAGATGTACTAAGATATTGTTATCCACCTTATTTTTCTTAAGCGGGTCTCTTACTGCGAGCTCTTTGACAACTCCATCATCGAGGGCAATTTCCTCAGAGATTTTCACTTTCCCTTTGTCTTTTTTGCTCGAACCTTTGTTTGTAGGTGCGAGGTTCTTTTCGGACAGCGTGCAGTTACGCAGCTGAATATTCTCGCAGTTCTTCTCTTCCTCTTCTTTTTCAGAGGTGGAGTCTTTGAAGAGAGGGCTGAGAGGTATTTTGTCCTCAGAATCGCTCCCGAAAGTAAGAACTTGGGGTTTTTTCCCTTCTGAACGGGTACCAATCATATGATGGTTGCCATTCGTTTTTTCACGCGCATCTGTCTCACCTTTTTTCTATCGACGAGGTTCTCGCTTCATCCTCTTGAAGTGTTTTTGATGGGTAACGTATCCTTGTCACCACTTCTTGAAGGTACTGCACTCTTCGGTAGGATGGGTAACCCTCCGATGATATAGGCAGTAGTTTGGATGTGAATCCTCTCCGTCGAGGCATATGACCCCGGAGTGTTTCCTACCAGAAGTGGCAGCTTCATTCCCATTAACAGGGTTTTAGCGAACCACTTCTCTGCCTTGATCCTGCTCTTATTTGTCGCAGGTATGCATTGGTTTGGTTGGAGTACTTTATGACTCATCCTTGTCGCAACTTCTTCATCCTGACACTGACGCTTAGCCTTTTCGTATATGGCTATCTCGAGTTATCGGTCAAATTTGCTTTTGTTAAAGGCTTCGTTTAACAGCCTATCGATCGGATCTTCTGGCAGTTACGGAGATTTTAGCGCCGACTCTGCCCCCGTGTTGTTTTCTTACGCCGAGGGAGTTTCTTCGTCATTTAACGACAAATGGGAGATCATGTGGCAACTTGATACACGGTCTTCGGTTTCTTCTGATAAATCATTTTCCTCATCGTTGTCGTTATCTTCGTTCTCAAGAATATGCTTGAGGAACTCTTCGAGTGTGACTGATTTCCGCACCTTCTAGTTGTACTCCTCCAGCACGTCAATGTACTTTTGTAGGTCTGTGCGCTTGTCATCATACTCGGCAGGCTGCACAGGCTTCTTGGTCTTTTTCTTTTTCTTCGAAGACTTTGAAAGCTTGACTTGGGGATTTTGCCCTTTGTCAACAATCTTCGGTATAGGATGCGGTTTCAGTATCCCTTCGATGATTTCAGGTTCAAGTAGGCTTTTCCACCTGACTTCCGAACATGCATGTAGATCCTTCAGCATTCTTTTGGTTTTAGCTGAAAGAACGATTTCCCATGGAGTTCTTCCACGAGCGAGCATGATTCCCCCGACGCATCCACCTTTTCGGGAGTATGCTTTTGTTGCGGGTTTATCCTCCAGTTATCAGACAGCGCGAATTTCCCCTATTGATACTGGTCCTCTACCCAATTCTTAAAGACGTAGCAATTCTTAATTGGGTGGCTCACCATTCTGTGATAGGAGCAGTAGTTGGGGTTGTTGACATCGCCGAGTTGCGATGGACGCCGTGGGTCTGGAAATGTGATGAGTTTGTTACGCACTTGCAATTCGAATAGTCTTCTCGTCTTATCACGGGGAAATGAGTAAGCGTGTCCTAACCTTTCTTCCAGGGATATGCGTGGATGTGTGTTGTTTGGCGAGCAGCCGATTTTGGGCCACTCGGTTGTTGTTGAGTGTTTGCAACGACGTACGCTTTCCCTTTACCCATGGCGTTTCGTAGGTCCTTACTTGAGGAGGAAGGCATGTGGCCTATCTAGTCTATTTGGGCCAGTTTATCGTTCAGAGCCTGGAAGGTTGTTGGTTTCAAGAACGTCATGAACTGGGACACAGTCGTTTGAGGATAAAGGGTCCCGATGAACATGCCCACGGCAGGGGATTCTTCGATGCGCTGTTCGCACTTTGACCATAGGTTCCGCCACCGGATCGCATATTGGACCCAGGTTTCTCCTGGCTTTACCCTAGCATTGATTAATGCCGTGATCAGGGTGCGCTCACTTGCGCTGGCGAACCTCTATGTGAACAGCAGCTCCATCTCTATGAACGTTCTCATGGAGTCATTTGGGAGCTCCGAGTATCATTCAAAGGCCGTCTCTGACAGGCTGCCAACGAACTAGCGAAGCAACAGTTTGTCGTCGCCTCCAGTATTGCCGCACAGAGCTTTGAACTGGGTGACGTGCTGATGTGGGTTGAATGTCCCCTTGTACACATGGAACTTGGGGATCGTATATCCCGATGGGTACTTGATTTGGTCATACCAGCCTGGATACGGTCGCCCAGTTCTGACGATTTGGCCAGCTGCTTCATTTGCTTGATGAGCTCTTATTTGTTGAGCTATATAATCATCAAGAGCAACCTTGGAGATTGTTTCCTTAGCTGTCGATAAGGCCGTAAGAGGATTTGATGGTTCCCCTCTGTCATCCTCGATGATTATCGGCAGATCCTCGGCCAGGGGTTCTGGCTGGATCATCATCCCAACCATGTCTTAGAATAAGAAAGCCATATGTTTTATGTTAGTAGCCTGCTCAGCAGCTTTCTTGTCCTTTCTTTCAAGCACCCTTCGCAGGAACTCTGTATCGGTCTCCTTCTCCTGGCACTGTTCGACTGTTTTGTCCGGGTTTTCTTTCTTCCTGGTAAGTGCTGCCATTTTGGTCAGCATTTCCTGGAGCTTTTGTTGTTGCTGCTGAGCTTTTGTCAGCGACCGAGTTTGCGGTCAATGACCTACGGAAGCACGGGTTTCTTCTTTCTCGGAAGCCATGTGGAACGTATGTACGATCATGCCCCCAGACCTGGGGCGTTTGGGTCCATCGCCTTTGGAATTTGCCGCCGGCGGTGGGATTTTCTCCGGCCTCATCCTTTTGTGGGAGGTTGAGGTCGAAGGACCCGTTGTAACACGCACCTGTGTAGAAGAAGCCCCTCGCTGTATGACAGAGGGATATTCTTTCTCTTGTCGAGCCTTTGATTTCTTCGGTCGACAAGAGTAATCTTTGTTGATCACAAAGCCCTGGACTTTCCGCCAGACCCTGTGAATTTGGGAGGAGAGCCGTTGATAGGGGCGCTCCGGCTTTTCCTGCACTGTGGCTTCTGCAGGCGGGAGTGTTTCCTTTAGCACCACTGTTGGAAAGTTCTTGCGTACCCTCCTGAGCAGATCAAAGTTATTCACGATTGGAACAACAGAGTCAACTTCCACCATTGGAGCTGGTGGGGTAAGTTCAAAGGGATAATTGCCCCCAGCTTTTCTCACTCGGCGCCAGTAATGACGTCGAGCGTGTCTCAGTTTTGGAAGCGGCTTCTTCATGCCCCCTGCTTTGTTGAGGGGCTGCTGTTAGCGTTAACCTGTTGAAGACCGACGTCCTTGGCAGAGTTTGAGGAGGGCAAGCCAATCTTTCAAAGATCGACTTTCTGGTAAGGGAAGCACCTTTGACGACTTCACCTACAGGAGGAGTTGGGAGGGCTATCCGTTTTGGGGAAGCCCTTTCAAATATTGCGGGCCCGTTCAAACTTTTGCTCAGCCTGTTGAAGATTGAGACACCAGATTTGGACGGCCCGTTGAAAGGGGCCATTGTGGTCGCTAGTTGATCAAAGACCGACCTCTTAGGAGCTTCCTTTTGTGGCGCTGAGGCACCGAAACTCATCGGTGGGAGCAAGGTCCCAAAGAAAAAACCAGTGGTGGCTTGCGTAACTTGCCCCACCGGCATTGAAAAGATAAAGACCGTATTAGGCCCATAAGTCACTCCTCCAGCTGGGGCGGAGCAAGAGTTGCTATTGCAAGAGGTGCAGTTGGAAGCCATTGATTTTCTCTGCACAGGAGCAAGACACCAAATTTTATTACCTCGAACCCAGGGGCAACCATAGCGAACCACGATTTTGTTCGCGAAACACGACACACGAAGTATGGAGTGGAAAGAGGAAAAGGTCCCACCGGGCGTGCCAGAATATGTTCACCGCCGAAAGACAGGGACCGAGACGTTGGGATGTCTGGCCTGGATTCTAGGGGCAGATGCTATTTAGATTTATCCGTCCACCTCTCCGAAGATACCAAGTTGATTTATTGCACCATATATCGAAGGTTTGGACAGACGCGACCGTTGTAGCAGACTTTATCAGATTCCCCCCTCCTTTTATGAGGCGTTTTTAATTGTGGGGACGCTCTTCCCGCAGGCGCAAGCCCCTGCAGTTAATTACGTTACCGCATTGCGATAACCACTTTCTCCTGCTCCGGAAGTTCACTTCATGTCGTGTGTGTTTTTTGTTTGTTTTGTTTGCCCGTGAATTGTATACGGAGACTAGTTTGTGTCGTCGCCCGTTAGGGCGCGGATTAGTCCAAATCCGTATATTTTAGATTTGGGTTTGGGTCAAGGATTTGCTTGACGGGTTATTTTGAACATAGGTTGTACGTTCCTTTGGTTCAAAAAGATTTCGCTTTATTTAAGGATCGTTAATCTAGTTTGAGATTAAGATCAACTTAAATGTGTGAGCATTTGGGCTCAATTTATTTTAACTAAGGATACGTTAGTCTAATTTGAGACTAAGATCAACTTAGCAATATTTTAAGGATCATTTTTATTTCAGATCCAAACAACAGAGCATTTTGGGCTCCGCTATAAGAAAGTTTTATAGACTTAGCCAATTTGTGCTTAGTATGCTCAGTTTTTTTGTTCAGAAATGCTAAGCACTTATTTGGGCTCTATTGGTTCAGTCCCCTTTTTTTATGCAAAAGTGTTGCACTTGTTTGACGCTCTGACACTCATATGGGAATCATGAGAAGCATTTAATTATGGGCGCCGCCCAATGAGCGCTGAGCACTCAGCCATCTTGGCTGTTTATGAAGTGTTAAGCACTTTTCTCTCTTCTTTTTTTTTGGTAGCGCCCACATGAGGAACACGTGAGGCGTTGGGCGCTGCCCAATCAGTGCTAAGCACTCAGCCGTTTTGGCTATTTATGGAGTGCTATGCACTTTTATTATTTTTTTGGCGCCCACATGAGGAGCACGTGAGGCGCTGGGCGCTACCCAATAAATGCTAAGCACTCGGCAGTTTTGGCTATTTATGGAGTGCTAAGAACTCTTTTAATTTTTGTGGCGCCCCGTAAGGAGCACGTGCGGCGCCGGGCGTTGCCCAATAAATGCTGAGCACTCAGGCGTTTTAGCTGTATGTGAAGTGCTAAGCACTTTTTATATAGCGTCCACGTGTGTTTCACGTGAGGCGCTGGCTTTCTGTTTTGGACGCCCGCGTGTTTTTCACGTGAGGCGCTAGGCGCTGTTAAAGAGGGGCGCCCATATGAAAAGCACGTAAGGCGTTAATTCTTTTATATGGAGATTTAATCTCTGTTGATATTTTCAGAGAGGTTAAATCTCTATCAATGGTGCTTTGACCATTAACGCTCGCTAAAATCACTGTATTTGAGGATTTTAGATTGTGGTTTAAATAACTAAATTCTCGATTTGAAGGAACTGGCGCCCATATGAGAAGCACGTGAGGAGCACGTGTGGCGCCATCTACGAGCTTAACTCTTATGTAATAAATTCTTCAGTGCTTTGCACATTGGCGGCCGCGTGTGGAGAACGTGAGGCGCCACCATAGGATTTAATCCCTATAAGATTGGCCATGGCGCTAGTGCCATCATGGAGAGCACGTGAGGCGCTGCCTCATTAAAATTTTAACAGAGCTTAGCTCTTTAATTATATTTAAATATTAGGGGAACATGCTCTCCTGTGCTTTGCACATTGGCGCCCACGTGAACTTCACATATGGCGCTACCTAAGGTGATAATTACATGCTTTGCATGTGAGTGCACGTATTTAACACGTGGAGCTTTTCTTTTATTTTTATAAGGGAACAGCAAGTTCTGAGCCAAAAATTTTTGACGGGAATACCCATACCTCATATTATATTATCACCATGCTTCATTTCTTTTCTTTTTCTTTTCTTTTCAAAATAAATAAAACCATAACTTATAAAAAAACACAAATGAAAATATTTAACCTCTTTAAGCGTGTCTTGATACTTAACATGGTCAAAAGAAATAAAAGTCAGTATAGTGCACAAAGTAGGAAAATACTAATTAAATTTAACATTAAACTTGTATAGAGATAATTATATACAAATCTATGAAAGCCCAATTAAATAAATGCTCTCATAAATAATAATTTATTTGAAATCCCAATTATTTTCCAAAAATATAGGTATATAATTATACCAATTTACGAAAACTCAAATTCATACTCGTATAATATCTGTAAAATTCATTATTTTATTATTTTAATTCTAAAATAATATTTTTCATTTTCTGAAATATTACAATTTTCCCCCTTAAATAAATTCGGTCCCTGAATTTAAATTTAAACCCCCCCAAGTATTAAAACATTTCGGTAAATCAAGTCAAATCAAAAGGGCTCCGAAGTCATGGATAAATTAGATATATCATAGCGCAACGCGTGCGCATGAAAACGGGTGCAAAACTCAAAAATCGAAACTCCGATATGTGTCATGCAAATCATACAAGTTATGATGTAAATGCAAGTTGCGAAATCTACTGTTTAAATCAAGCACAATATAGTCAAGACTACAATACGTATATAATACGCATCAAGTAAAATCATTTAAGTAACTGTAAATGTATGTATGAAAAATCTTTTTCAAATCTTCGTGTGATGCGTATATCACAGCACAAGTAGCGGACGTTCATTTGTAAAGAAATACAAACACACACACATATATATACATATACACACACATACACACACACACACACACACACACACACACACACACACATTTGCTTAAGATATACGTCCCGCCTTTTTGAAAATATCTTAGAAGGGTTTTCTTTTTGAAAAATCTTGTGTCGCTCACTGACACATAGGAAAATAGTGAGACTATAGCTTCTTTGAAAATCTCTTTAGTAAATATCGATGTATACGAAAATACTCAGGTACTGTCCCTCAGACCAGTCCTGCTTGGCAACTATATGGCGTAGTATATATATCATGAAAACGCGATGCTCGAAAAGAAATCAACATCAACCGGTGTGCATGAAATCCGACCCACGTGCGACCGGTGCGCATGAAAATCGAAATCAAAACCAAGTGCAATGAATGTGCACGAAAACGAAAACCGAGTGCAACAAGTGCGCACGAAAGTATCTGTCAAGTGCATCGGGTGTGCACAACAACAATATCAAGTGCATCTAAAGTGCACGAAAATCTCAAGTGCATCAAATGTGGATAAAACCACATCAAGGGCACCGGGTGTGCGCAAAAATCTAAATCAAGTGCATCAGGTCTGCACAAAAGCATCTAGTGCAATAGGGTGCATGAAAATAAATATCAAGTGCAACTAGGTGCATGTAAACATAAATCTAGTGCAACTGGTGTGCACGAAAATCATATCAATGCATTGAAAACGCATGTAAACAATATCGAGTGCACAAGTCAAAATGAGGTGCATGCAACGTGCACGAAATCAAAATCAAGTGTATCGGGATGCACGAAATCATAAATATGTGCAACGGAATGCACAAAACAATATCGAGTGCAATGGATATGCACAAAAACATAAATCAAGTCTAATGGATATATAAAAGTATAAATCAAGTGCAACTGTTGTGCACAAGGAAAATATCTATCAGGTGCATCTACGATGGACGAAAATATCAATCATGAAAGTCAATCATCAAAACACAAATAAAAAACAAATGACGTTGGGGTACATCTCCTTCAATGTCGAAAGGTGTCTGTGCACCCGGAGCTGGCAGAGCAAGAATTTCCACTTGCCTCCTGCCCATGGTCTGTCGTTCTCTATCTCTAGGTCCTTTTTCTCTATAAATCACTAATTCCGTGACCTCCCGGCTCGACAACCTGGTTAGAAGTAGCGACGGAAACAGTCCCGCTCTGACGCCTCTCAGAACATCTCCTGGCCAAGTAACCTGGCCACTCGCAACGTAGCACGTCAACGACGGCGACCTCTAGCTCTCTAAATACGTTCTATACAACCGATTCTGGGTCCAAATCTCTATCGCTATAATATCCCAGAAAGAACCTTTCATGGCCTCTTTCGATATCATTTCTGCCGAACTGTCCGGAAACTGGCTCTCTTAAATTAATCTGTTTGCATTACGGAGCAGCTGCAATCTCATCATGACTTTCTTTTGAAATTGTGGCTGTATCCAACGCTTCTGTACACGTATCCAATCTCTGGCACCAATAGAGAGGCATAACTATTCATTGAAATCTCGCACGAACCTCTTAATCCACTTTTCTTCAATATCGACCCAAATCGGAATCATATCTTGATAACTGCGTAAGCTGCAAGTCATGCTCGTCTACGATCATCTCCGGAGTCTCACGCAAGGACACAAAGCTATGAATTTGAGCATTTCCAAAACTCTGTAGAAGGAATCTGGCTAAATATGCCCTCTAGAGCTCGTCCAAGCTATCGGAGGAATACGCACTGCTCGTCCTCTCTCGATTGACTCACTCCAGATCTGAGCAAGACCCTTCGAACTGAAGCTAGCCAACTCAACTGATCCCACATCGGAGCTCCAACGAATGAAATATCCTAGTCACTTATCCAAGAATAGCTAAGGATCCTTGTTCCCCCAATATTTAACCTAATAAAAGAGCAAAACACTGTTCAAATTTAATGGGGTGGCGCCTCACGCTTTTCTCACGGGGACGCCAATGCCAACACTGGTTTTGTAGGATTAAATCCTATGGGAGCACCACACGTGCTCCTCATGTGGGCGCCAATGTGCAAAGCACATAAAAGCCTATTATAAGAATTAAATTCTTATATGGCGTCACACGTGCTCCTCACGCCGGCGCCAATGTGCAAAGCACAGAAACGCTTTCTGAATAAGAATTAAATTCTTATATAGTGTCGAACGTGCTTATCATGCGTGCGCCAATGTGAAAAGCACATAAATACCAATTATAAAATTAAATTCATAAGTGGCGCCCATGTGCACAACACGTGAGCGCCGGCATCCAAGTCAAAATCAGTAGAATTAAATTCTACAGGGGGATATTTCCCTAAAAATGGGGATACTCTCTGTTAAAAAGGGTCGTTGGATCAAAAATTCAATGGTGATGATAAATCATCAAATAATAGAATAAAATTCTATCAGGAGAAAATATTTCCCTAATCTTCCTAAATGAACAGGGAATCGTTGGATGAAAGATCCAATTAGATGGGAAAATATTTCCCTAAATCTTTCTAAACAAAAAAAAGATTGCTCTCTGTAAAACAGAGAACCATTGGATTAAAAATCCAATGGTGATTAAAAACCACCATTTTACAGAATAAATTCTGTATAGGGAAAAATATTTTCCCAATCTCGTTAAAAACAAAAAAAAATCATATTTTGTAAAACAGAAGTCCTTGGATCAAAGATCCAACGGTGGGTAAAATTCCCCAAATCAATTTTGAGACCAATTAAATCAATTGGAATCTCTCATGAGAGATTTTCGCAAAACTAATTAAGAGCTTGCCTCCTATATAAATGACCCGAGACTTCAAGTCTCAAAGTGAGCGGAGAGAAGGGAAAAAGAAAAACCAGACCCAGAAAAAAGAGAGAAAACAAAGAGACACAAAAAAAAGACAGAGGAAGAGACCATAGATAGAAAGAAACAGAGATTTCAATTCCCAAAAAAAACCTTCCTTCTCCAAACACTAGGTAAAGAAAAGAGAACAAAATATCTCTATTACCTATAACATCGCATCTAAAGGTTTAAGCCTTATATAAAGAACTTAGTTCTTTCTCTGGATCTGAGACCCCCAAGACAAGTCTTCCATAAGTTGAGAATTTAATTCTCATCGGGAAGATCTTGTCTTAAGAATTAAAGATTCAGAGAAGAACAAATTTAAAAAGAAAGAAGATAGAGTCCATAATACTCCAGGAACTCAGTTCTTTCAAATCAAGAACTTAGTTTTTTAAGAAACTCAACCTAAAATTCTCAAATATAGTGATTTTAGTGAGCGTTAATGGTCAAAGCACCATTGACAGAGGTTTAACCTCTCTGAAAATATCAACAGAGATTAAATCTCCATATAAAAGAAAGTAGCATCCCACGCGCTTCCCACGTGGGCTCCCCTCTTTAACAGCAGTTGGCGCCTCACGTGGAAGACACGTGGGCGCCCAAAACAGAAGGCCAGCGCCTTATGTGAAACACACGTGGGCTCCATATAAAAGTGCTTGGCACTTCACATACAGCCAAAACGGCTGAGTGCTCAACACTAATTGGGCACGCGCCGCACGTGCTCCTCACGTGGGCGCCACAAAAATAATGAGAGTGCTTAGCACTTCTTAAATAACCAAAACGGTTGAGTGTTTAGCACTGATTGGACAGTGCCCAGCGTCTCACGTGCTCCTCATGTGGGCGCCACAAAAATAATAAGAGTGTTCAGCATTCCATAAACAGCCAAAATGGCTGAGTGCTCAGTACTCATTGGGCGACGCCCATAATTAAATGCTTCACGTGAGTGTCAAAGCGTCAAACAATTGCTTAGCACGTTTGCATTAAAAAAAGGGGGACTGAACCAACAGAGCCTAAATAATTGCTTAGCACTTTTGAACAAAAAAAAACTGAGCATACTAAGCCTAAATTGGCTAAGTCTATAAAACATTCTTATAGCTGAGCCCAAAATGATCTGTTGTTTGGATCTTAAATAAAAATGATCCTTAAAATATTGCTAAGCTGATCTTAGTCACAAATTAAACTAACGTATCCTTAGTTAAAAATAAATTGAGCCTAAATGCTCACACATTTAAGTCGATCTTAATCTCAAACCAGATTAACGGTCCTTAAATAAACATAAGCCCAAATCTAAAATATACGGATTTAAACTAATCCGCGCCCTACGGGCGACGATACAAACTAGTCTCCGTATACAATCCATGGGCAACCAAAACAAACAAAAACACACATGACACGAAGTGAACTGCTGGAGCAGGAGAAAGTGATTATCGCGATGCGGTAATGTAATTAACTGCAGGGGCTTGCGCATGCAGGGAAGAGCGTCCCCACAATCAAAAACCCCTCATAAAATGAGGAATCTGATAAAGTCTGCTACAACGGTCGCGTCTGTCCAAACCTTCGATACATGGTGCCATAAATCAACTTGGTATCTTTGGAGAGGTGGACGGATAAATACAAATAGCATCTGCTTCCAGAATTCAGGCCAGATGCCCTAACGTCGTGGTCTCTTTCTTCTGGCGGTGAACAGATTCTGGCACGCCAAGTGGGACCTTTTCTCTTTCCACTCCACACTTCGTGTGTCGTGTTTCGCAAACAAAATCGCGTTTCTCTATAGTTGCCCTTGGATTTGAGGTACTAAAATTTGGTGTCTTGCTCCTGTGCAGAGAAAATCGATGGCTTTCAACTACACTTCTTGCAACAGCAACTCTCGCTCTACCCCAGCTGGAGAAGTGACCTACGGGCCCAACGCGGCTTCTATCTTTTCAATGCTGATGGGGTAAGTTACACAAGCCACTAATGGGTTGTTTTTGGAGTCCATGCCCCCACCAGTGAGTTTCGGTGCCTCAGCGCCGCAAAAGGAAGATCCCAAGAGGTCGGTCTTCGATCGACTAGCGACTACAAAGGCCCCTCTCAATGGGCCATCTAAAGCTGACGTCTCGATCTTCAACAGGCTGGGTAAGAACCCAAACGGGTCCGCAAAGAAGACCGTGATACCTGAAGGGGATAGCCCTCCCAACTCCTGTAGGCAAAGCCGTCAAAAGTGGTTCCCCTACAAGAAAGTCGGTCTTTGAAAGATTGGTCATTCCTCCTCAAACCCTGCCAAGGACGTCGGTCTTCAACAGGTTGACGCCGATAGCAGCCCCTCAGCAAAGCCCCAAGAAGCCGCTTCCAAATTTGAGGCGGCCCCATTTGCAAGACACGCTCGAAATCGCCACTGGCATCGAGTGAGAAAAGATGGGGGAAACTCCCCCTCTGGACTCACCCCACCAGCTCCAATAGTGGAAGTTGACGTTGTTGTTCCAACCGGAAACAGCTTTGATTTGCTCAAGAGGATACGCAAGAACTCTCCAACCATGGTACTAAAGAAATTTCCCCTTCCTGCAGAAGCCACGGGGCAGGTAAAGACGGAGCAGCCACATCAACGGCTCTCCTTCCAAATTCACAGGGTCTGGTGGAAAGTCCAGGACTCTGTGATCAACAAAGACTACTCTCATCGACTGAAGAAATCGAAGGCTTGGCAAGAGAAAGACCATCCCTCCGTCATACTTCGAGGGACTTCTTCTACACGGGTGCCTGTTACAACGGCTCCTTCAACTTCGACCTCCCATAAAAGGATGAGGCCGGAGAAAATCCAACCGCCTGAGGCAAATTCCAAAGGTGATGGACCCAAACACCCCAAGTCTGGGGGCATGATCGTACATACGGTCCACGTGGCCTCCGGGAAAGAAGAAAGCCGTGCTTCCGTAGGTTATCGACCGCAAACTCGGACGCTGACAAAAGCTCAAGAACAACAACAAAAGTTCCACGAAATGCTGACCAAAATGGCAGCACTTACCGGGAAGAAAGAAAGCCCGGACACAACAGTCGAACAGCGCCAGGAGCAGGAGACCGATACAGAGTTTCTGTGAAGGATTCTTGAAAGAAAGGATAAGGAAGCTACAGAGAAGGCTGCTAACATAAAACAGATGGCTCTTTTGTTCCAAGACATGGTTGGAATGATGATCCAGCCAGAACCCCCGGCTGAGGATCCACCTATAATCATCGAGGATGACAGAGGGGAAACATCAAATCCTCTTCCGGATTTATCAACAGCCAAGGAGGAAAAGATCTCCAAAGCTGCTCTTGATGATTATATCACTCAACAAATACAAGCACATCAAGATAATGAAGCTGCGGACGGGCGACCGTATCCAGGTTGGTATGACCAAATTAAATACCCGCCGGGATATACGATCCCTAAGTTTCATGTGTACAAGGGGACAGTAAACCCACATCAGCACGTCGCGCAGTTCAGAGCTCTATACGGCAACATTGGAGGCGAAGACAAACTGTTGCTTCGCCAATTCATTGGCAGCCTGTCAGAAACGGCCTTTGAATGGTATTCGGAGCTCCCAAATGACTCCGTAAAAACATTCACAGAAATGGAACTGCTGTTCACATGGCGGTTCGCCAACGCAAGAGAGCGCTCCCTGATCACAGCATTAATCAATGCCGAGGTAAGGCCAGGAGAAACTTGGGTCCAATACGCAATCCGGTGGTGGACCCTGTAGTCTAAGTGCGAACATCGCATTAAAGAATCTCCTGCCGTGGGCATGTTCATCGAGACTCTTGATCCTCAAAAGACTGTGTCCCGGTTCATGACATTCTTCAAACCAACCACCTTCCAGGCTTTGATCGATAAACTGGCTAAAATGGACCAGATGGGCCACGGGCCTTCCTCCTCAAATAAGGACCCTCGAAATAAAAAGGGTAAAGGGAAAGCGGCCTTCGTCGCCAACACTCAACAACAACCGAACGACCCAAAACCGACTGCTCGCCAAAACAACGCGTGTCCACGCCTATCCCTGGAAGAAAGGCTAGGACGCCCTTACTCGTTTCACCGCGATAAGACGAGGAGACTATTTGAGTTAGCAATGCGAAACTCATTACATTTCCAGACCCACGGCGTCCACCGCAACCCGGCGACGTCCACAACCCCAACTACTGCTCCTATCACAGAATGGTAAGCCACCCAATTGAGGATTGCTACGTCTTCAAGAATTGAGTCGAGGACCAGTATCAACAGGGGAAGTTCACGCTGTCTGAAAACTGAAGGGTGAACCCACCACAGAAGCACACTCCCAAAAAGGTGGATGCGCCGGGGGCATCATACTCGCTCGTGGAAGAAACTCCATGGGAAGTCGTTCTTTCAGCTAAAACCAAAAGAATGCTGAAGGATCTACAGCCATGTCCGGCAGTCAGGTGGAAAAGCCCACTTGAACCTGAAATCAACGAAGGGATGTTGAAACCATGTCCCATACCAAAAATTGTTGACAAAAGGAAAAATCCCCAAGTCAAGCTTTCAAAGTCTTTAAAGAAAAAGAAGAAGAAGACTGTGCAGCCCGCCGAGTATAATGACAAGCGCACAGATATACAAAAGTACATTGACGTGCTGCAGGAGTACAACCAGAAGGCGCGGACACCGGTCACACTCGAAGAGTTCCTTAAGCATATTCTTGAGAACGAAGAGAGTGACAACGATGAGGAAAATGACTCATCAGGAGATACCGGAGACCGTGTAGCTATTTGCCACGTGATCTCCCATTCGTTGTTAAATGACGAAGAAACTCTCTCAGTGTCAGAAAACAACGCGGGGGAACTAGGGGCAGGATCGGCACTAAAATCCTCGGAACTTCCAGAAGACCCGATCGATAGTCTGTTAAATGAAGCCTTTCGGAAAAGCACAGCTGACCGAAGACGCGAAATAGCCATATACGAAAAGGCTAAGTGTCAGCGTCAGGATGAAGAAGTTGCGGCAAGGATGAGTCGTAAAGTACTCCAACCAAACCAAAGAATACATGCGGCAAATAAGAGCAGGATCAAAACAAAGAAACGGTTCGTCAAAGCCCTGTCAATGGGAATGGAGCTGCCACCTATCGTAGGAAACACTTCCGGGGTCATATGCCTCGACGGAGAGGATTCACATCCAAACTACTACCTATATCATCGGAGGGTTACCCACCCCACCGAAGAATGCAGTGCCTTCAAGAATTGGTGGCAAGGATACGTTGCCTATCAAAAACACTTCAAGAGAATGAAGCGCGAAGCTCGTCGACAGTAAAAAAAGTGCGACAGATGCGCATGAAAAAAAGACTGGCAACTATCATATGGTTGGTACCAGTTCAGAAGGGAGAAAACCCCAAGTTCTTACTTTCGGGAGTGATTCTGAGGACGAAATATCCCCCAGCCCTCTCTTCAGAGACTCCACCTCCGAAAAAGAAGAGGGGAAGAAGAACTGCGAGAATATTCAGCTGCGTAACCGCACGCTGCCTGAAAAGAACCTCGGACCCACAAAAAAAGGTTTGAGTAGAAAAGACCAAGGGAAAGAGAAAATATCTGAGGGAATCTTCCTCGATGATGGAGCAGTCAAAGAACTCGCAACAAGGGACCCGCTTAGAAAAAACAAGGTGGATTACAATGTCTTGGCACATTTGAGGAAGATACCCTCGCAACTGAGTATATTGGATGCTCTCCTACTGTCCAAGGAAGCACGAGAGTCTCTGATCAAGGCATTACAAGAACCTGATCAGTTCTAAGCTTTTCTCGCAGAAGAGAAGATGAAGGATGAGCTAGCAGAAGTTCACACAGCTAACATTTCATTCAGCGATGAAGATCTCCTCCTCGGTACGTGCGAACATAATCGCCCGTTATACGTCACCGGGTACTGCCACGATATCAAGATAGGAAAAATCCTTATAGACAACAGATCCTCCGTCAACCTTCTCAACGTGAAGGTAATGAAGGGAATTTGCATGGACGTTCAACATCTTGACCGATATAAAATTACCATTTCCGGGTTCGACTCACAGTCGTCGCGGACACTTGGGTCCGTAATACTGACACTACGCTTCGGGCTGCTTATCACTGACATCAAATTTCATATCATTGATACCAAGACTTGATATAACGCTTTACTCGGCAGACCCTGATTACACGAATATAACGTCATTCCTTCTACACAACATCAGTGTATGAAGTATTTCAAAGATGGCTCGGAGTATACCGTCACGGGAGAGCTAAATCTGTTCTTCGTACACGAAGTCCGAAAATACGAAGACGTAAAGTACTTCCTACCAGACATCGAAAATACAGAAAGGTGTCATAAGCCAAAGGATAAACAGAAGTTCGTCGCCACTATCCCGATCTTTGGGAGCGATTCCGAGGAAGATGAAGAAATAGTCTACTCGGGGCAACCCCAGAAAGGAAACAACAGGCCGGGACCATCTACCCCTATTCTGGTCTTTGGCAGCGCCTCTAAGGATGAGACCAACGCAGTGTTCTCCATCCGCCCGTCGGTATAAACCCTCGCCGAAGCAGATCAGAGTCTGCAAATCACAATGGCTCCGCCTCGGCATTACAAGGAACTTGATGCGCTCGATACATACAGCGTGCAAGATCTATAGACTTTCTACGTCCCTCTAAGGTGAAGAGGTGAAAAGGTGATCCTCTTCTACCAATCTACGGAGACCAAAGTAGAAAAAGAAGTTTGGCATGCTGTCGATTTTGCATTCGACGGGCTTCAACCAAACCTTCTGCCAAAATACTACGCGGAAGGATTGAAAAGGCTATTAAGACGCCAAGGTGTACCCCTCGAACAAACTGTTCGAAAAGACCAATTCTATAAAAAGATTTAGGATATTCCCGGGACTCAGCGAAAGATGTCTAACGGGAAGATGGAGACAACCGTGCTCGGATATATTCGATCCAGGAAACGGGAGCAATACCATAGCTGCTACGTCATAAACAGCTCAAGTGAAGCGAAAGATGCTTCTCCAAATGGCCATGACGTTGAAACAGAGCGAAATCCCACTCTAAGAATGTTGAGTTCGTCGCTTGAAGAAAAAATAGACAAGCTAATAAAAGAGGCTTGTCAAAAAGGTCGGGATGATCACTATCGTGAAATGGCCATTTATGAAAAGGCCAAGATGCAGCGACTCAGCCAACAATCTGTGGCCGGATTAAAACGCGAAGCTCTTAATCCCCGGCCCACTATATGTTCTCCCAAAATGGGGAAACCTTGAAATAGAAGCAAAGAAATGGCAAAGAACGAAAACAACGTTCGAAAACAACAAAGCGGGTCCAAGAAGCCGTTCAATCAAGAAAAAGTCGATTGGAACCCGTCCTTTATAAAGAAGATGGGTCGAGAATACTCTTTTCCCCAAGAAAAGACAAAGAAAATATTCAACCTTGTCATGAAGCACCAAATGATGGCACTCCCGGAGTCTCGGCACACCGAACAAATAAACGAGGTCGATCATCCGGATTATTGCTCTTATCACCGAGTAATAGATCATCCCTTTGAAGATTACTTCACCTTCAAAGACTGGGTAGAAGACTAATATCATCAAGGTAGGTTCGCTTTATCCGACAGCTGGAGGGTAATCTCGCCGCAAAAGTATGAGCCAAAGAGGACCAATACCATAAGTATAGGACCAGCTCAACGTCAAGAATGGAAGCGAACTCGTACCTGCCATATGATAACACTCTCAAACGAGGGAGGTCACGAGACTATGAATGACCTCTACATGTGCTTCGCAAATGAAGATGAGGACGAGGTGATCTCCGAGTTTCTACCGGCACCAAAAGAGCTGGAAGATGGGATACAAACTACGGCGGACAACCTAAGGAAAATTGACTTAAGAACGGAAAATGATCCGAGGCCAACATTCGTCAGTGAACTACTATTTGAAAAATAGGTAGCCACGTTAAAAGACGTGCTCATGCAATATAAAGACCGCTTCGCATAGAACTATTCCGAGATACTGGGTTTAGATCCAAAAATGGCGGTACATAAACTGGCCATATCACCGGACATAAAACCCGTCAAACAGGCGCCAAGAAGAATGCGGCTCGAATTTGAGATGAGTATCAATGCTGAAATCAAGAAACTAATCGACTCCGGCTTCATCCAAGAAGTTTAATATCCTGACTGGATCGCTAACATCGTTCCAGTAATGAAGAGAAACGGGACGGTCCTCATCTGCGTGGACTTTCGGGACCTCAACAAAGCCTGCCCGAAGGATGACTTCCCAGTACCTGTTACCGAGCTAATGATCAATAACACATCTACCCATGAGGTCTTCTCCTTCATGGTTGGATCTTCAGGATACAATCAAATAAAAATGCATCCCGAAGACCAAAAACATACCGCCTTCCGGATCCCGCTGGGCATATTCTGCTATAAGGTGATGCCTTTCGGTTTAAAGAACGCTGGCGCTACTTACCAAAGGGCCATGACAAAGATCTTCGATGACCTCATACACGAGATCATCGAATGCTACATTGACGACCTAGTGGTTAAGAGCAAATCTCACGAGGAGCATTGGGAACATCTAAAAATAGTGTTCTGACGTCTTTGGAAGTATAATCTGAAGATGAATCCTCTAAAATGCGCGTTTGGAATCTCCTCAGGAAAATTCCTAGGATTCATCATACGGCACTGGGGTATCGAAATCGATCTCTCAAAGATCAAGGAGATTATAGAATTGCCCACGCTAAGAACTCTCAAACAATTGCAATCTCTTCAAGGAAAGCTCGTATATATCCGGCGGTTCATAGCCAACCTCTCCGGAAGTGCCGTCCCTAGAGTCATCTAATGAAGAAGTAGACCCCGTTCGTCTGGGATCAAAAGTACCAAAATGCACTAGACGAAATCAAGCAATACCTACAAACCCCGCCGGTATTGACCGCTCCGGTTAAAGGAAAACCCCTTATCCTATATATAATAGTCCTTGAAGGTTCACTAGGCGCGCTATGGGCACAAGAGAACGGTCGGGAAAAGGAGAGGGCTCTATACTATTTCAGTCGAGTTCTCCTGGGGGCAGAAAACAACTACTCCCCCATCAAAAAGCATTGCCTGGCACTGATCTTCGCGATAACGAAGCCCAGACATTACGCCTTGGCACATGAGGTTCATCTCATATCAAAGGTGGATCCTCTCAAATATCTGATGTCAAGGGCCATCTTAACAGGAAGGCTTGCCAAATGGGCCCTCCTCCTGATGGAGTTCTCAATAACATATCGACCCCTCAAAGCAATGAAAGGCCAGGCCAATGCCGACTTTCTTGTGGAGCATCCGATACCAGCCGACTCCCCCTTAAATTGAGAGTTGCTGGATGAACATGCGTTTGACACACTCGAAGGAGAGAAGGAGGAAAATGATTTCCAATGGGAACTCTACTTTGATGGAGCATCTTCCATGAGGCGGCGAAAGCAAAACACCCCCATAATCAAAGCCGGGGTAGGCCTTATCTTCATGACTCCACAAAAAGGGATAATGTGTTTCTTCTTTTCCTTAACGGAGGAATGAACAAACAATGAAGCTGAATGCGAAGCTTTAATAGCGGGTCTAGAGATCTCTATCGACATGGGAATCAAAGACCTCCTCATATAAGGAGACTCCCAGCTGATCGTTAGCCAAGTAAATGAAGACTATCAGACGTGCAAGCCAAAGCTGATAAAGTATGGCGAAAGAGTGCAGCAACTGCTAACACAAATCCATTCCTACATCCTGGAGAATATACCGCATGCAGAAAACGGCAAGGCGGACGCGTTGGCCAAATTGGCTAAGGAACTAGCTGATGACGACCTCGATGACGTAAAGATCATTGTGCAAAGCCGCAGGATTCTCACGCCAACAGATATATCTTCGGAAGATAAGATAGCATACGAAAGAAAAGAAACGACCGAACAAGCAGCCCTTCAAATAGAGGACGAAGAAAATGTAAAGGACTGGAGGGAAGTCTTCATAGACTACTTCAAATCCCGACGAACGCCCAAAAATGCGTCGTCTAGATATTAGCTCATGAAACGAGCTATGTCCTTCAATTTGTCAATGATACTCTATATAAGAGATCGTTTGACTGTCTATAGCTAAGATGCCTGGGACCAGAAGAAGCGAAGAGAGTCGTCCAAGAAACTCACGACGGACTCTATGGTTCTCATCAAGCTGGGCCAAAGATGAAACCGAAAATAAAATGAATAGGTTATTATTGGCCCACAATGATTCAGGACTGCCTCAAATATGCAAAGCAGTGTCACTCATGCCAAATTCATGGGGACTTCATCCACCAACATCCAAATCTGCTACATCCAACAGTAGCTAGCTGGCCGTTCGAAATATGGAGAATCGATATAAGTGGCCCCATTGAACCAGTATCGTCCAAAGGACATCGGTTTATACTGGCGACGACCGACTACTTCTCTAAGTGGGCAGAAGCAGTACCACTAAGGGATGTGAAGACGGATAATATCCTCCATTTCTTCAAAACCCATGTCATTTATCGGTTCGGCACTCCGCGATGAATTATCTCGGTTAATGGGCCAGCTTATAGAAGCCATAAAATCAGTCGCTTCGCACAACAGCATAAGATAGATTGGAGATACTCTTCAGTCTATAATTCTCGTGCCAACGGTCTAGCTGATGCTTTCAACAAGACCTTGACAAAGATTATAAAGAAAACAATGTCCAGAAATAAAAGAGACTGGCACGAAAGCCTGCATGAAGCTATCTGGGCGTACCGAACAACGTTCAAAACGGCCATGAATACAACACCATACGCGTTGGTATTCTGCACGGAAGCAATGCTTCCCCTGGAAATAGAACTCCTCTCTCTACGAGTAGCGGTTCAATACGAGCTGACAGATGAAGAAAATTCTCATCTTCGGCTTGAGGAGCTCGACGCCATCGACGAAGCTCATCTTATAGCACAGCAAAATCTTAAAGCTTATAAGGCAAGGATGACGCGGTCATACGAAAGACTGACCAGGCTGAGAACATTCCGTCAAGACGAACATGTGCTAGTCATCAAAAGACCAATGATTCCCAATCATGCAAAACGAGGGAAATTCGAGCCAAACTATGAAGTTCTGTACATCATAGACAAGGTCTATTAAGGTAGAGCCTACCTGCTCATGGATATGCATAGCGAAAGATCCTTCCGATCAATAAATGGTCAATTCCTCCAAAAATACTACGCTTAACGAGTCACGACTTAGATCTACGATAGATGACAACGCTCGTGTCCGCTCGCTATCTTCCTGAGTCAGAACTCTGAGAATAGTATACAAAAAGCTCCGTCGCCCCCAAAAGTGACGACAAAGGACCGAGAAGTCCTTAAACTAATTAACCTCGCCTCATATATGGCGACATCGGACCGAGAAGTCCCTAAACTAACAACGGACCGAGATATCCCTAAACTAGAAGCTCGCCTCAAATATGGCGACATTGGACCGAGAAGTCCCTAAACTAACAACGGACCGAGATGTTCCCAAACTAGAACCTCGCCTCAAATATGGCGACATCGGACCAAAAATTCCCTAACCTAAAATTTTACCTCAAACATAGCGATAATGGACCGGAACGTCCCTAAACTAGCACGTCACCTTAAATACAGCGATATGCTCCCTTGAGATCTATATTGCAATCGAAGTCCCAATGGCGAAAGTTGCAACTCAAGTCCTACTGGCTACATAGCTACTCCAGTGGTGAAACCACCCCTAAGTCCCACCAGTAAATAGATGGGTCACCTACGACGAAGCTACTTCCGAGAGTTCCGTCGCTCACAAAAAAAACGGCATGTCCAAAAGCAAAATGGGCACGAATGAAAGCCGGAAAGGGCGCCGTGAGTAAAAATAGCAGGACTGCCGGCGAGTTTGTGAAAACCCGAAAGGGCGCAATCTCGTTTAAAAATAATCTGCGTGAGATCCTTACGACTCATAAAGGAGAAACATACTTAGGAATCCCCACGATCCATAAGGAGAAAATACACCTACAGGATCCTCACGACTCGTAGGGAGAAACACCTTTATGAGACCCTTACGGCTCATAAAGTCAAAAGGCCTTAGTCGACAGAATCCTAATCCTGTTTGCTAAGCCACCTTTGTTCAAATCAAAAAATGCAAATGATGAGTCGCTCCTGACAATATTCCAGTCGTAGCAATACTGATGCCTAAAAAGTATCAAACTTCAAGTCCTCTCAAGGCAAATGATGATTCGCTCCTGGCAATATCCCAGTTGCAGCGATGCTGATGCCTAAACAAGTGTCAAACTTCAAGTCCTTTCACGGCAAATGATGATTTGCTCCTAGCAATATTCCAGTTGTAGTGATGCTGATTCCAAGGTTGGTATCAGATTCCAAACTCGCAATAAAAACAGCAGCGAGTAGCAAAAAATGCATATGAAATAGTCGAAATGATGGGGCAACTCGCAATAAAAATCAACGAGCAAAAAATATGCATATGAAATAGCCGAAATGATGGGGGCAACTCGCAATAAAAATCAGCGAGCAAAAAAAATATGCATACGATATAGCCGAAATGATTGGGAAATCGTGACTTTCGCAACATAAAAGCTGAAAAGATAGAGCATCGCGGAAAGAAATAAAAAAAATGAAAATCTAAATTTTCTACCCTGCAAGTAGGTCCACACCGACCCGACCCCTGTATACAATCCATGGGAACCAACAAATAAAAGGGAACCATGTTTTCCACCAAGCTCCGTTAAAGGGAGAGCCGGATCTCGATGGAAACATCAACAGCCTAGAGGTCAGTCCGACGTGCTTCTCATTTCAACAGGGCACGGACGCAGCTATCAAACGAAATTGGAGTAATAGCAAAATCCTAACTCCAGCTCGACGTTCCTTCTCAGTGCAGACACAACGTCAATAGAGACCCAAAGGCCTAACAAAATGGAGTAATGGAAAAACCCTAACTCTAGCTCGACTTTCCTTCTCAGTGCAGACACGACGTCAACAAAGACCCAAGGGTCAAACAAAATGGAGTAACGGCAAAATCCTAACTCCAAGTCTTGATGGTTCATATACAACCTAGGGACTATCATGGTGCTCCCCCTCATTTCAGCAGGATGCGGACGCAGCTATGAAATGAAATTAGAACGATGGCATATTCCTAGCTTCGGACTTCAATTGCAATATATACAGCATAGAGGTCCTACATATGTCTACCCTACTTCAGAAAAGAATCAGCGCGACATCGTCAAAGCAAAAAAAACGAAGTGACGGCATATTCCTAGCTTCGGGTCTTGACGGCAACTCATATAAAACCCGAAAGACCATTGGAGACCATCCTACCCCAGAAGGGTGCGGTTATGACTCATCGGGGCTCCAAATTGATCCTAACCTAAAGTAAAAAAAAGAGTCATGGCAAATTCCTAACCTTGCTCTTCTAACAGTAATATAGCCTAAGGAGATTACTTGAAGACGTCTTGTCCAGCCTCCGAAGGGATCAGAGACACGACAGTCATGGAGCGATGGCATATTCCTAGCTCCGGGCTTCAATTGCAATACATGCAACATAGAGGTCCTACAGATGTCTACCCTACATCAGCAAAGAATCGGCGCGACATCGTCAAAGAAAAATGAAGTGACGGCATATTCCCAGCTTCGGGTCTCGACGGCAACTCATATAAAGCCTAAAAGACTATTGGAGATCAGCCCACACCTGAGCGGAGTGGTTATGACTCATCGGGGCGCCAAATTAAGCTTAACCTCAAGTAAGAAGCATCATAGCAAATTCCTAACGCTTGCCCTTCCGACGGTAATATGACCTAAGGAGATTACTTGAAGACGTCTTGTCCAGCCCCCGAAGGGATCAGAGATACGACAGTCGCGGGGCTACTCGAACGACAGCTTGAAGACTGCATATCAAGGAATACATCAGCCAACGTGACGGTAACACTGACTAAAACCCTAGTAACACAAACCTAACGGACCTCCGTCGTAAAGAATAGAAGTTATCTGCATATAACGTTAGGAAAAGTTTTCCTGTAAACCCAAGGGAGGTAAACTAAAAACACTCCGAAATAAGTACCTAAACTAGCTCCGAAATAGTGAATAAACTACAAACTCCAAAATGAGTACATAAACTAGAGACTTCTAAATGATTGAATAAACTACAAACTCCGAAATGAGTACATAAACTAGAGACTCCGAAATGAGTAAATAAACTACAAACTCCGAAATGAGTATATAAACTAATGAGCGCTATATTAAGACATCGGACACAGGGGAGATTTGTCATTCATACTTCAAAGAAATTTATACATTGGTGATAAGGAGGATACAAAAAAAGGGGGAAACAAATATGATCAAAATATTTACAATGGCAAGACGTTGAATTCCGGACACGGATTCATGAACTTAGAAGCAAGTTTGAGTAAAGTGCTTCTAGTTTTGTTGACCATCTTCTTATGCATTTTCTCACGAATGCAAGCGTCAGGATCCCCGCTGATGTCGTCCATCCTCTGGTACGCGGATATTATCGCCTTCTGTTGGAAGATACGATGCAAAACAGCGACAAATCATCTCTCCGCTTCTTTGAGATCAGACCCATCAGATATACTGAATGCACCTTGTCTTCAGCATCATCAAGTGCCTCGAGCGGCATAGCCTCATCAAGCTCAGGAAGTGCTTCCCAAATCGACCCAACGACAATCTTCAAAAGAGCAGAACGGAGAGGGAGAAATCGACCGTTGTAATCGTTGAAGCGACACGTCACCTCCGCGCACTGGGCGTCAGTAAACTCTTGGTCCTGGCAACGGCCTTAGATGCGAATCTCCTCATAATAGATAATCTCTTCAAGATCATACAGATGAGAAGCTATAGTATCTAAAAAGAAAAACCAGTAAAGGGTTAGCAATAAAAATACCAAAATCATTACAATCTAAAAAAAACATGGCCCTCACAAAATCAAGGTAATGCCCCATCAATGATGAGGAGGGTACTCATTGAGAGAATCCAAAAGGATTCTCATTTAATGAAAAATCTCGTTGAACTGTGGAGTTAAACTCCCAATATTCTCGAAAAATGAGTTCTACAGCAGATTTAAATCCGCAAGAAGAACCATAAAAAGAAAATAAGAAAAGGGAATAAAATTCCCAAAAGAATTTTTTTTAAAAAGAAAAAGAAATTTTCTCAGAGCTAAGCTCTGTAGAACAAACTGGAATTAAATTCCTCTGATAAGGGGATAAAATCCCAGAAATCCATACGGGAAATGGAATTAAATTCCAAACAACCCCCAAAGATCAAATTCACTAACAGGGCAAAAACCCTAAAATCTCTGAGACCCATGGTCTACCTAACTAACAGTTTAAAGATTTCTAAGAGATCGTTCCAAGAAAAGAGAAAAACTCTGTTAATGGGTTGAAAACCCAAAATGAGAAGAGGTTCTTCGAAGAGTTTCTAAACAGTTAAATCATAATCATAATTCTTGCCAATTCTTGACAGAGTTTAACTCTAAGAGAGTTATGTGAACAGAGATCTAAGCTCTGAGGAGAGAATTAAATTCTCAAAGAAGAAGAAGATGATTGGGACGACAGTCATCTCAAGGGCCAAAGGTCCTATTTATAAGACATGAAGAGACGGTTCAACACCCCAGGAGATCGAACGATGGAAAAAGTGACACCGTTGCACTCACGTGTAAGCAACGTGAGCACGACGGTGGGGGGCATTTGTTCCCCCAATATTTAACCTAATAAAAGAGTAAAACTCTGTTCAAATTTAATGGGGCGGCGTCTCACGCTTGTCTCACGGGGGCGCCAATGCCAGTACTGATTTTGTAGAATTAAATCCTATGGGAGCGCCGTACATGCTCTTCGCATGGGCGCCAATGTGCAAAGCACATAAATGCCTATTATAAGAATTAAATTCTTATATGGCGCCGCACGTGCTCCTCATGCCGGCACCAATGTGCAAAGCACAAAAACTCTTTCTGAATAAGAATTAAATTCTTATATGGCGCCGTACATGCTTATCACACGGGCGCCAATGTGCAAAGCACATAAATAGCAATTATAAAATTAAATTCTTAAGTAGCGCCCACGTACACAACACGTGAGCGCCAGTTCCCAAGTCAAAATCAGTAGAATTAAGTTCTACAGGGGGATATTTCTCTAAAAATGAGGATACACTCTGTTAAATAGGGCCGTTGGATCAAAAATCCAATGGTGATGATAAATCATCAAATAATAGAATAAAATTCTATCAGGAGAAAATAACCCCCTAAACTTCCTAAATGAACAGGGAATCGTTGGATCAAATATCCAATGAGATGGGAAAATATTTCCCTAAATCTTTCTAAATAAAAAAAAAGATTGATCTCTGTAAAACAGAGAACCATTGGATTAAAAAATCCAGTGGTAATTAAAAATCACCATTTTATAGAATAAATTATGTATATGGGAAAATATTTCCCCAATCTCGTTAAAAACAAAAAAATCATATTCTATAAATTACAGAATAAATTATGTATGGGGGGAAATATTTCCCCAATCTCGTTAAAAACGAAAAAAATCACATTCTATAAAACAGAAGTTCTTGGATCAAAGATCCAAGGTAGGTAAAATTCCCCAAATCAATTCTGTGACCAATTAAATCAATTGGAATCTCTCAATAATAGATTTTCTCAAAACCAATTAACAGCTTGCCTCCTAAATAAAGAACACGAGACTTCAAGTCTCAAAGAGAGCGGAGAGAAGGGAAAAAAGAAAAACCAGAACCAGAAAAAAAAAAAACAAAGAGACACAAAAATGAAAGAGACAGGGGAAGAGACCACAGATAGAAAGAAACAGAGAATTCAATTCTCAAAAAAGAGTTTCCTTCTCAAAACACTAGGTAAAGAAAAGAGATCAAAATATCTCTAATACCTATAACATCACATCTAATGGTTTAACCCTTGTAAAACGAACTTAGTTTTTTATCTGGATCTGAGATCCACAAGACAAGTCTCCCATAAGTTGAGAATTTAATTCTCATCGGGAAGATCTTGTTCTTGAGAATCAAAGATTCAGGGTAGAACAAATTTAAAAAGAAAGAAAATGGAGTCCATAATACTCCACGAACTCAGTTTCTTCAAATCAAGAACATAGTTCTTTAAAAAACTCTACCTAAAATCCTCAAATATAATGATTTTAGCGAGCGTTAATGGTCAAAGCACCATTGACAGAAGTTTAACCTCTCTGAAAATATCAACAGAGATTAAATTTACATATAAAAGAAAGTAGCGTCTCACGCACTTCCCATGTGGGCGCCCCTCTTTAATAGCACCTGGCTCCTCACATGGATGACATGCGAGCTCCCAAAACAGAAGGCCAGCGCCTCACATGTAACACATGTGGGCGCCATATAAAAGTGCTTAGCACTTCACATACATCCAAAACGGCTAAGTGCTCAGCACTAATTGGGCAGCGCCCAGCGCCGCACGTGCTCCTTGCATGGGCGCCACAAAAATAATGAGAGTGCTTAGCACTTCTTGAATAGCCAAAACGGCTGAGTGCTTATCATGGATTGGGCAGCGCCTCACGTGCTCCTCACGTGGGCGCCACAAAAATAATAAAAGTGCTCAGCATTCCATAAACAGCCAAAATGGCTGAGTGCTCAACGCTCATTGGGCGGCACCCATAATTAAATGCTTCATATGATACCCATGTGAGTGTCAGAGCGTCAAACAAGTGCTTAGAAATTTTGCATAAAAAATAGGGGACTAAACCAACAGATCCCAAATAAGTGCTTAGCACTTTTGAACGAAAAAAACTGAGCACACTAAGCCCAAATTGGCTAAATCTATAAAACTTTCTTATAGTCGAGCCCAAAAATGCTCTGTTGTTTGGATCTTAAATAAAAATGATCCTTAAAATGTTGCTAAGTTTATTTTAGTCTCAAATTAGACTAACATATCCTTAGTTAAAAATAAATTGAGCCCAAATGCTCACGCATTTATGTCGATCTTAATCTCAAACCAGATTAACGGTCCTTAAATAAACCTAAGCCCAAATCTAAAATATACAGATTTGGACTAATCCGCGCCCACGGGCGACAACACAAACTACTCTTCGTATACAATCCATGGGCAACCAAAACAAACAAAAACACACACGACACGAAGTGAACTGCCAGAGCAAGAGAAAGTGGTTATCGCAATATGGTAACGTAATTAACTGCAGGGGTTTGCGCCAGTAGGGAAGAGCGTCCCCACAATCAAAAAACCCATCATAAAATGAGGGGGAATCTGTCACGCCCCGCTTCCCAGTGTACAGGTAAGAAGACGCGACGAGGCCTGCTACGTATTTACTCAGAAGTAAACACGCTAAGAGTAACTAAGCAATATAATAAAGTACACAAGAAAAAATGACAAGAGATGTAAATGACATCAACTTTTATTTATTAAACATTTCTTTACAAGTACAACTGAAAATGTAAATACAGGAATGGAAAGCAATGCCTAAACAATGGCATGAACTGAATGAAAAGTAAGTACAAGTAAAGTCTAATGGCCGTGCTGCTTAGTGGTCTGCTCCAAGTGCTCCTGGCTGGTCTCGAACTCCTCAGAGTCGGGTCCTCCTGACAGCATTCCAAAAAAAGAAGAGAAATAGGAATGTCGTCAGCGAACAATCGCTCGGTAAGTCCCAAAGAAAGAAAGAAATAGAATAGTCAGTTGGGAGAATATAACTGTTATGATATTTAATTGTTATGTTAATGCAGTTGTTTATAACTTGGTATAGAAAATGCCAGTGTATACGAGAGGAGTCCAACTTACACCGTGGACTTTAGTAACCCGTAGTACAAGGCTCCGTCGATAAAACTACGGAACAACGGCATGGATGTATAGTTACGTCTTTTAGTGACCACCACATGCCACCTTTAACATGTTCCGTACCAGTCTACCCCTAAATACCCCGTAATGTCTTTTGTATTGTTTTTTTTAATAGATGTAAGACTTGCCGAAACTATGATATCATGTAAACGGAATGGATATAAATGGATAGTCATGTAATCAGAGTATATCCATGGTTCGGTTCAGTCGAGTCATATTGATATTGATTGAATTCTGGTATAAATGGATTCATGTTGAATTGGAGTTATACTTGAATCATATTCAAGGATAGATTGATTGATTTCATATTAGACTGAGACTCTGCCTGAGTCAGACACTTAAACAGAATTGAAGTCCTGGTTTATGTTTTGGAGTTATCGGTAACTGCTGCACATGGACGGCAGGATTTGTGTCTTTTTCCAAGACAATTACCGTATTGATAACGCCGTTTTTAGGTTGTCTACCTTAGATAGGAAAGCACCCATATTCTCCGGCTTCTTGAGGCCCAAGAGAACTGGTCCTGCTTAAACCTATTTTACTAGGGTCCTTATTGTAAATTAATATAACTTGAGGGGGTTTTATGAAAAATAGTATTGATATATTTCAAAATAAATCTCAAGTATTTATTTATCGTCTTTAGGCTTTTCATAATTGTAATTTTTATAAAGTGAAATATTCTAGAGGATATAACCTAGATTTTATTGTATATGGTATTTTAATGTAATATTGGAATTGTATTGATTTGTAATGGTAGTTTCATGAAATTTGTGATTCCTTTGATTTAGAAAGCATGGAATTTATATATAATATATTTAAAGTAGATATGTTGATAATATTTATATATATATATAATAGAATTTATTTATTAAATAGAAATCATGTTTTTCTTAAAATTGTAATACAAATTCCATCGAGACCGAATGCTCCTTCCGGAGGTCTGCATCTCGCTCTACTAGGCCTGAGGATGTGCGATAACCCGCATCATCCCTATCGGGGTTCCCCAAAATGGGTTGTAGAGGCGCATTTGTAAGAAATTAAATAATACACATTTAAAGAAAACGGTTTTTAAATGTTTAGGGTATTTTATTGTAAACTCGTAAATTCCCACAATCTAATGTTCCAAAAGTCATCGTGCTATGTCAAAAATGTGTGTTGTGATGAGGTAGGTCATT
The DNA here is from genome assembly GCA_030015575.1 of Agapanthus africanus. Taxonomy (NCBI): domain Eukaryota; kingdom Viridiplantae; phylum Streptophyta; class Magnoliopsida; order Asparagales; family Amaryllidaceae; genus Agapanthus; species Agapanthus africanus. The sequence goes on from CM057339.1 coordinate 53,379,793, forward strand.
GCCTCGTGATTTTTCTAAAGGTAATATGGGTAAAATGAATAAGCAATGTCGTATGTAAATATGATGGTATTTTACCATAAAAATGAAATAGAAGTTGCAATACATATTATTTTGAATTGAAATTTATTGTGAATGTTGTTTTATTTTTGTTAAACAATATAGAAGAGATGGTAATTTTTTGTTTAAGAAAAATTTGAGTTTTAAAAGAAAAGAGAATCGGAAGTCGGAATAACTCCGCTTCCGACGAGTTTTGAAAAGTGGAAGTTTTAGACTAGAGATTGAGAAGGGGAGAGGGGACTTATAGGTTGGAATTAAACAGAAGAGGTAGAAGGAGATTTTGGGATCGTCGGGGAGTTATTTCATCGCCGTATTCTTCCCGAAACGTCGCCGGAACTTCGACCTTTGCTAACTCCACTTGTACAACTTTTAGACTTAGAATTTTTTTAAAGAGTTTTGGCATGGAATTTCTGAATGAGGAGGGGTAAAATGTAGTGTGGTATTTATAGGGAAAATTAGGGTTTAGGGTAATGAATTGAGAATTAAAAATATGCATTAAAATGGATTAAAGAGGTGAATTATCACTCTCTGTAAATGTGCAGAAAAATCAAACAGGCTAGGGTTAGTGGGGGGAGTCCAAGGGATGCAGGTAAAATTTTGGGAGCAATAAGAACGGGGGACCCGACGGCGCCGGCCCCAATAGGGATCTCGCCGGTCGTTTAGGGGGTAGGGGGCTCTAGATTTTTGCCACGTGTCATGGTTTGTATAAATACCAATTTCCACATGTTTGTTTTTATTGTGAATTTTCATTTTACGCGTTTTGCGCGTGAAAACTTTTGAGCTTCTAAAAATTTAAAAGAAAAGTCAATAAAAATATATGTGGCTGATGGGATTCGAACACAGGGCTACGTCACAGCAATGCAAGGCTTTACTAATGAGCTACAAGTGCTTTCTTGCTGTTCAAAAGCGATTTAAATTTATAACTTGTGCTCAAGCTTAGGTATTCCTCTCTGTACTTTGAAAAAGTTTGTACAGAAAGTTTAGGGTTGTTACAGAATCTGATAAAGTCTGTTACAACGGTCGCGTCTGTCCAAACCTCCGATACATGGTGCCATAAATCAACTTGGTATCTTCAAAGAGGTGGGCTGATAATTTCAAATAGTATCTGCCCCCAAAATTCAGGCCAGATGTCCCAACGTCGCGGTCTCTATCTTCCGGCGGTGAACAATCCCCTGTCACATCCCTGCTTGTAAACTCATATCGCTTCAGCTTCATGAACTGTAACAACCCTAATTTTCTTATACACTTTTTCTATACAAAATTCTTTTAAAATTTTTTCAAAATCCACAAAGAAGTATTTTAATCTGAGCACAAGATATATATAATTAATTATTTTGTTTTTAAATAATTTCATTTTTAGTGTACATAAAATTGTTTTAAAATTAAAGTGTACTTGGGGTATTTAATGTTGCTGTTACCACTTTAAGTAGTTATTTTCCCACAATAATTACATGAAGGAGCTTGTAGCTCATTGGTAATACCTTGCACTGCTGAACCAAGCCACCAGAGTTCAAATCCCTTGCTCCACATTATTTTTTAAATTATTTTGTTTTAACTTTTTGGAAAGTCAACAGTCAAACCGCCATAACTCACAAAATTTATACTAAACCCAAAAAGTTAAATATACCAAAATTCCCCCCATGAGATTCCCCACCCGACGGTACCCCGACTCGGCCGAGTTGGCCGGCGGACCGGCCGAATCGGCCGCCGCCGCCGGCCGGACTCGGCCGGACGGCCGAGTCGTCAACACGGAATTTCTTCGTGTTGACCTGGTCAATCCCCCTGCATACTTTATTTTCTTTGATCGGTTACCAGATTCTCAATAAATCACTTTTATTCCAAAATTTAATGATTTTTAATGTTTTTTATATATTTTTATATTTTTTTTAATTAAAACCCTAACCCTAGCCTAGCCCTATATAAACACCCCTACCCTCTACCCTTTCACCCTACATTCCTAAGTCCACTGTCAAAAAAATTCAAGAGAACTCGGTACGTTAGAAAAAGAGCGAAAGGTGAAGCGCTGCCGAAATCGACGACGAATTCCGGCGATCGTACTAGGACCCTTCACGACGTTTCGACGCACCGACAACCCACTACCTTCCTAGCACTCTCTAGCTTGTCTAAACCCGTAAGTCCCACTCTTTCTATCTTTCTTTTCTTTTATGAAAAATACGACTTTTTAAAACCCGACGGAAATCGGAACAAACCGATTTCCGATTCGGTTTTCTATCAAAACTCACTTGTCACAAATTCCATAATGCTTAAACATATTCATGTTGACTACTAATCACTTAAAAATCCATTTGGACAAGTTTTCACACATGAAATGATAACTTTTGCAAAATACCGTAGTTTCGCACTTAAATACCATAATGTTTAGTTTTCACATTTAACCCCTAAACTGGGCTATACCTTAAACTAGATCACGAGGTAATGAGCTACCTCCACACACACGCAAATGCAACCCTAATTGATATCATCAAAACTTAGAATACGATAATACAAGACTTTTCATTAAAATACCATTTTCTTTATAAACCTTTTCTGAAAATTCTAAGTTGTATACAATTTTAAAACAATATGTTTAATAGGAAAATACGATATGTCATGGATATCGATCGTTTATCTAAATCTGACTTTGTGGTGTCTAGGCTAAGCAAGTGAGCTTAGGTAACTTTAAAAGGCCCGTCTCATGATTCGTGAGCGGATCCCTCCTTCCTCACTTGTACTTACCTGGCCATAATTGGCGGTGAAGAGGAGATTTGAGGCTTCTAATGACGTGTCGTTTAGACCATTTAGAAATAGGCTAGTTGGCTTAGGAAACCCTAGAATCTAAAATACGGAAATTTACACCCTTTTACAAATAAATATCTTATATTATAAAACCGTTTTCTAAATAATTAGTATTTATTAAATCTTTGCAAAGCGCCACTACAACCCACTTTTGGGGAACTCGTTAGGGATTGTACGGTTTATCGTGCACCCTCGGGCTTAGTAGTGCGAGATTCAGACCTCCGCAAGGAGCATTCGGTCTCGAAAGGTTTAAAATACGATATTTAAGAAAAATGAGATTTTTGGAAAATAAAATATTTATTAAAAATTATTCTTGTAATAAACATATGTATATTTATCATTTAAACACCTATTTTATTATAAGATAAAGTTTCCACCTTTTCCTAAAAATTACAAGATTAAAAGTTACATTAAAATACCATGAATTTCAAATAAATCAATATTACAAATTAATATCTTTATTAGGATATATTCACTAGAAATAAGACAAAATAAAATCACACTCATTATAATAATAAAGACGAATAATAAATACTTGAGGTGTATCTTGAAAACTATACAAAAGTATTTTTACATAAAACCCCCTCAAGTTTTATAAATTACAATAATGACCCTAACAAATATAGAACTTCGAATTACATTTCTTTTAGTCAGACTCGGATTTGAGTCTGACTATTTCTGATTTGAATATGATTCAAGTCAATCTATATTCTTTAATATTCCAACTCAATATGAATACATGAATCCCAGAATCCAGTTAACAATCTATACAACGTGACTGAATCAAACCATGGATATACATCCATTATTCCGTTATTCCATTTACCTGATTATGCAGTTACAATCTGTTTACTGATATCATGGTTTTGGTCAGTCATCCAACTTACACAATACAATACAACCGTAATATCAAAACACTACGGGGTTTAAGGGGTATATTGGTACGGAAGGTGTTAAAGATGGCACGAGGTGGTCAGATTAAGACACCTAACATGAATCCAATTGCCGTTGTTCCGGGTTGTATAACGGAGCCTTGTACTCTATATTCCGTTTGCCATGGTCTCTAGCATATAGAGACCCCTCTCGTATACACTGGCATTCTTCTGTACCAAGCTACAATCAACAGCGTTAATTTAACCTTTCAACATTTCAACCATACAATACAATATTAAAAGCTACTCTCTCTCTCCTACTCTTTATCTATTTCTCTATTATCCTTGGGACTTACCGAGCGACCTGTTCGCTGACGACATTCTATTTCTTTCTTCTTTGAATGTCGTCAAGTGTTTTGGACCCAGCAGAGATCGAGCCCACCGGTGAAGACTTGGAGCAGTTTCACAAAGACCCCGAGCTCTAGACATTGTACCTTGTTCTATTCAGTACTTTCATTTCCTGTTATGCCATTGTTTAGGCATCGCTTTTCATTCCAGTTGTATTTACTTTTCATGCATTGTACAAAAGAATGTTATTAATAAAGTTGCTGTTATTTCTATATCTCTTGTCTCTTGTGATTTACTTTTATATTGCTTAGATACGCTTAGCGTATGTACTTCTAAGTATATACGTAGCGGGCCTCGTCGCGTCCCCTTCGCCGTACACCGGGAAGCGGGGCGTGACATGAACTCTGTAAACGACATCTCATCAATCTCAGCAACAGCTGATACATCTGTCTGCACGGTAGACAACACAATAATCCCTGAAGTAGGATGTACATCAACAGTCCTCTCAATCTGGCAGGCCTCAAGCAATGATCCGACCATCCGGTGCAGATCCAGGACACTCGCCTCAAACGAGAAATCCTAGCATAAACGAGAAATCAATCTGCTCCTGTGTCACCACGATAACACTATAGTCAGTCCCTATCCCTGACGAGCTCGTTCTGACCGCATCTCTAGCCGGAGCCCTCTCGGCTCTCGTAGCCATAGTGACAGGAACCATAAACAAATGTCGATTAGGATAGATCATAAGAACGAATAAAATAAAAGATCTGAAGATATGTGTATCCTAAGGTTACTTAAGCGGAGTATCGTATCGTAAATATGCTGTGGAACATACGCACGGTATGTTACTCTATTTAAGTTACCTACTCCATCTACCAAGGTCAACCTACATAACGACAGTTCGGGTGTAATACCCCCTCAGTCAAGTCTAAGTTTCGCAAGGTCATTTCTGGGTTCCGAAATATACGCTCTAGACTCCGCATAGTCAAAGTTAGACTCAAACAAAGGTTAAACATAACGCTCTGATACCAACTTTGTTATGACCAGGAAATGGCACTTAACCGGCACTTGAATCACGTGAAGTTTATAGGACCCCACCGTAACCCAAGTAAGCCGAAAACCAGGAATCTAAACCATTTTAAAGTAAATAGTGGAGGTGAAGTTTTGGAAAATGGTTATTAATGAAATCCAACTCTTTCATTTCAAAGTATAAGTAAAATTTATAGAAATACAAGTGGATTGTATACTAAAATTTGAAAACATTTTCGTCATTTGAAATTTTGGCAGCACCTCCTTTATAAATTTTGATCAAAACCAGTACATAAACAATAATAATATTGGCATCCCTAATCGAGAGCTAACTCGTCGCCAATCGGCGGAAACACAAACACGCGGTATATACGACACCTAAGGCGATGAACACAAGAAAAGAAATATAAGAAACACCAAAACATTATCAACTCAAATATAAATAAATATGCACGCATCTCGTCTCTAAGTCGAAAGAATATACAAATCCGGTCTCTAACTCCACAAATATATAGTCTGGTTGATGAAGGTTTTAACTAGATATAAATGAAATGAAAAAGTGTACAAGCGGTGGTTACGATCTGGAATGTAACCCACCTACCAAGCAAATCATCCAAAGAAAAACGTGCCAGCAAACCGCTACTGATCCGAGCGGTCGGTCCTGCAAGAAAACTATGGCACAATGGGGGTGAGTTGCCAACTCGTGAGTAGAAAACAGTATCATGTAGAAATCGAATGCATAACGATCTACTTAGGTCATACTGTAATAATAATATCATATTGTGTGGTAACGAAGTGAACGTGTGTGTGTGTGTGTATAAATATAACATCGTGTCTATATCAATACGTGGTAACATGTCATCCATAGCATGTGTGTGTATATATGTATGTATGTGTATGTGTGTATATATATGTATGTATGTGTGTGTATATATATATATGTATGTATGTATGTATGTGTGTGTGTGTGTATATATGTATGTGTATGTGTGTGTATCATCCGATGAGTGTCCATCAACGACACTCGAAATCATCATAAAACCCTGAGTGTCCAGTATTGACACTCGAAATCATCATAAATCCCGTGTCCAGTATCGACACGTAAATCCTCATATCTCAGACAATGTCTCAACGTATCGGCCCTCATATCTCAGGCACCGTGTCATTAGATCGGTCCTCATATCCATCTGTCCTATATCACTCCGGTCGGTATCCTCCTGATATCCGCCGAGTCCAATGCTGTCACCGGTAGATAGTGTTCCCAACCAAGCTCAACGCCTTTCTATACGATCTTCTTGCCCCTGAGTAGCGTAACGAGTCCACCATGTACTCGCAGACAGTGACTCCTCACTCCTTAAATCGGATAGTAATCATAGCTCAGAACCGAGAAATCTCAGAGTGGGAGTCAAAATATCATATCAAGATAAAACCACGTTTTTAAAACATTCACAAGTATGTAAATCATATCCGCGGTTTTTAAAATCCAGAAATCTCATAGAAGTAGAATCTTATAAGAATATGGCAATAATGAAATAATATGTACATGCACAGAACAATACTATAATGCATAACAAGTGTGCTCATATAAGCATGTCGTATAGAAATGTAAAGAAAGTGCAATGTCTGAAACAGTACGTGGTGCTAGGTACTAAATAGTAATCTATATATGTATGTGGCATGGCAATTACCAATGATGTGTGTGTGAGCATCCAAGTATATGTACGTGGCATGGCAATTACCGATGATGTGTGCGTCAGCATACGAGTTTGTGTACGTGCAACATGTAAGTCATCGGTAACGGTGCGCGTGTCCTAGCAACGAAGTGACGTAAGCTAAAGGTATAAACGTATTATGTATCGTAAATGATCGAAGCGCGAGCATATAGAAAAATAAGAAATTGAAATGTGAGCGTAAGAGGAATAAAGAAATCGTAGCGTGAAAAAATATAAAAATATCTAACTATGTATGAGCCATACAGTTATAATTTAAAATAGTACGAGAAAAGGGGCCTACGATATTTCTAAAAAAGATACCATTTGAAAATTTGTAGCGTACCCTTAATGTATCATTTTAAAAGTATGTAATGATACGTTGGTTTTGAAAGTAGGTATGGCTCTAAATATATCATAATATATATTTTAATGATTTTAAACAAGAATCCCCGAGTCAAAATAAATGTCGGCGGTCCATCCTCATCATATCAAGTAAGGAATATCCATCTGTAGGGTGTTTTTCGTCATCCCATTGAGATGGAAATACGCGTCGCATGTCAGGCGTATACAGATTTCCCCTGCATAAGGTAGGCCGGGGTTTATTGATTGTGGGGATCCGAATCTCCGGCAGCCGTAGACTAAGCTATCGTTAATTACCCCTCGCCTTTGAAGCGAAGGAAGCTCCGATTGACGGGTCAACTAGTCATGCGAACTCAATGTGCAGTGTGCATATGTGTGTCTTGAGGGGTTTTGGGTATATCGGGGGCCTCGCAGAGTTTACGAGGAACGTGTTTTGAGTTTCTTGATTTCCGTGATGACCTTTTCTTCCAGCTCCCTTCTCATTCTTTAAGGAGCTTGTTTGACTGGCTTAGCATCAGGAGATATAGCCAGCTTATGCACGTCCACTTCAGGGGAGAGGTCAGGCATTTCTTTGTACGACCACGTGAAGCAGTCGGCAAACTCATGTAGCAAGGCAACTATCTGCTCTTTCATTTCCTCTGACAAGAGTGAGCTGATATAGGTCGGCCTTGGATTATCGAGCGTTCCCAAGTCAATCTCGGTTGGCTCATTGAAGGTTGCTTGTCCGCCGTCTTCGAGCTCTCGATGGGCTTCTTCTGGCTTGGCTAGCTCGTCATCATCATTTGACCTTTCGCTTGTTTCACCAATATGGATCATATAGCATGCTTTGGCATCTGGTTGAATGAAACCTATGCCCCGTCTATATGGGATTTGTTCATCGATGAGTGGTCGGACCTGAAGTGGATGCCATAGCCCTTTATAAAATTTCACTTCGGAGTTCGTTTGATATAACCGACATCCGCACTTTTTAAAATATTCCCGCATCTTGGACGCATAGTATCTGGAACTGAGGACGGCTCTTATGCCTCTATCATAGGGAAGGAACATGACAGAGAAATCTTCCGAGTGCACAACAGTGTTTGACCCATAAAACAGGATTCGCTTCTGTCCATTCTTTCTTCCGGGAACGTAGAAGGTTTTCAACCAGTCCACAGTGGAGACAGAAAACGCATCAAGCTCTTTGCACATCTGCTCCGGCACCCTTGTGAAGGCTAGGGATCCTTCCGTAACTTCAAAGGTCTCTCTGAGCTTCACTTTTTGCATGAAAGCCCAATTTGCACAGCTATTGCAAGATGGGTCATCTTCCTCTAATTCTTCGGTGTCACTGCCCAAATGAGGGTGAATTTTGCTACCAGATGGGCCTTCAGTATCAGACACGTCCGTATCGCTACCGAAACGAGTACTAGTTTTATGGAAGGATGACTTCCAGCGTCGGAATCATCAGTGTCGCTGCCGAAACGCGGACGCACTTGGGGGTTTTCTCTTTTGAAAGTGACAACCGACTCAGATTTGCTTTTGAGTTTCGGAGCCGTTCTGTCTTTGGTCAGTCATAGCTCAGTATTTTGGGGGTTCACGAAGTACCAAGAATCTTCATATCAGACTTCATGCACACCGAACGACTGGATGTCTCCGTCAATACGTCTTTCTTCACCATTTTTTGTATACTTCATGCATTGATGGAGAGTTGACGGAACGATACCGTAATCGTGAAGCCACGGCCATCCCAGGAGAATTTTATAAGACGTGTCTGCATCGATCATGTATATCTTGGCTTCGGTTTGTTGGTCCCCGAACCTTATCGGCAAAGCTATGGATCCCAGAACTTGCTGGCAATTTTAATTGAAACCTTGAATGACAATCCTTTCTCTTGACAGGTGTCAAACGTCTAGTGACAAACTCTTCAGAGTCCACAAGTTCATGATGTTCACTAAGAATCCCGGATCAATCAATATGCGATTAATCTGATCCCCGTCGTTGTACCCGGTCATGTAAAGCGGCCGGTTATGCTCAGCTATTCCCAGTAGCAGGTCTTCGTCCTTAAACGTGACCGCGGCGGTATGCATAGTGTACTGGGTTTCCTTCATATTAATTTCCGCAAAGCGATCCTGGTACCGCTTGGGATTTTGTAGAGCGTGAATGAGAACATCTCTAAGCTCCTTAGATAAGACCAAGGCATCGTACATGGTTAGGAGAGATGGAAGCTTCCGGAGATGGGCCAAGACATTATAATCGACTGAGGAAGGACTCGAGTTTTCATGAGCCGGCCTTCCTCCATCTTCTTCATTAGCGACTTATTTTTCCTTTCCTTTTAGGGCGTTGCCCTGATTTGGAGATAGAGCCATGCCGCTTCTGAGCTGGATTTGGTTGACCTTTGTGGTGGGCTCCTCGTCCTCTTTGGAAAAACATAGCTCTTCCTCAGAATCGCTACCAAGGTGGACGACGTAGCAAGTCACTATAGAGATCTCGTCATTGGAGTCTTCTTCTAGCTCCTCCAGAATCAGCCGCTTCTACGGGGAAGAACTCCTTCAATTGAATCAGAGTTCTTTCCTTTTGTTCATAGTCTTCGAGAGAATCGATGTACTTTTGCATGGCCGATCTCCCCACAGACTCTTTTTCGCGTCGAGTCGCACTTTACTTCTTCTTGAGCTTCTTGGATTTTAGGCCTGATTGATCCAAATTGGCAGCTGAAATGGTGAGCTTCTTCTACCCTTCCTATTCTGCTCTAGGCTCTTTCTGAAGTAGTTTTAGCATCTTCTTCGTCTTATTATATATGTGCGTACTCCACGGAGGCTGCGGTGAGTCAGTTTCATTACTCAGGGCGGCGGATTCAGCCGTGTGCTCCCAGAAGGCTTCAGCTTATATCTGTATAAAGTTGGTGGTTACAACTTGATTGTTTACCAACACACTCTTGGACAGCTCGATCTCTCCGGTCTTGTATTGCTTTTCGACCCAGTCTTTAAAAATGTAGCAATCCTCGATCGCATGGCTTACTACTCTGTGGTACGGACAATACAAGGGATTGTCGGTCATTTTTTCTTCATGGGGTCTCTTAGACTTCGGCAATTGTAGACCGTTGTTCAAGGCATCTTTGAATATCTTGCGGACCTTGTCCTTTCTGAAAGAGTAAACCTTCTTCTTCTCCTCCTCTAAGGAAGGCCCTTCTCCTCCTAGCACTGGCTTTCGAGCCCGGTCTGTTTTTGATCCGCCCGCCTTTCTCTTATCTTCACTATCAGACACATTGAAAGCATTGGTCTTGTTAGAGCTCCCACTTTTACGGTTTTCGTCTTTTCTGCCCTTCCAAGACTTGTCACCCTGAGAGTCTGAGGTAGGCTCTTGCTTCGAGCTTTCCAACATTTGAACTCTCTTTTTCAGCTCTTGAAATGTCTTGAAGCCTGCTGTACATAAGAATGGGACCATCCAATTGCTGAGGATCCCAATGAGAAGGATGATAGTCTGGTCCTTCTCCAGCGGTGGTTCACACTTGACCGTGTGATTACACCATCGGGCAATAAAGTCCGTGTTGTTTTCGTTCTTCCCCGGCTTGGTCCTCACAAGGTCAGCAATAGAGATCTTATCACTGACGCTCATGAACCTTTGTCAAAATAGACACTCCATTTAGGAAAAAGTGGTGACGGACCCGTCTGGTATGCTAGCGTACCAGTCAAAAGCGACACCGATCAGGCTGTTGACAAACTGACGAAGAAGGAGTGCATCATTGCCCCCTGTATTTTCGCACGATGCTTTAAAGTGGGCAACGTGCTGCTTTGCGTTTCCCGTCCCATCAAATCTTCTGAACTTAGGAATGACGTAGCCACTGAGAAACTCGATCAGATCAACTGTGCGGGATAGGGCCGTCCACTACTGCCAATTTCTTTCTGAACTTCGGCTTCGGCCACCAATGTTTTAACCTTACTGGTGACCAAATCCATTATCCGATCTTATGTTAGCGGGATGGTGCCATCTTAGGCCAAGGCACCCCTTGAAGTGGAATATGGTCGGCTTTCGCGTGGCTCGCCTATACTCGGACCTAAAGGGACAGGCATTGCTTGTTTCGGGTCATTATCACCTGGCTCATAAGTGGAAACTTGTGCTTGATTGGATGGAGTTCGGGAAATTTGAGTCGTAAGCTGCATCACGACATTTGTCAAGTCATCGATTTTAGAATAAAACTTGGTCGTCTCTTTATCTTTGCTCCTGAGATGTTTTCGAAGCTCTTAAAGCAGCTCTTGCTCTGCGGTTCGGGGGCGGAAAGTCGGCTCTTCTTCGCTTTCCGAGCTTGATTCCACATGGACTGAGGGGTCCTTCTGCCTATCGGCCTCATCGAGAGGGTTTTCATCGTCCAGCGGAGGCGGTTGATCTTGGGAAACGGTAACCACATTCAAGCCAGATTGGGCTTAGGATGTGGTGGCCCCACCTTACTTTTGCTGCGCAAGTTGTCGCTAAGACGCGCGCCCGCCATATAGACCGTATGGATAACATATCCAGCCATCTTTTCGTTATTGGCAGCTGATTTTGCGGACTGATATCGTGGCCCTTCTTTTTCGGTAACGGGCAATCGACTGAAGGCGGCTGGCCTGACCGGGTTCTTGAATGGTGCTAGCGCTTCTTTTTTGGATTTGCCCCACTGTTTTCGCGCGGCACAGAGCGCCTAATAGACTCTTGAAGAGACGGTGTCATGATTTCTCTGTTGGGGATGGGATACGTCTCTTTGTAGCAACATTCGGACAGCTGTCTTCCTGATTCTGGCGGTCATGGCGTTTTTCTGAACCTACTTCAGAGGTTCAAAGGAATTGCTAACTTTTATGGCCGACTCAACCGTCATCGCGGGGTGACCCTGCTCTTGGAACTTCACAAGATTCCACATGGCCAGAGTCCTGGTCCTCTTATTGGCTTGATACCTAAGCCGCTTCTGTCTCAACCTTTCTGTTCTGAGTACTTGGCAGGCTACGGCTCTTCAGGAAGCCACTGTAGACCGGGCGATAGAGGGCTTTGGAGATACTCCTGATTGTGCACTTGTTGGATTCGTCGCCTGAGCTTGTCCGTGACGTTTGATGGTGCCCTTTATACCGGAAGTCTTGCCTCCATCTGGAGCACCATAGAGTCGTTCGGATACCGTCTTAAGTTTGGGTTGTGGTGCATTAGCGATCACAACGTTCGGCCTCTTGCCCCTTGAGACCGGCTTGACCACCTGGTTTGCCGGGATTTCTGCCAGATGAGCGCCTCTGATAGGGTAGATGACGATGGAACCAAATGGGCGGGGCAGTTCCTCCCACTGCCGGCTGAGACTTGCGGGAAGAATCACGCGAGCATTGATCTTGACCATTTACGGGATCGGGGTCACGTCGGAAGCTGAATTCATCTTTAGAAGACATCATCGTTGAAAGTTGATTGCTACACGGAAAAGCATTATTTCAGTATAAACATCGATATATATGTTAAATGAGTTCACGTGAACGCTTGACCCAAGATATGGGAGAAGAGAAAGGTCCCACCGGGCGTGCCAGAATCTGTCGAGTGTTTTTCGTCACACTATTGAGATAGAAATACACATCGCTTGTCAGGCATATACAGATTCCCCCTGCCTAGGGTAGGCCGGGGTTTATTGATTGTGGGGATCCGAATCTCCGGCAGCCGCGGACTAAGCTGCCGTTAATTACCCCTCGCTTTTGAAGCGAAGGAACCTTCGATTGACAGATCAACTAGTCATGCAAACTCAATATGCATTGAGTGTATGTGTGTCTTGAGAGGTTTTGGGTATATCGGGGGCTTCGCAGAGTTTACGGGAGTCCTGCTGTCCGGATAGCGGGCTGGGGGTAAAGGGGGCTAGCATCCCCCTTGCGGAGTGCTAGGCAGCGCCCCGTTAGAAATTTTTTCTAACGGGGGACTTTTTTTTAGTGTGGTGTGTAGGAAACGAGGGGTGAGTAGCGTTCTAAGGGCGCGTGGGCGCTAGCACCTCACACACCTGGCACGTGGGCGCTGGGCGCCTGTAGAAAGAAGGGGCTTAGCCCCGGAATTAGGAGTTAAACTCCTGAGGGGATTTGGAAACTCCCAAAAAAGGGAAAGATCTTTATCTTTATGGAGTTAAACTCCCAAAATGATTTTGAGTGGAGTTAAACTCCCAAAAGGATTTTATTTATGGAGTTAAACTCCAAAATATTTTGAATGGAGTTAAACTCCTAAAAGGATTTTATTTAATGAGTTAAATTCCAAAAGATTTTGACAAATGGAGTTGAACTCCCAGAAATCTTTAGAGAAGATCAAAGAGTACCCCTTTCTTCTCCCCTTTAGCCCTGGATCTTCTTTTGAGCCTTGGATCTTCCCGAAGAGGGGGTTTTGGAGATGGGTCTCCTTTCTCCTTCTCTCTGTTGGCTGGATCTTGGAGAAAATTGGGGACTTAAAATTCTCCCCTTTTGGGGATTTGATAGAATATCCGAGCTCCCCTTCAAGGGTTTTATGGTGAAAAACAGTTTCTTTTTGAAAAAGAAGAGTTAAACTCTTGATTTAATTCAAAAAAAAGAAAGAAGGTTTAGAACCTTGAGGAAGGAGAAGGAGGCACAGAACCCTAATTTTTGAGAGAATGAAAAAGTTATTGATTTTTTCATCATGTTTGTCTTTATAGGCTACACACTTTACATATAGCCCCTTGGGCTTTGCCAAATGGCACTTGTGCCACCACATGCCTTATGTGCTTATTTCTTTTTGTACATAAGCCATGGGGTTTAAAAAGTTTTGGCTTTCAGCCCATTTTTTATACATTTATTTCTAAAAAAATTGCATTAAACTAATTTATTGCTTCATTCATGGCATGGATCCGGACCCTTCCATACTTGGTCCTGACTTGGGCTTGGGCCCACTTGGCTTGGGGTTGATTGACTTGGTCGATCGGGGTATAATTTTTGACCCCAACACCATCGTACGACATCATCCATCAATATGGTACGGATCTATAGTCACGTCCATCATCTCATCTCATATCATATCGTATCATCTCATGTCATATCGTATCATATCATATTATATCGCCTCACATCATCATATCGCGTCATATCATCATATCGTAAATATCTTTATATATATATATATAGCCTAACGGTAAGAAATAAAGACTACGTATAAAACTTCTACTAAGTAGTAACATACACATAAGATTATACTAAGTATATTATATCTTAACTATTACGGTTGCGGGGGTGGTATACGCCATCCACCCGACTTCCTCTATAAATATACATCTACTCACCGACAAACGCCTCGCTTTACTTAAAGTCGATGGAAGCCTTGCTCTTTTTCGTCGTCTCAGAAGTCTGCGCGATTGTACCTACAATCGAAATCATAACCAAAATCGCAAAACAACCCAATTCGAAGTTGAAATTACGAGCGAAGCGCACATAAGTTAGAACATATGGTCAACGCATGCTAAACAACAAAATACCCCCCGACGTCAACGTACAAAAGTCAAACGACCGAGTCAAAACACAAATATCCAAACAAGTTTTCAAATATTGCCAAAACAAAGTTAAAACAACTCCGGATTTTTCTTCGGGTGATCTGAGACATTTTAGCATATAGAGTAGGTTTAGTTATCTAGTGAGTGAGCTACAAAACAAAATCCATATCCTAACTCTCCAACTCACCCGCAAATTGCGGCTATATGGGTTAAATTTACGGCCAGGGTTAGGAATTGGGGGTCGGGCTTCTACGGTGGTTTTCTACTGGTCTAAATATCTCATTGTACCCTCTAAAAAAATTTCAGAGAATCCTAGTTATCCCAGATTCTATTTAAACACCAAAACTCAATGAAAAACCGATATTAGAAATGTCTAAACTCATCTAATCCAAGGATTCTCCCACTAAATCACTCTCATCTATCATTAATGGGCCTGCAGTCACTCCCTAACCCTCTACTACACCACCACTATAAATTCTATCCACTACAAGTTCTATCCACCACAACTCACTTTCTAAAACTAAAGTCTAGAAAACTTACTCTTTTAAATTCTAAACTAATTTATGAAGGCAAGAATACTTAAACTTGATTAAAAGTAAGATTATTACCTCATAAGGCAACTATGGAAATTTCCAAGATGGCAAAGATTCTCAAAATGGAGACTTGATCACACCATGATACTTAGAATGAGGTTGTGAACAATATTTGTGAAGGCTACATGATATTTTGAGGTGGTTTGGGATGATTTTTGTGGTGGTAGTGAGAGGTGGAGAAGGTGAAGAAGGAGTGGAAGAAGGAGATGAAGATGATGAAATGAGATGGAGAAATGAAATGGTTGCAACCATGACCCCTCACTCTCTCCTTCTCTCTCATGCACATACCTCATATTATATTATCACCATGCTTCATTTATTTTTCTTTTTCTTTTCTTTTCTTTTCTTTTTGAAAATAAATAAAATCATAACTTATAAGAAAACACAAATGAAAATATTAAATCTCTATAAGCATGTCATAACACTTAACATGGTTAACAAAAATAAAAGTAGGTTTAGTGCACAAAGTAGGAAAACACTAATTAAATTTAACATTAAACTTGTATAGATATAATTCTATACAAATTTATGAAAAGCCCAATTAAATAAATACTCTCGTAAATAATATTTATTTTAAATCCCAAGTATTTTCCAAAAATATAAGTATATAATTATACCAATTTACGAAAACTCAAATACATACTCGTATAATATCCGTAAAATTCATTATTTTATTATTTAAATTCTAAAATAATATTTTCCATTTTCTGAAATATTACAAATCTCTAAGTGTTTCAGATTCAATTAGATATGATCGTATTTAACCTATTGCCGGCGTATTGTCATGTCTGTAAAGTCCCACAACAAAAGTGTATGTCCAGATAAAATGATGTCGTGGCGTACGTATAGAGATAGATACGAGAGTTCGGTTAAATGCGTGATTTAATCGTACGTTCGTTTTTACCAGCCGGCTTATTCATACGCTGGGTTATTAAGTCAAGTGTTGACTTAATATGCATATATGTGATATGGTAGGTTGTATTGTATATATGACACTCTTTCTCTCTCTCTCTCTCTAATATTAATATATGATACTAATGTAATATTGTGTATATGATATATAATATTGGTATGTATATGATACATATATTCTCTTTTTTTATAATTATATATTATTATGTATATGATACATAATTTCTCTCTCTAATATTAGTATATGATACTAATGTAATATTGTGTATATGATATATAATATTGGTATGTATATGATACATATGTTCTCTTTTTATAATTATATATTATTATGTATATGATACATAATTTGTGTATGTATTTGATATATAAACACTCACTCATTTATTATATATATAGAGAGAGAGAGAATAATGGAGGAAAGAGGCCATAGGAGGGAATTTCCTCCTATGGCGTTGAAAAAATACAACCTCCACCATTTTTTCCGACAATCGGCACTCATCATCATCATTGTTATCATCTAAGATGTACATATCCCAAATTTCATGTGAATTAGCAATGTAAAAATTTCTATTGTCGGTAAACCATTAATTTTGCATCAACTAAATTTACGATGAAAAAATGGTATAATTACATGAAATTTGGTATCCACATCTTAGATGATAAAGATGGAAGTGATGTATGCCGATCGTCGAAAAAAATCATGAAGCGTGTATTTTTCCGACGCCATAGAAGGAAATTCCCTCCCTATGGCATCTTTCCACCATTAACCTCATATATATATATATATATATATATATATATATATATATATATATATATATATATATATCTCACATTCTTTTGGATGTATTTGATACAATTTTGTATATGTATTTTAATACATATACAAAAGTCATTTGATGACAAAATCCTCACATGTGAGAGTGGGGCCCAATCTTCTTCTCTCTTTATGTGACACATAAGAGGAGGGGGGAATGATAGAGGTAGAATTCTCTGCATAATTCTAAAGAGAGAGAAAGAAAAAACATGTCATTCTTCTTCATCTTCTTCCTCCTCTTGAGAGAAAAGGAGAAAGATAAAGAAAAAGAAAATGAGAGAACATCATCCCTAGCTCTATCTTCTAGCAAAAGTTGTGTGCTAGTTGCTTCACTGAGAATGAAGTTAGAGCTTTGGGTCGGTTCTTTCACGTGAATCATTTTCAGCGAAACAGTCAGGCGTCAAGCTTATCCGGAAAACCGACGAAGCGTAGCTTGGGACATGCTACAAAGATTGTAGCCCCTCTAACCCTCTCTTGATTTCTTTATCTTGTGCATTTTACAAGTAGATGAGTGATCTTGTGTGCAATTGGTGCTTTGCCCTCTTGAATTTTTTGCTGTTTGCATCCGTCGGGTCCGCAATTGTTGCGACCCTTGCACCGATTGTCCAACACTTATGAGTCAAATTAGGGTTACTCAGTGGTCAAATATTAAACCCTAAGAGTTTATTATAAATAGAGAGGTGAAGTTGTCCTCCTCTCATAATAATATCATTGTAGTTTTCTCTTTATCAATAAACCATTATTTCTCTTCTATTTCACAATGCAGTCTGTCCATTATTTTCCGCTCCTCTTATAATATTTATGTTTCTTAACAGTTTCGTTATATCCAAAATCACCATCTAACACTCTAGCATTAATCAGATAATCAGCTCCAGCGTTTTTTTCATTCGAGCAAATTTTTATTTATGTTTCACCTTAATCTTTAATCTTTTCATATAGGAATGGGGCTAAACATTTTAATCTCTTCATAGACATAATAGGGACCGTTTGTGATGGTATCGAATTATTGTTAACAGTGAATTTTGCTCTATCTTTACTATTATAACTAGAAAACATGAGGCATCCAAAAAAGTTTCTTCCTTCTTTCGATTAGATATTGCAAAAAAGAAAAAATTCCCTCATGGATCTCTGACCCCAAAGCATACCAACTCAAGCTCATGAATTTACATTTTTATTCTTTCGCTATTCAAATACAATAATGGTCAATCAAAGTGGCCCAATTATTTTTTTCAAAAAAAAAACCCTCGAATAATTAGCATATTTTCAAGAAATTAATTTAAATAAGTTGGCACAGGAACACACCTCACAATTATTTTTCTTAATATACACACGTGTACAGTGCGTACAAAAATTATAATATGATTTAAATGTGAGGAGTATGGATATAAATGCAGGGGTTAAATGGTTGTTAAATTTGGTGTCCATTGCCCAACCCGTATACAACAGTTGGAGTGTGCGGAAACCAGTACATGGATAAATATTGTTATTCAAACTTACATTATGCATGATTGAAAAGTGATTAAAATCCAACTAATTAGATTCAATTATCGTCACTACTACATAGACCGAAACATTTATGTAAACACACGAAGTTGAAAATAAATACACAAATAATGTTATATAACCCAAAAGGAATTAATTCTAATTAAAATACTTCACATGAAATCATTGGTGAATAACATTAATAGAACCAATAATGTTTGCTTCATCAAATGCACTTCATCCTCAAATTTATCTTTAACGCTAGCCGTAAAAAACCAACGAGTCCACAGGTCAGATCGGCATGGTGATACTTTCGGATAGACGGGTCAAATATGATTAATTTAAATGGGATGTATATCTTTTACCCGTGATTGGTGTTCTACAGGTTGAACTATAGGCCTTACGGGCCATGGATTATTCTTAACAGCTCTATGGTTGTTATCATTTAACCTTTATTTCATCGTAAGTGACGTACTTTTGGGCCATGACACCCATGTAGTAAACCTTGTACAGCACTTATAATAGCTGCCCCTCTAGTAATCTATTAGCTCAAATTCATCAGAAAATTCTACTAAAATCATCTTAGCTGTTAGAGTTATATTTGAGTAACTTTACAGTTTTAAAGAAAGTTTGCGCTAATAAATTACCTAAGGAGCTATAAAGGTATACAAGGTAAACTACAAGTGTGTTTTGTGCAACTAACTTATTTTTATTTGGGTCAATTACATAAAACATTATTGATCTGTCGGTTATTAAAAGAACGCCATTGAACTCTGAAACATAGAACAAAATCGCCATGTGGTACCATTATGTTGCTGACCAAAGATACATCTTTACTGTTATAACTTGAACTCAAGAGACGGCACATGACATTTTGTCATTTTTACGAAGAAACTCAAAAAATTGTTAGATTTTCTATAATTATTCCTGTGTTTTAGGAGTTTCCACATCCTCCTCCTCCCTCCTCTCTCCCTCCTCCTGTGTTTTAGGAGTTTCCACATCCTCGCCCCCCCCCCCCCTCCCTCCCTCCCTCCCTCCCTCCCTCCTTTCAAAATAAGGTGTTCATGCATCCTGGACCTTGAAAGCGAAAATTGTCTATAACCCCCTCAATACATATAAATTTATATATCGACTTTCATTGTTATAGTCTCCATAATCTAACAATTGTATGGCATATGCATAAATTCTAGTGTGATTTTAACTACAATGCCCCCTCCATTTTCTTAAGCTTTTAACTTGATTTAAAAAGTTGGATCATTTCTTAACTTGAATGATATAGGAGGAGGTGTTTTTTGATCTGAGACCAAGGACCAGGATCTTAAAATACCACCAAAATAGCAAACAAAAAGTAACAGAGGGGCCAAATTCCAACTTCCTATGATTATATATAGGACAATTTTTTAAATTAAAATAATATTTTCTAAAACAAACCACTTTCAAAATATATTACAAAAACATGCCACTTTCTATCTCGTGCCACGTCGGCGCCAGGTAAGCGCTGGCGCAGGCGTCAATTAAAAAAAATTAAGGGACGCAGTTTGAAACTGCGTCCATTACAAATGTATGGGGCGCACTTTCAAACTACGCCCCTTACAATTGTACTTCAAACTGTATCCATTACAAATGAAATGGGTGCAGTTTCAAACTACGCCCCATACAAATGTACCAGGCACAGTTCTAAACTGCGCCCATATATTTTAGTGCAAAACAATGGGACGCACTTTAAAAGTGCGCCCCATTCCTTTACTTAAATAAATACGATCTATTAATTTTTCCCATTCCTCACTATTGTCTCTCTCATGTACTCTCTCTCTCTCTCTCTCTCTCTGCTCTCTCCCTCTCTTTCCCCCTCCCCTCGAAACCTCTATTCCCGCCCCCCTCTGACCTCCCTCCCGAGACCTCTCTTCCCCCCTCCTCGATGGTCTCTCTCTCTCTGGCCTCTTTCTCATCTCTATCCCTCTGTCTCTCATCTCTCATCTCTCTGTCTCACTCATGATCTCTCAATCCCTTCTCTGTCTTCTGTCATGATCCGGAATTGACACGTGACCGGCACTTGAATCAGGTGAAGTCTATAGGACCCCACCATAATCCAAATAAGCCGAAAGCCCAGAAATCTAATAACCTTTTAGGAAAATGTTGGAGGTGAAGTTTTGAAATAAAAGTATAATGAAATCAAGTTCTTTCTTTTTAAAGTATATATAAAGTTCGTTTGAAATGCAAGTAAATTATATACCATAATTTGAAAACCTTTTCGTCATTTAAAATTTGGACAGCACCACCTTTGTAAACTTTGATAAAAGAAAGTACATAATCAATAATAATATGGCATCCCCAAGTGGGAGCTAGCACTTCGCCAATTGGCGAAAACACAACTACGCAATATGAAATATATGACGCCTAAGGCAAAGATCAGCACAGAAAGGAAATAAAGAAAACCAAAACATTATCAAATCCAATATAGGAATATATACAAATCTCGACTCAAAATAAAAAGAATATACAAACTGATCTCTAGATCTACCAAATATACATAGTCTGGTTGATAGAGCTTTTAACTAGATACAAATGAATATACAACAGTGGTTATGCTCTGTACTGTAACCCACCTACCAATACAAATCACCCAGAAAAGAGCAAGGTGCCAGCAAGCCGCTACTGAATCCGAGCGGTTGATCCTGCAAAAAAACTGTGGCACGACGGGGATGAGTTGCAAACTCATGAGTAGAATACATCATCAGGTAGAAATCGAATGTATGACGATCTCTTAGGTCATTCTGTAATATAATAATATAATACCGTATGGTAACAAGGTTGATTGTGTATACATAATAATAATAATAATATCGTGCCTGTGGTATATATGATACTATTTCATCTGTGTCATATATAAGTATATATATGTATCATCCAACGTGTGTCCATCAACGACACATCAAATCACCATAAAACCTGAGTGCCAAGTATCGACACTCGAGATCATCATAAAACTCGTTTCCAGCATCGACACGTAAATCCTTATATCTCAGGCGTCGTCTCATCGGATCGACCCTCATATCCATCTGTCTCATATCACTCTGGTCGGTATCCTCCGGATATCAGCCGAGTCCAATACTGTCACCGGTAGGTAGTGTTCCCCTGCCAGGCTCAACGTCTCTCTATACGATCATTTTACCCCGGGGCACCGTACCGGGTCCACCATATACCCGCAGACAGTGCCTCCTCTCTCCTCGAATCGGGTATACACATAACTCAGAACCAAGAAAACTCATAGTAGACGCCAAATATCATATCAAGAGAAACTGCGTTTTTAAAACAATCATAAGTTTTCAAAATGTATCTGCAATTTCTCAAATCCAGAAATCTCATGAAAACCGAATCTCACAAGCATGTAACAATGATGAAACAATATGTACAGGCAAAGAAAAATACTGAAATGCATAACCAATGTGTTTATATGAGCGTGGCGTTTAATTAGGTAAGGAAATGCGATAACTGAACTAGTAAGTGTGGTACAAATTACTAAACAATAACTAAAATACTACCGGTTATAAGATGATCCGGTTAAATAGCGATTTATAATGTGTACGTGGCATGGCAATTACCGATTATGAGTGTGTGAGTCGGCGAGTATGTGTACGTGCAACATGCGCATCATCGATAATGGTGTGTGTGTCCTAACAGACGAAGTCATACAAAGATAAGAATAAGGAACATAGTATGTATGTCGCAAAAGAAAATAATATGAGCGTATGCAGAAATAAAAAATCGTAACGCGAGCGTAAATAGAATAAGGAAAGCGTAAAAGCGAACAGTATAAAATACGTAACTACATATGAACCATACAGTTATAATTTAAAATAGTACGAATCGTTGTTTTTGAAAATGGAGGCTACGGTGTTTTTGAGAAAAAGATACCATTTGAAAATCCGTAGCGTCCTTTGAGGTTGTCATTTAAAAGTGCATAATGATTCGTTAGTTTTGAAAATAGGTATGATTCTAAATATATCCTAACATCTACTTAAGTGATTTAAAACAATATTTTCTGGAGTCGATATATATATAAGTCGGCGATTCATCCTCATCATATCATTTACGGTATAATCCATTGTACAATATTCTCAAATCAATAGTATGGATCTATAGTCGCGTACATCATCATCTCATATAATCATATGTCATATCGTATCATGTCATGTCATTTCATATCATATCATATAACACCGCCTCATGATATCATATCCAATCATATCGACACGTGTCATTATAACATATCATATCCTCATCTCATTATGTTGTATCATGAATATCCTCAAATTATATGTGTGTGTATGTGTGTAAATATGTGTTTGTAAGCGTATATACATCTAGCTCAAGGTTAAGAAAAACTAGAACTAAGAATATACCCTCCTACAAGTATACTACTGTTGTTTATAGTGTCCTAGAACCCTACTAGCTAGTTTTACATAACTAATATCTATACATATAACTATAATCTAGTATTCTAGTACTACAATTGCGGGGGTGTTATACGCCATCCACCCGACTCCCCCGTAGATATAGATCTACTCACCTACTTTCCTCGCTCTAGCCGAAGTCGATAAACGTCTCTCTCCTTCATCGCCCCGGAAGTCCATGCAAATGTACCTACAAATCAATGCATATCGTATTGAAATCAAAATCAAATCCGAAAATCGATACGGTAAGTGAAGCGCACATAGGTTAGAACCTATGGCCCACGCATGCAAGAACAACAAAACAACCCCCGACGTTGACGTACGAACGTCAAACGACCCAGTCAAACCCAAATATCAAAACCAAATTTTCAAAAGTCAGAAAAAATCGATAGAAAACAAGTAAAATGACTCCAGATTCTATCTAAGGTGAAATTAAACTTTTTTTGCATATAGGGTAGGTCTAGTTATCTAATGAGTGAGCTACAGACCAATTTTCAGACCCTAACTCTAAAATTGGGCGGAAAATTGTGGCCAAATTGAATAAAACGGCGGCCTCAATTTAGGGGTTTAGGCTCGGATTTCTAGGATGGCTTCCTATGTGTCTGCACATTTTACTGTATCTGCTAATAAATTTTCAGAGTTCTAGAGTGATCCCGGATTCCATTTGAACATCAAAAGTCAATGAAAAACCGATGTTGGAAAATTCTAAGTTCGACTTTGAACATTCTAAACTCGTTTTAATTAAGACTACCATCACTACTAGTCCACTAGTCACTCTCTATATTCTCTACTACACCTCCACTATAAGTTTTATCCACTAAAGGTCACCTTAGGAAATTCTATGTTCATAAAACATTTACTTTTTAACTCTAAACTAATATAGGAGGTTAAAAAACTAAATATTTGAACAAGGGTGAGTGTTTTACCTCAAGGAAGAAACTCAAGAAAATTCCTAGATGGTCAAAAGTGCTCAAAACTCCAACTTGATCCCACCATGATGCTTGTAGTAAGCTTAGGAATAATTTTTGTGAAGAATTTGTAAGATTTTGATGAAGTTTTGATGGTGTTTATGCGGGTGATAGTGAAGGTGGAGGAAGATGAAGGAGAAGGAGGAGGAAGGAGATGAAGAACAGAATGAGAGATGAGAAAAAAAGAAAGAAAGCCATGGTTGTAGAACCTCTCTCTCCATCTCTCTCTCTCTCTCACACAACCATACTTCCCCCATGCTCTCATGTCCCCCGCCATTTTCTTCTCTTTTATCTTTTTTTATTTAAAATCAAATTAAAACAAAAGTAAAAATGAAACCATACATGAAACACAATAAAAGGTGTCATGGCATATTAATACATGGTTAACAAAATAAGCTTGGTTAAATGCATAATTAGGAAATATTAATCAAGTTTAACATTAAACTTGTATATAAATAATTGTATACTAATTTATAAAATACCCAAATCAATCAAATGCTTTCATAATTAATAATTTATTTTAAATTCCAATTATTTTCCAAAATATAGGTATATAATTATACCATTCTACTAAAACTTATTTCCATGCTTGTATAATATTCATTAAAATTTATTATTTTATTTAAATTCCAAAAATAATATTTTATAATTTTTTGAAAGGTTACATCTTCTCTCGATCTCACATTCTCTCGCTCGTGCGGGTTTAGGTGGAAATTCACGGACGAACAATCACCTTCATTCTCGCCATCGTCATCACCACTGTGAGCATCTACAAGATGATTTGAGATATTGTGCGGGTATTATAATAAGATTAGATCAGGTCTGAAATCTAAGTAGGAGATCCACATCAAATCAAAATATCAAACCGAATCTGCCGAATCTTAGGAGCAAATCGAAGAATCTAGCAATGGCAGAGATTAAGAACAATATTTTCATAATCTTTGTATCAAGAGTATCTCCAAATATCGAGAGAAGAAGCCACGAGAAAATTGGATTCACAAACCCACAAAAGGGCGGCGGATCCACGGTCAAACAGGGGTTGGGGCGACAGTTTCGCGGTCTGTTAGTGGCCGTAGGATCAAGAAATTTAGGGGCTTGATCGTAATGTTATACTTTTCAATATGGCATCTAGGGTTTCTATTTCTAGAGACTATATAAAGGACCAAGAGCTGTCTATCAAAAGCATTCCAAATTCAATATTCATCTATCCATCAATCGAGAGAGAGATCTAGGAGCAACTACGATTTTTTTAATTTACTTTTTCAGCAAACAAGTTTGTAATGCACTAGTTGATCAATAAAGGTAGATTTTTCTTTTAATTTTTGTCGCATTTACTTTCTGCATTTTAATTTCTGCACTTACATTCCGCAATTACTTTTCTGCATTTCTTTCTGCATTACATTCTGCACTTTTAAAATTTAATTATGGGTTCATTCATCTTCTACTTCTTTTTTAAATCGCTAATATCCATGAGCGAGTAATTTCTTACTTGTTAGGATTTGTAGGATAGAGTAAAATAATGGATGGAAAATTCCTTAACTTCTTTTGACGTTTTAATTTTTATAAACTTTAGCAAAATAAATGTTAACCCCCTTATCGGGCGCGCTATCAATTAATAATAATCACGACCATGATTTGAGATTCGTTAATACTTGTTTTGTTAAGAGCTTGAGATAAATAGAGATCAATGGAAGGACGATGGGCAATAGAGGGAAACCCTAATTTCCTCCATATATGTATATAATTATACCATTCTACTAAAACTTATTTCCATACTTGTATAATATTCATTAAAATTTATTATTTTATTATTTAAATTCCAAAAATAATATTTTATAATTTTCTGAAAGGTTACATGTTCTATCGATCTCACATTCTCTCGCTCATGCGGGTTTAGGGGGAAATTCACGGACGAACAATCACCTTCATTCTCGCCATCGTCATCACCACTGTGAGCATTTACAAGATGAATTGAGATATTGTGCGGGTATTATAATAAGATTAGCTCAGGTCTGAAATCTAAGTAAGAGATCCACATCAAATCAAAATATCAAACCGAATCTGCCGAATCTTAGGAGCAAATCGAAAAATCTAGCAATAGAAGATATTAAGAGCAATATTTTCATAATCTTTTTATCAAGAGTATCTCCAAATATCGAGAGAAGAAGCCACGAAAAAATTGGATTCACAAAGCCACAAAAGGGCGACGGATCCACGGTCAAACAGGGGTTGGGGCGGCAGTTCCGCGGTCAGTTAGCGGCCGTAGGATAAAGAAATTTAGGGGCTTGATCGTAATGTTATGCTTTTCAATATGGCATCTAGGGTTTCTATTTCCAGAGACTATATAAAGAACCGAGAACTGTCTATCAAAAGCATTCCAAATTCAACATTCATCTATCCATCGATCGAGAGAGAGAGATCTAGAAGCAACTAGGATTTTTGTAATTTACTTTTTCAGCAAACAAGTTTGTAATGCACTAGTTGATCAATAAAGATAGTTTTTTCTTTTAATTTTTGTCGCATTTACTTTCTGCATTTTAATTTCTGCACTTACATTCCGCAATTACTTTTCTGCATTTCTTTCCGCATTACATTCTGCACTTTTAAAATTTAATTATGGGTTCATTCATCTTCTAATTATCTTTTAAATCGCTTATATCCATGAGCGAGCAATTTCTTGCTTGTTAGGGTTTGTAGGATAGAGTAAAATAATGGATGGAAAATCCCTTAACTTCTTTTGACGTTTTAATTTTTATAAACTTTAGCAAAATAAATGTTAACCCCCTTATCGAGCGCGCTATCAATTAATAATAATCACGACCACGATTTGAGATTCGTTAATACTTGTTTTCTTAAGGGCTTGAGATAAATAGAGATCAATGGAAGGACAATGGGCAATAGAAGGAAACCCTAATTTCGTCCAAGAATCCTAATCCATATTCATCGCTATCTCTCTAGTATTAAACAATTAAAAGATAAAAATAATTATTCTTAAACTTCCATCCATTAACTACTAAAGTCCTATAAACCCTACAAGACCTTCTATTATAAACTTTACATCCCTTCGTAATAGAAACGACAACAATCCCTCCTCTCTTTTATCAACTCGTCTAAAACAAGAAAAACAGTTCACCGTTTCTCTGTGGATGACCTGTACTCACTATCGGCTAGCTATTGCAACACTATTAATGATTGCGGTTATTTATAACATACACATACACACCTTTTCACGATCAATCAAATGGTGCTGTTGCCGGAGAAACGGTCGTAATTATTTTTCTTGCTATTCGGGTTGATTTCGTATAAAAACCAGAAACATAAAATAAAAGAGAACCAAAACCGCATTTTGTGTTTTTAACGATTCTTGTGCGAGTTTTGCAAGGACATCTAGAGTAATTGAAGCAAGCCAACAGAAATTCAGAGACTTTCAACTTGGACCAGAGGAGTATTAGAGTGCTCTGAAGAAATTTGAAGAAAAGATCTCATCAAAATATGGCGGAACCGCGGCCCAGGTGTGTTGTTGGCGGCAGAAGCACGGCCAACTTGGGGAATTGAGTCCCCAAACTTCTCTCGTATTCTCCTATCGTCTTCCTCTCTCCTTTAAAACTCCAATAAACTGTTTTTACCTACAGAATTCTTTGCAAACAGCGCCGCTCAAAAAAAATCTTTTTGCGTGTTTTTTATTCCAGTTTGTTTTGCATATTTAAACCGGACATTAAGGGGCAATAAACCCAGATTCAGATTAGGTGAGGCCCCACAAATCACAAACGAGCATACTATCACTCTACATTAATAAAAAAATATCTACACCAAGCATCTAAGGACTATCGCGCTCAATTAGGACAGAGGAGGGTCATGGGTAATCTATTGCTTATCTGCATTTCTCTTATGGTGTCTAAGGCAAGTGTGTCTAAGAAAAGTGGTTTACTTAATTAGGCTCGTTATTTCAGTGATTCGTATAGCGGATACCTCCTACTTATCTGGCTCTTACCTGGCTGCAAAATTGATAAGGAGGT
The DNA here is from genome assembly GCA_030015575.1 of Agapanthus africanus. Lineage (NCBI taxonomy): Eukaryota > Viridiplantae > Streptophyta > Magnoliopsida > Asparagales > Amaryllidaceae > Agapanthus > Agapanthus africanus. The sequence goes on from CM057339.1 coordinate 53,407,659, forward strand.
AATAGAATATTTATTCTACGTCTTGTCCTTTGGAAGTCTAGGAGCGGTCTTGTGACTTGACCTAAGTGACCCTAGATTTAGGGACTGATTGTGCAATTTATGATTGGTTGAGTCAAGCCTCACGTCCGTCACATTTTTTTAAAAGCAAACCCTTCTTAAAATCTTTCTCACACGTATCATACGCTTCCACGTGCACTAAACCCACTTAGTGCATGATCGGCTGGACACAAGATTCTAGTACATTTCTAGTCTGCGTTTTTGTTGTCGACTCCGAAGTCAATACTTCTTCATCTTCTATTTCTTCACCCACCACATCTCCTGAGGTGGACAGATCTCCACCGGGTTTTAACAACCCTATCTTTCCACCACCCGTAGGTGCGCAAATTCAAAATCCACCATGCATCGCTCTCCAACATCGATGCTACCCTGTATGCAGACCCCTTCCTACGTGTCTGTCTCTTCCACCAGCCAATATGGATAATTTCAAAATTAAACCCCACTTCATCAACTTGTTGCCCAAATTTCACGGGCTTGAATCAGAAGATGCATACTTTTTTATAACCAAATTCAAAAACGTATGTGCAATGATGAGCACCACCCAACTTTTAGGGGATGCTGTGTGATTACGTCTTCTCCCTTTTACCTTGTGTGATCTTACAGAAAAATGGGTTTATAGCACCGCCTCACATTCTATCACTAAATGGGATGAATTCGTTAAAGGATTCCTTAAAAAAATTTATCCTAATCACAAGACTGCATGTATTCGGAGCGAGATTAACCAGTTTTCCCAACTTCCCAACGAACCCTTTTAAAAAGGTTTTGAACAGTTTAAAGATCTCCTTGTCCAATGCCCTAATTACGGAATCAAAATATGGCAACTTTGCCAAATTATGTATGAGGGTATTAACCCAGCAACAAAACAAATGGTAGAAACCATTTGTCAATGTCATTTCATGTCAAAATGGGATGAGGAAGCGTGGAAATTTCTGGAAGATCTCGCCGAACAAACATTACAGTAGGAGAGCACAAGACCAACAACATCGTCTTCATCTAGGGCAGGTATCCATCAGCTCGACGCCTCCATCACAATGAAAGCTGAAATAGCTGCGATACAAAAAAAACTCGAAACTATGGAAAGCAAGTTCTCTTCAACCTCCCTAAATCAAGTTACGCTCCCCAAAACCGTGTGTGGTTGCTGTTTTGACTCATCACACTTAACGGAAGAATGTCCTTTGAATCCTCCGTCTCAAGGTCAAGAACAAACTAATACTGCTTTTCAACAACGACCTAGAAACGATCCTTATTCATCCACATAGAATCAGGGATGGAGGAATCATCATAATTTTGCTTGGAACCAAAACCAAACTAAAACTCAAAATCAGTTCCCAAGCCAAAATAACTATTAAAGGCTTCCCACACAGCAACAACAGCCACCACAACAAATTCAGCAGCCCTTTCAACCGCAATCTTTCCAAAATCCGGCCAACAACTTTGCCCCTTATAATAATTCTTTCCAACCACAGAATAATTTTCCTCTGGCCGATACTGATAAAATCTCTGCACTCGAAAGAAGCTTAGAAACATTTATTAAACAATCCGCACAAACGTCGGCTAATTTAACGTCTTCTATCCAAATGCTAATGCAACACACCGCTTCCCACGGCGAAATCATAAAATCGATCGAAGCACAAATTGCACGGTTAAATGCCGTGATGAGTGAAAGAGAGAAAGGGAAACTTCTATCCCAACCTCTACCAAATCCCGGCCACTCACAAAACGCTAACATCGTCCTTAACCAACTAAATCATAATGTGAGTGTCGTAACTACATTGAGATCGGGAAGAGTGCTGAATAACCATGTTAGTGAACAAGTTGATGATTTCGAAGAAACCCCAGCTACTACTTCTACTTCTACTTCGTCTAATCCAACGTCTGCCTCCGAGCCTATTTTGTGTTCTTCACTAGGCTCGAATCCTCGGTCCACTTTCTTAAATGGATCACCTATCTCAAATCCAATTTTAGGGTCCATTCCATTCCCACAAACTTCTCCACAAGTGTTGCACCCAATCCCTATTGATAAAGCTCTCTTTCCAAACCGGTTGAGGCCCAACAATCCAAGTCCACAAATGGAGGAGATTGTGGAAATGTTTAAGCAAGTTAACATTAATATTCCTCTCTTAGATGCTATCCAATAAGTTCCATCCTATGCGAAAATTCTAAAGGACTTGTGCATTAAGAAAAGGAAAACTCAAGTACCTAAAAAGGTTTTCTTAGCGAGCAACGTGAGCGATACTCTTACCCAACATTTGCCCAAGAAATATAAGTACCCCGGTTGTCCTACAATTTCTATAACTATTAGGGGTAAAAATATCAATCACGCTCTACTCGATCTAGGTGCTAGTGTTAACTTGCTCCCGTATTCTGTTTATGAGCAATTAGGCATAGGAGAGTTGAAATATACGCACTACACTCTTCAGATGGCCGATCGATCTATCACCCATCCTAGGGGTGAGCTCGAGGATGTATTGATCAAAGTAAAGGAATTTATATTCCATGTGGACTTTATAGTTTTAGATACATAGCCTGTGATGAACCTACGGAACCAAATCTCGGTGATTCTTGGTCGATCTTTTCTATCAATCTCGAATACGGTAATCAATTGTCCTAACGGTTCCATGAACCTATCCTTTGGAAAGATGACAATTGAACTTAACATTTTTAGGGTAGTAATTCAACCCTCCGGACCTTCTGCTCATACGATTGATATATGTTTCGTCAACAAGATAGTTTCTGACAGTTGCGAATTTGAGGAGCTCGACAATAATGATCTCGACGCCACTAGTGCGTTATTTTTTGATCCAGCTATTTATTATACGATTAAGGACCCTTCTGTCGACATGTCTACCCCCGAGTTCGAATCCTTTGACTTGTCGCATAAGTCAGTTGAGCTATCCGAGTCAATTTCTTATGCTAGTTATGAACCTTTTATGGAGTCTGAATATCATTCTATTACCCTACCTTCTATCGTCTCTACACCAACACTTGATCTCAAGCCGTTGCCGTCTCATCTTAAGTATGCATATTTAGGTGAGAATGGGTCTTTGCATGTTATCATATCAGCTTCTTTAGTTTTAGAGCAAGAGAGAGCACTTTTGTATGTCATGAAATCGAATCGGTAAGCTTTTGGTTGGACAATGGCGGACAGCAAAGAGATTAGTCTCTTAATTGTTGAACATCATATACATTTGATGGATGAATCCAAACTATCCTGTGACACACAAAGACGGTTGAATCCTGTCATGAAAGAGGCGGTGAAGAAAGAAATCGTCAAATGCCTAGATAATGGTATAATTTACCCAATATCTGATAGCCAATGAGTAAGTCTTATTCATGTAGTCCCTAAAAAGTCTGGCATTACGGTCATAACTAATCAGGCTAATGAATTGATTCAAACACGCACTCAAATTGGATGACGGGTATGTATTGATTATAAAAAAACTCAATGCCGCAATAAGAAATATCACTTCCCTTTACCTTTCATTGACCAGATGTTAGAACGTTTAGCTGGGCATGAGTAGTACTATTTTTTGGATGGATACTCAGGCTATAACCAGATTCTCATCGCCGAAAAGGATCAAGATAAGACAACTTTTACTTATCAATTTGGTACTTTAGCTTATAGACGCATGCCCTTTGGGTTATGCAATGCCCCCACTACATTTCAGCGGTGTATGATGGGGATATTCTCGGACATGGTCGAGAATTTTTTGGAGATATTTATGGACGATTTCTCTATATTTGGAGACTCCTTTGAAGAATGCTTACGTCATCTTGACGCTGTTCTTACCCGCTGTAAGGATAAGAATTTAACTTTGAATTGGGAAAAATGTCATTTCATGGTTCAAGAAGGTATTGTCTTAGAGCATATTATTTCACGAAAAGTCATTGAGGTAGAAAAAGCTAAAATAGATATCATTTTTAATCTTCCTCCTCCCAAATGCGTCAAAAATATACGATCCTTTCTTGATCATGCCGGATTTTATAGACGATTCATTAAGGACTTTAGCAAGATTGCTAGACTCTTAACTCTTCTCTTGGCCAAGAATACAACATTTCATTTCGGCTCGGATTGCGTAGTTGCTTTTGAATCGCTTAAACGTTCTCTCACTACAGCCGCCGTTCTATCATCTACATACTGGAATCACCATTTTGAGCTTATATGTGGTCCATCCGACTTTGCTATTGGTGCAGTCTTGCCACAGCACATCGATAAGATACCACATGTGATTTATTATGCGAGTAGGACCCTGAACGATACCCAAATGAACTATACAACCACCGAGAAAGAGCTCTTGGCAGTTATATTTGCATTAAAAAATTCAAGCCCTACCTAATAGGCTCTTCGGTTGTAGTTTACACTGATCATTCCGCTTTAAAATATCTTTTATCGAAAAAGGATGCTAAATCTAGGCTAATATGTTGGATCCAATTGTTACAAGAATTTGACCTCGTAATAAGAGACAAAAGTGGATGTGAAAACGTCGTAGCTGACCATCTTCCACGACTTTCTTCTTCACCAATGTTGACCTTGCCAATAAACGATTCCTTTCCGGACGAACAGCTCTTGACCATATCTTGCGAACCTTGGTTCGCTGATATTGTGAATTATTTGGCAACAGGATTTCTACCCAGTGAATGGTCGAATCAAGAAAATCACATATTTTTATCCCAAGTGAAACACTTTTACTGGGACGAACCCTATTTGTTTAAGTATTGTCCCGATCAGATCATTCGCAGATGTGTCCCAAAGTTCAAGAGTGTATTGTCTTTCTGCCATGATCAAGCATGTGGCGGTCCCTTTAGTCCAAGGAAAATGGCGGAGAAAGTTTTGCAATCTGGTTTTTATTGGCCAACTTTATTTAAAGATGCATATGATTATTGCAAAACTTGATCGCGGTGTCAAACATGAGTCGGATTTCACGGAGAAACAAGATGCCGCTCCAACCAATCTTGGTTGTGGAGATATTTGATGTATGGGGAATTGATTTCATTGGCCCGTTTTCCAAATCTTTTGGGAACTTATATATTTTATTAGCGGTTGATTATGTCTCTAAATGGGTGGAAGCAATACCGTGCCGTACTACTGAAAACAAAGTTGTTATTAAGCTTCTTAAAGAAAATATCTTTTCTCAGTTCGGACACCCGCGCGCTATCATTAGCGACAATAGGATGCATTTCTGTAATCGATCTTTCGAGACTTTGATGCGGAAATAATCAATCAACCACAAGCTTTCTACGCCCTATCATCCCCAGACAAGCGGGCAAGCTGAGATCTCTAATAGACAGATCAAGCATATTTTGGAGAAAACGGTTTCTAAGAACCATAAAGATTGGTCCACCAAATTGACTGATGCTCTTTAGGCATTTCGTACCGCCTATAAGACTGATCTAGGTATGTCCCCATACCGACTGGTGTTTGGGAAGGCTTTCTACCTTCCTGTCGAGATCGAACATAAAACAATGTGGGCTATTAAAGAGCTTAATTTTGATTTTGATCAAGCAGGCAGCTATCGAAAGCTACAATTAAATAAGCTAAGCGAACTTCGTGATGAAGCCTACGATAACACGGTTATAGTAAAGAACCGAACAAAGGTGTTCCACGACAAAAACCTTTTAAGAAAAACTTTCACACCGGGACAACGGGTCCTTCTTTACGATTCCCGTATCCATCTTCATCCAGGTAAGCTAAGATCTCGTTGGAAAGCATCTTTTGTGGTGCGGTATGTGCACCAGCATGGGGCAGTGGATGTAGAAAATGTTAAATTATATTTTTAAAGTAAATGGGCATAGATTAAAACCGTACTTTTCCGCTGACCCATCGGAGGCGCTCATGTTTTTGCAGGAGCCACTTTATCACGACTAAATTTCCTCCGTCTCACATCCATTTTCGGTAACACTATTTCATCTAAGAATGGAGGTGTATAAAAAAAGATAAATATATGTATGTGCCAAAGAACAAATTTGAGGGTGGATTTCTATTTGACTACCTTTTTAACCCCATTATTCTCCACCCAAGTCTATAGGTTTTTGCGCAAGATCAACAACATCAGTGAGGGCACTGCTGCAAACAGGTTTGTGAGGAGATTTGTATTTATCGACATATCATTTGGCACAAAGCAATATATATATATATATATATATATGAGAATAATGGAGGAAAGAGGCCATATGAGGGAATTTCCTCCTATGGCGTCGAAAAGATATACCCTCCATCGTATTTTTCATCAGAATCCATCATCTTCATCGTTATCATCTAAGATCTGGGTATACCAAATTTCATGTGATTCTACAACTTTTGCACCGTTGATTTAGCAATGTAAAAAGTTCTATTATCGGTAAACCGTTAATTTTTAACCCACTAATTCAACGGTGAAAAGGTTGTAGAATCACATGAAATTTGGTGTACCCACATCTTAGATGATAACGATGAAGATGATGGGTGCCGATCGTCGGAAAAAACGATGGAGGTTGTATTTTTTCGACGCCATAGGAGGAATTCCCTCCTATGGCATTTTTCCTCCATTATTCTCTCTATATATATAATTTGGAAATAAAAATTAGAAAGTGAAAAATACATATGAAAGATAGGAAGAGATCTAAGAAATGCAAGAAAATTAGATATTTTAAAACGAAGCTAGTAATACGTAGCCATGAACTGTTGTCCAAGGGTTAGTCAGATGAAGGAATTACTAATCTGCAGATAGAAATAAATTTGAAAAGTAGTCCCTATTCTTAAGTTCAAACTTCTGAATGTTGAAACCCTACTATACACAGTTGCACACATCTTGAAACTTGGGATAGTAGAGAATACCTTGAAATGCTCTTGTCTAGAAACCTTAATATTAAGAAAAAATAAGTATAAAAAATATAAGTGGTGTAGAAAAATGAACACTGGTTTTGTAATTACTTAAAACAGCATAAAAAGAAATATAGAAAGGGTGTCTTATCAACTAGTGCCTTAAACCAATTTGTTTGGGAGTCGCTGTTAAGCCTTAGAGATTGCAAGACTAGGATATTGCTAATTACGCCTTAATAAGTAAGCACATTCGGTAATCGGTTGATTAGTATCTAAATAAGTATTAACGGTCGCATGAAGAATGTGTGAGCAAATCCATCTAAAATATCATCGACTAAAAAGTAATGAAGAATAAGGACAAGGATATGATAGCTTGAATTGAATTCTCCAAGTGTAGAGATATCTTTTACACACACGTAGCGGTATATGATCGATATTTGGAAGAAAGGTAGGAAGGAAGACTAAAGATGATATTTTATTGAAGGATGATGTGATTTCCGAAATCTTTTCAAGACCATTAAAATTGGACTCATGACAACTTAAAAGCTAGTGTAGTTCGAAACAATTATTTTCAAGTTTTTTTCTTTTATATGTTTCTTATCTTTGCGTGTAATTTTCATCTTCTTTCTTCTTTTGGGATTTTGTGGATGTAATCCGCTAAAACCCTCAGGAGACAACACTCCTCCTACTAAGAACACTTAGAGGTTTAAAGGTTTGTTACACTAGCTAAGTTCCATAGTGTTGCCTATGAAAGTGTGCTAGGTTTTTCTTTTTTGATAATAAATAGTTTACTCGGGACGATCAAAGATAAGTTTGGGGGTATTTAATTAGTCAAAAATATTGCACATTTGTATGAACATTTTCCCTACTATTATTAACTACTAAAAGGTGTTAATTGTAAATAAAGAACATATGTGGGTTTATTTGTAAAAAGATTATTATCATATGTTTCTTCATTTATAATTAATATAATTAGGGAAAATATATGCATATAAAATTTAAATGAAATATTATTAATTAAAATATGCATATCATATCAAATATTCCTAATCAATATTTTTAAGATATCATATCATATAAATGGTTGGAATAATATCTCAAAAATAATAAATTCTACTGACAAGATGAATTGAGATATTGTGCAGGTATTATAATAAGATTAGCTCAGATCTGAAATCTAAATAGGAGATCCACATCAAATCAAAGTTTCAAACCGAATCTGCCGAATTTTAGGAGCAAATCAAAAAATCTAGCAATGGAAGAGACTCGGAACAATATTTTCAGAATATTTGTATCAAGAGAATTTCCAAATATCGAGAGAAGAAGCCACGAGAAAATTGGATGCACAAACCCATAAAAGGGCGGCGGATCCATGGTTAAACAGGGGTTGGGGCGGCGGTTCCACGGTCTGTTAGTGGCCGTAGGATCAAGAAATTTAGGGGCTTGATCGTAATGTTACGCTCTTCAATATGGCATCTAGGGTTTCTATTTCCAGAGACTATATAAAGGACCGAGAGCTGTCTATCAAAAGCATTCCAAATTCAACATTCATCTATCCATCGATCGAGAGAAAGATCTAGGAGCAAGTAGGATTTTTGTAATTTACTTTTTCAGCAATCAAGTTTGTAATGCACTAATTGATCAATAAAGGTGGTTTTTTTATTTTAACTTTTGTCGCATTTACTTTCTGCATTTTAATTTCTTCACTTACATTCCGCAATTACTTTTCTACATTTCTTTCCACATTACTTTCTGCACTTTTAAATTTTAATTATGGGTCCATTCATCTTCTACCTCTCTTTTAAATCGCTAATATCCATGAGCGAGTAATTTCTTGCTTGTTAGAATTTGTAGGATAGGGTAAAATAATGAATGGAAAATCCCTTAACTTTTTTTTACGTTTTAATTTTTATAAAGTTTAGCAAAATAAATGTTAGCCATCTTATCAGGCGCGCTATAAATTAATTATAGTGACGACCACGATTTGAGATTCGTTAATACTTGCTTTGGTAAGGGCTTGAGATAAATAGAGATCAATGGAAGGATAAGGGGCAATAAAGGGAAACCCTAATTTCCTCTAAAAACCCTAATCCACATTCATCGCTATCTCTCTACTATTAAACAATTAAAAAATAAAAAGAATTATATTTAAAACTCCATCTATTAACTACTAAAGTCCTATAAACCGAACAAGCCCTTATATTATAAACTTTTCATCCCTTCTTAATAGAAACGACAACAATCCCTCCTCTCTTTTATCAACTCGTCTAAAACAAGAAAAGCAGTTCACTGTTTCTCTCTGGACGACACGTACTCACTATCGGCTATCTATTATGACATCGTTATTGATTGTGGTTATTTACAACATACACACCTTTTCACAATCAATCACTCATCCTAAGACAGTTCATGTTCTGATAGTTCCTCCTAAAGCCAAAGTGGCTTCTCACAAAATGGAGAGGCCTAATAAAGTCCAAACGCCCAAGGCAAACTCCAAGGGTCAAGATTCCGAATGCTCCAAGCTTGGGGGTATGATAGTTCACACAGTCCATGTGGCGAATTCTAAAGAGGAAAGTACTGCTTCTGCTAGCCGCGGATCGCATACTCGGTCTCCGACAAAGGCTCAACTGCAACGTGAAAAATTACAGAAGATACTTGCTCAGGCATCAGCACTTGCTAGTCCGCTGCCTAAGGAAAATCCGAAGGACGCACCCGAAGAAAGAGTAAGGTAGGAGTCGGATATTGATTTCCTGAAGCGCAATCTCAAAAAGAGAGATTAAAAAAAGCGGCAGTGATGTCTGCTAAAATGAACCAGATGGCCCTTCTGATCCAGAATATGGCTGGAATGATGGTCCAATCGGAACCACTGGCAGATGAACCGCCGGTAGTCACTCTTAAAGACAAAGGTGAAATTTCAAATGCTCAGCAAACCTCACCAACGGCTGAGGAGGAAATGATTCCAAAAGCAAAACTAGACACATATATCACTCAGCAAGTCAAAACTCACTATACCAGTGAAGCTGCAAATAGGTCGATCAAGACTGGTTGACCGTATCCGGTATGGTATAATCAAATACGGTACCCGCAAGAATACATACTTCCGACGTTCCACATGTATACAAAAACCGGGAATCCTCACCAGCACATCGCGCGATTTAAATCCATATGCGGCAACACTTGAGGAAATGATATGCTGCTCCTCCGACAGTTCTTCGGCAGTCTTGTAGGCACTGTGTTCGAATGGTATGCCGAACTCCAAAATGACTCCGTGAAGACCTTCGACAAGATGGAGATACTTTTCTGTCAGAGATTAGTTAGTGTGAATAAATGCACTACCGTGACGATGTTGGTCAATACAAGGGTTAGACCGGATGAGACCTGCATTCAATATGTTACCCGATGGAGAAATCTCTGGTCCAAATGCGAACAACGCATATACAAAGCCCCAGCCGTGGGAATATTCATAACCACCCTTGACCCAAATTCAAAGGCGTTCCATATATGGCCTTCTTCAAGCCGATGACCTTCCAAGAGCTCATAGATAAAATGGCTCGATTGGATCAGATGGGTCAAGACGCATTCTCTTCCGATGAAGATATATGAAAAGCATAGGTAAGGCGGTATTTGTCTCCAACGTTCAACAAAAAAGGAGCAGCTCTAAAGCAACATGTCGTCAAAATAGCGACAGCACGGGTTCTACCCTTCAAAAGATTATAATGCGAATACTGGCTCCCCCGAAATATATGTAGGGGCATATTGCTCGCTGGTGGACGAATCTCTACGCAAGGTAGTTCTTTCTTCGAAGAACAAAAAGGATGTTAAGGGACCTACAAGCGACTCCTGCAATCAAGTGGAATATCCCGCTTGAACCAAAAACCATGGATGGGATGTGGAATTCATGTCCCATTACGAATCAAACGATGAGGGGAAAAGCCCCAAGTCAAGTTCATTCTTCCAAGGAAGAAGAAGACTCAGCAGAAGGAGTGACGTGATATCTCGTTTCTTCGTATATGAAGAAAATGTTCCATCAGCGTCGGAAGGCGACATTGATGAGCAGAGGGCAGATGCCGTGTAGAGTGCCCAGTATTTTCCGCTTCCCGCAAAACAACCCGATTGTTGTGATGGCAAAATAAACAGTTCAAGAAAGTGAAGATAGTTTAAGGTGTAAAGTGTCCATACAAACAAAGGACAAGCAGCAGCACCTAAGTAAGCAAGCGTTGGAAGGGATGAGTTATGTAACTCCTCGACCAAATGATAAACCACGGACCGGAACGCCCTTAAACTAATACTCACCCCAAACACAGCGATAATGGACTGAAATATCCCTAAACTAGCATTTCGCCCCCAAACACGACGATAATGGATCGAAATCTCTCTAAACTAGCATTATGTCCCAAACACGGCGATGATGGACCGAAATGTCCCTAAACTAGCTTCACCCCAAACATAGCGATGATGGACTGAAACATCCATAAACTAATGTTCGCTCCGAACATGGCGATAATGGACCTAAACGTCCCTAAACTAGCATGTCGCCCCCAAACATGGCGATAATGGACCGCAACGTCCCTAAAACTAATATGCGCCTTGAGAACTATATTGCAATTGAAGTCCTACCGGCGAAGATTGCAACTCAAGTCTCACCGGTTAAACAGCTATTCCAGCGATGAATCCACCCCCAAGTCCCACCGGTAAACAGATGGGTCACCTGCGGGGAAACTACTTTCGAGAGTTTCACCGTTTGCAAAGAAAAAGAGAGAGAAAATGGTACGTCCACAAGAGAAATGGGTATGGATGAAAACCCGAAAGGGCGCCGTAAGTAAAAACAGCAGGGCTGCCGGCGAGCTTGTGAAAACCCGGAAGGACGCAAACTCGTTAAAAAAAACGATATGTCCATAAGCAAATAAACACAAATGAAAACCCGAAAGGGCACCATGAGTAAAAATAGCAAGACTATCGGCGAGCTTATGAAAACCCGGAAGGACGCAAACTCATTTTAAAAAAGGTATATCCACAATCAAAAGGGTACGGATGAAAGCCCGAAAGGGCACCGTGAGTAAAAACAACAGGACTGCCGGCGAGTTTGTGAAAACCCGAAAGAGCGCAAACCCGTTAAATAAGAAAATGTGTGCACTTGCAAGGTCCTCTCGACTTTATGAAGAGAAAATACCTGCGTGAGATCTTTACGACTCATAAAAGAGCAATACACTTAGGAATCCATACGATTCCTAAGAAGAAAACGCACTTACGAGATTCTCATGACTCGTAAGGAGAATTCCCCCCCTATGAGACCCTCATGGTTCATGGGATTCAAAAGCCTTAAGTAATAGGGATCCAAATCTGTTCTTAAGCCATCATATCCCCCAAGTTGCCCTATAAGTAGTTCGATATCGACTCCTGTATACAATCCATAGGCTCGAACAAAATATATTCTCAACCATGTCCCACCAAGAACGAGAAATATCGTTTAACATTATGAACGACGCTTGCGAGTCCTTACGACTTGCAAGAGAAAATACCACTTAGGAGTCCTCACGACTTCTAAAGAGAACATACACCTACGAGATCCTCTCGACTCGTAAGGAGAAATACCTTTATGAGACATTTACAGCTCATAAAGTCAAAAGGCTTAGTCGACATGATCCTAACCCTGTTTGCTAAGCCATCTTTGTTCAAATCGACAAAGGTAAATGATGATTCGCACTTGGAAATATCCCAGTTGTAGCGATGTTGATACCTAAACAGGAATCAAACTCCAAGTCCTCTTATGGCAAACGATGAGTCGCTCTTGGCAATATTCCGGTCGAAGCGATACTGATACCAAAATTGGTATCAGGACTTAAGTCCCCGACTCACAACAAAATCAGCGAGTAAAAAAATGAATGCATATGAAATAGCCGAAATATATGCATATGAAAACAGCCGAAATGTTTGGGCAACTCGCAATAAAAATAACGAGTAAAAAAATTACATAGCCGAAATGACTAGGCACCGCAAAAAATAGCTGAAATAATTGGGCAATCACGACTTTCGTGATATAAAATGCTGAAAAGATAGAGTACGCGAAAATATTAAAAAAAAACTTTTCTCTGCAAGTAGGTTCATACTGACTCTTGTATACAATCTATGGACACGAATGAAAGAAAAGGAACCATATTTTCACACCATACTTCGTCAAAAGAAATTCCAGATCTCGATAGCAAAGTCTGCAGCCTAGAGATCAACTCGACGTTCTTCTCATTCCAATAGGGTGCAGACACAACGTCGGCAAAGACCAAAAGGTCAAATAAAAGAAGAGTAATGAAAAAATTCTATGTTAGGAAAATATTTTCCTAATTTTTTTAAACTAAAAAGATATTCATATGATAGAATAAAATTCTATGTTTGGAAAATATCATCCTAATCTTGTTAAACTAACAAGATATTCATATGATAGAATAAAATTCTATGTTAAGAAAATATCTTCCTAATCTTATTAAAACAAATATGAAATCTTCTCTGTTAAACAGAAAGCCTTTGGATTAAAAATCCAACGGTGAATAAAATTCACCAGTTGATCTTTAAAATCAATTTGATTGATTATGAAATTAATCATGATCTCTTAATGAGAGATTTCCTGCAACAGATTGATTTTTCTCTTCTCTTATAAATAAGTGTAAAGAGATAAAATCTAGAAGAGAGGAAACCCCCTATAATCTTCGGTAAAAAAATATACAGAATGTTCTCCACAAGCTTCCACAAAACAATAGAGAATTTAATTCTCAATAAATAAGAAAGATCGTCTTCTTTCTTAAAACCCTGGATAAAGAAAAAAGAAGAGATCAGAATATCTCCTTTACCTAACAAATCATATTTAAGGGTTTTACCATTTAAAAGAACTTAGTTTTTTCTCTAAATCAGAGATCCACAAGATAAGTCTCCTACAACTTGAGAATTTAATTCTCATCGGAAATATCTTATTCTTAAGAATTAAAAATTCTTGAGAGAACAATGGAAGAAAGGACATAAAGAAGATGGAGTATATACTCCAGGAACTTTGTTCGCTCATAAAACAAGAACTTAGTTCTTAAAGAATCCGATCCTAGATCCTCAAAATAATGATCTTGGTGATCGTTAATGGTCAAAATGCCATTAACAGAAATTAAAATTCTCTAAAAATATGAGCAGAGATTAAATCTCTAAGGAGACGCGCCTCACATAAAACTCACGTGAGCGCCCAAAACCCAGCACCTCACGTAAAACTCACGTGAGCGCCCAAAACCCAGCACCTCACGTGAAATACACGTGAGTGCCAAAAGCTTAGCGCCTTACGTGAAACATACGTGAGCGCCAGAAAAAAATTAGTACTTAGCACTATTATAGCGCCTCACGTAATGCACTCGTGAGCGTTATATGTAACTGGGTGTTTAGCACTGCTGAGTGGTATAGAAACCTAATCTTGACCCAAATTGGCTAAGTCTGTGAAGCTCAAGCTTCTTCTTTAATCAGCTGAGCCCATATGCTCATGATGACCAATTTGATCTTAGTCTAATATATGAATAATGATTTTTATCTTAGTCTCATTTAAGACTAACGATTCTTAGATCCACCGTGATCTTCACACCTCTGATATATGTCGTCGTAATTTCTCAACGTCTACAGAGAGGTGGTGGGTCCCAACAGCCAACAACTCTTTTGCCCCAAACACGACGATAATGGACCGAAATGTCCCTAAACTAATATTCGTCTCAACATGGAATGTTGGAACAAAATATCCTTAAACTAAAAATGGACCGAGATGTCTTTAAACTGGTGCATCGGCCCAAACACGGTGATAAAGCGTATCACCCCAAACACGGCGATAATGGACCGAAATGTCCTTAAACTAATATTCGTCCCAAACATGAAAATACTGGATCGAAATGTCCCTAAACTAATATTCGTCCCAAATATGAGAATGTTGGACCGAAACGTCCTTAAACTAATACTGGACCGAAATGTTCAAAACTAGCGTGTCTCCCCAAATACGGTGATTTTGGACCACGACATCCTTAAACTAATATGTTTTTCCCTGCGGACTATCTCCATACTGACTACCGTATACTATTCATGGGCTATTCATATATGATCTAATGATCAGTCGAGCCCATATGTTCATTGTTGCTAGGTCGATCTCAGTTTCATATATGACTAAGGATCCTTAGATCAAACCCAAGCTTACCGTGAACGGATGGACCTCACAAACGTGAAAAATGCGTCCTAAGTTCATTCCCGTTGGCAAACCAAGCTACCAACGTGGACCCCGTCAAGCAAATGCTTGACCCAAATCATGAAAATATATGTACGGATTTGGATTAATCTGCGCCCTATGGACAACGACATAAAATAGTCCCGTATACAATTTACGGGCAACCAAAATAAACCAAACATAACACGACACGAAGTGAAACGCCGGAACGAGAAAAAGTTGTTATCGTAATTGTTCACCGTCGGAAGAAAGGGACCGAGACGTTGGGACGTCCGGCCTAAATTTTGGGAGCAGACACTATTTGGATTTATCCGTCCACCTCTCTGAAAATACCAAGTTGATTTATAGCACCATATATCAGAGGTTTGGACAGACGCGGCAGTTGTAGTAGACTTTATCAGATTCTTTTTCATTTTATGAGAGGTTTTTGATTATGGGGACGCTCTTCCCTGTAGGCGAAAACCCTACAGTTAATTACGTTACCGTATTGCGATAACCACTTTCTCCTGCTCCGGAAGTTCACTTCGTGTCGTGTGTGTTTTTGTTTGTTTTGATTGCCCGTGGATTGTATACGGAGACTAGTTTGTGTCGTCGCCCGTAGGATGTGGATTAGTCCAAATCTGTATATTTTAGATTTGGGCTTAAGTTTATTTAAGGACCGTTAATCTGATTTGAGATTAAGATCGACTTAAATGTGTAAGCATTTGGGCTCAATTTATTTTTAACTAAGGATAAGTTAGTCTAATTTGATACTAAGATCAACTTAGCAATATTTTGAGGATCGTTTTTTATTTAAAATCCAAACAACAGAGCATTTTGGGCTCAGTTATAAGAAAGTTTTATAGACTTAGCCTATTTGGACTTAGTCTGCTCAGTTTTTTTTTGGTTCAGAAATGCTAAGCACTTATTTGGGCTCTGTTGGTTCAGTCCTCCTTTTTTTTATGCAAAAGTGCTAAGCACTTGTTTGACGCTCTAACATTCACATGGGTGTCATGTGAAGCATTTAATTATAGGCGTCGCTCAATGAGCGATGAGCACTTAGCCATTTTGGCTGTTTATGGAGTGTTAAGCACTTTTCTCTCTTCTTTTCATTTTAATGGGGCCCACGTGACGAACACGTGAGGCGCTGGGCGCTGCCTAATCAGTGTTGAGCACTCGGTCGTTTTGGCTATTTATGGAGTGCTAAGCACTCTTTTTATGGCGCCTACATGAGGAGCACGTGCGGCGCTAGGCGCTGCCCAATCAGTGCTAAGCACTCGGCCGTTTTGGCTATTTATAGAGTGCTAAGCACTCTTATTATTTTGGTGGCGCCTCCGTGAGGAGCACGTGCGTCGCTGGGCGCTGCCCAATTAGTGCCGAGCACTCAGCCGTTTTGGCTGTATGTGAAGTGCAAAGAATTTTTTATATAGCGCCCCGTGTGTTTCACGTGAGGCAATGGCCCTCTGTTTTGGGCGCCCGTGTGTCTTTCACGTGAGGCGCTAGGCGCTGTTAAAGAGAAACGCCTATGTGGGAAGCACGTGAGGCGCTAGTTTTTTTTTATGTGGAGATTTAATCTCTGTTGATGTTTTCAGAGAGGTTAAACCTCTATCAATGGTGTTTTGACCATTAACGTTGGCTAAAATCACTATATTTGAGAATTTTAGGTTGAGTTTTTAAAAAACTAAGTTCTTGATTTGAGGGAACTGAGTTCCTGGAGCATCATGGACTCCGTTTAAAAATTTGTTCTTCCTTGAATCTTTGATTCTCAAGAACAAGATTTTCCCGATAAAAATTAAATTCTCAACTTATGGAATATTTGCCTTGTGGATCTCAGATCCAGAGAAAGAACTAAGTTCTTTTAAAAGGGTTAAACCCTTAGATGTGATAGAGATATTTTGATCCCTTTTCTTTATCTAGGGTTTTGAGAAGGAAAGTCTTCTTCTTTCTTGAGAATTGAATTCTCTGTTGTTTTGGAAGCTTTCTATATTTTTCATAAGCTTATGGGGGTTCCCTCGATCTCCCTCTCTCTGTGTCTCTCTGTGTGTGAAACTTGAAGTCTCGGGTCCTTTATATAGTGGAGGCAAGTTGTTAATTGATTTTGAGAAAATCTCTCATTGAGAGATTCCAATTGACTTAAGTGGTCTCAAATTGATTATGGGGAATTTTACCCACCGTTAGATCTTTGATCCAAGTGTTTCTGTTTTGACAGAATATGTTTTCTTGTTTTTAGCAAGATTGGGGAAATATTTTCCCATATACAGAATTTATTCTATCAAACGGTGATTCTTAATCACCGTTGAATTTTTAATCGAAGGGCTCTCTGTTTTACAGAAAGTAATGTTTTTTGTTTATAAAGATTGAGCGAATATATTCCCAAAATAGAATTTTATTCTATTATTTGGTGATTTATCATCACCATTGGATCTTTGATCCAACTGCTCTGTTTAACAGAAAGTATCCCAATTTTTAGGGAAATATCCCAATGTAGAATTTAATTCTATTGATCTTGACTTGGGCGCCGGCGCTCACGTGTTTTGAACTTGAGCGCCGGCGCTCACGTGTTTTGCACGTGGGCGCCACTTAAGAATTTAATTCTTATAATGTGAATTCTTGTGCTTTGCACATTGGCGCCTGCGTGAGGAGCACGTGAGGCGCCATCTAAAAGTTTAACTCTTATGTAATAAATTCTTCTGTCCTTTGCACATTGACGCCCACGTGAGGAGCACGTGAGGCGCCATCATAGGATATAATCCTATAAGATTGGTTTTGGCACTGGCGCCCTCGTGGAGAGCACGTGTGGCGCTGCCTCATTAAATCCAATAGAATTTTACTCTTTTATTAGGTTTAAATATTGTGTAAATGGCAACACGATAACGTAATTAACTGTAAGGGAAGGTAGAGCGCCCCCACAATCAAAAATCCCTCACCAACAAGGGGGAATCTGATAAAATCTGCTACATCGATCGCATCTATCCAAACCTCCGATATATGTTGCCATAAATCAACTTAGCATCTTCAGAGAGGTGGATGAATATGTCCCAAATAGCATCTACCCCCAAATTCAGGCTAGACGTCTCAACATCTCAGTCCAGTTTTAAACGGTAAACAGGTGGTTGCTGTGGAGTGCAGTCACGATTGGTCAGATTTGTGTCGCGGATCGTTGGGTAGGATTCCGCCTGTTGGACAGAGGAGAGGCGGTAGCATTAACTTGAGTTGGCTGCGGAAGGCATTTAGGGCTAAATCATCCATGGTTGCTACCCCTGCGGCGATCGAGAAGCACGCACGAGCCTACATTTTACATCAGATAAGGGTTCGGTTATTCCCGGATAGAAGCAAGAGCAGAGTTAGTCTTGCCTGACTGCCTCTTTTAGCTGATCTCAACCAGTGTGCTATTTTATCATGGGGAAGTGCAGTTCTATCATTCCTCTATAACGAACTGAGGATGGTTGCATTGATGGAGCAGAAGAGTTGGGGTTGTTTGACACTTCTTCAGGTATAAAATATTTTAAATTGTATTCTACTGATTTTGCGTAATTAAATTGATATTCAATGTAAAACGTAATTCTATCATATTTTATTTTAGATATGTTCATGGACATATCTCTCTATTGGTCGCCTAACCATTACGACACAGTTCGTTTTAGATGGCCAAAGGTAATATGCATGCCAGTAAGAAATTGAACCTATGCGCATATTTCAAATTTCAAGTTTTTTTAATATTAACTTGTGTGTAATCTCTATGCAGATAGAATGTGCCTAGATCATAAGATGTGATATCGGATCGCAGCCTCCGCTTCTACCGCAACGAGTTTGATGTCATGGAGGAGGCATCAGTTACGTGGACACCGTACACACCTGACCTAATAGGCACTCTGCATCCATTATACTTGGCAGGCGCCGGCTTCTAGCACGTGCGGACGCCGATCGTCTGCAACGATGTTATTTAGATGCATGTGTCAGACCGTGTCCTTCACCAGTTCAGCTTGAGGCATCACATACCAAGCGCAGTGGAGCGGACACCGCATCGGGATGGAGAACTAGTTGGGGATGCTTGGCTTATGGAGTATCAAATTTGGATGGGTCGATGGTACAGTTGGATAAACCACATAGCCAATGAGATACGGTTAGGTATACCGATAGACCAGCACTTTGTCTACTATTGGATGATTACCCGCAGATTCGTCATCACAGCCGCCCCTCCGCCCATCTCATATACGCCTCGAGAACCGATAGAGGGAGATTTGGTAACTTTATATCAAACATTTTATAACTACAATCTTATTTTTATGAAATTCATTATCTTATTTACCATCAATATAGGTCCAAACTATTTAAATGTTAGAGAATATATCTCATGAGGGAATTAGTGGCACCAGGGACTCAGCGAGCTGCTTTATGAATATCAAGTCCCTCATCAGGAGTATGATGACGCGGCGCAGATTCACTCGTCCATCGGTCGTGCCTGCACCACCCGTACCTCCACCACCGGTCCCTGCACCACCCGTGCCTCCACCACCCGTGCCTCCACCAGCTGTGTCCATACCAGCCATTTCTATCACATATACAAGAATAAGACTTAGATGGGCACAGCCGGAGCCGTCTTAGCATCCCGATAAGTACAAGCATGGACCATCACAACCAGAGCCATCTCAGTCACCTGCCGCCGACGTAACCAGACCGTCACAGCCTCAACATCCTGTAGCGAAGAGGAGGACACCAAGGATGGTGCGACGACTTCGTTAGATCGTATGGAGTATTTGTGTTGTATTGTGTTGCGATGACTCTGTTATTTATTTTACATTGTTTATTATTTTCAGCTTATTGGTCTTCGTCGTTTAGGCATCGTATATTTTGCGTGGATTGTGTCTCCGCCATTTGGGTATTGAGTTAGCTCCGTCTATGGATACTATTATTTTACTATCCTTGTAATTTTATTCAAAATTTGCGAAGGAGGTGTTGTCCGATTTTCAAACATTATTTCTCTACAAAAAATACTTTATTTCATTTTAATTCAAACGTTGATTCTCTCTCATACAAACACATGTTCATACACGATATTACACACATATGGTACACACATTCACAACATATACGAAAATGACGCAAACAAAATAAATAGCAAGAACAGTAACAACACCATAATTCATCACTAAAATTTCAGAAATAAATTCTCTACATTACTGAGCTCCACAACAGCAAAATTATCTACTCTGTAATTTCATCAATGGCCTCATCACCTACCGCGGAATCTCGAGTGAGTTCGAGATGGTTCAAAGTCCGGCAATGCATAAAGATGCGGTAGAGAGAGCTTGCGGAGTACTTGATATTGCGACCAGAAAGAAGACCCATAGAATGAAAGAAGTGGAGACGACGATTTTCTTCCCTATGGTGGTTATGGGTTACTTCTTTAGAGGGGTGTCACGCCCCGCTTCCCGGTGTACGAGGCGGTGACGTGGCGAGGCACGCGACATATTTACTCAGAAATAACTACGTTAAGCGTAAATAAGCAATATATGAAATGCACAAGAAATGACAAGAGATATAATGTAAACAACAACTTTTATTAACATTCATCTTTACAATACATTGCTTTGAAAAGAATAGTACAATGATAAAAACAATGCCTAAACAGTGGCATACAAACTAGTAGGTAAGTACAAGTAAACTAGTAGTCTGGCTGTGTCTCAATCTCCTCCAAGTACTCCTGGCTGGGTTCGGTCTCCTGAAGGTCCGGTCCTCCTGACGAGCATTCCAAAGAAAACAAAGACAAGAATGTCGTCAGCGAACTAGCGCTCCGTAAGTCCCCAAAAGAGAGAAAGGAATAGTACAAGTAATGTGGAAGGAAACTGTTAAGTTATACAGGTATCAGTTTATTATTCTAACGTAGTTGTTTGTAGCTTGGTACAGAAGGTATCAGTGTATACGAGAAGAGTTCAGTTATTCCGTGGACTATGGTAACATGTAAGTGCAAGGCCCCGTCAAAACCCATGGGACAACGGCACGGGAGTTCATGTAGGTGTCTTTTAATGTCCATCATCGTGCCACTTTTAATACATTCCGTACCAATTTACCCCGTTAACCCCGTAATGTATTGTATAGATTATAATTATCATACTTGTCGAGACCATGAATACAAGTTGTTCATGTAATCAGGTTCAGGATGTAAACAAGTAGACATGTAATCAAGTCAAGTTATAGTCATGGTTCGGTCAGGTCAAGTCATGTTTGCATGTTAATATTGTTCTGGTATTCAGATTCAGGTTCAAGTATACATGTTAAAGTTTGGATTCATGTTTGAATTGGATTCTAGTTTGGATTGAATTCAAGTTTTATTTAGACTCGGACTTGCGTCAGACACTTAGAACTGATTTGGATCCTGAATTAGATTCGGGCGTTATCGGTAACTGCTGCACATGGACGGCAGGATTTGTGTCTTTTTCCAAGACAATTACCATTGATAACACCGTTAAGTTTTTCTACCTTTAATAGCAACCATTCACTTTCTCCCGCTCCCTGAGGCTCAAGAGAATTGATCCCGCTTAAATCTATATTTACTAAAGTCCTTAACGGTGTTTTATATAGGTCGATGAGGTTTTATGAAAAATATTTTTAATATATAGTTTCAAAATAATCTCGAGAAGTTATTTATATTCTTTAGGGTTTCCATGGATGTTTATTTTAAGAATTGAGGTATTTTAGTGATAATTACCTTAATTTGAATAGTTCATGGTATTTTACTGTAAAATTGTCTTGTATTGATATCTTGATGGTATTTTGATGAAACTAGTAATTCTTTTATTTAAAAAATATAAGTTATTATATTTTGAAAATATATGGATTTGTAATATTTATATAATTATATAAAAATTAATTTTGATTATTAAGTAGAAAATTTCGTTTTTCTTAAAAATCGTATTAAAAACCTTTCGAGACCGAATGCTCCGTAAGGAGGTATGTATCTCGCTCTACTAGCCCAAGAATGTGCGATAATCCGCATCATCCAATAGCGGGTCCCCTAAAGAGGGTTGTAGAGGCTCAATCGCAAAGAAATTTTAAATACAATCTAAAGGAAAATCGTTTTTATAGTACATGGTATTTTAATGAAATATATTGTACTCGCCGCAAAAATACGTTCAAAGAATATCGTGCTATGGAAACCATGTGTGTTTATAAGGGGTAGGTCATTACCTCGTGAGGTTTTCTAAAGGTATGGTTTGACAAAAGAATATGAAAAGAGGTGTTATCTATAGTTCATGGTATTTAAACGAAATACTCAATTTAAGGTTATTTTACATAAGAATTTAGATGGAATTTGATTCTAAATAACTATGATTTGAAGTTACAAATGATGTGTACAAATTAGATTTAACGAAGTATTAAAGATGAGTAGTTTTCTAGGTTTTAATAAAAGTTGTCGGTAATATCTTCACTTTCGACATATATTTTGAGAAGAGGTATTCAAAGAAAAAGGAGAGAAATTGAGAGGGACTTACGAACTAGATAGATGAAGAGAAGGTAGAAGGAGAGTGAGTTGTCGTCGTGGTATTGCAGGGGCGCCGGAATAGCCTCGAATTCTCGCCGAAAGTTGGTCGTTGGCTAACTCATTTTCTACTCCACTTGTACTTGAGAAAATTTGATGGTTTTTGCTAGAATTTTCAGAATGAGGAAGGGCTAGGGCATGGGCTAGTATTTATAGTGTGGAATTAGAGTTTTGGGATTAAAAGAGTGAATTAAAATGCATTAAAAAGATAATAAATTATGAATTGAAGAGTCTATGTTTGATTACAGAGTAATCAAACAGTACAGGGGTAATAGGGTAGGCCAAGAGACTTTTATGCAAAACTTGGGGCTTTTTGCCCACAGTTGGACCGTCCCCGCCGGCCAATATGGCAATCTCGCAGGTCGAGTTTGGGAGATGGGCTGTAGGATTTGTGCCACATCATAGCAATGCACGGGCTTTACCAGTGAGGTACAAGTTGTTTCTTGTTTTTCTTAACAAAAATTAACTTTTAAATTGTAATCAGACTTGCAAACTTCTTTCTTTACATTGAAAAAAATTCATACAGTAAATTCAGAGTCGTTACAGGAAGACGGGAGCGCATCCAATATGGCTGAGCGTAAGAGCCGCAGGATTTCACGATCGATCTTCATCGGCCAGTTCATATCCCCCGTAATCGATAGAGAATGCATTTGTAACTAGAGTAGTCTATCCTCGTGTATACATATTACACGACGGTGTAAAGGATGCACCTCTTAATTTCATCAATTGATGGCAATACTGCAGATAAAGATCCCGACATTGAAAGAGAGAGACACTGAGAACTGAAAGGGAGAAAGATAGAGATGGTGATGGCGATGAGATCTGAGAGTGTGTGAGAGAGCTCGGCACAGAGAGTGAGATTCGAGATAGAGAAGAATACATTAAAATCTTCATATAAGGTAACACAATCATTCACGGGTATGTGTTTTTTTAGGGCGCGGTTGGCAACCGCGCCCCATAAAAACACATACACATGAATGATTATATTTCCTTTTGGGGCGCACCTGCAAACTGCGCCATAAAATAACACAAACCCGTAAATGAGCATGTTTCTTTTTAAGGCGCAGTTTGCAACTGCACCCAAAAAAACAAAGTCCCAATAATGAAAATGAACTTAATGATTCATATTATTTTGCTACATTTAAGGTGCGCAGTTTCAAAATATGCGTCCATTACATTTGTATTAGGCACAGTTTGAGATTGCGCCCAATACAATTATAAGAGACGCGGTTTGAAAATGTGTCCCGTATATTTATAATAGGCACAGTTTCAAACTGCGCCCCTTAAAAGAAATTTTATTGACGCCAGCGCCAGCGTTTAGCTAGCGCTGACATGGTGCTTACGAGGCAGAAAGTGGTATGTTTTTGTAATATGTTTTGAAAGTAGTTTGTTTTAAAAATTATTATTTTAACATGATTTAATATTATAAAGAAAATTGTCCTTATATGTAAGAATAAGCAAACATGTATAAACTTTAAAACTTAAGGGGTTACGTGGTTTTTCAATTTTTAAAACTTTAAAATTTAAGGGGTTATGTGGTTTTTAAATTTTTATTTGCTCAAAGGATCAAAGAAATATTCATGTGGGTTAGGAAGATATGAAAGAAAAATCCATTTTTTTGGGGGCGGGTTGGGACCGGTGGACGTGGCAAGAGAGAGAGAAAAATGGGTTGAGATGATCATCTCGAGAATTTAGAGCATATTAAGTTGAGAAATTATCAAACTTGTTTAAATTCTTCTTGAAGAAATTGGCCAAATACTAACTGTCCTTCTCAAGTTTGAGTTATAATAATATAGATTTCGTAGAAATACCAGTGCATGATACATTCTAGAAGAAGAAAGTGTTGAAAAATATTTTACCATATTCCAAATGTTGGATCAATAGCATGGGACTCGAGAACAGCAAGGACCTCGAAACCAAAAAATTGTATATTGCCTAATAAAATTCAAGTGATGAAGTTTACTTGTGTGTGTATATGCATGCACATGCTTATATATGAACGTGCACTGTATGAGAGACGGAGATTATGAATTTTTCGTGGAAAAAAGGAGAAAAGATGACATGGGATATTTTGGTTTTGGATTATAACAGTAGAGGCATAATATTCATAATTTGAGACCCTCCCGATCAGTAAATTCTTGCAATTCTATTCAACTTATAATATTTCATACAATCATATATACATTCATATCATATATATAGTTGCAAATATTTCCAACAATAATTAATAAGAGAAAAGAGTGGTCAGCACATTTGACATATAAAGCAAGCTAAAAGGATGATTTCCAAATTTTAGAGGACCCAAGAAAGGAAGCATGCATAAATGATCAGAGAAAGTGGTAGCAAAAGCTATATATATTAAAATAGCCAAGAAATGTGTACATGAAAGGGTAGGGTTTTGACTATGAAGGCATCATTACAAACTCTTTCATCTTAAGACAGGGGAACCCTACAAGGGGACATCTCTCTCCATCACAATAATTTTTGTTGGATGCAACCACTTTGAAGAATATGTTTTCATCAAAGTCACGCAACCACTTAATTGCCATAATTTTGATGCCACATGTTGTAGGGTTAGGAGCCATTAATTAATCCACCTAGACATACGTACACATTAATTAAATAAAAAGAATTTAAAAAACGTGCTTACAGGGATTGCAGCTTGCCTGCACGGAAAAACTTCTATGCAAGCCTTTGGATGTCTTTTCTTGTACAAATTCCAAAGTCATCCAAAGTCTTGCAAGTGGCTTGCACCATGCAAGCCCTTGCATACTAGTTTTTTCCGTGCCTCCCCGGCTACAGTGGTCTCATCCATTTATGGATGGGGCCCAACGGCTTTATTACAAAATTGCCCTTGGGCCCCACCCATGAATGGATAAGGCCACTGTAGCATGAGCATGCAGGGATGCGGCAGGCCCCTAAATGCCTTAAAACATATGGAAGAGTGTTTAGAGTAATACCAAAATATTTGGGTTAATTGTTAAATAATTCCTCAATGTTTCACCTACTTTACACTTACATACCTTATTGTTTTTTCCGCTGCATTTATATATTCTAAAATACAAATCGTTGATACTTTACCCTATGTTAACTAACCGTTAGAATATTCGAATTGTTTATGTTCATGCAGCTTTGTAGTTTAGGGTATAGAAGTGCGGCAAAAAAAAATAACAAGATATATAAGTGCAAAGTTGATGAAATATTGGGATATTATTTAGCAATCAACCAAAAATTAATATTTCTCTCAAATTTTAACGTTTATAACTTATCTATTTTCAAAATACACACACACACACACATTTATAACTTCAGGGTTTTGATTTCCAGATAGAAACGAAGAACATAATTTACTTTGTTTTCCATTAACATCTATGAAGGAGGAGATAGAACAAGCTGAAAGAAATATTTTTCTTCTTTAAAGAAAGAACAAATAAAATTATGAAAACAAACATAAAATGCAGCTATATATATATTACCTTTGTATCCTTTTCTTTGTTATCATCATCCTGAGAGAATAATGAGATAGGTTTTACAAAGAGAATCCAAAAGAGCTCTATTGGCAGGATGCCCACCTCCAATTATATAATCTTTCTCTTAGTTTTTTCATCCTTCATCCAATTAATGGAGGAGGTGGACAGAATGCCAAAAGATATCTTGTAAGATACCCTTTGATAAACCCACATCATCAAAATATATATCAGCCTTCATGCTTCTTAATTTGCAGGGGGGTGGAGAGAGAGAGAGAGAGAGAGAGAGAGAGACTTCTTGAATGCATGAAATAAAAACCATCCATTTCATTCTATTGCTAGAGACAGAGAGGGGGGTTATCATTTGCTTGCATGGTGTATATATATGCTGTGACAAACATTTTTTTTGGAAAGAGCAAAGCTTATATAATCACATGAACTTTGGGGCATAATCCCTGCCGTTAATATGTAAACATGCAGAGACAACAATTATTAGTCAAATTAGCTTTGGCATATACAGCTACAAAATATAATTAAAGTGCTGTGGACAAAAGTGAAACTGAGACCCAAAAAGAGGCTTGATATCTTTTTTTGCTAGCTAGCTCTTCGAATTTTCAGCCTTGGTCAAAGCGTTATCATTGAGTTTGAATTACAGCTAGAAACCTTTTTCTCACTAGGTTAACCAATTTCCAAAACATGCGCGCATTTGAAAAATGGGAGTCGCCAAATAAATGATCCAGGGCTTTCTCACTGTGAGAAAAATATTTCTACTTGCATGTATAGTAGCTAACTTTTATCTGACTAGAAAAACATGCATTTTGTCTTGTAATTTAATAATGTTATGTTTTCTATTTTTACTAAAGTTTTATTACTAAAATAGCTTAACATTTTTCATTAAATGGTCTGTAATTCGATCTGTGCAGATCAATGAATAGCTAGCTCTGAATGGACAAATGTGTCGTAATTTCTATACCCGTGATTCAAAGGAATCACAAACCATACCAAAAGTCGGTGGAAAATCTATCAATATAGCGTAAATCAAAACTATCTAAAAAAGGCTAACCGAACGGCTACCAAAACACCGCAAGTTATCAGAAACACATATCAAACAACACAAACACAAGGTTTTACCTTGGTTCGGAGCAACTGCACCTAATCCGATGATGATAACTTCCACCATCAAGAAATGATTACATGAGAACTGCTCTCTCCGATCACCGGCAAATACAAATCTTTAACCTTCACAAAAACCTCTCCTTTAACTCCCTCTCTTTTGATTTTACGACTGCCCTTTTTAATCGTGGAGAATATTAGCAACCCACTTTAAAACCTCACGCTAATTGGATTTATATTTATAGCCTGCATCAATTTAGAGATAAGAATTAGATTTAAAATAGGAAGCTTAAGATTTAAAATTAAGGATTAATTTAAATCTTAATTATCGACTCTGCTCCATTTAGGCTTCAAATCTTCACTAATTTAAATCAAAATCATCATAAGGGTTATTTACTGAAAATGATCCCAACATGTTTAGGTCATTTTACCAAAATTATCATTACCTTTGAAACTATGGAGAAGCCGCCATGACTTGACATTTAATCGTTGGTCAACATTACTTTTCATGTCAAATGACCATTTTACATTTTCATCTAATTAATTATAATTACATTTTAAATAATTTTAATAATTATTAAATAATATTAATTAGTAGTTGTTAGGGGGAGCCAGAGGATGAGGGGAGAAGGACGATGGTGATGATAGGGGTGCATGCGATGATGACGACGATGAGGTGAGGATGAAGATGATCATGATGCTGATGATTTTGGTAGGAGAGGGGGTTTGGAGGAGAGGGGAGGGCAGGGGATGAGGGGGATGTGGAGACGGAGATGGTAGTGGAGACGGCCGATAGCGTCGTGGAAGGACCCGGCGGTGGAGGCGGCGAAGTGGAGATGATCAGAGGAGGGGGTAGAATTGGAGATCAGGAAAGGGATGAAGAAGAAGAGCAAGAAGAAGATGGCGGCGGCGGCGGCGGGGCTGCAGAGGGAATGGGGGAGATTGGGGAAGGGGCAGGGGGTTAGGGTTGGGGTCGGGAAAGGGGCAAGGAGTTGGGTCGGGGTCAGAGGATAGGGAGGTTGGGGAGGAGGGAGCCGGAGGCGGCAGTGATGAGGATGATGATGAAGAAGAAGAAGGTGGTGATGAAGATGAAGATGGCGGTGGTTGTCGGGGCAGGGGCCGGAGCTGGGCAGTGGGGTCGATAGTGGGACGTCTCCGAAGATGGTGAGGGGGCGGAGGATCAAAGAGGATGAGGGTTAGGGTTTTATTTTTTATATTTTTTATTTATTTATTTTTTTTGAAATTAGGGTTAGAATTAGTATAGAAGTATTTTAGGGTTTTTTAAAAAAGAAAATTGCTGAACGCGGCAACTTAAGTGACGTTGCTGTCAAGTGACACCGTTAAGTTTAATAATTTCAAAGGTAATGATAGTTTTATTAAAATAGCCTAAACTTGTTGGGAGTTTTCAATAAATAAGCCTTAAAAAAATGAACTACCGAAGCTGCAACAAAGAAAATTGAATATCTAGAATATTATTCTCTATTGAATTTAAATATAACTTCACTATTATAAATCAAACGTGAGGGGGTACACTGTTACTCTTTTTTAACAAAAAAAATGAGAAAAATCCATATCAAATTCTAAGAAATTGTAAAATCCACCACACTGACTTTTGGTTCCTCTCTCTCTCTTTCTCTCTCAAATTGAAAGTATTCTCTCAGCTCTCTCTCTCACACACACAAATTAAAAGTTGAAAAAAATGGAAACATTCCTTATAGCTCCCTAAAATTTAAGAACAATAGGGGCCTGCAGGGATTCCGCTGCGGCCCCTCAAACCAAAAATTTAATCAGGTACACATTACTTATATATAGATTGCTCGTATTTATTTATTTTAATTAAATGGTGTGGTCGGATTTGATGAGAGAATGCCATTAAAGGCTCTATTACAATTGGTCCAGAATGACCAGTAATGTTGCTTTTTTATCGGATCTTAAGTAAAGTTTTGCATAAATAAAAAAATAGCAAAGAAAGTGAAGAAACTTTCCCTGCTGCAGCAGCGCGCCCACGAGACACAGACATGATTGCATGCACTCTTCGCTTTGGTTCGATAATCAATTGCAAGAGAATAGGGACAGTGAGCTCTCTCTGTATATCTTGCAAGTTGCTGCCCACAAAAGATCAAATTTACATTATTTCCCCCTTTTTTACATGCAAAATTTAACAATCATTGCTAATTTAATCCATCATCCAAGCAAACAACAGGGGCCAAAGGAATGATCGAGGGAGCGATGCACGCCTAATTATATGGCTGCATGCATTCATTGACAAAACTAACTAATCATGGTCCTCTCTCATTCAACAGGTAAAGTTTAAGATGCAACGGTTGACGTGATTTTGGAACTCAGAGTCCAACTTTGTCGATGCTGGAGTTCGTCGGGTGTTGACTTCCGGTTCCATATATCAGTTGCCCATCGTCTAACCTTCAGATTTCTGGTCAATATGATTTGCTGATCTAGCTAGATTTTCATGTCCCAAAAGTTCCATCTCATTGTAGCCGGTATATATTCCAGTAAAATAAACGTATGACTGATTTATTAGCAAGTATGACACAATATCCCACGCATTCTATTATTAGTCACCAGCTAGGTAGGCACTAAATCTAATTTTCTGAATGACATATCACCTGTGTTCAGTTAAGGAACATAAGACTCTCCTCTATCATTATCCTGGACTGCCAATATTGACTCGTTTCGATCTATTTCTTTCTTGTTGTCTTGTCGGAACTTCTGAATTGGATGCGACTGCATTATGGCGGAAAAGGATTTAACCAACAATAAGAAGCACCTCTAGACTAACATTTGCAGTATTTCTCTCATGTTCTCGTCTTTTTGTTAGAAGTAATTTGACTAGGCCCAAATAAGAAACTGGGCAAAAATGCCAAAAATTGAAAAGAAAAGGGAGAAAAAAGAAAAGGAGAGGGAATAATGATGCTGATGAATTCATCGTGGAAAAAAAACCTGCTGCCACTTGCCAGTACAATTTTAGGCAGATGTCAAAGATGAGCATAATTTGAAACCAAATTTCCAGCCATATCAAGATTCAGTCTTTTGTCCCAGATAAAAAAGAACAATGGCAAGATTCAGTGATGAACTATAAAAAGCATAGTTGTTAAGAAATTAATTACCCAGAAATAGACATCAAGTTTTAACCACCATGTCACACACACACACACACCCCAACCGCGCACGCCCCCCCACCCCCCCCACCCCACAAAAAAAAATACAACAATTTACATCTGCTAGTAAAATAAAATACCCCATTCCCAGGTACAAAACATGCCATAATTTCTCTGAGAGATTAAAGTACCAAGTAATAAGCAGCCGCATAACTCGAACGAAGTTACTTATCTTCATCCAACAAAAACAAGAACAAAACTTGAATTAGTTGACTCTGGATCTTTAACCCTGTACATGCCCAAACTCTTCCTCAACAAGCAAGATTTAATTTACCTGTTTTTAGTCTCGTTCACGGTCATCACCTGCATCTTTTCTCGCATTCAAATTTCCTGTATACGACCAAACTCGTTCACCGTCATTAGTAACAGGTTTAATATTTTTTGGGCGCAGACTATCTCTGCTTAGTGTAGAGTGTGATCTGCCCGGACTTTGGGTTGCGGGGGTCGAAGAGCAAAATGTTGGTGTCGCGAAAGGAGAAGCATAAGGCGTGTTCTGAATAGAGAAAGGGCTCGGCGAGATTTTCTTTTGAATGGGAAGCCCATTAAAGCCTCCACGATTGAACAAAGACGCGCTTTCTGCAGTGGTGCATCGGTTTGTTGCATCGTCCACGTAGATTAAGTCGTCGATCCTTGCCATTATGTTGAACGCTAGACTCTCTGTGACTCTTGAGTAGCTCTCGAGGATGGATTGGCCTACATCCTGTAAAAGCGAAAGAGAAAATAGTTTAAGGAAAACAATATCATGTTACAGGGAAAGGATTGTGATATCATGGTTTTATTGCTGGAAAATGATGGCAGAAAACTGATGTGTTATTATTTCACAGATTATTTTCATTGTTGAGTTCTCTACATCTGAGATGCTTCTTGTACATCTCTAACTGCTATTTTCTAATTTGTTAAATTCTTATTTCATAATTGCAATGAACTATCTGTCAGGATAGGATGGTTTTGACTCAAAAGGAAACCTCATGCATCATGCACCTGCTTTGATTTAAATGTTATATAGCAGTGCATTTATGGAAAGT
This sequence comes from Agapanthus africanus, assembly GCA_030015575.1. Lineage (NCBI taxonomy): Eukaryota > Viridiplantae > Streptophyta > Magnoliopsida > Asparagales > Amaryllidaceae > Agapanthus > Agapanthus africanus. The sequence goes on from CM057339.1 coordinate 53,439,042, forward strand.
TCATAATACTTTTTCCCATGTCGAACCAAGTACTCATCGAAGGATAAATGAGAAAAAGAAATACTTTGAAAATTCTAAATAGCTGGGCAACACAAAACTCTTAATCTTAAAAACACCCCTTAGCCTTGACCTGTAGGATTCACCCAATTGAAAGGCAGGAGAGAAAACTGGGGAACACACTTTTCGTACTGAATATTCCCAGACTCAGGGATCAGGGCTCCTCCAAGCCAAGTGAGAAAGGAACAATGGAAAATCAGTGGTTTGGGCCCATATATTCCAAGAATATTAGTAAGAGAAATGCTTTATACATTCAATTCTTCTCACTCGCTTTGTACACTTGCTGATATGACTCAAATTGGTATTTAATACGTCATGCAAGTTGCATACTATAAATCTGATATATAAAAAAAAAATCCAATACGATATTGCCAGATCTACGAGTGTACAAAATATGTGCGAAAAATTGATTGCATAAAGCATTTCTATATTAGTAATTTGAGAAGAATTATTCATAATAAAGTAGAAAGACCTTGTTGTATTGAATTTTGGTCATATCAAGAACAGTCTGAGGAAGACCAGGGTACCGATGCCTTAAACTCTGCAATAATCCCTCGGCTCTTTGTGCTAAAAACAGGGTCCGTTCTGTGTCGCTGACAAGTCCCTTAACTTTTCCACTCCATGATTTCTTCCCTTTGGAATGAATCGGATGCCTTTTACGGTCTTTGAGCTTCCACACATGTATGGCTGCTTCGATCCTGTTTGCTATTTCTAAAGTATGGTGCTCCGATGATAGGTCTAAGCAGTCGAGTAGACACTCAGGAGAAAATTGATCGGCTGTTATGTAGCGATAGATGATCTCACCTAAACATGATTTGCCATTCTGCAGAAACAATGAAAGATTTAGTAAAGCCACTACACTGAAGCATTAAAAATGTATTAATAAGCTTTCCAAATGAAGCCATTAGTTGAAAACATATGGTTACTAGAAAGATATAAGAAAAGGAATTATTTGAATGGTTGCATACCAAATATGTTACTGAACTGAAGAAGAATCCAGACAAGATCATTTGTAGATATATTCAGGAAATATTTACTCAAAACAGAGCCGATAAAATAAATACATGCTCGCTTCACGATTAACCAGAAGTGAAAGAGTAGGTAAGAAAGCAATAGTCCTGATTAGACTCATTTCCAAAGAACAAATAACTGAAAGCTAATTTGAAACAATAGATTAGGCCGAAGCAAATCTTAAATCAGCAGGAAACTGAGGCCTGCGTCAAAATCCCTAAATAAAGAGAGTATTCAGCAGAAATTATGACTACAGCAAACCAAGGTTGCTTGCATGCAGACTCAGAAGCCTCTTGCATAAGAAAAATAACATTATATAACCTAAAACATCCACAATCCAGATTTTCAGGTATTGTATCATAGATTCATAGTGTCCATAATTACAGGATAAATAAAAACCAAGGTTGCACTGCGTACCAACCAGCTGCATCATATTGCATAAGTTAGCATTATACCATAGGACTGTTTAATATGCTTTCATCCTGGTACATATGAGTATAAGCAACAATAAACACATGTATTTTATGTTCTCTTTGTGATCTACTATGCAAGCCACTTATGTCATTCCGAAAGCCACAAGAACCATCTACCAACATTTTAGAATCAACAATCATAGAAGAAGAAGCAAGATGTAAAGATAATGAAAAGTTCCACTAAAACACGACATTTCAAAGCACTAAAGAACTCAGAAAGAAAGATATCGAAATATTTTAGAATGATCCAATCATAATGATGGGGTGGCCAAGAAGGTGTTCACGAAAACATGCAGCTGTATCATACGCAAGACGGTATCATTTACCATTTTGAGCTTACAAAGAAATTAATTAGGTGCAACTGAAATTGCTTGACAAGTAATCATCAATTCCAGCAAGCATTAGACCTCACTGAATCATTTATGTGATTTGTAAATATTCTATATTGATACACATTGGAAGATTGTCTGATATAATCTGAGATAGGTAACAATGAATCTTATTTCGAGCATAATGTCAGCCAATAAAGAAAACTTGTCAGCAACATTGAAATAGAATGGACACTTTGAACATGAAGATTTCAGCAATAGTAGAGTATTTTTTTTTAAAGAAGTTGTCTAGAAGAAAATGCAGACTCATTGGAACGAATCGCCTCACATTGACGAAAGCCATAGAAACAAATAACAGTTTTTTTTAATTATACATTAGATAAAATAATTGTAATTTAAGCACTTTACAAGAAGTCAAACAGAACTTCAAACAGCAGATTAGAAGATATATGGATATGCGTTTTTCATGAGCAATTTGTTCACTTATATTTGAGTATCAGTTTGATACACATTAAAACTAGATATCAAAACAAGCAGCAGTTAATTCAGCACTAGCTACCATTGTCCATGCTAATTCTCATAGTATAGAGGCTATAAATGGCGTGTTTCAGTGTTATCTAGTAAAAATGTAAAATATTTTCAGTCACCGCCTTGAAAAATAGACAAAATGTAAGAGAAAATTAATATAGATGATCTAAGAGATGGTTTATACAAGAAACGTGTTTCTCAAATTTTGTATGGACATAACTAATTTCATATACATGTTTGACATGCAGGAAAACAAGAAATTTTATAGCAGAGTTCATGATTTCTAAATCTTTCTTTAACTCATTATGGGTTACATCTGGTCCATGGGATTATTATGGTATATCATTGTTACTTTTTGAGCTACATTTGTAAGAAATGGTATTTAGTGCATAATTACTTTCTTCGGGTACATGTCTCCTCGCAATGTATACCATATCAAATATGTTTCGTAAGTGTAAAGTGTTTTTCGTCGTCCATTGGATAGATGCACTCACTTGTCAGACGTTGTACAGATTCCCCACACCCGATGATGGACGGGATTTATTGATTGTGGAGATTCTAATTTTCGACAGCCGTGGACAAAACTGTCGTTAATTACACCTAACTTTAAGACGAGAGAACCTCCGATTAACAGGTCTCAAGATTATGCGAAATCAAATGTGAAATGTGTGTTAGAAGCGAAAGAATGCATATTTGTTCATTCATTTTTTTGGTTTATTTATATTTTATTATATTTTTTTGTTATTTTATTTTATAAGGAGAAAGTTACGGGATACCCGGGAGGGGGAACCCGGGCAGCGGGTCGGCCTTCCCCCCAGGGGGAAGCTGGGGTCGTCTCCCCACCATTGGAGGGGCACAGTGCTGGGGGCCGACCCTCCCCTTGGGGTCGGCTTAGAAGACAGCGGTGACGGGCGACATGGTTCAATTACATTCCATCAAATCATTATACATGTGCAGTTTCAGACATAATGACCTAAGAAGCACAAACACTTCTATTTGCTTGTCACGTCCATGTTCATCTCCGACGCTCCGACACGTATTGGACACTTCGCCGGACACTTGCGGACGCAGATGGGCCGTGTCCGTCCATATTGGGCATGCCCAACACTTCTAGATAGCATGGGCGGCAAATCTTTTGAATGACGGATTACCAGAAAGAGTAAATGCCACTTGTAAATAGTGTAGGGGTAAAATATCTTTCGTGACGGATTACAACTAGAAAGCAGTAAATGTCGATATCGATACCCGGGTATATGAAAATCGGCTCCAATTAATAAAGGTAAGTATTTTGTTTGTTTACACTCTTATGGATTGTATTCTTATGTGTTTTGCTTTTTAGTTTTATATATGTATATGTTTGTGCAAAAAAGAAAATTACGGTTTTGGATAAAGTTATATAACATGTGTTATTTTATTATGCTTTTAAGGTTGTATTAAAACATGTTTCTTCTTATAGTTTACTATATTTTGTTTTATATATATATATATATATATATATATATATATATATATATATAGTCGTATCCCCATGTTATCTTTTTTGAAAATTTCCTATGTCTCGTGTCCGTATCCGTGCTTCATAGATAAAGACAAAAGAAAAAAGCATAGCTTTCATAAATGTCGGCTTTTCTAATAGCAAACGCAAATAAATAAATAAGTTTAAGGACTTAATAATATAGGGAAAAACAGCCCCTTCAAATATAAATCAGTTCCAAATTGCATCCATGGTTCTAAATGTCAGATGTCAAGTTAACCGCAGTCAGAAATCAGGGTGCTTCCGTGTTAAATACCAATGATGGAAACAATCAGAATGCTTTAGTGTCGTAGCAGATGAAAGATGTGTCCTAATTATAATATTAACAAGTTTAAAAATTTATCATACATATTAAACATTATGCTTTTAATCTAAAACAGCTTAATTATATGTTTCTACCTGGAAGGCAATACATAACAATATAATAGATGGCAACATATATAATTTATTAAACTAGGACATAACCATAGACAGTGATGAAAGCGATGAAGTATAGGACCCACAGGTATCTATCATACAACCATATACATAAATTCATTAATAACAACTCACTAAAACATAAAAAGGTAAAGTCCAGACTAGGGGGAAACTTGAAATCAGAATATTTTCAAATTTTCAGCACTACATATAATTCAACATTCTTGAAAGTTGGCATGACCTGAGACTCCTAACCTGTATGCATCATTAATTCTAAATGACATGAGATGTGTAGAGAAGTCATGGCAGCACGATTTTAATAGTTACAGTAACTCCACATGACATCAACAATAAGAATTTTCATAGCGAAAAAGATTGAACATTAATAGCGTAATGCACTGTCTCAACTAATATATACTAGAATTTTTTGCACGTGCATTGCAAGTGTATACATACGTTAGATTAGATACCATGAAATGTATAGAAAATTGTTAAAAGATTTTTGGTAAAAATAGTAAATATTTTGAAATTTTGTAATAGTATCCTTACAGATTTGGGATACTATTTATCAATGAAATTTCTTGATATTAGTTTTACTCAAAGTACTGAGATTTTTTTGCTAAGAGTCATGCAAAAAGGTAATCTGAAATTTTAATTTAAATCCCTCTTACTAAAAGATAGATATGGAAAAATTTATAAGGCATGAAAGAAAATGTTCAAGGGTTATATATATATATATATATATATATATATATATATATATATATATATAAGAATAATGAAAAGAGGCCCTAGGAGGCTTTTTTGTTAGGTGGCGTCAAAAATATATATACTCTCCACCATTTTATTCAACGATCGGCACACATTATCATCGTTTTTATCATCTAAGATGCGCATACACCAAATTTCATATGATTCTACCACTTTTTTGCCGTTGAATTAGTAATATAAAAAGCTCTATTGTCGGTAAATCGTTAATTTTCCACCCACTAAATCAACGGTGAAAAAGTGGTAAAATCGCATGAAATTTGGTGTATCTGCATCTATGATAAAATAGATAGAGGTGATAGATGCCGATCGTCAAAATAAATCATGGCGGGTGTATTTTTTTGACGTCATAGGAGAAAATTCCCTCTTATAGCACCTTTCCTATATATATATATGGGTGATCTATTGCAAAGCGGTGTTTTTTAAAACGGCAACTCCCGATCTACGGCCTATTTTAACGATTCGATCCGTTCAAGTGGATCACCCCACCCTCAAATATACGTGCATGAAAAATCGAAGGATTTGAAGACCTCTAACCTATGCATCGGATGAAGTTTATGTTGCATTATCGAAAGACGTTCATTTTTCCACCCATCAATGCATTGTTTAGAGTTCTTCAAATCCTTTGATTTTTCATAATCCTATTTGAGGGTTGGGTGATCAACATGAACGATTCGGGCCGTTCAAATATGTCGTGGATCGAGAGCTCGCATTTTTAAAAAACGTGGACCAGTTTGCATTGGATCACTCCCATATATATATATATATATATATATATATATATATATATATATATATATATAATCATCCTACCCTCAAATGTATGTGTACGAAAAATCAAAGGATTTAAAAACCTCTAACATATGCATCGAATGAGTGCAAAATGAATGTCTTTCAATATTGCAACATAAACTCCATCTAATACATTAGTTAGAGCTATTTAAATCCTTTAATTTTTCATACACATAGACTTGAAGGTAGAGTGATCAACTTGAACGGTTAGGATCGTTCAAATATGTCGTGGATCGAGAGTTCCTGTTTTTAAAAAACACGGATCAGTTTGCAATAGAGCGCTCTCCTATATATATGTGTGTGTATGGGGGGAGTGAGATATATATGTAAGAAAAATCAAGAGATTTAAAGACCTCTAGCCTATGCATCGATGGGTGCAAAAATGAACGTCTTTCAAAAATGCAACATAAACGTCTTCCGATGCATAGGTTAGAGGTCTTTAAATCCTTTGATTTTTCATACACATATATTTGGGGATAGGGTGATCAGCTTGAACGGATTGGATCGTTAAAATATACCATAGATTGGGAGTTCCCGTTTTTAAAAAACACAGACCGGTTTGCAATGGAACACTATATATATATATATATAATTTTGGTTAGTAAGAGAGAGAGATGGGTGGCATTTTAGAATTAAGCAGAGGAGGAAGAAATATTCTAATTTTTTTTATTTGAAAAAAGTAAGAGAAGGCCTCATGGCACCCCCTAGAGTTCTAGTTATAACAGTTGAGATAGCACTAAATTGACAAATATAAGCAACAAGATTCTCTCATTTAATATAAAGACCCACAAAACTGATAAAAACTTAATGAGCTGAATAATCAATTCAATGACCAACTAATGACTTCAACTTTAAATAACTTATTAACTTGAAATCTCCTTGTTCTATGATTCCCATCAATTCCCTTGTATGAATTGCATAATATCTATATATGCCTATGGACATGGAATTATCATATGGAAGTAGTCGTTTTCCATATTGCAACTGTCTTTACTGTGGTAGTAAAGGTCTGTTGTTGTTGATTGTAAGTTTCTTGTTCTTGGAGCTTTGAGGTGAGCAAAGAACTATTGCCATGTCCCCCAACTAAATATAGGATACCAATAATGCTCCATCTGTCCAGAATGTGTAACAACTCTTGAAAAATTATTATTTCCTTCATCCATGATTGTTTTCCAATTATTCAGTATGATTGTATGTGTATGATTTATGCAAAGATGGATACGATTTAAAACATGCTAGAATTCAAAAGCCACCTATTCAATATCTTTATATCACGCTACACGTTCACATAAAATGGCTTCAGTCGGATATGATGCATATGTTATGAAGAAAACAGTAAGAATATGTAGCAAACATAAGCCTTGTTTTGGCAAACAGTTAAAGATGAATCCATCAAAGGCATCACCTAATGCACTGGAACCTGGCTTAGCCTTCGCTATCTTGTAATTTAAGTGTGCAACTGCATATTCATGTGTACTGGTTGGACTATAGCCCAAGACTAAACAATAATCACAAAATGAGACATGTCATTTTCTTGTCTATCCATGTAGCATATGCCCATGATTTAGAGAAAATATAATCCACATAAAAACCATCATTAATTCTTATCACCATCTAAGCCTTTTCCCATCAAATTGGGTCGGCGAGACAAAGTTTTATAATTGACTCACAGACCGTTGATCTACTGTCAACCATCTCTTGATTAGTTAAACCAACGAAACAATGAACAATAGAGATGACTGCCATGATCCTAGACAACTAGGTGGCATCCTCAGAATAGGGAAAAGGTATGAAAAGGGAAAATGATAATTTTAGTATAGGTTGCTATAAGCCAACACTTGTACGTTTTGATGCTGCATGCCGCAAGACAAATGCATGTGCCAAAACTTAGTTTTACTCAGCTAATCTGATGCGCTTAAAAACTATTAAACCAAACAGAAATTCCACTAAAATAAATTCCAGATTTACCTTAGGCAAGGTCTCCAAATATGCGTCGGGTATTTCCATCTCAGCAAGCACTCCACTATTAATCGCCATAGCCGCCTTAAGAATCTGATTCGCACAATCTCGACATTGTTGTAGCCTCTTCCTTGCTTCTTCCGACAACCCATTTGGCGGGACCCGCGGACACGGCAGCCACCATTTCTCTTCTTGTCTCAATGAAGGCCTCCCAAAAGAAGAAGGGTAGGACCCGCTTCCATCCTCTTCATCAGCAACCAAAATTCCCCTATCAACATACCAAAACTCAGTATCCCTAAACCCATTGAGCATCCCCAAAAGCATGGCATCGAGCTTCTTGAGTGCGGGCAAATTCATGTGGAGATCGGTGCGAGGATGAGAAACCATCACTTCAAATGTCCCACCACCAGGAAATTCTTGAACAGAGGGGATGAGTTCTACTATCGAATCACTAACACATAACAACCATTCCATCTCACGACGCCACATTGCCTTCTTTTGCGGTGCCAATGGTTCTAATCTCCACAGCTCGCCAAATACAGTAGCTAAACCAATTGATTTTACATGAAAACAATCAGTTCATGCAAATTGCGGAAGAATGAAATTTAAACAATTAAAAATACTCATCTCATTTTACCTGAGAGATTGGTAATAGCATTGGATATGGCAAGGGCAGTGCAAACCCCCTTTCCTCCACCAGACATATCTTCGCCAAGGAGAAGCTTTGCAAATCTTTCCTTCATCATCTCAACCTCTGAGATATAAAGTTATGAATCAGCTACAAAAAATTTAAATTTTTTCATTTAATATATTAATAAAAAATATTCACCGAATTCATCCATCTCCATTTCCCTTTTATATCCAAAAACCCTAATTCTGCCATTTTTTAGTTAGCAAATCTATTTCTTTTTATTATAATGATCGGAAATTTCCCTAAATTGACTTGCATTTTTTTAAATTTTTCTACTTTCCCATTCGAAAACAAATACAAATCGAAACCATTATACAAAAAGCATCAGATCTATAAAAAAAACCTAAACGTATTTTCCAAATAAAGCAACAAACCGTCTAAATCGGTCTCTGGCTTCTCGATCTTGCCATCCCAAAACACCGCGTCCGAATCCGGCATCATCACTGCCGCGGCCTGCGCCGTCTTCATCGGCGACGACGCCATCGAGCTCGACGCCCCACCTCCTCCTCCGCCGACAGCGAACCTCCACGCCGAGAAGTGCGAGGAGGTCTCCGACTCGCTGAGGTCAGGGCTGGCGCTGTATCCCCCGCATCGATCGCTCTGCTGATCCGACTGATCCTCTGACGTCACGCTCCCCATTGCTACGAAATCTCACCAAAAATGCAGCTTTTTTTCGCTCCAAACCCTAACCCTAACCCTAGCAATTTCGATCTGACATTGTTGCGAATGGGGAAAGGGCAAAGGCGCGAAACAACAGCAGCTCTGGGTTCTTTTGTTTGCTTTCTCTCTCGAAGAGGGGAGAGAAAGTATAACGAGAGAGAAGGCTATCACTCACTGTCGCTTGCTGCTTTTTTTTTCTCTCTCTAGAAAACCTAAAGGAGCTTGCAGGCGTCTGTCTGAGATTCTTTTTCAGGACGATGGGCCCCACTTTTATTTTTATTTTGTTTTATTTTCACCGGGTTTTTATCCTGATGTGGACCCATAATTTATTGGAGTATTTTTTGGTATGACAATATTTTCAAACCCTTATTCGATAAGCCCCCTCGATTTTTTGTTTAACATAAATTTGATTATTTGAAGGTAACTGATTGATCGTAAAAAATTGTTTTTGTAAATAACCGCAGTCAAGACGGTGTCGCTAATAACTAGCCGCGATGAGTACGGGCCGTCCGCAAGAAAACGTGAACTATTTTCTTACTTTAGACGAGTTGATGAAAATGGATGATTGTTTGTCGTTATATTTTAAAACGGATATAAGATTTATAATGAAAAGGGTTGTAAGGTTCATAGGACTTGATAGTAATGGATAAATAATTAAAAATGACTCTTGTATCTTTTAATAGTTTAAAACTAGATCAATAGTGATGAATGTAGATTAAGGTTTTTTGGAAGAAACTAAGGTTTCCTCACTGTTAACCCTTGTCCTTTCAATGATCCCTATTCATATTTAGCCCTTAACAAAACAAGTGTTAGACCAATCTCAAATCGTGGTCGACCCTATCAATAAATTGATAGCGCGCCCGATAAGGAGGTTAATATTTATTTTGCTAAACTTTATAAACTTTAAAATATATAAAAGAAGTTAAAAAATCTTTTCATCGATTGTCGTACCTTATCCTACGAACCCTAGCAAGATAGAAATTACTCTCTCATGATTAACTTAGAAGAGAGGATGAAGGTGAATGAAAGCATAATGAAAATACAGAAAAGTAAGTGCAAAAATTAAATGCGAAAAGTAAATGCAAAAAGAAATAAACTAAAAACTTCTTTTATTAATCAACTATTGCATTTACAATTCTCCTTAAAAAGTCGATTACAAGAACGCTCGTTTGCTCTAAATCTCTCTCTTGTTGGAGGTAGATAAATAGATGATGATCACTCGGATACGTGGATCTCTTAAGCTTTTCGGTGATGATTTTCAATGTACAGCTCTCGGTCGTTTTATTTAGTTCTTAAAATCAGAAAGCCTAGATTCCATATAGGAATATATGCAATTAAGATTATGATCCTAAAATCTCACATCCAATGGCCCAGATTTGACCGCTGAACCGCCACAAAATGTCACGTTTGGCCGCCCTTCCGCCACGCTTTGGTGAGATCATGGCTTGGGATATTTTCTGGCTTCTTGTGTTGACATATGGAGATCATTCTGATGTCTAGATTCTAAAAACAATGCTCTGAGTCTCTGTCGTTGCTAGATCTCTCGATTTGTTTATAAATTTTGGCAGATTCGGTTTCGATATCCCAATTTGACTCGGATCTCTTACTTGGATTTCAGACCTGAGCTAATATCTGCATAATATCTCAAATCAAAGTGTTAGCAGCATTTGGTATTTTTGAGATATTATTCTAACCATTTATATAATATAATATCTTAAGAATATTGATTAGAAATATTTGATATGATATGCATATTTTAATTTATAAATATTTCATTTAAATATTATATGCATATATTTCCCCTCATTATATTAATTATAATGTAGAAATATATGATAATAAACTTTTTACAAATAAACCCTTATATGTTCTATATTTACAATAAACACATTTTAGTACTTAACAATAATAGGGAAAATATCCATTCAAATGTGTAATATTTTAGATTAATCAAGTACCCTCAAACTTATTTTTGATTGTCCCGAGCAAACTAATTATTAAAGAGAAAAAGAAAAGCCTAACTAGCACACTTTCGTCGGCAACACGATTGCACCGAGTACGTGCAACAGGCCTTTAAACCTCTAGGTGTACTTAGTAGGATGAGTGTTGTCTTCTGAGGGTTTTCAGCTGATTACACCCATAAAATCCCTTAATAAAAGAAAGCAGATGACAGTTGCATATAAAGATAAAGAACACATAAAAAAAGAACTTGAAAATAAGAGTTTCAAACTATACTAGCTTTTAGTTGCCATTAGTCCTATCTTAATAGTCATGAAAAGATGTCAAAAATCGCATCATCTCTCAATAAAATATCATCTTTAGTCTTCCTCTCTACCTTTCTTTCAAATATCGATCATATACCCCTACGTGTGTGTAAAAGACATCCCTCCACTTAGAGAATTCAATTCAAGCTATCATACTCTTGTCCATCTTCCTTAGTAATTTTTAGTCGGTGAATATTTTCAGATGGAATTGCTCACACATTCTTCATGCGACCGTTAATATTCTAGTCTTGCAACACCTAAAGCTTAGTAGTGACTCATAAACCAGTTGGTCTCAGGCACTGGGTGATAAGGCACCCTCGCAATATTTTTTTTCTGCTGCCTTAAGAAATTACAAAACCAGTGTTCATTTATCTTCACCATTTATATTTTATGTGTCATTTATATTTTTTTCCTTCATACTAAGGCTTTTAGACAAGAGCATTTCAAGGTATCATCTACTATCCCAAGTTTTAAGATGTGTGCAAATGCGTATAGTAGGGTATCAACACTCAGATGTTTGGACTCAAAAGTAGAGACTATTTTTCAGACTAATTTCTATTCTCAGATTAGTGATTCCTTTCATCTTATCGACCCTTGGGACAACAGCTCATGACTACCTATTACTACCTTCGTTTTAAAACATCTAATTTTCTTACTTTTCTTGAATCTGTTTCTATTTTTCATATGTATTTTTCACTTTCTAACTTTTATTATCAATTTTTTTTGTGTTTTTATTTAGTATAATGCAAAATGATGCGTGTCACGCTCCGCTTCCCAGTGTACGGGCAGAGGACGCGACGAGTCCGCTACGCATTTACTCAGAAGTAAACACGCTAAGCGTATCTAAGCAATATAAAATAAAATGTACACAAGAGATAATATGTAAATAAACAACAACTTTATTTATTAAACATTCTTTTTACAATACAGCTGAAATGTAAATATATGGAATGAAAGCAATGCCTAAACAATGGCATAACAGAAATAAAAATGAAATATACAAGTAAACTAGAGCTCCGGGTCAAACGCTAGCTGATCCAAGTCCTCGCTGGTGGGCTCTGTCTCCAGAAGGTCCGATCCACCTGATAACATTCCAAAGAAAGAAGAAAAGGAATGTCGTCAGCGAACAATCGCTCGGTAAGTCCCAAAGATGAGAGAGGAGTAGAATAGACAGAGAAAGAGTATAGTTTTATAATAGTTTATTATAAAGTTAGCGCAGTTGTTTGTAGCTTGGTACAGAAAATTCCAGTGTATATGAGAGGAGTCCCATTTACACCGGAGACTTTGGTAACCCATAATACAAGGCTCTGTCGATAATACCACGGAACAACGGCATGGATGTAATTACGTCTTAAGTGACCATCTCGCGACACCTTTAACATGTTCCGTACCAGTCTACCCCTTTATAACCCCGTAGTGTTTATGTATTAATTGTATGGATTGTATTGTCTTGTCTTGTATTATAAATTGTATGGATGGATGACTTGCTGAAACCATGATATCAGTAAATGGAACGGATATAATGGATGAACATGTAGATGGAGTATATCTATGGTTCGGTTCAGTCAATATAGATTGATAGATTGAACAGTTTGAATATATGGATTCATGGATTCATATTGAATTGTAGTTTGATACTTGAATCATATTCAAGTCAGATTGATTATATTGAAACTCAGTCTGAGTCAACCAATTAGAAAAGAAATTGAAGTCCTGAATTATGTTTTGGTGCTATCGGTAACTGCTGCACATGGACAGCAAGATTTGTGTCTTTTTCAAAGACAATTACCGTGTTGATAACACCGTTTGTTAAATTGTCTACCTTAAATAGGCAAGCACCCATATCTCCGGCTCCCTGAGGCTCAAGAGACTGGTTCCGCTTAAACCTATGTTTACTAGGGTCCTTATTGTAAATTGGTATAACTTGAGAAGGTTTTATGTAAAAATAATTTTGTATAATTTTCAAAATACACCTCAAGTATTTTATTATCGTCTTTAGCGTTTTCATGGATGTATATTTTATCAATGTGGCATTTATAGTGAATAAAACTTAATTTCATAATAGATGGTATTTATTTGTAATATTGGAATTATATGGTATTTTCTTGTAAATGGGATGTTTTCTTGAATTTTGGAAATGCGGAATATTATAAATATTAAAAATAGATATTTTGATATTATTTACATATATATTAATTTATTAAAAATATAAGTTTTATTTATAATAGAAATCACATTTTCTAAAGCCAATTGTATTTTAAATCTTTCGAGATCGTATGTGTCACGACCCGAAAGTATGGAACGTGACTGGCACTTAGATTACGAGACGTCTAAACGCGTAACGTAAACTAAGTCAGCCAAAACCCAGAAAATCTAAACCAAGACCAAAAGAATGAAGGAAACCTTTCATGAAAACAACTTGAAATCAATTAAGTTGCATTGAACCCCTTTTAAAAAAACATCAAAAATTTCCGAAAATTTCGGCAGAGTCTCCTTTGTAAATTCTATCCCCCAAAATGGGTACAACAAGATATATAAACTGTAATCACAAAATGGCATCCCCAAGCGGGAGCTAGCTCTTCGCCCAAGGCGGATCACAACCACACGCAATATATATATATGTAATCTCAAGAAAAGAGCATAAAGAAATGCGAAATATAAGAAAACACAACGTCGGCTCAAGTGAGCTCGACCCAAAAGAAACCACATATACACAAATCTCTCAGTCTTATCACTAAGTCGCATATACACATAAGAAATGGTAGATGGAGAATACTAGATACAAAAATAGTACAAAAGAGATAAAAGTGCTCTCACAACCTACCTACGAGCAATGTCGCGAGTCTGAGCAAAAGAAATCACTAATAAGATAAGCCGCCGCTACTAGGCTGATGAGTCCGACCTGCAAGACACTGTGACACAACGGGGGTGAGTTGCCAGCCCGTGAGTAGAATGTAATATCTAATAAGGCTATCGTAAGAATGCACGCAAATGCGTCACAGCATGTATGTCCAGATGTTATGTAATACCTCTACTATGCATGCACATGTATGCAATGTCAATACTAAATCTTTAAGTGTTTTAAAAGCTATGAGTTCTGCATTCTTAATTTTAGAAAAAGAATATCGGTATAATAGCTAAATACCATCAAGAAATCATCTGAAACCCGTGTCAAGTATCGACACCAAATATGAAGACACATCTGTCTCAATGTCTCACTATATCAATATCTCAATACATCGGGCTCCGTCAGTCCGGATCGGCCCATATCATCAAATCTCACGACAACGGTCGGTATCCTTCGGATATCCGCCGCGCCAGACATCACCGGTAGGTAGTCTTCCCCTGCCAGGCTCATCGTCTACAACTCAATCTTCTTGCCCCGGGTACCATATCGGGCCCACCATGTACCCGAGACGGTTCATCCACTCCTCGAATCGGGTCTCGAAATCCAACAGAAAACATGAAAACTCATGGTGGACGACACATACATCACGAGAAAACCGCAACTTTGTTTTAAAAATAATAAATATAAGCTTTTGTTAAATTCTTGCGGTTTTCCCCAAAATCCAGAAATCGCAGCAATACTGAAATCCTCAAGAAAATCATAATACCCAAGATGTTGTATATGATAATGTCTATGATATCAAGATATGCGATGTGATTTGTGGCTAGAAATCTATGTAAGTATGATGATGATGCGAGGTATATACATGCTATGCGATTTCATATATCATGTATGATGCAAGTGGTGATACTAAGCTAAACAGGTTCTATGGTGCTCGTGGCATGGCAATTACCAAAGGCGTGTGTGTCACATGAATAGTGCGCGTGCAACAGGAGCCAATGGTAATGGTGTTCGTGTCCTACGAAGTGATATCGCATATGTGTATATGGATATCATATGCAAATCTTGCAGATGAGTAGCTATAAATGTATGAAATGTGAATTAGGGGGGGTTAGCTAACTAACAATGCAATCTTGCAAGAAATCAAGTAATCCTAACTAGGGGGCGCCTCGCGCCATCCAGACGATTCCCCCATAGATGAATACATCTACTCACCTGAATGCCTCGCTAATCCGATCCAACCACCGCCTTACCTTTGCACGCCGCGTCCGATATTTCCGCGACCAATCCTAGAATTGCATAATACACAATATAAGATTATAGATTCCTGAAATGACACAACTCACAATATGAAAAGATCGACGCTCTTGAATTAATCACAACGTGCACTCGGTACGCGGAAAATACACGAAAATCGCTAAAACCTTAACTAAAATCGCCGTTTCGGGGCAATCGTCAAAACTAAAACCCGACAAGACAAAACCCCGCATTCGCGCACACTAATAGTCGTCTGAGATGCTAATTATATCGCCAATATAACGCAATTAGATCACCTCCTAAAGTTTTAGAAAAACTAGTAAGCATTGACATAGAAATATCGATGCAATTATCGCGATTTAACGGTGTAGCGATCGCTACATCGCACAAACAACCATTCTAATCAACTAGATAGCCAAAACCCTAACTTAAACCCATCAACCATGCTACAAACCCTAATTACAACACCAAACCTTTACTAGAATTTCCTAAACAAGAATTCATAACCAAATTACACACTAAAACTACTAAATCTAGCAAATTAAACTACAATTAACAACTAGATTAGGATTTATACCTCCCAAGTGTTGATTCCCTTGCACTAAACCTCTAAAGTGGCCTCTTTTCCCTTTGCTTTAGACCAACTAGGGTTTGAGAAAGGATGGCTTAGGGTTTTGGATTGAATTTGTGAAGGAAAAATGTGAATTTTTATGGATTTCGGAGGATTTTTGCAAGAATTTTGATGCAAGAATTTGGAGGAAATGGGGCTGTTTTTCTACAACAATTTCGACCAGAGGAGAGTAAGGGAGAGATGTGAGGGAAAGGTGTAGAATTTTCTACACAAAAGTCCTTCACAAGATCAATAAATGACCATCACATCAAATTTTACAAAAAAAAAACCCTTTTAATTCATTTTCAAACCATTTTAAACCACAAAACAACTAAACTTGAAATGTTTATATAAATTTTTGTTACACTATATTTTAGTTTATTATGATTCCTAATTATGTAAATTACCCAATTAAATTTGTATTTATCACTAATTAAATGTATTTTTAAAAGCTTAAAATAATATTAAAAATAATTAATTAAGGAAAAAAAATTAATTAACTAGAAAATTTTAAGTGGCATTTTAGTGACCAATTTATAGTAATATCTTATCTAAATTTGTATAATAAGGTCTATAATGAAAATACCTATTTTGACTTTTTACGGAAAAGACTGCTAATTTAGCCGATTACCGAAAAACTGCCTAAACGATTTTCGAAGCGTTACAATCTTCTCCCCTTAAAGAAATTCGGTCCCTGAATTTAGAATTTAACTACGCGTACCTTCAAAAAGATAGGGATATCTCTTCCTCATCTCGATCTCGGTCTCCCAGGTGACCTCCTCGCTGTTCGGGCAACGCCAAAGGACCTTGACGGACGGTATAGCCTTCGACCTCAATTTCTTCACCTGCCAATCCAAAATGACCACCGGCTGCTCAGTGAATGAAAGATCACGCTCTAGCTGAATCGTCTGTTGCTGAATCGTATGGGAAGGATCATGAAGGTACTTGCGGAGTATCGAAACATGGAACACGGGGTGAACATCGGGGAAGCTGGGCGGAAGAGCTAACCGATAAGCGACTGGACCAACACGCTCTAGGATCTCGAAGGGACCAACATATCTAGCACTAAGTTTCCCTTTCCGCCCAAATCTCATCACACCCTTCATCGGAGAGACCTTCAGGAAAACATGATCGCCAACAGCGAATTCGAGTCGACGACGGCGCCTGTCAGCATATGATTTCTGCCTACTCTGTGCCGCTCTCATCCTGTCCCAAATCAGCTGTATCTTCTCGGTCGTCTCCTGTACGATCTGCGAGCCCAAAATACTGCTCTCCCTGAGCTCTGTCCAACACACAGGCGATCGACATCTCCTCCTGTATAAAGCCTCGAAAGGTGCCATCTGAATCGTCTCCTAGAAGCTATTATTGTAGGAGAACTCGATCAAAGGCAAATAACGATCCCAGCTACCACCGAAATCTAAAACACAAGCTCTGAGCATGTCCTCAAGAGTCTGAATAGTACGCTCCGACTGACCGTCAGTCTGCGGGTGAAAGGCTGTGCTAAAACTCAATCGGGTGCCCAAAGCTTCCTGAAGTTTCTGCCATAATCGGCTGGTAAACTGGGTGCCCCGGTCGGACACGATGCAAGTCGGAACACCATGCAGTCGCACGATCTCATCAATATAAAGCTGGGCGTACTGAGAAAATCCAAAAGTGGTCTTCACTGGCAGGAAGTGAGCCGCTTTCGTCAGTCGATCCACAATCACCCAAATAGAGTCATATCCTCGACTGGTCCTGGGTAGACCCACAATGAAGTCCATGGAGACATGTTCCCACTTCCACTCAGGGATGGGCAAAGGCAGTAACTCGCCGGCTGGCCTCTGGTGCTCGGCCTTGACTCGCTGACAAGTCAGGCATCTCGACACAAAGTTGTTGGGGTAAAAATTTACACCCCGGTTGACCAAGTCAAAATCAAAGTCAACCCCAAGCCAAGTGGGCCCAAGCCCAGATCCAGTGGGCCCATGCCCGGGTCGAGCCCGAACATGAAGCGGCCGGCCTCCCCCCATGCCAAGATAAAAAATTTGTAATAAATAATTTTGTGGCATTTCTTTTATTTTATTTTATGGATAAATGTAAGAAAAATAGGCATAAAGCCAAATTTTTGTAAAGCCCATGGCTTATGTGTAAAAAGAAATGGCACATGAGCCATGGGATAGGCAAAATGCCATTTTGTGAAGCCCAAGGGGCTATGTGTAAAGTGTATGGCCTATAAAGGCAAAGATAATGAAATATCTAAACAACTTTTCTCTCTCCAAAAATGTTTCAGATCTGAGATCTTTCTTCCTTCTTCAAGGTTCCAAAACCTTCTTCTTTCTTTTGAATTAAATCAAGAGTTTTACTCTTTCTTTTTCAAAAACTAAATAGTTTTCCACCACAAAACCCATTAAGGGGAACTCAAATCTGCCATCAGATCTCAAAAAGAAAAGATTTTTAAAACTCACATCTCTTTATCTCCAAGATCCGGCCAGTAAAGGAAGAAGAAGGACCCATTTCCTTAACCCAAAGCATCTTAGGAGTTTAACTCCATCCTATTTTATCTTTAGAGAATTTCCGAGGCTAAAAAAAAAACCCTTTTTCCTCACTGGTGCGCTAGCGCTCGAGCGCAAAGCGCCCACGTGCCGACACGTGGCGCGCTTGCGCTCCAGCGCACTGCGCTCGAGCGCAAAAAGCCCATGTGCCGATACGAGGCGCGCTTACGCTCCAGCGCCTCGCGCTCGAGCGCAAAGCGCCCACATGCCGACACGTGGCGCGCTTGCGCTCCAGCGCCTCGCGCTCGAGTGCAAAGCGCCCACGTGCCGACACGTGGCGCGCTTGCGCTCTAGCATGCTTGCGCTCTGCGCTCGAGCGCAAAGCGCCCTCGTGCCGACACGTGGCGTGTTGCGCTCCAGCGCTCTGCGCTCGAGCGCAAAGCGCCCTCGTGCCGACACGTGGCGCGTTGCGCTCGAGCGCAAAGCGCCCACGTGCCGACACGTGGCGCGCTTGCGCTCAAGCGCCTAGGCGCTGGCCCCACGCATCCTTTGGATGTATTTTTTCCCTTTATTTATATATACATGTATATATATACATATGCATACATTTGTACACATACACATACTCCACGACACTGTCCCTGTTAGAAAAAATTTCTAACGGGGCGCTGCCCCGCACCCCGCAAGGGGGCTGCTGGCCCCCTTGACCCCCAGCCCGCTATCCGGGTAGCGGGACCCCCGTAAAAACTCTGCGTGGCTCCCGATATGTCCAAACCCCCCTTTCAAAACAACACACACGTACACTGCACATTGAGTTCGCACGACCAGTTCAACCCGTCAATCGGAGGTTCCCTCGCTCCCAAAGGCGAGGGGTAATTAACGACAACTTAGTCCGCGGCTGCCGGAGATTCGTATCCCCACAATCATTAAACCCCCGGCCTACCCTAGGCGAGGGGAATCTGTAGTACGCCTGACAAGCATGCGCGTATTCCCATCTCAATGGGGTGACGAAAAACACCCTACAGATTCTGGCACGCCCGGTGGGACCCTTCTCTCCTCCCATATTTCGGGTTAAACGTTCATGCGAACTCAATAAATATACATGTCGATTGTCTATACTGAAATGATGGTTTTTTTTTCTTTTTCTTCTCTGTGCAGCAATCAACCTTCGACGACAATGTCTCCCCAGACGAATTCAGCTTCCAACGTGACCCCGATTCCGTACGTGGTCAAGATCAACGCTTGTGTGGTTCTCCCCACAAGCCTCAGTCGACAGTGGGAGGAACCGCCCCGCCAGTTTGGCTCCGTCATCATCTACCCTGCCGGAAGCGCTCATCTGGCAGAAATCCCGACGAAACAGGCAGCCAAGCCGGTCTCGAGGGGCAAGAGGCCGAATGTCGTGATCGCCAAGGCACCACAACCGAAACTTAAGACGGTGTGTGAACGATTCTCTGATGCTCCAGCGGGGGGCAAGAACTCCGGTACAAAGGGCGACATCCAATGTTGAGGACGAGCTCAGGCGATTACTCCAACAAATGCACAATCGAGCGTATCTCCAAGGCCCTCCATCGCCCGGTCTGCGACGTCTTCCCAAAGAGTTGAAGTCTGCCAGGTGCTTAGAACAGAAAAGTTAAGGCAGAAGCGGCTCAGGTATCGAGCTAATAAGAGGGCCAAGGCTTCAGCCAAATGGAATCGTGTGAAGTTCCAAGTGCAGGGTTGCCCCGCGACGACGGCTGAGTCGGACGTGAGAATCAGCAATTCCTTCGAGCCTCTGAAGTGGATTCAGAAAAATGCCATGGCCGCCAGAATCAAGAAGACAGCGGTCCGAACAATGCTACAAAGAGACGTGTCCCGGCCCCAACAGAAAAGGTATGACACTGTCTCTTCAAGAGTCTATCAAGCACTTTGTGCCGCACGAAAGCCGCGGGGCAAACCCAAAAAAGAAGCGCCAGCACCATTCAAGAACCTGGTTAGGCCAGCCGCCTTCAATCGACTACCAGCTACCGAAGCAAGGGGGTCAAGACAACGATCCCTGAAATCAGCCGTCAATGATAGAAAGACGGCCGGATATATCATCCATACGGTCTATATGGCGGGCGGGCGCCCCAGCGACAACCTTCGCAGCAAAAGCAAGGATGGGGCCACCACATCCCAAGCCCAATCTAGCCTGAATGTGGTTGCCGCCGCCCAAGAACAGCCGCCCCCGCTAGATGAAGAAAACCCTCTCGATGAGGATGATAGGCAGAAAGACCCCTCGGTCCATGCAGAGTCAAACTCGGACAGCGAGGAAGAGCCGACTTTCCGCCCCAGGACTGTGGAGCAAGAGCTGCTTCAAGAGCTTCGAAAACAGCTCAGGAGCAAAGATAAAGAGATGGCCAAGCTCTATTCGAAGATTGACGACTTAACGAACGTGGTGATGCAGCTTACGGCTCAAATTGCTCGAGCGCCTCCCAATCAAGCACAAGCCCCTACTAATCAGCCGGGTGATGACAATCCGAGGCAGCCAATGCCTGTTCCTTTGGGTCCAAGACTGGTCGAGCCGCATGAAAGCCGGCCACACTCCGCTTCTGGGGACGCCTTGGCCCCAGATAGCACTATCCCGCTAACACAGGATCGGATAATAGATTTGGTCACCAGTAAGGTTAAAATATTGGTGGCCGAAGCTGAAGCTCAGAAAGAGATCGGCAGTAGTGGGCGGCCATATCCCGCGCAGTACGATCTGATTGAGTTCCCAAGCGGCTACGTCATTCCTAAGTTTGGAAGATTTGATGGAACGGGGAATGCAAATCAGCACGTCGCCCACTTCAAAGCATCGTGCGGAAATACAGGGGGCAATGACGCGCTTCTTCTTCGTCAGTTTGTCAACAGCCTGACCGGCGTCGCCTTCGACTGGTATGCAAGTATACCGGACGGGTCCGTCATTACCTTTACCCAAATGGAGTCCCTGTTTCGGCAAAGGTTCATGAGTGTCAGTGTTAAAATCTCCATTGCCGACCTTGTGAGGACCAAGCCAGGGAAGAATGAAAGCAACACCGACTTTATCGTCCGATGGCGTAATCTCACAGTTAAGTGCGAACCGCCGCTGGAGCAGGACCAGTCCGTCAGCCTTCTCATTGGGAACCTCAGCAATTGGATGGTCCCATTCTTGTGTACAGCGGGCCTCAAGACATTCCAGGAGCTAACCAAGAAAGTCCAAATGCTGGAATGCTCGAAGCAAGAGTCTCCGCCAGACTCTCAGAGAGATAAAACTTGGAAAAGCAAGCGGGACGACAACCGTAGAAGCGGGAGTTCCAGCAGTACCAATGTTTTCAATGCCTCCGACAATGAAGAAAAGCGAAGGGCGGGCGAATCCAAAACCAACCGGTCTCAAAAGCCATTGCTGGGAGGAGACGGGCCTTCCCTAGAGGAGAAAAAGAACAAGGTTTACTCTTTCAGAAGGGACAAGGTCCGCAAGATATTTAAAGATGCCTTGAACAATGGCCTACAATTGCCGGAGTCGAAAAGACCCCAAGAAGCAAAAATGACCGACAATCCTCTGTATTGCCCGTACCACCGAGTAGTGAGCCATGCGATCGAGGATTGCTATATCTTCAAAGACTGGGTCGAGAAGCAGTACAAGGCTGGAGAAATCGAGCTGTCCAAAAGTGTGTTGGTGAACAATCAAGTTGCAACCACCAACTTTATACAGACAGAAACTGAAGCCTTCTGGGAGCAGACAGCCGAACCCACTGCCCTGAGAAATGAAACGGACTCATCGCGGCCTCCGTGGAGTACGCACATATCTAATAAGATGAAGAAGATGATAAAGCTACTTCGGAAGGAACCCAGGATGGAATGGGAAGGGCAGAAGAAGCCTACCAGTCCAGCTGCCAATGCGGCTCCATCAGGCTCAAAATCCAAGAAGCTCAAGAAGAAGAAAAGTGCAGCTCAGCGCGAAAAAGTGTCTGCAAGGAGATCGACCATTCAAAAATATATCGATTCCCTCGAAGAATATGAACAAAAGGAAAGAACATTAATTCAATTGAAGGAGTTCTTCCTTGTACAAGATGCTGAAATTCTGGAGGAGTTAGAAGAAGACTCCAATGAAGAGGTCCCAGTAGTGACCTGCTACGCCATCTATCTTGGCAGCGACTTCGAGGATGAGCTCTGTTTTCCCGAAGAGGACGAGGAGCTCACCACAAAGGCCAATCAAATCTAGCTCAGAAGCGGCAGGGCTCTACCGCAAAATCAGGGCAACGCCCCAAAAGGGAAGGAAAAACAAGTCGCTAATGAAGAAGATGGCAGAGAACCGGCTGATGAAAACATAAGTCCTTCCTCGGTAGACTATAATGTCTTGGCACATCTCCGGAAGCTTCCGTCTCTCCTGAGCATCTACGATACCTTGGTCCTATCTAAGGAGCTTAGAGATGTTCTCATTCACGCTCTACAAAACCCCGAGCGGTATCAGGCTCACTTTGCGGAAATTAATATGAAAGAAGCCCAGCACGCTTTGCATGCCGCCGCAGTCACATTTAAGGATGAAGACTTGCTACTGGGAACGGCTGAGCATAATCGGCCGCTTTGCGTGACCGGGTACAGCGATGGAGATCGAATTAATCGCATATTGATTGATCCGGGGTCCTCAGTGAACATCATGAACTTGCAAACTCTGAAGAGTTTGTCAATGGACGTCCGACATCTGTCAAGGGAAAGGATTGTCATTCAAGGCTTCAACCAAAATTGCCAGCAAGTTCTGGGGTCCATAGCTCTGCCAATCAAATTCGGGGATCTGCAGACTGAAGCTAAGATATACGTGATCGATGCCGACACGTCTTATAAGATTCTCTTGGGGCGGCCGTGGCTCCACGATTACGGCATCATTCTGTCAACTCTCTATCAATGCATGAAGTATACTAAAAATGGCGAAGAAAGACGCATTGACGGAGACATCCAGCCGTTCGGTGTGCATGAAGTCCGCTATGAAGATTCTCGGTACTTTATGAACCACCAAAATGCTAAGCCACAACTGACTGAGGATAGACCGGCCCCAAGACCCAAAAGCAAATCTGCGCCGGCTGTCACTTTCAAAAGTGCGCCCACATTTCGGTAGCGACACTGATGAGTCCGACGCTGGAAGCCCATCCTTCCGTAAAACCCGCCCTCGTTTCTGCAGCGATACGGACGAATCTGTTACTGAAGGCCCATCTAGCAGCAAAGTCCGCCCTCATCTTGGCAGTGACACTGAAGAGTCAGAAGAAGAGGACCTGCCATGCAACAGCTGTGCAGATCGGCCCCCCATGCAGCAAGCGAAACTACGAGAGACCTTCGAAGTCACAGAAGGGTCCCTGGCCATCACAAGGGTGCCGGAACGGATGTGCAAAGAGCTCGACGCATTGTCAGTCTCTACCGTGGACCAGCTGGAAAGTTTCTACGTCCCCGGGAGGAAAAATGGACAGAAAGGCATCCTGTTTTACGGGTCAAACCCCGTTGTGCATCCGGACGATTATTCTGTCGCATGCCTTCCATACGAGAGAGGTATAAGAGCCGTCCTCAATCCCAGATACTATGCGCCCGAGATGCGGGAATACTTTAAAAAGTGCGGATGCCGGTTATATCAAACGGAGTCCGAAGCAAAGTTTTACGAAGGGCTATGGCATCCACCCCAGGTCCGAGCACTCATCGATGGACGAATTCCAGACAGACGGGGAATAGGTTACATTCAACCTGATTCCAGAGCGTGCTACATGATCCATGTTGGTGAAGCTGGCGAAAGATCAAATGATGATGATGAGATAGCCGAGCCAGAAGAAGCTCCTCAAGAGCTTGAAGATGGCGGACAAGCAACCTTTGACGAGCTAACCGAGATTGACTTAGGAACGCCTGATAATTCGAGGCCGACCTACATCAGCTCGCTCTTGTCAGAGGAAATGAAAGCGCAGATAATTGCCCTGCTGCATGAGTTCGTCGACTGCTTCGCGTGGACATACAAAGAAATGCCTGGCCTTTCCCCTGAAGTGGCCGTACATAAGTTGGCTATATCTCCTGATGCTAAGCCAGTCAAACAAGCTCCTCGAAGAATGAGAAGGGAACTAGAAGAAAAGGTCATCGAGGAAACTAAGAAGCTCATCAATGCCGGCTTCATCAGGGAAGAGAAATATGCAGACTGGATCGCATGCATAGTCCCAGTGAAGAAGAAAAATGGGCAGATCCGAGTTTGTGTCGATTTCAGGGACCTCAACAAGGCATGTCCTAAAGTCGACTTCCCGCAACCGGTCATGGAAATGATGGTCGATGACACCTCAAATTACGAGCTGTTCACCTTTATGGATGGCTCGTCTGGATACAATCAGATCAAGATGTCACCTGAGGATGAGAAGCACACAGCATTTCGAACCCCGATCGGAATATATTGCTACAAGGTGATGCCGTTCGGATTGAAGAACGCGGGTGCTACATATCAAAGGGCAATGACCAATATCTTTGACGATCTAATCCATAAAGTCGTCGAATGTTATGTTGATGATCTGGTCGTCACGACTAAAACCAAGGCCGATCATATCCAAGATCTTAGGACCGTTCTCACCAGACTGAGGGAATACGATCTGAAGATGAATCCTCTGAAGTGCGCTTTTGGCGTGTCATCGGGAAAATTCCTGGGCTTCATAGTCCGACATCGAGGGATCGAAGTTGACCCATCAAAGATAAAGGCCATCATGGAGATGCCCCCTCCGAAGAGTCTGACGCAGCTAAGATCTTTTCAAGGCAAGCTCGCGTATATACGGAGGTTTATCTCAAATTTATCGGGAAGATGTAGGCCCTTCTCAAAGCTCATGAAGAAAAGAGCTCCTTTTATCTGGGATGCCGAATGTCAAGCAGCGTTCGAAAGCATCAAACAATACTTGTTGCACCCTCCAGTGCTGGCCGCTCCCATTCTTAATAAACCGTTGATTCTCTACACTGCCGCGCTAGATGAGTCACTCGGTGCGCTCCTCGCCCAGAATAACGAGGAGGGAAAGGAAAATGCCCTCTACTACCTCAGTCGAACTCTAGTCGGGGCGGAACACAACTATTCCCCAATCGAAAAGCAATGCCTGGCACTGATATTTGCTGTGAAGAAGCTGAGGCACTATCTGCTGGCTCATCGGGTTATGCTGATCTCCAAGGTCGACCCGCTCAAACACCTGATGACCAAAGCAAGCCTAGCCGACAGAATGGCAAGATGGGCTGTCATGCTACTTGAGTTTGACATAGTTTATACTCCTCAGAAAGCAGTAAAAGGGCAAGCTCTTGCAGACTTTCTCGCTGCTCATCCCATACCAGAAGGGTCGCCGCTAAATTGTGAGTTACCCGACGAACAAGTGTTGCACCTCGAGAATGACGAGCCATGTTGGGAGCTCTACTTCGATGGGGCCTCATCGATAAGAACCTCTAGTAAATCAAGCGTCCCGGAGATAAAAGCAGGGATAGGATTGGTGTTCATCACGCCATCAATGGGAACCTTACGGCGTTCTCTTGCTCTCACCGAGCCTCGCACAAACAATGAGGCCGAGTATGAAGCTCTGATAGCTGGTTTGGAGCTTGCCATAGAAATGGAAATCCTTCGGCTACGGGTTTACGGTGACTCCAAGCTTGTCGTCAACCAAGTAAGCGGCGACTATAAGATATACAAACCCGAGTTAGCTCGGTACAGAAGCTGGGTGGTGGAACTCATGAAACGATTCACTCACATTGAACTAATGAGAATCCCTAGAGCGTTGAACGGAAAGGCTGACGTACTCGCTCGCTTAGCCAAGGAGCTGGCTGATCCTAACATGGACGAAATTCTGATCACAGTCAGGAGCCGGCAAATTCTACCCCCAGTCTCTCTACGAGAAGAGGAAAGCGCGGAACAGAAGAGCAGTCCTGCCGAAGAAACTTCGAGCATCCAAGACGAGCCCGATTGAAGAGAACCCTTCATAGAGTACCTCCGATACGACAAGCTGCCCGAAGAAAAATCTACGAGGACTCAGCTGAAGAAAAGAGCTCTCCGATACGTATTTGTAAATGACACGTTATTCCGCAGGTCATATGACCAACTCTGGCTCAGGTGCCTGTCATCGGCCGAAGCCCAAAAGGTCATGAAAGATGTTCACTCGGGCGTTTGCGGTGCTCACCAATCTGGTCCCAAGATGCGACTTCAAATCAAACGGCTTGGGTATTACTGGCCCACCATGATACGGGACTGCGGAGAGCATGCAAAGAAATGTTATATCTACCAAATTCACGGTGATTTTATTCACAAGCATCCCAATCCATTGCATCCTACGGTGGCGTCGTGGCCCTTCGAAGTCTGGGGCACCGACATTGTTGGCCCAATTGATCCTCCGTCATCCAAAGGCCACCGGTTCATACTGGCCGCGACGGACTACTTCTCCAGATGGGCTGAAGCTGTCCCGCTAAAAAAGGTCAAGACAAGAGATATTCTGACATTCTTCCAGCATAATATTCTATACCGCTTCGGTACACCAAGAAGAATCATTTCTAACAACGGGCCTTCTTTCAAGAGTTTCAATGTCTCAAGGTTCGCTACTCAGCACAAGATAGACTGGAGATATTCCTCCATCTATAATTCAAGAGCCAATGGGCTTGCCGAAGCCTTCAATAAGACTCTATGCAAGCTCCTGAGGAAAAATGCTTCAGCCAACAAGAGAGACTGGAATCTCAAACTTCACGAAGCGTTGTGGGCATATCGTACCACGCACCGTACTCCAACACAGTCCACTTCATACTCATTGCTCTTCGGAGTGGAGGCGGTCCTCCCTCTCGAAGTCGAAGTTCCAAGCTTAAGAATGGCCGTTCAGCACGAGTTGACGGAGGAGGAAAACGTGCTCCTTCGACTTGAAGAGCTCGATGCCCTCGAAGAAAAGAGGCTCGCGGTACAGCAAAATCTGGAGCTATACCGAGCCCAAATGTCACGGGCCTATGACAAGATAACCCGTCTCCGCGCTTTTAAGAAAGGTGAATTGGTGTTGGTCCTCAAAAGACCGATTATCCCCAATCGACATGCCAAGGGAAAATTCGAGTCAAACTGGGAAGGACCATACGTCATCGAGAAAGTGTTCGACGGAGGATCCTACCAACTAATAAGTGCCGAGGGAGAAAGGCCCATGCAACCCATCAATGGCCGATATCTCAAGAAATACTACACGTAAATGCTCCAAGTCGCAGGCGAATTGAGCACATCAGCCCTACGGTCTGGATCAGACATCCTGCAAAACCATATACAATCCACGGGCGTAAATGACCCCTATCTCTCCCAAATCCTGCCGGTGATACTACTTTTAAAGTCCCACCAGCGGTAAAAAAAAAAAGAAGAAAGAAAAAAAAATAATAATAAAAAAAAATAAAAGAAATAAAAAAATAAACGGTATGTCCACAAGCAAAACGGGCACGGATGAAAACCCGAAAGGGCTCCGTGAGTAAAAACAGCAGGACTACCGGCGAGTCTACGAAAACCCGAAAGGGCGCAAACTCGTGAAAAGAGATGAAATACACTCGCAAAGTCCTCTCGACCTTGTGAGGAAAAAACCCCTACGTGAGATCCTTACGACTCACAAAGGAGCAACACACTTAGGAATCCTCACGATTCCTAAGGAGAAAATACACCTGCGGGATCCTTACGACTCGTAGGGAGAAAATGCTTTTATGGGACCCTCACGGCCCATAAAATTGAAAAGCCTTAGGTGATAGAGACCCAAACCTGTCTCCTAAGCCATCGTCCCCCAACGGGCAACGGCAAATGATGAGTCGCTCTTGGCATTTCGCTTCAGTGTTAGCGGTGCTGATGCCGACCAAAAACCCAAATCCCAAGTCCTCCCAAGGCAAATGATGAGTTGCTCCTGGTATTATTCCAGTGAAGCAATGCTGATGCCAAACAAGATCCAAATTCCAAGTCCCCAAATGGCGAATGATGAGTCGCTCCTGGTACCACATTCCAGTACAGCGATGCAGACGCCAACCAAAATCCGATTTCTTAAAATTCTCCTGGCCCTACGGTGGGTCCCCAAATTGACCATCGTATACAATCCACGGGCTCAAATAATTCTCATCATACCCATGCCCCACCGTAATCACCAGTTACGCGGCCGGTCTCCGCTTTGGGAATTATGCTCCATTGATAAGACCCATTCATGTGTCCTCATGATATATGAGGAGAACAAACCTTTGTGGGATCCTTACGACTCATAAAGGAAAAACACACTTAGAAGTCCTCACGACTCCAAAGGAGAAAATACGCCTGCGGGATCCTTACGACTCGTAAGGAGAAAATGCTTTTATGGGACCCTCACGGCCCATAAAATTGAAAAGTCTTAGGCGATAGGGATCTAAACCTGTTTCCTAAGCCATCGCTCCCCAATCCCCAAATGGCGAATGATGAGTCGCTCCTGGTACCATATTCCAGTGCAGCGATGCAGACGCCAACCAAATTCCAAATCCCATACCCCAACGGCGAATGATGAGTCGCTCCTGGTACCATATTCCAGTACAGCGATGCAGATGCCGACAAAATCCCGAAATCTTTCCGGCCCTACGGTGTGGATCATACATCCTGCAAAACCGAATACAATCCACGGGCGTAAAACAATCCCAAAATCCTCTCAATGACAGATGATGATTCGCTCCTGGTACCATATTCCAGTATAGCGATGCTGATGTCAACCCAAATCAAAACCAACAAGTCAATTTCCACTCCGACACCGCAGAAAGCGGAGCAAGTCAGAATCCAATCTCGACACC
Organism: Agapanthus africanus; assembly: GCA_030015575.1. Classification (NCBI taxonomy): domain Eukaryota; kingdom Viridiplantae; phylum Streptophyta; class Magnoliopsida; order Asparagales; family Amaryllidaceae; genus Agapanthus; species Agapanthus africanus. Next base: position 53,468,463 of record CM057339.1, read on the forward strand.
GCAAGAAGCGGAGCAAGTCAAGTCTACCCTTGACACTGCAAGAAGCAGAGCAAGTCAAATCAAGCACCGACCGTCCAAGTCGCTAAAAGGGCAGCATCGACCGTCCAAGTCGCTAAAAGGGCAGCATCGACCGTCCAAGTCGTAAAAAGGGCAGCATCGACCGTCCACATCGCAAAAAGGGCAGAACCGACCGTCCACGTCGCTAAAAGGGCAGCATCGACCGTCCACGTCGCAAAAAGGGCAAAACCGACCGTCCACGTCGCTAAAAGGGCAGCACCGACCGTCTAAGTTGCTAAAAGGGCAGTACTGACCGTCCAAGTCGCTAAAAGGGCAGAACCGACCGTCCACGTCGCTAAAATGGCAGCATCGACCGTCCAAGTCGCAAAAAGGGAAGAACCGACCGTCCACGTCGATAAAATGGCAGAACCGACCGTCCACGTCGCTAAAATGGCAGCATCGACCGTCCACGTCGTAAAAAGGGCAGCATCGACCATCCAAGTCGCAAAAAGGGCAGAACCGACCGTCCACGTCGCTAAAATGGCAGAACCGACCGTCCACGTCGCTAAAATGGCAACATCGACCGTCCACGTCGCTAAAATGGCAGAACCGACCGTCCACGTCGCTAAAATGGCAGAACCGACCGTCCAAGTCACAAAAAGGACAGCATCAACCGTCCAAGTCGCAAAAAGGGCAGCGCAGGATTCCTACAAAGCAGGAATCAGATCACTCCGGGCCAGGGAAACGTCTATCACGGGCACTCCGTCTCGGAGACATGTCAAGCAACGACCGTCCATGTCGTAAAAAGGGCAGTGCTAGCTTCCCAAAAAGCGGGAACCAAATCAGGTCGCCTCCAAGTAAAAGAGGATCCATCAATTTCATGCACACTCCGCGCCGGGGAAAAGTCGATCAGCGACACTCCGTGCCGGGGAAAAGTCAACCCGACACTCCGCGCCGGGGAAAAGTCGATCAGCGACACTCCGTGCCGGGGAAAAGTCAACCCGACACTCCGCGCCGGGGAAAAGTCGATCAGCGACACTCCATGCCGGGGAAAAGTCGATCAGCAACACTCCGTGCCGGGGAAAAGTCAACCCGCGACACTCCGCGCCGGGGAAAAGTCGATCAGCGACACTCCGTGCCGGGGAAAAGTCGATCAGCGACACTCCGCGCCGGGGAAAAGTCGATCAGCGACACTCCGTGCTGGGGAAAAGTCAACCCGACACTCCGCGCCGGGGAAAAGTCGATCAGCGACACTCCGTACCGAGGAAAAGTCAACCCGACACTCCGCGCCGGGGAAAAGTCGATCAGCAACACTCCGTGCCGGGGAAAAGTCAACCCGACACTCCGTGCCGGGGAAAAGTCAACCCGACACTCCGCGCCGGTAAAAAGTCGATCAGCGACACTCCGTGCCGGGGAAAAGTCGAACAATGACACTCCGTGCCGGGGAAACGTCAGCAAGCGACACTCTGCATCGGGGAAACGTCCAACACAGACACTCCACATCAGGGAAAAGTCCAACAACGACACTCCGCCTCAGGAAAACGTCGACCAGCGACACTCCGTGCCGGGGACACGTCTACCAAATCGCTCCGGATCAGAGCGTCGACCGTCCATGTCGCAAAACGGGCAGTGTAGGCTCCCCACAAATCGGGAACCAAATCACTCTGGGTCAGGGAAACGTCTACCACGGACACTCCGTCTCGGAGACGCGTCAAGCGTCGACCGTCCATGTCGCAAAACGGGCAGTGCAGGCTCCCCACAAATCGGGAACCAAATCACTCAGGGTCAGGGAAACGTCTACCACCGACACTCCATCTCGGAGACGCATCAAGCGTCGACCGTCCATGTCGCAAAAAGGCCAGTGCAGGCTTCCTACAAAGCAGGAACCGGATCGCCCCGGGCAAGGGAAACGTCTACCACGGACACTCTGTCTCGGAGACGCGTCAAGCGTCGACCGTCCATGTCATAAAAAGGGCAGTGCATCCCAAAAAGTGGGAATCAAAGCAAGTCGCCTCCACGTGAAAGAAGATCCATCAATTTCATGCACATGACCCACATGTGCGGTGTGCATTTATTGATGGGGGGCAATTTGTTGGGGTAAAAATTTACACCCCGGTTGACCAAGTCAAAATCAAAGTCAACCCCAAGCCAAGTGGGCCCAAGCCCAGATCCAGTGGGCCCATGCCCGGGTCGAGCCCGAACATGAAGCGGCCGGCCTCCCCCCATGCCAAGATAAAAAATTTGTAATAAATAATTTTGTTGCATTTCTTTTATTTTATTTTATGGATAAATGTAAGAAAAATAGGCATAAAGCCAAATTTTTGTAAAGCCCATGGCTTATGTGCAAAAAGAAATGGCACATGAGCCATGGGATAGGCAAAATGCCATTTTGTGAAGCCCAAGGGGCTATGTGTAAAGTGTATGGCCTATAAAGGCAAAGATAATGAAATATCTAAACAACTTTTCTCTCTCCAAAAAAGTTTCAGATCTGAGATCTTTCTTCCTTCTTCAAGGTTCCAAAACCTTCTTCTTTCTTTTGAATTAAATCAAGAGTTTTACTCTTCCTTTTTCAAAAACTAAATAGTTTTCCACCACAAAACCCATTAAGGGGAACTCAAATCTGCCATCAGATCTCAAAAAAAAAGATTTTTAAAACTCACATCTCTTTATCTCCAAGATCCGGTCAGCAAAGGAAGAAGAAGGACCCATTTCCTTAACCCAAAGCATCTTAGGAGTTTAACTCCATCCTATTTTCTCTTTAGAGAATTTCCGGGGCTAAAAAAAAAACCCCTTTTTCCTCACTGGTGCGCTAGCGCTCGAGCGCAAAGCGCCCACGTGCCGACACGTGGCGCGCTTGCGCTCCAGCGCCTCGCGCTCGAGCGCAAAGCGCCCACGTGCCGACACGTGGCGCACTTGCGCTCTAGCATGCTTGCGCTCTGCGCTCGAGCGCAAAGCGCCCACGTGCCGACACGTGGCGCGCTTGCGCTCCAGTGCTCTGCGCTCGAGCGCAAAGCGCCCTCGTGCCGACACGTGGCGCGTTGCGCTCCAGCGCTCTGCGCTCGAGCGCAAAGCGCCCACGTGCCGACACGTGGCGCGCTTGCGCTCAAGCGCCTAGGCGCTGGCCCCACGCATCCTTTGGATGTCTTTTTCCCATTTATTTATATATACATGTATATATATACATATGCATACATTTGTACACATACACATACTCCACGACACTGTCCCTGTTAGAAAAAATTTCTAACGGGGCGCTGCCCCGCACCCCGCAAGGGGGCTGCTAGCCCCCTTGACCCCCAGCCCGCTATCCGGATAGCGGGACCCCCGTAAAAACTCTGCGTGGCTCCCGATATATCCAAACCCCCCTTTCAAAACAACACACACGTACACTGCACATTGAGTTCGCTTGACCAGTTCAACCCATCAATCGAAGGTTCCCTCACTCCCAAAGGCGAGGGGTAATTAACGGCAGCTTAGTCCGCGGCTGCCGGAAATTCGTATCCCCACAATCATTAAACCCCCGGCCTACCCTAGGCGGGGGGAATCTGTAGTACGCTTGACAAGCGCGCGCGTATTCCCATTTCAATGGGGTGACGAAAAACACCCTACAAAAGTCTGTAACATCCTTCTTCATCCCGTCCCACCAGTAAACCTCTCTCAAATCACGGTAAATCTTGGTGGAACATGGATGCACACTGTATACTGATCTATGTGCCTCCTCGAGGATATCGCGCCTCAGTCCCTCAGAATCTGGTACGCACAGTCGAGTCCCAAATCGAAGTATCCCCTGATCATCAATCACGAACTCAGAAACTCTTCCCTGCCGAATCTGCTCAATAATCTCTAAAATACGGGCATCGCCGGACTGTGCCTCGCGGATACGGTCAAGTAACTGTGGGCGTGCTCTGAAATGGGCCAGCTGTCCCCCTGTAGGAGTAAACTCGAACTGCACTCTGCTGTCACATAAAACCTTCCAATCCGCCGTCGACTGCATCTGTATTACGCTCAAACAAGATAAGCTACCTCCGGGCCTCCTACTCAAAGCATCTGCCACCATATTCGCCTTGCCCGGATGGTATAGAATCTCGCTGTCATAATCTTTCACCAACTCCATCCAACGGCGCTGTCTCAGATTCAGATCTCGCTGCTGAAAGATATACTTCAAACTCTTATGGTCAGTGAATATCTGGCACGACTCACCGTATAAGTAATGTCTCCAGATCTTAAGTGCAAATACCACTGCAGCCATCTCTAAATCATGAGTGGGGTAGTTCTGTTCGTGTTTCCTCAGCTGCCGAGAAGCATATGCGATAACTCTGTCGTGCTGCATCAATACACAGCCCAGCCCCACTCGAGAAGCATCACAATATACCACGAACCCGCCTGATCCTGAAGGCAATGCTAACACTGGTGCAGTAGTCAGACGAGTCTTCAACTGCTGGAAACTATCCTCACATGCCTGGGTCCAATCAAAAGGGACCCCCTTCCGGGTCAACCCGGTCAGCGGTGCAGCAATACGGGAGAAATCCTGGACAAAACGTTGATAATAGCCGGCCAGACCCAGAAAGCTGCGAACCTCTGTAACTGATACCGGTCTAGGCCAACGCTGAACTGCCTCGATCTTCTTCGGGTCCACACAAATACCATCTCTCGTCACCACATGACCCAAGAAGTCGACACTGTCTAACCAGAATGCGCACTTGGAAAATTTGGCGAACAGCTGATGCTCCTTCAAAGTCTGCAATGTGATACGCAAGTGCTGCTCATGCTCCTCCCGGCTCCGAGAATAAACCAAGATGTCGTCAATGAACACAATGATGAACTGATCGAGATACGGCATGAATACACGGTTCATCAAGTCCATAAATGCTGCCGGGGCATTGGTGAGCCCGAACGACATCACCAAGAACTCATAATGACCATATCGAGTACGAAAAGCGGTCTTCGGAATATCCTCCTTCCGAACCCGCAACTGGTGATAACCTGACCGTAAATCAACCTTCGAGAAAAACCCTGCACCCTGGAGCTGATCGAATAAGTCATCAATGCGGGGTAGGGGATATCTGTTCCGCACAATAACTCGGTTCAGCTGACGATAATCAATGCATAAGCGCATACTTTCGTCCTTCTTCTTAACAAACAGGACGGGAGCACCCCAAGGTGACACACTCGGTCGGATAAGCCCTTTGTCCAGCAAGTCCTGTAACTGATCCTTCAGCTCTCTCAGCTCCGCCGGGGCCATCCGATAAGGCAGTATAGAGATAGGCCCCGTGCCGGGGATCAAGTCGATGCAGAACTCAATCTCGCGCTCTGGTGGCAGACCAGGCAGCTCGTCAGGGAATACATCAAGAAACTCTCTCACAACAGGGACCTGGTCTAACGGAACCTCTGTGGAGCTAGTATCACAAACATAGGCTAAGAATCCCCGACACCCTTTCCTTAAGAGCTGACCAGCGCGAAGAGAAGAAATCAAGCTGGGAAGGGTAGCGCTACGATCTCCCTGAATAACCAGAACCGGCTCACCAGGAAAACTGAATCTGACTGCTTTCTTACGGCAGTCCACGGATGCATAACAGGTGGCTAGCCAGTCCATACCAAGAAGAACGTCAAAGTCTAGTATATCGAGGAGAATCAAATCAACTGAAGAATCTCTATCCCCGATACGAACGGAACATGATCGGTACACGAAACGGGCAACAAACGACTCTCCTACTGGTGTAATAACAATAAGCGGCCGATCTAACGGAGAAGACTCTCGGCCCAACCTCGGTGCAAAGTACGTGGATACATAGGAATGTGTGGAGCCTGGATCAAATAATACCCGTGCATCAAAAGAACATACTGGCAGAGTACCTGTCACGACGGCATTGGATGCCTGTGTTCCTGAGGAGTCAACGCGAACACTCGGGCCTGTCCACCACTAGTAGCTGGCTGTCCTCGGCCTCTACCTCAGCCTCTGCCTCTTCCTCTGTCGCCTCGTCCTCTCTGAATCGGACCGCCACGCCCACGACCTCTAGGAGCATCTGGCTGGCATGGAGCATCATCAGGGGTAGGAAGTAGAGCTCTTTGAGGAGGTGGTGAGGGTGGTAAGGTCACATGCGGGACTGTCGCCATGCCCTGGCACCCCATGGTACAGTCTCTGACACGGTGGTACTGACTCCCACACTGGAAACATCCTGGCGACAACTGCTGGGTCTGTGGATATGAACCAAATAACTGACCTCGTCTCAATCCTCTGCTGCCACCATCTCCCGGAAATAATCTATCGCGGTGTCTACCCATCTGCCACTGAGCTGGCGTATCAGTACGGATCCTCTTCGGCCCAGAAACGACCGGAGTCTCAGAAATACGCTCCTCCAAAAGTAAGGCTGCGTCCATCGCGGCAGCGTATGTATCAAAGTGCCGGGTGCCGATGGCAAGGAATAGCTGTGTATCAAGCCCTCGCACAAACCACTTTATTCTCTTCTCTTCTGTGTCTACTAGGTACGGAGCATATCGAGACAACTGGGTAAACTGTATATCATACTCCGACACCGTCATCCCAGGAGTCTTGCGCAGAGACTCAAAACTACGGGCTCGAGCATCTCGGACACTCTCCGGAAGAAAACGGGTAAGAAACGCAGCTGTAAACTCATCCCAGGTCATAGAAGGTAGACCTGCAGCTCGGCCTCTCTCTACTGAATCGTACCATGTCTGGGCAAGACCCTCCAGATGAAAACTCGCAAACTCCACCAATCTATCATCAGAACACCTCAACGAACGGCAAATCCGAGCCATCCTATCAAGAAATGCCTGTGGGTCCTCTGTCGCATCCGTACCGGTAAAAGCTGGAGGTCTCAATCTCATGAACTCCTGTAGTGAAACAGGGATAGTCACAGTAGTAGCAGGAGTGACCATCTGTCCAACAGGTACTATCGTGGTCTGTGCGGTGGAAGGAACGTCCTCGGACCTCTGTGCCCGACTGGACTCAACTAAAGATCCTATCATATGTCGCAACTCCTGCATGACGGCCTCTACTATGGCAATACGGTCAGGATAAGGCGGATCAATATAACCCTGAGGGGTAGGCGTATCATCCCGCTCGATTCTCGCCTCAGACGAGCCCGCTCGAATCTCATCCCTAGCGGCAGCCCGCTGAGCTCTCGTAGTATTTGGCGGCATCGAAGCTGGAATAAGAAACATGAACGATAAGAACATTGCAATTGAATCAAGGAATGCAAGGAATCAAGAAGGGAAATACATGCAATTATGTCCTAAGGTCACTTAGGCGGAGCACCGTATCGTAAGTATGCCGCGGAACATACCCACGCTACGCCACTCTGCTAAAGTCACCTACTCCATCTACCAAGGTCGTCCTACACTCAGAAAGGTAAAACCTACGCTCTGATACCAACTTTGTCACGACCCGAAAGTACGGAACGTGACTGGCACTTAGATTACGAGACGTCTAAACGCGTAACGTAAACTAAGTCAGCCAAAGCCCAGAAAATCTAAACCAAGACCAAAAGAATGAAGGAAACTTTTCATGAAAACAACTTGAAATCAATTAAGTTGCATTGAACCCCTTTTAAAAAAAACATAAAAAATTTCCGAAAATTTCGGCAGAGTCTCCTTTGTAAATTCTATCCCCCAAAATGGGTACAACAAGATATATAAACTGTAATCACAAAATGGCATCCCCAAGCGGGAGCTAGCTCTTCGCCCAAGGTGGATCACAACCACACGCAATATATATATATATATATATATATATATATATATATATATATATATGTAATCTCAAGAAAAGAGCATAAAGAAATGCGAAATATAAGAAAACACAACGTCGGCTCAAGTGAGCTCGACCCAAAAGAAACCACATATACACAAATCTCTCGGTCTCATCACTAAGTCGCATATACACATAAGAAGTGGTAGATGGAGAATACTAGATACAAAAATAGTACAAAAGAGATAAAAGTGCTCTCGCAACCCACCTACGAGCAATGTCGCGAGTTTGAGCAAAAGAAATCACTAATAAGATAAGCCGCCGCTACTAGGCTGATGGGTCCGACCTGCAAGACACTGTGGCACAACGGGGGTGAGTTGCCAGCCCGTGAGTAGAATGTAATATCTAATAAGGCTATCGTAAGAATGCACGCAAATGCGTCACAGCATGTATGTCCAGATGTGATGTAATACCTCTACTATGCATGCACATGTATGCAATGTCAATACTAAATCTTTAAGTGTTTTAAAAGCTATGAGTTCTGCATTCTTAATTTTAGAAAAAGAATATCTGTATAATAGCTAAATACCATCAAGAAATCATCTGAAACCCGTGTCAAGCATCGACACCAAATATGAAGACACATCTGTCTCAATGTCTCACTGTATCAATGTCTCAATACATCGGCTCCGTCAGTCCGGATCGGCCCATATCATCAAATCTCACGACAACGGTCGGTATCCTCCAGATATCCACCGCGCCAGACATCACCGGTAGGTAGTTTTCCCCTGCCAGGCTCATCGTCTACAACTCGATCTTCTTGCCTCGAAGTACCATACTGGGCCCACCATGTACCCGAGACGGTTCATCCACTCCTCGAATCGGGTCTCGAAATCCAACAGAAAACATGAAAACTCATGGTGGACGACACATACATCACGAGAAAACCGCAAGTTTGTTTTAAAAATGATAAATATAAGCTTTTATTAAATTCTTGCGGTTTTCCCCAAAATCCAGAAATCGCAGCAGTACTGAAATCCTCAAAAAAATCATAATACCCAACATGTTGTATATGATAATGTCTATGATATCAAGGTATGCGATGTGATTTGTGGCTAGAAATCTATGTAAGTATGATGATGATGCGAGGTATATACATGCTATGCGATTTCATATATCATGTATGATGCAAGTGGTGATACTAAGCTAAACAGATTCTATGGTGCTCGTGGCATGGCAATTACCAAAGGCGTGTGTGTCACATGAATAGTGCGCGTGCAACAGGAGCCAATGGTAATGGTGTTCGTGTCCTACGAAGTGATATCGCACATGTGTATATGGATATCCTATGCAAATCTTGCAGATGAGTAGCTATAAATGTATGAAATGTGAATGAGGGGGGGTTAGCTAACTAACAATGCAATCTTGCAAGAAATCAAGTAATCCTAACTAGGGGGCGCCTTGCGCCATCCAGACGATTCCCCCATAGATGAATACATCTACTCACCTGAATGCCTCGCTAATCCGATCCAACCACCGCCTTGTCTTTGCGCGCCGCATCCGATATTTCCGCGACCGATCCTAAAATTGCATAACACACAATATAAGATTATAGATTCCTGAAATGACACAACTCATAATATGAAAAGATCGACGCTCTCGAATTAATCACAACGTGCACTCGGTACGCGGAAAATACACGAAAATCGCTAAAACCTTAACTAAAATCGCCGTTTCGAAGCAATCGTCAAAACTAAAACCCGACAAGACAAAACCCCGCATTCGCGAACACTAATAATCGTATGAGATGCTAATTATATCGCCAATATAACGCAATTAGATCACCTCCTAAAATTTTAGAAAAACTAGTAAGCATTGACACAGAAATATCGATGCAATTATCGCGATTTAACGGTGTAGCGATCGCTACATCGCACAAACAACCATTCTAACCAACTAGATAGCCAAAACCCTAACTTAAACCCATCAACCATGCTACAAACCCTAATTACAACACCAAACCTTTACTAGAATTTCCTAAACAAGAATTCATAACCAAATTACACACTAAAACTACTAAATCTAGCAAATTAAACTACAATTAACAACTAGATTAGGATTTATACCTCCCAAGTGTTGATTCCCTTGCACTAAACATCCAAAGTGGCCTCTTTTCCCCTTGCTTTAGACCAACTAGGGTTTGAGAAGGGATGGCTTAGGGTTTTGGATTGAATTTGTGAAGGAAAAATGTGAATTTTTATGGATTTCGGAGGATTTTTGCAAGAATTTTGATGCAAGAATTTGGAGGAAATGGGGCTGTTTTTCTGCAACAATTTCGACCAGAGGAGAGCAAGGGAGAGATGTGAGGGAAAGGTGTAGAATTTTCTACACAAAAGTCCTTCACAAGATCAATAAATGACCATCACATCAAATTTTACAAAAAAAACCCTTTTTAATTCATTTTCAAACCATTTCAAACCACAAAACAACTAAACTTGAAATGTTTTGATAAAATTTTTGTTACACTATATTTTAGTTTATTATGATTCCTAATTATGTAAATTACCCAATTAAATTTGTATTTATCACTAATTAAATGTATTTTTAAAAGCTTAAAATAATATTAAAAATAATTAATTAAGGAAATTTTTTTAATTAACTAGAAAATTTTAAGTGGCATTTTAGGGACCAATTTATAGTAATATCTTATCTAAATTTTGTATAATAAGGTCTATAATGAAAAATACATATTTTGACTTTTTACGGAAAAAACTGCTCATTTAGCCGATTACCGAAAAACTGCCTAAACGATTTTCGAAGCGTTATAGTATGCTTCTTGCGGAGCTCTGCATTTCACTCTACTAAGCCCGAGAATGTGAGATAATGCGCACCATCCCGAACGGGTTCCCCAAAATGGGTTGTAAAAGCGCATTTGCAAAAATTTGTTAAATTACACATCTTGTAGAAAAATGTTTTTAAAAGTCGGAGGTGGTTATGTGTAAAGTCGTATTTTTCCTAGATCTATATTCTCAAATTCTATCGTGCTATGTTACATATGTGTGTTGTGAGGAGGCAGGTCATTACCTCGTGAGTTTTTTAAGGTAATACGGTTTACAAAGTTTAAATATGTCGAAATGAAACATGAAGATATTTTAATGTAAAAGCGGAATAAAACTTGCTACGATTATTATTTTGAAGTCAATCTTGTTCTATTGCCTTTGTTAAAGTTTAATGGTCATGAAATAAGAGTTTGGTATTATTGTGTTAAATAAAAATAGAACTTTTTAAGGAAAACTGAATCGGAAGTCGGATTAACTCCGCTTCCGTCGGATTTTAGCTTTGAATATTTTTAGAATAGAGAAAAGAAGAAGAATTAGGGACTTATAGGTTAAATGACTAGAAGAAAGAAGGAGGAAGATGTAGGAGGTGCCGGTGCGTCGTTTCGTCGTCGGAATCTCCTCGGATCGTCGTCCGAAGTTCGTCGGAGCTTCGTCCTTTGCTAACTCCACTTGTACACAAAAAGACTTGGGAATTTTCTTGAGAGTTTGGGCAGGGATTTAGGAGTGAGGGGGGGTGATTTAAGGTGTGGTATTTATAGGAAAAATTAGTATTTAGGGTAATGAAGGGGTGTATTAAAATTTTGTATTAAAATGGATTAAATGAGTGTTTTAATTTGCTCTGTAAATATGCAGGGAATTTAAATAATACAGAGGTTATGGGAGGAGTTCAAGAGTCGCATAGGTTTAAACAAATTAGGGTTTTGGCTCACTAGAACCGGCGGCACTGGCCGATTCGTGCTTCTCGCCGGCTCGAGTCAAGCGAGTTGGGGTCCATCTCTTCGCCACGTGTCGGGATCGGTTGGTCTACTGCAGTGGACTCGTTTGTTTTATCTGTGACTCTTGTTTTTACGTGTTGTGCACATGTAGACTCTTGGGCTTCTAAAAGATTAAAAGAAAAATAATTAAAAATAATGTGTGGCTGATGGGATTTGAACTCTGTTGCTTTGGTTCAGCAGTGCAAGGTCTTACCAATGAGCTACAAGCTCTTTCTTGCTGTTAAAAAGTAAATCAAATTTATAACTTGTGCTCAGGCTCAAGTACCCATTTCTGTATTTTTGAAAAATTTGTACAGAAAGTTTATGGTTGTTACATTCTACCCTTCTTATAAAAAATTTCGTGCTCGAAATTTGTAAAAGGTAAATGTAACGTATTCAAGGAAAGGTTGGTGATAGAAGTACTGATAGTGTATGAAAAATAATAAGGTGATACAAGGGTTTGAAAAGGTTGAAGAGAATTACCAGTGTTACCTTGGTCTACAGCCTCTGCTTCTACGGCAGCTAGTGTGAAAGCCTGACGCCGGGGTACATTCCTCCAAGCCGGAGGCACATTCCTCTGTTTTTGGGGCATGTTTATATGCCCTCGAGACATGTTCCTCAGAGCCTGATGGAATTGGCGGGTAGGCTGTGCAGGTGGTGGAACAGGGAGTGCAATGCGAGGTGCAGGAGCCTGGATAGCTGGCCGCTGCGGGTAATTGGTGGGTGGGTGAGCTGGGTTGCTTCTATAAGGACAGTTTCCAATTCCGTGATTGGATGCGCAGCAAACTAGACACAGGCCTTTTGCGCGCCTACAGTCCTTCCACAAGTGTCTTGTCATGCCCCACTTCCCGGTGTATGGCGAAGGGGACGTGACGAGACCGTTACGTATTTACTCTGAAATAAACACGCTAAGCGTATTTAAGCAATATAAGTAAAATGCACAAGAAACAATGACAATAGATATATATTGAACAACTTTATTTATTTAACATTTTTTATACAATACATCTGAAAAGTAAATACATGGAATGGAAAGCATTGCCTAAACAGTGGTATAACAGAAATGGAAAATACTGAAATGAAATGTATAAGTAACTAGAGCTCCGGGTCGAAAGCTAGTTGGTCCAAATCCACGCTGGTGGGTTTGATCTCCAGTGAGTCCGAAACATCTGACGACATTCCAAAGAAGAAGAAAGAGAATGTCGTCAGCGAACAAATCGCTCGGTAAGTCCCGTAAATAGACAAGAATGGAATAGACAGAATAGAGAGTATATTGTTATAATGTTGTATTTAGTGTTAACGCTGTTATTTGTAGTTTGGTACAGAAGATACCAGTGTATACGAGAGGAGTCTCACTAGACCAGAGACTACGATATCAAGAGTACAAGTCTCCGTCGATAATACCACGGAACAACGGTGATTGAATTCATGTTAGGTGTCTTATGGTTGCAGTCTCGTGTCACTTTTAACACCTTCCATACCAATCTACGCGTTATAAACCCCGTGATGTCTTGTTTGTATTGTTTGTATTGTATTGTCTTGTAAATTGAATTGTATAGATGGATGAATTGCTGAAACCATTATATCAGTAAATGGATTTAACTAGAGAATCATGTAGATGGATGTATTTCAATGATTCGGTTCAGTCAATATAGATTGATTAGATTAAACAGATTGAATATATAGATTCATAGATTCATATTGAATTGTAGTTTGTACTTGAATCATATTCAAGTCAGATTAATTATATCGAGACTCGGTTTGAGTCAGACAATTAGAAAAGAAATTGAATACTGAATTATGTTATGGTGTTATCGGTAACTGCTGCACATGGACGGCAGGATTTGTGTCTTTTTCAAAGACAATTACCGTGTTGATAACACCATTTGTTAATTTGTCTACCTTAAATAGGCAATCACCCATATCTCCGGCTCCCTGAGGCTCAAGAGACTGGTTCCGCTTAAACCTATGTTTACTAGGGTCCTTATTGTAATTTAGTATAACTTGAGGGGGTTTTATATAAAAATAATTTTGTATAATTTTCAAAATACACCTCAAGTATTTTATTATCATCTTTAGAGTTTTCATGGATATATATTTGATCGATATGGCATTTCTAATGAATAAAACATAATTTCATAATATGGTATTTATTTGTAATATTAGAATTGTATGGTATTTTCTTATAAATAGAATATTTTTTGAATTTTGGAAATGCGGAATATTATAAATATTAAAAATAGATATTTTGATATTAATTACATATATATTTATTTATAAAAATATAGGTTTTATTTATAATAGAAATCGCATTTTCTAAAGAAAATTGTATTTTAAATCTTTCGATATCGTATGCTCCTTGCGGAGGTCTGCATCTCACTCTACTAAGCCTGAGGATGTGAGATAATCCGCACCATCCCGAACGGGTTCCCCGAAATAGGGTGTAGAGGTGCAATTGCAAAGATTTGTTAAAATACACATCTCGTAGAAAAAGGTTTTAATAGTTGAAGGTAGTTATATGTAAAGTCGTATTTTTCCCAAATCTATGTTCCCAAATTCCATCGTGCTATGTTACATATGAGTGTTGTGAGGAGGTAGGTCATTACCTCGTGAGTTTTCTAAGGTAATACGGTTTACAAAGTTCAAGTATGTCGAAATGAAATATGAAGGTATGTTAATGTAAAAGCGGAATAATACTTGCTACGATTATTATTTTAATGTCAAACTTGTTCTATTGTCTTAGTTAATGAGTATTAAACAATATATAAAAAGTTGTAGGTTTGTTATTAAGAAAATGTTGTATTTTTGAAAGAAAAGAGAATCGAAAGCTGGATAACTCCGCTTCCGACACGTTTTAAGAATTACGAATTTGAGAATGGCAAAAGAGAGAGAGAGAAGGGGGACTTACGGGTTATTTGACTAGTGAAGTGAAGGAGGAAGAGGTAGGAGGTGCAGGTGCGTCGTTTCTTCGTCTGAATCTCCTCGGATTATCGTCGGAAGTTCGTCGGAGTTTCGCCCTTTGCTAACTCCACTTGCACACAAAAAGTCTTGGGAATTTTCTTGAGAGTTTGGGCAGGGATTTGTTAGTGAGGGGGGTGATTTGAGGTGTGGTATTTATAGAAAAAATTAGGGTTTAGGGTAATGAAAAGGTGTATTAAAAATTTTGTATTAAAATGGATTAAATGTGTGTTTTAATTTTCTTTGTAAATGTGCAGGGAATTTAAATAATACAGGGGTTATGGGGGGTTCAAAGGTTAGAACAGGTAAAGAAATTTTGGGTTTCGACTGAGTCAGACCGGCGGCGCCAGCCGAGTCGCCGGCCCGAGTCGGCCGGGTCGGGCCGTATCTCCTCGCCACGTGTCCCCGTCACTCCATCTACTGCAGTGGACTCGTTTGTTTTATGTGTGACTCTTGGTTTGACGGGTTGTGCACGTGTAGACTATTGGGCTTCTAAAAGATTAAAGGAATTTAATTTTTAAAAAAAGTGTGGCTGATGGGATTTGAACTCCGGTGTTTTGGTTCAGCAGTGTAAGGTATTACCAATGAGCTACAAGCTCCTTCTTACTGTTCTAAAGCAAAACAAACTTATAATTTGTGCTCAGACTCAAGTAGCCCTTTCTGTATTCTTGAAAAAATTGTACAGAAAGTTTAGGGTTGTTACATTCTACCCTCCTTATAAAAATTTCGTCCTCGAATTTTATAAAAGGAAAGTGCAACGGATTCAAGGAAAGTT
Source organism: Agapanthus africanus (assembly GCA_030015575.1). Taxonomy (NCBI): domain Eukaryota; kingdom Viridiplantae; phylum Streptophyta; class Magnoliopsida; order Asparagales; family Amaryllidaceae; genus Agapanthus; species Agapanthus africanus. The sequence goes on from CM057339.1 coordinate 53,483,715, forward strand.
TGGTGATAGAACTATTGGTAGTGTATGAAAAATATGTGAAAGAACGAAAGAATGCGAAGGTTTTAATATGATTGTAAAAGAGGTGAGAAAATTTTGGGTTAGGACAGATTCAAAATATATGAAATGATAAGATTCAAGGAATATAAATTGTAAAGAATGTTTCAGTTGCTGGTTCTTGTGTTATATTGCATAGGTTGTTCACGCAGAACGGAACTGCATGGTAAGGTTCCATACAGCTCTGACATGCATGGGCCGCCAACAAAACCTGTCACGCCCCGCTTCCCGGTGTACGGCGAAGAGGACGCGACGAGGCCGCTACGTATTTACTCTGAAGTAAACACGCTAAGCGTATCTAAGCAATATAATTAAAATGCACAAGTGACAATGACAATAGATATATATTGAACAACAACTTTATTTATTTAACATTCTTTGTATAATACATCTGAAAAGTAAATACATGGAATGGAAAGCATTGCCTAAACAGTGGCATAATAGAAATGGAAAATACTGAAATGAAATGTACAAGTAACTAGGCTCCGGGTCGAAAGCTAGCTGGTCCAAATCCTCGCTGATGGGCTCGATCTCCAGTGAGTCCGAAACACCTAACGACATTCCGAAGAAGAAGAAAGAGAATGTCGTCAGCGAACAAATCGCTCGGTAAGTCCCGTAAATAGACCAGAATGGAATAGACAGAATAGAGAGTATATTGTTATAATGTTGTATTTAGTGTTAACGCTGTTGTTTATAGCTTGGTACAGATGAGGCCAGTGTATACGAGAGGAGTCTCACTAGACCAGAGACTACAGTATCAAGAGTACAAGGCTCCGTCGATAATACCACGGAGCAACGGCGATTGAATTCAGGTTAGGTGTCTTATTGCAGTCTCGTGCCACTTTTAACACCTTCCGTACCAATCTACCCCTTATAAACCCCGCGATATCTTGTTTGCATTGTATTGTCTTGTAAATTGAATTGTATAGATGGATGACTTGCCGAAACCATGATATCAGTAAATGGATGTAACTGGAGAATCATGTAGATGGATGTATATCCATGGTTCGGTTCGGTCAATATAGATTGATTAAATTGAACAGATTGAATATATAGATTCATGAATTCATGTTGAATTGTAGTTTGTACTTGAATCATATTCAAGTCAGATTAATTATATCGAGACTCAGTCTGAGTCAGACAATTAGAAAAGAAATTGAATCCTGAATTATGTTATGGTGCTATCGGTAACTGCTGCACATGGACGGCAGGATTTGTGTTTTTTTCAAAGACAATTATCGTGTTGATAACACCGTTTGTTAAGTTGTCTACCTTAAATAGGCAAGCACCCATATCTCCGGCTCCCTGAGGCTCAAGAGACTGGTCCCGCTTAAACTTATATTTATTAGGGTCCTTATTGTAATTTAGTATAACTTGAGGGGGTTTTATGTAAAAATAATTTTGTATAATTTTCAAAATACACCTCAAGAATTTTATTATAGTGTTTAGAGTTTTCATGGATGTATATTTGATCGATATGGCATTTCTAATGAACAAAACATAATTTCATAATATATGGTATTTATTTGTAATATTGGAATTGTATGGTATTTTCTTGTAAATAGAATGTTTTTTGAATTTTGGAAATGCGGAATATTATAAATATTAAAAATAGATATTTTGATATTAATTACATATATATTTATTTATAAAAATATAGGTTTTATTTATAATAGAAATCACATTTTCTAAAAAAAAATTGTATTTTAAATCTTTCGATATCGTATGCTCCTTACGGAGGTCTGCATCTCACTCTACTAAGCCCGAGGATGTGCGATAATCCGCACCATCCCGAACGGGTTCCCCGAAATGGGGTGTAGAGGCGCAATTGCAAAGATTTGTTAAAATACACATCTTGTAGAAAAATGTTTTAATAGTTGAAGGTAGTTATATGTAAAGTCGTATTTTTCCCAAATCTATGTTCCCAAATTCCATCGTGCTATGTTACATATGAGTGTTGTGAGGTGGTAGGTCATTATCTCGTGAGTTTTCTAAGGTAATACGGTTTACAAAGTTCAAGTATGTCGAAATGAAATATGAAGGTATTTTAATGTAAAAGCGGAATAATACTTGCTATGATTATTATTTTAATGTCAAACTTATTCTATTATCTTAGTTAATGAGTATTAAACAATATATAAAAAGTTGTAGGTTTGTTATTAAGAAAATGTTGTATTTTTGAAAGAAAAGAGAATCGGAAGCCGGATAACTCCGCTTCCGACATGTTTTAAGAATTACGAATTTGAGAATGGAAAAAGAGAGAGAGAAGGGGGACTTATGGGTTATTTGACTAGAGAAGAGAAGGAGGAAGAGGTAGGAGGTGCAGGTGCGTCGTTTCTTCGTCTGAATCTCCTCGGATTATCGTCGGAAGTTCGTCGGAGTTTCGCCCTTTGCTAACTCCACTTGCACACAAAAAGTCTTGGGAATTTTCTTGAGAGTTTGGGCAGGGATTTGTTAGTGAGGGGGGTGATTTGAGGTGTGGTATTTATAGAAAAAATTAGGGTTTAGGGTAATGAAAAGGTGTATTAAAAATTTTGTATTAAAATAGATTAAATGTGTGTTTTAATTTGCTCTGTAAATGTGCATGGAATTTAAATAATACAGGGGTTATGGGGGGAGTTTAAAGGTCAGAACATGTAAAGAAATTTAGGGTTTTGATTGAGTCGGACCGGCGGCGCCGGCCGAGTCGGCCGAGTCGCCGTCCCGAGTCGGGCTGCGTCTCCTCGCCACGTGTCCTCGTCGCTTCGTTTACTGCAGTGGACTCGTTTGTTTTATGTGTGACTCTTGGTTTTACAGGTTGTGCACGTGTAGACTATTGGGCTTCTAAAAGATTATAAGAATTTAATTTTAAAAAAAAAGTGTGGCTGATGGGATTTGAACTCTGGTGCTTTGGTTCAGCAGTGCAAGGTATTACCAATGAGCTACAAGCTCCTTCTTGCTGTTCTAAAGCAAAATAAACTTATAATTTGTGCTCAGGCTCAAGTGCCTCTCTCTGTATTTTTGAAAAAATTGTACAGAAAGTTTAGGGTTGGTAGAAGATCATGTCACGGATTTACAAAGACCAAAAGTCAACACCAACCATTCGAATATTTTATCAATGTAACATCATGGTTGGTAGAAGATCATGTCACAGATAGACATAAAGAAGTGGGGTGGAGATAAAAGGTGTAATCGAAAGATTTATGTTTCGGTTGATAGAGACGAAACAGTGATGGTGAATGAAAACAAGAATATGAAAGATAATGAGTAGGTAGAATATTCGCATTCTCGTACTTGATAAGAATAAGGGGGTGGTTCAACTTCTTCCGGTAAAGCTTGATTCATCACAACATCCAAGTCTTTAAGGAACGCGAGTTCTTCGGCGAAAATGTCTTCAAAACTTTCATCGATGGTCCGAGTGATAATTTTATCAGAAAGAAAGAAATTGATATTTATATTAATGAAATATTCAGATTCACTAGGACGGTAGAAAGTTCCAAGGTCAGTCTTTTGCGCACCAAGATTCAAAACACTCGATTCGTCAGAAATTATGAAAAGATTGTCTCCCTTATTATCAATAGAGTTTAAATCGAGTGGTCTTTCAAGAATCATAGAACTCGAAATATCGGAGTGTCGTTCATCAAAACTCGGTAGAGTTGAAAGAAAATTAGAAAAACCAAAAAACGAGGGTGATGAAATAGGTAAACAAATTTGGGTGTCGAGCGTTGTTGAACCAAATGTGGGTGATGAAGGCTGAATATCGTTCTGCTTATCGGATAGGTCGGTGGTAAGAATAGGATCGGTTAATTATATAGGAAGATGTTCGTATTTAATAGAAGGGGCATGATGAGTCGGAGAATCCAACTCATCTAACATAACAGGCTCATCTTCAACGATATTCTCATCACCACTCTCATTAACATCTTCAGTCAAATCAAATGAACAGTTCTTTAAAAATTCATCAATTATACTATTCTCAATCGATAAATCACTTGGTTCACTTGACGGAGTTGAAAGATTTGAAATATCAAGTGCAGTCGAATAATGATCAGTTTGAATTGGACTGGTGTAAGACTCTCTTTCACACTCACTATTGGAAAAGTCAAACATATTATTCTCGGGCACCTCAACACTTAGATTATTAAGCGGTTGATCATTGAATACATTCGGTTGGAGTGCAGGATGGAGGGTGTCGAGATCAAAAAAATTAGTTTTGGTTTGACTTTGATGGATCTCTTGTTCTTTTTCACTGCTCAATTCCAACTCTACTTCAGGACTATACATGATTTATGAAGAAGTTCCAATGAAGTATTCTCTTTGTACCGTGGAACTTCCTAATTGATTTTCAGAAACACTGTCTAGATAAGGTGAAAAGGTTGAGTATGGTTGGAATGTGTTTAATTGTTGGCTACGGGCAAGTTCAATGTGTTCCGTAATTGACATGCGTTTATGATTTGCCACATTAGCCTTAAAAGAAGTGTTAACAAGAGATGCTTTTAATTGTTGGCTACGAGCAAGTTCAATGTGTTCTGCAATCGACATGCGTTTATGTTTTGTCCCATTAACGTCATGATAAGTGTCAACATAAGAGCGTGTAAAAGTTTGGTACTGCGGAAAAGAATTAGAAGGGTCTACCCAAGTTTCATAAACTGGATTAGGATCAAAATTATGATATGAAGAATATTGAGATTGGTTGGTTAATTGGCGACTGGCAATTGCTATGTGTTCAGCAATGGTCATAGGTTTAAAAGATGTCATATTCGCCTCAAAACGAGTATCAATATTTTCATATGGAAATGATGGTGTTTGTTGTCCTAACGGTTTTGGATTAGTGAAAGGATTGAAACTTTGGCTATTAGCCTTCGCAATATGCTCAGCGATGGACATGCGTTAGAAGTTCCATCACTAGCCTTAAACGGATTATCAACATAAGAAGATGTTGAATTTTGATGCGGTTGATAGGACCTTGAGTAAAGTATCCAACTGTTCTTTTCCGCGCGCTCTATCCTATCCCTTAAAGACATGGTAGAGTCGGAATTTATACCGAAGCAATTACGAAAACAAGAAATATCTAGTTCTGGATAGCAAAACTCGGCAAGAGCTCGTCTGTTTGGGTTACCCATTATAAGAAAGTGAAAAGAAAAAAGGGTGAAATGGTAATGATTTAAGCTCTTTTTGAATTTTGGAAATTATTTTGCTTTGCATGTGAGACTCGACAAACGTGCACAAACAATATCTAAAACTAGGATTACCTAGGTCAATTTACTAGACCACTCCTAGACTTCTAAAGGAAAAGTCGCAGGATCAATCCTCTACTACCTCCTAATCAATCTTGTAGCCAGATAAGTGCCTGGTAAGTGGGATGTATCCGCTATATGGGTCACCGAAATAGCGGACCTAATTAAATAACCACTTTCCTTAATCACACTTGCCTCAGACACCACAAGAGAAATACGGATAAGCAATAAATTACCTACAACCTTTCTCTGTCTTAATTGAGCACGACAGTCCTTAGGGGCTTGGTCTAGATATTTTTTTATCAATATAGGGTTATGCGTATGCTCATTTATGATTTATGGGGCATAGGAAGGGTGATGAAATCCCCACCTAATATGAGTTTGGGTCGTTAAAATCGCAAAATACGGTTTTGGTTCTCGTTTATGTTATGTTTGCTGGATTTTATAAGAAATCAACCCGAATAACAAGAGAAAAAATTATGACCGTTTTCCCGGTAACGGCGCCATTTGATTGATCATAAAAAAAGTTTTTGTAAATAACCGCAATCAAGACGGTATCGCTGGTAGCTAGCCGCGATGAGTACGGGTCGTCCACAGGGAAACGTGAACTCTTTTCTTGCCTTAGACGAGTTGATGAAAGATGGGTGCTTGTTTGTCGTTATATTTTAAAATGGATATAAGATTTATAATGAAAAGGCTTGTAGAGTGTAGGGTATTTTTCGTCACCCCATTGAGATGGGAATATGCGTCGCTTGTCAGGCGTACTATAGATTCCTCCTGCCTAGGGTAGACGGGAGTTTATTGATTGTGGAGATCCGAATCTCCGGCAGCCGTGGACTAAGCTGCCGTTAATTATCTCTCGCCTTTGGAGCGAGGGAACCTCCGATTGACGGGTCAAACTGGTCATGCGAACTCAATGTGCAGTGTGCATATATGTGTCTTGAGGGGTTTTGGATATATCAGGGGTCTCGCAGAGTTTATGAGGGTCCCGCTACCCAGTTAGCGGGCTGGGGGTCAAGGAGGCTAGCAGCCCCATTGCGGGGTGCGGGGCAGTGCCCTGTTAGAAATTTTTTGTAACGGGAAAAGTATTGTGGAGTGTGTACATATATAAAAAAAATGGGGGGAATAGCTTCCAAAGGACACGCGGGCGCCGGCGCCTCACGTGCTTGGCACTCGGGCGCCGAGCGCCAGCGGGTAAAAGGGGCTTAGCCCCTATACTGGGAGTTGTACTCCCAATTGACTTTTGGAGTTAAACTCCTGAAAAAGAGGATAAAGGGGCATAACCCCTGCACTGGGAGTTGTACTCCCAAAAAGAAAGATTTATTATTGTGTGTGTGTGTGTGTGTGTGTATTTGTGGAGTTAAACTCCCAAGATATTCTCGAAGATGATGAAAGGGGGCCCCTTTCTTCTCCCTTGATCCCTGGGTTTTCTCTTGAGCCTTGGATCTTCCCAAAGTGAGGTTTTTGGGGATGGGTCTCCTTTTTCTTCCTCTATTGGCTGGATCTTGGAGAAGAGATGGTGAGATTTAAAAATCTCTCCTTTTAGAGATTTGATGGAAGATTCATGTTCCCCTTCAAGGGTTTTGTGGTGAAAAACTAATTCTTTTTGGAAAAGTAAGAGTGAAACTCTTGATTTAATTCAAAAAAAAAGAGAATGTTTAAAGCCTTGAGGAAGGAGAAGGAGGCACAAAAACCCTAACTTTTGAGGGAATGAATTTATATCCTTTATTTCAATATCATGTTGCCTTTTATAGGCTTACAAATTTACACATAGCCCATTGGGCTTCACAAAATGACATTTTGCCCATCACATGCTTCATGTGCTCATTTTTTTTGCACATGAGTCATGGGCTTTACAAAAATTTGGCTTTATACCCATTTTTCTTACATTTTTTCATAAAAATTATATCAAAACTATTCATTACATAATTTTCTTCTTAGCAAAAGAGAGGCCGGCCGCTTTATATTCGGGCTTGACTTGGGCATGGGTCCACTTGGCCTGGGCTTGGGCCCGTTTGGCTTGGGGTTGACTTTGACTTTGATTTTGACTTGGTCAACCGGGGTGTAATTTTTGACCCCAACAAAGTGCCCCCCATCAATATATGCACACCGGGTATATGAGTTGTGTGCATGAAATTGATGGATCTTGGAGTTGGACTTCGAGGTGGAACATCATTCCGGGGACGAAGCATCATTCCAAAGAGCAGATCATAATTCCGGAGGTCGGAGCATCATTCCGATTTGCGGAGTATAATTACGGTATATCCTGAGACGAAGCATAATTCTGGGGCAGGGGTAAACATTCTGAGCGAAACATAGTTCTGATGCAGAGGTTGATTTCAAGACGAAACATGATTCCGACGTAGAAGGCGGACACTCCGAGGAGAAGCATGATTTCGATACGGGGTATATTCTGAGACGAAACGTGATTCCAACGCAAAGATTGTTGGTTTATTCTGAGGCGAAGCATAATTCTGACAAGGAGGTTGATACTGCCCTTTTTGCGACTTGGACAGTCGGTGATAGACGTGTCTTTGAGACGGAGTGTCGCTGGTTGACTTGTCCCCGGCACGGGCTGTCTGTGGTCGACGTTTCCCCAGTACGGAGTGTCACTGGTCGACTTATCCCCTAGGCGGAGTGTCTGTTTGATGTTTTCCCGGCACAGAGTGTCGCTGGTTGACGTGTCCCCGGCACGGAGTGTCTGTTTAACATTTTCCCGACAAGGAGTGTCACTGGTTGACTTGTCCCCGAGGCGGAGTGTCTGTTTGACATTCCCCGGCACGGAGTGTCGCTGGTTGACTTATCCCCGAGGCAGAGTGTCTGTTTGACGTTTCCCCAGCATGGGGTATCTGTTTTGGACGTTTCCACGAGACGGAGTGTCGCCGGTCGACGTATCCCCGAGGCGAAGTTTCTGTTTGACGTGTCCCCGAGGCGGAGTGTCTATTTGACGTTTTCCCGGCACGGAGTGTCTGTTTGAGGTTTTTTCGAGACGGAGTGTCAGTTTGACGTTTCCCCGAGAGAGATTGTCGCTGTTTTTGATGTAAAGGCCGTTGGTTGACTTGATTCTGAGTCGAAGCATAATTCCAACGGGGAGGTCGTTGCTGCCCTTTTTGCGACTTGGACGGTCGGTGCTTTATTTGACTTGCTCTGCTCCTTGCTGTGTCAGGGTTGAAGTTGACTTGCTGATTTGATGTGATTTGGGTTGAATCAGCATTGCTACACTAGAATATGGTACCAGGAGCGTATCATCATTTGCCATGAGAGAATTTGGGGATTTTGGTTTTGGTTTGGCATCAGCACCGCTACACTGGAATATGGTACCAGGAGTGAATCATCATCTGCCGTGAGGGGATTTCACCCGTTCCCAGTTTAACGACTTAGGGGTCATCTGTTCCCAGTTTAACGACTTGGAGTTCATCTGTTCCCAGTTTAATGACTCAGAGGTCATCTGTTCCCAGTTCAAAGACTTAGGGGTTAATTGGATCGATTTGGAATTTCGGGGTTAGGGTTGGCATCAGCGTTGCTAACACTAAAGCACAGATGCCAGGAGCAATTCAGCATTTGCCTTTGTCTATTGGGGAGCGATGGCTTAGAAGACAAGTTTAGGTCCCTATCACCTAAGGCTTTTCAATTTTATGAGCCGTAAGGGTCCCATAAAAGCATTTTCTCCCTACGAGTCAAAATAATCTCGTAGGTGTACTTTCTCCTTAGGAGTCGTGGGGATTCCCAAGTGTGTTTTTCCTTTGTGAGTCGTAAGGATCCCACGAAGGTGTTTTCTTACGAGTCGAGAGGATCTCGCAAGGCTTGCTCTCCTCATGTATCGTAAGAACACATGAGTGGGTCTTCCCAAATGGAGCATAATTCCGAGGGCGGAGACCGGCCGCGGGGCTTATGATCAGGGTTATTTGAGCCCGTGGATTGTATACGGTAGTCCATTTGGGAACTGGCCATAGAGCAGGGAGAATTTTGGGAATTTGAATTTTGGTTGGCGTCTACATCGCTGCACTGGAATAAGATACCAGGAGCGACTCATCATTCGCCGTTGGGAAGTTAGGGATTTAGATTTTGGTTGGCGTCTGCATCGCTGCACTGGAATATGGTACTAGGAGCGACTCATCATTCGCCATTTGGGAATTTAGATTTTGGTTGGCGTTTGCATCACTGCACTGGAATATGGTACCAGTAGCGACTCATCATTCACCATTTGGGAATTTGGATTTTGGTTGGCGTCTACATCGCTACACTAAAATATGGTACCGGGAGCGACTCATCATTCGCCGTTTGGAGGTTTGAGGGTTTGGAATTTGGTAGACGTCTGCATCGCTGCACTGGAATATGGTACCAGGAGAGACTCATCATTCGCCGTTTGGAGGTTTAAGGATTTGGAATTTGGTTGGCATCTGCATCGCTGCACTGGAATATGGTACCAGGAGCGACTCATCATTCGCCGTTTGGAATTTAGGGATTTGGATTTTGGTTGGCGTCTGTATCGCTACACTGGAATATGGTACCAAGTGTGACTCATCATTCACCGTTGGGAATTTAGGGATTCGGAATTTGGTTGGCGTATGCATCGCAGCACTGGAATATGGTACCATGAGCGACTTATCATTCACCATTTGGGTTTTCATAATACCGCGATTGCTCTATCATTTCAGCTTTTTTTATCACGAAGGTCGCGATTGCCCTATCATTTCGGTTATTTATTCACGGTCGTCCCATCATTTCGGCTGTTTATTTTCATTTTTATTTTACTCGCTGATTTTTATTGCAAGTTGCCTCGTCATTTCAGCTTTTTTATTTTCATTTTTTTTATTTACACATTTTTACATCCCCAGTTTAACGACTTAGAGGTCAACTGTTCCCAGTTTAACGACGTGGTGGTCAGCTGTCCCCAGTTTAACGACATGGTGGTCGACTGTTGGAGTCTGGGCTCGATTCTGCAGGAACCATGGGCTCTTTTGGCGTAATTGCATAAGCGGGCTTATCGGTAACTGCTACACATGGACGGCAGGATTTGTGACTTTTCCAAGCCAATTACCATTGATAACCCCGTTTTAGTTGTCTACCTTAAATAGGCAAGCACCCACATTCTCCGGCTCCCTGAGGCTCAAGAGAATCGGTCCCGCTTAAACCTATATTTACTAGGGTCCTTATTGTAAATTAATATAACTTGAGGGGGTTTTATGAAAAATAGTTTTGATATATTTTCAAAATAAACCTCAAGTATTTGATTATCGTCTTTAGGGTTTTCATAGATGAAATTTTAAAAGTGATGAGATATTCTAGTGGATATAAATCTAAATTGAATAGTATATGGTATTTTCATGTAATTTGAGTTGTATTGATTTCGAGGGTATTTTCATGAACTTTTGTGATTCTTTTCTTTTGATTTAGAAAACATGGAATTATTAAATATATTTAAAATAGATATTTTGATAATATATATATATATATTAAAAATAGAATTTATTTATTAAATAGAAATCACGTTTTCTTAAAAAATGTAATATAAATTCCATCGAGATCGTAGCTCCGTGAGGAGGTCTACATCTCGCCCTACTAGTCCGATGGATGTGCAATAACCCGTAACAACCAAATCGGACAAAATGGGTTGTAAGGACATAATTATATGGAATTTAATTAAAAAAATCTTAAAGAATACGTATTTTAATAGTTTAGGGTATTTTAGTCCCAAAATATTATAAAGAGGCAATCGTGCTATGTCATGATGAGTGTTGTGATGAGGTAGGTTATTATTTCGTGAGTTTTCTAAAGGTAATATGGGCAATATGATGAAGTAATGTCGAATAGAAAGTTTGTGGTATTTAAGCGTAAAAGTGTAATAAAAGTGTTTTTTATATGGAGTTTTGAATTGAATTTGTTTCTAATTATAGTTTAATATTTAAAAAATTAAGTATAATGATTTAGATAAATAGTTCTTAAGAAAAAAATTTAGTTTAAGAAGTTTTAAAGATGGATGTCGGTATAGGTAGCTCATACTACTGAAGGACCCTTCGAGATACGTTCCTTCGCGAAGAAGTTTTGAGAGGTAAAAATAAGAGAGTAGAGGTAACTTACCGACATCATTGAAAAGAAGAAGTTTTGAGAGGTGAAAAGAAGGGAGTAGAGAGAACTTACTGGATTAAGGTAAAGAGAAAAGATGGAAGAAGATTTTGAAAGTGTCGTGGAGTCGCGGTGTCGCCGGATTTGTCTTGAAATGTCGTCCGAACTTGACCTTGGGCTAACCCCACTTGTACAACTTTTTGGACTTAAAAATTTTGAGAGTTTTGATGCTAGATTTCAGAATGGAGTGGGATAGGGTGTAGGGTGGTATTTATAGGAGAAATTAGGGTTTTGAGAATTGAAAAATGAAATTAAAATGCATTAACATTTTGGATTAATGGCTCATTTTAATTCTCTGTTAATGTGCAGGGAAAACAAACAGATTAGGGTTAGTGGGGGGAGTCCAAGGGGTGCTAGGGCGAAAATTGAAGGCATTTGGGACGGAGAGGCCCGGCGGCGCCGGCCTTAGAGGGCATCTCGCCAGCCACGTGGGAGTGTTGGGTCTCTGGATTTTTGCCACCTGTCCCTATCTGTTCATATTATTTTTTACATGTTTTTTATTAACCTGACTTTTCATTTTTACGTGTATTGCACGTGTAAACTTTTAGTCTTCCAAAAAGTTTAAAAGAAAAATCAGCAAAAATAATATGTGGCTAGAGGGATTTAAACACAAGGGTTATGTCACAGCAGTGCAAGGCTTTACCAATGAGCTACAAGTGCTTTCTTGCTGTTTAAAAACAAATCAAATTTATAACTTGTGCTATGGATTTACAAATACTCCATTTGCACATTAACTTTCAAAAAAATTCTGTACATTAAAACAGAGTCATTACATTCTACCCTCCTTACAAAAATTTCATCCTCGAAATTTACAATTATTTAAGGACTAATTTATAAACAAGTGAGGGAATTTTGCACGCATGTCGTCTTCTCTTTCCCACGTTGATTTTCCTAGCGAGACTTTCCTCCACATCACTCGAACCAAGTTTACTTTCTTGTTTCGAAGTGACTTTACCTTTCTGTCTAGGATTTTAACGGGTTGTTGCTCACAAGATAGGTCTGTCTGTACCGTGAGCTCGGAGTGATTAAGAATGTGACTGGGGTCACTCACATACCTTCTGAGTTGGGATATGTGGAACACATTGTGCACTCCTTCCAATGAAGGTGAAAGTGCCAAGCAGTATGCCACTTCTCCGACTCGTTCGAGTATGTCGAACGGTCAATGTATCTCGAACTTAACTTACCCTTCTTTCCGAAGAGAATCACTCCATAGTTTGGAGAAATCATCAGAAAGACATGATCTCCCGGTTGGAACTCCAAGTGTCGACACTTTGCATCAGCCTAGTGCTTCTGTCGATCTTGGGCTATCCGCATTCGTTCCCTAATAGTGCGAACTACATCTACAGTCGTCACTATCATCTTAGGTCTAAAGAGTTCTCTATCTCCGATGTCATCCCAACTTAATGGTGAATGACACTTCCTTTCATATAGAGCTACAAATAGTGCCATTCCAATACTTGCTCGGTAGCTATTGTTGTATGAAAACTCCACAAGATGTAGGTTTTCTTCCCACGATCCTCCGAAGTCTAACATACACGCTCTTAGCATATCTTCAAGAATCTAAATCGTTTGCTCAGACTGACCATCTGTTTGTGGATGATAAGCTGTGATAAAGTTCAGACTTGTTCCCAAGCTAGCTTGCAGACTCTGCCAAAATTACGATCGAAATCTGGTGTCACGATCGTAGACAATGAAAACCGGTACTCCATGTAATCTCACGATCTCCTGCATGAGTTCATGGGTATCAGAGATGGTACACTATAAAGAGTTTAAATCTTACTTAGATTCATGCCTCCATGTATTTCTTTGCTAGTGTTTCGGTAGATTGGCCAACTCGAATGGGAATAAAGTGAGTCGACTTTGTGAGTCGATCCATAATAACCCATACCGCATCGTTACCTTTCGTGCTGCAAGGAAGTGTAGTCATGAAATCTATGGTAATGTGTTGCCACTTCCATTCTGGGATAGGTAATGGTTGAAGTAAACCAGCAGTCCTGTGATATTCAGCTTTCATTTGCTGACACGCCAAACATTTAGTGACGCTTCTGGCTACTTCACGCTTCATTCCATGCCACCAGTAATGTTGCCGCAGATCTTTTTACATCTTTGTACCACCAGGGTGTACTGAATAGGATGAGATGTGAGCTTCTTTCATTAACTCCTCCCGAACAAGACTTTGTGGTACACACAGTCTACTGCCGTATCTCAAAGATCCGTCTTCGTGAATGATGAAATCTGTTCTAAGTCTACTTTCTACTTGTTCTCTGATCTTTTGCAACTTAGTATCACTTGCTTAAGCCGCTTTGATCTGATTGACAATTGTAGACTGAACTTATAAGTTCATCAAACTTGAAGCGTTACCTGGCATGATCACTTCTATCTCCATCTGATGCAAATTTTGATGTTGCTTCCATTGTGCGGTGAGATTCATTGATAGTGGTTGACGACTAAGTACATCAGGTACTACATTCAACTTCCATGGATGATATTGTTGGATATAGTGCCCTCAGAGTCAATTAGGTGACCTTACGAGTCGCTATTACACGTTGATAGAGCCCCTAGGATTCTTGCTTGACTACCAGCAGTATGAGGGCGATCATATACGTGAGAGCTGGGGTCTATAAGCACATCCTTAAAAGGTCCCTAGTCGTGGGAGTTTCGAGACAGGGCATCGATTCTCCAGAGTAGACTAATGTATACAGTCGAGACCCCGACGAGGGGCGGTGGCCGGTCTCACAAACCACTGGTGTCAGTTGGTTCACCTAAGATGTATACAGGTGCTCATTGGGTTATGAGTACACCGGACAGGACTCGCCGGGAACCTGCTAGTTGGGATTATACCAGACATCAGATAGCAGTTCCCTGGTGACATGTGTACAGGTTAGTTCATCGACCTGAGATCGTCATTTGTCTCGTGTGAGTTCCCACTGTGCTTTGATTACTACCCTACCACGGCTCAAAGGAGTCGTGCAAACAGGTTTTAGTTGGGTACAGTCCCGAGCCACATGGAGGCAGTGAGCGGATCTGCAGGGGTTCGTCTCTCCCAGTATTGGGGGTGAGGTCGCGCTGTGTCTAGGAGAGCCAGAACATGAAAAGTCCTTGGCCAAGGCAGGAGATTTGCTGGTAGGTATTCCAGTAGTATCTCAGGGTGTTCTGGGCTACACTCCGACACGACTTGTACCGCTATTGGGGGTCTGACTTTTACCAACCCCCTAGGCCCGCCATGCGATGCTCATAGACGAACGGACCGGACTATACGGATATTGTTACTGACAGGCTCAGTAGGGTATCAGGATGAGTTCGCTCATCGACGTCCCTTTTAGTCAGTACCTGGTAGCCCGTTACGTATTGGCTGATACCTCTGACGTGCTAGTGGTTAAATCCACAACCATAGTATTGACGAGTCTTTAGAGTCCACCACACATACAGTTACTCAAGTTTCGGGCGAAACGCTGTAGAGGCCGTATGGAGATATGGCAGGGTTCGATCAGATACGTGCGGTATTGCACGGATCGTGATCGAACGGTTTTTACTAGCCGGCTTTGGCTTAAGCCGGATTATAGTATTAGATAGTATAGATTTTGTCTCTTTGCATTTGTGTTCAGTGGGAATACAAATGTGGGCATGTATTTGCAGTAGTGGGGTTTTCCTGTAATTTATTACAGGATCAGTTTTCTGAAGTTGCCAGTTTGCATTCCGTTCCGGCCGGCTTTCCTTTGTTCCTTCACGGCCGGACTTTATCGTTGGAGGGTGTTATTTGCAGTTTGCAAATAACATTTTGTGGAAGGGTTTTCTTGCATATGATGACTTCATGATTTGACTAGTATCATGAGATCCTTTTTCTTTCTTATCCTTTGCTTTTTGAGATTAAGATTGATTTAGTGTATGATGTGAAGCTTGCTTTTGATGTGGTCACCACCATTGATCTCCTACCATCACCTCCCTTCATGTTTTGGATTTTCCTCCATCATTTGATCAAAATGGGGGCCGGCCACTAGATGAGAGAAGAAGTTCATTTTTCATGTGTGGCAATTTGCTTCATCTCATTTTCTTGTAAGGAAAAATGAAAGCACCATTTTTCCTTAACCTCATTGCTTCCTCCATCCTCCATGGCAACTAAACCCCAAAGAGACAAAGACTCTACACTAGCCTACAGCAAATCTTGGACGCGTCGGCTAGCCAACTTCGCGCCCGAGTTGCCTCGGTCCAGAGGTGGGAGCCCGTAAAAGTATCCGGCTACGTGGTGCCCTTTCCGACGAGAACGTGATGGACGGAGATTCCACGGGAGATCGGAGTGGAGACGAAGACCGAAGGACATGGATCGCTTGGTATAGCTTCTCTACTCTTTTCTAGTTTGCTAGTTGCTAGGTTAATGGCCCGATCCGGGATAAAAGTGCGCGGTGGTGCCGGTTTGCTAGTTTGCAAGGTTTTTGTTTCCGCGTTTCCGGCGTCGGATCGACGGCCGGGGCGCCCCCGCGGACTTACATTGGTATCAGAGCCACGCCATTAACCATGCCTAGCTTGCTCTAGTATGTTTAGAACTCGATCGAACAAAAATCCCCCAAAACCATATTTTCCAATGCATCGTGTTTCTGTCGAAATTTTTTCTGCTCCAAAATTTTTTCAGGTGGTTGCAGAATGATGTGCAGGGAAGTATAAGAATTCTGGTAAAATTTGGTCACCTGAATCCATCATCCCACCGCGGAACCGCGGCCATAGCCATGCTTGGGCCGCGGTTCCGCCGCCACTTAGGCTCCTCACTGCACCAAATTTTTCCAGATTGTCTTATACTTGGAAATAGGGGTTTTGGAATATTATTTTTGGGCCCAGATTTTCTGTAAGTGCTACAGTACTGCTTGGGGCCCACTTCGGTAAATTTGTTCGATCGGATATTTTAAACATGCTAGTTCACAGTATTTACATTATATCTGCGACCGTGAATGTCACTCGATCGGTAAATCCAGTCTATCTGCTATAGCCCTTTTAGACGGATTTGCGAACGTGACATTCACGTTGATGTTCTGTGTTGTGCTGTGATGTTGCGGATTGGTCATGGGGGATAGCCTGGATGCAATACTAGTACAGTTCTGTTTTATATGTACATTTGATATTGCGGGGCGAGCGTCCGACATGTGGACTGCCGTCACTGCCTGTTTGTATTATTCTTTTGGGGCACGACCAGGTTGCGGTCGATGTACCCGTTGTATGTATATTTTACTTTCTGTACTAGGATTACCCCACGGAGGGATGCACGGATAGCCGAGTTCTAGAGGGCAACGAGCCCGCATCTCATGGCATTGAGACGGAGGGGGCTTTACTCTAGAATTGGTGGGCTGTTCGCCGCACTCGTAGGGGGTATAGGATTGACCCAGGAGGGATGCCCAAGTTGCCGGATTCCGTGAAGTGCTGGGTGGTCCATTCACGTTGCTGAAAGGGGCTGCCTCGCTTCAGGTTTTGGCGGGTGACTTGCCGCGCCCGTAGGGGTCTAGGATTTCATTGCACATGCTATCCATACGACCAGGGGAACGTCGGGTTTCAGTAGCGGCTTTGTGAAACCCGGGGATCCCAGATATCTGTATTATTCTGTGATGCTGTACATTTCTGTGATGTTGCATTTTATCACGCCTTGAGCGAAAATTATATATATTATATATATACTAGTAGATGTTGTATATGTTTTGCATCCGCGCTTGTCCAGTCCCCGCTCTGTCGTTAGTTAGCTAACCTAACGGGTGATGACGGGACCCAGTGGCGAATACGGATGGCATATACGTACGTCAGTATATTTTCGTTCTTTGTGGTGTGATCTATTGATGGGACTGCGTTGATTCGGATCAATGCAAGATAAACAAACCTATTCTGATGTTGTTGGAACATTTTTCAAAAAGCTGTTATTGCAAGGGCGTTCTCTTTTGTTTTGTATCGTGGTATTCAGTTGGAATATCCTGCTCCTCAGTCGACGAGGCAAGGGCCGAGATCCCTTCACCGGGAGTGACCCCTTGGACAAAAGTTTGCGTCAGGGCAATAACTTCACTATAGCCGTTTACTTTTGCTTTGCATCGTGGTGTTCAGTCGGAATATCCTGCACCTCATTCTACGGGGAAAGAGCCGAGATCCCTTCACCGGGAGTGACCTCTTTAGCGAAGGTTTTCGTCACTATATTTTTCTAAGAAGCTATCAGTTCTTTCAACGATATCAAGTTCATTACGTTAAAGGTTTTCGCCAGAAACCATTCATAGCCCTCCGTCGTTTCAGACGGGTAGCACGTAGTATTCATGCTATGTTTGTTGGCCTTCGTCAAGGCATAGTGTATGGTAGCTGCTTGTTGCCTTTCTGCTGCATAGATAGATGCGTTGGTTTGGGACAGTCGTATAGCCTTGTTGGCCTTCGTCAAGGGCTTGTACGGGTGGGTTCAAATCAACCTGGACAA
Source organism: Agapanthus africanus (assembly GCA_030015575.1). Lineage (NCBI taxonomy): Eukaryota > Viridiplantae > Streptophyta > Magnoliopsida > Asparagales > Amaryllidaceae > Agapanthus > Agapanthus africanus. The sequence goes on from CM057339.1 coordinate 53,501,541, forward strand.
TGACGGGTAGAACTTGACATGTGACTTATGATTTGTTGGCCTTCGTCAAGGTCATAAGAGCATGGGGCAAAAATCCACATCGGGGGTTTCAAAAGAACTGAAACTTGCCAGATATGCGCATACCTTCTGGAGTGTGATAGCGTGAGCGGATTCCGTCATGTTATCATGCGATGATAGTTGGATCCCGATTCCCACTGATGAGTTGGTTTACTCCTCGGGTGATCCCGGCTAATTCTTCTTTCAGGTTTGGGGAAGAATTTGACGTTACAGTGGGAGGTTTCCAGATTAGATAAAGTGATAACCATTCTGATCTAGGTTAGAGTGCACGCTGAGTGTTTCTTTTCTCTCTCTCTTTGGCAGCGACCATTGACCCGACCCTAGACTATGACTCAGTGACCAAGTTAACCGAACCTTCTTAACACTGGCTTTTGGATTGTCAAAGTTGCAAACCTCATTGCCACTCCTACTTTTACCCTTTTCTCCAGGACACCCCGTATTACTGCGAACGTCCACTTCCATTGGACAAAACCATCATATGGTTATATACGAACTCGAAGGAATTTATTCGAGGATGGTTTCTGGTTCTGGAGAAAACGAATAGGACTATTCAGTTGTCTTTTCCTTTTACCTTCTCTCAGGTTGCGAGTACTCCTTAGTTTAGGAGATAGTACACCTATTACGTAAATTGGATAGTCTTCTTCCAAACCTTAGGCTGGTGCCGACCGGTAGGGAATGAAGAAAGCCAATTAGCCTAAACGGTGTACAGAAGGTATTAAGTTAAGACAAAGAAAGGGATTAGTAAGAGGGCAAAGTAAATTGCGACTGCTATTCACGACCAAACCAAATATTTCTTCGCCAATCCTAAATCACCTTTGTATTTCTCCAGGACACTCCGTATCACTATGAAGATCCCAGGTTTATTGGATAATCCATCGTATGGTTATATACGAACTCGAAAGGAACTTGTTCCAGTTCGGGGATGGATCCTGGTTCAGGAGAAATAAGAATAAAGTTCATTCAGGTTGTCTTTTATCTTCACCTTCTCTCGCATTGCGAGTGCTCCTAGGATTAGGACAGTACACCCTTTATGCTTATTGGATAGTCTTCTTCCAAACCTTAAGCTGGTGCCGATCAGTAGGGAAAGAAGAAATCCATTTGGCCTAAAGGGTGTGCAGAAGGTAATGACTAAAGACATATAAAGGGATTTGGAGAAATGGCAAAGAATTATACGGTTACAGTCGTGAATCTGGATGATGGAAGAGGCATTACTAGGAATACCAGGATACCCCATCGAAACATTTCAATGTTTCAGTTTCACTGTGTATTGTTAAAAGAAAACTGATTTTCCAATTAGACACTTGCTCCAGGGTATGTATTTACCAGGTATGATTCTCATATCTGTATGGTTTTACAAATGATGAGTGGGAGCAAGTTATTGGGAATTAGGTGATCATCCTCATTATATCGGAATTCGTTGTAATTGGTGATATTTGAGGAAGTCACCTGGGTTGTTTGCCGGACGGCAAATATTTGGTTTTGAATATCCGTTGTTATGCACCAATTTCAAATTGATATATCTGTACGTCTATTTTTATAGAGTGAGATATACCTTTTGAAATTATGTCTATGACATTTACCTATATCAGTGGATGGTTAGGTAAAGAGCATTGAACAACGGTGTAATTCTTCTTAACCATAAGTACAGTTTTCAACCTACGACACACAGTGAATGAGTTATTAGACTCAAGGGACTTATATAAAGTATTGTATGTTGTCCAGTGTCCATTAGGACAGAGGGGTAGGTACTCGTACTATATTCTGTTTACTTGTGACTTCTCTAGTTCTTAGACAGGTGTTTCGTAGAAACACAGGGTCTAAGTTTTGAGAAGATATAGGTATATGAATAAAGTAGAGAGCCAGGTGTTGCAAGTATCGGGATTCTTCAAAGTGATCGAAAATGTAGATACTTCTGAATGGTATTCAGTTGATAGTAATGATTAAGAAAACTTGCTTCTCTTTCAGGTTACTCATAATTGGAAACACTCCTAAGTTGAGTAACGCTGATCGGCCTCTTTCCATTTAGTTGATATGCACTGGAGACAGCTGCATGATTTGAATCTGGTTCAATTAAATCAGTGTCTCTGTTTCTATATTGGATATAGAACAGTTCATATCTTGACATTGTTAAGATACGGGGAGTTGTCCGGCTTATGCTTAAAACCAGACTCCGGATAACTCAAGGCACGTTTCTGTAATGGCTGTTTGTGGGTTGACCCGGGCTATGACGAGGGTTGACTTTCTACCATCTGGAAGATCAATAGTGATATTGTTCTTAACTCGTCACAGTTTTAATTAAAAATGGATTTTTTCAGAAAACAGTAGTGGGAGTATGGTAGAACTGGAAGTGATTCCAGAACCACAAACGATTACTGAAGATTTAATAAGAACCTAAAGATTCAATCTGGTTTGACATTCCATTATCCACTCCGCAGATAAAGTGGGTAACCTCAGGCACCCGAGAGGTACTTCGGTATGCTCAAGGACGGTGGCAGGGAGGTTCTTGTTTACCCGGACTTGCCATTGCTGTTGTTCCAGACTGTGAGACCCGGCAGGAGGATGAGTATAGCGTCGTTCTAAACTAGCTTTAGAAGTGTACGTCTATATGACTATGCCAGAGGATTGTCGTAGTCAGTGGGAGCAGCGGAAGCATTGGTGGACAGGTAGCTTATGTCTATTTATAGACTAAAGCAGATATAGCGGAGATAGATCATCTATTTCTGATGTGAAGTCATAGGTTTGACTTCATCAGAATAGGGGATGGATCTGTTAAGAAGGTAGTAGGGTGTGATGTCCTGGTATTTGATGACATACACAGAGCAGGAAGTGATATTCCTATACTACGATCGGTTATACTTTGGTCGTCACACAGTGGTTTCTCCACATAGGACTTGGATATTATATCCGACACTCTGGTCACTAGATCTATGGTTTTAGATCTAGATTTGGGTGGTTTCCCAATCTGGGTACTTAGACAGCATTCTATGAGTATTTAGAATGGACGACTCCTGACACGGTAGTATACCTGCAGGTGATGGAGTCACCCTCTCTAATGATGTCTTACAGACTAAAGGGGAGAGGGATACGCATGATTGGCAGATCACTTGCTTAGGCAATTGAGTTGATCATGAGATGTCAAGTACCACACCAGATGTTGTTATTGCAGTAGATGCAATAAGTTGATATTAATCCAATCCTGGAGAAACAGTCGGAAGCAGTTTTAGAACATAAGTGGATGTTCTAGAGATTTGATAACGGCAGCCTCTTTTAGGAGACGGTTATCATTCCAGGCTTCCAAGGTGACCTGGATGGCAGAGTGGCTGTCAGAGTTATAGTTTTCCCTCTGACGAGGGGCACTAGTTTGGACAGCTGGTCCAAGCAGATACTGAGGGAAGGCATGGCGCGGGATACTGATTAAGTTCAGTTGACGATACAGTCTAAGAAGTTTGGATTTGGAGTTCATTTATGAGCTAGGTCCCATTAGACATCCAGACACATTCTAAGACAGGTATTGCTCATTTCGGGAGATAGCTTTCTACACGAACTTGAGATAAAGAGAGACATAGAAAGAAACACCAGAGCGGATCCCCTCACTGAGGCTATTCCTCGAACGCAATAGTTTCGCAAACGAGCTTTGTGAGACTGACTAGTAGAGGAGTTGGGTGTTCGGTATCACACGGGCTGTGAGTATGCGACATCGCAATAATTAGCCTTGAGTGCAAGTGGGAGATTGTTGGATATAGTGCCCTCAGAGTCAATTATTGGATCACAGGAACGTGATTGCAATGATTGAGGAGGACCTATGCCGGTAGGACAGTCTTACTCGAGATGATAGTATGCTATCTGCTTTATCTTTATCATCGTGTACTGCTTTAGGTGACCTTACGAGTCGCTATTACACGTTGATAGAGCCCCTAGGATTCTTGCTTGACTACCAGCAGTATGAGGGCGATCATATACGTGAGAGCTGGGGTCTATAAGCACATCCTTAAAAGGTCCCTAGTCGTGGGAGTTTCGAGACAGGGCATCGATTCTCCAGAGTAGACTAATGTATACAGTCGAGACCCCGACGAGGGGCGGTGGCCGGTCTCACAAGCCACTGGTGTCAGTTGGTTCACCTAAGATGTATACAGGTGCTCATTGGGTTATGAGTACACCGGATAGGACTCGCCGGGAACCTGCTAGTTGGGATTATACCAGACGTCAGATAGCAGTTCCCTGGTGACATGTGTACAGGTTAGTTCATCGACCTGAGATTGTCATTTGTCTCGTGTGAGTTTCCACTGTGCTTTGATTACTATCCTACCATAGCTCAAAGGAGTCATGCAAACAGGTTTTAGTTGGGTACAGTCCCGAGCCACATGGAGGCAATGAGCGGATCTGCAGGGGTTCGTCTCTCCCAGTATTGGGGGTGAGGTCGCGCTGTGTCTAGGAGAGCCAGAACATGAAAAGTCCTTGGCCAAGGCAGGAGATTTGCTGGTAGGTATTCCAGTAGTATCTCAGGGTGTTCTGGGCTACACTCCGACACGACTTGTACCGCTATTGGGGGTCTGACTTTTACCAACCCCCTAGGCCCGCCATGCGATGCTCATAGATGAACGGACCGGACTGTACGGATATTGTCACTGACAGGCTCAGTAGGGTGTCAGGATGAGTTCGCTCATCGACGTCCCTTTTAGTCAGTACCTGGTAGCCCGTTACGTATTGGCTGATACCTCTGACGTGCTAGTAGTTAAATCCATAACCATAGTATTGACGAGTCTTTAGAGTCCACCACACATACAGTTACTCAAGTTTCGGGCGAAACGCTGTAGAGGCCGTATGGAGATATGGCAGGGTTCGATCAGATACGTGCGGTATTGCACGGATCGTGATCAGACGGTTTTTACTAGCCGGCTTTGGCTTAAGCCGGATCCTAGTATTAGATAGTGTAGATTTTGTCTCTTTGCATTTGTGTTCAGTGGGAATACAAATGCGGGCATGTATTTGCAGTAGTAGGGTTTTCCTGTAACTTATTACAGGATCAGTTTTCTGAAGTTGCCAGTTTGCATTCCGTTCCGGCCGGCTTTCCTTTGTTCCTTCACGGCCGGACTTTATCATTGGAGGGTGTTATTTGCAGTTTGCAAATAACATTTTGTGGAGGGGTTTTCTTGCATATGATGGCTTCATGATTTGACTAGTATCATGAGATCCTTTTTTTTTCTTATCCTTTGCTTTTTGAGATTAAGATTGATTTAGTGTATGATGTGAAGCTTGCTTTTGATGTGGTCACCACCATTGATCTCCTACCATCACCTCCCTTCATGTTTTGGATTTTCCTCCATCATTTGATCAAAATGGGGGCCGGCCACTAGATGAGAGAAGAAGTTCATTTTTCATGTGTGGCATTTTGCTTCATCTCATTTTCTTGTAAGGAAAAATGAAAGCACCATTTTTCCTTAACCTCATTGCTTCCTCCATCCTCCATGGCAACTAAACCCCAAAGAGACAAAGACTCTACACTAGCCTACAGCAAATCTTGGACGCGTCGGCTAGCCAACTTCGCGCCCGAGTTGCCTCGGTCCAGAGGTGGGAACCCGTAAAAGTATCCGGCTACGTGGTGCCCTTTCCGACGAGGACGTGATGGACGGAGATTCCGCGGGAGATCGGAGTGGAGACGAAGACCGAAGGACACGGATCGCTTGGTATAGCTTCTCTACTCTTTTCTAGTTTGCTAGTTGCTAGGTTAATGGCCCGATCCGGGATAAAAGTGCGCGGTGGTGCCGGTTTGCTAGTTTGCAAGGTTTTTGTTTCCGCGTTTCCGGCGTCGGATCGACGGCCGGGGCGCCCCCGCGGACTTACAGATATTGTAGATTGATGTCAAAGTCCGCCATGAGTTCTAACCATCTTCTCTGCCGCATATTCAACTCTTTCTGAGTAAACACATACTTCAGACTTTTGTGGTCTGTGTAGATATCTACCCATTCTCCAAGAAGATAATGACGCCAAATCTTGAGTGCAAAGATAACGACTGCCAACTCCAGATCATGCGTCGGATAGCTGCGGTCATGAACCTTCAGCTGTCTTGATGCATAAGCTACAACTTTACCGTGCTGTTGTAGAACACATCCTAATCCCATACCGGATGCATCGCAATGCACTACGAAACCTCCAGATTGGTCTGGTATTACGAGAATAGGTGCTGATGTCAGTCTTGACTTGAGTTCTACGAAAGCTTGTTCGCAAGCTTCTGACCACACGAATTCTTCATCTTTGTGTGTGAACATGGTCAGGGGTGTTGAAATCTTCGAAAATCCTTCAATAAATCTTTGGTAGTATCCCGCTAAGCCCAAGAAACTTCAAATGTCCTTCACTGTTTTCGGTGTCGTCCATTCGCTTACTGCTGATACTTTAGTTAGATCTACAGAGATTTCATCGCCTGATACAATATGTCAGAGAAATCCGACTTGTTCTAGCCAAAACTCACACTTGCTTTACTTGGCATAGAGTTGATGCTGTCGTAAGGTCTCCAGGAAAATTCGTAGATGTTCAGCGTGCTCTTTCCGATTCTTTGAATATATCAGGATGTCGTCGATGAATATGACAACAAACCTGTCTAAGTACTCTCAGAAAACTTGATTCATTAGGTTCATGAATATGGCTGGTGCATTGGTCACTTCAAATGGCATTACGAGAAACTCATAATGTCCATAGCGAGTCCTGAATGCTGTTTTCGGAATATCAGACTCTTTGACCTTCACCTGATGATAACCCGAACGAAGATCTAACTTTGAGACAACGCAAGACCCACTTAGCTGATCGAACAGATCGTCAATTCGCGGTAGTGGATGCTTGTTCTTTATCGTGACTTCGTTCAAAACTCTGTAATCAATGCACATTCTATATGAACCTTCCTTCTTCTTCACAAGCAAAACTGGAGATCCCCAACTTGAAGTACTGGGATGAATCCATCCTTTCTGCAGAAGTTCGTCCAGCTGAGTACGGACCTCCTTCAAACCTTCAGGGCTTAATCGATATGGTGCTTTGATCACCAATTGTGCACCAGATAGTAAATCAATTCCGAATTCAAGAGCTCGATCGGGAGGCAAACCTAATATGTCTTCAGGAAATACATCGTCGAACTCTCGAACTACCTCTGGCTTGTCTTCTCCTGCCTGCAGAGTTGCAATCACTTCCTTATTCGGTTTTGCTTTGTATGTGCCAGGCTTCAGGGTACGGTCTCCACTTTTGAAATAAAAGACTAGATGCTCTGTAATTTCGAACACTACCCTCTTTTGACGAAAGTCGATGGTAGCGTAGAAAGTTCCTAACCAATTCGTACCCAAAACTACATCGAAGTTCGGTATGTCCAGTACCTTGAAGTCAGCATAGAATTCTCTGTTGCAGAAGACCAATGGACACAGGTCGTATCCTATTGTTACCTTTAGAATGCCGTTCCCTGAACTGACATTCCAGTTGGATACGAGCGGTTTGACCGGAATCGCATGAGTTCGGACGAACCGTTGCGACATAAAGCAATAAGATGCTCCAGTGTCGAAGAGTACTAGTTCAGGAAGTGAGGTTACTAAGATCGTACCTAAGCTATATGGGATAGGTTTTAGTTATAGGAAAAGATATATGGATGTAAACAAGTATTGAACAGATTTGAAAGATGGAAAGTTACCAGTAATGACTTGGCCAGTGGCTTCAGCTTCTTCCACAGTCATTGTGAAAGTATGTCGCCTCGGTACAGTCCTCCTTGCTAGAGGAGCATTCCTCTGTCCGTTCCTATATCCATGAGGTAGGTTCCTTTGTGCTTGATGGAACTGACAGGGAGGAGGAGCAGTCGGTCCACGAGGAGGTGGAGCAGGGAGAGCAAGTCGAGGAGTAGGTGCCTGAATAGCTGGCCCTTGCGGATAGGTGATTGCAGGTCTGGGTGCCTGATACTGATTGAGTCTTTGAGGACAAGACCCAATATCATGTGTGGATGAGCCACAGACTTAACAAAGGCGATTAGCATGTCTACAATCCTTCGCCAGGTGTCCATTCCTTTTGCAATAAAAGCAGAAATCTGGACTGGGCCGGTTGAAAGGTACTCCCGGTCTCCTGGGTACAAACGGTGGCCTGGAAGAAGCTCCTTCTGTTATTTGAGTAGCAGAACATTTCATACCGGCAAATTGGGGTCTGCCCTTCTTCTTCACTACCACCTTGTATCGACAGGCAACCTTCAAAGCTAGATCATGGGTTGCAAAATCCCCTGTAGCTAAGGCAGCTTGGATCTCCGGGTCCAACCCTTGCTGAAATCGTCTGGCCCTGATCTCAGTAGTCAGAATGAGGTATGCCACGAACCTGTTACGGTCTTGTGTTAGCTGTGCGGTATGTGTCAGAAAATCAATTATTAAGACATATCTTACCTGCTTAACATGGTGAACTCAGCATTATACTCATCCACTGATTTGCTCTACATAGAGTCTTATTGTAAATGGATGAATTGCCGCTCCATGTCGAATCGGGCAGTCTCTGGAAAATACTTCGCGTCGAACATGTCGCGAAAAGTCTTCAATTCGATCGGCTGGGCAAGACGGCTTTCTTCCGCCTTCTACCATACTCGGGCATTATCTGTAAGTTACAGCTTCGCAACCCTTACCCAAGCAATGTCTGGCATTTGTGCTGCAGCCAGATCGTCCTCAATTGATTGAGCCCATTCTTCAGCTTCCAAGGGGCTCCCTTTTCTAGAAAATTGTTTCAGATGCAGTGCCCGGAATTGCTTCACTCCAGGTGCTTCCGCTTCTGGGCAGTTCATTAAAATAGCAGTATCCTGCTGCTGTCTCTCTAGGAGACTTTTAATTGCCTCGAGCAGTACCGTCTGCTCATTAATCGGAGCTACAATGGTAGGTGAAGAGGTGGTGGTGTGGTGTTGACAATCACGTTGGTGCTAGTATTGTTCGGGGAATCCATAACCTTGAAAGAAAAATAGGTTAGGATAGATTCAAGGAATATGAAATATAAAGAATGTTTAGTTGCCGAGTCTTATAATTCTTGTGTTATATTGCTTAGGTTTCCATACAGAACTGGCCTGCATTGTAGGGTTCCATGCAGAACTGACCTGCATGGCAGCCAACAAAACCTATCCCGCCCCGCTTTCTAGAGTACGGTAAGGAAACGTGATGGGTCACGCGACGTATTTACTCAGAAGTAAACACGCTAAGTGTATATAAGTAATATAATGTAAATGTACACAAGAAAGACATGAGATGTAAATAAACAACAACTTTTTATTTATTAAACACTCTTTACAATACAATACTGGAAAATAAATACAAGACTGGAAAAAATGCCTAAACAATGGCATGAAACTGAAAATAAAAGTATATACAGGTGTCTAGAGCTCTGGGTCGTCGACGAATTGCTCCAAGTCTTCTGAGCTGGGCTCGATCTTCAAAGAGAAGGGGGTTCTCCTTACAACATTCCAAAGAAAGAATAGAAAAGGAATGTTGTCAGCGAACAATCGCTCGGTAAGTCCCAAAGAGATATGGAAATAGACTGAATAGGTAATGAGAATATAACCGGTATAATGTTGATAATTATGTTAACGCGGTTGTTTATAATTTGGTACAGAATATGCCAATGTATACGAGAGGAGCCCAGCTTACCCCGTGGACTATGGTATAAGGAGTACAATGTCCCGTCAAAACCCACAGGACAACGGCAACGGATATTCAGGTTTGGTGTATTAAAGTGATCGTCTTATGCCACTTTAAACACATTCCGTACAAATCTACCCCTTTAAACCCCGTAATGTATTATTGTACTGTTTAGTAGCGATTTGTAAATATAAGACTTGCCGAAACTATAATATCAATTGTTTATGTAAACGGATAATCATGTAGATAAGTCAATTGTATATCCATGGATCGGTCAAATCAAGTCATGTTGATATAGATTGTATTCCGGTATAAAAGGATTCATGTTGCATTGAAGTTATATTGAATTGTATACATAGATGGATTGATTTCAGATTAGACTGAGACTCTGACTGAGTCAGACACTTAAACAGAATAGAAGTTCTGAATTAGTTTTGGAGTTATCGGTAACTGCTGCACATGAACGGCAGAATTTATGACTTTTTCCAAGCCAATTACCATTGATAACCCCGTTTTAGTTGTCTATCTTAAATAGGCAAGCACCCACATTCTCCGGCTTCTTGAGGCTCAAGAGAATTGGTCCCGCTCAAACCTACATTTAATAGGGTCCTTATTGTAAATTAATATAACTTGAGGGGTTTTTATGAAAAATAGTTTTGATATATTTTCAAAATAAACCCCAAGTATTTCATTATCGTGTTTAGGGTTTTCATAGATATAATTTTTAAAGTGATGAGATATTCTAGTGGATATAAACCTAAATTGAATAGTATATGGTATTTTCATGTAATTTGACTTGTATTGATTTCGAGGGTATTTTCATGAACTTTTGTGATTCTTTTCTTTTGATTTAGAAAACATGGAATTATTAAACATATTTAAAATAGATATTTTGATAATATATATATATATATATTAAAAAAAGAATTTATTTATTAAATAGAAATCACGTTTTCTTAAAAATTGTAATATAAATTCCATCGAGATCGTATGCTCCATGAGGAGATCTGCATCTCTCCCTACTAGTCCGATAGATGTGCAATAACTCTCACCAACCAAATCGGATTCCCTAAAATGGGTTGTAAGGACATAATTGTACGGAATTTAATTAAAACAATCTTAAAGAATACGGTTTTTAATAGTTTAGGGTATTTTATCGTAAAAATTGTATTAGTCCCAAAAATATTGTAAAGAGACAATCGTGCTATATCATGATGAGTGTTGTGATGAGGTAGGTCATTATCTCGTGAGTTTTCTAAAGGTAATATGAGCTATATGATGAAGTAATGTCGAATAGAAAGTTTGTGGTATTTAACCGTAAAAGTGCAATAAAAGTGTTTTTTATATGGAGTTTTGAATTGAAATTTATTTTTAATTATAGTTTAATATTTAACAAATTAAGTACAATGATTTAGATAAATAGTTCTTAAGAAAAATTATTAGTTTAAGAAATTTTAGAGATGGATGTCGGTATAACAACACTTACCGACATCATTGAAAAGAAAAAGTTTTGAGAGGTGAAAAGAAGAGAGTAGAGGAAACTTACTAGATTAGGGTAAAGAGAAGAGATGGAAGAAGATTTTGAAAGCGTCGTGGAGTTGCGGTGTCGCCGGATTTGTCCCGAAACGTCGCCGAAACTTGACCTTGGGCTAACTCCACTTGTACAACTTTTTAGACTTAGAAAATTTTAAGAGTTTTGATATTAGATTTCAGAATGGAGAGGGATAGGGTGTAGGGTAGTGTTTATAGGAGAAATTAGGGTTTTGGGCATTGAAGAATGGAATTAAAACGCATTAACAATTTGGATTAATACCTCATTTTAATTCTCGGTTAATGTGCAGGGAAAACAAACAGACTAGGGTTAGCGGGGGGAGTCTAAGGGGTGCTAGGGCAAAAATTGAGGGCATTTGGGACGGGGGGCCCCGTGGCTCCGGTCCTAGAGGGCATCTCGCCGGCCACGTGGGGTTGTTGGGTCTCAGGATTTTGGCCACCTGTCCCTATCTGTTCATATGATATTTTACATGTGTTTGATTAACCTGACTTTTCATTTTTACGTGTATTGCACGTGTAAACTTTTGGGCTTTCAAAAAGTTTAAAAGAAAAATCAGCAAAAATAATATGTGACTGGGGGGATTTGAACACAGGGGCTATGTCACAGCAGTGCAAGGCTTTACCAATGAGCTACAAGTGCTTTCTTGTTGTTTAAAAACAAATCAAATTTATAACTTATACTCAGGATTTACAAATACTCCATTTGTACATTAACTTTAAAAAAATTCTGTACATTAAAACAGAGTCGTTACATAGACCGAACCGGTGTTGGATGGTAACAACCACGTTATCATCATGGCTATAAGGCGTAGGAGGACTTATTCCTCCGGGCTCCATCATGTAGACCGTATGGGTTGTGTAAGAGGACTTGTTCCTCTAGGCTCTATCATGTAGACCGTATGGGTTGTGTATCCATCTACCGCTTCTTCATTGGCAATATTGCTCATTTGGCTCTTGGCTTGTTGCCTTGGTCTGCTCCTTTCAGGGGAGGGTGAACAATTGAGAGCGATCGGTTCCCCAAATATCTCGGTCTCTGCTTGTATAAAATTGACGGCCGCGACTCGATCGTTTGCCAACATGCCAGGGGACAGTGATATTTCTTCTGCCTTGTATTGTTTCTCGACCCAATCCTTGAAGACGAACCAGTCTTCAATAGTGTGTCCCAACACTCGGTGGTATAGGCAAAATTTGGGATGATTAGTCCTGTTCGCTTCACTTAGCCTTTTTGGTTCTGGTAGCTGCAGGCCATTCTTCAGAGCATCTTTGAATATTTTGGGAACCTTGTCTCTTCTAAAAGAGTAGATCTTATTTCTCCTTTCTTCCAAAGTTGGCTCTCGAGATTTGTAAATCTTTGCTCCGCCCGTTCTCTACTTATTTAGAGAATCGGTGCTATTGGAACTTTCGCTTTTCTGGTCGTCATTCCTCCGATGTTTTGGTATGTTTGTGAATTGGAGACCTTGAGTGGACTCTGGTTTTGAGCGTTCCAACATTTGAACCTTTTTGGTCAGCTCTTGGATTGTTTTGAGGCATGCGGTGCACAGGAACGGTTTCATCCAGTTGTCCAGATTTTCTATAAGAAGACTGACGGATTGGTCTTGCTCCAACGGCTATTCACATTTGACAGAAAGATTGCGCCATCAGACTATAAAATCCATGTTGCTTTCGTTGTTCTTTGGCTCGGTCGTTACGAGGTTATCGATGGTGATTTTATCGCTGACGCTCATGAACCTTTGCTTGAACATTGATTCTATTTGAGCGAACGTTGTGATCGAGTCATCTGGTATGCTTGCATACCAATCAAAAGCAACATCGGTCAAGCTATTGACAAACTGACAGAGAAGGAGCGCATCATTGCCCCCAGTATTCGTGCATGATGCTTTAAATTGAGCAATGTACCGGTTCGTATTTCCCGTCCCATCGAACCTTTCAAATTTGGGAAGATATAGAAAGTGGGAAACTCTACAAGATCATACCGAGCAGGATATGGTCTTCCGCTACTACGGACATCTTTTTGCTCTCTGGCTTAGGCTACCAATGTTTTGACTTTATTGGCGACCAAATCCATGATTTGATGTTGCGTTGGCGGGTTGCTGTCATCGGTAGTCAAGATATTTCCCGAGATAGGCTGCGGCCGACTTTCATGCGGCTCGCCCACTTTTAGATTTTAGGGAATAGACGTCGGCTGCCTCGAGACACCGTTTCCCGATTCATGAGCAGAACCTTGCGCTTGATTGGACGGTTGAGAGGCAACTTGGGCCATGAGCCGCACCACGACAATCGTCAAACCATCAATTTTGCTGTAAAGTTTGGCCATCTTCTTGTCTTTACTTCTGAGCTGTTTTCGGAGCTCTTAGAGAATTTGCTGCTATGCATTTTTAGGACGGAAGATTGGCCCCTCTTCGCTTTCCGAGCCCAACTCCTCATGAACCGAGAGATCTCTCTACTTATCAGCCTCACTAGAAGGGTTCTCATTACCTTCCAGAGGATGCTGGTCTTGGAAAGTGGCAGACACATTCATACCAGATTGGATTTGAAATGTAGTGGCCCCGTTCTTGCTCTTGCTGCACATGCCGACCATGTAGATAATGTGGACCACATATCCAGCCATCTTTTTATCTTTGGCGGGGTAACCCTGTTCTTGGAACCTCATGAAGTCCAGTCTAGAAGGAGCCCTAGCCCTTTTTTGGCTCTGTATCTGAGTCTTTTCTGTCTTAGCTTCTCGATTTTGAGGGCTTGACGGGCATCCGTCATCCAGGAAGCCATAGTGAGTCGATTGACGGGAAGCTTAGAGAAAACACCCGATTGAGCAGTCGTCAGGGGCGCTGCTACAGCTTGCCCGAGATGTCTTGTTGCTTTGTTGGTGTTGATGGCATTGCCCCCAGCTGGGGCCAAGAAAAGTCATTCAAACACCGATTAGCGTTTGGGTAGTGGTGCTCTCGAGATCACCACATTTTAGCCTCCTTCTTTTCGAGGCCGGTCTGTCTGTTACTGGAGCTTGAGAAGCTGGGATGGCGCTAGCTGGCATGAACAGAATAGAGCCAAATGGTAGCAGAGGCTCCTCACACTGTCGCCCGAGACTGGCCGGGGGACCGTCCTGACGTCCATCTTCATCGTGTAGGAAATGGGAGTTGTGTTGAGAGCTGAGATTGTCCTTGGAGATATTTTGTTGCGTCCGATGATTGCAGTCAAAAGTTGTTAACCTGCTAATAGAAGCATGATTTCTGTACAGGCAATCAATGTATATGTTGATTGAGTTCGCATGGATATTTAACCTGAAATATGGGAGGAAAGATATGTCCCTCTGGGCGTGCCAGAATCTGTAGGGTATTTTTCGTCACCCCATTGAGATGGGAATACACGTCGCTTGTCAGGCGTACTACAGATTCCCTCTACCTAGGGTAGGCGGGGGCTTATTGATTATGGAGATCCGAATCTCCGGCAGCCGCGGACTAAGCTGCCGTTAATTACCCCTCACCTTTGGAGCGAGGGAACCTCCGATTGACGGGTCAGACTGGTCATGCGAACTCAATGTGCAGTGTGCGTATGTGTGTCTTGAGGGGTTTTGGATATACCCGGTTAGCAGGCTGGGGGTCAAGGGGTCGAGCAACCCCCATGCGGGGTGCGGGATGGCGTCCCGTTAGAAATTTTTTCTAACGGGGAAAGTGTTGTGGAGTGTGTACATATATAAAAAAAAAGGGAAAATAGCATCCAAAGGACGCGTGTGTGTGAACGCCTCACGTGCTTGGCACGCGGACGCCGGACGCCAGCACCTCACGTGCTTAGCACGCGGACGCCGGACGCCAGCGCCTCACGTGGGATTTAGCCCCTATACTGGGAGTTGTACTCCCAAATGACTTTTGGAGTTAAACTCCTGAAAAAGAGGACAAAAAGGCTTAGCCCCTGCACTGAGAGTTGTACTCCAAAAAAAAAGATTTATTATTATTATTATTATTATTATTATTATTATATATATATATATATATATATTTGTAGAGTTAAACTTCCAAGATATTCCCGAAGATGATGAAAGACGACCCCTTTCTTCTCCCTTAAGCCCAGGGTTTTCTCTTGAGCATTGGATCTTCCCAAAGTGTGATTTTTGGGAATGAGTCTTTTTCTTCTTCCTCCCTATTGGCTGGATCTTGGAGAAGAGAGGGTGAAATTTAAAAATCTCCCCTTTTGAAGATTTGATGGAAGATCCGTGTTCCCCTTTAAGGGTTTTGTGATGAAAAACTATTTCTTTTTGGAAAAGGAAGAGTGAAACTCTTGCTTTAATTCGAAAAAGGTAGACGGTTTAGAACCTTGAGGAAGTAGAAGGAGACAAAAAAAACCCTAGCTTTTGAGAAAATGGATTTCTATCTTTTATTTCATTATCATGCTGCCTTTTATAGGCTTACAAATTTACACATGGCCCCTTGGGCTTTACAAAATAACATTTTGCCCATCCCATGCCTCATATGCTCATTTTTTTTACACATGAGCCATGGGCTTTACAAAAATTTGGCTTTATGCCCATTTTTCTTATATTTATTCATAAAAATTACATCAAAAATATTTATCACATAATTTTCTTCTTGGCATAGGGGAGGCCGGCCACTTCATGTTCGGGCTTGACTTGGGCATGGACCCACTTGGCTTGGGCTTGGGCCCGTTTGGTTTGGGGTTGGCTTTGATTTTGACTTAGTCAATCGAGGTGTAATTTTTGACCCCAACATAGGTTTCATAGGACTTATTAGTAATGGATGAATAATTAAAAATGACTATTTTATCTTTTAATAGTTTAAAACTAGATCGATAGTGATGAATGCAGATTAGGGTTTTTTGGAAGAAACTAGGGTTTCCTCACTATTAACCCTTGTCCTTTCATTGATCTCTATTCATATTTAGCCCTTAAAAAAACAAATGTTAGACAAATCTCAAATCATGGTCGAGCCTATCAATAAATTGATAGAACATCCGATAAGGAGATCAACATTTATTTTGCTAAAGTTTATAAACTTTAAAATGTATAAAAGAAGTTAAAAGATCTTGTCATCCATTATCCAACCCTATCCTACGAACCCTAGCAAGCTAAGAATTACCCGCTCATGGTTAACTTAGAGGAGAGGATGAAGATGAATGAAAGTATAATGAAGATGCAGAAAAGGAAGTGCAGAAATTAAATGCGGAAAGTAACTGCAAAGAGAAATATACTAAAAACTATCTTTATTAATCAACTATTGCATTTACAATTCTCCTTAGAAAGTCGATTACAAGAAACCTAATTTGCTCTAGATCTCTTTCTTATTGGAGGTAGATGAATAGATGATGATTACTCGGATACGTGGATCTCTTGATCTTTTCGGTGATGATTTTCAATGTACAGCTCTCGGTCCCTTATATAGTTCTTGAAACCAGAAAGCTTAGATTCCATATGAAAATATATGCATTTAACATCATGATCCCAAAATCTCACACCCAACGGCCCAAATTTGACCGCTGAACCTCCGCAAAATGCCACGTTTGGCCGCCCTTCCGCCGCGCTTTGGTGGGATCATGACTTGGGATTTTTTCTGGTTTCTTGTGTTGACATGTGGAGATCCTTTTGATATCTAGATTCTGAAAATAATACTCTGAGTCTCTGTCGTTGTTAGATCTCTCGATTTGTTTCTAAATTTTAGCAGATCAAAGTGTTAGTAGCATTTGGTATTTTTGAGATTTTATTCTAACCATTTATATAATATAATATCTTAAGAATATTGATTAGAAATATTTGATATGATATACATATTTTAATTTACAAATATTTAATTTAAATATTATATGCATATATTTTCCCTTATTATATTAATTATAATGTAGAAACATATGTTAATAATTTTTTTACAAATAAACCCTCATGTGTTTTATATTTACAATAAACACTTTTAAGTACTTAACAATAGTAGGAAAAATATTCATTCAAATGTGCAATATTTTAGACTAATCAGTAACCTTCAAATTGCTTGAGAAAAAATTTTGTAGTCATGGTTGCTGACAGCGACGGTCTGATCCCTATTTATCACATTCTTGATTGTTGAAAACGCAGCAAAGTATGACTCAATCTAAAACCTTCAAGCCTTTTAGATTTTGTTTTGTACGTCATCGCTCATTTAGAATTATTAACTTAACATGCTGATGATGCTCAATAATGGTAATTCCTTATATCATGACAAGTGGCATATGACGTGTCACATGCGTAAGCCGGTTAGGCCCTTAAGGGCCATGGAGGGGGAACCAGTGTGCTATAGTGGGGGCTTCCCTCAAACCCTGTCACTGAGGTTGCACCCCGCTCCTTGCCCCCGAGCACTTCAACAGCCAAGCCAACTGTCCCTTTGCTTTAATCCGAGCTATCACAGGCCCGAGCTTTCTCGGCCATCCAACTCGCCTCCGAGCTACTACAGAACCAAGTTGCCTCGGCCTCCCGCTTGTACCCGAGCCTCCCGCCGAGCTCATCTTCCTCGGTCTCAACCAGACCGACCCACAGCACTGATCACTGGCGCCTCCGCCACGGCTCCATGAATTTCGCCATGCGCGAGATATCCGCCGCCCACGATCCCACGTTCCACGCCATCAAAAATCCCCCATTAACGATCATGTCTCGTCATTAATGTGGGATCCTTCCTATCACGCGGGCGTGACGCCGGAGGCGTAACGGTCGGCGTGATTCTCGCGCCCGCCTACCCTTTGTGCCGCTATATAAACCCCTTTCTCAGACGATCGAGGTACGCAATTCTATCCACTAAGCCGCTACTCTGCCCAACTAGCACCACTAACTTGATCGTCGGAGGGTCCTCGGTGGTACAACCACCCCGGGACTTCCTTACAGGTAGCTCGGCTTAACCTCAAATCCAAGCCCATTGAGATCCACACGCTTCAGGAGGCAACCTCCAACTCAATCTCAGTCGCCATCATCGCTTGCAGTAGATCTACGGAAGATAACATCTGAAGGAGATCCCGAACCTCCATCAGAGCTCGGCTTAACCTCAAATCCAAGCCCATTAAGATCCACACGCTTCAGGAGGCAACCTCCAACACAATCTCAGCCGCCCATCATCGCTTGCAGCAGATCTACGGAAGGTAACATCTGAAGGAGATCCTGAACCTCCATCAGTTGGCGCCGTCTGTAGGAAAGAGTTCCACTCAAAAAAAGTTCATCTTCCGATCTACTACATGGAGAGTGACCACCATAGCGATCCAAGCACTAGCCGACGCCCCACTCACAATGAGGGCACGGACGGATCTCCTCTTCCCCCGAATGCTATTCACCCCATGTCTGCACGGATCGATAGGCCCACACCCGTCATGGGCACCTTTATCCATGTCCAAATGGCTGGGCGAACCCCCCAGGTCGCCGCTCCCCCATCTTGGGATCGGGGCCCCTACAGGGGTCGAGAAGACACCGCCCGTGCCGGCGCGACCGAGCACCACCTTGTTATCTCCAGCGGCCACAAATACCCCGCGGCGACCAACTCAATGACTCGCCGGGCAAATCTGACGCCGCGCAATTCCGAGCTTTCCCAGCCACGCTCATCCGTTCTGGATGAGACTGTCGTCACAGCTCTGAGATCGGGTGTTAGGCACAAGGAGTGGCTCCGCTCCTTTGCATTAGCGCAACCTAAGACCATGACCGAGGTAAAAACTTGGATCGAGAGAGATATCCAACTGGAAGCCTGCTCGGCCCGTCCTTAGCAGGACTCTTACGGCCCCTCCTGCGCTAAGGGTCAAAGCCCTCATCAAGAGGCGACCGAGTAGCTACCCTGCTCGGTCATCCATGACTGGTAGTTCACTACCCACCGACGCCAAAGATCAAATCCCCCGCCAAGAGGCACTGGGCAACAACCCTGCTCGGCCCGTCCTTAGCAGGCCTCTTACGACCCCTCCCGCGCTAAGGATCAAAGCCCTCACCAAGAGGTGACCGAGCAGTTACCATGCTCGGTCATCCATGATAGATAGTTCACTATCCACTGACGCCAAGGATCAAAGCCCTCATCAATAGGCACCGGGCAGCAACCCTGCTCGGCCCGTCCTTAGCAGGCCTCCTACGCCCCTCCCGCGCTAAGGATTAAAGCCCTCACCAAGAGGCGACCGAGCAGCTACCCTGCTCGGTCATCCCTGGCTGGTAGTTCACTACCCACCGACGCCAAGGATCAAAGCCCTCACCAAGAAGCACCGGGTAACAACCCTGCTCGGCCCGTCCTTAGCAGGCCTCCTACGGCCCCTCCCATTCTAAGGATCAAAGCCCTCACCAAGAGGCGACCGAGCAGCTACCTTGCTCGGTTATCCCTGGCTGGTAGTTCACTACCCACCGACGCCAAGGAATAAAGTCCTCGCCAAGAGGCACCAGGAAGCAACCCTGCTCGGCCCGTCCTTAGCAGGCCTCCTATGGCCCCTCCCACGCTAAGGATCAAAGCCCTCACCAAGAGGCGACCGAGCAACTACCCTGATCGGTCATCCCAGGCTGGTAGTTCACTACCCACCGACGCCAAGGATCAAAGCTCTCGCCAAGAGACACTGGGCAGCAACCCTGCTTGGCTCGTCCTTAGCAGGCCTCCTACGACCCCTCCCGCGCTAAGGATCAAAGCCCTCACCAAGAGGTGACCGAGCAGCTACCCTGCTCGGTCATCCATGGCTGGTAGTTCACTACCCACCGACGCTGAGGATCAAATCCCTCATCAAGAGGCACCAGGCAGCAACCCTGCTCGGCCCGTCCTTAACAGGCCTTCTACGGCCCCTCCCACGCTAAGGGTCAAAGCCCTCACCAAGAGGCGACCGAGCAGCTACCATGCTCAATCATCCTTGGCTGGTAGTTCACTACCCACCGATGCCAAGGATCAAAGCTCTCGCCAGGAGGCACCGGGCAGTAACCCTGCTCGGCCCGTCCTTAGCAGGCCTCCCAGCGCTAAGGATCAAAGCCCTCACCAAGAAGCGACCGAGCAGCTACCCTTCTCGGTCATCCATGGATGGTAGTTCACTACCCACCGACGCCAAAGATCAAAGCCCTCATCAAGAGGCACCAGGCAACAACCCTGCTCGGCCCGTCCTTAGCAGGCCTCCTACGACCCCTCCCGTGGTAAGGATCAAAGCCCTCACCAAGAGGCGACCGAGCAGCTACCCTTCTCGGTCATCCCTGGCTGGTAGTTCACTACCGAATGACGCCAAGGATCAAAGCCCTCGCCAAGAGGCACCGGGCAGCAACCCTGCTCGGTCCATCCTTAGCAGGCCTCCTACGGCCCCTCCCGCGCTAAGGATCAAAGCCCTCACCAAGAGGCGACCGAGCAGCTACCCTACCTGGTCATCCCTGGCTGGTAGTTCACTACCCACCGACGCCAAGGATCAAAGCCCTCGCCAAGAGGCACCGGGAAGCAACCCTGCTCGGCCCGTCCTTAGTAGGCCTCTTACGGCCCCTCCCGTGCTAAGGATCAAAGCCCTCACCAAGAGGCGACCAAGCAGCTACCCTGCTCGATCATCCATGGCTGGTAGTTCACTACCCACCGACGCCAAGGATCAAAGCCCTCGCCAAGAGGCACCGGGCAGCAACCCTGCTCGGCCCGTCCTTAGAAGGCCTCCTACGACTCCTCCCGCGCTAAGGATCAAATACCTCGCCAAGAGGCGACCGTGCAGCTACCCTGCTCGGTCATCCATGGCTGGTATTTCACTACCCATCGACGCCAAGGATCAAAGCCCTCGCCAAGAGGCACCGGGCAGCAACCCTGCTTAGCCCGTCCTTAGCAGGCCCCTTACGTCCCCTCCCACGCTAAGGATCAAAGCCCTAGCCAAGAGGCACCGGACAGCAAGCCAGCTCAGCCCGTCCTTAGCAGGCCCCTTACGGCCCTTCCGGCGCTAAGGATCAAAGCCCTCACCAAGAAGCGACCGAGCAGCTACCCTGATCAGTCATCCATGGCTGGTAGTTCACTACCCACCGACGCCAAGGATCAAAGCCCTCGCCAAGAAGTACCGGGCAGCGACCCTGCCCGGCCCATCCTTAGCAGGCCCCTTACGGCCCCTCCCGCACTAAGGATCAAAGCCCTCGCCAAGAGGCACCGGGCAGCAACCCTGCTCGACCCGTCCTTAGCAGACCCCTTACGGCCCCTCCCATGCTAAGGATCAAAGCCCTCGTCAAGAGGCACCGGGCAGCAACCCTGCTCGGCCGTCCTTAGCAGGCCCCTTACGACCCTTCCCGCGCTAAGGATCAAAGCCCTCGCTAAGAGGCGACCGAGCATCTACCATGCTAGGTCATCCATGGCTGGTAGTTCACTATCCACCGATGCTAAGGATCAAAGCCCTCGCCAAGAGGCACAAGGCAGCAACCCTTCTTGGCTCATCCTTAGCAGGCCTCTTACGGCCCCTCCCGCGCTAAGGATTAAAGCCCTCGTCAAGAGACGACCGAGCAGCTACCCTGCTCGGTCATCCAAGGCTGGTAGTTCACTACCCACCGACGCCGAGGATATGAAGCACTCTTCGTGAGGCCGCCGAGTTTAATCCTGCTCGGCGCATCCCCAGCGGGCAACCTCCTTCCCATCAGACGCTGGGGTTCTGAAGCCCTCCTTCCAAGGCCGTCGAGTTTCTTCCTGCTCGGCGCATCCCCAGCGGGCAGCCTCCTGCCCATCAGACGCTGAGGATCTAAAGCCTTCCTCGCGAGGCCGCCGAGTTTCTTCCTTATCGGCGCATCCCCAGCAGGCAGCCTCCTGCCTATCAGACGTTGAGGATCTGAAGCCCTCTTCATGAGGCCGACGATTTTCTTCCTGCTCGACGCATCCCCAGCGGTTAGCCTCCTGCCCATCAGACGCTGAGGATCTGAAGCCCTCCTCGCGATGCCGCCAAGTTTCTTCCTACTCGGTGCATCCCCAGCGGGCAGCCTCCTGCCCATCTGTAACACCTGAGTTAGTGTTTAATGGGAATTGTGTGTTAATGTGGGGTTTTTGGTGAAAATTTTACCAAAACGGGTTTCTAATAATTTATCTGGTTTTATGGTTATTTTAGTAGAATTTTACCTCGACCGTACACACTTGTGCATGATAACTAGGGTTAAGACTAGGGTTTGCCATATAATTGAGCTTGTAGGTTTACCATGTTTACGTTAACCATGGTGGTCTAACACACTTGATTAGGCTAATTAGATTTAATTAAAGGTTTTTGGTTTTGTCCAAGGGTGTTTAGGGTGTAGGTTGACTTGCTTGTTGTGAGAGAGAGAGAGAGAGAGAGATGTGATGGTTGTCATGATAGCCTTTGGTTTGTGTGAGGGAGAATGATGGTTTAAGGTTGTGTCACACCATTTCAACTCAAATCTTTTTGCATGTCTCCTCATACTCACACCTCTCACTCACACACTCACATCAGCCCAATTATCATCATTTCAGCCACAATTCAGCACCAAAACACCACAAAACAGCCTCAGCTTCAGCCAAAACAGCACATCGACTGCAACAACAGCAACTGCATCAGCACATTTCAGCAACAACAGCAACTGCATCAGCACATTTCAGCAACAGCTGCAGCACTGCAGCAACTCTCCTTCCTCTTCTTCTCCTTCTCCTCGTTTGTGAGGTTCCTAGGGGGTATAACTTCTAAACACTTTCCATGTTGCTTAGATTGTGTGTTTGTTTAGCTAGTTAGTGTTTTAATGGAGTTTTAGTACTAGATTTGTGTTGTGATGTTAGATCTAGTTAAATTAGAGTAATTATAGCTTAATAAACCCTTTTAGGTGTTAGTTAGTCTGTGTTAGCATAGTAGTGTCGTTAAAATTAGATAGATAACCTTAAATTGCTTAAAGTGAAACCTTAAAATACGGTTTTTTTCACCTTTTCAAGATATTAGGATCTGTTATTATAGGGTACTTTCTCTAGATTAGCAAACAAGATTAGATTAGTATGCAGGGTTTTCTGGAGTGTTGTGTGGGACCCGAGCCCCTCTTGCCGGAGGATGGCCGGCGGCCTCCTCTTGCCTGACCGGCGACGTCGGCCCCCTGGTGAGATGAGTGTGTGTGTTTGTGTAGGTAGGGGTCTGTGGACATTTTACTTAGAGTGGCATTGTTTACTTGTTGGGTTTTCACCTGAGACCAAATCTGGGGTTGTGTAGCCATATTATTGTGTTTTGGTGGACTTTGATGCTAACTTGGGTAATTTGTTGGAGACCAGGGAGTTTTAGGGTGTTTAAAGTTAGGATTACCCTAAGTTATGCTGTTGGTATCACTTGTTTCCTGTTTAACCTACCTAGTTCCTTAAAATACCCCTTGTGCACACTTGGTGCTTTAACTAAGCCCTTCTTGGATATGTGAAATATGCTGTGCTTAGGTTAACATTTTAGGTAAACAAACATATACTCTAGAATATGAACTGTTCTAGGACCCTAGGGTAGCAACCTGGACCCATGTCGCCGG
Source organism: Agapanthus africanus (assembly GCA_030015575.1). NCBI lineage: Eukaryota > Viridiplantae > Streptophyta > Magnoliopsida > Asparagales > Amaryllidaceae > Agapanthus > Agapanthus africanus. Next base: position 53,525,169 of record CM057339.1, read on the forward strand.
ATTTGGGCCGGCCTGACTCCCATTGCCGCCGGCCCAATAGGGTAGGGTTGTCCTGGTTTTTGGGTAGGTAAGTGTCTGTAGGTTGGGTGATGTATTTGGTCTTGTTTATTTCCCTTGTTTTTGTTCCAGATGAAATCCGGAGCCTGTTACCTAGTTTTAGCGTTCCGGGACTTGCGCGACACGTACGACACATGTCGAGTTAGTTTGCTGTGTATCACAGCGTGTCGCTGTGTGCCACCGCGTATCGCGTTGGGTTTTGGCGTACGCACACACGCTTCGTTCACGCGCGCGCTTAGTTCGCGATGCGAGTTTTTGGTTTGGTTTTAATACCGCGTTTTTGCAATATCTTAGCTTATGTGTTGCTTTATATAAATTCTAGGTTCGCAGGCGGGGACTTCGAGCACCGCGGAGAAAGGAAAGCAGGTGGTCGGACACACCTAGCGCGGGACCATGGGTGAGTAGATTTAACATCTACGGGGGACCCTCATTTGGATGGCGCAAGTCGCTCGATAGATTTAGTAAACTTAAAAGTAGTAAACTTCAAGATTGCTTGTGACATTAGAAATCATAATACATGCATGACATTTGCTGAAATCAGGATCCATATGCTATACCTATATGTGCAAACACATTCGGTAGGGCACATGCACCATTACCAAGATTTTTATATGCAGCACGAGCACTATCCATGTGTACACACACCCCCTGGTAATTGCCATGTCACGACACTAGATAACTCATAATCTGAAACATGTTAATAATTGGTGCCTGGACATGTGTTATTACAATAAACCCTTAAAATGAAATCCTAGAATTGCTATTCTCGTGCATATTCATCATTATATCATCTGTTCATGCCTAGTTATAAGTCATACATTGCAACTTGAACAATGATACCATATGCATTCATTATTATTGACATGTGCACCTATGATGATTTCCTGAGATTTTATGATATTTCTGGATTTCGGGGGGAAACCGCAAGATTTACAACTTATGATCTTTTAAAAATATAAAAAGTTGCTGTTTTCTAGTGATGTAAAGTGTCGTCCACCATGAGTTTGCTGTGGTTTTCGAGATCCGTGTCGAGAAGTAGAGGAACCGTCACGGGTACATGGTGGGCCCGGTAAGATACCCTGGGGCAAGAGGATCGCAGGAGATGGCGTTGAGCCTGACAGGGGACGGATTACCTACCGGTGACTTCATTTGGCATGGCGGATATCCAGAGGATACCGACCGTGGCCGCTAGATTGAGATATTGATATTTGAGATGGATCAGCCGGACGGCTGAGGCCAGTGATACTTGACATGGATATACGAGATTGGGACAGTTTTGAGGTGTCGTTGCTGGACACGGCTTTTGTTGATTCCATGGATATTGTGTTGATATTTAAAAAGAGTTTCAAAACAAAGAAAGAATAGTTCTTATACTTACATGTTGGGATCTTAAGTTGACCCATATAGCATACATACATGTTAGTATATTCATGTGGCATACATACCTGTTAGTACATCCATGTGGCATACATACTTGCTAGTACCCCGATGTTGCATACATACCAGCTAGCATATATAGCCATACCTGTTTTAGAGATGCTAGGATACTTGTGTGCATGCATGCGATAGCCTTTGTAGATGTTATTTATTACTCACGAGCTGGCAACTCACCCCCGTTGTGCCACAGCTTTTCTGCAGGTCCGTTCCGTCAGCACTGTAGCAGCGGATACTTTTGCCTCTTTTTGCCTGGACTCGAGGCTTTTGCTCATAGGTGGGTTGTTACCATTTTGTACCACCTTATTTATGTTCATTGTATCTAGAGTACTCCATCTGCTACTATTATTTCAGCTATACTAGTTTATTTGGATTACTGTATATTGACCTAGAGACGAGATTGTGAGACTTGTGGATTTATGTTATTTGGGGTCGAGCTCTCTTGAATCGACATGTTGTTTTACTTGTACTTCATGCTTATTTGTGCACATTGTTATTGTGTGGGATTTGTGACCGCCTTGAGGCGAAGAGCTAGCTCCCGCTTGGGGATGCCATATTCATGTTATTCATTTATGTTCATGTTTGTACCCATTTGGGGCTTGTTTTACAAAGAAGACTTTGCCGGGATTTTCTTAAAAAGGGAAAGTTGTTTTAAAAAGGACTTGATGTGGTTTAATAGGATAAAGTGCTTAAATAAATTGGTTTTCCTCCACTCTAATTTTTAATTGGGTTTTGATTTCTGGGCTTCGGCTTACTTATTTTACGGACGCCTTGAGACGTTTCATAACTTAAGTGCCGGTCACGTTCCGTACTCTGCGGGTCGTGACAAAGTTGGTATCAGAGCGATAGGTTTCACCTTTCCGAGTGTAGGATGACCCTTAGTAGATGGAGTAAGTGACTTAAGCAGGGTAGCGTAGAGTATGTAAGTCCGCGGCATACTTGCGATACGGTACTCCGCCTAAGTGACTTTAGGATATACTTGCTTGAAATTCCTTCTTCAATTCCGTGTATCCTATGGTTCTATTGCACCGTTCTTATTGTCCTGTTTCCTGTACCAGTCATTATGCCGCAGAGGGCTACCAGAGCGCAGAGGGCTGCCGCCCGAGACGAGATTCGAGCTGGCTCGTCTGAGACTAGGAATGAGCAGGGTGGTATACCTACACCGCAGGGACAGACTGATCCGCCTTCCCTAGGTCGTATGGATAGGCTTGAGTCCGGTATGGAGGAGCTGCGACAGATGGTGGGGAGCATGCAGGAGCTACGTCAGATGGTAGGATCCTTAGTTGCGGCCAGTCGTGCACCGAGGCCGGAGGACGTACCTACTACATCCCAGACCACTATGATACCTGCTCCTACTACTACCGCCGTGGCCATCCCGGTTACGCTACAGGAGTTCATGAGGCTGAGACCTCCAGTCTTCACGGGTACCGATGCAGCAGAGGACCCGCAGACATTCCTTGACAGCTTGGCCAGGATCTGCCGTTCGCTGAGATGTTTTGATGATCGCTGGGTAGAGCTTGCGAGTTTCCGACTAGAGGGTCTCGTACAGATATGGTGGGAGTCAGTTCTGAGAGGTCGAGCTGCAGGTCTACCGCCCATGACGTGGACCGAGTTCACAGCAGTTTTTCTAGCCCGTTTCCTTCCGGAGAGCGTTCGTGATGCCAGAGCTCGTAGTTTTGAGGCCTTGATCAAGACACCAGGGATGACGGTGTCTGAGTATGACGTCCAGTTTACACAGTTGTCCCGATATGCTCCGTATCTGGTGGATACCGAGGCGAAGAGGGTGAAGAGGTTCATACAGGGACTGGATGCCCAGCTATTTCTTGCCATTGGCGCCCAGCACTTTGATACCTATTCAGCGACTATGGATACAGCGTTGCGGATGGAGGCACGTATTTTAGCGACTTCGGCCGTTCCCGGGCTAAAGAGGATTCGTACCGGCACGCCAGATCAGAGGAAGCATGCCAGATTCCTTCCGAGAGATAGGGCCGGCAGAGGGTTTAGACGAGGTCAGCTGTATGGATCGTACACACAGGGACAGCAGTCGTCGCCAGGATGCTATGGGTGCGGGAGTCTGCACCATCACGTTAGAGATTGTCCAGCGAGACGACAGGGAGCGGCTACAGTTCCGCATGTGACCCTACCACCATCACTGCCCCCTCCTCAGAAAGCTCTACTTCCTGCCACTGGCGATGCTCCATGCCAGATAGGTGCACCCAGAGACCGTGGACGCGGAGGACCTATCTAGAGAGGATGAGGAGGCAGAGGCCGAGGCCGAGGTCAACCCGCTATTGGTGGAGGTCAGGCCCGAGTTTTTGCATTGACACCGCAGGATGCGCAGGCATCCAATGCCGTTGTAACAGGTACCCTATCAGTATGCTCTGTTGATGCACACGTGTTGTTTGATCCCAGATCCACGCACTCGTACGTTTCCACACACTTCGTGCCGAGTTTGGATAGAGGGTCCGGTTTGCTTGATCAGCCACTTGTTGTGACCACTCCTGTGGGAGAGTCATTCATTGCTAAGCATGTGTTCCGATCCTGTATTGTTCGTATTGGCGAGAGAGAGCTGCCTGTCGACTTGATCCTTCTTGAGATATTGGACTTCGACGTTCTTTTGGGCATGGATTGGTTAGCCACGTGCTATGCGTCTGTGGACTGCCGCGAGAAGACAGTTAGATTTTGTTTTCCCGGCGAGTCAGCTTTTGTTGTACAGGGGGACCGTGGTGCCGCCCCTCACATATTGATTTCTTCCCTTCGCGCTGATCAGCTGTTGAAGAAGGGATGTCGGGGATTTCTAGTCTATGTATGCGATACTAGAGCTACAGACGTTCCATTGGACCAGGTTCCGATTGTATGTGAGTTCCCTGATGTTTTCCCTGATAAGCTGCCAGGATTGCCGCCTGAGCGCGATGTTGAGTTCTGTATTGATTTGATTCCCGGCTCGGGGCCTATTTCTATACCACCTTATCGGATGGCCCCGACGGAGCTTAAAGAGTTGAAGGTTCAGCTGCAAGATTTGTTAGATAAGGGACTTATTCGACCCAGCGTTTCTCCATGGGGTGCTCCGGTCTTGTTTGTCAAGAAGAAGGACGGAAGTCTGCGTTTGTATATCGACTACCTCCAGCTGAACAAGATGACCGTGCGGAACAGATATCCGTTGCCTCGCATTGATGATTTGTTCGACCAGCTTCAGGGTGCGGGTTATTTTTCAAGGATCGACCTGCGATCAGGAAATCATCGGCTGCGAGTCCGACAGGAGGATATACCAAAGACAGCTTTCCGTACACGCTATGGCCATTATGAGTTTCTGGTGATGTCGTTCGGACTCACCAACGCCCCAGCAGCATTCATGGATTTGATGAACCGCGTATTCAGGCCGTATCTCGACTTGTTCATCATAGTGTTCATTGACGATATTTTGGTGTATTCCCGGAGCCGAGAGGAGCACGAGCAGCATTTGCGGGTTACTTTGCAGACCTTGAGGGAGCACCAGCTTTTCGCAAAATTTTCCAAGTGTGCATTCTGGTTGGACAGCGTTGGTTTCTTGGGTCACGTGATTACGAGAGATGGCATATGTGTGGACCCGAAGAAGATCGAGGCCGTTCAGCAGTGGCCCCGACCGACATCGGTTACGGAGATCCGCAGTTTCTTAGGCCTGGCTGGTTACTACAGGCGATTTGTACAGGATTTCTCCCGTATTGCTACACCTTTGACCGGTTTGACCCGGAAGGGAGTTCCTTTCGTTTGGACAGAGGAGTGCGAGCACAGTTTTCAGCAGCTACGGACTTGTTTGACCACGGCGCCAGTATTATCCTTGCCTTCAGGATCAGGCGGATTCGTGGTTTATTGTGATGCTTCACGGGTGGGGCTAGGATGCGTATTGATGCAGCATGACAGGGTGATCGCGTATGCTTCGCGGCAATTGAGGAAACATGAACAGAACTACCCCACTCACGATTTGGAGATGGCTGCAGTGGTCTTTGCGCTTAAGATATGGCAACATTACCTATACGGCGAGTCGTGCCAAATATTCACTGACCACAAGAGCTTAAAGTATATATTTCAGCAGCGAGACCTGAACCTTAGACAGCGCCGTTGGATGGAGCTGGTGAAAGACTATGACTGTGAGATCTTGTATCATCCGGGCAAGGCGAATGTAGTAGCGGATGCTTTGAGCAGGAGGCCCAGGTGTAGTCTATCTTGTTTGCGCGCAGTGCAGAGGCAGTCGTCAGCAGATTGGCAGATTTTATGCGACAGCCGAGTTGAGTTCGAGTTCACTCCGACAGGGGGACAGCTTGCGCATGTTCATGCACGTCCGCAGTTACTTGATCGCATTCGAGAGGCACAGCTCAGTGATGACCGTCTTTTAGAGATCATGGAGCAGATTAGGCAGGGCAGAGATTCCGAGTTCGTGATCGATGATCAGGGAGTACTACGATTTGGGACTCGATTGTGCGTACCAGATTCGGAGGGACTGCGACGTGAGATTCTTGAGGAGGTGCATAGATTTACATACAGCGTTCATCCAGGTTCCACCAAGATGTACCGCGATTTGAGAGATGTCTATTGGTGGGACGGGATGAAGAGGGATGTCACCGACTTCGTATCGAGATGCCTGACTTGTCAGCAAGTCAAGGCCGAGCACCAGAGGCCAGCAGGAGAGTTGCAGGTTTTGCCCATTCCGGAGTGGAAATGGGAGCAGATTTCGATGGACTTCGTTGTGGGTCTACCCAGGACCATTCGAGGGTACGACTCCATCTGGGTGGTCGTGGATCGATTGACGAAAGCGGCTCACTTCCTGCCAGTGAAGACCACTTTCAGTTTTGCTCAGTATGCCCAGATTTACATCGACGAGATCGTGCGGTTACATGGCGTACCGACTTGTATAGTATCAGATCGAGACACCCAGTTTACCAGCCGACTATGGCAGAGACTTCAGGAGGCATTAGGCACTCGTTTGAGTTTCAGCACAGCAATTCATCCGCAGACCGACGGACAGTCAGAGCGAACCATTCAGACTCTCGAGGACATGCTCTGCGCATGTGTTTTGGACTTTGGTGGTAGCTGGGATCGTCATTTACCTCTAGTGGAGTTCTCATACAACAACAGCTTTCAGGACACTATTCAGATGGCACCTTTCGAGGCTTGTATGGGAGAAGATGTAGATCGCCCGTCTGTTGGACTGAGCTGAGCGAGAGCGGTGTTTTGGGGCCACAGATCGTGCAGGAAACGACCGAGAAAGTGCAGTTGATTCGAGATCGAATGAGAGCAGCTCAGAGCAGGCAGAAATCGTATGCAGACAGGCGCCGTCGCAGGTTAGAGTTCGCAGTTGGCGATCATGTTTTTCTGAGGGTCTCTCCGATGAAGGGCGTGATGCGATTTGGGCGAAAGGGAAAGCTTACCCTTAGATTCGTGGGTCCCTTCGAGATCCTCGAGCGTGTCGGCGCAGTCGCATATCGTTTGGCTCTTCCACCCATCTTTTCAGATGTTCATCCCGTCTTCCACGTGTCGATGCTACGCAGATATCTTCATGACTCTTCCCACACGATTCAGCATCAGGCCGTTCAGCTTGAGCCCGACCTTTCGTTCACTGTGCAACCAATGGAGATATTGGATCGGCAGGTGAAGAAACTTCGATCGAAGGTCCTGCCGTCGGTAAAGGTCCTTTGGCGCAGCCCGAATGGTGAGGAGATCACTTGGGAGGCCGAGGGAGAGATGCGGAAGAAATTCCCTCATCTTTTTGAAAGTATGCGCAGTTATATATTTTAAATTCGGGGACGAATTTTCTTAAGGGGGGAAGACTGTAACACCTGAGTTAGTGTTTAATGGGAATTGTGTGTTAATATGGGGTTTTTGGTGAAAATTTTACCAAAACGGGTTTCTAATAATTTATCTGGTTTTATGGTTATTTTAGTAGAATTTTACCTCGACCGCACACACTTGTGCATGATAACTAGGGTTAAGACTAGGGTTTGCCGTATAATTGAGCTTGCGGGATAACCATGTTTAAGTTAACCATGGCGGTCTAACACACTTGATTAGGCTAATTAGATTTAATTAAAAGTTTTTGGTTTTGTCCAAGGGTGTTTAGGGTGTAGAATGACTTGCTTGTTATGAGAGAGAGAGAGAGAGAGATGTGATGGTTGTCATGATAGCCTTTAGTTTTGTGTGAGGGAGAACGATGGTTTAAGGTTGTGTCATACCATTTCAACTCAAACCTTTTTGCATGTCTCCTCATACTCACACTTCTCACTCACACACTCACATCAGCCCAATTATCATCATTTCAGCCACAATTCAGCACCAAAACACCACAAAACAGTCTCAGCTTCAGCCAAAACAACACATCAACTAATGCAACAGCAGCTGTTTCAGCCACCCCAGCCCCTGATTTAACATCAGCTGCAACCACAGCCCACTTCATAAACTCACACACACAATCATCTTCAGATAAATTGGGTTTCTTTCACTCTATTTCTTAATTCGGGTTTTGTTTCTGGGCTTCGGCTTACTTATTTTACGGACGCCTTGAGACGTTTCGTAACTTAAGTGCCGGTCACGTTCCATACTCTGCGGGTCGTGACACCATCAGACGCTGAGGATCTGAAGCCCTCCTCACGAGATCGCTGTGTTTCTTTCTGCTCGGCGCATCCCCAGTAGGCAGCCTCCTGCCCATCAGACACTGAGGATTTGAAGCCCTTGTTCCCCTCCGAACGGCGGCCTGGACTTCGCGTCCGTGCCTGGGTTCGGGGCAGATGCTATTTGGTTTTATCCGTTTATCTCTCCGAAGATGCCAAGTTGATTTATGACACCGTGTATCGGAGGTTTAGACGGATGCGGCCGATGTAGCAGACTTCGTCAGATTCCCCCTCAGGGTGAGGGGTTTTTGATTGTGGGGACACTCTTCCCTGCAGGCGCAAGCCCCTGCAGTTAATTACGCTACCGCATCGCGGTAACAACTTTCTCCTTCTTCAGAATTTCACTTCGTGTCGTGTGTGTTTGTTTTGTTTGTGGTTGCCCGTGGATTGTATACGGAGACTGAGTAATGCCGTCGCCCGTAGGACATGGATTAGTCCAAATCCGTATTTACTTAGATTTGGGTTTGGTGTTTTCAGTTTAAGGATGCATTAGTCGCGTTGCGGCTAAGATCAACTTAAACGTTCGTTAAGGATACGTTAGTCCTGTTTTAGACTAAGATCAACTTAACGTAGTGATTAATTTAATGTATGGCCATCGGGACTCGTCACCTCTTTGACGTCGTTGAGAAATTGCAACGACGGATGTCAAAGGAGTTCGGAGATGTACCCTCGAACCAGAGTTGATTGGGAGTTTTATAATCCGTTTGAATGTTTAAGGATACGTTAGCCATATTTGGGGCTAAGATCAACTTAAACGGGACCATTTAGATCCGGCAAAAGAGCGTTTGGAGGCTCTATTGTTCCAGTTTAGGGACGTGGTGGTCCATTATTAGTTGAAGGACGTTTCGGTCCATCGCCAGTTTAGGGACGTAGTGGTCCATCGCCAGTTTAGGGACGTGGTGGTCCATTATTAGTTTAGGGACGTCTCGGTCCGTGTTCCAGTTTAGGGACGTCTCGGTCCGATATTAGTTTAGGGACATCTCGGTCCGATATTAGTTTAGGGACGTCTCGGTCCGATATTAGTTTAGGGACGTCTCGGTCCACGAGTTTAAGGACCCCGCAGTCCATATGGGTGTGTGGTCGTTGGGACCCGTCACCTCTTTGACATCGTTGAGGAATTACAACGATGGATGTCAAAGGAGTTCGGAGATGTATCCTTGAACCGGTCGTGAATTGATTTAGGAGAGCAGCTGTGCTCAGTCAATTTAATTTAAGGACTTACGGCCAGAATTGGGCTAAGTCCAGTTGAAAATGTTCACATTTTGTTTGCATTTGGCCTATTAGGCCTTTGTTTGGGCTTTCCCCCCTTTTTAGAATAATGCATAGCATTATTTCAGGCCATTGACTGGGCTCTGCCCTTTTTAGAATAATGCAGAGCATTGTTTTTGGTCTGTTGGACCTCTCAATTGGGCTCTGCCCTTTAAACAATGCATAGCATTATTTTTGGTCTGTTTAGACTTTTTGATTAGGCTCTGCCTTTTTAAAATAATGTGCAGTACTTCTATTTGGTCCATTTGACCTTTGATTGGGCTCTGCCTCTTAATAATGCATTGCATTTAATACTCTGACAGTGCCCCACACGGTTTGTCAGGTGCTTTGCGCAATTAAAGAGCGCAAGCGCTCGTGGAGGTGACACGTGTCGCGCAGTGGAAGGCTTGCGCAACAGTGCTTGCGCGACTGCGCAGACACGTGTCGCGCAGTGGAAGGCTTGCGCAACAGTGCTTGCGCGACTGCGCAGACACGTGTCGCGCAGTTGTGCACTTGCGCAACAGTGCTTGCGCAACTGCGCAGACACGTTAAGTCCAAATTTTTTTATTTATTTTGGGCTTTGCCCGACTAGAAAATCAATCCAAACAGGGCTCTGCCCCTTTATTATTTTGCAATTTGATTTGGGCCAGGCCCTTTTAAATAATGGGTTGCATTTGTGCAGAACATCAAGAATTTTTCAGATTTAAGAACAAAAGTGCATAGCACTTTTGATCTAAATTTGGATCAAAGGAAAACAAGTTTTTCTTCCTGTTTTCCCTGATTTCACAGAACCAAGGGTTCATAACAAGTGCAAGGCACTATTTATTTATTTTCATTTATTTCCCTTTTTTTTTTAAATCCTTTGTTCTTCAGAGATTTTTCTCTTAAAAAAGGTTTTTACCTTTCTTCTTTTTCTTGTTCTTGAATAATCTTCAAGAGTTCTCTTTTCTTCTCTTTTTTTTTGCTAAAAGTCAATTATCCAAGTTGATGCCATCGAATGAGGTCTGGGGTCCTATTTATAGTGCTCACAAATTTGTTGAATTTGTTAACAAGATCTTTTCTGAGTGATTTTGGGAATTTTCCCACCGCTGGATCTTTGATCCAAAGGCAGAAGAAAATCTTCTGGTTTTGGAAAGAACAGAAAAGATTTCATTAAATTTTCATTCTGTTGCTGCGCAACTCACCAGCGCGTGACACGTGTCGCGCAGTAAGGCGCTTACGCAACAGCGATTGCGCAACTGCGCAGACACGTGTCGCGCCGCCGTGCGCTTGCGCAGCTGCGATTGCGCAACTGCGCAGACACGTGTCGCGCCGCGATGTGGGGTCCTATTTATAGTGCTCACAAATTTGTTGAATTTGTTAACAAGATCTTTTCTGAGTGATTTTGGGAATTTTCCCACCGCTGGATCTTTGATCCAAAGGCAGAAGAAAATCTTCTGGTTTTGGAAAGAACAGAAAAGATTTCATTAAATTTTCATTCTGTTGCTGCGCAACTCACCAGCGCGTGACACGTGTCGCGCAGTAAGGCGCTTACGCAACAGCGATTGCGCAACTGCGCAGACACGTGTCACGCCGCGGTGCGTTTGCGCAGTTGTGCTTGCGCAACTGCGCAGACACGTGTCGCGCTGCCGTGCGCTTGCGCAGTTAAGTGTTACTTATGTTTTTTAAAGAGCCTTGCTCTGATTGGACGCACTGCCTTGGGCGTTGCGATGCCGAGTCAACTTCTGACATGTGGCAAATTGCGCGCTGCGCACGGGAACCGAAACGTTGCTTCAAAATTCAAGTAGAGCCTTGCTCTGATTGGGGGAACAAATGCCCCCCCACCGTTGCGCTCACGTGGCGCGCATGTGAGTGCAGCGGTGGCAAGACCCCAACCGTTGGATCTTGGGGGTCAGTTGAAGAGACGCAGGCGTCTATAAATAGGACCCTTGGTCCTTGGTAATTCTTTACCAATTTCAGGAATTTGAATTTCAGAGCCTTGCTCTTGCTTAGGAACTTTCAGAGCCTTGCTCTTGTACTTTCCCAAGAACTTTGAAGTTCAGAACTTAAAATCACTCTTAGGTAAAAATTTAAATTAATTAATTTTAATTAACAGAGCCTTGCTCTTGTAGATCTTTGATCTAAAGAAAACCCCTTTGGGGTTTTTTTTTTTTTAACAGAGCCTTGCTCTTGAGATCTTTGATCTAAAGAAAACCCCATTGGGGCTTCTTCACCAGAGCCTTGCTCTCAAGATTTACAGAGGTCCTGTTTATGGGTTTTGACCCATGAACAGAGCTTTGCTCTTGGATGAACTGAATTTTTTTTTTTATGAGTTTTCATGGATTTTTCAGGATTCAAAAACTTCAATTCTTCTAAGTGTTGATGGATTTTCGATTGTTACCACAGAGCCATGCTCTTTTAAGGAATCTTGTTCCCCTGAGACCAGAGTTTGACAAATGTCACTCTGTGACAGAGCTTTGCTCTAAAAGAGGAGATTCTCTCTTTGTCCCTAGGGACTTCCCCACCAATGGGTGTATCCTATTGGGAACTTTTTATGAATTGACGGTCCCATCTAATGATGGGATTGTCTTATTAAATGATGCACATCATCCAGATTTTGTGGGTGCCCCTTTGGTCCCCTACCCACTGCATCACAGTGTGGAGCAAGATTTTTATTTTTATTTTTTTTAAAATGCCAAGCGTTAGGCCACTAATGATATATATTTTTTTTTGTCTTTCCACAGAAAACATGTCTGACGACTTGTCTTTTCCCTTCGTTCGCTCGGAAGGAGGGTTCCCACATGCACCAGTGGACCGGGTGGCGTTCGCCTTGATTAAAGATCATGATCCAGAGTACAAGAGACTCCATTTGTGGGGAAGGTGGTACAGCCAGATCATCCAAGGCCGTCGCAGCTTCAGCTCTGCTTCACCCTCCGAGCCCATAGTTACGATCCCTTATGCGGACAAGCCCCCGGTGAAGTATGCCGTGGAGGTTAAAAATTGGAATGCCGACGACCTCCTTCAGCCTGCAATCGGTGCCATTCCGGTACAGCCGCCGCCGGCTATAGATATCTTGGGGAGGCGAATCTGTCAGGGTGAAGCACGCCCTTGGGGACAGGCTTATAATATTGGATTGATCCCGCGGCCGCTTGCCGGATATTTGCAATGGGCCCGTTACATTTTGGCGACGAAGAGGGCTCACCTGACGAAGATTGGTTTATACTCCGCCGTCTACGTTTCGCTTTTCGAGTATCCCTCTCCTCCGACGTGGTGGATAAAGGCCTTCATCGAACAATGGAATATCCCCACCCATACCTTCCTGACAGCGGATAGGGAAGTCTCCATCTCTCTGGAGGAATTTGTTGAGATTTCAGGTTTACCAGCGAGGGGGGAGCACTACGAGGAGCTGCTTCCTCCTGACGAGTACGTCTTTGCCACCAAGCAGTTGGTATTCGACTTAACTCCGGAAAATGCCATCCAGCATCAGCATCCGGGCTTGGTGAAGGTATTGGAGATTTATGAGGAACTGCATTTGGAATCAGGCGACCGGGGCGTCAGTTTCGCGGATTTCATTGCTCGTTTCATCCGCCCGGAATTCCTATCAGAGCAGGGCGAGAAGTTCGCTCAGCTTGCTGACCCCTTTGGTTTCGGCTTGGACCGCCGACCTTCATCGGAAGATGACCAGCGGGATTTTTATTTTCCCGGCACTGCCAGCGTCCCTTTCTCAGAGATCGTCGTTCCTGGCATGGACGAGGAGACTTTTTTCATAGGGTTCTTGGGTCTATGGCTATGCAGCTTTGCGCTTCCCATGCACCCACGCCTCATGCGGTCCTCTGTCTTTTATCCGGCGCATCGAATGGTGGCTGGTTTGTAGCTATCGGTAGGGATTGCCGGGCTGGCTTACCTTTATAATGGACTTAGCGTAGCGGCGGACGCTAATGAGCCCGGGGTACAGCCTGCTAACTTTCCGATGCACTACTTCACTTCTTGGATGGAGCTGCATGTGCGAGGGGTGTTTGGTGCTCATAAGACTCCTCCATTCTTTGATAAATTCAAACTCCCAAGAATTATGCGGTTGGTCGAGGCTTCAATTGTGGTTGCACCTCCGCGGGAGTCTAGGGGACTGCTCCTGCGTTCGCATCTAGTCGGAGCGAAGACTTCTTTTGTGGATAAGGTCATCACCATAGGCTCCGAGACTGCTAAGTCAGTGGTGTCGCTGCGTGACGACTTTAAGGGCGGGGTTTCTGTACTGAAGGCTCGGGAAATCCTTCACCTTTACTCCATTCGGCCGGGCTACCTAGTATTTAGGCAGAATAAGACGGCTCTTTTTATGAGGTATAACCCACATCGATTTGCCCGACAATCGAGTTACAATCAAGGGATCCCGATGGAGGCCTTTCTGGAAACACCCGCGGTCGGCCCAGAGGGAATAAGGAATGCTATGCACCATTTCACCCGGCTCAATACAGGCTCCTATTTTTTTATCAGTGAGCCTAGCTGTGCCCCTAAAATAATCCATCCGTATGTAGCTTGGTATGCGCATGCTATGGGCCCAATCATTTTAATGGAGAAACGCCTGCTGGTTGACCGTAGGGGTGCGCCTCCTGGTGGTGATCGCAAGGCTCCCTTGCAGCCAAGGATCCAGGTCATCCCCCCGATAAAAGATGCCAGGGCTGACCGACCGCGCGTGTTGAGTCCCCCGCGGGGATTGCCACTGCCTATTATGGTGGATGCGCCGCCAGCGTCCCGTGCTCCTCTGAAGACGGTTAATGTGGTATCACCAGGGTCCGGCGCAGGAGCAGAGATCGGGACCCGCCGCCCTAAAGTGGCTGCTAAGCGCAAAGCTGCTCCGGGTGGATCTAAAGCTGGTGGACAGAAGAAGAAGAAGTCCACCCTATCCCTCGACGCGATCCTCGGCTTAAAGCCTGTGGCTTCTCCCGCCGAGGCCATATGTGAATACGGCAGCAATGAGGGTTTCGTGGTAGATCCTGCGGACACCAATCTGGCTGCCGCCATTGCAGCTTCGGAGCGATCGGCTAGGCTCGAGGCGATGCTAAGCAAACTCGCTGAGTCCGGTAATCATCAGACGCTTCATTTGTCATTTTATTGCACCCTGTATTATTATTTTTAACTAACATTTGCTCCATTTTCAACAGGTGTCTCTACTGAAGAGGCTATTGCTGCCTCCCTAAAAACCTTCCAGGAGGAGGAGGAGAAGCGTGCATTAGCAGGCGCTGGTATGTTTCACCCCTTTCTCTTTTATAAGAAAAGTTTGTTGTCTTTTTATGATGGTCAACCTAACCTTCTTTCGTTTCTTAGCAGGGGTATATCAGTTGATGCGGGGATCCTTCCCGAGCCTGTTACTGAAGTCCCGGCTTCGTCAAAGTTGCCGCAAGAGCCTCGGCTTGACAAAACGACGAGGGATGCCCTGAAAACCTTAGAGGCTTCCTTATTCACGGACGAGGACACCTCAATTAGGGAAGCTCTAGTGGCATCCTTCTCAACGGCTCGGGAGGAGCGGAAGCGGTTGAGACGCGAAGCAAAGGCGCGTAGAGCTGCTTTGGCCGCGGGAGCGGGTCCCAGTACCATTCCTCGCGCTGACACTCCTTCTGAAGAGGCCCCTGTCGCCCTGTCTACTGCTTATAGGCAAGTGGCGCGCGCGGCCTGAAGTGCAAATAATAAATCCCCTTCAGGTAGCATCTCTTTCAGAACCTTGTTGTAAGAATTATTATAAAGCCGTTGGCTCATATGCATTCCATCTTGCAGGACCAAGTCCGACTGAGGGGGAGGCGGAGACCGTCGGACCCCAGGAAACGGCGGAAGCGGCGCCTGCCGAACCTGAGCCGACGGTGGGCACCGTCGTCGGGGCCACGGTGCCTGAAACAGAAGTTGAAGGATCCGCCGCCGAGAAGGTCATTGATGCCGCGTCTGAAGTGGCGGCAGATGAGATGACTGTCGAGCCGAAGGCAGTAGAAGTCGAGGCGCTCGAGGCTGGAGACCTCGCGGTGACGGTGGATGAGACAACTGTGACTGCAGGACTCGAAGGAGTAGCGGGTGAGGTGGCCACGATTCCTGAGGATGAGCCAGCCGCTCCTTCTCTGGAATCTGGCAATACTCCAATCATGACCCTCTCCGCCTATATTCCCCCGCCTTCTCTAGGGCCTGCAAGTGTAACAACGGTCCCTATTGAGTCGGGTAACGAGGCTACGGGCGGTGGCCTGATGTCAATGGAGGAAGGAGTTGCCTCAGTCTCGGCTGGCAGTTCGTCGGGTAAGTTTCGGGTTACTATCGTTTCCCCCCATTTTTATATATCTCGCGATCTCTTCTAACAAGCTTGTCTTTGCAGGTGCGGCCAGTGCCGACGCTCCATTGCTTGAAGGAGCACCGTCAACTACTGCTTTGGCGGTGGTCACTTCCCCGTCTTCCCTCGTGCCATCGCGGATGTTGGAAGGTATGGATTTGCGACTCACAAGTTAATCTTTTAAACATGTAGTTCATGGACTAACGCCATACCACCGCATCTTTTCAGGAGTGCCCTTCGATCATCTATATCAAGTGTTGCTCCCACACTTCTCCTTCCCATTCGAACTTGCTTCTCCCTCTAGTGGCGCTGGTGAGTGTACGTTCACTACCATATCTTTGTTCATCCCTTTTTTTCTAGTAATTGAATGATTTCTGACTTTTCCCTTTCTTTATCGCAGTGCCACAAATCGAAGGAGGGGATGCAAGACCTGCCGTGCTACCGGCCCTTCCGGCTTTACCGTCTGTTGCTGCTGGTATAGCAAATTCCTTTTTTGGTAACCTTTAAATATCTCTTGAACCATCGTTTAACCATGTTTTGTTTTGCAGCTATTGTTCCGGCTCCGGTCCCCTTTGAGGCTCGCGTCCTTTCACCGGCAGGCCCTTTCTTGAGACGTCCATCTTCCAAGGGTGCTGTGATGAGTTTGGGCATGCTGAGCGGGTACATCGAAGAGCTCAACATGGACACTCTCCCTTCTGCCGTAGATTTCGCTGTGGAGGTTAATCCAATGTTGGCGGCGCTCGTAAATTTTCATAACGAAGGCGTCGTCGGATCTTGGGTTAATCACTGCAGGGAGATCGAGGCCTGTCTATACCGGCTGGAGTCGACGCGCCCTTCTTCCGAAGTTTTAGCCCTGAGCACCCAACATACAGCTTGGCTCGAGCAAAGCACTTCGCACTCCCGCCACTTGGAGCAAGAAGCAGCTTTAAGACTAAGGGAATGCCAGAAGACCTCGAACGAAACGGCCCATCTGCGCGCTGAGGTTGAGGCAAATGCCGCCCAAGTGAAGACTATCTTTGAGGGTCTCTTGGAGCGCATCTCCCACGGGCTAAACTTGAAGCGGAAGCTTGACGTAGCTGAGCGCACTATCCCAAGTCGGGAAGCTGCCTATCAAGTCGTGAGGGAGCAGCTTGCGTCGGTCTTGCAGCAACGAGCCCAAGTGGAGGCAGAGCTGGCGGTGGTAGCCGATCGGGAAAAGGCCTGGAAGGAAGTGTGCGAACAACTGATAAAGTTACTTAAGACGCTTCCTTCCCAGTAGCTGCCTTTGTATCAATGTATTTGTAAAATTTTCCTTTAAAATAATATGTATCCATTCTTTATTCTTTTGTACGATTCATCTTGTATTTGATTGAAGTCAATGAATAAAGATACACATTTTCTTTTGCAATGTCTTGTATGCACTTTTTCTTTCTGCATTCTCTTATTATCAGCATGTTGTTTTTGATAAACATAATTGGCAGATAACTTAGTTTTTTTTTTCTTCAAGAGATAGCGAAGGCTTAGGCCGCAGGTTCAAATCTGCTGTCTAAGACTTTTCAACTCTATAAGCCGTGAGGGTCTCATAGAGACTTTTCTCCCTACGGATCGAGAGGATCTCGTAAGTGGATTTTCTCCTTAGGAATCGTGAGGATTCCCAAGTGTGGTTTTCTCTCATAAGTCAAAAGGATCCTATAAGAGAATTTCTCCCTCTTACAAGTCGAGAGGGCTCGTAAGCGGTTGTTTCCCTCTTTGTCGAGAATCGACTTCAGAGAGTGAGACCCGTGAATAGTATGCAAGAGACCATTTAGGATTGACTTGCAGGGTCCCATTGTTCAGGAAGCAAGTTTCTGAATCCTTACTGCCCGAGATGTGAGTCAAAGAGGATCTCATCACGGAGTGTTTGTATCCGTGAGTTGAGAAATTTTGCGAGGGATTATTTGTTTCCCAAGCGCCAAGGATTATTTGTGTCCTTGGGGTTTGAAACGAGTCGATGGTTCCCACGGAGGCGCTGGTGGCTCTGCGAGTCGACGCGGATCAGAAGGCTCTCGTCAAGGAGTGTTTGTATCCGTGAGTCGAGGATTTTGCCGGGATTATTTGTTTCCCGAGCGCCAAGGATTATTTGTGTCCTTGGGGTTTGAAACGAGTCGAGGGTTCCCACGGAGGCGCTGGTGGCTCTGCGAGTCGACGCGGATCAGGAAGCTCTCGTCAAGGAGTGTTTGTATCCGTGAGTCGAGGAATTTGCTGGGATTATTTGTTTCCCATGCGCCAAGGATTATTTGTTTCCTTGGGGTTTGAAACGAGTCGAGGGTTCCCACGGGGGCTCTGGTGGCTCTGCGGGTCGACGCGGATCAGGAAGCTCTCGTCAAGGAGTGTTTGTATCCGTGAGTTGAGGAATTTGCTGGGATTATTTGTTTCCCATGCGCCAAGGATTATTTGTTTCCTTGGGGTTTGAAACGAGTCGAGGGTTCCCACGGGGGCTCTGGTGGCTCTGCGGGTCGACGCGGATCAGGAAGCTCTCGTCAAGGAGTGTTTGTATCCGTGAGTCGAGGAATTTGCTAGGATTATTTGTTTCCCATGCGCCAAGGATTATTTGTTTCCTTGGGGTTTGAAACGAGTCGAGGGTTCCCACGGGGGCTCTGGTGGCTCTGCGGGTCGACGCGGATCAGGAGGCTCTCGTCAAGGAGTGTTTGTATCCGTGAGTCGAGATTTTGCTGGTGACACTGGCTTCTTCGGTTGAAATGAACCGTCGAGGTCTGGCTTCGTCATCTGACGGAGTCTGTTGGGAAAGTACGGTTTCCTTTTTGTTTACGCCCTTGGATTGTATACAGGGATCGATGCGATCTTAACTGTAGGGCCAAAGCTTCATCATCATTTTTTTTCATTTTTTTTTTGTTTTATTTCCGCGATGCTCTATCATTTCAGCTTTATATCGCGAAGGTCGCGATTGCCCAATCATTTCGGCTATTTTTCGCGGTGCCCAATCATTTCGGCTATTTGTTTCATTTTTACCCGTCGCTTTTTATTACGAGTTGCCCAATCATTTCGGCTATCTTGCATGCATATATTTTACTTGCTGCTTTTTATTGCAAGTTGCCCTATCATTTCGGCTATTTCGTATGCATGAGCGGCCTACTGGCTTTCGCCGTAAACCTGAAATTGGACACCGATTTCGGCATCAGCACCGCTACAACTGGGATATTACCAGGAGCGAATCATCATTTGCCTCTGTCGTTGTCGAACAAAGGAGGCTTAGCGACCAGGGTTAGGGTCCTGTCGACTAAGACTTTTGATTTCATGAGCCGTAAGGGTCTCGTGAAGGTATTTCTCCCTACAAGTCATGAGGATCTTGTAGGTGTATTTTCTCCTTAGGAATCGTGAGGGTTCCTAAGTGTTTTGTTCCTCTGTAAGTCGTAAGGATCCTACAGGAGGGTTTTCTCCTCATAAATCGAGGGAATTTATAAGGGTTGTTCACCATGCGAACGTATTCCCAATCACGGATGAAATTTGGCTAGGGAAATGTTTATTCGCGCCCGTGGATTGTATACAAGGGTCAATATTTAACCACTTGTAGGGCAATATTGAAAGTTTGTGGGGGTTTGCTTAAGCACGGGTTTAGGTCTCTGTGACTTAAGACTTTCAAATCCTATGAGCCGTGAGGGTCCCATAAGAGAGTTCTCCTTACGAGTCGTGAGGATCTCGCAAGTGTATTTTCTCCTTAGGAATCGTGGGGATTCCTAAGTGTGTTGCTCCCTTGTGAGTCGTAAGGATCTCACGCAGGTGGTTTCTCCTTATAAGGTCGAGAGGACCTTATAAGTGTCTTTTAACGAGGTTGCGCCCTTTCGGGTTTTCACAAACACTCGCCGGTAGCCCTGCTGTTTTTACTCACGGAGCCCTTTCAGGTTTTCATCCGTGCCCTTTTCTGCTTATGGACATACCGTTTTTTTTTTTTTAATCTCGTCAGCCTAAGGATGCTGCGGTAGTAGTTTAAAGACGTTTCGGTCTGCTATTAGTTTAAGGACATTTCGGTCCACTATTAGTTTAAGGACATTTCGGTCCATCGTTGAGAAGGTCGGCTACTTTTTATAAAGCTTGAGCTTAGGAAGATAGCGAGCGGACATAGTCGTCGTCATCTATCATTGACCTAGGCTGTGGCTCATTAAGCATAGTATTTCTTTAGGAAGCGACCGTTTATCGGCCTGAAAGGCCTTTCACCGTGCATGTCCATGAGTAGATAGGCTCCACCCTGGTAAACTTTATCTATGATGTACGGGCCTTCATAGTTTGGCTCGAATTTTCCCCGCTTGGCGCGATTGGGGATCATAGGCCTTTTGACCACTAGCACGAGTTCGCCTTGACGAAATGTCCTCGGTCGGGTCAATCTTTCGTATGAGCGCGTCATCTTTGCTTTATAAGCTTCCAGATTTTGTTGTGCTAGAAGCCGGATTTCATCAAGGGCATCAAGCTCTTCAAACCGAAGGTGAGCATTTTCTTCGTCTGTCAGCTCGTAGTGGACTGCCACTCGTAGAGAGGGTAGCTCTATCTCGAGGGGGAGTACTGCTTCTGTACCGAACACCAACGCGTATGGCGTTGTGTTCGTGGCCGTCTTCAATGTAGTTCGATACGCCCAAAGAGCCTCTTGCAATCTTTCGTGCCAATCTCTCTTATTTCGAGACACTGTTTTCTTCATGATCTTCGTCAAGGTCTTGTTGAAGGCCTCAGCTAAACCGTTAGCTCGCGGATTATAAACCGAGGAATATCTCCAGTCTATATTGTGCTGCTATGCGAAGCGGCTAATTTTATGACTTCGGTAGGCTGGCCCATTATCAGAGATGATCCTTCTTGGGGTTCCAAACCGGTATATGACATGTGTTTTGAAGAAATGGAGGATGTTCTCCGTCTTCACTTCCCTCAACGATACCGCCTCTGCCCATTTGGAGAAGTAATCAGTCGTCGCTAGGATGAAACGATGTCCCTTAGACGATGCTGGTTCGATAGGGCCAACTATATCAGTCCCCCACATTTCGAATGGCCAGCTAGCCACTGTTGGGTGTAGCGGATTTGGATGTTGATGGATGAAGTCCCCATGAATTTGGCATGAGTGGCATTGCTTCGCATATTCGATGCAGTCCTGAATCATCGTGGGCCAGTAGTAGCCCATCCGTTTTATTTTCAACTTCATCTTAGGGCCTGCTTGATGAGAACCGCAGAGTCCGTCGTGAACCTCTTGGACGACCCTTCTCGCTTCGTCAGGTCCTAGGCATCTCAGCCACAGAGAATCGAATGTCCTTTTGTATAGAGTATCGTTGACGAAGGCGAAAGACAGAGCTCGTTTCACGAGCTGATGTCTTATGGACGTTTCTTCAGGCATTCGGTGGAACTTAAAGTAATCTATGAAGACTTCTCTCTAGTCTTCGGTCTTCTCATGGTCTTTTATTTGTAGGGTTGTCTGCTCAGTCGCTCCCTTTTCTTTATATGATTCCGGAGGTATTTCTGCCGGGGCAAGCACTCGACGGCTTTGTATCACGATTCTAACGTCATCGAGGTTCTCGTCAGCCAATTCTTTAGCAAGTTTGGCCAATGCGTCCGCTTTGCTGTTTTCCGCGCGAGGTATGCTCTCCAAAGTATAGGAGGGAATTCGGGTCAACAGTTGTTGTACCTTTTCACCGTATTTCACTAACTCCGGTTTGCACGTTTGGTAGTCGTCGTTCACTTGACTGACGACCAATTGGGAGTCCCCATATATGAGGAGGCTTTCAATTCCCATATCAATGGCGATCTCGAGGCCTGCTATCAAAGCTTCGTATTCGGCTTCATTGTTTGTTCTCGGCTCCGTCAGGGAGAACGCGTAGCGCATTATCCCTCCTTGTGGAGTTACAAAGATGAGTCCTACCCCTGATTTAATTGTAGGGGTACTTTGTTTGCGCTTCTTCACGGAAGATGCTCCGTCAAAATAAAGCTCCCATCGGATATTATCACCGTCGATCGCATCAAACGCATGTTCGTCTGGAAGATCGCAATTCAGAGGAGAATCGGCGGGTATCGGATGTTCAGCGAGGAAGTCGGCGATGGCCTGGCCCTTTACAGCCCTGAGAGGTTGATATGTTATCGAAAATTCCATCAAGAGCAGGGCCCATTTAGCGAGCCGCCCTGTCAATATGGCTTTTGACATTAGATATTTGAGAGGGTCCACTTTTGAAATAAGACGGACTTCGTGCGCCAACGCATAGTGCCTAAGCTTTGTTATTGCGAAGATCAACGCCAGGCAGTGTTTTTCAATGGGAGAGTAGTTGCTTTCTGCCCCCAGCAGAACTCGACTTAAGTAGTAGAGTGCTCTTTCTTTCCCTTGATCGTTCTCTTGTGCCCATAATGCGCCTAAGGAGCCTTCGAGGGCGGTTGTGTAAAGAATGAGAGGCTTCCCCTTAACCGGAGCAGCCAACACCGGCGGGTTCTGCAGGTATTGCTTGATCTCATCCAGTGCGCCTTGGCATTTTTGATCCCAAACGAATGGGGTTCCCTTCTTCATCAGGTGACTATAAGGACGGCACTTTCCTGAAAGGTTGGCTATAAATCGTCGTATGTATGCGAGTTTCCCTTGGAGAGACCGCAGTTGTTTGAGAGTCCTCGGGGGAGGCATTTCCATGATCGCTTTAATCTTTGACGGATCTATTTCAATACCTCGGTGTCGAACCATGAATCCCAGGAATTTGCCCGAGGAAACCCCGAACGCACATTTAAGAGGATTCATCTTCAAGTTGTATTGCCGAAGCCGTTGAAATACAGTCTTCAGATGCTCGAGATGTTCCTCGTATGATTTGCTTTTAACCACGAGATCGTCGATATAGCATTCAACGATTTCGTGTATAAGGTCGTCGAAGATCTTTGTCATGGCCCTCTGATAAGTAGCACCGGCGTTCTTCAAACCGAAGGGCATCACTTTATAACAAAATATACCAAGAGGAGTCCTGAAGGCTGTGTGTTTCTGGTCTTCTGGATGCATTCTTATTTGATTATACCCTGACGAGCCGTCCATGAAGGAGAAAACCTCATGAGTGGATGTATTGTCTATCATCAGTTCAGTGACTGGCACTGGGAAATCATCCTTCGGGCAAGCTTTATTAAGATCCCGGAAGTCTACGCATATGCGCACTGTCCCATTTTTCTTCATCACTGATGTTGGCGATCCATTCAGGGTATTGAACTTCCTGGATGAAGCCAGAGTCGATTAACTTTTTGACTTCGGTAGTTATGCTCATCTCAAGCTCGAGTCGCATTCTTCTCGGCGTCTGTTTTACTGGCTTGATGTTCGGGAATATTGCTAGTCTATGTACAGCAACTTCTGGATCTAGTCCCGGCATCTCGGAATAGTTCCATGCGAAGCAATCTTTATGCTGCACAAGGACGTCTTTTAACGCAGCCACCCTCTCTTCAGACAGCAGCTCGCTGACGAATGTCGGTCGCGGATCATTTATTGTCCCCAACTCGATTTTCTTGAGGTTATCTGCAGTAGTATGGATTCCATCTTCCAGCTCTTTTGGTGCTGGTGGAAATTCTGAGATTACTTCATCGCTGCCGTTTTCAAAGCACCAGGGAAGGTCATCCATGCTCTCGGGCTCTTCCCTTGATATCATTATCGCGTGACAAGTACGAATTCGCTTCCAATCCCAATGCAGAACTGGTTCCTCCTTTGTGGCCTTGGGCTCGTGCTTTTGTGGTGGTGCTACTCTCCAGTTGTCAGACAACGCGAATTTGCCAAGCTGATATTGGTCCTCAACCCAATTCTTAAAGGTGAAGCAATCTTCAAGCGGATGCCCTACTACTCGATGGTAAGAGCAATAATTTGGGTTGGAGACTTCGCCCGCTTGCTCAGGGTGTTTAGACTCTGGCAGAGTAAGCATTTGATGTTTTAGAGCAAGATCAAGTATTTTCCTTGTTTTGTTCCGAGGAAATGAGTATGCTCGACCCATTTTCTTCATGAGGGCTGGGTCAATAACGCTCGACTCTCGGATGCGTGGCTTCTTAGCTCTGCTTTGTGGTTGTCGAGCACCTTTTCGGCCTTTCGACTTGTTTTTGCTTTCGCGTCGAACCCTTTTTGTAGCAGGCTGATGTGGGGTAGCATCTTCGTTCTTTACTGCCTGTTGAAGGAGACGCTGTGTCTTGGCTTTCTCATAGATTGCCATTTCACGATCGTGATCATCTCGGGATTTTTGACTCGCATCCTTTATAAGTTTGCTCATCTGGTCTTCAGACGATGGACTGGTCGGTTTTGTATCAGGAACTTTTGCTGATTCAGGATTAGCGTCCTCCCATTGAGCGTCCGCCTCTTCATCGAAGTCATACATGGCATAACAGCTGTTTACTAGCTCCCGTTTCTTTGGCCGGATGTACCCAAGCCCTTTTGTTTCCGTTCTCCCGTTAGGCAGTTTGCATTGAGTCCCGGGAACGTTCCAGACCTTGTCATAGAATTTGGCTTTTCTAACGGTCTGTGTGAAGGACATCCCCTGGCGTTTCAGCAGTTTCTTCAAACCTTCGGTATAATATCTGGGAAGACGGATAGGCTGAAGCCCGTCGAGCGTGGGATCTGCACCATGCCAAATTTCTTTTTCCACCTTGTTTTCTTCAGAACGGTAGAATAGGATTGCCTTCTCGCCTTTTCGTCTGGGAGGGATATAGAATATCTGCAATTCTTCTACGCTGTTGGTGTCGAGTGCATCCAGTTCTTTGTAATGTTCAAGTGGCACCATGGTTATCTGCAGACTTCGCTCTTCATCAGCGGAGACTCGTATTGAAGGCCGAGCAGGGAATACAGCATGAACTTCATCCTCTGAATCACTACCGAAGATCAATGAAGGAACGGATGGTCCTGGCCTGGTAGATTGGGATGGACCTGAATAAATTATATCCTCCTCCTCCTCAGTGTCACTGCCGAAGACGGGGATGGTGGCGTTGGTTTTGTTCTCCGGTTTGTGACACCTTTCCGTGTCTTCGAAACTCAGTAAGAAGTACTTGGCATCTTTATACTTGCGAACTTCGTTTACAGAAAACGGATTCAACTCTCCCGCCACAGTGTACTCAAGGCCATCCCTAGAATACTTCATGCACTGATGCTGTGTAGAAGGGATGATATTGTACTCGTGTAGCCATGGTCGGCCGAGCAGAGCGTTGTAGCACGTCTTGACGTCTATAACATGGAATTTGATGTCTGTGACAAGCAACCCGAAACGTAGCGTCAATATCACAGATCCAAGTGTTTTTGATGATTGAGAGTCGAATCCGGAGATAGTGATTTTGTTTCGGGCGAGGTGTTGGACACTCATGCAAATCTCCTTTAACACTCGTACATTGAGTAAATTGACAGACGATCCGTTATCGACCAAGATTTTGCCTATCTTTATGTCATGGCAGTATCCTGAGACATAAAGGGGACG
Organism: Agapanthus africanus; assembly: GCA_030015575.1. Lineage (NCBI taxonomy): Eukaryota > Viridiplantae > Streptophyta > Magnoliopsida > Asparagales > Amaryllidaceae > Agapanthus > Agapanthus africanus. Next base: position 53,550,233 of record CM057339.1, read on the forward strand.
ATTGTGTTCGCACGTCCCAAGGAGAAGGTCTTCATCGCCGAAAGCAACGTCGGCCGTGTGCACCTCTTCCAATTCATCCTTCATCTTTTGTTCGGCTAGGAAGACTTGGAACTGGTCCGGATCTTGTAGGGCCTTAATCAAAGAATCCCTCACCTCTTTTGATAGTAATAGGGCATCGAGAATGCTGAGTTGTGAGGGTAGCTTTCTCAGATGCGCCAAGACATTGTAATCCACTTTACTCCTCTTTGGCGGGTTCTTGGCGGTTAACTCTTCCGCGACTTGGTCATCCAAAGCAATGTCTTCAGAGACCTTCTCTTTCCCTTTGTTTTTCTTGTTTAAGGGTCCGAGATTCTTTTCAGGTAGCGTCCGATTGCGTAGCTGTATATTTTCGCAAGCCTTCGGTTCTTCTTCTTTTCCCGAAATGGATTCTTTGAAGAGGGGGCCAAGCTCTAGCTCCTCATCGGAATCGCTCCCAAATGTAGGCACTTGTGACCCGGCGGTGTTAATCATGTGACAATTGTTGGCAGTTCTTTCAAGCTCTTTGGTCGTGTTTCTTTGCTCCCGACGAATTTTACGCTTTTCCCGTTTAAAGCGTTGTCGATTAGCGACGTATCCTTGCCACCACATATCGAAAGCTTTGCAATCTTGGGTGGAATGCGAGACCTTCTGATGATATAAGCAATAAGAGGGGTGTATTTCCACCACGCCAGTAACTTTTTCTTCAGAGGGTGGTAGATTCATGCCCATCGATATGGCCTTAGCAAACTTCTTTTTTATCTTGAATTGGTTTTTGTCAGCGGTGGAGGCATTTTGCTCCAGCGGGATCATTTCAGCTCCTTCCTCAAGTCGCTGGCGCTTGGCCCTTTCGAATATAGCCGTCTCGCGTTCTCGATCAGCTTTGCTTTTCAACCGAGCTTCATTAAGAAATGCGCTAATCATTTCAACTGATAACCCTGGGGCTCTTGATTCGGCATTTGCCCCCAGCGTTTCAGTGCCAGAAGTCCTTCGACCATAGATTCCCACCGCTGGAGCTTCTTCTATGCGCTGTTCGCACTTCGACCATAGATTTCGCCACCGTATAGCGTACTGAACCCATGTCTCGCCGGGTTTTACCCTGGCATTGATCAGTGCCGTCATCGGGGTACGCTCACTGGCACTTGCAAAACGTTGGGTGAAGAGCAGCTCCATCTCCGCAAAGGTTTTAATAGAGTCGTTGGGAAGCTCAGAATACCATTCAAACGCCGTGTCTGATAAGCTTCCAACAAACTGGCGAAGCAACAACTTGTCGTCGCCGCCGGTATTACCGCAAAGCGCCCTGAACTGGGCAACATGTTGATGGGGATTGCCGGTCCCTTTGTAAACATGAAACTTGGGAATCGTGTAACCCGGCGGGTACTTGATTTGGTCATACCAGCCCGGATATGGCCGCCCCGTTTTTACGATCTGACCGGCTGCTTCAGTCGCCTGATGCACCCGTATTTGTTGGGCAATATATTCATCCAAATCAGCTTTTGATATGGTATCCTCTTTAGCTGCGGATAGAGCCGGTGGAGGATTCGATGTCTCTCCCCTATCATCTTCAAGAATGATCGGGGGATCCCCAGCAAGTGGATCTTGTTGAATCATCATACCCACCATATCCTGGAACAGGAGGGCCATTTTCTTTATGTTGGCTGCCTGTTCCGCAGCCTCTTTATCTTTCTTCTCTAGCACGCGCCGGAGGAATTCGGCGTCCGTTTCTTGTTCTTGACGTTCTTCTGAGGATGTTTCTGGGGTTTCTTTCGGCCCAGTGAGTGCAGCCATTGTGGTCATCATCTCCTAGAGCTTTTGTTGCTGCTCCTGAGCCTTGGTCACTGATCGGGTGAGCGGTCGGTGACCCGTAGAAGTACGGCTTTCTTCCTTTCCAGAAGCCATATAAACCGTATGAACAATTATGCCCCCTGACTTGGGGCGTTTAGGTTCACCGCTTTCAAACTTTGCCGCTGACGCGGGAGCTTTCCCTGGCCTCCTTCTTTTGTGGGCCATCGAGGTTAAAGGAGCCGTTGGAGTGGGCATCCTAGCAACTGTCACCCCCCGCTGTTTAATGGGGCAGTTTTTGTTATTTTCCACCTTCGCCTTTTTCTGGTGACGCAAGTGGTCTGGATCGATCACGGAGTCTTGAACCCTCCGCCATACTTTATAAACTTTTGAGAATAGCCGTTGAGGGGGCTGTTCTTGTTTTGTTTCTGGAACTCTCTCCGCAGGTGGAGGAGATCTTTTCAACGTAGCAATTGGAGAGTTCTTTCTCACCTTCCTCAGCAATTCAAAGCTGTTCCCAGTTGGAACAGCAGCGTTGACCTCCACCACTGGAGCAGGTGGGGTTAGCCCTGAGGGAGAGTTGCCCCCTGCTTTTCTCACTCGTCGCCAATGGCGACGTCGCGCACGACGAGCCGTTGGGACTGGCTCGGAGATCGAGATGGTTTCTTGTTGCCCCCTGTTCGAGTGTGGGGTGACTGCCGACGTCAGCCTATCGAAGACTGATGCCTTTTGACCAGCTGGGGGAGGAGTGGGAACCGTCAATCTTGTGAAGACCGACTCTCTGATGGGAGAAGCCGCTTTAACGACTTCCAAAGCAGCGGCTGTTGCCCTCTTTGGGATGACCACTTTATAGTTCTGACCTAGCCTGGTAAAAACGGAGGCTGTCGGCTTAGTAGCGGGCGACCCGTTGACAGGGGTCGTGGTAGCGGTAAGCCGGTCGAACACCGACTTCTTGTTCGCTTCCGGTGTGGATATCGGCATAGAGAAGCTTGTAGGTGGGACCATGGTCCCGAAAAACAGGCCGGTGGTGGCCTGGGTCACCTGCTCTACCGGCAGAGCAAGGAAAGAGGCCGCTTGGGGCCCATATGTTACACCTCTCGGTGAGGTGGAGCGTCCGTTGCAGTGGTGCTTCGCGCATTTGGTGCAGTGAGAATCCATGGATGCTTGAGTTCTGCGCCAGACAAAAGACCAAATCTCAGCAACTTGAAATCCGTAGGCAACCATTTAACAAACCGCGATTGGTTCGCGAAGACGACACACGAAGTGTGGAGTGGAAAGAGGAAAAGGTCCCACCGGGCGTGCCAGAATCTGTTCCCCTCCGAAGGGCGGCCTGGACTTCGCGTCCGTGCCTGGGTTCGGGGCAGATGCTATTTGGTTTTATCCGTTTATCTCTCCGAAGATGCCAAGTTGATTTATGACACCGTGTATCGGAGGTTTAGACGGATGCGGCCGATGTAGCAGACTTCGTCAGATTCCCCCTCAGGGTGAGGGGTTTTTGATTGTGGGGACACTCTTCCCTGCAGGCGGAAGCCCCTGCAGTTAATTACGCTACCGCATCGCGGTAACAACTTTCTCCTTCTCCAGAATTTCACTTCGTGTCGTGTGTGTTTGTTTTGTTTGTGGTTGCCCGTGGATTGTATACGGAGACTGAGTAATGCCGTCGCCCGTAGGACGTGGATTAGTCCAAATCCGTATTTACTTAGATTTGGGTTTGGTGTTTTCAGTTTAAGGATGCATTAGTCGCGTTGCGGCTAAGATCAACTTAAACGTTCGTTAAGGATACGTTAGTCCTGTTTTAGACTAAGATCAACTTAACGTAGTGATTAATTTAATATATGGCCATCGGGACTCGTCACCTCTTTGACGTCGTTGAGAAATTGCAACGACGGATGTCAAAGGAGTTCGGAGATGTACCCTCGAACCAGAGTTGATTGGGAGTTTTATAATCCGTTTGAATGTTTAAGGATACGTTAGCCATATTTGGGGCTAAGATCAACTTAAACGGGACCGTTTAGATCCGGCAAAAGAGCGTTTGGAGGCTCTATTGTTCCAGTTTAGGGACGTGGTGGTCCATTATTAGTTTAAGGACGTTTCGGTCCATCGCCAGTTTAGGGACGTGGTGGTCCATCGCCAGTTTAGGGACGTGGTGGTCCATTATTAGTTTAGAGACGTCTCGGTCCGTATTCCAGTTTAGGGACGTCTCGGTCCGATATTAGTTTAGGGACGTCTCGGTCCGATATTAGTTTAGGGACGTCTCGGTCCAATATTAGTTTAGGGACGTCTCGGTCCACGAGTTTAAGGACCCCGCGGTCCATATGGGTGTGTGGTCGTTAGGACCCGTCACCTCTTTGACGTCGTTGAGGAATTACAACGATGGATGTCAAAGGAGTTCGGAGATGTACCCTTGAACCGGTCGTGAATTGATTTAGGAGAGCAGCTGTGCTCAGTCAATTTAATTTAAGGACTTACGGCCAGAATTGGGCTAAGTCCAGTTGAAAATGTTCACATTTTGTTTGCATTTGGCCTATTAGGCCTTTGTTTGGGCTTCCCCCCCTTTTTAGAATAATGCATAGCATTATTTCAGGCCATTGACTGGGCTCTGCCCTTTTTAGAATAATGCAGAGCATTGTTTTTGGTCTGTTGGACCTCTCAATTGGGCTCTGCCCTTTAAACAATGCATAGCATTATTTTTGGTCTGTTTAGACTTTTTGATTAGGCTCTGCCTTTTTAAAATAATGTGCAGTACTTCTATTTGGTCCATTTGACCTTTGATTGGGCTCTGCCTCTTAATAATGCATTGCATTTAATACTCTGACAGTGCCCCACACGGCTTGTCAGGTGCTTTGCGCAATTAAAGAGCGCAAGCGCTCGTGGAGGTGACACGTGTCGCGCAGTGGAAGGCTTCGCGCAGTTGTGCACTTGCGCAACTGCGCAGACACGTTAAGTCCAAATTTTTTTATTTATTTTGGGCTTTGCCCGACTAGAAAATCAATCCAAACAGGGCTCTGCCCCTTTATTATTTTGCAATTTGATTTGGGCCAGGCCCTTTTAAATAATGGGTTGCATTTGTGCAGAACATCAAGAATTTTTCAGATTTAAGAACAAAAGTGCATAGCACTTTTGATCTAAATTTGGATCAAAGGAAAACAAGTTTTTCTTCCTGTTTTCCCTGATTTCACAGAACCAAGGGTTCATAACAAGTGCAAGGCACTATTTATTTATTTTCATTTATTTCCCTTTTTTTTTTAAATCCTTTGTTCTTCAGAGATTTTTCTCTTAAAAAAGGTTTTTACCTTTCTTCTTTTTCTTATTCTTGAATAATCTTCAAGAGTTCTCTTTTCTTCTCTTTTTTTTTGCTAAAAGTCGATTATCCAAGTTGATGCCATCGAATGAGGTCTGGGGTCCTATTTATAGTGCTCACAAATTTGTTGAATTTGTTAACAAGATCTTTTCTGAGTGATTTTGGGAATTTTCCCACCGCTGGATCTTTGATCCAAAGGCAGAAGAAAATCTTCTGGTTTTGGAAAGAACAGAAAAGATTTCATTAAATTTTCATTCTGTTGCTGCGCAACTCACCAGCGCGTGACACGTGTCGCGCAGTAAGGCGCTTGCGCAGCAGCGATTGCGCAACTGCGCAGACACGTGTCGCGCAGCCGTGCGCTTGCGCAGCTGCGTTTGCGCAGCTGCGCAGACACGTGTCGCGCCGCCGTGCGCTTGCGCAGCTGTGCTTGCGCAGCTGCGCAGACACGTGTCGCGTTGCCGTGCGCTTGCGCAGTTAAGTGTTACTTATGTTTTTTAAAGAGCCTTGCTCTGATTGGACGCACTACCTTGGGCGTTGCGATGCCGAGTCAACTTCTAACATGTGGCAAATTGCGCGCTGCGCACGGGAACCGAAGCGTTGCTTCAAAATTTGAATTTTCAAAATTCAAGTAGAGCCTTGCTCTGATTGGGGGAACAGCCCTCTTCACGAGGTCGCCGATTTTCTTCCTGCTAGGCGCATCCCCAGCGGGCAGCCTCCTGCCCATCAGACGCTAAGGATCTGAAGCCCTTTTCGCGAGGCCGCCAAGTTTCTTCCTGCTCGGCGCATCCCCAGCGGGCAGCCTCCTGCACATCAGACGCTAAGGATCTGAAGCCCTCCTCACGAGGCCGCCGAGTTTCTTCCTGCTCGGCGCATCCCCAGCAGGAAGCCTCCTGTCCATCAGACGCTGAGGATCTGAAGCCCTCTTCGTGAGACCGCTGAGTTTCTTCCTGATCGGCGCATCCCCAGCGGGCAGCCTTCTGCCCATCAGACACTGAGGATCTAAAGCCCTCTTCACGAGGCCACAGAGTTTCTTCCTACTCGGCGCATCCCCAGCGGGCAGCCTCCTGCCCATCAGACGCTGAGGATCCGATGCCCTCCTCATAAGGCCGCCGAGTTTCTTCCTGCTCGGCGCATCCCCAGTGGGCATCCTCCTGCCCATCAATACTGTGGGTCCAAAGCTCTCCTCACGAGGCTGCTGAGTAGCTTCCTGCTTGACCCATCTGCAGCGCGTAGCTTCCTACCCTACAAAGACACGGATCCAAGGCCCGTCGAATAAACTCATACTCAACGCGCGATCAGTGCCTCAACTCTGGTAAAGGGAGGATACCGACCTTCCTACACTCGTCCCCCGTTCGACTCATACTTGATGCGCGACAACAAGAACGCCGTGTCGTTCCCGAACAATCTACCACGAGGAACTACCAGTGGCAAGCTGCACAGAAAGAACCAAGCAGTCCACTCTCGACCCGACCCACAAATAGATCGGAACGAGAGTGGAGGGCTAATGATGATGCTCAATAATGGGAATTCCGTATATAATGACACGTGGTGGATGACGTGTCACATGCGTAAGCCAGTCAGACCCCTGAGGGCTATGGAGGGGGAACCAGTGTGCTACAGTGGGGGCTTCCCTCAAACCCTGTCTCCGAGGTTGCACCCCACTCCTTACCCCCGAGCACTTCAGCAGCCAAGCCAACTGTCCCTTTGCTCTACTCCGAGCTATCATTAGCCCGAGCTTCCTCGGCCATCCGGCTCGCCTCCGAGCTACCACAGAACCAAGATGCCTCGGCCTCCCACTCGTACCCGAGCCTCCCGCCGAGCTCATCTTCCTCGGCCTCAACTAGACCGACCCACAGCACTGATCACTGGCGCCTTCGCCACGGCTCCGCGAATCTCACTATGCGCGAGATATCCGCCGCCCACGATCCCGCGTTCCATGCTATCACGATCCCCCATTAACGAACTTGTCTCGTCATTAATGCGAGATCCCGCCTATCACGCGGGTGTGATGCCAGGGGCGTAACGGCCGACGTGATTTTCGCGCCCGCCTGCCCTTTGCTGCCGCTATATAAACCCTTCTCTCAGACGATCGAGATACGCAATTCTATCCACTAAACCGCTACCCTGCCCAACTAGCACCACTAACTTGATCGTTGGAGGGTCCTCGGTGGTACAACCACCCCGGGAATTCCTTGCATGTAGCTCGGCTTAACCTCAAATCCAAGCCCATTGAGATCCATACGCTTCAGGAGGCAACCTCCAACTCAGTATCAACCGCCCATCATCGCTTGCAGCAGATCTACGAAAGGTAACATCTGAAGGAGATCCCGAACCTCCATCACATGCTGACTTTACTTTAGGGACAAGGGCTTAAACCATTTTCATATTTTATCTTCTCTTTGTTTTTAGCTTCCTTGAATATCAAATCTTTGTTTCCCCCAATCAGATAGCAAAGCTCTATTCAAAATTTAAAATTTGAAATGAGGCAGCGCCTCATGAGAGCGCTCGCGCCAAGAGCGCCAGCGCTAAGAGTCAAAGACTTTAAGACAGCGCTTCACGTGCAAAGTACGAGAGCGCTAGCGCCAAGAGCGTCAGTGCTAAGAGTTAAAAACTCTAAGGTAGCGCATCATGTGCAAAACACGAGAGCGCTCGCGCCAAAAGCGCCAGCGCTAAAGACTCTAAGGCGGCACTTCACGTACAAAGCATGAGAGCGCTGGCGCCAAGAATCAAAGACTCTGAGGCAGCGCCTCACGTGTAAAGCACGATAGCGCCAGTGCCAGAACTAAATGTTCTCCAACATTGGATCAAAGATCCTACGAATATGATGAATCATCAAATTATCAGAATAAAATTCTGTTGAGGAAATTCTCCACAAATCTTTCTAAACAAGAAAAATTGTGCTCTGTAAATCAGAGCACCTTGGATCAAAGATCCAATGGTGATTAAAAATCACCAAGATACAGAATAAGTTCTGTATGGGAAAATATTTTCCCAATCTTATTAATAACAAGAAAAATGTCTTCTGTAAAACAGAAACTCTTGGATCAAAGATTCAATGGTGGAGAACATCCCCAAATCAATCAGAGATCTCTCAATGAGAGATTTCCTTAACTGATTCAACAAATCAGCCTCCTCTATATAAAGGACCCAAGACTTCAAATCTTGTACAGAGGAACCCCCCCATAAACTTCAAGAAACTTCAAAGATGAGAGCGATTTCTTCTCAAGGTAAAGAGCAAGAAGAGAAATCATGGTATCTCCTCCATATTTGAGAGTTTAATTCTCACATCAGAAGAACTTAGTTCTTTTTCAGATCACAGATCTATAAGACAAGATCTTTCACAAGAGTAAAAGAGATCACAGCATCTCATCAAGAACGAGAAGAACTTTGTTCTTAGATCCGTGAGTCAAAGTATCACATAAATAAAAAAAACAAAAGTGATCATATCATCTCCTCATAAAAGAAGAACTTAGTTCTTAGATTCATGAGACAAAATCTCTTATAAACCGAGAATTTAATTCTCAGGGCACAGGACTGATCAAAGCTGCCAAATTTAAAAGAAGCGCCTTAGCGCTCCAAGTCTGACGCTCAGCGCCAAGCGCTCAACGCGCTCCTCACGTGGGCGCAATTTTAAAATAAGCGACTTAGCGCTCCAAGTCTGGTACTCAGCGCCAAGTGCTCCATGCGCTCCTCACGTGGGCACTATTTTAAAATAAACGCCTTAGCGCTCTAAGTCTGGTGCTCAGCGCCAAGCGCTCCACGCGCTCCTCACATGGATGCTATTTTAAAAGAAGCGCCTTAGCGCTCCAAGTCTGGCGCTCTGCGCCAAGCGCTCCATGCGCTCCTCACGTGGGCGCTATTTTAAAATCAGCGTCTTAGCGCTCCACGTGCTCCTCACGTGGGCGCTAATGAATTACAAAGCGCTCTATAAATAAAACCCCAGCACCATGAAGAGTGTTCCACACTCAATAAAAGAAAAGAAAAAGGGGGTGACAGAACCCAAATCAATGCTCAACATTATTGAACAAAAAGGTGGTTGGGCCCAAACAAATGTTCAACATTTTATTCAAAACTGAGTGGACCGAGCCCGAACAAGTGTCCAACACTTCAGACAAAACTGAGTATACTGAGCCCAAGTTGGCCACAAGTCCCTAATTCAGATCAACCGAGCCTATGTGCTCACAATCTTTTTAATCGGTCTTAGTCCCAAACTTGACTATAGATCTCCCAACCAACATTGGTCCAAGTGTACTGTTCATATCAGAATTTTGCATTATTTTATTCCCCATTCTTAATCATATTGCAAATAAATAGGTGCTTTTGATCCATGTCTGCTAAATAGTTGCAGGTTACAGGTTCTCAGAACAATACAGTGAAAATGGTGAAAAACGCTACAAATGTGAGACTACGACCAACAAATAGATGAATCTGCAAGATGCCGCCTCCCAGTTTGAGGAACAAACGAAGATCAGCAAACAGTTCAGTATACAAAGTATAAGGGCAGCACAAGATTCAAGACTTCAACGCGAAGCTAACGGTAAAAGTCCACAAATTCTGCACTGTTGGAAATCTGGAAGAAACTAGAAAATATTCTGAAGAACCAAGTGAAGAAAACAGAAGGAAAAAGCAACATGAAGAAACCCTGGAAAGATGAGACAGAGAGCCCCCAATATGGCCACAGATCCGCGGCCAAACATGGGATTCTGCCGCGGATCCACGGCCGTGCAGTATACGTGTCGGTGCACGTGTCGGTGGGTGTCGGTGCTTTGACCCGGCTTTCTTAGGGTAGTCTTGTAATTTCAGATGTAAAACCTAGAGTTTCTCCTATCTATAAATAGAAAAGCCTACAGCCTCTTTTGGGGCATGCCTCTTTTTAATTCTAGATTAATCTTTCAATTCCATTGTAATCGTCAAGAGATATCAATAAAAGTAAGTTTTTTATCTTGAATTTTTCTTATCTGCAATTTTATTTCTCTGCAATTTCTACCTGTCTTCATTTATCTACAAGTACATTAGTTAATTAAAAAGAAAATTTATAAAAATGAATTTTGTCGTAATTTCCCTGATGTGTGAGTAGTTCCTCACTTGTTAGGGTTAGGATTGGGTATGTTTGAGAGATGAAAATCTCTCACTCCTTTCTTGCCCTCATAACTTTATAAATTAGGATTTGATGTAAATCAAATACCCACCGCTCACTACGGCACCCTATCCTACGGGATAGCGGTGATTCCCTAGTTAGACCGATAGTGGTTGATTTACATAGAGGTTAGGGCTAAGAGTTAAGAAAGGACGGACAAGGACCAAAAGGAAGAAACTATGTTTCTTTCTAGTCGTGCTAATCCCCTTTGTTAATTATTACCCTAACACCTATGTTCTTAATTAGGGCAAAGGAAGCAGTGAGTAGAATTAACTTTCAAAACTAACCTAATCCTAACCCTAGCAAGGTTTTAATCCAAATCGAATTCAATCTTAGTTTTTATAAAAATCAAAACCTACCAAAAATAGGAATTAACTCGTTGCAACAATTAGAAAAGAACACGTTTTCCCTGTGGACCGACCCGTACTCAATCTGCTAGCTACCAAGCGTCACCGTTATTGATTGCGGTATTCTATTCTTTGATTTTAAAACGCACGCAAAAGACCTATCAATCAAATGGCGCCGTTGCCGAGGATAACTATAGTTATTTTCTTTTTGTAATTTTGGGTTAATTAAAAATTCAAAAAAAATCATAAAAACTGAAAAATATAAAAACAAAAAAAAATTATCATCTTGTTATTTTTTGAAGGGTTTTTTTAGTGCGAATTGTGCAGGAAAAGACGAACAGATTCAGATCTGGAGCAAACTCAGTGAACAAAACAGCAAACAGTAGATCTGAACATACAGAGGAGAACCACAACAGATAACAGAAAGATTTTGGAGGCCTGAACCTACTTAACCACCGCGTTTCCGCCGCAGTTTGGTGCATTTGACCGTGGATCCGCGGCTACTTGCTGACGTCAGCACTTCTGAAACCTCTGTGAGTATTTCTTGTCTCCTCTGTAAACCCCTGATCTCCAGTGAAAATTTTTCCTGCAGGGTTCTTTGCGCAAAACTTCTTCCCCCTCTCCAATAAATCAATCTTGTGCAGGATTCTTTTCGCCGCAAATAAAAGAAAAAAAAATTTGGCAAGTGTTTTGGATTTTTATGTGTTTACTGCTTTGCATTTTTAAAACGGACTTTTAAGGGGCTATAACACCAATCCAGATTGGGTGGGGATTTCATTACCCTTCTTAGAACCCCAAAAATCACAAAAAGTATTTGCATCAACCCTCGAGTTAATTAAAAAATATTTAGACTAAGCCAATAAGGACTGTCGCGCTCATTAGGACAAAGGAAGGTTGTGGGCAATCGGTCATTTGTCTAAACCTGACTTCGTGGTGCCTAGGCTAGATAAGTGGGAAAGGTAATTTTAAAAGGCCCGTCTCACGGTGATTCGTGAGCAGATCCCTCCTTTCTTTACTTGTGCTTACCTGGCCACAATTGGCGGTGAAGAGGCGATTCGAGAGATATCTCACAACTTGCCCTTTGGAACAGTTAGGAGCAGTCTAGTTGACTTAGGAGACCTTAGATTGTGCATATTGTGATTGATTAAAAGTGTGTCGTAGTTCCTTATAAAAATCTTTTGCAAAACACCTTATAAAAAAACACAAAACAAAAATTTTACAAAAACTTGCCATTTTGTCGCTAGAAATCCATTGCACCAAACTTGCACCCACATTCTCTCATTGACGTTTTCTTACCCCCACCTTCTACTTTTTTTTTTGACTACACTACACCTCGTTAGTGTATGTCCGGTTGGACTAGGAACACTAGCGCCCGTTTAGTCCGTGTCTCGTTAGTGCCCACAGACGACGTGTTCGACTCCGAAGTCGAAATTCCCTCTACTTCTTTACCTTCATCTTCAAATTCATCATCTTTTAAGGAGATTTCGGGATTCAATCCTAACAACCCCTTACCTACTACGGGACTGATTCCATCTCAACTGGGTGCGAATAACCCACAACACCCTCCTGTCGAAGCGCCCTAATGAATCGCGCTCCAGGATCTTTTCTATCCAACCCGCACCGCACTTCCTACTTGTCTTTCACTTTCACCGGCTAATGGGGATAACTTCGAAATTAAACCCCACTTCATCAATATATTGCCCAAATTTCACGAGCTGGAATCCGAAGATGCCTACATCTTCATTAACAAATTCCAGAATGTTTGCGCAATGATGAAGACGACCCGACTTTCCGATGATGCTATAAGGCTACGTGTCATTCCTTTCACTTTATATGACCTAGCTGAAAAGTGGCTATATAGTACAACATCGCATTCCATAAAAATTGGGAAGAGTTTGTTAAGGCTTTTCTTAAAAAGTTTGACCCACACCACAAGACCGCGAGAATTCGCAATGAAATTAATCAATTTTCCCAGCTTCCTTCCGAACCTTTTTGGAAGTGTTTCGAAAGATTTAAGGACCTTCTTGTTCAGTTCCCTCACCACGGTATCGAGAGATGACAACTTTGCCAAACTTTATACGAATGACTGAACCCAGCAACTAAGCAGTTGTTGGAAACCATTTGTCAAGGTCACTTTCTTACAAAATCGAGCGAGTAAGCTTGGCAATTTCTCGACGATCTTGCTGAACAAACACTTCAGTGGGAAAGCACTAGACATACCACTTCATCTACTTCATCAGGTCAGTCTAGGGCAAGCATACATCAACTTGATATGTCGATTGCAATGAAGGCCGAAATGGCTGCACTCACGAAAAAACTAGAAGCAATTGAGAGCAAATTCTCATCGCCTTCTCCTGCCCCAGCTTTACCACCACGCACTATTTGCGCTTGTTGTTCGGATCCGTCCCATTTAACCGAAGAGTGTCCTTACAACCCGCCTGTTCAAGGACAAGATCAAGTCAATACTGCCTTTCAGCAAAGACAAAGAAATGATCCATACTCTTCAACTTATAATCATGGTTGGAGGAGCCACCCAAATTTCGCCTGGAATCAAAATCAACAACAATTCTAAGGTAATAACAATTTCCAGAGGCCCCCTCCACAACAATAAGCCCCTCAACAAACTCAATATCAGCAACCTTTCCAACCCCGACCTTACCAAAATCAAATGAACAATTTTGCATCAAACAACTCTTTTCCTCAAAATAATTTTGTTCAACCAAATAACGATAAGGTTTCCTCGCTAGAATGAAGTCTGGATGCATTTTTAAAACAATCTACGCAATCCTCAGCCAGCATCCAATCTTCCATTCAGTCTTTGGTGCAACACACTGCATCACATGAGCAAAGTATCAAAACCATTGAAGCTCAAATTGCACAACTGAATGCTGCGTTAAGCTAGCAAGAAAAGATAAAGCTTCCATCTCAACCATTGCCAAATCCCGGTCACACACAAAATGCACATTTTGCTCATGAACAACAAAATTATAATGTGAGTGCCGTAACTACATTGAAATCTGGAAAGGTTTTGCACAACAACGTTGGCAACAATAATGACACCCCGGCCGCCGCTTCTTCTTCTTCTTCTTCATCTTCTTCATCTTCTTCAAAGCCTGTTCTTCATTCTTCACAAGGCTCTACATCTTCTACTAATTCGAACGGATCCACATCTCACTCCACGAAAACATCAATACTGGGATCCGTTCCAACTCCGCAATCTACTCCACAAACATTGGACTCAACAAATTTTCAAAATATTCCATTTCCAAACAGGTTGAGATCCAATAAACCAACTCCACAAATGGAGAAGATTGTGGAGTTATTCAAACAGGTGAGCATTAACATACCTCTCTTGGATGCAATCCAACAAGTCCCTTCTTATGCTAAAACCTTGAAGGACTTATGCACCAAAAAGAGAAAATCACAGGTACCCAAGAAAGTTTTCTTGGCTAGTGCAGTAAGTGATGCTCTTACCCAACCTTTACCCAAAAAACGCAAGGACCCTAGCTGTCCTACAATTTCAATAACTATTGGGGATAAGAACATCAATCGCGCACTTTTAGATCTTGGTGCCAGTGTTAATTTGCTTCCCTATTCAGTATATGAACAATTAGGCATTGGAGAGCTAAAACCCACACATTGTACTCTCCAAATGGCCGACCGATCCATCACCCATCCTAGGGGTGAGTTAGAGGATGTGTTAATTAAAGTAGGGGACTTCATTTTCCCCATTGATTTCATTGTTATGGACACACAGCCTGTAGCTAACCCCCGGAGTCAAATTCCGGTGATACTCGGTCGACCATTCCTTGCAACTTCTAATGCGGTGATCAATTGTCGAAATGGTTCGATGAACCTATCTTTTGGAAACATGACAATTGAGCTCAACATTTTTAAGTTGTGGAATCAACCCTCCGAGCCTAATGCTAATATACATGATGTTTGCTCGATCCAAGAGATCACTCAGGAGGACTGTGAGCTCAAAAATTTCTGTTCGATCACAGCAGTTTTGACGCCACTAGTGCGTTCCTTCTTGAATCTGACACAGTTTTCACACCCGATAACGATTACGAGTGTTTCACCTTTTCGAACGATTTTGAAGATTCACCACCCGAGTTTGAGTCCTTTGAATTTTCGGATGAGTTAGCTGAACCATCCGACTCGGTTGCTTACACTCGCTTTGAACCTCTTTTGGAATCCTTCGAGTTTGAGACAGTTTCACCAATTTTACCTTCAATTGTTTCGCCTCCAAAACTCGAACTCAAGCTATTGCCATCTCACCTTAAATATGCTCACTTAGGTGAGAATGAGACCCTTCCTGTTATCATATCGGTATCTCTAACCCCCGAGCAAGAGAAAGCCCTTTTAACGGTCTTACAAAACAATCGGCAAGCTTTCGGCTGGACTATGGCGGACATCAAGGGGATTAGTCCCCTCATAGTTGAACAACATATTCATATGATGGATGATGCCAAGCCAACAAGGGATCCACAAAGACGCCTCAACCCTGTGATGAAGGAGGCTGTTAAAAAGGAGATTGTAAAATGTCTTGATAGAGGTATCATTTACCCTATCTCTAATAGCCAGTGGGTTAGCCCCATTCACGTTGTCTCAAAGAAATCGGGCATAACTGTCATAACTAGTGAGGCGAATGAGTTAATACCTACTCGCACCAAACTGGGTGGCGAGTATGCATCGATTATAAAAAACTCAACGCCGCGACATGGAAAGACCACTTTCCATTATCTTTCATTGACCAAATGCTAGAAGGATTAGCTGGGCATGAATTTTACTGCTTTTTGGATGGCTACTCCGGCTATAATCAAGTTCCCATCGCCGAAAAAGACCAAGACAAGACCATATTTACTTGTCCCTTCGGTACGTTTGCTTACCGTCGCATGCCCTTTGAGTTATACAATGCACCCGCTACTTTCCAGCGGTGTATGATGGGCATTTTTTCAGACATGGTGGAAAAATTCTTGGAGATTTTTATGGATGATTTCTCCATTTTCGGCGACTCCTTTGATGAGTGTTTGCTACATTTAGACGCGGTTCTTACCCGGTGTAGGGATAAGAACCTTACTTTAAATTGGGAGAAGTGTCACTTTATAGTACGAAAAGCTATTGTCCTAGGACATATCATCTCGCAAAATGGCATTGAGGTAAATAAAGCTAAGATTGAAGTCATTTCTAATCTTCCTCCTCCAAAGTGCGTTAAAGACATTCGAGCCTTCCTTGGCTATGCCGGTTTCTATAGACGGTTCATCAAGGATTTTAGCAAGATAGCTAGACCCTTGACTCTTTTGTTGGCCAAGGACACCACTTTTGATTTCAACTTAAGCTGTATGAAGGCGTTCGAGTCATTGAAAAACTCACTTATTTCCGCTCCCATTCTTTCATCTCCTGATTGGACGCATCCATTTGAAATTATGTGCGATGCATCTGATTTCGCCATTGGTGCTGTCCTTGGACAGCACATAAATAAGATGCCGCATGTAATTTATTACGCTAGCCGAACCTTAAACGAGGCCCAATTGAATTACACAACAACTGAAAAAGAATTCTTAGCTGTTGTGTTTGCACTAGAAAAGTTCAGGCTCTATTTAATCGGCTTTCCAGTCATCGTTTACACTGACCACTCAGCTCTTCGCTATCTTTTTGCGAAGAAGGATGCTAAATCTCGGCTGATACGTTGGATCCTCTTACTACAAGAGTTTGACCTTGTCATCAGAGACAAGAGAGGATGCGAAAACGTAGTCGCCGACCATCTTTCACGCCTTCCTTCTTCGCCTACACTTCAAATTCCTATTAAAGACATTTTTCCAGATGAGCAGCTCTTAACTGTGTCATGCGAACCTTGGTTCGCAGATATCGTAAATTATTTGGCCACCGGACTGATACCAAACGAATGGTCGAATCAGGACAGACTCAGATTTCTATCTCAGGTAAAACATTTTTACTGGGATGAACCGTATCTATTCAAATACTGTCCCGACCAAATTATTCGTCGGTGTGTCCCCGACAATGAGTTTAAGAGCGTGCTGTCATTTTGCCACGATCAAGCGTGTAGCGGGCAATTTGGCCCCAAAAAGACAGCAGAAAAAATCTTCCAGTGTGGCTTCTGCTGGCCACAACTTTATAAAGACTCACATGAGAACTGCAAGATATGCTCCCGGTGCCAACACTTGGGCTGGATATCTAGGAGAAATGAAATGCCGCTCCAACCAATTTTGGGCGTTGAAATTTTTGATGTTTGGGGGATAGATTTTATGGGATCATTTCCCAACTCTTTTGGGAACATGTATATTCTACTCGCTGTTGACTATGTTTCAAAATGAGTCGAGACTGTGCCCAGCCGAACTAATGACAACAAGGTTGTCGTTAGATTTCTCAAAGAAAACATTTTTTCTCGGTTTGGGCATCCTCACGCGATTATCAGTGATAATGGATCTCACTTTTGTAATAGGACTTTCGAGTCCTTAATGCAAAAATATTCCATTACTCACAAGCTGTCAACGCCCTATCACCCCCAAACTTGTGGGCAAGCTGAAATTTTGAATCGGCAGATTAAACAGATATTGGAGAAAACGGTTTCCAAAAACAGTAAAGAATGGTCATCAAAACTTATTGATGCCCTTTGGGCATTCCGTACTGCCTATAGGACCGATCTTGGCATGTCTCCATATAGGCTTGTTTATGGAAAGGCTTGCCACCTTCCAGTTGAAATAGAGCATAAGGCATTTTGGGCAATAAAAGAGTTGAATCTATCTTTGGGAGAGGCGGGAAGCAATAGAAAGCCGCGGTTGAACGAATTGAACGAGCTTCGGGATGAAGCCTATGAGAACGCAGTAGTTGTTAAAAACCGAATGAAGGTGTTCCACGATAAACACCTTATGCGCAAAAGTTTCAAACCGGGTCAACAGGTTTTACTTTACGACACTCGGTTACATTTCTATCCCGGCAAGCTCAAATCTCGATGGAAAGGGCCATTTTTGGTTCACACCGTATATCCGCACGGTGCGGTCGATCTAAAAAATCCAGAGGACGGTTCACTGTTTAAATTGAACGGACATCGACTTAAACCGTTCATCACTGCGGACCCTTCGGAGGAGCTCCTGTTTTTGCAGGAGCCGATCTACATTGACTGATCTTCCTCCATTTACCCCTAAATTTCGATTATCTAGCCAAAACATTGTTTCAAACAAGTTTGGGGGTATGTATCACTTGTAATTATATATAAAAACAAAACAAAAATTAAAATTAAAATTAAAAAAATTTAAAAATTTTTAAAAAAATGGGGTATTTTTGTAAAATTTCAGTTTTAATAAAAAATTTAAAAAAAATTTATTTACAAATAAATTCCTCTTTTTAAGAGGAATTTTTTGCAAATAACCAAACCACCATCCCTATAAATACAACCCGACCTCTCACAGCATTTTTCATAACCCTAAATTTTCATTTCCTCAAACCCTAGCCGCCGCTCCAACTTCTGCAGAGAGATCCCTCCTAGCCGCCGCGCTTCCGCCGCCCAAGCCCCGCTTCCGCCGCGCATCCGCCGCATCTTGGTATCTTCTCCCTCTGAATCTTTCAGAGCAGGTTTGCATCTCTTTGTCCTCTCTGTTAAAATTTTTAGAAGATCTGCACTCTCTGTAATGGCACCAACTATGCAGTTAGAACGAGTTTTTTCACAAATCTTTTCACACACAATTTACGGAAGTTATTTTGCTGATGAAATCACACGGTGAGGGTGGAATTTTTTGATTTACAATCATCCCAATGCCTACGCCCTTCCAGATCTAATCACTCGTTTTTACGAGTGCATGGAGGAAGGTTGCCTAGCACAATACGGTTTTATTAAGTTACGGCGATAGGGAAATAATCATTGACAGGGACTTCATCCATGAAATCACTTTAATTCCTAAATTTTCTGTTCACAACCAACCCCTTCAATTTGAAGACTACATGTCCTTAATAGGTAATGACTGTTCGAGAGAACCTAGGAAGGGAATACCGGCTAGAACCCTCTTCGCCAATGTTTTAACCGTGTGCCGGTGGGCACAAAACAACATTTTTGGCAGTTCACATGATACCACATTTTTCACCCCTTCTCTTCATATCGTGCACACCTTAATGACTAGGAATCCTAAATTTGACATGTGCACGGTTTTACTTAATTCAATTGGTGCTGGCAAAAGGGCTGCAAATTACCCATGTCCTATGTTAGTGACACAACTGTGTCGCTATTTCCTCCCTGTGGAGGAATTTAAGTTTTACATGCATGGAGGTATACCCATTAGGCCTCTCATTAAGGGCGTATCCACGTCCTATACCCGCCTAACTGATGTATGGTCGCAAAGAGAACTGGCCAAACATGTACCGGCCAGAACACCCAGCTCCAGCTCGACCGCGAGCGAGGAAGAGCTCACCCCCATAGAACATGCGCGTCTTCTTAGAAGAGCCATTAGATAATTTGGTGGGGATGGTGACCAACTTGGATCACCGGGTGACTGAGATTGAACATGGCGTATCTACGCTGCTAGCACGAGAGGAATGTTCCCGTTCACGTTCAAGGGGACGGCGAGGGCCTGAGCAGTGAGGGCACTGCTTTTGGTAAGTTTGGGGGAGGAGGTGGTTTGTAAATATTTATCATTGCATTGCATATTTTAATTTTTGTACATTTTTTTTTGCATGTTTAATTCTGCATTGCATCTTTATAAAAAAATATAAAAATTAAAAAAAAAAGAAAAAATTAAAAGAAAAATTCAAATAAAAATTGAAAAACTAAAAAGATTGAAAAAAATTCAACTTGGCCATAATTGACTTAAGTTTGACAAAACGGTTAACTAGCTAGGAAAAACTAGATACTAAACTTAGTAAATTAAAAACCATAAAAATAACCTTTCTTAAAGTTTAACGGTAGAAAATATATGTCCTTGTAATTTATTTAGAAATAGGCAAATTTTGAGTTCAGTTCTTGGGTTAAGTCAAAATAAGGGAAGAGTATTGAAATTTTTATTGAAGTGTAAGTCTGAAAAATAATTCCAAACCTTAAGTCTAAATTCTGAAAATATATACCCTACAACTTGCACAAACACGCACCTTGAAACTGGGAATAGTAGAGGATACCTTGAAATGCTCTTGTCTAAAATCCTTAGTATTAGAAAAAAAAAAGTATAAGTGTGAATAAAGAGATAAAAAAAATGAACACTGGTTTTGTAATCACTTAAGGCTGCGTAAAATAAAAAAATATATAGCGAGGGTGCTTTATCACCTAGTGCCTTAGACCAACTGGTTTGGAAGTCACTGCTAAAGCCTTAGGTATTACAAGACGAGGAATTACGCCTTAATGCGCAAACACATTTTGTAATCGGTCGTTAGTACCTCAAGAAGTATTAACGGTCGCATGAAGGATGTGTAAGCAAGTTCATCTAAAATTCACCAACTAAAAATACTTTGGACGATGGACAAGAGTATGATAGCTTGAATTGAATTTCCAAGTGTATGGGTGATACTTACACACACGTAGGGGTATATGATTGGGGCTTGGATGAAAGATAGGAATGAAAAATAGGACTTATATCTTCAGTAGAGATGATAGAAATTCCTAAGTTGAGATGGAACCTTAGAAGGAAAATTCAAAAGATGCTGAAAGCTTTATAAATTTGCAAAACATATACGATCTTAAGTTAAATGATAAGTGAGTGTGAAAAATACGGGTTGATAATTTCTAAGTTGAAGATAATAGAATTTCTTGTTAGAACACCAAATTGAAGAATGAAAGTCAATAGGCCAAATTTATCGGATTTTGTGGGTAGTATCCGCTGAAAACCCTCAGGAGACAACACTCCTCCTACTAGGGACACCTAGAGGTTTAACGGCTTGTTGCACGAGCTCAGTGCAATCGCGATTCCCTGCGAAAGTGAGGTTAGGATTTTTCGAGAATAAATTGGTTTTGCTCGGGACGAGCAAAAGATAAGTTTGGCGGTATTTGTTCATATCAGAATTTTGCATTATTTTAATCCTCATTTTTAATCATATTGCAAATAAATAGGTGCTTTTGATCCATGTCTGCTAAATAGTTGCAGGTTACAGGTTCTCAGAACAATACAGTGAAAATGGTGAAAAGACGCTACAAATGTGAGACTACGACCAACAAATAGATGAATCTGCAAGATGCCGCCTACCAGTTTGAGGAACAAATGAAGATCAACAAACAGTTCAGTATACAAAGTACAAGGGCAGAACAAGATTCAAGACTTCAACGCGAAGCTAACGGTAAAAGTCCACAAATTCTGCACTGTTGGAAATCTGGAAGAAACTAGAAAATATTCTGAAGAACCAAGTGAAGAAAACAAAAGGAAAAAGCAACATGAAGCAACCCTGGAAAGATGAGAAAGAGAGCCCCCAATATGGCCGCGGATCCGCAGCCAAATATGGGATTCTGTCGCGGATCCACGGCCGTGCAGTATACGTGTCGGTGCACGTGTCGGTGGGTGTCGGTGCTTTGACCCGGCTTTCTTAGGATAGTCTTGTAATTTCAGATGTTGATCAGATGTAAAACATAGGGTTTCTCCTATCTATAAATAGGAAAGCCTACAGCCTCTTTTGGGGCATGCCTCTTTTTAATTCTAGATTAATCTTTCAATTCCAATGTAATCGTCAAGAGATATCAATCAAAGTAAGTTTTTTATCTTGAATTTTTCTTATCTGCAATTTTATTTCTCTGCAATTTCTACCTGTCTTCATTTATCTACAAGTACATTAGTTAGTTAAAAAGAAAATTTATAAAAATGAATTTTGTCGTAATTTCCCTGATGAATGAGTAGTTCCTCACTTGTTAGGGTTAGGATTGGGTAGGTTTGAAAGTTGGAAATCTCTCACTCCTTTCTTGCCCTCATAACTTTATAAATTAGGACTCGATGTAAATCAAACACCCACCGCTCACTACGGCACCCTATCCTACGGGATAGCGGTGATTCCCTAATTAGACCGGTAGTGGTTGATTTACATAGAGGTTAGGGCTAAGAGTTAAGAAAGGACGGACAAGGACCAAAAGGAGGAAACTATGTTTTTTTCTAGTCGTGCTAATCCTCTTTGTTAATTATTACCCTAACACCTAAGTTCTTAATTAGGGCAAAAGAAGCAGTGGGTAGAATTAACTTTCCAAACTAACCTAATCCTAACCCTTGCAAGGTTTTAATCCAAATCGAATTCAATCTTAGTTTTTATAAAAATAAAAACCTACCAAAAATAGGAATTAACTCGTTGCAACAATTAGAAAAGAACACGTTTTCCCTGTGGACCGACCCGTACTCAATCGGCTAGCTACCAAGCGACACCGTTATTGATTGCGGTATTCTATTCTTCGATTTTAAAATGCACGCAAAAGACCTATCAATCAGGTACATCTCTTCATACTTCTGATACATGTCGTTGTAATTCTTCAGCGTCTTTAGAGAGATGGAGGGTCCCAATAACCAATAACTTTTGGTGCATTCCCAAACGGTTAAATCAAAATCTTACAGACTATGATATCTTTAAATCATACAGACTATGATGTCTTTAAACCTTACGGACTATGAGGTCCTTAAAATCGTGGACCGTGATGTCCTTAAACCCAATGGACCGCAATGTCCCTAAACTAAAACGATAAAGTCCAAATACTCTTTCGTTGGATCTAAATGATCCCAAAACCTTGTTAACTAGATCTTAGTTTAAAGTTACACTAACTTATCCTTAACAAGCATTTAAGTTGATCTTAATCTAAAACAAGATTAACGATCTTTAAACCAACCCAAACCCAAATCTAAAAAAATACGGATTTGGATTAATCCACGCCCTACGGGTGACAACATAAATTAGTCTCCTTATACAATCCACGGGCAACCGAAATAAAACAAACACGACACGACACGAAGTGAACATCTGGAGAAGGAGAAAATGGTTACCGCGATGCGGTAGCGTAATTAACTGCAGGTGCTTGCGCCTGCAGGGAAGAGAATCCCCACAATCAAAAAACTCTTACAATGAGGGGGAATCTGACGAAATCTGCTACAACGGCCGCATCCGTCTAAACCTCCGATACATGGTGCCATAAATCAACTTGGCATCCTCAGAGAGGTGGATGGATAAAACCAAATAGCGTCTGCCCACCAAAATTCAGGCCAGACGTCCCGGTCGCGTCTTTCGGCGGCGAACAGATTCTGGCATGCCCGGTGGGACCTTTTCCTCTTTCCACTCCACACTTCGTGTGTCGTATTCGTGATCAAATCGCGGTTTAATATGGTTGCCCTGGATTCGAGGTACTAAGATTTGGTGTCTTGCTCCGTGCAGAAAAGAAAATGGCGTCAATGGATTCCAACTGCACCAACAGCAACAACAACTCCCACTCCGTCCTCACCGGAGGAGTGACTTATGGGCCCCAAGCGGTCTCCATCTTCGCCATGCCAGTGGAATAGGTGACTCAGGCCACCACTGGACTGTTCTTTGGGACCATGATCCCACCGGCAAGGTTCAGCATCCCAATGCCGTCACAGGAAGCTCCGAAGAAGTCGGTCTTCGATCGGCTTACAACTACAACGGCCCACTCGACGGGCCGTCCAATTCCAAGTCTACTGCATCAGTTTTCGACAGGCTGAGCCTGAGCTCCAATGGGCCCGTAAGGAAGCCTGCAATACCTGAAGGAGTTATCCCGAAGTGGATAGCCATCCCAACTCCGAAGGACAAAGTCGTCAAAGGGGATTCCCTTGCTAAGGTATCGGTCTTCGCAAGACTGGACGTTCCAACTCCTACTGCAGGCGGGTCGTCAAAGCTGCTTCCCCTGCCCAAAGGTTAGTCTTCGACAGGTTGGACGTTTCTTCTCAGCAGACGTCAGTCTTCGATAGGCTGGCACCAACAACAACCCTTCACCGGAACAGGGGGCATGATGAAGCCACCCCCGTAACTAAGCCAGTACCGTCTGCAAGACATGCTCGACATCACCACTGGCACCGAGTGAGGAAAGCCGGGGGCAGTTCCCCTTCTGGACTTACCCTACCAGCTCCAATGGTGGAAATTGATACTGCTGTTCCAACTGGAAACAGCTTTGAGCCGTTAAGGAGGGTGCGCAAGAATTCTCCAATTGCCATGCTAAAAAGGTCTCCTCCGCCTGCTAAAACATCACAAAGGCGAAGCCAGAGCAGCCACCTCAGTAGCTGTCCTCCGAAATCCACAAGGCCTGGCGAAGGGTCCAAGACTCTATGATTAACCAAGACTACTCCCGCCAACCGAAGAAAATGAAGGTTTGGCGAGAGAAGGACCACCCGTCGTACCACAGAAGGTATCGTCTATATAGGTGCCCGCTGCAACGGCCCCCTCAACTTCAACCGCCCATAAAAGGAGAAAGCCGGAAAAGATCCCCGTGTCTGCAACGAATCTCAAGGGCACTGAACCTAAACGCCCCAAGTCTGGGGGCATGCTAGTACACACCATCTACATGGCTTCCGGAAAGGAGGAAAGCCGTACTTCTAAGGGTCATCGACCACTTACACGGTCCGTAACAAAGGCTCAGGAGCAACAACAGAAACTCCAAGAGATGATGACAAAGATGGCCGCACTCACTGTGCAGAAGGAATGTCCGAAAGCATCGTCGGATCAACGCCAGTAGCAGGAAACCGACGCCGAATTCCTACGAAGAATGCTCGAGAAAAAAGATAAAGAAGCCGCAGAAAAAGCGGCTAACATAAAACAAACGGCGCTTCTGTTCCAGGATATGGTGGGGATAATGATCCAACCGGACCCTCCAGCCGAAGACCCTCCAATAATCCTTGAAGACGACAGAAGGGAGACATCAAACCCTCTTCTGGCTCTATCAACAGCCAAGGAAGAGACCATCTCCAAAGCCACCCTTGACGACTATATAGCTCAACAGATACGTGCTTATCAAGCGATCGAAGCGGCCGGCCAAATCGTCAAGACTGGACGACCCTATCCAGGTTGGTACGATCAAATAAAGTATCCGCCAGGATATACAATCCCTAAATTCCACGTGTATAAGGGGACGGGTAATCTACACCAACACGTTGCTCAATTCAGGGCTCTTTGCGGTAATACTGGGGGTGACGACAAACTGCAGCTTCGCTAGTTTATTGGCAGCTTGTCGGAGACAGCATTCGAATGGTACTTCGAACTCCCGAATGACTCTGTCAAGACATTTGTGGAAGGAGCTACTGTTTACACAAATATTCGCAAGCGCTAGCGAGCGCACCCCGATCACCACACTAATTAACGCTGGAGTGAAGCCGGGAGAAACCTGGGTTCAGTATGCAATTCGGTGGCGGAACCTATGGTTGAGATGCGAACAGTGCATAGAAGAGGCTCATGTAGTAGGCATGTTTGTGGGAACCCTTGACCCTCAGGCAACCATTTCCCAATTCATGATGTTCTTCAAGCCGACCACCTTCCAGGCCATGATCGACAAGCTGGCCCAAATGGACCAGATGGGCCATAGACCGCCCTCCTCAAAAATGGAGCTTCGAAATGAAAAAGGCAAAGGGAAAGCAACCTTTGTCGCCAACGCTCAGCAACATCCGGGTGATCTGAAACTAGCTGCTCGCCAAGGCAACAAACCGCGATTCCTCGATGAGAAATTGAGACGTCTTTACTCGTTTCCTCGGGATAAAACAATGAGACTGTTCGAACTAGCAGTGCGCAACAGGCTCATCACCCTGCCGGATCCGAAGCGCCCACTGCAGCCTGGTGACGTCAACAATCCCAATTACTGCCCATACCACCGAATGTTGGGCCATCCGATCAAAGATTGCTTCGTCTTCAAAAGCTGGATTGAGGACCAATACCAGCAAGGCAAATTCGCGCTATCTGAAAACTGGAGGGTGAACCCGCCACAACCGCACACTCCGAAAAAAATGGACGCGCCCGGGGCATCATGCTCATTCATAGAGGAAGCTCCATGGAAAGTAGTTCTTTCGGCAAAAACTAAAAGAATGCTGAAAGATGTTCAAGCATGCCTAGCAATCAGGTGGAAAAGCCCGTTAGAACCAGAAATCATTGAGGGGATGTTGAAACCGTGCCCAACAACAAAAATTGGTAACGATGGGCAAAACACCCAGGCCCGGCCGTCAAAGTCTTCGAAGAAGAAGAAAACCAAGAAGCCCGCGCAGCCTGACGACAAGCGCACGGATCTGCAAAGGCATATCGATGCACTGGAAGAATATAACCAGAAGGCACGGACCCCAATTACATTAGACGAATTCTTCAAGCATGTTCTTAAGAATAAGGATGATAACGCTGATAAAGGAGACGATTCTTCAGAAGAGCCCGAGGATTTTGTGGCAAGCTACCACATGATCTCTCACTCATCAATAGATGGTAAAGAAGCTCTTGATGCAGAGAGACTGGGGGCAGAACCGGAACCAAAATCCCTGCAGCCATCAGACGAATTGATTTATAGGCTGCTAAGCGAAGCCCGGCCATATTCGAAAAAGCCAAACGTCGGCGGCAGGATGAAAAGGTTGAAGCACTCCAACCAGATCGAAGCACGTCTGCGGCAGACAAAAACAGGTTTAAGGCAAGGAAACGGTTCACTAAAGCCCTGTCAATGGGAATGAAGCTGCCACCTTTCAAAGGAGATACTTCTGGCAGCATGTACCTTAACGAAGCGGACGTACATTCTCACTATTGCTTGTACCATCGAAGGGTCACACACCCTACAGAAGAGTGCAACGCCTTTAAAAACTGGTGGCGGGGATATGTTGCCCACTGACAACTCTTCAAGCGATTGAAGCGCAAGGCTCGTCGGGAACAGAGAAGCACGACAGATGAGCACAAAAGAACTGCCGGCAACTGTCGCATGGTTGATTCCGGGGAATCGCAAGTTCTCACCTTCGGAAGCGATTCGGATGAAGAAATAGCCCTCGACCCTCTCTTTAAGGAATCCACCTCAGGAAAAGAGGAAGAGGTGAAGAACTGTGAGAATGTTCAGCTACGCAACTGTACGTTGCCCAAAAAGAATCTCGAACTTGTAAACAGGGGATCGAACAAAAAAGATAAGGGGAAGGAGAAAATCCATGAAGAGATTGCCCTCAATGATGAGGTCGTCAAAGAGCTCGCAGCCAAGGACCCGCCTAAGAAAAGCAAGGTGGATTACAATATCCTAGCGTATTTGAGGAAGATACCCTCACAATTAGCATACTGGATGCCCTCTTTCTGTCTAAAGAAGCACGGGATTCCTTGGTCAAGGCGTTACAAGAGCCCGATCAGTTCCAGGCCTTCATCGCAGGGAAGAAAATGCAAGATGAGCTGGCAGAAGTCCACACGGCTAACATTACATTTAACGACGAGGATCTTCTCCTTGGTACGTGCGACCACAACCGCCCTTTATATGTCACTGGATACTGCCATGATATCAAAATTGGGAAAATACTTGTTGACAACAGGTCCTCTGTCAAACTTCTCAACGTGCGGGTGCTAAAAGAAATCTGCATGAGCGTTCAGCATTTAGCCTGAGATAAAATCACTATCTCTGGATTTGATTCGCAGTCGTCGTAGACACTCGGGTCCGTGATACTGGCATTGCGCTTTGGACTTCTCGTTACAGACATCAAATTTCATGCCATCGACGCTAGGACCTGCTACAACGCTTTGCTCGGCAGGCCCTGGTTACACGAGTACAACGTCATCCCTTCTACACAACACCAGTGTATGAAGTATATCAAAGACGGCTTCGAGCACACCGTTACGGGAGAGCTAAACCCATTCTCTGTGAACGAAGTCCGAAAATATGAAGACGCTAAGTACTTCCTGCCAGACTTCGAAGACATGGAGAAGTGTCATAAGCCGGAGCTTAAACAGAAGCCCATCACTCCCATTCCTACCTTTGGAAGTGATACCGAGGAGGATGAAGAAACAGTCTACTCGGGACAGCTTCAGAAGCGGAATGATAAACCCGGACCATCCGCTCCGATTTTGGTCTTTGGCAGCGACTCCGAAGATGAAACCAACGTCGTACCCGTCAATGTAAACCTTCGTTGGAGCAGACCGAAGTTTGCAAATCGCCATGGTTCCGTGGCGGCACTACAGAGAGGTTGATGCGCTGGAGACATATAGTGTGCAAGAGTTGCAGACATTCTACGTCCCTCCCAGACGAAGAGGTGAAAAGGCGATCCTATTCTATCGATTCACGGAGACTAAAGTCGAAAGAGAAGTCTGGCATGGTGTCGATCCAGCGCTCGACAGGCTCCAACCCATTCGTCTGCCCAGGTATTATACTGAGGGATTGAAGAGGTTATTAAGATGCCAAGGCGTACCATTCAAACAAACTCCTCGACAAGCATAGTTCTATAACAAGATTTAGAACGTCCCCGGAACTCAGCGAAAATTGCCCAACGGAAAAATGGAAACGATTGGGCTAGGATATGTCCAGTCCAAGAAACGGGAGCAATTCTATGGCTGCCATGTCATAAATGACCTTGATGAAGAAGGGAACGCTCTTTTAAAAGACGTTAACGCTGAACCAGAACGAGGTCCTGTCATAAAAATGCCAAGTCCGTCGTTTGAAGAACAGATGGACAAGCTAATAAGGGAAGCGAGTCAAAAGGTTCGAAACGACTACAGCCACGAAATGGCCATTTACGAGAAAGCCAAAATGCAACGCCTCCTTCAGCAAGCTACGGAAGACGACGATGCCCTTCACCGTTAGCCTACCATGCATTCCCAAGACAAGAAAAAGGGCAGACGCAAAGGCAAAAATAATTCAAAGAACGGAAAAAACATTCGACAGCGGCAAAACGGATCCAAAAGGCCACGTGATCAAGAAAAGGTCAGCTGGAATTCGTCTCCAATGAAAAGGATGGGTCGAGCATATTCCTTCTCTCAAGACAAGACAAAGAAGATATTTGACCTAGACATTAAACACCAAATGATGACACTCCCGTAGTCTCGGCACCCCGATCAAGCAAACGAGGTTCATCACCCGGACTATTGCTCCTACCACCAAGCAATAGGACATCCTCTTGAAGACTGCTTCACCTTAAAAAACTGGGTCGAAGACCAATATCAACTCGGCAGATTCGCTTTATCCAACAGTTGGAGGGTAGCCCCACCGCAAAAGCATGTACCAAAAGCAACGTTTATGGCAAGAGTGGAACCAGATCAACATTGGGCTTGGAAACGATCTCGTACCTGCCACGTGATAACGCTGTCAGAAGAAGGAGTGCCTGAGAATATGGATGACCTCTCCTGGTGCTTCGAAAACAAGGATGAAGAGGAATTGATCTCAGAATTTCCACCGGCGCCAAAAGAGTTGGAAGATAGAATACATACTACTACGGACAACCTAAGGAAAATCGACTTGGGGACGGCAAATGACCCGCGGCCTACGTTCGTCACTGAGTGCTGTCTAAAGAACAGGTGGCTACGCTAAAAGACATGCTCATGCAGTATAAGGACTGCTTCGCATGGAACTATTCCGCGATGCCGGGACTAGGTCCGGAAATAGCTATGCATAAATTGGCGATATCTCCGGACGTTAAGCCAGTTAAACAAGCACCAAGAAGAATGCGGCTCAAACTTGAAATGAGCATCAACGCCGAAGTTAAGAAGTTAATCGACTCCGTCTTCATCCAAGAAGTTCAATACCCCGACTGGATCGCCAACATTGTCCCAGTGATGAAGAAAAATGGGACGGTACGCATCTGCGTGGACTTTCGGGACCTCAACAAAGCCTGTCCGAAGGATGATTTTCCCGTACCGGTTACCGAGATGATGATAGATAACATGTCCACTCACGAAATTTTCTCCTTCATAGATGGGTCATCAGGGTACAATCAAATAAAGATGCATCCCGAATACCAAAAGTATACCGCTTTCCGGACTCCTCTGGGCATATTCTGCTACAAAGTGATGCCTTTCGGACTGAAGAACGCCGGCGCTACCTATCAGAGGGCCATGACGAAGATTTTCGATAACCTCATACATGAAATCGTCGAATGGTATATCGATGACCTCATGGTGAAAAGCAAATCATATGAGGAACACCGGGAGCATTTGAAAATAGAGTTCCAGCGTCTTCGGAAATACAACCTGAAAATGAACCCTCTGAAATGCGCATTCGTAGTTTCCTCGGGCAAATTCCTAGGATTGATCGTACGACACCGGGGCATCGAAATAGACCCGTCAAAGATCAAAGCGATTATGGAAATGCCTTCGCCCAGAACTCTCAAACAACTACGGTCTCTCCAAGGAAAGCTCGAATATATCCGGCGGTTCATAGCTAACCTCTCCGGAAAATACCGCCCCTACAATCATCTAATGAAGAAGGGGACCCCATTCGTTTGGGATCGCAAAGGCCAAAGCGCACTGGACGAAATCAAGCAATACCTGCAAAATCCGCCGGTACTGACCGCTCCGGTCAAGGAAAAGCTCATCATCCTATACACAACTGCCCTTGAAGGTTCTTTGGGCGCGCTATGGGCACAGGAGAACGACCAAGGGAAAGAAAGAGCCCTATACTATTTGAGCCGGGTTTTCCTGGGGGCATAAAACAACTACTCCCCTATCGAAAAACACAGCCTGGTGTTAATCTTCTCGATGACGAAGCTCAGACACTATGTGTTGGCGCATGAGGTCCATCTCATATCAAAGGTGGATCCTCTCAAGTATTTGATGTCAAGAGCCATACTAACGGGACGGCTCGCTAAATGGGCCCTACTCTTAATGAAATTCTCGATAACATATCGACCTTTCAAGGCAGTGAAAGGCCACGCCATCGCCGACTTCCTCGCTGAGCATCTGATACCTTCCGATTCACCCCTAAATTGTGAATTGCCGGAAGAGCACGCGTTTGACACGATCGAAGGGGAAAGAGGAGGGAGAGATACCCGATGGGAACTCTACTTCGATGGGGCATCTTCCATGAAGAAGAGAAAGCACACCACCCCTATAATCAAATCGGGGGTAGGCCTTATCTTCATGACTCCGCAAGGAGAGATAATGCGCTTTGCCTTTTCCTTAACAGAGCCGAGGAAAAATAATGAAGAGGAATATGAAGCCTTGATAGCAGGTCTTGAGATCGTTGTCGACATGGAAATTGAAAACCTCCTCATATACGGAGACTCCCAGCTGGTCGTTAGTCAAGTAAACGACGACTATCAAACGAGCAAACCAGAGTTGGTAAAGTACGGCGAGAGAGTGCAACAATTGCTGACTCAAATCCCTTCCTATGTCTTAGAAAGCATACCACGTACGGAAAATAGTAAGGCGGATGCATTAGCCAAACTCACTAAAGAACTGACCGACGAAAACCTCGATGACGTGAGGATCGTTGTACAAAGCCATCGGGTTCTTACACCAGCAAAAATGTCCACGGAGACGTCTGAAGAAATGGAAGCGACCAAGCAAACGGCCCTACAAATAGAAAACCAAGAAAAGGCTAAGGATTGGAGAGAAGTCTTTATAGACTACTTCAAATCCCGTCAAACGCCGGAAGATGCATCCTCAAGACATCAACTCATGAAATGGGCCATGTCTTTCGTCTTCGTCAATGATACTCTATATAAGAGATCGTTCGACTCTTTATGGCTGAGATGCTTGGGGCCAGAAGAAGCAAGGAGAGTCGTCCAAGACACTCATGATGGACTCTGCGGTTCTCATCATGCCGGGCCGAAGATGAAGCTGAAGATCAAAAGGATGGGCTACTGGCCCACGATGATTCATGACTGCCTCGAATACGCAAAGCAGTGCCACTCGTGCCAAATTCATGGAGACTTTATCCATCAGCATCCAAACCCGCTACACCCAACAGTGGCTAGCTGGCCGTTCGAAATGTGGGGAACCGATATAATCGAGTCCATCAAGCCAGCATCGTCCAGGGGATATCGGTTCATTAGCAACAACCGATTACTTTTCTAAGTGGGCAGAAGCGGTGCCGTTAAGAGAAGTGAAGGCGGAGAACAACCTCTATTTATTCAAGACACGCGTCATCTATCGGTTCGGCACTCCGCGGCCGATTATCTCCGATAACGGGACGGCCTACAGAAGTCACAGAATCAGCCGCTTCGCACAGCAGCATAATATAGACTGGAGATACTCTTCAGTCTATAATCTCCGAGCTAACGGTCTAGATGAGGATTTTAACAAGACCTTGACGAAGATCATAAAGAAGACGGTGTCCAAAAATAAGAAGGACTGGCACGAGAGACTGCATGAAGCTCTCATGGCGCTCTCTCTCTCTCTCTCTCTACTCTCTCTAGAATTCTCTCCCTCTCTCTTGATGGCAGCACCCTCCTCCTCCTCCTTCTTCCTTCTTCATTTTTCCATGGTTTAATCTCCACCTCACACACAAATCCCTTAAACCCTCACAAAAATCAAACCTTTTCATGGTTCTTGGGGCAAGTTTTCACTTTGGGGGGCAAGATTAGCAAGTTTGAAATCATTCTTATATCAACTTGAGGTATAAAACCAAACTAAATTACTTATTTGCTAAACTTTTAGTTTATTGAGCTTAATTTAGTGTTTAACTGGTGATTAGTGCTAATTTTGAGATTTAAGAGAAGATTAGGAAAAGTTAGGATTTTTATGTCTTGAATAGGGTAATTAAGAGTAGTTAGTGACTAATAGCCTTGCTAATTCACCTAGATTACACAAAAATACCATTATGCTTTAAATTAAGAGTAGTTAGTGACTACTAGAGTTCAAATCCCATCAGCCACAATATGTTTTTATTTTAAATTCTTTTAATATTTTAGAAGTCCAAGAGTTTGCACGTGCACTACACGTAATAGGAAAAGTTACAAAATAAATAAATATAAGCACGAGAGGAATTGAAGAGATAAGGACACGTGGCCCAAGACCTAGCACCCTCCGTCGGTAAAGCCCCGGCGACTTGTGCATGGAGGCCCGGCGCCGCCGGTCCAACCCGTCCCAAATACACCCAAACTTTTCCCCCTGCAACCTTTCAGTTACCCCACTAACCCCACATTACTTGTTTACTCTGATTATTTCCTGAGAGCAATAAAATGCCCAATTAATCCAATTTTAATGCATATTTCAATGCATTCTTTAAACACCCTAAACCCTAATTTTCCTTATAAATTCCATCCTAATTTCACCCCTCCTCACTCATATTTTCCTGCCAAAACTCTTAAGAAATTTCCAGATTCCTATAGTGTGCAAGTGGAGTTAACGAAGAACGAAGCTCCGACGATGTTCCGGCGACGATACGAGGAGTTTCCAGCAAAGAAACGAAGCACCGACGAATCCTAGACCTCCTCCCACCTCTCCCCTCTCATCAAAACCAGTAAGTCCCATTTCCCCTTCTCTTCTTATTCTTTAAAAAGTTTCATTTCCAAAACCCGACGGAAGAGGAGTTAATCCGACTTCCGATTCGGTTTTCTTTAAAAAATATATTTTTCTTAATCAAGATAACTTCATATTCTCACATATTGCTTAACAAACAATAAAAAAAACCATTAAATCAAGTTTCACCTCTAAATAGTTGTTTTTGTAACATTTATCGCATTTTTTATATTAAAATACCACAAACTATTCATTTCGACATTATAACCTTATTTCTTGCTATACCTTTAGATAGTTCATGAGGTAATGACCTATATCATCACAACACACAAATCTATCATATCACGATTAATCTTGGGACAATAGAATACGGGAAATACGACTTTGCAAATAAATACCTTTAACTTATAAAACTGTTTTCTTTAAAAGATGTATTAAAACATTTCCATGCAATTGCGCCTATACAACCCATTTGGGGAACCCCGTTCGGAATGGTGTGGATTATCGCACATTCTCAGGATTAGTAGAGCAAGATGCAGGCCTCCGTAAGGAGCATTCGGCTTCAAAGGAATTTTATAGATTTTTCTTTAGAAAATGAGATTTTTACAAGAAAATAAATAAAATTATTTTCATTAAATATGTATATATAATTATTACCAAAATACTTATTTTAAATATATATAATATTCTATGTTTCCAAAACTCAAGAAAAGAAGTCAAATATTACATGAAACCACCATGATAATTCAAAACAACATCCATATTACAAATAAATACCATACATAATGAAATTAGGTTTTACTCACTAAAAATTTCACAATTATAAAATACACATCTATGAAAAACTCTAAAGACAATAATTAAATACTTTAGGTGTATTTTAAAAATTATACAAAATTATTTTTACATAAAACCTCTCAAGTTATGTTAAATTACTATAAGGACCCAAGTAAACATAGGTTTAAACGGGACCAGTCTCTTAAGCCTCAGAGAGCCGGAGATATGGGTGCTTGCCTATTTAAGGTAGACAACTTAACAAACGGAATTATCAACACAGTAATTGTCTTGGAAAAAGACACAAATCCCGCCGTTCATGTGCAGCAGTTACCGATAATACCAAAACAATCAGTATTTCAAGTTCTTTTAAAAGTGTCTGACTCAGACCGAGTCTCAACCTAATCAATCTGAACTTGAATGTGATTCAAGTACAAACTACAATACAACATGATTCAATATGAATCCATCTATTCAATCCATATCAATCTGTATTGACTGAACCGAACCATAGATATATTCCATTTACATGTTCTTCCATTATATCCATTCCATTACTGATATCATGGTTTCGGAAAGTCATCCATTTATACAATTTACAAGACAATACAATACAATCAATACAATCAAAATATCGCGGGATTTATAAGGGGTAGATTGGTATGGATAGTGTTAGAAGTGGCACGAGACTGCAACCATAAGACGGCTAACCTGAATCTCCATTGCCGTTGTACCGTGGCTGAACAGTTCCTTGTACTCCGTATACCTTAGTCTCCTGGATAGTGTGACTTCTCTTGTATACACTGACCTCTTCTGTACCAAGCTACAAAAAACAGCGTTAATAATATAATATAACT
The DNA here is from genome assembly GCA_030015575.1 of Agapanthus africanus. Taxonomy (NCBI): domain Eukaryota; kingdom Viridiplantae; phylum Streptophyta; class Magnoliopsida; order Asparagales; family Amaryllidaceae; genus Agapanthus; species Agapanthus africanus. The sequence goes on from CM057339.1 coordinate 53,584,736, forward strand.
TTAAAAGTTACATTCTCTTTCTGTCTATTCTGTCTCTACTTACCCTTAGGGCTTATCGAGCGATTTGTTCGCTGACGACATTCTTTTTCTTCTTCTTTGGAATGTCGTCAGGTGATTCGGACTCACTGGAGATCGAACCCAGCAGCGAAGACTTGAATCAGTTTACTGAAAACCCGGAGTTTTAGATTCACTTGTACATTACATTTCATTTTCATTTCTGTTATGCCATTGTTTAGGCATTGCTTTCATTCCATGTATTTTCATTTCAGTTGTATTATAAAAAGAATATTTAATAAATAAAGTTGCTGTTTATTTATATCATGTCTCTTGTGTACATTTTATTTTATATTGCTTAAATACGCTTAGCGTATTTATTTCTGAGTAAATACGTAGCGGGGTCGCCACGTTCTCTGCCCGTACACTGGGAAGCGGGGCGTGACACAACGCCCGGTGGACAACTGGCGATGAACGTCCGATCGTCGGCCGGGTAGCCGGTGAACGATTAGTGATGACCCGCGGAGAACGGTCGATTGGCGACAGGCCGGCAACGGCTGGCGGACGACTGGAAATGAACGTCTGATCGGTGATGACCGGCGGCGGGCCGGCAAACGTACAGCAACAGCCAGCGGGGTTGGCCGGTGGACGACCGGCGACTAACGTCCGATGGACGGTCAAACAGCCGGTGAACGATCGGTGATGACCGGAAACTGGCCGGCGGAGAACATGAAAATTCATTATGCCCTCACCGCTAACTCGCGGCCAATACAGAATCCAAAAACAAATTTTTGATGGCACTGGAAACTTACACCCAAGAATCTACACCAAAACCCTAACCAGAAAACAACAAGATAGAAATCACAACGTTTGTAGCGTCTTTATTTACTCCAATTGTATTGGACTCTAGCATACCCTCAAGAGTTCCGGATCGTGCTTGCAAGCCGGCCTTCTTACGCCGAAGATGATCCACCTGAGAGAACCGATTCAAGCTTCAGTTTCACCTAATGAATCAACCGACGCTCCAAGATCGCTACGAATGGAGAGTGTGGATGTAAGAATTTTCCGCTATAATCTTCTCTCAAATTTAATGCTCAAGAGAGCAAGTAAAAAAGGAGGGGAGGAGGTGAAGAAACTTAGCCATGAGCAAGAGCAGAAAAAGCATGAGAGAATGATTGAAGAATAATAGAATGGCTTCATATTTTTCACAACCATGCAAATAAAAAACCTCACAATATTTGTAATGAACTAATGAAGCTCATTCCTCTCTACATGTTTTCAACCATGTTCAATGTCACCTCACCCTTCACCTCATTTTATGAATATTCATAAATAAATATGCACAATTGAGATGTTCATCTTCTAGAACAAATTCCGTATAAAAACGGAATACAGCCCGATATACGTATCAAAATATGTATACGCGTATCTTATAAAATACGAATAGCCAAGAGAAAAAATGAATAGTGAACAATAATACTAGAATACATATATTAAAAATATATATATAAATTATTAAATCAAAACATAATTTAATACTCCAGCTTAATCCTAAACCGCTAGTATTATCAACCGTCTGATTAAAATCCATGTAGCTTGTACACATATTTAATCGGACACCTGTATGTACCAACATACATCATCTACATCATATCGCCTGAACCTGGAAAACCCTCTGTGTGGGACTCTAAAGACTCAACAATACGTTGATAGTGGGTTTAACCACAAGCACGTCAGCGGCACTAGCTGTACGTAACAGCTACCCAGGTTTTGAACGAAAGGAAGGCCGACGAGCAAACTCATCCATACCCCTACTGAGCCTGTCTGTAACAATCTCCGTACAGCGCGGTCTATTCGTTTAAGAGCATCGCATATTGGGTCTAGGGGGTGGATAAAATCAGACCCCTAATAACGCGATATTTCGTGTTGGTGTGGAGCTCATCACCCTTTGAGAAACTACTGATCTAAATCAGTAATTCCCGTCCTCCTTGGTCAAGAATTTCTGGTGATGGTCACCCGTGCACAGTGCGACATCTACTCCCAATACCGGGAGAGACGAATCCCCGACGATGCACTCACTGCCTCCATGTGGTTAGGGACTGTACCCAACTAAAACTTATTTGCACGACTCCTTTGAGCCGTGGTAGGGTAGTAATCAAAGCACAATGGGAACTCACACGAAACAAATGACGATCTCAGGTCGACAAACTAACATGTACTCATGTCACCTGAGAACTGCAATCCGACAATAGGTATAATACCATCTGGCATATTCCTGACGAGTCTATCTAGTGTAACTCATAACCCGATAAGCACTTATATACTATCTTTAGTGTCCAATAGACACCAATGGTTGTGAGACCAGTCATTGCCCTTCGTCGGGGTCAAGAAGCGTATACACTAATCTACTCTGGAATATCGATGCCCAGTCTCGATATTCCCACGACTAAAGACATTTAAGGATTTGCTTATAAACTACTCAGTTCTCACAAACGTGATCGTCACAATTACCCTGGTAGTCAAGCAAGAATCCTATAAGCTCTATCAACATGTAATAGTGATTTGTAATACCACATTATACATGTACATGATGATAGAGATGAACAAGATATCATAATATTATCTTGAGTAAGACTGTTTTACCCATATAAGTCCTCTCTCAATCATCATAATCGCATGCATGTGATTACAATAATTGCTTAAATGGCACTATAGCCAACAGAACGGCCGATCGGCGGTGGGCCGGCCGGCAGGCGGCGTGGAAGACCGGCGGTAAATGGTCATGGCTCATATCATGTTAGGCGGGAATATTTCGTGGTACTCTAGGATGGACACATGTTTTGAGAATAAAATTATAATGAAACAGGGTCATTTGATTCCATGGTGATCATATATTTTCGGAAATACCTTTTATACCTAAACAAGTGTGGTAATATTTTATGCTGATCTAGGATTACCATTTAGATTACCTCCTACGAAACGCACTCTCGAAATCATTTTCTTCCTTATCAATTTAAGGTTAAGATTAGGCTTTCTCTTCAATTTCAAAATAGAGATTCCTTTTACATAAAAAATCAGGGCTTTCCTCTTCACACTTTAGCTAGCTGTAGATATATAGATTAAATTATGCTTCTTTTTTTTACCAATCTTGATAACTCCAAAAATAAAAATGATTTTAAGTTTTAAATTGCATGAAAAAGATAATACCTCGTAACGAGATTGAGGATGAGGAAAGAAAAGGAAGAAGTCTTATAATTTTTAAGAAAAATAAAAGAGGAAACACACTTATAACTCAGGTTTTGATTTTAAGAAATTAACCCTGATTAAATTTGGATGGAATATAGATAAAATGAGGTTTTTTGGTTAACAGTGAATTTTAGACGTGAAATTTGGAAACATGGTGAAATTTAGAAATATAAAAGTTTTGGGAGAGAGAGATAAAAAAAAACCAAAATCTTTTTAACACCAATACATATCAACGCGCGTCATACGTGTAAAAAATAGATGATATGGACCATTTAAGAATAAAGAATTAATCTAAAATATAAATATGGAAGTGACACTTGACATCCCTCATTTTTGCATTATAACAGAAGAATAATACTAACAAAGATAATATTATCAATGTTGGTAAGCGTGACACACAACAAGCGATAGTTTATTGAGTCCTTTTCATATCTTACCTCCAAAGCTTTGATATTTCATATTTTAATTTTGAAAATAAAAGGTAGTATTTTCACATTCCATGCTCATAACTTTCTATTTTTGTATTGCATCCAAAACTTCTAAAATTATTTATAATTCTCCCGCTGTAAAAGACATGAACACCCTCTATACTTTACGACCAGCATCAGATTTTTAAACGATCCAAAGTTTTTTGGGGTGAAAATGAAAACACAAAGATTCGGAATGAGATATTTTAAGAAAATTAATTTACTTAATTAAAGAATATCCAACCAAGATGGTATCGGTCACAATGTGGGTCTCATTGCATGGTGGAGAATGGGAATCCAAGGTAAGGTCACGTGACAAGGTGGGACCCACCGGTCCTTGTGTTTGGACTCACGTTACCCAGTGGGCTACAAGACGAAAGAGATAGTTATGTTCCATTCTCCATGCCCCGTGCGGTAACCTCACCTCCTCTGTTCCTTTTATTATTTGTTCCCCGCCTCCAAGATCCAGTAACCAGAATTGATATAAAAAAATTCTTTTATGTTACCATAATACAACGTTTCTCTCAACCTTTCTCGTGGAATCTTTGGAGTTTTGATACAGTTGAAAAACAATATATCAGGTGGACTCAGGTTTGTACTTCAACGAATACATATTCAATCCGGATTTATTTAATAAACTACTACTTCGCAAAAGCCCGTGTTCATCCCATAAAAAACAACGCTCGAGATAAAAGCACTTCTTTTAGCGACCTCGTTACAACTGCAAGGTTTGATCAGATATGAAAATGACGATGTGAAGCGTCCAATTTCAATGGCTAATATGCCAAACGCTGTGAGCATATGCCTTTAAACAGATCTCGATTTTCTCTTCCTTCTCTGTAAGCCATCATAATCGAACGTGTCAACATATAGGTTTATCCACTGCAAAAAGCAGTATAGGTTTAGGTTTGGTGTGGCAGAGGTTTTTCTTTTTTGCTGAACAGAGACCCTGAATCTTTAGTACTTATTCATGGCTAACTTTGGCGTAGTTTTCCATAACAAGTGATGGAATCATCATGGCCTCTGCATCCCTTCAGTTTCAAGCCTGCAACCATTACTGCTCGTTATAATCACAGAAGTGCATCAAAGTTTAGTATACTAAGACTCGACTGGCACTCCTTTAATTCAAAACCGAGCTAAACTATGATTGCAGACATGTGGACGGCATTTTAATTTAAGCAGCACAAGAGAAGATAGGGAGAGAGCATGAATTATTTTGCTTGCTGGGCAAATTTTTGGAGTGAGCAACCATGGTTGCAAATTATGAGATTTGGTGTGAGGTGGAATGATTATGATATCCGATCATCGGAATCCGTCGAGTCGTTTTTCATGAGTTGTGGTTTGTTCAACCCTGGTATATGCACGGCAAACCATGATAGGATATATTTTTACATATGAAAACGAAAACGGGCTGTTATTCAAATAAATTGCTCTTTGGTTACTTTATGACGTTCCTTATTAAAAATCAGAAAGAAACGTATATTTTCACGTCTGATAAAGAATGAATGGCCCTGTTTTTGTCGAGCGGGTGATATTATTGTCCGAACAAAAATTGCGGCAATATAAAGCCTGTTTGCTTAGTTCTTAGATGATCTGGGGAAAAAAAAATTGACAAAGCACACCATACTATATACCTTTAAGTATGAGAGTCCTTAATTTAACAACCTTATAGTTTTGTGTTACAGTCAACTATCTTACACCTTGGTTCTAAGAAAGATTTTTCTCTCACACTAAAATGCTGTCATCTATATATAACACTTTAAGCAAAGAAAAACTGAAAATTAAAATACTTGCAGTTAAAAACAGTTTACTGAAAATTAGTTTATTATTGGTTGTTTTGAGAAAATCTCTCACTCAAATATCATAATTGATTTCATAATCAACCAAAATGATTTTAAAGATCAATCAATGTATTTTATTCACCGTTGGATTTTTAATCCAAAAGCTCTCTAACTAACAAAGATGATCATTCTTGTTTATTTAACAAGATTAGAAAAATAATTTCCTAAGATAAAATTTAATTCTATCAGATAATCAATTAGTGATTTTATAATCACTGCTGGATCTTTGACCCAAGGGTTCTCTGTTTAATAGAGAAGATCTTTCTAGTTTAAAAAAGATCAGAGAAATATTTCCCCTATAGAATTTAATTTTCTCAAAAAGGACACTCTCGTGCATCACACGTGAGGCGCTTCCCTATAGCGCTGACGTGGATATCACGTGAGAGCTGCCAAGAAGCTGTTAAGTGCGCTCACGTGGATATCACGTGAAACGTTGCTAATAGACTGCATGTGCGCTCACGTGAATATCACGTGAGACGCCGCCAAGAGACCGAACAAGCGTTTCACGTGAATATCACGTGAGACGCTCACGTGTTTAGACCTTATCAAAACAAGTGTTAATTAAATCTCAAATCATGGTCGTAACTATCAATGAATTGACAGCGCGCCCGATAAGAATGTTAACATTTATTTTGATAAGGTTTATAGACTTTAAAATATATAAAGGAGGTTAAATGATTTTATCATCTATTGATCTACCCTAGCTTACGAACCCTAGCAAGCAAAGAATTACTCGCTCATGGTTTGAGATATAAGATATGATGAAGAAGAAAACATGATAAAGATGCAGAAATAAAATACAGAATTTAGATACAGAAAATAAATATGAAAAGACTAATAAAAAGACCACATTTATTGATCAACTATTGCATACAACTCTCGTACAAAATAGATTACAAAGAACCCTAGTTTTGCTCTCGCTCTCTCTCTCTTGTTTGAGGGTATGACTAGCTGATGATCACCTGAATTCGTGGATCGCTGTGGACCTCTTGATCGCTTCGGATTGATAATTTTTCATGTGAAGCTCTCGGTCCTATTTATAGTTCCAAAGCCAGAAACCTTAGTTGCCAGATGTTAGGATATTCTGATAAGATCATACCAAAAAAATCCCAAATCCTACGCCCTCAGAACTGCCGCAGATCCGCCGCGAATATGTGCAATTGGGCGCCCAACTGTGGCACTTTGGTGGCATCAGGACTTGAAAATTCTTGAGGTCTTTGGTGTTGACATGTGTAGATCTTCTAGATGTATGGATTTTGGAAATCTTACTCCGAATCTCTGTCGTTTATGATTTGCTTCAATTTATCGGCAAATTTTATTCTGACATATCGGATCTCTCGATCTCCAGATCTAAGCTAATATTTGCACAATATCTCAAGTTATAGTGTTAGCAGTATTTGTTATTATTTTGAGATATTATCCTAACCATTTGTATGATACAATATTTTAAGAATATTGATTAGAATTATTTGATATGATATGTATATTTTAATTACTAAAATTTCATATAAATATAATATGCATGTATTTTCCCTCATTATGTTAATTATAATGTAAAAACATATGATAATGAACTATTTGCACATAAACTCTCATATGTTCCATGATTACAAAAAACACCTTTTAGAACTTAACAATAGTGGGGAAAATAATCATTCAAATGTGCAATATTTCAGACAAATCAGGAATCCGTGGCTTCTAGGGTCCGCGAGTACCGTCGGAGGGAGCGGATCAAAGCTGCTCGGGATCGGCTAGAAGAGCTTTCCTCAGTGTACCACCGACGGTGTTTCCTTAACCCCCGCCCCTTTTGTTGTAATGGTTGTAAGGCTGGGGATCCTACAATACCTCTTAACAAATAAAGTTATCCTTCGCCGAAGTGTGTTGTCTCTTTTTATCACTTTAGTACATTTTATACTTTTTCTTAGAACAAACCTTGAAGTCTCTGAACCAAAAAAAGATACAAAGGGCTGGAGCCTTATGGTGGACCTAGCCCGGAAGACTTAGTTAAATGCAAAAAAGAATTACATTATTTCAAAAGAGGATACATATTTACTTATACAATTTGAGCTTTTCTGCGTTATAAGGTCGGGGGAAATTATGCCCCCGGCGTCTTGCAGGTGGTTTGCTCCACCGGGTAACACCTCTGTAACGAGGAATGGTCCATCCCACTTCGGGGAGAACTTAGGTAGTCTCCCTTGGTCCACAAACTCGTTTCTTCGTAAGACCAGATCTCCCATCATGAAGGCCCGGTGTTTAACTCGGGCGTTGTAGTAGCGAGCGGTTTGCTGCTGGTAGGCGGCCGCTCTGATTTGCGCTCGGTTCCGCTTTTCTAATAAGATGTCCAAGTTGCTTCGGAGCGCAGAAGTGCTGGCTTCATCGTCAAAGTGTTCTACCTTGTAACTGGGCAGCCCGATCTCCACGGGGACCATTGCCTCGGTATCGTAGCAGAGGCTAAAAGAGGTTTCTCCCGTGGGTATTTTTTCTTCGATGTTCGCAATGCCCATAACACATGTGGCGGTTCTTCGACCCAGACGCCTTGCCTTCCTTTTAAACGTGATCTGAGACCACAGATGACGCCTCGGTTCGCCACCTCGGCCTGACCGTTGCATTGAGGATGGGCAACTGCGGCAAACTTCAGTAGTATGTGATAGTCACTGCAAAACTCTTTGACTATATCGTTTTCGAAGCTGGTCCAATGGTCGGTAACTATGCACATCGGGATTCCGAATCGAGAAATTATATTGTTCTGTAAGAACTTTGTCGTAGAGACAGCGTCAGGTTTTCTGATGAGTACTGCCTCTGTCCATTTTATGAAGTAGTCCACCGCGACGAGGATGCATCTGTGTCCGCTCGTGCCGGAATGGAGTTGACCGACCATATCCATCCTCCATTGTGCAAATGGCCAAGGGGAGCTGAGTGGTGTTAGTTCAGTGGCGGGAAGACGAGATATGCTGCCGAAGAGTTAGCGGTTCTTGCATCTTCTGACCAGCTTCTCGGCGTCCTGGTGTAATTTCGGCCAGTAGTACCCTTGAAGAAGCGTCTTCTGGACTAAGGTGCGGGCTCCTTGATGCGTTCCTCCGACCCCTTCATGAATTTCTCGTAGAACGTAGTCAGCTTCGTGGGGGTCGATGCATCGGAGCAGAGGCTGAGTGTACGACTTCTTGTATAGGTTTCTGTTGCTCCAGATGAAATGGCGTGCTTTGGCCCGTAGCCGGCGAGCTTCTCCTCAGTCTTCGGGGAGTACACCGTCTTTCAGGAACTCCACGAGGGGTTTCCTCCAATCTTTTCCTTCTTGTTGGGTTGCGTAGATCTGGAGCGTTACCTTTCCTTCTTCCATGCTGGGTCGTGGCAAGACTTCGAAGGGGATGTTTCTTTTACGGTTGGCCGAGTAGGAAGAAGCGAGCTTGCTTAAAACGTCGGCCCGGATGTTCAAGTTCCTCGGGATCTGCTCCACTTGGACTTTGTAGAAATTTTTTCATAGCCTTTTTATCTCGGCTAGGTACTTTATCATGAGCGTTTCCCTGGCTTCGAAGCGCCCAGTTACTTGGGCGACAACCAATGCGGAGTCGCTGCAAATTCCGACAGTCTTCAGTCCTTACCCGGAGGCTATTCGCAGTCCTGCCAACAAGGCCTCGTATTCCGCGGTGTTGTTTGACACTCTGAACCCGAGCTTTAAGGAGTATTCCATTTCTGCTTCGTCCGGGCCGCAGATGATTAGGCCAGTCCCGCTCCCTTCCTCGGTAGAGAATCCGTCCACGTAGAGCACCCAGTCCGGGATGGGGTCTGGCACCTCCTCGACCGAGAAACGTGGTTCGGGGCCCGCGTCGGCGTTTCATCCTTAGTGGGGATGGTGCATTCGACAACAAAATCCGCCAAGACCTGTGCTTTGATGGCTTGTCGAGGGCAGTACTTGATATCGAATTGGGACAGTTCCCACCTCCATATCTCCAGACGCCCTGATGACTCGAGGGAGGCGAGAATTGACCCTAAAGGTCGCTCGGTGGGGAAGAGGATTGTGTGCGCTAGAAAATAGTGTGGAAGTTTCCTGGAGGCGATGACAAGTGCCAGGACTATTTTCTCTATGGCCGGGTATCTCGTTTCTGCATCCATGAAAACATGGCTCACGTAATAGACCGGCCTCTGTATGCCTTCGCATTCTCTTACAAGCACCGAGCCTGCCGCTTGGTCGGAGACGGCCAGATATAGCCACAGTTCGTCACCCTCGACTGGTCGGGTGAGTAGCGGTGGGGTCGCTGTCACGCCCCGCTTCCCGGTATACGGCGAAGGGGACGGGACAGGTCCGCTACGTATTTACTCTGAAGTAAATAGGCTAAGCGTATCTAAGCAATATAAAAGTAAATACACAAGAGACAAGATATATAAATTGAACAACAACTTTATTTATTAACATTCTTTTGTACAATGCATGAAAAGTAAATACAACTGAAATAAAAGCGATGCCTAAATAATGGCATAACAGGAATGTAAAGTACTGAAAGGAAATGTGTACAATATCTAGAGCTCAGGGTCTTCGCTGTACTGATCCAAGTCTTCCGCAGTTGGCTCGATCTTCGACGGTTCCAAACCACCTGACGACATTCAAAGAAGAAAGAAATAGAATGTCGTCAGCGAACAGATCGCTCGGTAAGTCTCAAAGATAAGAGGAGAAATAGAATAGACAGAGAGTAAGAGAGAGAGAGAGTAGCTTTTACAGTTGTATTATATTGTTATATTGTTGTATTTAGTGTTAACGCTGCTGTTTGTAACTTGGTACAGAAGGATACCAGTGTATACAAGAGGAGTCTCACTTGCCCAGGAGACTAAGGTATCAGGAACTCAAGGAACCGTTGGGCCACGGTACAACAACAACGGAATACAGGTTAGGTGTCTTAATCTTACCGTCTCGTGTCACTTTTAACACCTTCCGTACCAATCTACTCCTTAAACCCCGTAGTGTTTTGATTGTATTGTTTGTCTTGTAAATTGTATTGATTGTATAATTGGTTGACTGACCGAAACCATGATATCAGTAAACGGATGTAACCGTAGAATCATGTAAATGGAATAACTGGAGAACCATGTAAATGGAATGTATATCCATGGTTCGGTTCAGTTAAGTTGTATAGATTGATAATTGGATTCGTGGATTCAGGTTGAATTGTAATATTGAAGATTGTAGATTGTACTTGAATCATATTCAAGTCAGATTATACTGAGACTCAAACAGAGTCAGACAATCAGCAAAGTAACTTGAAGTCCTGATTGTTTTTATTAATTTGTCTAACTTAGATAGGCAAGCACCCACTTCTCCGGCTCCCTGAGGCTCAAGAGATTGGTTCCGCTTAAACCTATGTTTACTAGGGTCCTTAGGGTAATTTTATATAACTTGAGAGGGTTTTATGTAAAAATACTTTTATATACTTTTTCAAAATATACCCCAAGCATTTATTATTCATCTTTAGGGTTGTAATGAATGTGGATTTTATATTGTGATATTTCTAATGAAAATATCATAAATTCGGAAATAAAGGTATTTATTTGTAATATTGATTTATATGGAATTCGTGGTATTTTAGTGTAAAATTGATTCTTTTGATTTTTAGAAAAAGGTGGAATATTTATATCATAACAAAATAGGTATTTTAATGATAAATATACATATATTTATACAAAAATAATTTTAATGTATTTTTTATATTCTAAAAATCTCATTTTTTTAAGATGTCGTATTTTAAATTTTTCGAGACCGAATACTCCTTGCGGAGGTCTGAATCTCGCACTACTAAGTCCGAGAATGTGCGATAATCCGCACCATCCCGAATGGGTTTCCCAAAATGGGTTGTAGCGGCGCTTTGCAAAGATTGTATAAATACCAATCCTTTAAAAAACGGTTTTATGAAGTAAGTGGTATTTATTTGTAAAGATGTCAATTTTCCGTATTCTATGTTTTAGGTTCTCCTAAGTCAACTAGACTATTCCTAACTAGTCCAAAACGACAAGTTGTGAGATGTCTCAAATCGCCTCTTTACCGCCAATTGTGGCTAGGTAAGTACAAGTGAAGAAAGGAGGGATCCGCTCACGAATCACCATGGGACGGGTCTTTTAATGTTACCTTTCTCACTTGCCTAGTCTAGACACCACAAAGTCAGCTTTAGATAAACGACTGATGTCCACAACTTATCCTATTTTCATAATAAGTGGTATTTATTTAAAAAGTATATCAATACTAAATCTTTTAGAAATGGCTTTATTTAGCAAAGGGTGTTTAAATGAAAATGTTCGTTTTCCCGTGTTCTGAGTTCTCGAGGGTATCGTGTTAGGTTGTATATGAGTGTGTGAGGAGGTAGGTCGTTACCTCGTGATCTACTTTAAAGGTATAGCAAGTTTAATGGGGTTAAATGTAGAATTGAAACAATGTGGTATTTTAGTGAAAAGTACGATAAATTGAAATAGCCATCATTTCATGTGATGAAACTTGATCAATTTGGTTGATTAGTGTTTAATAGTCAACATGAGGAAGTTTAAGTATGATTGTATTAGTGAGAAGTGGAATTTTATAGGAAACCGAATCGGAAATCGGATTTGTTCCGATTCCGTCGGGTTTGTAAAACCGTATTTTTTAGATAGAAGAGATAGATAGAAAATGGGACTTACGGTTTTAGGACACACAAGAGGGTGAGAGGGAAGTAGTGGAATCGCCGATATGTTGCGTCGTCGCCGGTAGTTCCTAAAACGATCGCCGGAAGTTCCGCCGGGAATTCGTCGGAGTTTCGCCTCGAGCTCGTTTTCAAAGTGCACAAGATTCTTGGAATTTTGAGAGAGTGGGCTCAGAATTTTGGGGTGAGAGGGTAGAGGGTAGGGGGTGTATTTATAGGGTTAGGCTAGGGTTAGGATAGGTGAAAGGTTAAAATGAAAAATGTGATAAAATACCATTAGAAGATCGAAGTCCGGTAAAACTGAGACGCCAACCTCAGCACTTATTAAAAATGTATTAAAAGTGGAGTAATTGGGGTTTTAAAAGAGCTCTGGAAATGGTCTGAGGCTGAAATTTTGCAGGTGCATAGGGAATATGAAAAGACACAACTTTCATGTTGGGGTCGTCGGCCGACTTGGCCGTGACTCGGTCGGAGGACTGAGTCGGCCGAGTCGGGGCCGATTTGGCCGATTCCCGGCCGAGTCAGGCCGCTGGGATCCCCCCCGACAGTTCATCTACCCTCTGGAAATGTTATATCTTTGGGTGCAGTGGGGTTTTTGTGAGATATGCACGTGTAAACTCTTGGTATTCTAAAGATTTAAAATAAAAACAATATTAAAAATAATTTGGGGTATGGGATTTGAACTCTGGTGGCTTGGTTCAGCAGTGTAAGGTATTACCAATGAGCTACAAGCTCCTTCTTGTAATTATGGAGCTAATTAATTACTTAAAATAATAACAGTAAATGTAAATACCCCAAATATACATTAATTTTAAAGCAAATTTTTGTACACTAAAAATGGAGTTGTTAAATTATTTTAACTTGTAATTAAAAAGCAAAATAAATACTTATAACTTGTGCTCAGGCTAAAATACCCCTTTATGGATTTTTGATTTTTTTTTGTAAAAACTTGTATTGAAAATTTAGGGTTGTTACAGTCACTAGATGCGTCTTGAGTTATTCGAAAGCATTCTGGCATTTCTCAGATCATTCGAACTTAGGGATCTTGCTTAGGTCCTTGAAGAATGGGAGGCACATCTCTCCGGACCTGGACATAAAGCGGCTCAGGGTAACAACCCTTCCCGTGAGCCGCATGATTTCGACATTGCTCTTGGGCGTTGCCATGTTGAAGATGGCGTTGATCTTTTCAGGGTTTGCTTCGATACCTCGGTGGGTTACCATGAACCCGAGGAACTTCCCGCTGGAGACTTCGAACGCTCACTTAGCTAGATTCAGCTTTATTTTGTACTTTCGCAGGACGTCGAATGTCTCTTCGAGGTCTTTAGTGTGCCCAGCTGACGAGATGGATTTTACGAGCATGTCGTCGACGTAGACTTCCATGTTTCTACTAATCTGAGGTTTGAACAGCTTATTGACCATGCGCTGATCTGTGGCCCTGGCGTTCTTGAGTCCGAAGGGCATCACTTTGTAGCAGTATACCCCCCGATCAGTGGTGAAGGTGGTAAGTTTTTCGTCTGCCGGGTTCATCCCGATCTGATTGTAACCGGAGAAAGCGTCCATGAAGCTCAATAATTCGTGGCCAGCCGAGCTGTCTACCAGCTGGTCTATCTGAGGGAGGGGATAGTTGTCTTTGGGGCAGGCCTTGTTCAAATCTGCGAAATCGACGCACATGCGCCATTTTCCGTTTGCCTTCTTATCACGCCCTACTTTCCGGTGTACGGGCAGAGGACGCGACGGGTCACGTAACGCTTTTACTCCGAAGTAAACACGCTAAGCGTTTTTAAGGAATATAAAATAAAATGTACACAAGAGACAAGATGTAAATGAACAACAACTTTATTTATTAACATTCTTTTTACAATACAATCAAAAGTAAATACATGGAATGAAAGTAACCCTAAACCTAGGATGGTGCTGGAGAATCCCTACAGTGGTATCAGAGCCAAGCTAGAAACTTAGACAATGTTAGATTTATTACGAAACCGAAATAACTCCGAATCAACAAAAACTGAAACTCTCAAAATAGCTTCTCTGTCGATATTTAAATGTGCTCGAAATTTTTTTCAAACAACTGCGGAAGCTTACTGGTAATGCACTGAGAACACAGAACAAATTTGAGGCAATTCCCTCGGAATTTGGCCGAGCACCCACCCCCAAAATCCGGCGAGGCCAGCCCCTTTAACCCCGAATCGCCTCGATTTTTTCCTTTGCTCTGGTATATAGGTTTTGGGGTTTCAGGTATTGTTTGTTTAAGCCAAAATTTCATGTGATACTAATTTTGCTTAGGGGCTTATTCGGAGTGTTTCGTAGTCGTATATTTTAATATTGTATTGGTAACTTGGACGATGTTTAAAAGTTCGAGCGAACATCAATCACCCTCCATTACCCTCGCTGAAAATTTCCAAGTGTTGGAATTTTCCTAAGTTAAATATATTTGAATGTTCGTGCAAGTAACCCTATGGACTCTCTAGAGAAACAAAACCCTAACTCGATTCTATGACCATGGAACCGCGGCTAAACCTTAGGGTTTTCCGTAGTCCTGTGGCGCCATAGGTGAGGCAAGGGTTGACTTTTCTACGGCTGGTCCATAGACATTGTGACACGTTTTTGGATATTTTAGTTTTGCTCAAGTGTTGAGCTTTCGGGGTAATTTGTGGGTGTTTGTTGACTCGATCGAAACGTTTAACATTGTCTATACTAATTAGTTTTTGTGAAAAGTAATTAGTTGCGTGTAAATCTAATATTTCGGTCTCGGTAAAATCGGGAATCCTGTTGAATTACCCGACTTCTTTTGAAAAGATATTTTCATGGTTGAGACCTAAATATAAGATTTGCATTGTTAGGCATGAAATCCTGAATATGTGATATTCCGGGTTTATGATGTCTAAAGGCAGTGTCGATTCCAATTGTTGTAGTTTTTCACTTTCTTTTCTGCGACCGTAAGTGTAGTATATGGTGTATCGCCGGTTTCGTTTCTATACATCAACGAAAATTGGGGTACGCATACTTACTTACGTTGATGATATGTGATATTATGTGTTGCTGAGATATGATGTACAGGATCGTCGCGAATGAATAGCCAGGGGTTTTATGTGAGATGGGAGTTTTTCTTTTCATTCATGTAAAATTAATTGTATATAATATTCTTTTATTGGGGCATTTACGGGTTGAGGATGATGTTTCTATTGTTGTATATTATTTACTTTTCCGTATTAGGATAGATCCAAGGAGGGGAGCATAAGTGACTAGGTTCTAGGGTTCAGTGGAAGGCCATCTCGAGGTGTCGAGACCGGGTCTCTTAAACTCTAGAATTTGTAGGGTCACTTGTCACTCTCGTAGGGGTCTAGGGGTGTGGGCTTAGCTATTCATCGCGACCGTGGAATCCGTATTTTCTATTGTTGGCTAAATACAAAATATGGACCTCCTGGTATATCCTGTATTTTCATAAATGTGCTTCTGCTGTTGATATTCTGTGATGTGATCACTTTATATGTTGAGACGAATGATGTATTATATATATGATATATAATAAACGTTGCTTATATTTTGCATCCACGCTAGTCCCGCCCCGCTATACCGTTAGTTAAGTAACCTAATGGTACATAATGGGACATTGTAGCGAATGCAGATGGTATAAGCGTAAGTTCTATTTTCGTTTCTTTTCTGTAATGGCTTAGGACTTAAATGATGGGACTGCATTAATAAGATTAATGTAAACAAAAGAAACCTAAAAAGATGTTGTAGAATCATATTTGAAACCCATCCGATTTTTTTTTAATGAAAAAGCAAGATTTCAAAAGGCGGAGCTTAAGCCACTCCTTTTTTAAATCATTGGATTCTACAACAATATCAAGTTCAAAGCGTTAAAGGTTTTCTTAAAAACTATTTGCAGCCCTCCGTCATTTTAGGAAGTAGAGTACTTAGTATTCGTGCTGCGTATTTTGACTATAGTTAAGACGCAGTGTACGGTAGCTAAGTGATGTCTTTCTACACCGCATATGATGCGATTAGTTAGGACATTCATATGATTATATTGACTATAGTTAAGGGTCATATGGGTGAGTCTAGTTAATCACGAAATGACGGAAAGAACCTGACTAGTACTTATGATATGTTGACTATAGTTAAGGTCATAAGTGTTAGGGGTAAAAACCATATCGGAAGTTTCAAGTGTTGAAATTTGCAATGAGATTGCATACCTTCTATATGATAGTAGGATCCCGATCCCACTGTGAGCAATAGTTGCTCCCGGGAGAGTTTTGCACTTTACAATTAGCTAACTCATTAGGTGTCTAGAAAGGTGTCAACGGGGCTACGCCTCTGGGAAAATGAGATTTATTTTAATTAGGTACGTGCGAAAGCATGGGGAACCTCCCTCAGAAGCACCGGCACTGGCCTGACTGAACGGTTAGTGAAATTGTAGAATGTAATTACTCCTGGCTAAATTTGCCCTTTTAAGATTTGAAGGAAAATTTGATAAAAGCAGTGGGAGACATCGATTAGATAAGATAATAAACCAATCTGATCTTTGCAAGAGCTTTCGCTGAATGTATTCTTTTCTCTCTCCTAATGGCAGATAACCATGACTGGACTTAAGCTACTGTTAGAGAAAAATAAGCTTACCTGACCGAATTATAAAGATTGGCCGAGGAACATTAACATTGCTCTCACATATGATAAAGTATCATATATCTTCACTGCCACAGCCCCGCCCAAACCAGGACCTGAATCTTCTGTTGCGGATAGGGAAATCTGCAAAACGTGGGATATTGACTGTGCCACTGCCAAATGCCTCACGCTTGCATCGATGGACAATACACATCAAAAGCAGCACGAGGAGATGGATGTTCAATCCATTTTTCTCCATACAAAGGAGTTGTATGGAGAGCAATCTCGTATCCTGCGATACGAAGTATCTCGAAAGCTGTTTCAGATGCGGATGGCTCCTGGCACTTCAGTAGGTGACCACGTTCTGTAGATGATAGCTCTTATTAAAGAGCTTGAGGGCCTCGGATGGACAATGGATAACGAGCAATATACGGATATTGTTCTACAGTCTCTTCCCTCTTCCTTTACTCCTTTTGTAGTAAACTTCAACATGCACAACATGGAGAAGTCGCTACCCGAACTTCTCAATATATCGAGAAATGCGGAGAGCACGCTTAAGGCGAAATCTCCCTCCCTGCTTGTTGGACAATCTTCTACTTCCGTCCCAAAAGCCAAGGCCAAGGGAAAGAACAAGAAGAAATCCACCAAGCAGAGAGGTGGAATAAAAAAGGTAAAGAGGAAAGACAAATCCAAAGCAGCGGAGTCAGGAAAAGGAGAATGTTCCTTTTGCAAGAAGACGGGACACTGGAAGCGGAACTGTACTGCGTACCTTGATCTCATGAAAAAGAAGCATGGTGATGCTTCAGCTTCAGGTGTGTTCGTAACTGAAAATCGTTTTTCTATAAATTCTGCTTCCTGGGTATTGGATACCGGTTCGGGTTCTCATATATGCAATTCTGTGCAGGGGCTGAGAAATAGTAGAGTTTTGAAGACAGGTGATCATACTCTCCGGGTTGGAAATGGTTCCAATACACATGCAGTTTCAGTGGGAGAGTATCATCTAGGGTTTCCATCGGGTTGTATATTGGTTTTGAACCCATGTTATTTTGTACCAAGCATGCTTTGTAATATTATATCTGTTTCTTTGTTAGACCATAAAGGATGTCATTTTTTATTGCAGTATAATATTATGAACATTAAACTGAATCAAGAGTTGATTGGTTATGGTACACTTAATAATGGGATATACGTTCTGAATCAACACACAGTTTTCAACGTACAACACACAAATAAAAGAAAATTTTATTTGTGAATGGAAGAAGGTACTACGACGATCAGCCCGAGGGAGGAGTTCAACTTCGACACCGCCACCGTATCGGGATCATTCGACTGACTCACCCGCGGACAGCTGACCCCTTGCCACCGGGTGGGCACGGGCCAATCCTCACCCTTGGGCGGCGCAATAAAGAAAAACTTCTTCTTCCATTCGTGAATGGAAGAAGGTACTATGACGATTCCAGACCCGGCAGCGTCCCCCCATTGTCTTTTGAAAGAGAGGTATACCTAGCTTGGCTCGCCCCTGCGAGCGCCATGTTGGTTTTTGTAGCAAAGAGAAGAAACGAGAAGGTTCAGGCTGAAAGGGATCTGACTCAACCTCAATTGGACTAGGAACCCGAGGAGGATCCTCCAAGAGTTCGGCACTAGCTGGCTTGGGGCTAACCCAAAACAATTCAACACCTCACTCATCTCGGGGGAAAAGGGCAGACGCATCCCGGCCCAAAAGGCCTCCAGGTACAAGGCAATCTCTTTGCTCCGTACCTGGTTTGCCCTCTCCCCCTACTCGGCCGGACGAAGCGAATAGCCGGGAGGAATGAGGAAACGAGTCTTGATGTTAACGAGCTCCTCTGCACACCTCAGCGAGGATCACACGCCAAGAACACCCGCGACCTGTGCTCTGGGGACCACCCTATCTTCCCGGGAGAACTCCAACTCAGAGGGGGAAGAGGAAGAAGTAGAAGAAGAAATTTCAGAAGACTCCCTAGACTCTACCTGCACTACATCTACAGACTCCTCGGAAGAAGACATCTAACCTGATCAAAGAGAGGTGTCCTCGGAAGATCAAAAGCAAGGAATCCGACCTGAGGAGAAGAGCGCCGAGCTAACACGACCAGGGATGAGGAAACTATGAAGTGGTATGAGTCCTGATGGGGATCCCACCTCTATTTATAGCTGCCGACGTACGCATCCTACGGCTCCGATCGCCTCCCGCCAAAACAACGTTTCGTAATCAACGACCGACAACGTTCCACCTGTCGCACTCACATTGGACGCGTCCCTTCGAGCGCGGGAACACCTGTGGCACGTCTCACCAACCAACCAGCGCCAGACACGTGGGCTGTCGCTTCGACGAACGTACACACGATCCGGCGCTTCCCCCCTGATCCGCTGACGTCATCAAGGAAATACTACTCTTTGCCAGGAAATGCGCGCCGACGATATCTTTGAGTGAGGGCTCACCCCGGGTGATCGGTCAAACCACTCTTGACCCGACCCAGGAACGGGTCGAAACAAGAGTGGGAGGCTAATGATGAGGCTCGATATCGGTGACTCTCCAGATACTGACACGTTGCAGATGACGTGTTCTAGAAGCTGCAAGAAAGGATCAAGAACTTCAGTTGGGATCGCACCTCGGGCCTTCAGCCCAAGGATTCTCCCGACCTTCGGTGGCCTTCCAGACCTCCTCCGGCTCGCCTCCAAGCAATCATGGAACCAAGATGCTCGGCCTCCCGCTCGTACCAGAGCCTCCCGCCGAGCTCTTCTTCCTTGGTCTCACCGACCGACCCGCAGCGCCGATCACAGGCGCCTCCGCCACGGCTCCGCGAATCTCGCCATGTGCGAGATACCCACCGCCCATGATCCCGCGTTCCACGCCATCACGATCCCCCATTAACGAGCCTGTCTCGTCATTAATGCGGGATCCCGCCTATCACGCGGGCGTGACGCCAAGGGCGTAACGGCCGGCGTGATTCTCGCGCCCGCCTGCCCCTTTGCTGCCGCTATATAAACCTCTCTCTCAGACGATCGAGGTAAGCCATTTTTACTCCACTAGGCCATTACTCTGCCAAAATACCCCGTCTAATTTGATCGTCAGAGGGTCCTCAGTGGCACAACCACCCCGGGACTTCTTTGCAGGTAGCTCGGCCATAACCATTCAAAACCCATTGAGATCCACACGCTCCAGGAGGTAACCCTCCAACTCAATCTCATCCGTCTGTCTGCACACGAAGAGATCAACGGAAGATAGCATCTGAAGGAGATCCAGAGATCCATCATTTTGTA
This sequence comes from Agapanthus africanus, assembly GCA_030015575.1. NCBI lineage: Eukaryota > Viridiplantae > Streptophyta > Magnoliopsida > Asparagales > Amaryllidaceae > Agapanthus > Agapanthus africanus. Next base: position 53,604,827 of record CM057339.1, read on the forward strand.
ACATTTAACTTGTAGATAAATAATATTTTGACACATAAAGCAAATTAAAATTGGAGCCTCAATTTTAAAGGAAGCATCGAATTCTTTTCTTTGGCATTATAATAGTAGAGGTAGAAGGTCTAAAACGAAAGGAAAAAAAAAGACATCAGTAGAGTAAACTAATCAATATATTATACATGAATAGTTAAGGGCCACATGCAAATATGGATATGTGTAATCAATTTACGGAAGGGCCCATATGCAAAGATGCTTGTTTGTTAGAATTCCATTATAATAAAATGAGCTCTCCAGGTTTCGGAACAGATGAATCATCCATCTCCCAACTTCGAAGGGTAAACCAACTTGACAATGCTGGAATATGCTGAAGTTAAGTTTTAGTTTTTTTTAGTATCTGGCTTTATCTATATATACACACATATTGATTACCGAAATCCAGATGAGCCAACTGCCTAATCTCGCCCTTTAAAGTATCCGCCACTGGAAAGAGGAGCTCCCTCGGCATGGTGGGGGAAGGAAAGCAGAGGAGGGAGGAAGAGTGGAGGGAGGATGAGCTCCCTTGGAGTGGTGGTGGGAGAAGAGACAGAGGAGGAGGGAGCCGATGAGAATGACGGTGGTGGGGGTCGAGAGACAGAGACTCTTTATATGGATGGGATGGAAGGGAGGGTTTCACAAAGTTTAGTAGGCCTAGAGGTTTTTTAATAAGAGAAAAAAGCAAAAGGTTTTTTTCGACAGAACGGTATTGGACGAGGATTTCGTCAATCTACCCTTAAAAAATATGAAATTTTATGAATATAATATGCCATAATCAATTACAATAAGTAATTGAGTTTGGGGTGTGTCCCATGTCCCTGGAATTATTTTTGGGCCTCTGGGCCCATGAGTTGGATCACGGGACCGCAGTCTCGATCCCAGCCTGATTTAAATCTTCTCTGCTATTGTGTCAAAGGAAGAGGTCTGAAATTTATAGGGAGGCTCCAATTTTATTCCACATAAAAAGATAAAAAAGCCCTATCATATATCTAAATTGTCCGTAACAAAACTATCTCCATCCTTTGTATTTTTAAAACCGATCATATCATTTTAAAAATAAAAATCTAACGATTAATTGATTAATGAACATTCATTTGTATAAAAAAAGTGTATCTTATGTGCACAGTGAAAACAGGTCACTTGGCGTGGATTCTTAATTGGGCATGTGCAAAGTAGTATTCGGGTCAATGAGTTTGGATTACACTTCGATGCCGCTCCGCTCCCAAGCAGCGAAATGGCGCGAAAAGCCCTAGAGCTCGCCGGCGCCTCCACCGTCGTCACCTTCCACGGCTGCGTCTCAACGGAAATCAACCTAGCCCTAACCCTAATTCATCCACCACCACGAACTACCTCCGCCTCCGCCGCCTCCGCCGACCCTAACCCTAACCCTAATCGTCATCAATGGCCAATTCCCCTCGAAGCACGATCGTCGAGGTAAATCGATCCAAACCAAACTCAATTACTTAGCTGTAACTATTTATGGCGTATTATTTTGACAAAATCTCATGTTTTTTCAAATGATACTCTTAAGGCCTAGTTTAGCAACAAGGTTTCCAAAACCGAGGTTTCCATCAAGTTAAAACGAAACCACGTTTTGCATTTGTGCAAACCGTAGTTTCGTAAAATCGGGGTTTTGCAAAGTTTAGGGTCGTTTGGAAACATAGTTTATGAAACCAAGATTTCATTTAACTTAACTTATTTTTGAATGCAAATGAGAGAGAATAAAGATGGACAACACAAATTTTTTTGAAACTCCACCCTTTTTGGAGTTTAGAAAGATGAAGCCATGAAAACTTTCTGAAACCGCAGTTTTGAAAATTCTATTTTGGTTTCCAAACCTTCAATTTTTGGACTTTAGCATTGAAACGCCATGAAACTGGGGTTTCTAACTCCGTTGCCAAACGAGGCAAAAATGTGCAATAAACAATGAAGTTGAAGCTATAGTTGGCATTAGCAGCTACTTTTCATGATGGATATTTTCATTTACAACATTCTTTATCTTTTTTTTTGGATGAACCGTGGATTGTTGCATACAAATTCCTATCAATCATGATGTCTACTTACCATCTGTTATGATATTCTTAGTTACTTATATCAAAATAATTTATGAAATATAATTTAATATTTTCGTATTAAATCGATGGAAATCCTTAAATAGATAGCCAGTCAGATCCATCTCGAAGAAATTAGTTATAGGATTTCTGTAAGACAGCCATTTTCTAAGAATGTGGAAAAAAAATAGAGGTATTGCATGCGTGTAATAAGTTTTAGGCCAACTGCCATCTATTTTGAAAAATAAGAAAGTACAAAGGCAGTGGCATTCACATAGTTCTCATATAGGCACTAATAGAAAAAGTCGATCGTAAACACCACATAAACCACTCATAACTTATCATCATTTTTGTTGCTAAGGATGTGGAATGACTTGCCTAAATGCATTAATTCAATGCCTCAACCGGTTGCTTGAAATTGATAGGACTAGCATATTGCTTTGGGCCGCTGTAGAATGCCAACCCTGCCAGCTTGGAAGCCACATGAGTCGGATGCAGTCTGTCCCAGAAGAGGTACTTGCGGCGGTCTCCGCAATATGTAGCATTTGGATTGCATCCAAGCTCAGCATTAAATCTACCAGATCCGCAACATGCAGACTTCACCTCGCTAAATCCTGATATTATGGTATGCAAATTTATGACAATGCATTCTAATCTAAATCATTGAATTGAATTTATCTCTATTTGTTACCCGTAGTTGAATTGACTTGAAATATTAGAAATTTTCAATTACATTGCAGCGAGAGCCGTCTATTCCAAGGTTTAAAATATCGGTATCAGTAGTGCTAGCGGTATCGATCAACCATTTTTGTGTCATAGTCGGCCATCTTGGATCGGAATATTGGTTTCTTTAATTAATCGACTAAAAGTATATATAAAAATTAATAATGTTTAAAATAGTAAAAATTAATAATGTTTAAAATAGTAAAAATTAATTTACAAAAGACATACTTTATTAATTCATGATATCTAGAGTGGGTTTTTAGGGTAAATTGTGAAAAAGCCCCTAGTCCACTCGGGAGTTGTTTACAAACCCTGATATTTTCGAAATTGTTGGGAAGGGCTTACTGTTCAAAATCTTTGTGAAAAACCCCTGGGCTGCCATTAATTTAGGCCTTTATCCCTCCAATTGCTTAGATATTACAGGTAACTGCTTAGATATTAATGACAACTTTTTAGATATTACAGGCAACTGCTTAGATATTACATGCAACTGGTATAAAAGGGGGTTTTAATAGGTCCCAAAGGCTTTTTATCAAGAGCAAAAAGCCCATGGGTTTTTACACAAGTTTGAAGCGGGCCGGGGGACTTTTGACAATTTACCCTTTTTTAATATACGTTGTAAAGATAAATATGAACTGCTTGACATTTTTATAAGTAATGCCGGCAAATAAATCAATAACCCATGAATAAACCCGTTATACCAATGATAAACCCACCAACCCTTTAGCAAACATAATATTAAATCCTCAACAATCAATTGGTGAACCTTGTATCAAGGTTTAAAATCTCGATAGGTACTTAGACGATCATTTTTAGATCAGAACGACAAATTTGGATCAGAACCAGCCAAGATTAAAACCTTGGTCTATTCTAATTTAAAATTAACATGTCTTATATTTACCTCGTATGACAGTTATTATCCCTTAGCTGGATTATTAGTACAAAGTGAGTCAACAATTAGATCAAGTTTCTTATGTTCTCTTCTATGTTCCGAGTCATGGAGACGGACTCCAACCGTTTTATGTGCTACTAAATCAGTTCGGGGTTAGCTTAATTTTTAGTGGCGCGGACTTACCAATGGCTTCTGGGTTAGCTATTATGTTCTCCACCACAGCATAGTAACTCCCGATGGAGTAATTCCAACCGACTAGACTCGAGCTGAGGCTCTCTAAGATGGCTTTAGCAACCTTATTAAAAGCCCCGACCACAACATTTAAGCCATCGATGCATGAGTCAGATTCATGAAGTGTTCTTGAGTATGGGCAGCACCCGATGGGCGGCACATCTATTATTGCAAACTTTCTTGCTCCAAGTTTGAACAGTTCCTGCAACAATGTTGATATATAGTATGATTGCAATATTCTGAATTATTTAAAAGAAATGAGTGAGAAGTCAATTTCAAGAAATATGCTACTCAGAATGTTCACACCGGCACAAGAACACTCGAAATGAGGACCAATAGAAGATAATTTCAATTGATTAAACTTGACCGACATATAAAAAAAGGTTTTGGTGAACCTGCACATGCAGGAGCTAGGAAGGTGCAGATGAAAGTTATCATAAGAGCTATTTTCATGGAAAAAATTTAAATTGAAAGACGGCGTGAAGATTTTCAGAACAGTTTTTTGTTACTTTAATATGGAAATTGTGTGTGTCTGCATGCTCTCGCAAGATGACATTTTCATAAAATAGGGTTTGAAAGTGAAGAAGAGCACGTAATGGTTAGTTAGAAGAGTGAAATGGAACGCATTCTGCCAGTGTCTAAAAACATAATTGCACCGAAAGTTATATAATATCCGACCAAATCACCACACATAATAAAAAAGACAAATAAACGACGACTAATAAATTTTCCAAAAATACACTTAAACAACATCAATATGAAGTTTATTTATTACCTTGATATGAGACTTATAGTTGGATGTCATAGTGGCTACAAACTGTTCTATCTCGGTTTTGTTCGCAGAAGGTTTCTGTTGGGAAAAAGTGAAAAGATCATTTCCCCCGGAGCTAATAAGAAAGATGGATTTTGAGAGCAATGCATTTATCTTTGTATCGCCCTCTGTAATTATAATGTGCGATCGGAGACCCTTGAAATCTTGTATTTGTTGTGTCATGGTAATTGTTGTCCCCTGTATAATTTATAGAAGAGCCTTTTAGCACAGGGAGATAAAAAGAATGAAAATCAGGGCTCATGATTCTCAACGTTGAGTCAAGGATTCCTGATCCCCCTGAAGCAAAGTTAGCTCCACAATGACCACCGTAGAGTTCATGGTGGAGGAATTTGGGACTTAGAGATCGAAATGGCGGGGGACTCCTTTTAAATCCCATGTTTACAGCTGTTCAAAATATCATTAGAAAAAAGGAGAATGAGTATAATCTTTTCAATGTTGTACAAGGACACATGCAGCTAGAGGTGTGAAGATTAGGCCTAAAACGAAATATAACAGACTAATAAAATAATTAATCATAAGTTGGAAGTCATTTCATGTCGAAAGCAGAATAACTAACTTATTTAGGGCTCTAAAATAGAGAAACACATGCCTTCAATTATTGTAACATTGATTATTGAATGCTGATTAGTTAAAAAAAGTGAGTGCGAGAGGCTCTGGTTTGGTGACTTCACGTCCAAGGAATTAAAGTTTAGAAATAGTTCAAGTCCTATTTGGCTTTGGGGTTAGGGTACCTAACAATAGTTATTTTAGAAATGAAACTCGAGGTTCTGCAAACTAGAGTTTGTGAAGCTCTAAAGAAAGCGTCCAAGGTTTCAAGCTTGAGGTCCTAATTTAACTACAAAATCAAACAAAGCCGTTACAGATAGCAACTTATGCAGCAGATACGATCCTAAGATAGTTAATTCGCTGATTCTATAGGCATCCGCTACGGGCAGGGTTTCCTTGTCCTGCTACCAAAATAGATGTATCATATATGATAAGTATAGGATGTCTGGGTAACAAGGCAGGATACAATTTCGGAAACAATTTATTCATGTGATCCTTCATAAGTTGGGGCCATTTCAGATTCTAATAATGTCAAAATTAAAACCGTTTCTTATGAATTAAATTGGCTATAGTACTTTCTTGTCCATGTTAATAAATAGTTAATTCTTTCGGGCATGAAGTCAATACTGCAAGGCTTCTGTGTTTCATACCTATATAGATTTACTTCACATGTCATCTTTTCTATTGATCAATGGATGCTATATATAGACCTGACATGATTTACATGATGAGAAAAATAAAAGAAGAAAAAGGAAAAGAAAACGCAAAAGCAAAAGAAAATAAAAGAAATGGGTAAAATTTGGCAGAAACTTATTATCCGTATGGTAAAACCCAAAATGGAGTATTTAGAGGTGACTCATAACTGAAGGATCATCGACAAGTTTGATCATGGCATATCCAGTTTTGATTAGAACTTTTTTTAGGAGATTCGGTGGAAGTCAAGAAATACAAGGAGCTTCCGTCCAATAAACTGAAGGACAAACAATTGCCTCAGGAGTTTAATCCAATATATAGCACTAAAGAAACTCCATATGAACAGAATCAAATTCCGCTGCTGGAAGTCCATCTCATGATCACCCGGTAGAGTTGCGGTTCCCATACTTTTGTTGACGACATCCGTCGTCATTTTTATCACAGTAAAAAAGAAAAAAAAACAAGTGCAAAATTGGAAAATATTTGAAAACATTCTGACTTGTGTTTTTTGGGTATGGTGAATTAATGTAGGAGCAATCATTCAACTCTAACAAGGAAAACTGAAAGAAAATACCCCAAAGCATCCAGACAACTTAGAAGCAGGACCATTCAGTAACCTGCTCCATTGAGACAGCATCATGTGCAATTCTAATGGGAACCACAACTAGGCAGCCATAACAAGTTAGAATACTGCTCACACCACTAATTAATCCATACGTCCTACATTAGTAGCATTTAGCGTCAGGATATGATCGAAATTTCGACTGTACACTGCTTGCTGTTGGGATATCTCTAAATTTCTTCCGTTTGCCACCTCATACACTCTCGATATTTCGACTGTACACTGCTTACTGTTGGGATATCTCTAAATTTCTTTCTTTATATTATTATCAAGGAATTGTATTTTAATTATTTTATTGTTAGAGAGATCACTAAAAGGTGGTCGGTTGATCTTATCTAAATCTACAAGATTTATGCCCTTTTCCTGCATATGTAACTTGCAATGTATAGAGTGATGGGTGCAGTATTATGATGATATATGAAAGTTATATCGACAGCAACTACCCTAACAAAGTATATTTCTTTTCAGGATTTTTATAGGGTACTCTATCCTAGCTGGACTTGCCGTCGATTTGAACAATAATTTGCACCGAGGTATGTTTTACAGAATAGGTTCCAGAACTTTGATTAAGTTTTCATTAAGTTTAGTTGTGCTATTGATTTATTAAACACCATGTATTAGCATGTGCATTGAAAGAATGAACCATTATAAATGAAAGTGAAAAACCGAGAAAAGTAAAATAAATAAATAAGCTGATAAAAGGCATGTGCGGTCGATGGACTTCATGGGATACAAGATACCAAAACATAAGAAAAGAGCATAGCAAATCCTCAACATGTTACGAGATAAATGAAGCAGGCCAGCTGCACAGGCAATGATACAGATTTTTACGAGGTATATATCGATATTTTTAAATCATCACACGAGATAGTTCCTTTTTCTTTTCTTTTTAATACCCCTTCCCTGGATATTTCCAGGTTATTACCTACAAAAAAGACGCATCTCCCATATTTTTACTACAACCAATTGAGCATTAGAGTTTGGACAACGAAAATTATTTTAGGTGTAGGTATAGGGTATATATGCAAACTCTTAGTTTGCAAGGCCCTATCTCCACTTATGATGGCCCTGAAGTGTAATTTGGCTTCGAAGTTATCTAAACAAGAGTTATTTTCTTCCCTTTCTCATTAGAGTTCAGAAAAATTAAGGTTGAAGGGGAGGTTTAGATAGCTCGGGTTATCTCAACTTCAAAATGAAAGTTAAAGCCAAGAATTTGGAGTTGAGTGCAGATAAACTTTGGTTCCCCTATTCTGAAGCTAAGGAGACACTAAAGTTCGATAGAGAACAAGTTTGAGTGAACTAACCTACGAAGTCAATGGCATTGTAGCCATTACTAAACCTCCCCGTTGGTCTCGACCACGGAAAATCGATACCATTATGGGGAAAATTTGCCTTTGCATTGTTCCCAGACAAGAAATTATTATTTCCAACATCGGCCGTGGAGTTGCCAAACGTAGATTGCCGGAACTTCAGGAACTGCTGTTCCACAAACAATCATTGCAAAGAAAAGAGCAAGAAGTGTAAAAGCTCTTAAAGCCATCATTGCAAAGAAAAGAGCAAGAAGTGTAAAAGCTCTTAAAGCCATTGTTGCCGATTTTCTTTACCTAAGTTTTGAGACTGTCTATAGTCTATATAGAATATGATTGATTCGTGTGTGAAAATATGCATTCTAGCAAAATTTAGACTGTAGTGGCGGGACTCAACGCTTGCTGTGATTTGGTCACAAGTCATTGTCCATAAGAAGTTGAGTCCAAAGTGTTGGGGGTGGAGACTGCACGCGACGGATACACAACACAACTTGGAAGCCCATTCTAATCCAAAAGCCCGAGTTTATAGGTAGAGAGGTCCAAGTTATATTATATATCACATCAACTTCTTATATACTCCCGATGTGGGACCAAACATACGAGTCACAACCCAACAATCCCGAGCTTGACTCGTATATCGTACATACCCACCTGTACCGTTGTCGGTGGCATACAATATCGGTGGTATACAAGCGCTTCAACACCAAGGTGGATCGTTATACTCACAACCTTTCTTCAGTGATTTACAACATTGGTGATACACAAACACTCACCATCCTACATCAATATATTTTTTGTCGCTCCACCCCTTCTCCCAAACAAACCAGGCTTTGATACCATTTGTTGGGGGCAGACCCCGCACGCGACGGATACACAACACAACCTGGGAGCCCATTCCAACCCAAAAGCCCGAGCTTATAGGTAGAGGTCCAAGTTATATTATATATCACATCAACTTCTTATAAACTCCCGATGTGGGACCAAACATACGAGTCGCAACCCAACAATCCCGAGCTTGACTCGTATATCGTACATACCCACCTGTACCGTTGTAGGTGGCATACAAAATCGGTGGTATACAAGCGCATCAACACGAAGGTGGATCGTTGTACACACAATCTTTCTTCAGTGATTTACAACATTGGTGATACACAAGCACTCATCATCCCATATCAATATTTTTTTTTCGTTCCACCCCTTCTCCCAAACAAACCAGGCTTTGATACCATTTGTTGGGGGCGGACCCCGCACGCGACGGATACACAACACAACTTGGGAGCCCATTCCAACCCAAAAGCCCGGGCTTATAGGTAGAGGTCCAAGTTATATTATATATCACATCAACTTCTTATAAACTCCCGATGTGGGACTAAACATACGAGTCACAACCCAACAATCCCGAGCTTGACTCGTATATTGTACATACCCACCTGTACCGTTGTAGGTGGCATACAATATCGGTGGTATACAAGCGCTTCAACACTAAGGTGGATCGTTGTACACACAACCTTTCTTCAGTGATATACAACATTGGTGATACACAAGCACTCACCATCCCACGTCAATATATTTTTTTCGCTCCCCCCTTCTCCCAAACACAACCTGGGAGCCCATTCCAACCCAAAAGCCCGAGCTTATAGGTAGAGGTCCAAGTTATATTATATATCACATCAACTTATAAACTCCCGATGTGAGACTAAACATACGAGTCACAACCCAACAATCCCGAGCTTGACTCGTATACCCACCTGTACCGTTGTAGGTAGGTGGCATACAACATCGGTGAATTGTTGTACACACAACCTTTTTTCAGTGATATACAACATTGGTGATACACAAGCACTCACCAACCCACATCAATATATTATTTTCGCTCCGCCCCTTCTCCCATACAAACCCCTTTGATACCATTTGTTGGGGGCGGACCCCGCACGCGACGGATACACAACACAACTTGGGAGTCCATTTTAACCCAAAAGCCCGAGCTTATAGGTAGAGGTCCAAATTATATTATATATCACATCAACTTCTTATAAACTCCCGATGTGGGACTAAACATACGAGTCACAATCCAACACAAAGTGTCCGCTTATCATCCAAAAATTACTTATCACGAAAATAGCAAAGTAATTATTATATTTATTTTTTATTCGAAAAAATTATTATGATTATATTTTTAGTTCTCTCTCTTTGTTCTATTCTCCGTTTCCCTTTTATATTTATAATTATATTTAAAATTACCCTTCTAATATTTCCATTCAAATCTCCTCAGAAGAAACCAGAATCCGTTTACATGGTTTAATCGTATCTATAGTATTTGAATTTAGAGATATTTTTGTAATTTTTAATGATATAATACAATAACATAACTAACGTGAGTAAATATGAAAAGTCAGCTCAGTTGACGATCGAGCCTTAACCATTTACCATGATTGTTGTGTCTTCCAGGCTGCCGTTATCAACGATCCAACTGTCCATCATAGTGAATCTCGAACAATATGTTTACAAACCTCCAAGTATGAAACCCACGCTGACTGTTACACATTACGTGCAATCTTTGGGGATCAAAAGATTTTTTTATATGCTCAAAGTATTCAGGATAAGACGATGGTAATACATTGCGCAAATTAACTCCTAGTCTCTTGATTGTTATTTCTTATTATGTTTCATGGTAGATATAGTGATCTGTTCCTTCTTTAAATTGATTTACGCACGCTAGAAGAAGGGTGAAAACTATCAAATAAGTTCTGTTGCTTGCGTGCAATAAGAGAAGGAAGAGATATCAGATGGTAGCGTGATCCGTGATGCGGCCAAGACGCCTCTGTTGGTTAAGTCAGTGTCACTTGGAGGTGGTAAATCATAGTAATAGGTTACAGTTTCCGAAATTAACCATTAGTTTCTTATATAAGTTGTCATCAAGGTTTCATTTAAGTTGAGGTGTTGTTTGGCAACATTGGTTCAAACTTGAATTACTACTCTAGTACACTTTAATACTTGTGTAGTTTCCAAAACCAACGTTCTGTGAAGTTTGGAGCCTCTCCTCCCCCTGTTTCGGAAACAACAATTTAATTGCCAAATGGAGCAACATATTTAATTTTGTAGTTTGGTTTCGAAACCCTTGAAACCATGGTTTCGGAAACTTATAACCGTGTTGCCAAACGAGGCCTTAGGGTTTTGTGTGCGCGGTTGCTTTTGACCTGATTGGCATGATCACCATGCTATAGAATATAGAGCATCTAAAGATGTCTTCCCTTGAGCAGGAATCCTGGATTCTTTAAGGCCTTGTATGGGAATGGAGTTGAGTTAGCAAAACTCAACTCCAAAATGCTAACTTTGCCATATTTGGCACTCATTTTGGAGTTGAGATAATTGTAGTTATTTAAAACTCCTATCTGATTTAAGTATTCTAAACTCCATTTTCCGAAATACATCTTTAATAACACGATCCGAGTTTATATTTAAATAGAGTTTGGGGCTTGTAAACCATAGTTTGCATCCCCTCTACGCCCACGAAAAAAATATACTCTAGTCATCTTAACTCCATACCCAAAAGGGCCAAACATGTTTGAGCTTAACTAGAGTAGGCACGTCGCGTACTTGCCCTGCTGCATATGACAATTGGGAAGATACATTGTGAACTCTGAGTGGACAATTAGATATTAAATGTACCCAGCGATTGCCTGAGCTAGAATGCCAAATTTTCATGTCTCATTAAGGTTTCTTAATTCCATAAAAATCTGTCTCAAAATGGATTACCATGTTCATTTATGTTGTTTGGTCTTCTGCAATGAAAATGCAGGAAATGTTGCAACACATTACGCTATAAACACACACACACACATGCATACGCACGTACATATACATATACATATGTACATATACTACACAGTTACACAGACACACAGATACATATAGAGAAAAATAGGGATGTGAATGTCATAGTCAACCTTGGCCATGAAGGCACTCACCTCCGAGGAGGTGGGCCCACCACAACTTAAACCTGAAACCCACCTCCTCCCTGTTTTAACCCTTTCTTCACAGGTAATGGGGCCGTGAACGATTCACATCCCTATTAAGCTCATAAATATATACATATATGTATATGTGTAAATATGTCTCTGTTTGTATATATACGCGCTAGTATTGTTTTTATCTATTGCGTTTCTCATCGTATACATAAGCTAGAAATCTACTGGCCATAAAAACTGTAACCATGCTGTGATCCAACCAACTTATCTTTGAATCTAGCTAGTTTCTAATAAGAGAGAGGGAAATGACACTAAATTAAAACCTTTTTCTTTACAAAAACTTAAAACCTTTGGGAAAAAGGGAACAAAAAGGGCCCCCCTTGAGAGGCTTTGTATGCAGTAAACATTCAAATATACACTGCCTTGGAAGCATTATGCTGCTGCACAACTAGTACTGAACCGTGAAACATGAAATCCGAAGAAGCTAGCAAATCGCCGATCTCTCCCAGCTCCTTACATTCTTGCCACATGCTCAACCCTTCGGTGAGATGAGCCGTGTGCCCATGTCTCTGCCTTCCGACTATGAACAACGAGTACATCCTCTCCATCGAAGCTAATGTGGCCACTGTGTCCGCTGAATTCTCTACAATTTGCTCGACGTATGTGATTATCCCCATCATCACAAATCTAAAATCAACATCATAGTTATACCAAGAATTTCATTGATTTGTATTTTAGAATCCTGATCTAGGTTATATTCATAGGTTCAAAGGGCGATGCGTGAAGATAGGAAACGAAGTTACCTCTCCTGGAAATCTGTCATGAATTCTTCGTCCGGACCGTTGGTAGACGACTCCACGTCGACCAATACTTCGCTGCTTTTATGGCTATTGGTGGATCCCAACCTGGAAACACCACGACTATTTCCATACGATGACATTAGCCGCACAACCGTCACCCTGGCACACGGGTGCATCGCTATCCTGCTCCCATACGCGACCGCCTCTCGATCATCCGGGCCACCAAGAAACAGCACTGCAATTTCGTACAATGTCTGCTTGCCAGACACAGCTGATACCGAGTTAGCTGTGCCCCCAACTGCACCGCCTCCCCCGCCACCTAACCCTCTGTCGACCAAAATCCCAATGGTGCACGGCGCATATTGAAGCATGTTTACATTAAACTGTAGCATCCCCTCCTTTCCCGCCCCCATTTTCCCATCAAATCGTTGCTTGCGGTAGTAAGGAATGATGATCAGGGACGCACGTACCTCCTGTGCCGCGTTAACAAGGTCTTCATGCATGGTAGCTAAACGAGAGACGGCGGTGAGCTGGCGGAGCTTGATGCCTGTCTCGAAGTTGAACGCGTCGACAGCCGCATTGACCTGCCGAATGTTTTGGCCGCGGAGGTCTTCTTTGTCTTCTTGGATCTGGTTGTAGAGCATGGTGGTGGTGATGCTGCTGGTGAATTCAATGAGGTGCATGATGTAAGGGCTGAATGGGGTGTGGTTGTTGCCACTGGATAGTTGGATGAGGTCAATGACTGAGGGGATGTCGTGTGGGGAGTGGACGCAGGTCATCATGTGGAGTTCCTTGTCGAGTTCCATCCACTCAAGGCCGCACGATTGGTACCTGAGAGTGCGCCTCTCGCGCCGGACAATGTAGGCAGCGACAGGGCCTGCGGTCATGCTGCTGATGAGCATGCCGATGAGGAGTGCCTGGCTGACTTCTGCGCCCCATATCTATTGTCGAAAATAAATAATTAGATCAGGGGGTTTACAGAGATAAAAGATGATTCGGATATGATATCAAATCAAATTTAATTACAAGAAGAAGATAAATAAAAAACTAAGCAGATTTAATGTTTTCAGAAATTAACTTACCCCAAACTTGCTTCCAAAGCTAATAACCATAAGTTCTACATGCCCTTTAACATTCAGCAGAAACCCTAGCACCATTCCCTCCTTCATTTTCATTCCCATGAACTTAGCTGCCAAAATAGTGCTCACAACTTTCCCAAAAGTCCCTGATATGGCAATTGTCACCACTGTTGCCAACACCTTTCTGTTACCCAACATGAACAAATCAGTTTCAGCTCCGGCATACCCGAAATATACAGGCAACACAAGGGCGTTCACTGGCGCGGTCAGTTTACTGGTGACCGTCCTTGCGGCCGGTCCCACCCTTGGAAACGCCACCCCCAATATAAATCCTGTAATCATGCTCTGAAACCCTAAATTATCTATCATCGACGTAATCCCAAACACAATCACTAGCAGAATCCATAGCACGATGTCTGGGACCACCTGTCGTGGCAAGTGAACCGAGTATAAGTAAATATTCCGAACTTAACCGAATCTTTATGCTATATATATTCTTGAAAGGCTTAATTCCAAATAACTTCCAAACCTTTTAGCTAAAATACGAGAAACCTTAGAATAGTTTTAAAATACACAAAAACTACCACAAAACTTTCAAAATACACAAAATACACAAGAAACCACAACAAGAACTTTCAAAAACTATATGAAACCCTTAAAAATTAGGTGTCACGTCATCAATATATAGCACAAAACTGCGTACCATGGTTTCTCGTAATTTTGAAACTATTTGTTTTTTAATTTTAGCTAATATGTTTTTTTTTTTGGGGGGGGGGGGATTATGCCTTCTTGAAATTGTTGTTGTACCTGCTGTTTCAAGTTCGTCCGATTGATAAGCATCACTACAATCCTTAGACCCACTGCGCACACGCCTATCAGCGCCATTATTCCCATATTGATGTACGCTAGTTGACTGTTATCAGACGCTGCGTTTCCTTTTGGCTTCGGGAGCAGAACGACCAATGAGATGGCAACGAGACAGGCGGCATCGTTTATTACGGATGTCGAAATTCCGATTCGACCAACGCCGGACATGGTCAACTTGAGCTCGGTCATCATTCGGATGAGCATCGGAGAGGACGAGTTCGAGAGGAGGATGATGAAAATGAACACAAACATGAGTCTTCCGCCTTGAAAGCCGATGGTTTTGTATAGAGTGGGGCCCACAATGATGGTGATTATAGTGCCAGCGGTAATGTTTGCGACAGTGATGATGGAAGCAACACGGAAGGATTGTCGGAGGAATTGGAAGTCCATCTCTAAGCCGATTAGAAACATGAAGAAGCTGCTGCCCATTGTCGCCATGTTTATGAGGTGGTCATCGTCGTCGAGATTGTATAGCTGGAAGGCGACTACGCGGCTGAATAATGTTCGACCAACTAAAAGTCCAGCCTGCATGAAATATATATGAAATGCGGGTAAGAGATGGTCGTCTTATTATCCATTTTCAATAAAGAAAAATGAGAAATTGGAAATAAATGATTTATACGGGGAAAAAAAGAAAATGTCGCATAGTATAACAATTCAATTCGATCATAGGTTGCTCAGATTTTGTTTAAGGGTTGTTTGGTTTGCATGAATAGAAGCATGGAATTAGTACCCATAACCCATGGTTCAAGGAAAGAAACTTAGACCCAAAAAATACAAATAAAAAAATAAAAAATATTCAATTTTATATCAATTAGGACCTTAATGGGCTGGGGTTAACTGCAGTGCCATCCAACCCTAAGGGCGCGTCTCACTCACCCCAATAAACCCTAGGAATTAACCATCTCCTGTTCTAGCTATCCCCTTTGCGCCGCGGCAACCGCAACGCTATAAACCTCATAATTAGTTACCCAATAGTATTTTGTTCATAAAGGGCGATGCACGTACCGCCATCTGAGATACGATACTAGGTTGACCGAAGCGTTTGAAGAAGGGATGAAGGAGGTGAGAGAGGCAAACGATGATCAACATTTCAAAAGACATGAAAAATATTTCAGTGAAGCTGGGCTCTAAGTCAGCCGGAACGGTCCTGCAGACAGGATTGCTGGGGTCTTGACTCGTCGTTTCGTTGATCCACGCTCCCATCTTCTTACCTTCACGGATTCTCACTTGTTCTCTTGTGATAAAATGAGATTCTTGCGCTAGAGATTAATATTTTCCATGGCTTTGATGCATTTGTAGGAGGAATTTTATGCGGGGGTTTAATTGGTTTTAAGGACAGGGTGAAGATGCAACACAGTTGGTGAGGATTGAGGTAGGAGTTGGTTTAGTTAAGGCTTAGAGCTGTAATATTTCTTGTTTTATAGGAGGGGCTTAGCTTAAAACAGAGAGGGGAAAAAGCCTATTCTGAGCGTGATTTTCTTCAAAGCTTGATACCTGGCTTCAGCTAATTATTGTTTATTTACTATAATTAGCATATATTTTAAGTGTCGATAGCGATAGTTGATTGAATTTGATTGAATTATCACGAGCAACGCGATTGTCTATGATGGGTTTATTTCTGGTTATAGATATGGATGTGATGGTGCTCCAGGATACTTGCAAGTACCCCGTGCATGATGCAATATTATGCACAAGACGGTCATCCGTAACTAATTTAGTTATAGAATCTATGCTAACAGAATTCTAGTCAGTCTAGCATTTGTTTGTAGCACCCCCCAACACAATATATGTTAGAGCAGCCAGAGCTGCAAAGGAGACATGGGAAATCCATAAGCTCTTGGGATTTGACCGATCCCGATCTTAACCAATCCAATATTTTCGGGTTGTTTCAACATCCCATACATGTTCGTAGGCCTGTCAATAGGTTAGGTAAGCTAGATCCGGACCTGATCCAGACCCGTTGATAAATACCGGGTTTGGTATAGGTACATCTGGAGACCCAACCAGAACCGGGCCCGTTTAATGACTGGATCAGGCCTGGGTCTCTTCGGTTGGGACCCATTAGACCTATACCTATTTATCACTTGATTTAAATAAAGAATTTTTCTAAATTCTAATATTCATAGCATTCGCTGCTTTTTTGGTCGACTATTTGGAAAGAATTGGGAGTGGACTTTAGTTTGTTATAGTTTTTTTTGGTTGAGTTATATTATTATTGCATGTTCTTTTATAGATATGAATAATAGTTTTCGAGTTATTATGGTTGTCAATTTGAGAAATTAAACTGTTTATGGTTTTTATTGATTTTTCAATTCTGTTGTTAAAATTTTAAATTCGCTACTAAATTTCTTTACACTTGTGCCAAAATAAAGAACTTGTTAAAATAAATAAATTTTTTGTTTATTTTATAAATATCAATAATAGATGAATGGGTTCGACTAAACGGGTCTGATCCAATTATTAACGAGTATGGGTTTGGGTCCATAACATATAGATCCACAGGTTTAGGTCCAAAAAATAAACGGGTCTAGTATTGGTATATGGTAGACCTAGACCTGATTCAACTTATTTACAAGCCTACTCGTTCGAACCCGATCGGCCGGTGGAAGATTAGATACAAACCTTTTCGGGCCGGGCATAATATTTGTAAAAAATCTGTCCTTCCGGATCCTAAACCTGGTCCAAAAACCAAACCCGCTTTCTATATCCGAGCCATTTCATATATACATAAACATATAATTCTATATATTGTAATATGCATATTGCATTTATTGTATAAAAATTAGTTGGTATAATTTTTATGGTTAATTTGTAAATCTATAATAAGTAATTTAATTATAAATTTTCAGCATAGATATTTTGGTAGAACTCGGTTCAAGTTGTATAATTTCAATTTTTTAATAGTTTATAACAACCAAACCTGCATGCAAAACCGACCCAACCGCTTGAACCAGATAACTTGTCCAAACGTGTCCGAACCCAAATTTGCGGGCAAGATTGCATGGACACGGATCCGGGAAAACGAATAAGACACGATGCGGTGCGGTGACACGGGAAAATCCCAAAATATAGAATACGGGGACACAACTGTATATATAATCTTATAAAGATAAACAAGATATCAAACCATTATGACAGTATCAAACAAGAGAAAATTATCGAGTCTAACATGCTATATGCTAAGAACATACAAAAAATATATTTATAAGCATATGATACACATAAAACACATACTATATGTATATGACATATATACAACACGTCTGATACGTGTACGTGTTGGACACGGTTACGACAACCCGTTGGAAGTGTCCGTGCAACTTAGCTTGCAGGTTTAAATATAACGCATTTGTTAACCAGTCGTCGGTTTGGATGAGTTTTGGGGTCAGTATTAAATTTCATGTTGTTATAAACCCCTTCAAAAACCTGTCCAACCCTTTTGCCCCTACTTTTGTAGGTTCCTTGATCAATATCCAAGTGGTGAAAAGTGATATATAAAAAGAAATCAACAGAAAAAAGAAAAGAACTAAATCCAATGTATATTTTTTTTCTTTTTGTGTTTTAAGGGAGTCTATGAATGTCGTATGGTGAAAATCTCGTCCTCCTCCCAATCGTAGAATACAGTCCCAACAAAAAAAACTCAAACAAATAAGCTATTCTAACAAAAAACCATAAACCCAAGCTATTCTCCTTGTTCTAAAAGGAAATCACACAAAAAAATATTAACCGACAAATAAAGAAAGGAGAGGATTTGTAATTTTTTTTCCGAGTGGCTGGTGATTTGAGGAGTTGAGTAGATGGTTAGAAGATGTAGGATAAGTTATAGGTTTTTCAAACTTATTTCTATTCCTATAAAGAGAGAAACTAATTTTTCTTTCTCTAGCTCATTAATTTTTGTTTTTTGGGGGATTTTTCGAGGATATTGGAGGTTTTTAGGGGTTTTATGAAGTTTTGGCTTTTTAGAGGATTTTAAAGCATTTCCTGGGCTATAATATGCCTGGTATGAAGGATTGGGAAGATAATCGAGATGCCTAAGGACATGTTTGGTATTTTAGATTAAAATCTGAAAGGAAACTTAAATTTGGTATGAGAGTGTCCCATAATACACCTATGTTTCTTTAAGTAAATACTCTAGGGATATTCATGCGAAATGCATGCATGCTTGTATGATATAGGATTTATAATTTTGTTGCAAATATTAAGATTTGAGGGGGAAAAAACGATCATATAGATGTTGGGAATAGAAAGTTAGGAGAGAAATAATGAGAAAGGCTCAAGCTTAAAAAATTTAAAAAGTTAAGAAAACCAAACAACCTTAGGACATTTTATAAAAAAATGTCTTGAGCTATATTTTTTTAATATGGAGGAATGGATAATTTGGGGATTTTTTCCAGATTTACTCACAAAAAATCTCATCCAAACATATCACTCCTCTAGGTTGGTCCAAACAGAATCTAGACTTTTAATCAGATAGAAAGTGTCTTTCGAGATGAGAAATAAAAAAACAGACTGTTTAGGTTCCCATCCCAAAATTTTTGGTATTTTCAGAAAATACATTTTAAACTAGATAATTCTTAAAAAGACATCTGACTCTTCTCCGTTAATTACAAAAATCCCTTCCATTAGTTTTGCCGGTTAGATTAAAAATTAAATACATCATTTATCCTTAATCCATCTCCTTATTTATTTATTTATTTTTATGAAAAAAACTATCAACTTCTTCCTCTCATCCTTGCCAACTCTCTTTGTTATCAACTCAATAGAAGTATAGACTCATCTTCTTATCTCCTCGACTCTCTTTTACCTCTATGCTCCTTTCTTCTCCTATTATTCCTCTAAAGCCATTCCTTATTATTATTAATTTTTTCCATCTCACTCTTCTCCATGCTGAAAATCATTTTCTACATCATTTTTTTTCAATTCCACACCCATCATGTTGTTAAGTCAACATATTTCCCAACTCCAAAACTCATATTTTTATTTCTCAAATCTTTTATTTTAAAAAAAAAATTAAAATATAATTCTACAACCCATCATCTCCTTCAAAATTTATTTCTAATTTAAAACCGACTTGAGAACCTATCTTGGAGCCTAAGCTCCACTGCAATTTGTTGACAATTCGATGAGAAGGACTAATTCGATGAGAAGGAGGACTAATTCGATGGTGTGAGGATCAAAACACACAAAATGATGTAATCTGATTTGTTTTTATGAGAAAAGCTGGTGGATAATTAAGCCATCCAATATCATTAAATAGGCATTAACGATAGTAAAACGAGTGCCAGACACTACTAGAATAAGAAGTTGCCCTTACGCATATAGGAATACATAGGGCCAACGGTTTGCCCCTACGGATTAATTAAAAAATATTAAAATGTAATCTTTTATTTGGCTCTACGGAACCGCAAAAGAAAAACCTACGGATTAATCTGTAGGGGCAACAAAGTGTTATTTATAAAAAATAAAGTTCAGTATAATTTTCCCATCGTCCTCAAAATTTCCCAACCTCTGCGATCGATTTCCCGCGCGTGCGCCTCGTCGCCATCACCCCCGTTAACGTTGTCGACTTCCTCGTCGCCACCACACCCATCATCGACTTCCTCCTTGTAGTTGGCTGCACCGTGCGCGCCTCGTCGCCATCGTCTCGTCGCCATCACCCCTGTTATCTCGCCGCCATCACCCCCGTTATCTCGCCGCGAGCTCGTCACCACAGTCTCATCGACAGTAGAATCCCCGGCCTCCACCATCTCATCGATCTCTTTGCCGCCGGCAAAACTACTACTGAGATGAGTTAATTTCCATTTTGAACTTTTAATTATGCCTTTTTTTGTGTTATTGTTGATTTTAAGATTATGGTTAGGGATATAGCTATTTCCGGGTTAAGTGGGGGTTAATTAGGATTAGGCTTCGGTTTAGGGTTCGGGTTCCGTTTACAGTTAATTAGGTAGGGTTAGGATTAGTTTGGATTAATTAGGTAAAATAGGGTTGGTGATGATTAGGGTTATGGTCAATTAGATTAATTAGGATTAATTTTGGTTTGGGTTAGGGTTAATTTGGGTTGAGGTTTGGGTGATGATTAGAGTTAGGTTAATTTGGGTTAGGGTTTAAGTTAGGGTTAATTAGGTAAAATTGAGTGTATTTGTGTTAGGGTGTTGATTAGGGTTAATTTGGTTTAATTAGCTTAATTTTGGGTTAATTAGGGATATTTTGAGTTAGGTTGATGATTATGGTTAATTTGGGTTAATTAGGTTAATTTGGGTTAATTGGGTTAATTTTAGGTTAATTAGGAATAATTTGAGTTAGGATGATAATTAGGGTTAATTAGGTTAATTTGGATTAATTAGGATTAGGGTCTAGGGTGCACTAGTTTCTTCAGTAGGATACTGGATGATAGCGTAAACGTACAATTTTACCGTAAACGCAAGCAAAATTTACACTAAACTTAAAACTTCGAACTCTTAAAAACGAAACATAAACGTAAAATTTATTCAGATTAAATGTTCAAGTTAAAACCAATATATGATACTCGATAATAATATGTAATTTTCATATTCTCATCGATACTCATATGTGAAAATCAAAGTGCGACCTAGTCTCCATCTATCGGTTAACATACGTTCGATGTTCGTCGTGACATAAAAATATACGAAGGTTGTGAAAATCAAAGATCCGATACAATAGGAGCGAGTTGAAGATTGACTGCTATTCTCTGTGGATGGTGACCCTCAAGGTAGAGAGAGCGGCTTTCCTATATACTCCGGCCTTTGCGAGAGTCGATGTAGATACATGGCCTCTCTTGTGCCAATATTTCGACTCTCAGCGCAAACATGTTTATAATTTAAATTTAATTCATTGTTTAGTATATAATTTATTTTTCTGCGTTGTTTAATTAGAAAACTAAATTTGAATGTGTTGTGCAGAAACATGCCGATCAAAATAAAGAGAATAAAAAGTCGGCGAAGAGGGGTTGCCTTACTTATATAAGTGGTTTGAGGAACATTACTCGTGTCATGGAGGTATCGGTAAATTACAATAGATCTATTTTGATATAATGCAATATTAAGAGTTATTTTATAATATATGTAAATTTTTGGAGAATTGCAGAGAGCTCAGACCCTGGCGCAGGGTAGAACACTGATCGTGCTGACCGCGTATCTTGCCGTCCACGGCATCTCGATAGATCCCACCACAGGCGAGTTTCGATTCCCTGACATTGCTATCCAGGAGTATTGTGTAAGTGTTAATATTTATTCTAACATGTTTGAAATTTTTGTTTTGAAAAGTTCAAATTTAAATGATATACTTATATTTTAATGGTTAATGTGGATGTAGGAGCGGGTGGTGAAGCAGGCGGAGACATTGGGGATCGATTTTACTGGACAGACCGATCCGATGCTACTGATCTCAGTCCTAGACGCTGCACACGGAGGGCACCACGGAGGTTGGGAGAGAGGCCGGAGACTGGATTCTAGCAGGGCCCATATGAGATTGGACTCCACTCCGGCGGTTACTTTCCCTACCCCCCGTGAGCGACGTCTAGAGCATGATGTTGCCGCCTTGAAGACCACCGTCGAGGAGTTGAAAGAGATGTTGGTACGTATACTACTTAATAGTAAAATATTATATCACATTATAGATAGTAACATATGCAATAGTAGCCTGAGCTTATTTGCTTGTAGACCTAGCTTTGATTAATCATACTTACATAAAACTATTTAATTAAAATAAACTACGGTTTTCCAAACTAGATATCCAAACGAGGTCTAAGTTCCTAAGTATTCTTAGATTGAGGTTTCGCAATAACCTGATAATGATACGAATTCGACTAAAATCTAATACACCGTTTTTACTCGTTTATTACACACAAAATTTAACAGATACGGCAAGCTACTTCGGCTGCGGCTTCACATGCATCTCCTTCGGCTGTAGCTCCACAAGCTACTATGTCGGCTGCGGTTGCGCAGACTACTCCTGCAGTTCCATAGCCCGCTCAGACTCCCGCACAGTTCGCTCCTTCATTAGACGAGTTTTTGACGACTCAGGGCTGCACCGAGGAGCAGATGCGCCAGATTTTGGCGTTTATCAGAGGTAGAGGAGCTGGAGCGAGCTAGGGTAGCTTTTTTTTTATATATATTTTGAGGATGTATGTACTTATATGATACATATTGTATATATTTTGGACGATATTGGTGGTGTTTGCTTGTTCACGATGATTTAAATTGATATCGTATTATGTTTGTTTATTTCTTTTATATATTATGCGTGAGATGTTGATTATGAATATTTTTGTATTTGGTTATATGATGTATATATTATTGTGCATATGGCGGGGGAAAAACAGGAAGTCCATTTAAAAAAAAACCCCTGATATTTTGTCCTTACGGATTAATCCGTAGGGCCATCTGTTGCACCTACGGATTAATCCGTAGGTGCAAAGTTTGTCCCTACACAGTTAGTTGTAGGGACAAAATATCAGGATACCTGATATTTTGTCCCTATGGATTCAGTAACAGGGGTTAAATTTGCTCCTATGAATTTATCCATAGGGACGTTTATCTGGACCTACGGATAAATCCGTAGGGGTAAGTACCAGGCCCTACGGATTTATCCATAGGGGTAAGTATTTTATTTTATAAACCAATAAATTAAATAAATATTTTGTCTCTACGGAGTAATCCGTAGGGATATATGTCCCTACGGAGTAAGGCATAGAGGCAATTATTACTCCGTAGGGGCATGTTCAGGGCGAAAAGTTGCACCTGCGGCCTTTGCATCTATGGGTGAATTTTATGTCTCTACGGACATACCCTACAGCTAAATCCGTAAGGGCAGTGGTTTGCCCTTACGGCTAAATCCGTTGGAGCAACCCATTATTGTAGTAGTGAGATTGATCCAGGTCAGAAGAGACTGAACAAATCCTAACTGCAGTAGCATCACTAATGTGATCTGATTTTGTTGTATGTTTGATCCAACATATCGGAAATAGATAGGTGGAATCCATCATGAGTGTTGAAGGATACCAAGCTTTCGAAAGAATGAAAAATAAATAAATAAATAAATAAGAGACAAGAGGGATGATTGGATGCCCCCCTCATCGGTTGCCCTTCGGGTGCTCCATAATCGGCCTCCTATCGGGTGCTCCACCCAATCATTGCATGAAGGCGGGTTCGAGTGCTCCATTTGAGGGCATTCGACCGAGTGAGTGGGGAGTTATTTTCTCTCCACTTATCCTAAATTTAGGGGAGTGGTTCATAAACCACCGCCATCCTATATACATAATGTAAAACAAAAGAGGGGTGACAGAATTTTCAAAATGTCAATTTTGCCCTCACAAATTTTAGTATTCCCACCTCCTATTGCCATCTGTCCCATCTCCTATTGGTATCTGTGCCCAGTTCCTGCTCTATTTAAGATAGAGCACCTCATCTTCATTCTCTATTCAAAAGAAAAAAATCAAAAACTAAAAAAAAGTTGAGAGGGGAGAGAGAGAGGCCTCTAAGACTCTACCGATTTTCTTTTCTTATTTTGCATTTCTCTCAATAGCGCAGAAGCTTGATCCAGAACAACCGTTGTCTTTTTCAATGGTCAAAGAGTATAACAAACCGCTATTGCTTCTCTTTCTTCATGCAAAACTGACGCCCACGTAGTCGGATACCGACTGTGTCGATCCTTCTGTGTGCACCCACGGGTACATTGAAGACTCCGCCCAAGGGATCATCCCCTCTCCCGATAGCTCTCATGATGGTGCAAAATTTATTTTGGACGAAGTGCTCTCCTACAAGTACGCAAGTATGTAGTTTTTCAATTACGTTCGCTCGAGAATGTATTTTGAAACGGAGATTAGCGAGTTTGTCCATGGAGCTGTGAAGGTAGCAGATAATAAGTTTCATATAAAGATATATGTTTGTATCGGGATTGGTAAAATGGTGACAATCAAGAGACCGCGTAAGCAAAAGAGACAAGAGTTGAAAGACGAGAATGGCGATATTTGTGCTGTATGTTTTGAAGAAATTGAGATGGGTAGCAATGTTGATTTAGTCGAAAGAGTGCAGTTGTGTTGCAATCATGCATTCCACATGAAGTGCATTATTTCTTGGTTGTTTAAGAAAAACTCATGCCCGCTATGTCGATGTGAGAAGCCATGTCAAATAGCTTAGGATCTTAATATTAGTTTTTCTTTGTTGATCGATCGTCTGTTATTTCTGTTATGTTGACATGTAAATTTTGAAGAAGAATGAACAATGTTAACAAATTCTGATTGTGTTTTCTAATATTTTCAATTAGTTTAATATGGTTAATATGATGATCATATGATACATTTTATGGATATATAATATAAATCACTTAATTTCCTAACTCGGTTGTGTTTTCGCAATTAAATTTGACAAATGACGGAAAAAGACAAAAAATTGAGAAGGAGCAAGCGTGCAAGTGTAGAAAAAATTCAAATGAAAAAGAAAAATGAGATTGCCAATTGGTTTTAATGGTTACTTTTTTGGTTGGAACAACAGACTTATGAGCATAATTCATAACAAACATAAGTAAGAATTATTAAACCGAAAAAGATAGTAATCATGTAATCATGAAAAAAGAGAAACACGTTACCATATGCAAAACGACCGTAGAAAAATAGGGACGTTATCAGGTAGAAATATGACAGAAAGAACAAGTAGGACAAAATAGATCAAAAGAAAAACTGCTAAAAATAAAAACTGCTAAAATTAAAAAGTTGTTAAAACGAGAAATTAATTATTTGACTGCATCCCAAATTAATTCCCGATGCTGCCTGTCAAATCTTAACTGATCCGGATGCTGATTTCATTCCTAATTCGAAAGTCAAAGTTCGAAGCAAATCTTTGACCGCGATTTCGGGACCCTAAACTATGGATTTTCGCGATTCCAAGAGACGTCAATGTAATGCCTGTGGTATATTCATTGACCCAGACGATTTTGAGAGATCTTCGATTTGGCTGGTGGAACGTGTGAATCGGACAAGATTTGACA
Organism: Agapanthus africanus; assembly: GCA_030015575.1. Classification (NCBI taxonomy): domain Eukaryota; kingdom Viridiplantae; phylum Streptophyta; class Magnoliopsida; order Asparagales; family Amaryllidaceae; genus Agapanthus; species Agapanthus africanus. Next base: position 53,630,475 of record CM057339.1, read on the forward strand.
GTTCGGGATTCTCGGGTTGAACTAATCCCGATGTGTTTTGGATTGGTCGAGCCACTCCAAGTATGCTAGGGCTGCATCGATAAGGCTTAATTCCAGCAGATAGATTGAGAGGGGACAAAGGCTCACGTGCAAGTGCATGCAGTCGAAAAATAATGACGTTAATATTAGTCATGATTTGACAGAAAAAATATTAGTCATGATGGTCAGAAAAAGGACATTAGACATGATTTGACAGAAAAAAGACATTAGTCATGATGGCCAGAAAAAGAGCATTAGGTATGATTTGACAGAAAAATGACATTAGTCATGACGGACTGTAGAAAAATAGTGACGTTAATATTTGCCATGATTTGACAGAAAAATGACATTAGTTATGATGAACAGTAGAAAAATAATGACGTTAATATTGGTCATGATTTGACAGAAAAAGGACATTAGTCATGTCCACCTCCTCTTGCCACCTGTCCCATCTCCTATTGGCACTTGTGCCCACCTCTGCTCTATTTAAGTTAGGGCACTTCATCTTCAATCTCTATAGAAGAGAAAATGGTAAGACAAAGATATTTTGCTTCTCTCAGTGGCACAAAATCTTGATGCGGAAAAGCCGTCGTCTCTCTCAATAATCAAAGATTTCTCTTCTTCCATGCAAAACTGGCGCTCACGTTGTCGGATACTGACTGTGTCGATCCTTCCGTTTGCACCCACGGGTACATTGAAGACTCCGCCCAAGTGATCATCCTCTTTCCCATTGGCATTCGTGATGGTACAAAGTGTATTTTGGACGAAATGCTATTTTATAAGTATCGCAAACATGTAGTCTCTCAATTACATTCGCCCGAGAACTATCGCAGCTTCGCTCGCTGGGTGGTCCGTCGTAAATGCCTTATCCAAGATCAGCATCGCATGTATCTTGAAACAGAGATCAGCAAGTTCGTCCATGAAGCTATGGGGGTAGCAAATGCTAAGTTTCATATCAAGGTATATATTTATATTAGCGTTGATAGGACTGTGACAATCAAGATATCGCGTAAGCGAAAGAGACAAGAGTTGAAGGACGAGAATGACATATTGTTTGTGCGGTGTGCTTCGAAAAAATTGAGATGAGTAGCAGTGGTGATTTGTTCGAAAGAGTGCAATTGTGCTGTGATTATGTATTCCACATGAAGTGTATTGTTCCTTAGTTGTTCAACAACAACTCATGCATGTCCGCTGTGTCGATGTGAGAACCCATGTCAGATAGATTAGAATGTTAATTTTAGTTTTTTTTGTTGATCAATCGTCTGTTATTTCTGTTATTTTGGCATGTGAATTTCGAAGAAGAGACTAACAATGTTCACAAGTTCTGATTGCATTTTTTATTATTTTCAATTGGTTTATTATATTTAATATGATAATCATATAATGTATTTGGATATATAGTATAAATCACTTAATTTTCTAATTCGGTCGTGTTTTTGCAATCAACTTTGACAAAGGGCAGAAAATGACAAAAAAATTGAGAAGGTGACAGTGTACAGGTGTAGAAAAACTCAAATGAAAAAGAACAATGATATTTCCAATTGGTTTTAATGGACACTTTTTTGGTTGGAAAATATGCATGTTATGATCATAATGCGTAACAATCATAAGCAAGCATTATTAAACAGAAAAACACATTAGTCATGATACTCTTTTTTAGTTGGTAAGTGGTGCAGATTTGGTTTGGGATGCAGCACTTCGAAGCTGATTTGAGAGGAATTGAAAGAATAGAAAAATAACAACGGCAATTTCGTCAAACCAGGGTTTTCTTTAATCAAAAATTGCCTTTTACAATTACAAAATCGAAATCACAACTAATTTGCTCATAAAAGAAAAACTGCTAAAAATAAAGCATAAATTCGGAATTCTCGGGTTGAACTAGACGCGGCGTGATTTGGATCGATCAAGCCGCTCCATGTAGGTTAGGGCTACATCAATAAGACATAATACCAGTGCATAAATTAATAAGGGACAAACGCCTACGTGAAAGTGCATGCAGTTGAGTACGTATATGAGGAAAAACGTTATCAGGTACAAACATGGCAGAAAAAAGATATTGGTCACGATGGACAGAAAAATAGTGTTAACGATAGACGGAAAAATAGTGATGTTAATATTGGTCGTGATTTGACAGAAAAAGGACATTAATCCTGACGGACTGTAGAAAAATAGTGACGTTAACATTGGCCGTGATTTGACAGGAAAAGGACATTAGTCCTGATGGTCTGTAGAAAAATAGTGATAACGATAGAAAAAAGATATTAGTCATGACATACTGTAGAAAAATAGTGATGTTAACATTGGTAATGATTTGACAGAAAAAGAACATTAGTCAGATTGATTGTAGAAAAATAGTGACGTTAACATTATTCATAATTTGACAGAAAATTGATATTAGATATGACAGACTGTAGAAAAATTGTGACATTAATATTAGCCGTGATTTGACAGGAAAAGTACATTAGTTATGATCGACTATAGAAAAATAGTGATGTTAACATTGGCCGCGATTTGACAGAAAAAGGACATTAGTCATGATCGACTGTAGAAAAATAGTGTTAATGACAGAAAAATGATATTAGTTATGACGGACTGTAGAAAAATAATGATGTTAACATTTGCCATGATTTGACAGAAAAAGTATATTAGTGATGATCGAGTGTAGAAAAATAGTGTTAACGACAGAAAAAGGACATTGGTCATGACGGACTCTAGAAAAATAATGACGTTAATATTGGCTGTGATTTGATAGAAAAAACACATTAGTCATGACGGACTGTAGAAAAATAGCGATGTTAATATTGACCGTGATTTGACAGAAAAATAGCATTAATCAGGATGGACTCTAGAAAAATAGTGACGTTAAAATTGGTCGTGATTTAACAGAAAAAAACATTAGTCATGATGGACAGAAAAAGGACATTAATCATGATTTGACAGAAAAAATACATTAGTCATGATGGACTGTAGAAAAACAATGACGTTAATATTAGTCATAATTTGACAGAAAAATGACATTTATTATGGTAGCCAGAAAAAGATATTAGTCATGATTTGATATCAAAAGGATATTAGTCATGCTGGACTGCAGAAAAATAACGGCATTAATATAAGTCAAGATTTGACCGAAAAAAGGACATTGATCATGGTGGCCAGAAAAAAGGACATTGGTCATGGTGGCCAGAAAAAAATGATATTAGTTCTGATGGACTGTAGAAAAATAATGACGTTAATATTAGTTATGATTTAACAGAAAAAAGACATCAGTCGTGATGGACAGAAAAAGGACATTATTCATGATTTGATAGTAAAAGGACATTAGTCATAATTGACTGTAGAAAAATAGAGACGTTACCGGGTATAAACAGGACGGAAAGGACAAGTACGACATAAAAGGTTAAAAGAAAAATAAAATGAAAAAGAAAGACACGATACTAGATGCAAAAGGACAGTAGAAAAATAGAGTCGTTAGTGCTGATGAGAAATAGTAGATAAAATAAATTCATATGATAAAACCAAAATATTTTATCAGAAATTTTAAAAAATAAAGATGAATTGAATTTGTTTTTGTCTCATCTCTTATTGATGCCATACCTTCTCATCTCCTTCCCTTATTTAATCCAGACATCTTCATCTTCTTTCCCTCGTGAAGGAAAAAAGGAAAAAAATTGAAAAAATGGAAAATAGAGAGAGAGGGAGGGAGATCTCATTCTTACCAAATTCTGGATTTTCCAACACTTTTGAAACTTAAATTTTTAGCTTGGATTTGTTTCAAAGTACCATAGCTCCAGTAAGCATTTTTACCTCTTTTTTTGTTTTCTTTTTCAATATATATGATCATGAATCATGATGGTTTTCGCTAAACTTTTTTTCCATAACTAAACTATTTTTCAACATATTATTTTTCATTCTTCATTTAGTATTTTTAACTGATCAGAATATTTTTAAAAGTTGCCATTATTAATGCAATACCTGACTTGAATTGATATTTTTCCATTTGCAGGAAAATATTCATTTGATTTGGTCAGCAACAAAATTGGGATAAAAACTAAGGTAACAAAAAATCTATTATTAGAAAAATTCAATATTTCAGATTTTTATTTATTTATGCTTATATGTAGAAGTAAATTATTTGTTCTCTAAATTTAAATTTCTATTGGTATCTGTACATTTTCCCCATTCAAGTTATTAATAAATGATGTGACATATTTATTGTTATTAGTTAATCATTTGTGTTGATCTCTATAATTGTTTTTATTGTGATATTATCTTTTGTCTTTTATTTAGCTATGCATGAGAATAAGTCAAAACGTATTCGCAAACAGTTATCAGAAGCACAAAAACAACGTAAATGTGAACACGAAAGAATAGAATATAAAAAACAGTCATTCAATACTAACACTAACATTGATGAATTTTCTTCCAAGCGAAAGCGAGAGACATTTTATTTTGGTATCTCGCACTTCAAAAGACTATTAGAACAAATTTCTAATTTTTCTGCTAATATTGAATACAACGCATTTTTGATAGATAATGATACCGTTTTGTGTCATTCTACGAAAGTGGACTTTTTGAATGATCACTATATAGTTAATAAAGACATTCATCGGGATTTTTCATGCAGTCAAAAAGACGATAATGATAGTAAGAACATATTTCATTCTCATTATACATCCCTATAAAACACAAAGTTATATCTAATTTTACTTGAATATTTGATATTAACTATATTTAAAGAACATATTACTCAAAAATCTTAAATTTATTCTATTAAAATTTCCATTAGAAAGAAAAAATTTAATAACAAAATAAATCTTAACTACATATAACTCCAAAATTTTAATTTCACGATGAGTATAAGGATGAATGCAATTGGAATTGTGCATTGCAAGAGGGTATACTGCTAAATGGACATCGAGAGTTGATATTGTCAATTTTAGTATATTATGCTCTATATTTCGTGATTTCATAATCAATGAACACCATCCAGTTGGGTTTAGTTTAGGTGGGATATGCTATCAGTTATCTGAAAATCATAGTTATATTTTTTTGTTATCGGATCCTGATGTATTCTGCATGTTTTATTGCTATCGACGAACCTGTCCGGTCTGAATATATCGTGAAAGTGATGTTCTTAAGAATGACCATCATTACATGTTCATCATCCTTTCTTATGAAGTGTTCGAGCATGCAATAATTGTCTCTTCTTTAATGCGTAGAGATTATTCTTGATGTAAAAGTATTTTGCTATGTATAATGAAATTCTAAAATCAAGATGTAATATCATCGCAAAGTTTAAGTGATATTTATCTTTTATTTTTCATCATGTCAGTTATAGGTCATTTTTATACAATTACGTAAATTTTAGTCATATGAATATTTTATAAACCCTTGCAATCATTATACTTATGATACCTTACTCGCTATATAATATTTGTTGTTAATAAGAAATTGAAAATAATAAGTCTAAAAGAAAATAAAAATCAATCAGTCAAACGATATATATTCATTTATTTTAAATATTAAGTTATATACTGAATAAAAAGTATAACGCTGATTGGAAAAATGATTGTTTGTACAATATCATATATAGAGATATGAAGAAAACTGAATGATGAGATGGATGAAGCCAACATTTCTAATTCACCGAAATTGCTGTCACGCCCCGCTTCCCAAAATACGGAATACGAGGGGTAGACAAGGCCAGCCGTGCTCCTACGGTCAAGAAAAAGTCCTGCCGTAGTCACACTTCGGCTTCTAGTTTTCATGGTAAACAGTAAATAATGCGCAGGTAATGAGAAATGCAGTAACTGGAACAAAACAGTAAAATGAACTGACCTGATGGGAAACAGAAGATATAACTCTGGATAGCTAAACAAGATGTCCGTGAAGTGCGTCTAGTCCTGGTCCAGGCTAAATCTTCTCCTCACACTGAGCATGCATACTCAGGTCGTCAGAGCGACACAATAGCAATATAATATATATAAAATCATGTGACAATTCTAACAGTGGTAATAAGTATATATAACAGTAGATCAATGGCAGTATGGATATGAACATGCAGAAATCAATGCAGCGGAACAGTAAAAGCAGTAGAATGATATGCCACGTATGTCAACACAGTATGTAAAATATATCAATGCCAGTATCCCTATCAGTCTCTAAGTCTCACTGTACAGGTCATTAAGCCTATCGTCAGTCCAAGTGTGAGAGTCAACCACTCGCGAGTGTCCTCCACCCAAGGGTAGAACCCAAGGGCAAGGGACCACGGGCCCAACATGTATATCACGGTGATAATCACATACCCTGTAAATCTCCATATATCTCCCTAAATATATAAGCCGGCATGGGACTCCCGAGATTCTGTTGAACTCACACTCAAACTACCCCACACCCCGTGGTCTACATCAAACGCTAACCATAACCCTAAATACCAATCGGTCGGTGACAAGTCTGCGCGAGAACTGGAGGCAGGACCTCCATCAAGCACGTCCCGACTAATACCTAAGATACATGGCAGTGTCTGGTGCCTTATCTGTGACACCAGTGCAAGAACTTCCATAAGTGTCCCATACCACTTATAGTCACACGTACACGTATCCCACAGACGTCGACAGTGCAATAGAATAATAGGGTCACTGATTGTATATAAGTACGTATCACTTTCACTTATTCACTGATACACGAACACTGACGTACTTGCCACAATCATCACTAATACCTAACACTGGGTAATGCACGTTATCACTAGATTATCAATGCAGTGACAAGTGTATGATATGATGCGTGAACAGTATATGAAGCATGTTTAGGATGTCCTGAATCAATAACCTACCACTTGCATAATTTATCATAAATCATACGGTTACAATTTAATGAGACGATGAACAGGTAATAATTAGTATGTTCAGTTATCTGTCCATCGAATTTAGTTTCACGCCAATCGGGTTCCCGGATCATTAGTTATAGCCATTTCATTTTAAGCGTTCGCGGCTGGAAATCCGGTTTCAGAATCAGAAGTCTGTTTCGCAACGCATTTTAATCCCAATTGGGATCAGATTTTAGCGACGCTACAGTTGAATGAAATCTAGGGTTTTCAGTAAGGTTTTCAACGCAACAGACGGTTTCTCAATCGCGTCTGTACGTTAGGAGTTATACACTATTCAATACCAATATGTCAGTTCTGATTCAGCTGAGACTGTTATACGTCCCCATCTTTTAAATTACAGATTAATTAACAAACGATAACGAAATAGGATGAAACCACTTGCGTTTTCTAGATAATAGATTTACCTATAATAAACAGCGGAGTTCCGCAACCTACGAGTTAATGAAATCTTGTGGCACCCATTACGGAACAGCAAGCAACAAATTGGAGTCGCTCTGGACTGCAGTCCAGAGTCGCACTCCGATCCAATTAACGTCACAGTTTAAGCACAGGAATATCCGGAAACTAGTATAGGGTTAAAGTTCGTTGAGTTGGCTTCGATTTGAGCCCTCGAGCGCGTCGTTCCAGTGTGTATGCAATTTATGGCGATTTTAACGGTTTTCAGGTACAAGAAAATTTCAGTTTTACGGGTAAACTTGGGGTTAGTTGTTTTAGTCGTTAACGGTCATATTTTCCAGCGAAACTTGTACAAGGTATTCATCACAGCAAGGGCCAATGTAAACCATCTAGTTCTGTCAAATGTGATAAGTATTCTCATAGGGATCATGCATCGAACATGTGTGTAGTATAATGTATTCAGAAAAAGTAACTACAGAATCTAAACGATTTTAATTTGTAACAAGTATAACTTAGTATGTAGCAAGTAGAGAACTTGCCTGGAGACGTGAACTGACGGCGCGGCAGCGAAGGCAGTAGTGACACGTTCCGGGCACGGGGTAGCAACCACGCGACGAGTCTCGGCTAGGCTTGGCTCGAGCTTGGGAATGGGCTGTTGCGGGCTCAGGCGATGTCGTGTGGTGGTAGTAGGTCGATAGAGAAGGGAAAGACGGACGAGGTTTAGAGAGGGAGAGAGAGAGTGCTAGAGAGAGAGAGAGAGAGAGAGAGAGAGAACCAGAGAGTTAGAGTGAGGGAGAGGGGAGAAGAGATCGAGAGATAGAGAGTGATGGGGCTTGGGCTGTGGTGATACTGATGCGAGGGTGCAGAGGCGACATGATGGGGAGATCGCCGGCGTTGAGATGGGGTCGATGATGGTCGGCAGCTGAAAGGTGTTGGGTGGTGAAGAGTAGCGAGGCTTAGGTTGGTGGTGCTGGAGGTCGATTGCGACAATGACAGGTGGTGGCTCGTTGGGGGAAACTCAGTGTGGAGGAGGGGTGAGGAAGAAGGAGGAGGCCAGAGATGGGTGCCGGCAGTGGTGGCGGGGCGAGCGCAGCCGTGGGCGTGGGTTCGAGAGGGGAGCGGGAAAAAGAGGAGGGTGAGATGATGATGGTGATGATGAATGATGAGGACGCTGCGAGGGAGTAGGATGGTGGGGAGATGAAAGAGGTCGCGCGTCGTGGGGAGTAACGCTCGCGAGCGTTGGCGACGAAGACGGCGAGGATCGTGGGTTGAGCGCGCGGGAAAGAAATAGCCGTTGGGGAGATGCACTGTTGCTGGCGGGTCGGGTAGCGCTTGGATGAGACGGGCTGCAGTGATATAAGGGAAATGGGCCGGGCCGAGGTATTTAAAAGGGAATTTGGTGGAAAAATGTGGAAGTGGGCCGCAGGGAAAAAATTAAATAGAGAGGAGGGAAAAAGAAGGGCTGGGCTTGAGTTATATAAAGAGAAAAAGGAAATTTAGTCTAAAAGAGAATGGCTACTGGGAAAACCAGGGGTTTTATAAAGAATTAAATTTAAATAGAATAAAAGATTTTGGGCTGAAGGAGTTTGGGCCGCAAGAGAAAAAAGAAATTAATTGGGAAAAGAAAAGAAGCGGACCGGGCTGAAAAATATAGAATGGAAAAATAGGTGGGCTCGGGGAAAAATTTAGTTAGGTTTTAGGATTTGGTTTTAATTAAATAAAAGAAATGGGACTTTAAAATAAATAAATAATTATATAAAAATTAAATAAAATTATAAATAAATTAAATAAAGTTCTAGATTAACAAAATACAGATTTTGGTATAAAAGGGCTGGGTATTACAATTGCATTCGCTATTTTCGCGGTTGAAGCACGTTTGGTTGTCTTCTCTACTATTAGACAACATCAAGTATTATCTTTTCCAAATATTTTTATTTGATTTACTCAAATTACGATGCTACCAAATCAGTCAAATTATACATTTACCAGAATATAATTTATTGAGAATCTTTCACATGCAAAATGCAATTATGATATGATCTATAAATGCATATACGTCATCCGTCTAATCATGCGTTTCTTATATCCCTATTTATATATGACACGGCATCAAAATGAAGAAAAATGCATGATAGGACAAATCAAGCCAGCATTTTCAATGCACCTTAATTGCATTCCCTATTTTCGCGGCTGAAGCACTTTTTGTTGTCTTCTCAGCCACTAGACAACATAAAGTATTGTCTTTTCCAAATATTTTTATTTAATTTACTCAACTTACGATACTATCAAATCAGTCAAATTATACTTTGTTAGAATATGTTTTATTGAGAATTTTTCACATGCATAGTGCAATTATGATATGAAGTATAAATGTATATACTTCATCCATCCAATCATGTGTTTTTTCTTCATGCCTATTTATATATGATATGACATCAAAATGAAGAAAAATGCATGATGAGACACAAAGCTATATATTTCCAATTCACCATAATTGCATTCACCACTTTCTAATTTTAAACTTCAAACCGACTTGGTGACTTTTACTCCTACCATAATTATTATATTGAACTTATATATATGCATAAATCATGATCATGCATTTTCTCACAAACGCTTGTGCCTGGCTATTTCAAGTACCCAAGTTGTCTATGATGAAGCTTAAGTTTAGTCCATCGATAATGAAGAAAGGCCATAAAAAAGTAAGACGTCGATCGTGACCTCTCTCCCACAAGACATGCTCATCGAAATAGCCATGCAAGTCGTCTCCAAGTTCTCGGCTTCTCTTGACGATGTTAAAAACCTACGTGCAACGTAAACATTTATTACTTTTTATAATTTCAGAACCAACATATGAATTATCTAATGTCGTTTTGTATGTATTTTAGATGTAAAAGTTTTTATCGGGCCTCCAAAGATAAGATGGTCGGTCATTCAATTTCGGTGATTAAGGAGTACTTGGATGTATTGGTGGGAAAAGAGTGCATATCCAACTTTACTTCGAAACTGTGCAAATAGCGGCAATCTTGATGCCAACTTCATTCTTGGACCGGTAAATAATTTGATTTAATACATATCTTGCTACTTATATTCTGTTATATATATATATATATATATATATATATATGTTGTCTAATTCATCGATGTTGGGTTTTTCTTTAAACCTATAGGAAGAGATATACTGAAAGTCTACCCTAGCGCCGTCAAGGGGTTCCAAGTGGCATCAAGCATGCCAAAATCAAAATTTTCTAGGTGCTAAGTTAGACTATACAAGATCATTGCTAGAATTCTAAGGTTTTAAGCTATGTGATGTGAATAACTTAAGAAAGTTTAAGGAGTTATACCCTATAGGATCAAGTCCTTCTCTTTTTAAGCTCCTTGTAGTAGTCCTCTTAATTCCTCTAGACTTCACTTCGAGTTGAACGAACCTCCTCGTAGATCTTCACATCAAAGATGATCCAACCAAAGCTCACTAGGTCAAGCTCTTTCCTCACTAAACACTTTGGTGAAGAAAACACTCTACACTTGATAGCTAGTCAAGCGTAGAATGATAAAATAGGGGATTAGATTTGCTCACTAATATATTAAAAAATCCCTGATTCACATCACATATGAGGGTCTGGAATTTTGAAGTAATATGAGGAAGAAGAAGATGAGAGCTAGAGAGCTCAAGAAGAAGCAAGCATGGAAAAATGGTTAAGTGTTGGAATGAGCTAAGAATGAATGGCAACTCTTGACCCTCACTCATTCAAGCATGGAATTTTGCAATATAAAATTGCAACCATGCTTGAATAGTGAGTCAAGATGAATAAACTATGAATAAACCCCATGCTTGCAACCATGCTCTCATTTTCCACCTCTTTTCTATTTTTCTCAAAAATAGAAAATCAAGCTTATATATATATATCATATATATTAATATATATATAATGAAGAATAATTAGTGAGCTAATGATATTAGTTAAGATATACTTATATCACATATAATATATATCACATTATTAAATCAATATTTGATTTAATAATCCGGTTATATCACATATGACCAACTAATATCATTCATCTGTATATCATATTATCAAATCAACACATGATTCAACAATCTGGTTATATCACATATAACCGAACCGATAACAGATAACTGCCAGATTACAATATGGTATCACATACTCATATTTAATCAGGCCCACGCACATATCAATATATGTGCCCTACTTCGTTTCATTTGAACCAGGAAACTTCTGTGTGAGACTCTAAAGACTCGTCAATACGCCAGCAGTAGGTGATGATTACATCAATCATCTACAAGCCGTCAGCGGTGCTAGCTGGACGTAACGGCTACCCGAGTATTGAGCGATATGGAGATCAACAAGCAAGCCCGTCCATATTCTCCATGAAGCCTACTAGTAACACTACCGTATAGTCCGATCTCTTCGTCTGATATGTCGCATATCATGTCTAGGGGTGGTAAACATCAGTCCCCAGCAACGTGATAAGTCATGCCGATATCTGGCCTATAACGGTTTGAGAAATTACTGATAACTCTTATCAGTAAATCTCAGCAGCAGCTCTGGCCAGGGACTTCCAGTTATAACCAATCGAGCATAGCGCAACATCAACCCCCAATACCGGGAGAGACGAAACCTCTCCTATCGCTCATTGCCTCCATGTGACTCAGGACTGTACCCAAAATCCACCTGTTTTCACGACTCCTTTGAGCCGTGGTAGGGAGGAAATCAAAGCACAGTGGGAGCCACACAAGACTCTATAACGATCTCGGGTCTACAGACTAACCTGTACCGGTGTCACCAGAGGACTGCTATCTGACGATAGGTATACCACCACATAGGAGTCCTCGGCGAGTCCTGTTTGGTGTACCCATTCTCCAATGAGCACCCTGTACAATCTTTGATGTCACACACCAATGGTTGTGGGATCGATCACCGCCTTCTAAGGGACAAGAAACGTACACACTAGTCTACACTGAATATCGATGCCCTGATCTCGATATTCCCATGACTAGGAACTGATTAAAGGATGCACTTGTGGACCACCCTGGCCCCACTAGTATGATCTCATCATAATTCTGGTAGTCAAGTACATATCCTAAGGGTTTTATCAACATGTGAGAGCAAGACAGTAAAGAATACCAGTCAACATGTTAAGATAAAGAGTAACCAGATATCATACTATCATGTCGAGCAAGAAAGTTCTCTCTATATATATGTCCAAGCATCCACTATAATATACATCACATGTACAATAATGACCTCTACGGCATACATATAACTAACATATACAACTTAGGAAGGATGACTTTGGGCATGGAGCATCTCAAGACAGCGATGATCGGTGTCCACTTTACAGCGGCATACGTGGTCGGGATCATACTGTTTTTGATGCATATACACGAGCACACACCATCGAAATCCTGAACAAAGTTTCTTGCAGCCATCTTTTATGCGCTAGTCATAAAGTTAAAGAGTGCTCGAGGTCGGGCAATCCGATAGTAGACAGATGCAGAAGAGAGGCTTTGTAGATTACGAATAAAAGTTGGACGAGAGCGATATTGAAGATGGAGCCGAGATCTCCTTGCAAGGATAAGCTCTGTGGAGGGGTTGTGAAAACAAAAAGTGATGGCTACTGGGTTAATAATGATCAACTTCCGAGAGCGTTTTGCGGTCGGTTTTTTTGATGGATGGATGAGTGCTACAAATTCTTTGAAAATTAATTCCAATGGAAACATTGCTACCATCTCTTAACTGATTATGTTTTCGAAGTTTTTTTTTAAATTTTTTTTAAGTTTCTGAAGTATGCGTCATATTTGCTGGGTAAGATGTTGAAATCTATGATCACTTTGTAATGGTTCATTTTTGTAAGTAAGAAACCAACATCTCTTTTTGTTGCTAAATATAATTTTCATATCGTAACAGGTTTTAGTTTGCTGTTGAATGATGATAGTCTCAGGAGAAAACATTGAAATCGAAAATATTGGCGCCATTCATTTTATGTTTTGTTCTTCACCACTAAACAATATCAAATATTATATTTTCCAAATATTTTTATTTAATTTACTCAAGTTACGATGCTATCAAACCAGTCAAGTTATGTTTTGTCAAGTCCACTTTATTGAAAACCGTTCATATGCAGAGTGAATTATGATAAGAGTAAGAGTTCAAAAAGTACCACCTTATCAACAAACTAAAATGATATACTTATTAATATTCTATTTTGGTATTACTTTTTGAACTCTTACTCTCCTATATAAGGTCACTTCATTCATTTTTCAAGTATCCCATCATATTAGGCTGCTGTGAGATTGTAAGTTTTTTTCAGTTTGTTATTTAGTGTTGTTTTATTTTATGATGTAATACGGATATGGTGATGCATTTTGTCTATACCCAGGACATGATTTTTTGCTTATATTATACGTCTGTTTCAATGAAATGGATGACTAATAATGTGCATTTTCCTTAAAATATCTTTGTGCTTTCACATTTTATATGTTTAGGTTAAATTAATATCATGTACCATATTATGCTATCATTCATTAGTGCTTTGCATGTCTTTTCAATTCAGAGAAATAAAGAAACACATCTTCTTAATTCTAATTTAAAATAAAAATATAACTTGTAGTCTCTTAATTATTTATTAAATTGAGTATAATTAAGATAAGTCGACACTCCGAGAATTGAGACTAAATAGAATTTAAATTTTAACTTGAAAACTATTTCATCATCTCATCATCCTTGATTCATGTTAGTGTCTAAGAGGAATATATATATTTTCCTTCAGACAAAAAAAAAAGACGGGAAAGATACAACAAAGAATACAAAGCAAAGAAAGAAGAGGAGGAAGAAAGAAAGAAGATGGTAGGAATAAGAGAGTCATCTCCGACTTCTTTGAATTCTCTTCTTTCTCTTTCTTTCTTATTAGATACCTCCTTTTACATGATTGAAAGCCATCTCTTTTCTAGAAAGTGGCCACAAATCAACGCTTTTAGGGCAAATTCATAGGCGAAAAGACGAAGAAATAGATTTCTCATCCCATTACAATATGATCAAGAAGGAAAGAACGAACTAATACCCTCTTTTAGTATTTCAATTGAAATACCTATAAATGGTATTTTACGTAGAAATAGTATTCTTGTTTATTTTGATGATCCACGGCATAGAAGAAAGAGTTCGGAAATTACTAAATATGGGACCGTAGAGGTGGATTTAATCGTCAAAAAAGAAGATTTGATTGAGTATCGAGAAGCAAAAGAATTTAGTCCGAAATACCAAATGAAAGTGGATCGATTTTTTATTCCTGAAGAGGTGCCCCTGGGTATGTGTGTTGTGTGCTTGTGTGTGGTGTATGTGGTTGTGATGTGTGTGTTGTGCTTAGGTTAGGACTTACAGGCCCATGCCACAAAAAAAAAGCCATCTCTTTTCTCTTGGCCATGGTTTTTAAATGAGAATTATCAAGAAATTGGATAATTCCACACTTCTTTAACATTCGGAACATGGACATCAAGGCTATGCTTCTACTTAACTTAGGAAATGAAGGAAACTTCATTCTTCTCATATAACTCGAAACACAAGCTAATACCCTATAGTTCATCAAAATAAAAATAGACTAACACTCTATTTTTCATGAATAAAATTCAGGAAACGGTTGAAATGCCTTCTTTCATTTTGAACATGTTTAATAAGACATGCTTCACAAAATACAGAAATAACCCAACACATTATTTCTATACATAACAGAAGAGTTCAACTGATAACTCTCTGTTTTAAAATTAATATATCTATACAGAGAACAAATACTCCATATTTAAACAAGATAAAATGGAGTATAATTCCATATTTCTGGGTAACTCGGGTTCCCACCGATGGTGGGACTCACCTGATACTCAGGTGCTCACCCGATAAGGGGACCCACCCGATGGTAAGGACCCCACTCGATCACAGGAGCTATTTTTATATTCTCCTCTTTTATCAAACAAATCTTTTTGCAATCTCTTTGTATAAATTCAGATATTGTAAAAAATGTATTTATATTTGAAGTTGTAAATAAAATGATATGAATGAAATCTCTCGTTGATATTTCTTTATATTTTTTTTGCGAGTACATATATTTGTGATATTTTCTTTAAATAATGTGATTCAGAACGACCTAATAAGATACCCCGTCTAGACAGGAATATATGACAAAGGTGGCAGGAGTGTTAGAGTATTTCTATCGATTGGTCGGAATTATTCGTAATAAAATATTGACTATAATTGATGAGGTCTAATCAATAAAATTTTCATTTGTCTGAGATCTAGGCATAATTAGCAATCCATTCATCCAGAAAAGCGTCTTACACTCAATCTAAGAGAGCCGTTTTCATGTTCCAATTGAATACTTTCCTTTTATGATCAAATGAGAAGTTTATTCCCCAGAATGTATCATTATTTTTGGCCTAATTCGCAGATGATTGATTCAACCTTTGATATAAAAGATAGAGCTTGGTTCTATTTCATCTTTTCAACAATTTTTCCTAAGACAATAGGATATAATTAATGGTAAGTATTTATGCTTATCGGGAGTCGTGAATCTTAGGATTTTCTGGTCAAAGTTTTAAACCTCTAAACTTGTTTTGTTTATACTCTTCCTTTATTTTAACAACATGATTGTTAGAGGTCCTAAAAAAGATAAACAATGAGATTGATCCATACGACCATATAGTAATCAGTCTAGCTATGAAGAGTAAGAATTTCGGTACGAGAAGATCTATCCAGCTTTGAGGAACTTGAAGAGAAGTGTGGATGACATAGAAGATGTTATTCGGTCTGCTTTTGCTTATTTTATTTATGTTGTTGGTTTATATGGTCGGTCCTTTTGTAGTTCGTTAAATCTTTTTTTCTGAAATTTTAATATATTTTTTAATGAAATTTTAATATACATACATACATATATACATACATAGAGAGAGAGAGAGAGAGACTTTTGGGCTGGGGATGGCTTGGTTGGGAGGCTAATTAACTCATCCTTTTCTTAGATATCAAATATTGCCAAAACAACCCATTTTGTGAACCGACCTGTAACCCTCATCTAAGCACATCCACGCACAAGCACACCAACGCACATGCACGGGACCCACGAATTTGTCTCCACAGCGTTAATTTATGGTCACTTTTCCTCTCGAGGTTTAAACCCCGTACTCTCTAGGAGGGGATGCGCATAACAACCGAGCTATTTTTTTGGTTTAATTTCACATAATCATCCTCTTTATCTACAAACTCTTTTCTAATTTCACCAAATGATCTTCAAATTTCTTTCCCAAAGCATCATATTTTTCACAAATCAACAACCATCTCGCAGCTCGCATCATTCCTCAGCCATCCTGTACCCCGTTGTGACCTCGTGTCCGATATGAAGAGATCATATTTCCCTGAAAGAGATGTTCTCAGCCTGTTCAGGTTATTTCGATCAAAATACCGTGCATCCAAACATGCGCATTCTCAGGATTGCCGTATTTCATAGGATAATACAAACATGAAACATATCCAAAACATAATTTTCCTTTTCTTTCAATTGTATGGACAAATTTAAGGTTGTTATCTGTAATGTTTCTAACCAGACGCACAGTAGAATATAAATGTAAGACAAAAGTATAAACAAAAACCATAATGTCTCAGCTCGATTCAACCAAACTACATCTTGATCTGATACGCGATAAGGAGTTGAAACCAAAACAATTTTGTTTTTCCTGTGGATTCAAGTAAATCAATATGTACATAAATGTAAGACAAAAGTATAAACAAAAACCCCTCTAAATTCATAATGTTTAGTGTTTCTTTCAGATATACATTGTTTTAGATGCATTATGTTGCTGCACAACAAGCACAGAGCCGTGTAACATGAAATCCGAAGAGGCTAGCAGATCCCCGATCTCTCCGAGCTCCTTGCATTCCTGCCACATGCTCAAACCCTCCGTCAGATGCGCCGTGTGCCCTTGTCTTTGTCTCCCGACTATGAACAACGAGTACATCGCCTGCATCGTAGCTAATGCTGCCACCATGTCTGACGAGTTCGCTACAACCTGCTCTACATATGTGATCATCCCCGTCGCCAAAAACCTACAATCAGTAGTAATCAGCGTAGTTTCAGAAAGATGGATGATAGAAATATAAATGTTACCGAACAAAATGAAGATGGATTGTTCAGATAACAGATAGAACCGATATTAGAATTGTATTGCTGAAAACTTACGTGTTATGAAAGTCGGCCATGAATTCTTCATCTGGACTGTCTGCGACGGCCTCCTCCTCCTCCTCCAGCTGAATCAACACGTCACCACTTCGATGGCTATTTGTGGACCCCATCCTGGAAACTATGCTGTTCCTGCCGAACGCGGACATGAATCGCACAACCGTGACACTGACACTTGGATGCATCGCTATCCTGCTCCCATACGCGACCGCTTCCCGATCATCAGCGCCGCCGAGAAACAACACCACGACCTCATACAATGCCTGCTTGTCACCCGTTGGTGATGCCGCTTGCACCGAGTTAGCCGTACCCCCAACTGAACCGCCTCCCCTGCCGCTCAATCCTCTATCAACCAAAATCCCCACCGTGCACGGGGCCGATCGAAGCACATTTGCATTAAACTCTCGGATTCCTTCTTTTGCCTTCCCCATTCTCCCGTCAAATCGCTGTTTACGGTGATATGGAACAATGATCAGGGACGCACGTATGTCTTGTGCTCCATTACAAAGGTTTTCGTGCATGTTAGCAAAGCGGGATATGGCAGTGAGCTGGTGGAGCATGATGCCTGTCTCGAGTTTGAACGTATCGACGGTTGCATTGACCTGCCTGACATTTTGGCCATGAATGTCGTGACTATAATTCTCTTCGATCTGGTTGTAGAGCATAGGGGTGGTCATGCTGTCGTTGAATTCAATTAGGTGCATGAGGTAGGGGGTGAACGGGGTGCGGTCCATGCCGCTGGAGATTTGCATGAGGTCGAGGAGTGTGGGGAGGTCGTGTGGGGAGTGGATGCACGTCATGATGCGTAGTTCCTTATGGAGGTCGAGCCACTCGAGTCCGCTCGACTGGTATTTGACGGCACGCCGTTCGCGCCACACGATGTAGGCGGCAGCGGGGCCCGCGGTCATGCTGTTGAAGAGCATGCTGATGAGGAGCGCCTGGTTGACTTCTTCGCCCCATATCTGTTGTCGAAAATGCAAACGATACGTCGATCCTAAGACTCATTAAACCGAATTAATTGCGCATTTTGTGAAGCGTAGTCGAGCCGGGAGAATGTCTTACCCCATGCCTGGTTCCAAGGGCAATAAGAATGAGTTCCACATGCCCTTTAACATTCAGCAAGAACCCTAGCACCATCCCTTCCTTCACCTGCATCCCCAAAGCCCTAGAAGCCACAACTGTGCTCACAACTTTTCCCAGGGTCCCTAGTATAACAAGCGTCGCCACCATTTCCAACACCTTGCTATCGCCCAACATGAACAAATCCGTCTGAACACCCGCATACCCAAAATATACCGGCAGCACGAAGGTATTCACCGGTGATGTCAGTTTGCTAGTGACCGTCCTTGCAGCCGGGCCCACCCTCGGAAATGCCGCCCCTAATATAAACCCAACAATCATGCTCTGAAACCCGAGACTATCCATCACCGCCGCTATGACGATCACCAACATTAGTATAGCCCATAGCACCTCGTCCAGGATCACCTGTTATAAAAATAAATAGGGAGATGTTAATTCCTTTTAGATAATTATTTTATTTTCGTGGGTGCAACAGGCGGAATAAACTATAGTCGGAATAAACTATAGTCGAATCTCATTGTAAATGGTAGAAAATATGGTTGTTCTACTTGTCGTTTCTTGTTCATTCGATTGATCATCTGCACGACACCCCTTAGGCCAGCCGCGCCAATGCCGACTAGCACCAGTCCCCCGATTCCATTCACGATGGTATCTGAAGAAGACATGTTTTGTGCTCCCTCCGGCGTCAGAAATAGCACAAAAAACGAGATGATAGTGAGAAAAGCGGCATCATTTATTAGAGACGCAGCTATCCCGATCCGACCAACTCCGGACATGGTCAACTTAAGCTCGGTCATCATCCGGATGAGCATCGGGGAGGACGAGTTTGAGAGTAGGATGATGAGAATGAGCATAAGCACGCCCCTTCTTCCTTTGACGTTGACTGTTTGATATAGAATTGGGCCCTCAATGATGGCGACTAGAGTGCTTGTGATGAGAGTGGCGAAGTTGATGAAGGAAGCGATGCGGAATGAGCGTCGGAGGAAATTAAAGTCCATCTCTAAGCCGATTAGGAACATGAAGAAGCTGCTGCCCATTGTGGCCATGTTTATGAGGTGGTCGTCGTCGTTGAGATTGTATAACTGGAAGTGAACTGCATGGCTCATAAACGTCCGACCAAAAAACAGTCCGGCCTGCACGAAACATAACACATTAAACATTGAAGCAATTACGAAAAGATCATCGAAACATCTTAAGAGACGAAGCTGCATATATACCGCCATCTGAGAAACGATGGTAGGTTGCCCTAATCGCTTGAGGAAGAGGTGGAAGAAGCGGGAGAGGCCGACGAGGATCAACATTTCGAGGGTTATGAAAACCATTTCATCAAACCGGGGCTCCAACGTTATTTTTTTGCAGAGAGGGTTGTCTGCATTAGTACTCATTGTTTTGTCGATTCCGTTTCCCGTTTCCCTTTTCCCTTGTTAGATTAGCAAATGTTTTCTTGCAAATTTGAAGAAGAAGAAAGAAGAAAATGAGCTGTGATGTAGATTATGTTTCTTTGCATTTTATGCTGGTAATTTTGTGTGGTGGTTAATTGGTTAAAGAATTGACAGGGAAGTTAGTTAAGGTTTAGAGCTGTACCTTGTGAGTTTGAGCCAACATTTGAGTGTGAAGAAAACCTAATTTTGGCCCTTTGGCCCCATCTGTTAATGGCCTACTAATATAGGCAAATGGTAACGCTTTTCTGTTTGAGTACTTGAAGGCTTGCATTCAGGAGAAATTATTCGGTGTGTCGGATATAATACAGCCAGAGACAGAAGGTGAGAGAAATGGGAGAGTTTCAGACAGCCTGTGGGGCCCACGTTTCTATTTACAATGGCTATCCCAACAAGTGTTAAATGCTGATTGGCTCCATGTTGGATATTTTCGATGTGGGGGCAATGTTGCTTGGCTGCCTGTTTGCGTTTCATTACTAAACTTTAATAAATGCTGCTGTTGTTAACACCATGATTAAATAAAAAGAAAAACGTGTTAGATGTTAATGAATTTATTTAGCATGGTCGACTCATGAATGATCTACAGACGAATCATTTGTTCATGTTGAGGTTTAAATTATAATAAACTGGGTGTGTGTGTTAGCCCACTGGTTGGGCGATAGGAGGTTGGGCAATGATCTACTCTTTCGACTAAATAACTCTATTTGGTTGCAAATGGATCGACGAAACAGAGTACCATGGAATAAGTTTATTTCGCCGTGAATTGCTTGTTATTTCGTCACATACTTTGCGACAAAATTGTCGATTTTCAGACAAACTATAGGTTAATTTGTCGCTTCTGAAGTGACGAAATAGGTTATGCCGTCGTTATGTTTCGATGAAATAACCTATAATGCATTACAGAAAATCTGTTCTTGGCAGCAATGAGAGCCTGAGGAGGTGGAGGTGCGCGGCGGTGGAGGAAAAGAGCTCGAGGAGGCGGAGGAGAGCTCACGGATGTGGAAGAGGCGCGCGGCGGAGGAAGAGATTTTGGGGAGGTAGGGTTCTTGAGAAATATATGGGGATTTAGGGGGGAAATAGGATCAACCAAGAGGGGTTGGGGGTTCTTTTATCGTGACACCTATTTCTTCAAGCGCAAAACTGACGGAATATGTGATGGTCGAGCAAAAATAGTTGACAGCAACCATGGCTCTATTTCCTCGCATTACTTGTCTATTTTTTCCCAAATAATTGCGGCGAAATAGGTGATGCAACAAAAGTGACCATATTTTCTTGTAGTGCGAGAAAAGACAAAATATATAACAAGCATAGACGCTTAGCAATCGAGTTAAGTCAAGAACCAAATTTTTTTCTCATATCAACTTATTATCAATCGGGCATAGACGCTTAGCTCCTGCTCGGTTCATAAACGTAATTCGATAAAAAGAATAAATTACTCCTGAGGGAGTATAAAATAACCATTGTCGCGTACACGGATTTCTTTTGGACGATGATACTTGTATTCACTTATCACCATAAAATTCATAAAGAGAATATTCATTGAATTCATAAGCAGATATGATGGAGGTCCTTTTCGGGTCTCCGTCAGATGTTGCCTTCCGTTGATCTCCTGGTGGATTTTGGTGGTGATCTTCTGTTGCGTGTGGGTCTCAATGGGTTTTGAGGAGATTGGTGATTTAAGAAGTTTAGCGCCGAATACCTGCAAAGAAGTCCCGGGATGGTTTGGTACCACCGAGGACCCTCCGACGATTAAGTTAGTACTAGATCCGAGCAGAGTAACGGCTAAGTGGAATAAAAATGGCTTACTTGACCCCTCTATGATGGCGGTTTATATAGTGGCGGTAGTACGCAGCAGCAGACCCGAAGATCTCGCCGGCAGTTACGCCCTCTGACGTCACGCCCGCGTAAAGAGCGGATTGCCCATTAATGGGGATCGTGATGGCGTGGAACGTGGGACGTTGCTGGCGGAGAATCTGCGCATGGCGAGATTTGCGGAGCGGCGGTTACGCCTGTAAGTGGCGGAGTTTGGTCGGAGGACGAGGAAGATGGCCTCGGTTGGGGAGCTCGGGGACGACTGAGAGGGCCGAGGAGTCTTAGTCCTGTGGCTGTTCGGGGCGAGCTGAGAGGCCGAGGAGGCCAATTTCCAGGGGGCTCTGAGGCGAGCCAGCTTGTGCTTGCAGGTCGGGTACATGGGTGGTCTGGTCGGCCCCTGTGTGCCCTTTCTTCTGAGTTCTAGGACACGTCATCTGCCACGTGTCCTGATCTTGGAGATCCCCAATATCGAGCATCATCATTAGCCCCCCACTCTTGTCCCGACCAGCTAGCAGGTCGGGTCGGGAGTGGACTGCCAGGTCGCCCGGTGTGAGCTCCCTTTTAAAGTTTCGTCGGGACGCGTCCCCAGGGCGTCAGCCGTCCTTTCTGTCAGCGAATCAGGGCGAGATTTCTGCATTTAAGGAGGGTACGCTGGTTCGTGCATTTTGCCACTGAAGCGACGGTCCACGTGTCGAGCGTTGGTTGGCTGACACGATGTATGCAGGCCTGTGGCGTCTGATGGGATGCGGCCCGGTGTGGGAACGACACGTGGAGCAATCGGAGCCGTTGGACCCGAGGAGACGTTTTGGCGGGAGATGAAGGGCGCCGTTGGATGAGATATTTTGCGGCGATAAGTAGGGATGGGGCCTGCTCCAGGACCCCTGCTCCTTCATATTTCCTCTCTTCTAAGTCTCGGCTGCTCGGCGTTCTTCCCCTTTTGAATACATGGTTCGTTCCCACTCTTTGGGTTGCTCACGCCAGAGGGAGGCTAGTGGCGCGGCCGAGCCCCTGGCTGGCTCATGTCCCGTGCCGGATGTTCTGCCGGCGATAGGGCCGTCTGCTTTGTTGATGGCTCCTGGTGGTTGTTCCGGCGGCGGCCAGAGACGTCCACGGTTATCCGAGCCCCAGATTGGGGACAGAGGGGAGGGCGAGGACGGGGGCCCTCTTAAGAGAAAAAGGACAATTTCTCGCGCGTCGTCGTCGAGGGTCCCTGAGGGGATTTCCGTGCAGGAGGGCGGCGCCATCTTCACGGTTCCGTTTGGGCTTTCCTTTGCTGCCGGCCTGCTCGCCGGGATGGAGGAGTCGGCTGGGGGAAAGCTTCCGCATGGTTCCCTGAGGGCCCAACTGGAGGCCATGGCCTAAGGGGCGGTCCAGGTACGAACTCCTCTACGCGTAGTTTTTCTGGTATTCCTTTCTTTGGCTCGAGCGCCTTCCAGTTTCTTATCCGCTTTCCGTCAGGTCCTTCAACACTGCGCCCTTGCCACTCGTATGGAGGCCGAGGGGGCGTTCCACGCACCGAGGCCAGTAGAAGCGTTTCCCTCGGAGGTCGAGGTTTTGAGGCGTGACCTGCGCCTGAGAGGGCAAGGGCCGACGTCCTGGCAGCCCGTGCGGAGGCTGCAGAACTTTCCAATTCAGCGAACCGGGGTGTCCATCGTCGCCTGAGTGCGTCCCTCCGGGTCGCCGATAGGAAGCTGGCAGATCTGGCCGAACGCTTCGCAGCCATGGAGAAGGAGAGGGATGCCAGCAGAGGAGATGCTGAGGCGGCGCTTCTGGAGGCTCAGACCGCCGAGGTTCGGGCTAAGAAAGCTGTGGCCGATTATAAGGTGTCAGAGCAGTTTTACGCCGAGCTCGGGGAGTATTCTGCCGTCGCGTGGAATAAGGCCCTGGACGCCGTGAAGAAGCAGCTTCCCGAGTTCTCCGATGGCGAGCTCCGTGCTCGGGTTCCGCTCTCGGTGGCGAGGCCTCCGGTGGAAGATGGCGAAGGGAGCGGGGCGTGGCCCTGGTGGCGAAATCTCCGGTGGTAAAGCCCCCGGCAGGCCGTGATGCCAGCGATGAGGGGACCGAAGTAAGCCTCCGGGCAGTTTGTAAGGCTGGGGAGCCCAGGATACCCTTTGTAAAAACTTTGCCTTTGGTAATAAAAGAAAACTCTTGTTTCATCGGTTTGCATTTTATCTTCTGTGTATGAAGAATGTTTGTAAAATATCTCCGCTTGTACTGTTGGGTCAGCTATCTGTCTAGCGATCGTTCGTCGAGTTGATTTCGATCACTTGCCAAGCGCTGCATCTCCATGGCCCCGAAGTCAAGCCGGGAGGCGGGATCGCTTAGACTTCGATAGACTTGTTGCCCCTTTTTTGGGGCCTCGGGTCCTCTGCGTTGGTGGGGCTGTAAGAAGCCCACTAAGGATGACCGGGCAGTGAAGCTGCACGGTCACCTCCTGGCGAGGGCTTTGATCTCTAGCGTCGTGGGCAGGCAACTACCAGCCTGGGATGACCGAGCGGGGCGGCCGCTCGGATTCCTCTTGCGAGGGCTTCGATCCCTGGCGTCATGGGTAGGGAGCTACCAGCCGGAGATGACCGAGCAGGGTAGCTGCTCGGTTGCCTCTTGCGAGGACTCGACTGCCTCTGGGAGGACTTTGGTCCTCAGCGTTGGAGGGGCTGTAAGAAGCCCGCTAAGGATGATCGGGCAGTGAAGCTGCGCGGTCGCCTCTTGGCGAGGGCTTTGATCTCTGGCGTCGCGGGTAGGCAACTACCAGCCTGGGATGACCGAGCGGGGCAGCCGCTCGGATGTCTCTTGCGAGGGCTTCGATCCCTGGCGTCATGGGTAGGGAGCTACCAGCCGGAGATGACCGAGCAGGGTAGCTGGTCGGTTGCCTTTTGCGAGGGCTTTGATCCTTAGTGTTGGAGGGGCTGCAAGAAGCCCACTAAGGATGACCGGGCAGTGAAACTGCGCGGTTGCCTCTTGGCGAGGGCTTGGATCTCTGGTGTCGTCGGTAGGCAACTACCATCCTGGGATGAAGGAGCGGGGTAGCCGCTTGGGTGCCTCTTGCGAGGGCTTCGATCTCTGGCGTCATGGGTAGGGAGCTACCAGCCGGAGATGACCGAGCAGGGTAGCTGCTCGGTTGCCTCTTGCGAGGGCTTTGATCCTTCAGGACGGGGACCGAGTAGGGTTACTGCCTAGTGCCTCTTGGCGATGACTTTGATCCCTTTCGGTTGCGGTAGGAAGCTACCAGCCGGGGATAGCCGAGCAAGGACTCGACTGCCTCTGGGAGGACTTTGGTCCTTAACGCGGGAAGGGCTGTAAGAAGCCTACCAAGGACCCTTGGCCGGACAGGGTTTCTGCCGGTGCTTCTTGGCGAGGGCTTTTGTCCTGAAGGATAGCCGAGCGAGAGATCCTCGGGCTCGACTGCCTCTGGGAGGGCTTTGTGATCCCTGTCGGTCGTGGTAGGAAGCTACCAGCCGGGGATAGCCAAGCAGGGTAGCTGCTGAGCTGCCTCTAAGGAGGGCTTTGGATCGCAAAGACAAAACTTTATTCGCAATGTTTTGACGCTTCTTTATTCGAATGGAAAGGATTTCCGGAAAGCGTTTACATCGTCTTTATGAAAGGAGGGGTACACACTTGTTGGCCTTGGCCTCATTGGTATAGCTTGAGCTTCTCGGCGTTGTAAGGCCGCGGGAGCTTGCGCCCGTCCGCATCTTGCACGCGATAGGCCCCGCCGGGGAGCACCTCAGAGACGAGGAAGGGACCGTCCCACCTCAGGGAGAACTTGTGTAGCCTGCCTTGATCGACGAACTCGTTTCGTCGTAGGACCAGATCCCCGGTCTGGAAGGAGCGGTGCTTGACCCGAGCGTTGTAGTATCGGGCCGTTTGCTGCTGATAAGCGGCGACTCTGATCTGGGCTCGGTCTCTCTTCTCCAACAAGATGTCCAGGTTGGTTCGTAGCGCCGAGGTATTCGCATCATCGTCGAAGTGCTTGACCCGATGACTGGGTAGCCCGATCTCCGCTGGGACCATCGTCTCGGTCCCGTAGCAGAGACTGAAGGGGGTTTCCTCGGTGGGGGTCTTCTTTGACGTGCGCAGGGCCCATAAGACCCGGGGTAATTCTTCGACCCAACTGCCTTATCGCCCTTCCAGGCGGGTTCGGAGACCCCGTAGGACGTCTCGGTTAGCGACTTCGGCCTGCCTATTGCATTGGGGATGCGCGACCGCGGCGAACTTCATGAGGATATGGTATTCTTTGCAGAAGTCCTTCACTTTCTCATTCTCGAAGTTCGTCCCGTGGTCGGTGATGATACATCTCGGGATGCTGAACCGGAGTATCAGATTGTATTGCAGGAACTTGATGGTAGTGGTGGCGTCTGGTTTTCTGATAGGGATGGCCTCGATCCACTTGGTGAAGTAGTCTACTGCGATGAGGACGTATTTATGCCCGCCCGTACCGGTTGGGAACTGGCCGATCATGTCCAATCCCTACTGGGCGAACGACCATGGGGATGTTAGGGCGGTCAGCTCGGTAGCGGGGAGGCGAGGGATGCTGCCGTGGAGCTGGTAACTCTTGCATCTTCTGACTAGCTTCTGGGCGTCCTCATGAATAGTGGGCCAGTAGTACCCCTGGAGCAACGCCTTTTGGATCGGGGTTCGGGCCCCTTGGTGCGCACCGCCAACCCCTTCATGGATTTCCCGGAGGACGTAGTCGGCTTCATGGGGGTCAACGCATCGGAGCAGGGGTTGAGTGAAGGAATTTTTGTAAAGATTTCCATTGCTCTAGATGAAGTGGCGTGCTTTGGCCCGGAGGCGGCGGGTGCCCCCCCGGTCATCCGGGAG
Source organism: Agapanthus africanus (assembly GCA_030015575.1). NCBI lineage: Eukaryota > Viridiplantae > Streptophyta > Magnoliopsida > Asparagales > Amaryllidaceae > Agapanthus > Agapanthus africanus. The sequence continues at coordinate 53,657,172 of CM057339.1, forward strand.
CGCACCGTCCTTCAGGAATTCCACGAGGGGCTTCCTCCAATCTTAGTCGCCTTCTTGCGCCACATACACGTGGAGCGGGGCTGCTCCGTCTTCCACACTGAGCTGAGGCAAGGTTTCGAAGAGGATTGACCGCTTATTGTTGGCCGAGTATGATGAAGCCAGCTTGCTCAAGGCGTCGGTTTGGGCATTCAGCTGCCTGGGTATTTGTTCTATTTAGACTTCTTCGAAGTTTCTCCGGAGTTTCCTCACCTCGTCCAGGTATTTCACCATCAGAGGCTCCCGAGCTTCAAAGTGGCCAGTCACTTGTTCGACAACAAGGGCCGAGTCGCCGCGGATTTGAATTATCTTCAGCCTCAGCCCGGCGGCCATGCGCAGTCCGGCCAGGAGGGCCTCGTACTCTGCCGCGTTATTCGAGGCCTTGAAACCGAGCTTCAGAAAGTACTCCATTTCCGCTTCGTTCGGGCCCCGGATAATGAGGCCGGCACCACACTCTTCTTCGGTTGAACATCCGTCGACGTAGATGATCCACTCAGGAACCGAGCCAGGCCTCCCCGCGACGGGACACTGAGTCGCGGGGGGCGGCGTGGACTCCGGTTCCTTGAGGGGGATGGTGCATTCAACGATGAAGTCAGCCAGGGCTTGTGCTTTGATGGCCTGCCTCGGGCGATATTTCACATCAAACTGGAATAGCTCCCACTTCCATTTTTCTAAGCGGCCCGAGGATTCTGGTGACGCAAGAATGGCCCCCAACGGGCGCTCGGTAAGGACGATGATGGTGTGTGCTTGGAAGTAGTGCCCCAGCTTCCTTGAGGCCACCACGAGGGCTAAGACAATCTTCTCTATGGCTGGGTACCTCGTTTCCGCGTCCTTAAATATGTGGCTCACATAGTACACCGGCTTCTGCGCTCCCTCGACCTCCCGGATGAGCACCGAGCCTGCTGCTTGATCGGATACCGCCAGATACAGCGACAACTCATCTCCTTCGACGGGTCGGGTGAGCAGTGGTGGCGTCGCGAGGTGCTTCTTTAATTGGTCGAAGGCGGCTTGGCACTCCTCCGACAATTCGAACCTCGGGATCTTTCTCAGGGTCTTAAAGAATGGGAGGCATTTCTCTCCTGACCTGTACATGAAGCGGCTCAGAGCGGCGACTCATCCTGTGAGCCGCATGATCTCGACGTTGGTTTTGGGCACGGCCATATTGAGGATAGCGTCGATTTTCTCTGGGTTGGCTTCGATTCCACGGTGAGTGACCATGAACCCGAGGAACTTTCCCCCGGTGACTCCGAATGCGCACTTGGCGGGGTTCAGCTTCATCTTGAACTTGCGGAGCACTTCGAAGGCCTCGCCCAGATCCCGAGCGTGGTCTGCCGTCGAGACGGATTTGACGAGCATATCGTCAACGTAGACCTCCATATTCCTGCCGATCTGTGGCTTGAACATTCGATTGACCAACCACTGGTACGTGGTCCCGACGTTCTTAAGGCCGAAGGGCATCACCTTATAGCAATATACCCCCCGGTCCGTTGTGAATGCGGTGAGATTTTCATCTTCCGGATTCATACGGATCTGGTTGTAGCCGGAGAAAGCATCCATGAAGCTCAACAGCTCGTGGCCGGCTGAGCTGTCGACGAGCTGATCTATCCGAGGGAGCGGATAGTTGTTCTTGGGGCAGGCGTTGTTGAGGTCGATGAAGTCGACGCATATGCGCCACTTCTCGCTTGACTTTTTAACCAGAACTACGTTTGCCAGCCACTCCGAGTACATTCCGGATGAAGTTGGCGGCGAGAAGTCGATCAATCTCATCTTCGATAGCCTTCTGTTTGACTGGGGCGAAGCTCCGTTTTTTCTGTCTGACGGGTCGGGCCGTAAGATCAACTCCGAGCTTGTGAGAAATGATTTTGGGGTCGATCCCGGGCATGTCGGCGGGTGCCCAGGCGAATACGTCGGAGTTATTTCTGAGGAAGCTGACCAGGTCGTCTCGCCGAGCCCCTGTCAGGAGTGATCCGACCTGGACGGTTTTTTCATTGTCTCCTTCGGTGAGGGTACCTCGATCAGTGGTTCGACCGGCGTTCCCCGGACCTCCTTCTGCTCGTCTCGGGTGTCTAAAGAACCCTGGATGTCATCTTTTCCTTCAGCGTCGTCAGTCGGTTGCTCGGATGAAGATGTTTCGGTAAGGCATACCTTCGCGATTCACCAGTTTCCGTAGACTCGACCTGTTCCTCCCTGATCGAGAGGGAAATTCATCGCCAGGTAGTAAGTCAATATCTGGGCCTGGAGTGAGTTGAGTGTCGGGCGGCCGAGGAGGACGTTGTAGGCAGATGGGACCTTTGCTACGATGAAGTCCACAGGCAACGTACGGGTGCGGCCGGGCTCACCGATGTTGAACTGCAGGGTGACCACCACTTGCGTGGGAATGGAGTGGTTGGTGAACCCTGACAGGATGTGTGAGGTTGGCCTCAGGTCCGCTGGGGCGAGCCCCATACGCAGGAAGCAGTTGTGGAAGAGGATGTCTGCCGAGCTGCCCGAGTCGATAAGTATCCGGTGGACCTCGTACCGGTGGATCCGGGCTGTGATCACCAGAGGGTCGTTGTGGGGCATGGAGATGCCGTGGAGGTCTCCGTTGCCAAAGGTGATAGGCTTGTGGCCCCTGGCCCTTTTGCTCGGGTGGTCGCCAGAGTCTATGAAACGGCAGCCAGCGGGGGAGCCGACGATATTCGGTGAGGGCTCGCCCGCGCCTCCGTTGAGAGGGAGGCGACAGCGGGTGTTTGGATCTTCAGGGGGATCGGTTTCCATGTGGACGGAGATCGGAAGGCCAACTTTGTGTTTTGTGGAGTAGCTTCCCACGGACGGCGCCAACTGATAGAGGTCCTTTTCAGGTCTCCGTCAAATGTTGTCTTCCGTTGATCTCCCGGTGGATTTTGGTGGTGATCTTTTGTTGCGTGTGGGTCTCAATGGGTTTTGAGGAGATTGGTGATTTGAAGAGTTTAGCGCCGAGTACCTGCAAAGAAGTCCCGGGGTGGTTTGGTACCATCGAGGACCCTCCGACGATCAAGTTAGTACTAGATCCGAGCAGAGTAACGGCTAAGTGGAATAAAAATGGCTTACTTGACCCTTCTGTGATGGGGGTTTATATAGTGGCGGTAGTACGCAGCAGCAGGCCCGAAGATCTCGCCGGCAGTTACGCCCTCCGACGTCACGCCCGCGTAAAGAGCGGATCGCCCATTAATGGGGATCGTGATGGCGTGGAACGCGGGACGTTGCTGGCGGAGAATCTGCGCATGGCGAGATTTGCGGAGCGGCGGTTACGCCTGTGAGTGGCGGAGTTTGGTCGGAGGACGAGGAAGATGGCCTCGGTTGGGGAGCTCGGGGACGACCGAGAGGGCCGAGGAGTCTTGGTCCTGTGGCTGTTCGGGGCGAGCTGAGAGGCCGAGGAGGCCAATTTCCAGGGGGCTCTGAGGCGAGCCAGCTTGTGCTTGCAGGTCGGGTACACGGGTGGTCTGGTCGGCCTCTGTATGCCCTTTCTTCTGAGTTCTAGAACACGTCATCTGCCACGTGTCCTGATATTAAAGATCCCCAATATCGAGCATCATCAAGATATGAAGAGGGTAATTCATTATTCAAATGTTGCAAACCATTATTGACAAACTTGAAGAAACTAATAAGAACCATAAATAGAATCAATGCATGCCTACTTGTAGTTGAAATGGATTCGGTTACATTGTCCCTTTCACATCCGACCCGAAACGGCCGCAGCTTCGGGTAATATAGAAAAAGATAAAGCTTGATCGCTCTTAAACTTTAGTTTATTCTACATCCATAATAAATGAGCAGAAGCAGCTAATATATCATCTCCAACATCTAAAAGTAGAGTGGAATCATCCCACACAATTTTCTATTTAGGGTAAAGAGTTCCATATCTTACGCAAACCTCGAAGTATAACAAAAAACGACAGAGAGAAGACAGAACACTGAGATTATTGAGGTTATACTATAATGCCAACCATAATCTCACATGCAGCCAAAATCTCACATGAATGAAGACGACCTTAACTCTTTCAAGGATTGCACAAAATTCCATACCGAAAACTTAAACTATGTAAGGTATATATAGTATTAGATGTAGATATTTGCGTCTCTGATGATACTCATAAGTGGGAATTTCTTAGATCACGACATGTAGCAGATGACGTGCCATCCACGTAAACCCATTAGATTCCTGGGGTTACGGAGATGGAATAAATATGATGTATTGGGGACATTTCTCAGCACCTCGCCTCCGAGATTGCACCTGACTTTTTAGAAAACTTCCCTGGAGTACGTTCCCTCTTCGCCTGACCACCAGCCGTTGCCCGTCTCCGAGCAATCATAGAGTTGAGCTTCCTTAGCTTCCTAGCTCGTCTCCGAGCTATTCTATTGATGAGCTTCCTCAGCTCGCTAGCTCGTCTCCGAGCTATCCTATAGCCGAGCTTCCTCAGCCTTCCCGTTCGTTTCCGAGCTGTCACAGAGCTGAGCTTCCTCAGCCTTTCCGTTCGTCTCCGAGCTGTCACAGAGATGAGCTTCCTCAGCCTCCTCGCTCGTCTCCGAGCTATCACTCCGAGCCATCACAGAACTGAGCTTTCTCAGCCTTCTTGCTTGCCTCCGATCTGTCACAGAGTTGAGCTTCCTCAGCTTCTCCGTCTGGCCGGGAGCATGGAGCACGAGCGCCCCCGTAACGGCTCCATGCATCTTGCCACGACGAGATCTTCGCCGCTCCATGTCCCGCATCCCATGCTAGCGTATCTCGCCATTAATGGGCATATCCCGCCATCAACGCGAACGTGACGCAGAGACGTAACAGACAGCGAGAATATCGTATCGGCTCGCTCCATGCGACCGGTATATAAACCCTTCCTCTAGATGATTCAGATATCTGGAATTTATTCTAACACGCCGCTACTTTGCCGTAATTATTTCTCGGTACTTACTTGATCGTCGAGGGGTCCTACGGTGGTTTCCCACCCCGGGACTTCTCTTGCAGGTAGCTCAGCATAACCAACAACCCATTGAGATCCATACGCTCAACTCTCATACCAAAGCTCAACCGTTCTGCCCCACGGCAGGAAGATCGACGGAGGACAACATCTAAGAGAGATTTCGACATCCATCAGTTAGCGCCGTCTGTGGGAACGCGAAGCTTTTCCACCCAAAAAGTTGATCTTCCGCCTTCGATTCAATGGCCAGCGATAATCGGAACGATCCCAGCACGAGCCGTCCGGTCCTTCACAACAGAGGCGGGAGCGGTTCTATTCCATCTCCCATCATCGTCGATGCCTTATCTGCACGGATCGACAGGCTCACCATGATAGTGGACGCGCTCGCTCGTGTTCAAGCGGCTGGCAATGCCCGCCAAACCGCTGTCCCCACTCCCTGGAACGACGGCATGCGTGGGGAGACGGAGGGGCACATTCAGGCCTTCGATCTCGCTCACGCCCCTCTCGATGTCATCGAACACCGGCGTGCCGATTTCGGCAGTCACGACCCCCACATGAGAAATGATTCCATGACTTGTTGGGCGCCATATTGTTCGACACCGAGATCTCAGAAGAGACCAGGCTATCGCTCCAACGCCCGCCGTGCTCTCTCGCCTCCTGAGGAGACATCGGTCAGGTCGCCTAATTTCAGGTGAGACCGAAGTCCCTATACCCATCGAGGTCGCGCACGTGGCGCACCTTGGGACCAACCACGAAGGGTTCCCCCTGAGGACCTGAGGAACGTGATCGAGCGAAGCCGAAACCGCTCCATCGCGCAAGCCCGAAGCAGGGACAGTAGGCGCTCCGATTACGGAGAATTCTTGGGGTAGCATTAGCGAATCGAGGTTCTCGAGAAGAAAATTTAAGACATGTAGCACGCTACCCGTTCGGCCGGAGGAGTTGCAAAGTACTCCGCAGATTCGCTCACGAGGCCTTTTATGGAGTAGTTACTAGGTGAGCGGGTCTCGTCTCGGAACAAACGTCCAAGGTGGCCCTCTTTGACGGGAAGTTTGATCTGAAGGACCACTTGGATGCGTTTACAGCAGGCATGAGCTTCCAAGATAACTTAGACGCGGCTCAATGTCGAGCCTTCCCCACCACTCTCATCCGAGCAGGACGAGATTGGTTCCGTGGCCTGACAACGCATTCGATCTCGACCTTTGAAGAATTAGCCACGCAGTTCCTCAGCCACTTCGTCGGCAACCGATGACAAGAAATCAGTTTACTACCTGTTTACCATCAAGTGCGAGGATATGGAGTCTTTCAAAGACTATATTGCCCGTTTCTATAATGCCCTTCTAGAGGTACTAGAGCACCAGGATGGGACGGTCATAACCGACCTGAGGTCTGATCTTAGACGCAAAGAGTGGCTCCGCTCTTTTGCATTGGCGCAACCTAAGATCCCAGCCGAGGTAATGGTCTGGACCGTGCGGGAAATCCAACTCGAATCCGAATTTAACGTTCACATTTCCCGAGGATACCGGACATACCAAAAGAAAAAGGACCTGGAAGAAGATAAGAAAAAGGTTGATCGGTCAAAACTTTATACGCCGAGCTTTCACGAGTACACGCCTCTTAATGTCTCATAGGCCGAGCTTCTAGAGGAAGCAAAGAGCGAAAGATTCTTCAAGCTGCTACAGGTGACATGAAAGCCGGGTAAGCGATTCCGCGGCTCGTATTGTGCCTATCATCGGATGCAAGGGCATCTGACCGAGGATTGTAAACAGCTAAGCGGTTACATCGAGGAGCTGATCCACTCCGGTCACTTGGTAAAATACCCGTGAGACAAATGTCAAGCACATAGGGGGAAATCCGACAAACTCGAAGCCGGAGAGTAGACGATCGGGCAGATAATGGTCGTCACCGACTAACCCGAGTCCAAGCAACAAAGACACCTACTGAGTTCGGTCATTCAAAGTAGAAGAGTTTAAACTGGCCCGGGTAGCTTCCTGCCCGTTAAATAAAGACCAACCCTTCACTCAAGCCGACCAAAGCCCTCATCACGAGGCAGCCGAGTAGCTTCCTACTCAGCCTATTCGCAACAGGTAGCTTCCTACCCAACAACGCTGTGGATCTAAAGCCCTCATTACGAAGCGGCCGGGCAGCTTCCTGCTCGGCCCATCCACAACGGGTAGCTTCCTGCCTAACAACGTTGTGGATCCAAAGCCCTCATCACGAGGCCGCTGGGTAGCTTCCTGCTCGGCCCATCCGCAGCGGGTACCTTCTTGCCCAACCATGCTGTGGATACAAAGCCCTCATCATGAGGCGGCCGGGTAGCTTTCTGCTCGGTTCATCCACAGCAGGTAGCTTCCTGTTCAACAACACTATGGATCCAAAGCGCTCATCACGAGGCGGCCGGGTAGCTTCCTGCTCGGCCCATCCGCAACGGGTAGCTTCCTGCCTAACAACATTGCCCTCATCACGTGGCGGCCGGGTAGCTTCCTGCTCGGTCCATCCGCAGCGGGTAGCTTCCTGCCCAACAACGCTGCCCTCATCACGTGGCGGCCGGGTAGCTTTCTGCCCGGTCCATCCACCGAGGGTAGCTTCCTGCCCAACAACGCTGTGGATCTAAAGCTCTCATCACGAGACCTCCAGGCAGATTACTACTCGGCCCATTCGCAGCGGGTAGCTTCCTGCTCAACCATAATGTGGATCCAAAGCCCTCATCACGAGGCGGCCGGGTAGCTTCCTGCTCGGCCCATCTGCAGTGGGTAGCTTCATGTCCAACAACGTTGTGGATCCAAAGCGCTCATCACGAGGCGGCCGGGTAGCTTCCTGCTCGGCCCATACGCAGCGGGTAGCTTCCTGCCCAACAATACTGTGGATCTAAAGCCCTCATCATGGGGTAGCTTCCTGCTCAGCCCATCAACCGCGGATAGCTTCCTGCCCAACAATGCGTGGATCCAAAACCCTCATCATGAGGCCACCGAGTACCTTCCTGCTCGGCCACAACAGTGGATCCTAAGGCTTCGCATTAAACCAGCAGGCAGATCTCTACCTGGCATGCATACTCGAAGTAGGTAGACTCCTGCGTGGCCCAAGTAAAAAAAGCTCACCTGCAGTCGATAACCCTCCTAACTCTAAATCCACCGCAAAGAATCCTCGGTACCAAGCTGAACGGAGAAAACCGAGCAGACCAATCTCAACCCGACCCATAAATAGGTTAGAACGAGAGTGAGGCTAATGATGATACTCATAAGTGGGAATTCCCAGATCACGACACGTAGCAGATGACGTGTCATCCACGTAAACCCACTAGATTCCTGGGGGTTACGGAGATGGAATAAGTATGATGCATTGGGACATTCCTCGGCACCTCGCCTCCAAGGTTGCACCCGACCTTTTAGAAGACCTCCTTAGAATACGTTCCCTCTTTGCCTGACCACCAGCCATTGCACATCTCCGAGCAATCATAAAGTTGATCTTCCTCAGCTCCCTAACTCATCTCCGAGCTATCCTATAGCTGAGCTTCTTCAGCCTCCCCGTTCATCTCCGAGCTGTTACAGAAGTGAGCTTCCTCAGCCTCCCCATTCGTCTCTGAGCTGTCACAGAGCTGAGCTTTCTCAGCCTCCTCGCTCGTCTTTGAGCTGTCACAGAGCTGAGCTTTCTCAGCCTCCTTTCTTGTCTCCGAGCTGTCACAGAGCTGAGCTTCCCCAGCCTCTCCGTCTGGCCGGGAGCACGGAGCACAAGCGCCCCCATAACGGCTCCGTGTATCTCGCCACGACGAGATCTTCGCTGATCCATGTCCCGCATCCCACGCTAGCGTATCTCACCATTAATGAGCGTATCCCGCCATTAATGGGCGTATCCCGCCTTCAACACGAATGTGACGCAGATGCGTAACAGACAGCGAGAATCTCGCATCGGCTCGCTCTATGCGACCGCTATATAAATCCATCCTCCAGATGATTCAGGTATCTGAAACTTATTCTAACACGCCGCTACTCTGCCCTTATTATTCCTTGGTACTTACTTGATCGTCGGAAGGTCCTACGGTGGTTTCCCATATCGGGACTTCTCTTACAGGTAGCTCGGCGTCAACAATAACCCATTGATATCTACACGTTCAACCCTCATACCAAATCTCAACCGTTCTGCCCCCCTGGCAGCAAGATCGACAAAGGACAACATCTGAGGGAGATTCCAACCTCCATCAATCTCAAATAAGTTATTTTAGATAGACGTGCCCTTGGTCCACGGCATCATCCCTCTCTACGGGCTCAACATCGAAAGAAGGCCCGAGTAAGTTCATTGGCTCGGCCATAAAATCACTAAATCAGGACCTCGGCAGATAGACCAATATGGCTCGATCATAAGAAATGCAAATACGGGCAAATAATTCAGGCACACATAAAATGTCTATGCATGGTAAATGTTATCTTGCTCATAAATATCATAACGGCAAAAGCTCTATATTTCGGGGGTTGTTTGGCATTGAGAAGGTGAAGTGAAAGGTGGATAAGTAAAAATGAAAGTAGACTTGATTTCGATTGTCTTTGGGTTTAGGCAATTGGTTAGTCATAGATTGGAAAGTGGGCTCATTTTTCCTTCCATACAGGAGGATTAAGGAAATCACTCACCGTTTTTCACTTACTATTAAAGAAGATAGAATGCCGAAGAAAGCTGGAAAGTAAAATATAAACTCCTTTTAATATATAAACCAATTATTAAATTATCTGTAAACCAATTTTTTTAGCCGCTAAGTTTCAATATATATATATATATTGAATTATCTGTAAACCAATTTTTTTAGCCCCTAAGTTTCAATATATATATATATATAGAGAGAGAGAATAATGGAGAAAAGAGGCCATAGGAGGATTCCTCCTATGGCGTGGAAAAAGTACAACCTCCACCAAATTTTTCGACGATCGGCCCCCATCATCTTCATCGATATCATCTAAGATGTGGGTACACCAAATTTCATGTGATTCTACAACTTTTTCACCGTTGATTTAGCAATGTAAAAAGTTCTATTGTCGGTAAACCGTTAATTTTGAACCCACTAAATCAACGGTGAAAAAGTTGTGGAATCACATGAAATTTGGTGTACGCACATCTTAGATGATAACGATGATGATGATGGGTGCCGATCGTCGGAAAAAATGATGGAGGTGGTATTTTTTTCACGCCATAGGAGGAAATCCCCTCCTATGGCCTCTTTCCTCCATTAATCTCATATATATATATATGAGAATAATGGAGAAAAGATGCCATAGGAGGGAATTCCCTCCTATGGCGTCGAAAAAATACCCCCTCCCTAGTTTTTTCCGACGATCGGCACCTACCATCTTCATCGTCATCATCTAAGATGTGGATACACCAAATTTCATGTGATTCTACAATTTTTTCACCGTTGATTTAGCAATGTAAAAAGTTCTATTGTCGGTAAACCGTTAATTTTGAACCCACTAAATCAACGGTGAAAAAGTTGTAGAATCACATGCAATTTGGTATACCCACATCTTAGATGATGACGATGAAGTTGGTGGGTGCCGATCGTCGGAAAAAACTAGGGAGGGGGTGTTTTTTCGACGCCATAGAAGGAAATCCCCTCCAATGGCCTCTTTCCTCCATTAATCTCTCTCTCTCTCTATATATATATATATTTGAACAGATAAGAAAAAGTGTACGGGATTGATTAGAGGGCTTCAAATCCTTTAACAATCAACTTCAACGGATCGAATCGTTTAAATATGACGTAGACCGAGAGTTTCCGTTTTTAAAAAAGACGGACCGTTTGCAATGGATCACTAGGAATTGTGTGTCACGTCATCCTTCACCTCACCTTTCTTGCTCCAAACCCTTACACTTTTTCTTGACTGTTTGGTTCAAATGAGACGTCTAATTTCTAGCAAGTCAGATGAGCAATTTTCGATAAAGTCTTGGAAGCAGCCTTTTATTCTTGTAGGTGTTTGTTTGTTTTAATAGAAAATTAACCTCAAGAGATATGAGTATAATTTTCATAGTTTAGTTTATGTTGTTTGTTTGACCTAAAATCAATCAATCTCGCTAGGAGATTAAGTGGAATTATTTGCGCCATCTTATCTTTTGTTCTTTCATGAGACAAGAGGATCAACTAGAAACATGCGCCATCGCGTAATATACCTGCATTAGAGTTATGGGTTAAGGGAGAGGAAGCCGGAAAACAAAAAGGTTAGGATGTAAAGTGCCTTGTACATAAGTACTCCACTATTTAACTGTGTTCATCGATCGTTTTTCAAATGTACATTGTTTTAGAGGCGTCATGCTGCTGCATAACAAGCACAGAGCCATGTAACATAAAATCCGAAGAGGCCAGCAGATCCCCGATTTCTCCCAGCTCCTTGCATTCCTGCCAAACGCTCATTCCCTCTGTCAGGTGTGCCGAGGGCCCTTGTCTTTGCCTACCGACTATGAACAGCGAGTACATCCTCTCCATCACCGCTAATGCTGCCACCATGTCCGAAGAATTCTCTACTGCCTGCTCTACGTGCGTGATCATCCCTGTCTCCACAAACCTATAATCAGAAGCAATCGGCATACAGTCAGAAAGATGGCTGATAAAGTGTGCGTATATGCTTTCTAACGAATTGAACATTACTCATTATTTGATGCATGTTTAGAAATGTGCAAGAAACTTGCGTGTTATGGAAATCAGCCAGGAATTCTTCATCGGGATCGACGACGGGCTCCTCCTCTGCGTTAATCAACACCGCGCCGCTTCTATGGCTGCTTGCGGACCCCATCCTGGAAACTAGGCCATCCCTTCCATACATGGACACGAATCGCACGACCGTAACGCTGACACATGGATGCATCGCTATCCTGCTCCCGTACGCGACCGCCTCCCGGTCATCCGGACCACCCAAAAACAGCACCACAACTTCGTAAAGTACCGCCTGCTTGCCGGACATGGCTGACCCCGTCTGCACTGAACTAGCCATACCCCCAATCGCCCCGCCTCCCCCGCCTCCCAACCCTCTGTCGACCAGAATCCCTACCGTGCAGGGCGCAGACCGAAGCACGTTTATGTTGAACTCTCGGATTCCTTCCTTTGCCGCCCCCATTTTCCCGTCGAACCTCTGTTTTCGGTGATAGGGGACGATGATCAGGGCTGCGCGTATATCTTGCGCCCCGTTACAAAGGTTTTCATGCATGTCAGTGAAGCGAGAGATGCCGATGAGAAGGCGGAGCTTGATGCCCGTCTCGATGCTGAATGTATCGGCGATCGCGTTGACCTGTCGAACGGTTTGGCTATGAATGTCATCGTCGTGTTCCGTGATCTGGTTATAAAGCATGTGGGAGGCGATGTTCTCATTGTATTCGATAAGATGCATGAGGTAAGGGGTGAACTGGCTGCGGGTGGTGCCACTGGAGATCTGGATGAGGTCGAGAAGCGTGGGGAGGTCGTGCTGGGTGTGGATGCAGGTCATGATGCGGAGTTCCCTATCGAGGTCGAGCCATTCGAGGCCGCTCGATTGGTACTTGACGGCACGCCGCTCACGCCGGACAATGTAGGCGGCAGCGGGGCCTGCTGTCATGCTGCTGAAGAGCATGCTGATGAGGAGTGCCTGGTTGATATCTTCGCCCCATATCTGCGGTTCGTCAGCAATTAACATTCAATCAAATTACTGATTGAATTGAACAACATTTCACAAAATAAATTACTAGAAGGCTAGAGAGAAAATGATCACTTAATCAGTTACCCCAAACTTCTTTCCAACGCTAACAAGAATGAGTTCCACATGCCCTTTGGCATTCAGCAGAAACCCTAGCACCAACCCTTCCTTAACCTGCATTCCGAAAAACCTGGTAGCTATAACCGTGCTCACAACTTTACCAGCAGTTCCCAATATCACAAGTGCAGCCACCAGGAACAACACCTTCTTATCTCGCAGCATGAACAGATCCGTCTCAACTCCCGCGTACCCAAAATATAACGGCAGCACGAAGGCATTCACCGGCGAGCTCAGTTTCCTAGTGACTGTCCTTGCGGCAGGCCCCACCCTCGGAAACGCCACCCCCAATATAAACCCAGCAATCATGCTTTGAAACCCGAGTCTATCCATCAACGCCGCTATACCAAACACCAGCATCATTAAGGCCCATAGCACCTCGTCTGGGATCACCTGCATGCAGTTATGAAATATTTATTTATTCAGTTAATCAGGTTAGTTTATACTAATTTATCATCTTTATCAATCTGTTTCCTTATATATTCGGCTCTTAAATATTCGTACGACCCTAGTTATCATTGCTTAAGTGGTAGATTTGAAAAATTAAATTAGGTTAAACATGAAAGACAAAGGTCTTAAATCGTATATATACTCATTAATTGATCAAGTATTTTTGAGTTGAAGAAGAAAAAAATCCAACAAGGGTTTTCTGAAACAACATTAAGTATTTAAAGGGTATTTACAAATATGAAAGAATCCAAGGTATTTAGATAAAAATAAAATTCAATTGATGGATAGAAGTTGGGGTTTCTTAAAATTATTATTTATTTTATTTGATAGAACAAATTCTAAGGCAAATTTCGGGGTTTGTTGATGGGTAGCCAACAATAGGTATAAAAATTAATGTAGTCGGATCTTTAATTTTAAAATAAATTCTAAGATAAATATTGTTTTTCTACCTGTCGTTTCATGTTTATCCGATTGATCAGCTGCACAACAACCCTTAGACCACCCGCGGACACTCCCACCACCGCCAGTCCTACGGCCCCATCGGAGATATTCCCAATATTACCGCTCTCTTCGTTACCCCGCTTCAAAAATAGCACCATCAATGAGATGAGAGTGAGAAAGGTGGCGTCATTTATTATAGATGCCGAAATTCCGATTCGGCCAACTCCAGACATGGTCAACTTAAGCTCGGTCATCATTCGGATGAGCATCGGGGAGGACGAGTTTGAGAGGAGGATGATGAGGATGAACGTAAACAATGCTCTTCCGCATTGGACATCAACGGTTGCATATAGAATGGGGCCTACAGCGATGGCAATGACGGCGCTTACGGCAGCGCAAGCCAATGTGATGACGGAAGAAGTGCGAAATGTGCGTTGGAGGAAATTGAAGTCCATCTCTAAGCCGATTAGAAACATGAAGAAGCTGCTGCCCATTGTGGCCATGTTTATGAGGTGGTCGGTGTCTTCGATATTGTATAGGTTGAATTCAATTGCACGGCTAACAACCGTTCGACCAAAAAAAAGTCCGGCCTGCATGAAAATACATATGAAATGCCAACATGAGTGCTGCACATGCAGCGAGTTCGGGTTCGATTGTATTTTGTTAATGAAGTTGGATTATTTCGATTCCTTTTAATTTGGTTGTTTGCAACATGATGAACGAACCGACGTGGCTCGATACCATGCACGCATGCATGCACCAAAACATAACAAGTTCGAGACCATGCATCCATGGATGATTCATTTAATTAGGTCATCTGAGTCTTGAAAAAGTGAAGATACAAAGGGAATGGTGAAGCACCTACCGCCATTTGAGAAACGACCGTAGGTTGACCGAACCGTTTGAAGATATGGTGGAAGAGGTGCGAGAGGACGATGAGGATCGTCATTTCTATGGTCATGAACTGAATTTCCTGGAACTTAGGAACTATCGTAAAGTTTTTGCAAAGAGGGATGTCCGGATGATTCATTGTTTCCTCCATTCGCTTCCCCTTCTCACCTTCTTAGATTAGCAATTATTTAGTTGCACAATAGAAGAGGAAGAGGAAGATCAAATGAGGTCTCCTTTAATTGTTGTAGCTTGACCTAAACCACATACGCCAGTAATATTAGTAGGAGGTTTAATTGGTTTTAATGACAGATAAAAGACATCATCAAGTGCTGTTGAGGCTTGAATTTACAGTTGTAGTTTTGATTTTGATTGGAGGGGCTTAGCTCAAGAGGTAAATGGTTGAGGTTGCAAAAATACTAATTTTAGTCAACTAATTACCCAACTGTAATAACTAGCTCCGCTCAGTTACATTTAATTTTACTATTTCTAGCATAACTGTAAGGATATATCACATTACTATTTTTTTGGTTCCTCTTAATCGCCTTAATACTGCCCCTTTCTATATTTTTTGTATCGTTAAACTCTAATATGTATTCTTTTATGTGTTCATGGGACAATGCAGGCCCGTCCCTATAGCCTCCTCATCCATAGGTGGATGGAGCCCATGGGCTTTTTTGCAAAGTTGCCCATGCTTCCATCCGTCTATGGGTGAGGGCACTGCAGACGGGAGCCTACTAGGACATTGCAGACCCCCTTTCCTCTTTTATTATAGACACAAACAATCATTGAATTTCTCCAAGCTCTTTGAAGGCATAAACGACTACTAAAAAATTTAGGACATCCAGAAAGCTGCGTTAGCGTTCTTTTTGAGTGCATGATATTTTCTGAAATACAAGTCATCACCTTAACAATATCAATCACTACATGATTGTCTTGCTTTGGTCTGGTCACATCCAATGCTAACACCTATGCAGATACATCCAATGCGAACACCTACATCATTCATGCATGCATATATAAACCGATGTTCTCGGTAAATTTGAGTGGCTCACATCATAATTATTTTCGCTCCACTTCCGGTCTTCGGCAAGGTGATCATCTTTCACCTAATTTATTTGCTTTGATGATGGTTTTATTCGCTCAACTTCTACAAGAAAAAATTGGATTCAAAAGAATTTGGGACTATTGATCACTTGGTATTCTCATATTCTTTATGCGGATAATATTCTTATTTTTGGGAAAAGTGATTTGAAATCGACCATGTCTCTAAATCATGTGGTCTATACATTCCAAAATATCTCCGGTCTTCAAGCAAATAGAAACAAAAATGCTTCTGTTTATATGAAAAATACAGTGGGGTCCCCAAAGTGGGGTCCACCGAACATCTTGAGTGAGGTCCACCTGACATCCTGTGTGGGGTCCACAAGATATACAAAAATACTTCGGCAAAAGGGACACCCTGAGTGGGGTCCACAAGACTTCCTTTGAAGTGTGCAGATAGGACATCCTGAGTGGGGTCCACACCAAATAAGAAACAAAAATGCTTTTGATTCGGGAGGCCAATTTGGGGCCTCCGAAGCTGTCGGGGGGCTAATTTGGGGCTTCCCGATGGCTTGTTTAAGGCCAGATCAGAAACTCTTTTTATAGAGTTTCTTTAGTGAAACTCATTGAGTTGAGTTTGTTGCACATACTGAAAATGATGTGTAGCATCATTCTCTGGAGTTTTGTGCGAGATGAACACATGGATTTGTGTTCAAAGGTGTCACGCCCCGCTTCCCAGTGTACGGGTGGAGGACACGACGAAGCCGCTACGTATTTATTCAGAAGAAGTAAACATGCTAAGCGTATCTAAGCAATATAAAATGTAATGTACACAAGAGACAGATGTAAATAAACAGCAACTTTATTTATATAACATTCATTTTACAGTACAATCGAAAAGTAAATACATGGACTGAAAGCGATGCCTAAACAGTGGCATAACAGAAATGAAAATACTGAAATGAAATGTACAAGTAAATAGAGCTCCAGGTCGAAATCTAGCTGATCCAAGTTCTCGATGGTAGGCTCGATCTCCTGAAGGTCCGATCCACCTGACAATATCTAAAGAAGAAAGAGAAGGAATGTCGTCAGCGAACAATCGCTCGGTAAGTCCTGTAAATAGACAAGAATGGAATAGACAGAATAGAGAGTATATTGTTATAATGTTGTATTTGGTGTTATTGCTGTTGTTTGTAGCTTGGTACAGAAAAATGCCAGTGTATACGAGAGGAGTCCCACTATTCCGGAGACTAAGGTATACGGAGCACAAGAAATCGTTCAGCTACAGTACAACGGCAATGGATATTCAGGTTAGGTGTATTATGATTACAGTCTTGTGCCACTTCTAACACATTCCGTACCAATCTACCCCTTATAAACCCCGCGATGTCTTGTATTGTTTGTATTGTGTCGAATTGTATAATAAATTGTATAGAAGGATGACTTGCTGAAACCATGATATTAGTAAATGGATGTAACTGGAGAATCATGTAGATGGATGCATATCCATGGTTCGGTTCAGTCAATATAAATTGAATAGATTGAACAGATTGAATATATGGATCCATATTGAATTGTAGTTTTGTAATTTCAAATTTGAATCATATTCAAGTCAGATTGATTATATTGAGACTCAGTCTGAGTCAGACAATTAGAAAAAAATTGAATCCTGAATTAGGTTTTGGTGTTATCGGTAACTGCTGCATATGGACGGCAGGATTTGTGTCATCTTCCAATACAATTACCTTGTTGATAACACCGTTATTTAGATTGTCTACCTTAAATAGGCAAGCACCAATATCTCCAGCTCCCTAAGGCTCAAGAGACTGGTCCCGCTTAAACTTATATTTACTAGGTCCTTATTGTAATTTATATAACTTGAGGGGGTTTATGTAAAAATAATTTTGTATAGTTTTCAAAATACACGTCAAGCATTTAATTATCGTCTTTATGGTTTTCATAATTGTATATTTTACAATTGTGACATTTCTAGTAAATAGAACCTAGATTTTATAGGATATGGTATTTAATTGTTATATTGAACTTGTTTGGACTTGCATGGTATTTTCATGTAAAGTGATACCTTTGATTTAGAAAAGTTGAAATACTTATATTATATCAAAATAGATATTTTGATATATATATATATATATTTATATAAAATAAATTTAATTTATTATTTTTCTTGAAATCTCATTTTTCTTAAAATGATATTAAAATTTCCATCGGAATCTGAATGATTCTTGCGGAGGTCTGAATTCTGCTCTACTATACCCAAGAATGTGTGATAATCCGCACCATCCCGAAAACAGGGCTCCCCAAAAATGGGTTCTAGAGGTATAATTTCATGGAAATGAATAAATCATTTTTTTTATTATAGAAAATGGTTTTTATTATAAGTTAAAGGTATTTATTTGTAAAGTCGTATTTCCCGTATTCTATGTTCCCAAAAAGGTATCGTGCTATGATAGAGATGTGTGTTGTGAGGAGGTAGGTCATTACCTCATGAGTTTTCTAAAACTAGCATGGCTAAAAGATATAAACATGCCGATATGAAACATAAAGGTATTTTAATGTAAAATTGAAAAACAACTTGCTATGGTAATCATTTTGATGTCAAACTTGTTCTATTGTCTTCGTAGTTTGGCATTATTGTGTTTAAGAAAAATAGAACTTTTTAAGGAAAAACCGAATCGGAAGTCGGATTAACTCCGCTTCCGTCGGGTTTTAGTTTTGAATGCTTTTAGAATAGAGAAAAAAAGAAGAAGTAGGGACTTACCTGATATTTGAATAGAAGAGAGAAGGAGGAAGAGGTGGAAGGTTCCGGTGTGTCGTTTCGTCGTCGGAATCTACTCGGATTGTCGTCGGAAGTTTGTCGGAGTTTCGCCCTTTTGCTAACTCCACTTGCACACAAAAGACTTGGGAATTTTCTTGAGGGTTTGGGCAGGGATTTATGAGTGAGGAGGGGTGATTTGAGGGTGGTATTTATAGGAAAAATTAGGGTTTAGGGTAGTGAATGGGTGTATTAAAATTTGTAATAAAAATAGATTAAATGTGAGTTTTATCGTGCTCTGTAAATGTGCAGGGAAAACAAATAATACTGGAGTTATGGGGGGAGTCCAAGAGTCGCTAAGGTTAAAGAAAATTAGGGTTTGGTCCAAGTTGGACCGGCGGCGCCGGCCCGAGTCACGATTTCGCCGGCCCGAGTTATGAGGTGGGGGCTTGTATTGGTGCCACGTGTCCCTGACGCTTGGTCTAGTCTCGTGCATATGTTTGTTTAGGCCGTGACTCTTAGTTTTAAGGGTTGTGCACGTGTAGACTCTTGGGCTTCTAAAAGATTAAAATAATTTTAAATAAAAAGATATTATGGCTGATGGATTTGAACTCTGGTGCAATGGTTCAGCAGTGCAAGGTCTTACCAATGAGCTACAAGTTCCTTCTTACTGTTCAAAAGCAAATCAAATTCTTATAGTACTCACAGGAATTGTAAATACCCCAAGTATACATTAACTTTTCAATCAAATTTCTGTACAAAAGAATTGGAGTTGTTACAAAAGGCAAAATATGGAATTTAGCCATATTTCATATGAAAAATACATTGCCTTTTTAGCACGGGATTTGGTTAGGGAGACATGCATTTCATATCACAAAGATGAATATGAGTTTTCTCTTCATAAATGTTATGAAGACATATTTTTATGTCTCGAAATAAATAGGATTTTCCTATTCACAAAACTCTGTTATGAAAAATGCTTTTCATGTCTTAAAGACGAATGAGGTTTTCCCATTCATAAGCTCCGTTATGAAGACATATTTTCATGTCTCAAGAATGAATATGGTTTTCTCATTCATATATTTTTTTAATGAAAAAACATAGGGATTTTAATCTATATTCTTTAAGATATAGAATTCTATTTTTGTTTATGTGCTAGAAATAGGGTGGCTTATTTCAAAATATGTAGAATATGGAATGGCCTTGTTTTATGTTTTGTCTATTTTGTGAAGAACACATGCGTTTGTGTTCTCTGTCTTCATCTTCTTAAAGAAAGTCATGACCATGACTTTCAAACTTGTCCAATGGAAATAAACACTTATATAAGTTTTCATATATTCCCCTGATCAGAGAGGTGAAGAGAGAGATAAAGGGAATTTAAACAAAACAAAAAGGCACTGTATTCTTCATACGAAACATGGCTAAATACCATGTTAATTTTGTGTTTGAACACAAATCCATGTGTTCATTTTGTACAAAACTCCTGAAAATGATGCCACACATCATTTTCAATATATGCAGCAAACTCAGCTTAATGAGTTTTATAAAAAAGAGTTTTTGTCTTAAACAAGCCACTGGGAAGCCCAAAATAGGCCTTCCGGTTGCTTCGGGACCCCTCCCGGTCCTTCGGGAGGCCCCAAAATCGGCCTCCTGAAATAGAAGCATTTCGGTTTTTTGCTTGGTGTGGACCCACTCAGGGTGTCCTATCTGCACTTCAAAGAAAGTCACGTGGACCCCACTCAAGGTGTTCGGTGGACCCCAGTTAGGGTGTCCTACCTATATTTCAAACGAAGTGGTGTGGACCCCACCTAGGGAGTCTCACCTACATTTCAAATGAAGTGTTACCTTCACTCCAAATGAAGTGATATTTACATTTCAAATGAAATGTTAGGATCCCACCTATGGTGTCCCACATACACTTCAAAGCAAGTGATGTGGCCCCCACATAAAGCAGTTGTTCCCCGCCGAAACACGGAGACACGACCGCGCATGTCCGTCTCGCCTGAATTTCGGGGCAGATACTATTTGGTGCTATCCGTCCACCTCTCCGAAGATGCCAAGTTTATTTATGGCACCATGTATCGAAGGTTCAAACGGATGCGGCCGATGTAGCAGACTTCGTCAGATTCCCCCTCATCTGAGGGGTTTTTGATTGTGGGGACGCTCTTCCCTGCAGGCGTAAGCCCCTACAGTTAATTACGCTACTGCATCGCGGTAACCACTTTCTCCTTATCCAGATGGTCACTTCGTGTCGTGGGTGTTTGTTTTGTTTTTGGTTGCCCGTGGATTGTATACGGAGACTAATTTATGTTGTCGCCCTTAGGGCGTGGATTAGTCCAAATCCGTATCTTCTTAGATTTGGGTTTGGGGGTTAGGTTTAAGGATACGTTAGCCTCATTTGAGACTAATATCAACTTAAACGTCTGTTAAGGATACGTTAGTCTCATTTTAGACTAAGATCAACTTAACGGGATCATTTAGATCCAACAAAAGAGCATTTAGGCTCTATTGATTAGTTTAGGAATATTGCGGTCGATTAGTTTAAGGACATTACGGTCCAATGTTAGTTTAAGGACATCTCGGTCCCGATTAAGGACATCATATTCCGTGAGTTTAAAGACCTCACGGTCAAGGTTAAGGACATCATAGTCCGTGAGTTTAAAGACCTCACCGTCAAGATTAAGGACATCATAGTCCATGGGTTTAAAGACCTCACAGTCAAGATTAAAGACATCATATTCCATGGGCTTAAGGACCCCATAGTCTAGTTTAAAGACGTCATAGTCTGTGAAATGTATGGTTGTCGGGACCTGTCACCTCTCTGAAGACGTTGAAGGATTACAACGACATATATCAGAGGGGTTCAAAGATGTACCCTTGAACAATTTTGATTGGTAGATCTGTAGTCCAATTTGGAACTAAGATCTGTTAAAAGATTTATGAGCATGCGGGCTCAATTAATCTAAATTTGAGGACTTATGGCCAATCTTGGGCTAAGTCCAATCAAGTTAAAATGTTTTAACATTTATTTTGGGCTGTTGGAGCCTTTATTTGGGCTTGGCCCTTTTAACAATGCTTGAATTCTGACAATATTTTGTCTTCTATTGAATGCTGGGCTTTCATCATAACTCTGTGGCTTATTAAAGAATGATTTATGTTCTATGAGAGCATACGTGAGTGACACGTGGTGCGCTTGGCGCCAGTCAAAGAGCGCAGTGCTCTTCTGCCAAGTAGCGCACACGTGAAGGACACGTGTCGCGCTTGGCGCTAAGCGCCAGATGATGGGCGCATTGCGCCAGTTTATGAGCGCATTGCGCTAGTAGTTTAGTGGCGTACATGTAATTGACACGTGGTACGCCTGATGCTGAGCGCCAGCCCATGAGCGCAGTGCGCTATTTCAAGAGCGCAAAGCGACACGTGTCGCACTCGGCACTGAGCGCTAGTCTAAGAGCG
This sequence comes from Agapanthus africanus, assembly GCA_030015575.1. Taxonomy (NCBI): domain Eukaryota; kingdom Viridiplantae; phylum Streptophyta; class Magnoliopsida; order Asparagales; family Amaryllidaceae; genus Agapanthus; species Agapanthus africanus. The sequence continues at coordinate 53,678,948 of CM057339.1, forward strand.
CAGAAGCGCAGTTCAAGAGCGCAAAGCGCAATTCCAGAGCGCAAAGTGCAGTTCCAGAGCACAAAACGCATATGATCAATTTTGTGATCTAAAGAGAGACTTTGTCTCAAGATCTGAGAACAACCGTTTCAATCTCTTATATTGATGAAAGGGCTTTGCCTTTATGGATCTATGATCCTTAAGAGAATTGAATTATTCTCCTCTCCTTTCTATAATGAGACGTTCATGATCTCTTTGAGAAAGACTTTAGTCTTATAGATCTATGATCTATGAGAAGTAAGTTCTTCTTTTATTTTGTGATGAGATCTTTTGATCTCTTTGTGAAAGACCTTTTGTCTTTGTAGATCTATGATCTTTTTATAGAAATGAATTCTTCTTTCTTAATCATGAGATGATTTCATCTCTATGGTCATCATCATCATTTTTACCTTGAAGAAAGATCTTCTTGCAAGAGCTTGCTCTTTGACTTTTCTCAAAGTTTTTTTTGGGAGGTTTCTCTCTCTTTCTGTATCTATGAGACTTGAAGTCTAGGGGCCTTTTTATAGGGTATGCTGATTTGTTGAATCAGTTAAAGAGATCTTTCTCTGATTGATTTGGGGATGTTTCCCCACCATTAGATTTTTGATCCTAGGGCTTATGTTTTACAGAAGGCAATCTTCTTGTTTTTAACAAGACTGGAAAATCTTTCCATAAAGAATTTATTCTGTCTTTTGGTAATTTTTATTTACCATTGAATCATTGATCCAACGGTGCTCTGATTTACAGAGCACAATCTTGTTATTTGGAAAGATTTTTGAGGAATCTTTTCTTAACGGAATTTAATTCTGATTAATTAATGATTTATCATTATTATTAGATGTTTGATCTAACGATGGGGAGTTTTTAATTCCAGCGCTAGCGCACCCGTGCTTTGTACGTGGCCCGTTGCTTGAAGGGCAGCGCACATTGTGCTAGCGCACCTGTGTTTGACACGTAGTGCGCTTCTTGGAGCGTAGCGCACCTAGCGCTAGCGCACACGTGGCGTGCTGCTTAGAGCGCAGCGCACCTAGCGCTAGCGCCCACGTGCTTTGCATGTGGTGCGCTGTTTAGGGCGCAGCGCACTTGGCGCTGTATCTGAAGCGTTGCTTCATTTCAAAAATTTGAATTTTAAACAGAGTTTTGCTCTGATTGGGACCGTTGCGCTCAAGTGGCCCACATGTGAGTGCAGCGGTGGCAGCATCTGCGCCCTTGGATCAACTCAGAAGTTGAAACGGCACTCAGTGCCTATAAATAGGACCTTTGGTCCTTAGGATGATTTCTGTTCATCTTCTTCCTTATTTTCTGAGAGTTTTTATTCTCTCACAGAGCATAGCTCTCCATCTTAAGAATTTTCTTAAGGACAAAATCTCTGTCAAAATTTAGGTAAAGATTAAATCTTTTAATAATCTAGGGTTTTACCCATTAACAGAGCCTTGCTCTTCATAGATCTTTGATCTAAAGAAAAACCTTTTAGGGTTTCATTAACAGAGCTTTGCTCTCATGGAATCATAGATCTAAAGAGATATCCTTCAGGGTTTCTTAACCCATCAACAGAGCTTTTCTCTTTTGAAAACAAGTAGATTTGTTAATCTCTTATGAAGAACTCTTAAGATTTCGTTTATGGATCTTGAAGATCTCAGAATTTTTAATTCATAAAAATTGATTTCAATTTTTCTGATGGATTATTCCATCATCATTTTTTCCAGAGCAATGCTCTTGAGGAATTTTTATTCCTTCATGATTAGAGTTTGACAAGTGTCACCCTGTCACAGAGCACTACTCTCAAAGGGAGATTTACTCCTCTGCCCGAGGGATTTCTTATTTAATGAGAATTTCTTGAGGATTTCCTCATTACTAATCTTTTAATGATGTTTCTTTTCAGGCACTATGGCTTTTCACTTATATAGTCTGAACGAGTTTATCTCTTATGAGGACATTCGCGTACAGGGTCGTCGCCAGAACCAAGAGTTTACGGATGTCCAATGTGCGGAGATTATGGCTCGTCTATACGCACACAACGGTCGACTGCTTCCTTGTCGTTCCGCTCTTTTGAAGATCGTAGTGAGAGCAATTTGGGGAGCACTTCCTGGGTTTTACGAATCCATGCCGCTGAATGCGCTGGATGATGCTGAAGACAAGGTGCACTCGGTGTACCTGTCTGGCCTGATCTCAAAGAAGCGTCGAGATAACCTCATTGATATTCTGCATCAAACTTTCCAGCAGACGAAGATAATCGCTTCTTATAAAAGGGAGGAGGGCATTGGCGAGGATCTCGACACCTGCGATCGCGAGAGGATGCACACGAGAATGGTCAGAAAGGCCAGAAAGATTCTAGACGGACTTACTTTCGAATTCCTCAATCCATGCCCTGGATCTGAGCTTTTACCATTGTAAACATCTAGATGCATCTTTTGTTTGTTGTCTTTATTGATGTAAGAATTTTCCAAAGTATGAATGACAAATCTTTTGCTTCCCTTCCTTTACTTTCTGTTTTGTTGTTGGCATATTACTTTAGTAAGCGTAGCCTGTAGATAATAGAGAGCATTACGTTTTGAATTCTTCGAACGGTAGTGATGGCTTAGGAAGCAGGTTCAGATCTGCTGTTTAAGGCTTTTCAACTTCATGAGCCGTGAGGGTCTCATAAAGATTTTTCTCCCTGCGAGTCTAGAGGATCTCGTAGGCGTATTTTCTCCTTAGGAATTGTGAGGATTTCTAAATGCGTTTTCTCTTATAAGTCGTAAGAATTTTACAAGAGAGTTTTCTTCCTTACGGGTCGAGAGGACCCGTAAGTGAGATGGTGTTGCCATTATCCGCATTTCATGTAGTCAGGAGTTGCTCTGGGCATTTCCCACGGGGTCAAGATCGACTTTAGCCGTGTTCCACGGGATCAGGATTTTGCTCTAGATGCTTCCCACGGGGTCGTATTGACATAACCGTGTTCTGCGAGGACCAGGCTCCGCTCTGGATGCTTCCCACGGGGTCAGGATTGACATAGGCCGTGCTCCACGAAACCAGGATTTTGCTCTGGATGCTTCCCACGGGGTCGGATTGACATAGGCTGTGTTCAGCGAGGACCAGGCTCCGCTCTGGATGTTTCCCACGGGGTCAGGATTGACATAGGCCGTGTTCCACATGACCAGGAATTTTGCTCTGGATGCTTCCCACGGGGTCTGATTGACATAGTCATGTTCTGCGAGGACCAGGCTCCGCTCTGGACGTTTCCCACGGGGTCAGGATTGACATAAGCCGCGTTCCACGAAACCAGGAATTTGCTCTGGATGCTTTCCACGGGGTTTGATTGACATAGCCGTGTTCTGCGAGAACCAGGATCCGCTCTGGACGTTTCCCACGGGGTCAGGATTGACATAAGCCGCGTTCTAAGAAACCAGGAATTTGCTCTGGATGCTTCCCACGGGGTCTCATTGACATAGCCGTGTTCTGCGAGGACCAGGATCCGCTCTGGACGCTTTCCACGGGGTCAGGATTGACATAGGCCGTGTTCCACGTAACCAGGATTTGCTCAGGATGCTTTCTATGGGGTCAGGATTGACATAGCCGTGTTTCGCAAGGACCAGGTTCCGCTCTGGACGTTTCCCATGGGGTCAGGATTGACATAGGCCGTGTTCTATGAAACCAGGATTTGTTCTGGATGCATCCCACGGGGTCTGATTGACATAACCGTGTTCTGCGAGGACTAGGCTCCGCTCTGGACGTTTCCCATGGGGTCAGGATTGACATAGGACGTGTTCCATGTGACCAGGAATTTTGCTCTGGATGCTTCCCACGGGGTCTGATTGATATAGCCGTATTCTGCGAGGACTAGGTTCCGCTCTGGACATTTCCCACGGGGTCAAGATTGACATAAGCCGCGTTCCACGAAACCAGGAATTTGCTCTGTATGCTTCCCACGGGGTCTGATTGACATAGCCGTGTTCTGCGAGGACAAGGCTCCTCTCTGGACGTTTCCCACGAAGTCAGGATTGACATAAGCCGCGTTCCACGAAACCAGGAATTTGCTCTGGATACTTTCCACGGGGTCTGATTGACATAACCGTGTTCCGCAAGGACCAGGGTCCGCTCTGGACGTTTCCCACGGGGTCAGGATTGACATAGGCCGTGTTCTACGAAACCAGGATTTGCTCTGGATGCTTCCTACAGGGTCTGATTGACATAGCCGTGTTCTGCGAGGACCAGGCTCCGCTCTGGACGATTCCCATGGGGTCAGGATTGACATAGGCCGTGTTCCACATGATCAGGAATTTTGCTCTGGATGCTTCCCACGGGGTCTGATTGACATAGCCGTGTTCTGCGAGGACCAAGCTCCGCTCTGGACGTTTCCCACGGGGTCAGGATTAACATAAGCCGCGTTCCACGAAACCAGGAATTTGCTCTGGATGCTTTCCACGGGGTCTGATTGACATAGCCGTGTTCTGTGAGGACCAGGATCCGCTCTGGACGTTTCCCACGGGGTCAGGATTAACATAATCCGCGTTTCACGAAACCAGGAATTTGCTCTGGATGCTTTCCACGGGGTCTGATTGACATAGCCGTGTTTTGCGAGGACCAGGCTCTGCTCTGGACGTTTCCCACGGGGTCAGGATTGACATAGGCCGTGTTCTACGAAACCAGGAATTTGCTCTGGATGCTTTCCACGGGGTCTGTTTGACATAACCGTGTTCTGCAAGGACCAGGCTCCGCTCTGGACGTTTCCCACGGGGTCAGGATTGACATAAGCCGCGTTCCATGTGACCAGGAATTTGCTTTGGATGCTTCCTACGGGGTCTGATTGACATAGCCGTATTTTGCAAGGATCAGGCTCCGCTCTGGACGTTTCCCACGGGGTCAGGATTGACATAAGTCGTATTCCACGAAACCAGGAATTTGCACTGGATGCTTCCCACGGGGTCTGATTGACATAGCCGTGTTCTGCGAGAACCAGGATCCGTTCTGGACGTTTCCCAAGGGGTCAAGATTGACATAAGCCGTGTTCTACATGACCAGGAATTTTTCTTTGGATGCTTTCCACGGGGTCTGATTGACATAGCCGTGTTCTGTGAGGACCAGGCTCCGCTCTGGACGTTACCCACGGGGCCAGGATTGACATAAGCCGCGTTCCACGAAACCAGGAATTTGCTCTGGATGCTTTCCACGGGGTTTGATTGACATAGCCGTGTTCTGCGAGGACCAGGCTCCGCTCTGGACGTTTCCCACGGGGTCAAGATTGACATAAGCCGTATTCTACGTGACCAGAATTTTTGCTCTGGATGCTTTTCACGGGGTTTGATTGACATAGCCGTGTTCTGCGAGGACCAGGCTCCGTTCTGGATGTTTCCCACGGGATCAGGATTGACGTAAGCCGTGTTCGACATGACCAGGAATTTTCTCTGGATGCTTTCCACGGGGTCTGATTGACATAGCCGTGTTCTGCGAGGACCAGGATCCGCTCTGGACGTTTCCCACAGGATCAGGATTGACGTAAGCCGTGTTCGACGTGACCAGGAATTTGCTCTGGATGCTTTCCACGGGGTCTGATTGACATAGCCGTGTTCTGCGAGGACCAGGATCCGCTCTGGACGTTTCCCACGGGGTCAGGATTGACATAAGCCGCGTTCCACGAAACCAGGAATTTTCTCTGGATGCTTTCCATGGGGTCTGATTGACATAGCCGTGTTCTGCGAAGACCAGGCTCCGCTCTAGACGTTTCCCACGGGGTCAGGATTGACATAGGCCGTGTTCCACGAAACCAGGAATTTGCTCTGGATGCTTTCCACTGGGTCTGATTGACATAGCCGTATTCTGCGAGGACCAGGCTCCACTCTGGAAGTTTCCCACGGGGTCAGGATTGACATAAGCCGCGTTCCACGTGACCGGGAATTTGCTCTGGATGCTTCCCACCGGGTCTGATTGACATAGCCGTGTTCTCCGAGGACCAGGCTTCGCTCTGGACGTTTCCCACGGGGTCAGGATTGACATAAGCCGCGTTCCACGAAACCAGGAATTTGCTCTGGATGCTTCCCACGGGGTCTGATTGACATAGCCGTGTTCTGCGAGGACCAGGATCCGCTCTAGACGTTTCCCACAGGGTCAGGATTGACATAGGCCGTATTCCACATGACCAGGAATTTTGCTCTGGATAATTCCCACGGGGTCTGATTGACATAGCCGTGTTCTGCGAGGACCAGACTCCACTCTGGATGTTTCCCACGGGGTCAGGATTGACATAAGCCGTGTTCCACGAAACCAGGAATTTGCTCCAGATGATTTCCACGGGGTCTGATTGACATAGCCGTATTCTGCGAGGACCAGGCTCCGCTCTATATGTTTCCCACGGGGTCAGGATTGACATAAGCCGTGTTCCACGTGACCAGGATTTTTGCTCTGGATGCTTCCCACAGGGTTTGATTGACATAGCCGTGTTCTGCGAGGACCAGGCTCCGCTCTGGACGTTTCCCACGGGGTCAGGATTGACATAAGCCGTATTCCACGTGACCAGGAATTTTTCTCTGGATGCTTCTCACAGGGTCTGATTGACATAGCCGTGTTCTGCGAGGAACAGGTTCTGCTCTGGACGTTTCCCACGGGGTCAGGATTGACATAAGCCGCGTTCCACGTGACCAGGAATTTGCTCTGGATGCTTCCCACGGGATCAGATTGACATAGCCGTGTTCTGCGAGGACCAGGATCCGCTCTGGACGTTTCCCACGGGGTCAGGATTGACATAAGCCGCGTTCCACGAAACCAGGAATTTGCTCTGGATGCTTCCCACAGGGTCTGATTGACATAGCCGTGTTCTGCGAGGACCAGGATCCGCTTTGGACGTTTCGCACGGGGTCAGGATTGACATAAGCCGTGTTCCACGTAACCAGGAATTTTGCTATGGATGCTTCCCACGGGGTCGGATTGACATAGCCGTGTTCTGCGAGGTTCAGGCTCCGCTCTGGACGTTTCCCACGGGGTCACGATTGACATAAGCCACGTTCCATGAAACCAGGAATTTGCTCTGGATGCTTTCTACGGGGTCTGATTGACATAGCCGTGATCTGTGAGGATCAGGTTCTGCTCTGGACGTTTCCCACGGGGTTAGGATTGACATAAGCCGTGTTCCACATGACCAGGATTTTTGCTCTGGATGCTTCCCACGGGGTTTGATTGACATAGCCGTGTTCTGCGTGGACCAGGCTCCACTCTGGACGTTTCCCACAGGGTCAGGATTGACATAGGCCGTGTTCCACGTGACCAGAAAAGGTTGACTCTCGGTCGTTTGTGCATCGTCGAGTCATGGAACTGGGAATTTTTCCGCAGCCCCGATTTGTTGATGTCGTGTCTGTTGAAATGAGACGGATATTGAGATGATCTCCAGGCTGTCAGTGAACCATTGAGATTTGGCTTCTTCTTCTGATGGAGCCTGGGGAAGGAAGGTGTGATTCCTTCTTTGTTTGCGCCCCTGGATTGTATACAGGGATTGTTGTGATATCACATGTAGGGGAAAATGTTTCATTTTATATATTTTTCTTTCCGCGATACTCTATCATTTCAGCTTTTATATCGCAAAAGTCTCGATTGCCCAATCATTTCGGCTATTTTTCGCGGTGCCCAATCATTTCGGCTATTTGTTATTTATTTACTCGCTGATTTTTATTGCGAGTTGCCCAATCATTTCGGCTATTTTGCATGCATACATTTTTACTTGCTGAGTTTGTTGCAAGTTGCCCCATCATTTCGGCTATTTCGTATGCATGTGTGGCTCGCTGGCTTTTCGCCGCAAGCTTGGAATTAGACACCAATTTCGGCATCAGCACCGCTACAACTGGGATATTGCCAGGAGCGAATCATCATTTGCCTTCGTCGAGGTTGAACAAAGGTGGCTTAGTAAACAGGGTTAGGATCATGTCGGCTAAGGCTTTTAACTTCATGAGCCGTAAGGGTCTCATAAAGGTATTTCTCCCTACGAGTCATGAGGATCTCGTAGGTGCGTTTTCTTCTTAGGGATCGTGAGGATTCCTAAGTGCATGGTCTCTTATAAGTCGTAAGGATCTTACAAGAGTGCTTTCTCCTTATAAGTCGAGAGGGCTTACAAGGGAGGGTTTACTGTGCAAACATATCCCTAGTCACGGATGGGACTTTGTTAGGGAAATATTTATTCGCGTCCGTGGATTGTATACAAGGGTCAGCATTGAGCCGCTTGTAGGGCAGCATTGGAGGTTGTGGTGGCCGCTTAAGAACAGGTTCAGATCCCTGTAGCTTAAGACTTTTGAATCTTATGAGCCATGAGGGTCTCATAAGAGGATTCTCCTTACGAGTCGTGAGGATCTCGCAAGTGCAATTTCTCCTTAGGAATTGTGGGGATCCCTAAGTGTGTTGCTCCCTTGTGAGTCGTAAGGATCTCACGCAGGCGGTTTCTCCTCACAATATCGAGAGGACCTTGCAAGTGTCTTTTAACGAGATCGTGCCCTTTCGAGTTTTCACAAAAACTCGCCGGTAGTTCTGCTGTTTTTACTCACGGAGCCTTTTCGGGTTTTCATCCGTGCCCATTTTGCTTATGAACATACCGTTTTTTGGTTTGTTTTTTTTTTTATTTTTTTTGTGTCAGCCTTGGGATGCTGCAGTCCACAGTAGTTTATCGACGTCTCGGTCAACAGCCAGTTTTAGGACATAGTGGTCCATTGGTAGTTTAAGGACGTTTCGGCCCGCAAACCAGCTACTACTTATAGAGTTTAGGCTTACGAAGATAGCGAGCGGATATAGGCATCGTCATCTATCATTGACCTAGGCCATGACTCATCAGGCGCAGTATTTTTTTAGGAAGCGACCGTTTATTGGGCCGAAAGGTCTTTCACCATGCATGTCCATGAGTAGGTAAGCTCCGCCCTGGTAGACTTTGTTTATGATATACGGGCCTTTATAGTTCGGCTCGAACTTCCCTCGCTTGGCATGATTAGGGATCATAGGTCTCTTGACCACTAGTACGAGTTCGCCGTGGCGGAATGTTCTCGGTCTAGTCAATCTTTCATATGAGCGCGTCACCTTTGCTTTATAAGCCTCCAGATTTTGTTGCGCCATGAGCCGGGTTTCATCAAGGGCGTCGAGCTCCTCAAGCTGAAGGTGAGCATTTTCTTCGTCTGTTAGCTCGTAGCGAACTACCACTCGTAGAGAGAGTAACTCTATCTCGAGGGGGAGTACCGCTTCTGTGCCGAATACCAACGCGTACGGCGTTGTGTTCGTGGCAGTTTTGAACGTAGTTCGATATGTCCAGAGAGCTTCATGCAGTCTCTCGTGCCAGTCCTTCTTATTTCGAGACACCGTCTTTCTTATGATCTTCGTCAAGATCTTGTTGAAAGCCTCAGCTAGACCGTTAGCTTGAGGATTATAAACTGAAGAGTATCTCCAGTCTATGTTATGCTGTTGGCGAAGCGGCTGATCTTGTGGCTTCTATAGGCTGGCCCGTTATCGGAGATAATCCGTCGCGGAGTGCCAAACCGATAAATGACGTATGTCTTGAAGAAATGGAGGATATTCTCCGTCTTCACTTGTAATACCCGGTTCTTTTATATACGCCTAAATCCGTATTTCTCTTTAAACTATGAATTTTGTTATTTTTAATTATTTAATTATTTTAAAGAAACTTTTTTAAACCCTAAAAAACCCAAACCCAAATCTTTACTTCTCTCTTATCACTATTTACTCAGCCCAACCAATTAAAATAAAACCCATAGCAATTAGATCCCAAGCACCACAGCCCACTTCTTTTATTTAAATTCAAACCCAAACTTATATTTCCTTAGAACAATCCTTGCCTTTTAATAACCCCGGCCCATTCTTTATTTTATCCAAAATTTTCCATATATTTTTCTCTAGCCCAGCAGCCAGCCCATACTTCTGAATTCTTTTTTTCCTTCTTTCTTTCAGCCCAAATCTCTCTCAGCCCGGCCCCATTCCTTTCTCATTTATTTTTATTTTATTTTGATTCTTCAAAATCCCCTGGCCCGTCTCCTTCTATTTTTCCGTTTAAATTTTTTTAGTTGGCCCAGCCCACTTCGCTGCAGCCCACTCCCAGCCTCCAACCCGCTTCGCCCTCGACCCGACCCGCTCCCCCTCTACTGTTTATCTCCTTCAAAATCCCAACGGCTCCTTTCCTTCACTCCCGCTCGCGACCGCGTCTCTCGCCTCCGCCGTCGCCCTCGCTCGCGCTACCGTTATGCCCACGACACGCGCGCCCCCCCACTCTCTCAAAACTCTCAATCACTCTATCCCCTCCTCTCTTTCTTTCCTCCTCTCTCGAATCCACCATCAACACCCTCTGCCGCTCCGATCACCGGCCACCTACTCCCCGAGCACCCTCATCTGCACCTTCTCACCAGAGCCCACCTCATCTCTCCATTCATCTCCTCCCTCGCCAACACACCCTCCATCACCCGAGCTCGAGACGAGCACTGCACCCATCGCGACACCCACCCACGTTCTCGCCGGCGAGCCCCACCACGTCTCGTCAACTCCCCCGCGTCGTCATCATCATCATCATCGTCGTCGTCGTCCCGCCTCATTTCTCTCTCCCTCTCTTCTCCTTCCCCTCTCTATCTCTATCCCTCTCTCACTCTTTCTCTCTCTCTCTCTCTCTCACTCTGTCTCCCTCTCCCTTTCCCTGAGTTCTCTCTCTCTCCTGCTCTCTCTCTCTCTCGATCCTCTCTCTCTCTCACCCTGCATCTCTTTCTCTCCCCCATCATCACCCTCTCTGCCTTCCCCTCCCTCTCTGTCTCTGTCACTCCCTCACTCTGTCTCCCTCTCTCTCTCTCTCACTCTAATTCTTTCTCTCTCTCAATATCTCTCCCCATCTGCAAATCCCTCACCCCGGCCTCGACAGCGTCAACGATTCCAGCACACCCAGGAGACCCACAAAGCACCTCCCCGCTTCCAACATTCGCGAGTTGCCCCGGACAAATCCGACGACGAAATTGAAACTCGAGCCAAGGTCGTGCGAGCCAATACACGCCGTTCGTCGCGCGTTCTTGACATTGCAATCACCGTGCATCTCCGGGACTGCTCCAGGCAAGTTCTTACTTGCTTTCATGCTATTTTATATATGTTACAAATCAACATCGTATATATATCCCATGTTTGCCTTATGTTAAATATTGCAACACAACTGTTCGATGCTTGTTCCCTTAGGAAAATATTATCAAATTTGATGGAACTCAATGGTGTAGGTTGGCCCGTAGGGTTGTGAACATAGTGTGTGAATTTTGTTGGATGATGTAATCGATAATGACTAAAACAACTGCCCCCAAGTTTAACCGTAAAACTGAATTTCTACTGCACCTGAAAATCGTTAAATCCACCATAAATCATATACATATTATAATGGTGCGTTCGAGGGCTCAAATCGAAGATAACTCGACGACCTTTACCCTATACCAGTTTCCTGATATTCCTGTACTTAAATTGGGATGATGTTCGTATCAGAGTACGACTCTGGACTGCAGTCCAGAGCGACCCCAGTCGTGCTTGCTGTTCCGTATTGGATACCATAAGTTTTCCTTAACTCGTAGGTTGCAGAACTCTACTGTTTATTATAGATAAATCTGTTAGCTAGACAACACAATTGATTTCATCCTGTTTCGTTACCGTTTGATATTTAATCTGTAATTTAGAAGATCGGGACACCTAACAGTCCCAGCAGAAACAGAATTGACATGTTGATATTAAACAGATTTTAACTCCTAACGTACAGACGCAATTGAAGATCCGTTTGTTGCGTTGAAAGATTTACTGAAAACCCTAGAATTCATTCAACTGTAGCGTCGCTAAATTATGATCCCAACTGGGGTCAAAATGCGTTGCGAAATGGACTTTTGATTCTGAAATTGGATTTCCAGCCGCGAGCGTTTAAAATGAAATGATCATAAATAATGATCCTGGAACCCGTTTGGCTTGAAACAAAATTCTATGGATGGATAACTGAACATACTAATTACTACTTGTTTATTGTTTCGCTAAATTATATACGTACGTTTCCTGATAAATCGTGCAAGTGATAGACTATTGTTTTTATGACACCTTAATTGTGCTTCTTATACTGTTCATGCATCATGTCAAACCTGTATCATTGTAGTGATAACCTAGTGATATCGTGCATTCACCCAGTATTAGATTTTAGTGATGATTGTGGCAAGTACGTTAGTATTCGTGTATTCGTGATTAAGTGAAAGTGATACGTACTTGTACACAATCAGTGACCTATTATTCTATTGCATTGTCGACGTCTGTGGGATGCGTGTACGTGTGACTATAAGTGGTATGGGACACTTATGGAAGCGCTTGTGCGGGTGTCACAGATAAGGCATCCGACACTGCCATTTATCTTAAGTATTAGTCGGGACGTGCTTGATGGAGGTCCTGCCTCCAGTTCTCGCGCAGACTTGTCACGGATCGATTAGTATTTAGGGTTGTGGTTAGCGTTTGATGTAGACCACGGGGTGTGGGGTAGTTTAAGTGTGAGTTCAACAGAATCTCGGGAGTCCCATGCCGGCTTATATATGTAGGGAGTTATATGGAGATTTACAGGGTACGTGATATATACACCGTGATATTCTTGTTACATGTTGGGCCCGTGGTCCCTTGCCCTTGGGTCCTACCCTTGGGTGGAGGACACTCGCGAGTGGTTGACTCTCACACTTGGGCTGACGATAGGCTCAGTGACCAGTACAGTGAGACTTAGAGACTGATAGGGATACTGGCATTTTATTCCTTATATACTGTGTTGGCATACATGACATATCGTTCTACTGCTTTACCGTTTCCGCTGCATCGATTACTGCACATTCATATTCATGCTGTCACTGATTTACTATTACTCACATATATTACCACTGTTAAAACTGTCACTTGATGTTATATATATATTATATTGCTATTGTGTCGCTCTGACGACCTGAGTATGCATGCTCAGTGTGAGGAGAAGATTTAGCTTGGATCAGAACTAGACGTACTTCACAGACTTCTTGACTTGCTACTCCGAGTTACTTTCGTTTGTTCCATTTCAGGTCAGTTTATATTATTGTATCTTTCAGTTACTGCATTTCTCATTACCTGCGCATCGTTTACTGTTTACCATGATAAACTAGAAGCCGAAGTGTGACTACGGCAGGACATTTCCTTGACCGTAGGAGCATGGCTGGCCTTGTCTACCCCTCGTATTCCGTATTTTGGGAAGCGGGGCGTGACATCACTTCCCTTAGCGGTACTGCTTCTGCCTATTTGGAGAAATAATCAGTTGTTGCCAAAATGAATCGATGTCCTCGGGACGATGCTGGTTCGATGGGCACGATTATGTTGGTTCCCCACATTTCGAACGGCCAGCTAGCCACCATTGGATATAGTGGATTTGGATGCTGGTGAATGAAGTCTCCATGAATTTGGCATGAGTGGCACTGCTTCACGTATTCGAGGCAGTCCTGGATCATCGTGGGCCAATAGTAGCCCATCCTTTTAATCTTCAGCTTCATCTTCGGGTCGGCTTGGTGAGAACCGCAGAGTCCATCGTGAGTTTCTTGGACAACTCTCTTTTTCTCTTCAGGTCCCAGGCATCTTAGCCACAGAGAATCAAATGACCTCTTATATAGAGTATCATTGACGAAGGCGAAAGACAGAGCTCGTTTCATAAGCTGATGTCTTGAGGACGCATCTTCAGGTGTTCAACGGGATTTGAAATAGTCTATAAAGACTTCTCTCCAATCCTCATCCTTTTCCTGGTCTTTTATTTGCAGAGCCATTTGCTCGGTCACCCCCTTTTCTTCGGACGACTCTGGAGATATCTCTGCCAGTGCAAGAACCCGACGGCTTTGCACAATGATCCTCACGTCATCGAGGCCCTCGTCAGCCAGTTCTTTAGCGATCTTGGTTAATGCATCCGCTTTGCTATTTTCCGCACGCGGTATGCTTTTCAGGGTGTAGGAAGGAATTTGAGTCAGCGGTTGTTGTACTCTCTCGCCTTACTTCACCAACTCAGGCTTGCACTTTTGATAATCGCCATTTACTTGACTAACGATCAGCTGGGAATCTCTGTCTATGAGGAGGTTTTCGATTCCAATGTCTACAGCGATCTCAAGACCTGCTATCAAAGCTTCATATTCGGCTTCATTATTCATCCTCGGCTCTGTTAAGGAGAAAGCGAAGTGCATTATCCCTCTTAGTGGAGTTATGAAGATTAGGCCTACCCCAGATTTGATTATGGGGGTGCTTTGTTTGCGCTTCTTCATAGAAGATGCTCCATCGAAGTAGAGTTCCCACCGGGTATCATTCTCTCTTCTCTCCCCGTCGATTGTGTCAAACGCGTGTTCGTCTGGTAATTCACAGTTCAAAGGAGATTCTGCAGGTATCGGATGCTCAGCGAGGAAGTCGGCGATGTCCTGGCTTTTCACTGCCTTGAGGGGTCGATAAGTTATCGAGAACTCCATCAAGAGCATGGCCCATTTAGCGAGACATCCTGTTAATATGGCTTTCGACATCAAATACTTGAGAGGATCCACCTTTGATATGAGATGGACCTCATGTGCCAATGCGTAGTGTCTGAGCTTCGTTACCGTGAAGATCAACGCTAGGCAGTGTTTTTCGATGGGGGAGTAGTTGCTTTCTGCTCCCAGGAGAACTCGACTCAGATAGTAGAGAGCTCTTTCTTTCCCTTGATCGTTCTCTTATGCCCACAACGCACCTAAAGAACTTTCGAGGGCTGTTGTGTACAGGACGAGAGGTTTTCCTTTAACGGGAGCGGCCAGTACTGGTGGATTCTGTAGGTATTGCTTGATTTCGTCCAGTGCGCTTTGGCATTTGTGATCCCAGAAGAAAGGAGTCCCTTTCTTTATTAGGTGACTGTAAGGACGACACTTGCCGGAGAGATTAGCTATGAATCGCCGGATATACGCGAGCTTTCCTTGGAGGGACTACAGTTGCTTGAGAGTTCTTGGCGGAGGCATTTCCATGATCGCCTTGATCTTCGACGGGTCTATCTCGATGCCTTGATGTCGTACGATGAATCCTAGGAATTTGCCCGAGGAAACTCCGAACGCGCATTTAAGAGGGTTCATCTTCAGGTTGTATTTCCGAAGGCGCTGAAACACAATCTTCAGATGCTCTAAATGTTCTTCGTATGGTTTGCTTTTAACTACGAGGTCGTCGATATAACATTCGACGATTTCATGTATGAGGTCATCGAAGATCTTCGTCATGGCCCTCTGATAGGTGGCACCGGCGTTCTTTAGACCGAAGGGCATCACCTTGTAGCAAAATATGCCCAAAGGGGTCCGGAAAGCGGTGTGCTTCTGGTCCTCGGGATGCATCTTTATCTGATTGTATCCTGATGATCTGTCCATGAAGGAGAAAACTTCGTGAGTGGACATATTATCTATCATCAGCTCAGTTACTGGTACTGGAAAGTCGTCCTTCGGGTAGGCCTTATTGAGATCCCGAAATTCCACACATATGCGCACCGTCTCATTTTTCTTCATCACTGGGACGATGTTGGCGATCCAATCAGGATATTGAACCTCTTGGATAAAACCAGAGTCAATTAGTTTCTTGACCTTGGTGTTGATGCTCATCTCAAGCTCAAGCCGCATTCTTCTCGGTGCTTGTTTGATCGGCTTGACGTCCGGAAATACTGCCAATTTGTGTACAGCAATCTCTGGATCTAGTCCTGGTATCTCGGAATAGTTCCATGCGAAGCAATATTTATACTGCATGAGCACGTCCTTTAGCGTAGCCACCCTTTCTTCAGAAAACAGTTCACTGACGAATGTCAGTCGCGGGTCATTTGCCGTCCCCAAATCAATTTTCTTGAGGTTATCTGCAGTAGTATGTATTCCATCTTCCAGCTCTTTTGGCGCCGGTGGAAACTCGGAGATCACCTCATCATCATCGTTTTCGAAGCACCAGGGGAGATCAGCCATATCCTCATGCATTTCTTCTGACAGCGTTATCATATGGCAGGTACGAGATTGCTTCCAAGACCGACGTCGATCCAGCTCTGCTTTCGTGGATTTTGGTTCATGCCTCTATGGCGGGGTTACCCTCCAGCTCCTGGAAAAAGCGAACTTGCCTTACTGATACTGGTCTTCTACCCAGTCTTTGAATGTGAAGCAGTCTTCGAGGGGATGTCCTATCGCTCGGTGATAGGAGCAATAGTCCGGGTGAGAGACTTCACCTGCTTGCTCGGGGTGCTTGGACTCCGGGAGTTTCATCATTTGGTGTTTCATAACAAGATTGAATATTTTCTTTGTCTTGTCTTGAAGAAAAGAATATTCTCGACCCATCTTCTTTATAAGAGATGAATCCCGGTTGCTCGATTCTCGATTGCGTGGTTTCTTGGTCCCGCTTTGTCGCTGTCGAACGCCTTTCCCGCTCTTTGGTTTATTTTTGCCTCTGGGTCGGGCCTTTTGTATGACGGGCTGGTGACGAAGGGCATCGTCACTTTCTACAGCCTGCTGAAGGAGTCGTTGCATCTTGGATCTCTCGTAGATAGCCATTTCTCTATTATGATCGTCTCGAACCTTCTGACCCGCATCCTTTATAAGCTTGTCCATCTGTTCTTCGAACGCCGGACTTAGCATTTTCACGGCGGGAGCTCGCTCTGGTTCAGGGTTAGCATCTTCCCACAGAGCATCTCCTTATTTCCCCCAATCAGAGCAAAGCTCTGTTCAAATTCCAAGGCGGAAAATGAAGCGACGCATCTGTTTCCCCCAATCAGAGCAAGGCTCTGTTTTAAAATTCAAATTTTAAAATAAAAGAAGCAACGCTTCAGATAACGTGCACAGTTACGCCGCGCTCTGCGCTGCGCGCCACGTGTCAAGCGCAGGCGCGCTAGCGCAGTTGCACCGCGCTCTGCGCTGCGCGACACGTGTCAAGCGCAGGCGCGCCAGCGCCAACTGCGCCAGCACTAAAATTTAAATAATAAATTATTTAATTAATCAGAATTAAAATTCTAGAAAGATCTTTCTAATCTTATTAAAATTAGAAGATTATCTTCTGTAAAAAAGAGACCTTAGGATCAAAGATCCAACGGTGAGGAAATATCCAAAGATCAATCAGAGAAAGATCTCTGTAACTAATTCAACAAACCAATTGGCCCTATATAAAGGCCCATAGGCTCCAAGTCTCATATACAGAGAGAGATACAGACATAGAGAAAAGGGAAAACTCTGAAAAATTTGAAAGGCAAGCCTTTGAAGAAAGAAGATCATCTTTTTCAAGGTAAAAAATTAAATTCTTGGAAGAACAGAGATGAAAACACCTCACAAAAAGAAGAATTTCTTCTAAAAAGATCAAAGATCTAAGAAAAAGATCAAGATCTTCACTACAAAAAGAAAAAAGATAAAAAAAGATCCAATCATAAAAGATTAAAGAAGTAATTTACTTCATCCCTAGATCTTTTGATCTATATAAAGGCACAGCCTTTTGATGAACCATTGGTTCTTGAATCTTGAGGTAGAACCTCTTTAGAACAAGAAAAACTTGTTTCTTTGATCTAAATTGCATCAAAATGCGCTCTTGCACTTATTGGATTGGCGCACTGCGCCAGAACGCGCCACGTGTCAACCACAGAATGATCTGCGCTTTGCGCTTCTAAATATAGCGCACTGCGCTCTTGGATTGGCGCATAGTACCAGGGCGCGCCACGTGTCAGCAGCGCACTAGCGCAACGCACTGACGCAGCGCACTAGCGCAACGCACTGGCGCAGCGCACTGCGCTAACAGACTTGCGTTTAGCGCAGAGCGTGGCATGTGTCACCTGCGCATGCGCTAGCGCATTGCGCTCTTTAATTGGCGCAAAGCGCCTGACAAGCCATGTGACGCACTATCAGACCACTATAAATGCTATGCATTATTTAAAAGGGCAGAGCCCAAGTAAAGGTCTAACATGCCAAATATAAATGCTATGCATTTAATTACAGAGCCCAATGCTATGCATTATAAAAGGGCCGAGCCCAAATAAAGGCTCAACAGCCAGAACAATAAAATGTTCAACTCATATCAACTGAGCCCATATGCTCATAAACCTTCAAACGGACTTTAGTCCCAAATTGGACTATAGATCTCCCAACCAACATTGGTTCAAGGGTACATCTCTGAACTCCTCTGATATTTGTCGTTGTAATCCTTCAACGTCTTCAGAGAGGTGACGGGTCCCGATAGCCATACATTCAACGGACCACAATGGATCACCACGTCCTTAAATTGGAAATCGACCGAAATATCCCTAAACTAAACAATAGAGTCTAAATGCTCTTTTGTTGGATCTAAATGATCCTGTTAAGTTGATCTTAGTCTGGAAATTAGACTAACGTGTCCTTAACAAACGTTTAAGTTGATCTTAGTCCAAAATGAGACTAACGTATCCTTAAACCCAAAACCCCAAACCCAAATCTATGAAAATACGGATTTGGACTAATCCACGTCCTACGGGCGACAACGTAAATTAGTCTCCGTATACAATCCACGAGCAACCACAAACAAAACAAACACCCACGACACGAAGTGACCAGCTGGAGAAGGAGAAAATTGTTACCGCGATGCGGTAGCGTAATTAACTGCAGGGGCTTGCGCCTGCAGGGAAGAGCATCCCCACAATCAAAAACCCCTCAGACGAGGGGGAATCTGACGAAGTCTGCTACATCGGCCGCATCCGTTTAAACCTTCGATACATAGTGCCATAAATCAATTTGGCATCTTCGGAGAAGTGGACGGATAACACCAATTAGCATCTGCCCTGAATTTCAGGCAAAGACGTTCGCCGCGTCTCTGTCGCGTCCTTCGGAGGGGAACAGATTCTGGCACGCCCGGTAGGACCTCTTCCTCTTTCCACTCCACACTTCGTGTGTCGTGTTCGCGAACGAATCGCGGTTTGCTGTGGTTGCCTGTGGATTCGAGGTACTTAGATTTGGTGTCTTGCTCCGTGGAGAAAACAGAAGATCAATGGCTTCAAACTGCACTACCTGCAACTGCAACTCTCACTCCATCCTTGCTGGAGGAGTGACTTACGGGCCCCAAGCGGCCTCTCTTTTCAAGATGCCAGTGGAGCAGGTAACTCGTGCCACCACTGGACTGTTCTTCGGGACCATACTCCCACCCAACAGCTTCAACGCCCCTGTACCGTCATAAGAAGCTCCCAAGAGGTCGGTATTCGATCGGTTTGCTACTACTACGGCCCCTCTCAATGGGTCGCCCAACTCCACTGCCTCGGTTTTTAACAGACTAGGCCAGAGCTCTAACAGGCCCATGAAGAAGCCTGCAATACTAGAAGGCGTTATCCCGAAGCGGATAGCCATCCCTGCTTCCAAAATCGCCAAGGCGGTTTCTCCTGCCAAAGGGTCGGTCTTCACAAGACTGACTATTTTTGCTCCCGTTCCAGGGGAAATCGCCAAGGTTGCTTCCCCTACTCGGAAGTCTGCTTTTGACAGGTTGGACACCCCCATTCAACGAACGTCGGTCTTTAAAAGGCTGGTACCAGCAAATTCTGACCAACACAAGGGGCATGAAGAGGTCACCCCTACGGCTAAACCAACTCCAATCACGCGACATGCTCGCCGTCGTCACTGGCGCCGGGTAAGGAAGGCTGGGGGCAACTCCCCCTTTGGGCTAACTCCGCCAGCTCTGATGGTGGAAATCAATGTTGCTGTTCCGACCGGGACTAGCTTTGAACCGCTAAGAAGGGTGCGCAAAAACTCTCCAACTGCCGTATTGAAAAGATCTCCTCCACCCGTGGATAATGCCCCAAAGGTGAAGCTGGAGCAGCCTCCTCAACGGCTATCCTCTAAAATTTACAAGATCTGGCGTCAAGTCCAAGACTCTGTAATGAATCAAGACTATCTCCGCCGACAGAAAAAGATGAAGGTTCGGCAGGAGAAGAACTACTCTGTCAAGCCAGAAAAAGCAACAGCTACTTGAGTGCCCACTACAACGGCCCCCTCAACTTCGACCGCCCATAAAAGAAGGAGGTCGGAGAAGATCCCTGCGTCTTTGGCAAATCGCAAAGACACTAAATCTAAACGCCCCAAGTCTGGGGGCATGGTGGTGCACACTGTATATATGGCATCCGGGAAAGAGGATAGCCGCGCTTTGACGGGTCACCGACCGCTCACTCGATCCGTGACAAAAGCCCAGGAGCAACAGCAGAAGCTTCAGGAGATGCTGACTGCAATGGCCGCACTCACCGGGCCAAAAGAAAGCCCGGAAACATCATCAGAACAGCGTCACGAACAGGAAACTGACGCAGACTTCCTACGCAGAGTCCTCGAAAAGAAGGACAGAGAGGCAGCAGAACAAACTGCCAACATAAAAAAAATGGCGCTTCTCTTCCAAGACATGGTAGGAATGGTGTTACAGCCGGACCCTCCAGCTGAAGACCCTTCGATCATTATTGAAGACGATAGAGGGGAGACATCTAATCCTCCTCCGGTTCATTCAGCAGCCAAAGAGGAAACCATTTCCAAAGCTGCACTAGACGACTATATAGCTCAGCAGATACGAGTTCATCAGGCGAATGAAGCGGCTGGGCAAATTGTTAGAACCGGACGACCCTATCCGGGCTGGTATGACCAAATCAGTTACCCGCCGGGATATACGATCCCTAAATTCCATGTATATAAAGGGACGGAGAATCCACATCAGCATGTCGTTCAATTCAGAGCCTTATGTGGCAACACTAGGAGGCGACGACAAACTGTTGCTTCGCCAATTCGTCGGCAGGTTAGCAGAAACGGCCTTTGAATGGTATTCGGAGCTACCTAACGACTCTGTCAAAACATTTGCGGAGATGGAGCTACTGTTTACACAAAGATTTGCGAGTGCTAGTGAACGCACCCCGATAACGGCACTGATTAATGCCAGGGTGAATCCAGGCGAGACGTGGGTCCAATACGCAATACGGTGGCGAAACTTATGGTCGAAGTGCGAACAACGCATCGAAAAAGCACCTGCGGTAGGCATGTTCGTGAGCACTCTTGATCCGCAAGCGACCATCTCACAATTCATGATGTTCTTCAAGCCAACTAATTTCCAGGCCTTGATTGACAAACTGGCCCAAATGGACCAGATGGGTCACAGACCGTCTCCTCCAAAGCCAGACTCTCGAAATGAAAAAGGGAAAGGAAAAGCAACTTTCGTCGCCAATACTCAACAACAGCCGAGCAACTCAAAGCCGGTTGTTCGCCAAAACAACGTGCGTCCACGCCCATCCCTCGAGGAGAGACTGGGACGTCCTTACTCATTTCCTCAGGATAAAACGATGAGACTGTTCGAGCTGGCAGTGCGCAACAGACTCATCAATCTACCGAGTCCAAAACGTCCGTTGCAGCCAGGCGATGTCAACGACCTTAATTACTGCCCTTACCACCAAGCGGTAAGCCATCCAATCGAAGATTGATTCGTCTTTAAGAGATGGATCGAGGATCAGTACCAACAAGGCAAGTTCGCGCTGTCCGAAAACTGGAAGGTGAACCCGCCACAACCTCACACTCCTAAGAAGACAAACACACCGGGGGCATCGTGCTCTTTTGTTGAAGAGGCCCCATGGGAGGTGGCCCTTTCGGCCAAGACCAAAAGGATGCTGAATGATCGCCAGACATGCCCGATGATTAGATGGAACCCCAGATCATCAAGGGGATGCTGAAGCCGCGCCCAACACCAAATATTGGTGGTGATAGCCAAAGCGTTCACACCCAGCCGTCGAAATCTTCGAAAAAGAAGAAGAAATCCAAGAAGCCCGTGAAGCCTGACGACAAGCGCACGGACCTACAAAAGCAGATTGACGCGCTGGAAGAGTATAACCAGAAGGCGCAGACTCTAAACACGCTCCAAGAGTTCCTCAGCCACGTTCTTGAGGACGGAGATGATGGAGAAGAATCGTCGGACGAATCTGAGGATTACGTAGCAAGTTGCCATGTAATCTCTCATTCATCGCTAGACAATGAAGAGGCCCCTTGCACAAAGAAACTGGGGGCAGAGCCTGAATCGGAACTTCTGGGGCCGTCAGATGAAATGATCGACGCATTCCTAAAAGAAGCTCTCTTGAGAAGTAAAGCTGATCGGGAGCGTGAGATGGCCATATTTGAAAAGGCTAAACGCCGGCGACTGGACAAAAGGGTCGAAACACTCCCACCAGATCAAAGTACATCCGCCGCAAATGAAAGCAGGATCAAGACAAGGAAATAATTCGCCAAAGCCATATCGATGGGGATGAGGCTGCCCACTTTCAGAGAAAATTCTCCTGGTGGGATACATCTTGATGAAGCGGACGTACATCCTAAGTTCTGCTTATATCATCAGAAGATCACACATCCTACTGAAAATTGCAACTCCTTTAAGTGTTGGTGGCAAGGGTATGTTGCACACAGGCAACACTTCAACAGGACAAAGCGTGAAGCTCGTAGACAGCAGAAAAGTGGGACAGATGAGCGTATAAGAACTGCCGACAATTGTCATAGGGTTGATCCTGAGGGACCGCGAGTTCTCACCTTCGGGAGTGACTCCGACGAAAAAGTAGCCCTCGGCCCTCTTTTCAAGGAATCCATCTCTAAAACGAAAGAATTGAGAAGTTGCGAGAACATTCAGCCGTGCAATCGCACGCTACCCGGAAAGAATCCCGGACCCGCAAACAAGGGATCGAACAAAAAAGATAAAGGGAAGGGGAAAATGGCCTTCGTCGCCAGCGCTCAACAACAATCAAGTGACCCTAGACCGGTTGTTCGCCAAAGCAACAAGCGGCAACTTCTCTATTAAAATTTAAAACATCCTTACTCGTTTCCCTGGGATGAACCAAGGAGGCTGTTCGAACTAGCAGTGTGCAACAGGCTTATCACTCTGCCGGAGCCGAAACTCCAGCTACAACTGAATGAGGTCAACAATCGTAATTACTGCCCTTATCACCAGGTATTGGGCCATCTGATCGAAAACTGCTACGTCTTCAAAAACTGGGTTGAAGACCAATACCAACAAGGCAAACTCGCGCTGTCCGAAAACTGGAAGGTGAGCCCACCACAACCACATGCTCCGAGAAAGATGGATATGCCGGGGGTATCATGCTCATTCACAGGGAAAGCCTCATGGACCGAAAAGTCCGTAAACTAAAAATCCGCCTCAAATACGGCAACGACGGACCGAAACGTCCTTAAACTAATGACGGACCACTATGTCCTAAAACTAGCTGTTGACCGAGATGTCAATAAACTACGGTGGATTGCGGCATCCCAAAGCCGATACAAAAAAAAGAATAAAAATAAAAAGAGAAAACGGTATGTCCATAAGCAAAATGGGCACGGATGAAAACCCGAAAGGGCTCCGTGAGTAAAAACAGCAGGGTTACCGGCGAGTCTTGTGAAAACCCGAAAGGGCGCAACCTCGTTAAAATAAAAAAAAAGAAGAAAAAGAAAAACGGTATGTCCATAAGCAAAATGGGCACGGATGAAAACCCGAAAGGGTTCCATGAGTAAAAATAGTAGGGCTACCGGCGAGTGTTTGTGAAAACCCGAAAGGACGCAACCTCGTTAAAAGACACTTGCAGGGTCCCCTCGACCTTGTGAGGAGAAACCACCTGCGTGAGATCCTTACGACTCATAAGGGAGCAACACACTTAGGGATCCCCACGATTCTTAAGGAGAAATTACACTTGCGAGATCCTCACGACTCGTAAGGAGAACTCTCTTATGGGACCCTCACGGCTCATAAGATTTGAAAGTCTAAAGTTACAGAGACCTGAACCTTTTCTTAAGCAACCCCCACAACCTTCGATACTGCCCTACAAGAGGCTCAATGCTGACCCTTGTATACAATCCACGGGCGTGAATAAACATTTCCCTAACCAAGTCCCATCCGCGACTAGGGATATGTTCGCACAGTGAACAATCCTTGTAAGTCCTCTCGACTTATAAGGAGAAAACACTCTTGTAAGATCCTTACGACTTATAAGAGAGCATGCACTTAGGAATCCTCACGATTCCTAAGGATAAAACACACCTACGAGATCCTCACGACTCGCAGGGAGAAATACCTTTGTGAAACCCTTACGGCTCATGAAGTCAAAAGCCTTAGTCGACAGGATCCTAATCCTGTTCGCTAAGCCACCTTTGTTCAATATCGACAGAGGCAAATGATGATTCGCTCCTGGAAATATCCCAGTTGTAGCGGTGCTGATGCCGAAATCGGTGTCTAATCCCAAGCTTGCAGCGGAAAGCCAGCAAGCCTCACATGCATACCAAATAGCCGAAATGATGGGGCAACTTGCAACAAAATTAGCAAGTAAAAATGTATGCATGCGAAATAGCCGAAATGATTGGGCACCGCGAAAAATAGCCGAAATGATTGGGCAATCGTGACCTTCACGATATAAAAGCTGAAATGATAGAGCATCGCGGAAAGAAATAAAAAAAATGAATGAAATTTGAAATTTATGCCCTACAGGTGAGATCACATCGATCCCTGTATACAATCCAGGGGAGCAAACAAAGAGGGAACCATACCTTCCCAACAGGCTCCATCCGAAAGAGAGCCAAGTCTCGACGGTTCACAGACAATCTAGAGACCACATCGACATTCGTCTCGTTATAACAGACGCAACGTCAAAACAAAGCGGAGTGATGGCAAAATCCTAACTCCACCTTGACATCCGTCTCGTTACAACAGACACAATGTCAACAACGGCGTTCCTTCGCAGTCCCGCAGGATGTAGACGCAACGTCAAAACAAAGCGGAGTGACAGCAAAATCCCAACTCCACCTCGACATCCGTCTCATTACAGCGGACGCAATGTCAACAACGGCGTTCCTTCGTAGTTCAGCAGGATGTAGATGCAACGTCAACGAAAGACCCCATGGTCAGCAAAGCGGAGTAACGGCAAAATCCCGGCTCCACCTCAGCATTCGTCTCGCTACACCAGACACAATGTCAACAACGGCGTTCCTTCACAGTCCAGCAGGATACAGATGCAACATTAACGAAAGACCTCACGGTCGAAGCAAAATGAAGCAAAGGCAAAATTCCTAGCTTCAAGGTCTTGATGGTTACTCATATAAAACCTGAGAGACTATCGGAGATCGTCCCACGCCAGCGCAGAATGGTCACCACCTCGACATTCGTCTCGATATAGCATACGCGATGCCAGCAAAACGAAGCGAAGGTTAAATTCCTAGCTTCAGAGTCTTGACGGCTACTCATATAAAGCCTGAAAGACAATCGGAGATCATCCCGCACCAGCGCGGAGTGGTCATCACCTCGACGTTCGTCTCGATACAGCAAACGAGATGTCACCTCAGCGTTCTTCCTCCAGTAGGGTTCACACGCGACAATCAAACAACGGAGCCACGGCAAAATACCTAGTTCCAAACCTTGACGGTTCACTAGCAACCTAGAGATAATCGCGACATTCGTCTCGATACAGCAGACGCAATGTCATCAAACGAAGCAAAGGCCAAATTCCCAGCTTCAGGGTCTCGAAGGTAACTCATATTAAATATGAAAGACCATCGGAGATCATCCCACACCAGCGCGGAGTGGTTATGACTCATCGGGGCTCTCCAAAATGAGCCTAACCTCGGGTAAAAAGCGGCATGGCAAAATTCCTAACGCTTGCTCTTCCGACGGTCAAACTGCCTAGGAGGATTGCTTGAAGACGTCTTGTCCATCCTCCGAAGGGATCAGAGACACGACAGTCGCAAGGCTACTCGAACAGCAAGGTTGCCTATCGAGGAATTCATCAGCCAACGCGACGGTACGATGGACAAAACCCTAGTACCACAGACCCTAACGGACCTCTGTCGTAAAGAGCAGAAGTTAACTGTGATGTTCAGATATTCTTGCGAGAAATGCTCGATTCGTCTCGACTCGTGAGGTAAAACCTTAGGCAATTGGGATAAGAACCGGTTTCCCAAGCACTGGGACCCTGCAAGTTGGTCCAAAACGGACTCTTGCATACTATTCACGGGTCACACTCTCTAAAGTCGAATCTCGATAAGGAGGGAAACAACCACTTACGGGTCCTCTCGACTCGTAAGAGGGAAAACTCTCTTGTGAGATCCTTACGACTCTCAAGAGAAAACACACTTAGGAATCCTCACGATTCTTAAGGAGAAAATTACACATACGGGACCCTCCCGGCCGGTAGGGAGAAAATTCTTTATGAGACCCTCACGGCTCATGAAGTTGAAAAATCTTAGGTGACAGATCCTAACCCTATTTTCTAAGCCATCGCCACTCTACCAAAAGCATAAGATTGACAGTTATATACTATCTACGGATCGCACTTGCTAAAATCGCATGGCAAACAACACAGTAAATAGGAGAAGGCAACAAGGAGAATATCCGACTTGCATTTAATTAAGCGTTTGAGGCATACCCATTCATGCATGTGCAAAAGATTTAGTACATAAAGTAAGACACGCTGAAATGAGAAATGTGCCATTCATGCTGCAAAAAAGTTCTTACAATTATGAAAGCGGTAAACAAAAACATTATCAAGATAGTTACAATGGCAAAACCTCAGACCCAGAACATGGATTGAGGAACTCAAAAGTGACCTTATCCAGGACTTTCCAAGCCTGGCGAACCAACCTAGTGTGCTTTCTTTCGCGAGCACGAGCGTCGAGATCCCCACTGATGT
The DNA here is from genome assembly GCA_030015575.1 of Agapanthus africanus. NCBI lineage: Eukaryota > Viridiplantae > Streptophyta > Magnoliopsida > Asparagales > Amaryllidaceae > Agapanthus > Agapanthus africanus. The sequence continues at coordinate 53,705,601 of CM057339.1, forward strand.
CCTCCACCCTCCGATAGGCGGCAAGTATGGCAGACTGTTGAAAGGCCTGGTGCAGGAGATCGACAAGATTGTCTCGCCGTCTCTTCGAGATTAGGTTTATCAAATACACCGAATGCACCTTATCTTCAGCGGCATCTAATGCTCTAAGTGGCATGCCATCATAGAACAGAGGTAGCGCTCCCCAAATTGCTCCCACAATAAGCTTTAGAAGAGGGGAACGCCGGGGAAGCAGTTGGCCATTATATGCGTGAAAGCGACTCATAATTTCGGCACACTCAGCGTTTGTGAGTTCTCGGTCCTGAGAACGGCCGAGTCGGCGGATGTCTCCGTAAGAGATGATCTCATCAAGGTCATACATGTGGGCGTCCATTACTCCTGTAAAAGAAAATCAACAAAATCAGCAGACAGACTGATTAAGCAAGATGATATAATTCCTCAAAAAATAAAATGCCATCTTTAACCTTCAAGATCCATGAAAAACTCTTAAGAGTTCTTCTATATGATTTGGAAGGAGCAAAGCTCCATAAATGAATTAAGAAAACACAAGAAAAATCCTTTTAGAGAGCAGAGCTCTATTAATGGAACCCTAATAGGGTTCTCTTTAGTTCTCTTTAGATCCCATTAGACTTATAGAGCAAAGCTCTGCTAGTGAAACCCTAAATGAGTTTTCTTTAGATCAGGGATCTATTAAGAGTAAGGCTCTTAAAATTAATTTAATTTTTACCTAAAATTTTTTCTAGAGTTCTAATTCTTAAAAGTTCTTGAACGAAAGAGAAAGGCTCTGAATAAAATTTCTTATGAAGAAGATGGTAATCATCTGAGGACCAAAGGTCCTATTTATAAGCATTGAGAGCCGTTTCAACTCCCCAAAGGTGGATCCAACCGCTGAGATGCTACCACCGCCGCACTCACGTTTGGGGCCACGTAAGCGCAACGGTGGTGGGGCATTTGTTTCTCCCAATCAGAGCAAAGCTCTGTTCAAATTCCAAAGCGGGAAATGAAGCGACGCATCTGTTTCCCCCAATCAGAGCAAGGCTCTGTTTTAAAATTCAAATTTTAAAATAAAGGAAGCAACGCTTCAGATAACTTGCGCTCTGCGCTGCGCGCCACGTGTCAAACAGTGGTGCGCTAGCGCAGTTGCGCTGCGCTCTGCGCTGCGCGCCACGTGTCAAACACAGACGCTAGCGCAGTTGCGCTGCGCTCTGCACTGCACGACACGTGTCAAACACAGGCGCGCTAGCGCCAACTGCGCCAGCACTAAAATTTAAATAATAAATTATTTAATTAATCAGAATTAAAATTCTAGAAAGATCTTTCTAATTTTATTAAAATAAGAAGATTATCTTCTGTAAAACAGAGGCCTTAGGATCAAAGATCCAACGGTGGGGAAATATCCCCAGATCAATCAGAGAAAGATCTCTGTAACTAACTCAACAAACCAATTGGCCCTATATAAAGGCCTCTAGACTCCAAGTCTCATATACAGAGAGAGATACAGATATAGAGAAAAGGGAAAACTCTGAAAAATTTGAAAGGCAAGCCTTTGAAGAAAGAAAATCATCTTCTTCAAGGTAAAGGATTAAATTCTTGGAAGAACAGAGATGAAAACATCTCACAAAAAGAAGAATTTCTTCTAAAAAGATCAAAGATCTAAGAACAGGATCAAGATCTTCACTACAAAAAGAAAAAAGATCAAAAAAGATCCAATCATAAAAGATTAAAGAAGTAATTTACTTCATCCCTAGATCTTTTGATCTATATAAAGGCACAGCCTTTTGATAAACCATTGGTTCTTGAATCTTGAGGTAGAACCTCTTTAGAACAAGAAAAACTTGTTTCTTTGATCTAAATTGGATCAAAATGCGCTCTTGCGCTTATTGGATTGGCGCACTGCGCCAGAACGCGCCATGTGTTAACCACAGAATGATCTGCACTTTACGCTTCTAAATATAGCGCACTGCGCTCTTGGATTGGCGCATAGCACCAGGGCGCGCTACGTGTCAGCAGCGCACTAGCGCAACGCACTGGCACAGCGCACCACGCTAACAGACTTGCGCTTAGTGCAGAGCGTGACATGTGTCACCTGCGCATGTGCTAGCGCATTGCACTCTTTAATTGGCGCAAAGCACCTGACAAGCCACGTGGCGCACTATCAGACCACTATAAATGCTATGCATTATTTAAAAGGGCAGAGCCCAAGTAAAGATCTAACAGGCCAAATATAAATGCTCTGCATTTAATTACAGAGCCCAATGCTATGCATTATAAAAGGTCCGAGCCCAAATAAAGGCTCAACAGCCAGAACAATAAAATGTTCAACTCATATCAACTGAGCCCATATGCTCATAAACCTTCAAACGGACTTTAGTCCTAAATTGGACTATTGATCTCCCAACCAACATTGGTTCAAGGGTACATCTCTGAACACCTATGATATTTGTCGTTCTAATCCTTCAACGTCTTCAGAGAGATGACGGGTCCCGACAGCCATACATTCAATGGACCACAATGGACCACCACGTCCTTAAATTGGAAATTGACCGAAATGTCTCTAAACTAAACAATAGAGTCTAAATGCTCTTTTGTTGGATCTAAATGATCCTGTTAAGTTGATCTTAGTCTGGAAATTAGACTAACGTGTCCTTAACAAACGTTTAAGTTGATCTTAGTCCAAAATGAGACTAACGTATCCTTAAACCCAAAACCCCAAACCCAAATCTAAGAAAATACGGATTTGGACTAATCCACGTCCTACGGGCGACAACGTAAATTAGTCTCCGTATACAATCCACGGGCAACCACAAACAAAACAAACACCCACGACACGAAGTGACCAGCTGGAGAAGGAGAAAGTTGTTACCGCGATGCGGTAGCGTAATTAACTGCAGGGGCTCGCGCCTACAGGGAAGAGCGTCCCCACAATCAAAAACCCTTCAGACGAGGGGGAATTTGACGAAGTCTGCTATATCGGCCGCATCCGTTTAAACCTTCGATACATGGTGCCATAAATCAACTTGGCATCTTCGGAGAGGTGGACGGATAACACCAATTAGCATCTGCCCCGAATTTCAGGCAAACAAGTTCGCCGCGTCTCTGTCGCGTCCTTCGGAGGGGAACACTCCTTCTTCATCAAAGTCATGTATGACGTAGCAGTTGCGGAATAGCTCCGTTTCTTGGATCGAATATATCTAAGCTCGATCGTCTCCATTCTCCCGTTGGGCAACTTTCGTTGAGTTCCGGGAACGTTCCAGATCTTGTTGTAGAACTGAGCTTGTCGAGCAGTCTGCTTAAGGGGAACACCTTGGCGCCTCAACAGTCTTATTAATCCGTCTGTGTAATATCTGGGCAGACGGATGGGCTGGAGCCTGTCAAGTGTAGAATCCGCACCATGCCAAATTTCCTTCTCCACTTTGGTTTTCGTGGATCGATAAAAGAGGATTTCCTTTTCATCATTTCTTCTGGGGGGAACGTAGAATGTCTGCAGTTCCTGCACACTATAAGCATTAAGTGCATCGAGCTCTTTGTAATGCTCTTGCGGAACCATGGCAACTTGCAAACTCAGATCATCATCAGCGAAGGCTTGAATTGACGGCCGAGCGGAAAATACAGCGTTGACCTCATCTTCCGAGTCACTGCCGAAGATCAACATAGGGGTGGTCGGTCCCGGCTTGTTGTATTGGGGCGGCCCTGAATAAACTATCTCTTCTTCCTCTTCGGTATCACTCCCGAAGATCGGAATAGTGGTGATAGCTTTGTTCTTGTCCTCGGGTTTGCGACATCTTTCTGTGTCTTCGAAATCTGGTAGGAAGTATTTCGCATCCTCATATTTGCGGACTTCGTTCACGGAGAATGGGTTTAGTTCCCCTGTCACCGTATACTCGAGACCATCCTTGAAATACTTCATACACTGGTGTTGTGTAGAAGGGATGATGTTGTACTCGTGTGACCAAGGCTGGACGAGCAAAGCGTTATAGCAGGTCTTAGCGTCAATGACATGAAATTTAATGTCTGTGACAAGCAACCCAGAGCGCAGTGTCAATATTACAGACCCGAGCGTCCGTGATGACCGGGAGTCAAACTCGGAGATAGTGATCTTATCCCGAGCGAGGTGTTGAACGCTTTTGCAGATTTCCTTCAACACTCTTACATTGAGGAGATTGTCGGAGGACCCATTGTCAACCAGGATCTTGCCTATCTTAATATCATGACGGTATCCAGAGACATAAAGGGGACGGTTATGCTCGCACGTCTCGAGGAGGAGATCTTCATCGCCGATGGTGATATCGGCTGTGTGCACTTCTTCCAACTCTTCCTTCATCTTTTCTTCGGCGAGGAAAGCTTGGAATTGTTCAGGCTCTTGTAACGCCTTGATCAACGAATCTCTCGCCTCTTTGGATAGCAGAAGGGCGTCGAGAATGCTGAGCTGCGAGGGTATCTTCCTCAGGTATGCAAGAACGTTATAATCCACCTTACTTTTCTTGGGTGGGTTCTTGGCTGCCAGCTCTTCGACGACTCGGTCATCAAGGATGATATCCTCAGGGACCTTTTCTTTCCCCTTATCTATTCTATTTGACCCACTGTTCAATGGCCCAAGATTCTTTTCGGGCAGCATACGATTGCGCAACTGAATATTTTCACAGGTTTTCGGTTCTTCCTCTTTTTCCGAGGTGGACTCTTTAAAGAGAGGGCCAAGAGTCATTTCTTCGTCAGAGTTGCTCCCGAAGGTGAGAATTTGCAATCCCCCAGCGTCGACCATGTGACAGCTGCCGGTAGTTCTTTTACGCTCCTCGGTCGTATTTCTTTGCTCCCGACGAGTTTTGCGTTTCATCCGCTTGAAATGTTGCCGGTGAGCAAGATATCCCTGCCACCATCTTTTAAAAGCGTTGCACTCTTCGGTGGGGTGTGCAATCTTTCGATAATATAAGCAGTAGCTAGGATGTATTTCCGCTTCACCAAGAATGTTTCGTTCGGAGGGTGGCATCTTTATTCCCATCGATATGGCTTTGGCGAACCTCTTCCTCGCCTTGAACCTGCTTTTATTTGCTGCGGATGTACTTTGATCCGGCGGGGGTGTTTCAACCCTTTCGTCCAGTTGCCGGCGTTTGGCCTTTTCAAATATGGCCATCTCGCGCTCCCGATCAGCTTTGCTTTTCAAAAGAGCTTCGTTTAGGAAAGCATCAATCATTTTGTCTGATGGTCCTGGAAATTCAAGCTCAGGATCAGCCCCCAGTTTCTCTGCGTAAGGAGCTTCTTCATCGTTTATCGACGAGTGAGAGATCACATGGCAGCTTTCCACATAATCTTCAGGCTCATCCGACGAGTCTTCTCCATTGTCATCATCTCCGTCCTCAAGGACGTGGCTCAGAAATTCTTGGAGTGTGACTGGGGTCCGCACCTTCTGATTATATTCTTCCAGCGCGTCGATATATTTTTGTAGGTCCATGCGCTCACCACTAAGCTTTACGGGCTTTTGGTTTTCTTCTTCTTCTTCGAAGACTTTGACGGCTGGGTGTGAGTGCTTTGACTATCACCACCAGTTTTTGGAGTTGGGCGCGGCTTCAGCATTCCCTCGATAATCTCGGGTTCCAGCAGATTCTTCCACCTGATTGCCGGGCATGTTTGGAGATCCTTTAGCATTCTTTTAGTTTTGGCTGAAAGATCGACCTCCCATGGAGCTTCTTCTATGAAAGAGCATGATGCCCCCGGTGTGTCCGTCTTCTTTGGAGCATGTGGCTGTGGTGGGTTCACCTTCCAATTCTCGGACAGCGTAAACTTGCCCTGTTGGTATTGGTCTTCGATCCAACCTTTAAAGACGAAGCAATCTTCAATTGGATGGCTTACCGTTTGATGGTAGGGGCAATAATTGGGACTATTAGCCTCGCCGGGTTGCAACGGTTGTTTTGGATTCGGCAGATTGATGAGCCTGTTGCGCACCGCTAGCTCGAACAATCTCTTCGTTTTGTCCCGGGGAAACGAATAAGGGCGCTTCATCTTCTCATTATAGAATTTCCGCCTCTCGTCTAGGTGATCAGTTAGTTTTGGGCCACTGGGCTGTTGTTGAGTATTCGCAACGTATGTCGCCTTCCCTTTACCCTTTTCGTTTTGCGGCTCCGGCTTTGGAGGAGACGGTCTATGACCCATCTGGTCCATCTGGGCTAGTTTGTCAATCAAGGCCTGGAACGTGGTCGGCTTGAAGAACATCATAAATTGGGAAATAGTCGCTTAAGGGTCAAGAGTGCCTACGAACATGCCCACTGCCGGCGCTTCTTCGATGCGCTGCTCACATTTCGACCATAAATTCCGCCATCGTATTGCGTATTGCACCCACGTTTCACCTGGCTTTACCCTGGCGTTAATCAATGTTGTGATCGGGGTGCGCTCGCTAGCGCTTGCGAACCTTTGGGTGAATAATAGCTCCATCTCTGCAAAAGTCTTGACGGAGTCGTTTGGAAGTTCAGAATACCACTCGAATGCCGTCTCCGACATGCTACCAACAAACTGGCGGAGCAGAAGTTTATCATCACCCCCGGTGTTGCCGCACAAGGCTCTGAACTGGGCAATATGCTGATGCGGATTTCCCGTCCCTTTATATACATGAAATTTAGGGATCGTATATCCCGGCGGGTACCTTATTTGGTTATACCAGCCTGGATAAGGTCGTCCAGTCTTAACGATCTGTCCAGACGCTTCGTTTTCCTGGTGAGCTCGTATTTGCTGAGCAATGTAATCATCCAGAGCGGCCTTGGAGATGGTCTCCTCTTTGGCTGCTGAAAGAGCCGGAGGAGGGTTCGATGTTTCCCCTCTGTCGTCTTCAATGATGATCGGGGGTCTTCAGCTGGAGGTTCCGGCTGAAACATCATCCCAGCCATGTCTTGGAACAAAAGAGCGATTCATTTTATATTGGCTGCCTGCTCCGCAGCTTCTTTTTCTTTCCTCTCGAGCATTCTTCGGAGGAACTCGGTATCAGTTCTTGTTCTCGACGTTTCTCCGAGGTCTCTGGATTTTTTTTTGGCCCGGTGAGTGCGGCCATTGCAGTCAGCATCTCCTGAAGTTTCTGCTGCTGTTGTTCCTGAGCCTTCGTTATCGATCGGGTAAGCAGTCGATGACCCGTAGAAGCACGGCTTTCTTCTTTTCCGGAAGCCATATAAACGGTATGTATTACCATGCCCCCGGACTTGGGGAGTTTAGATTCGACGTCCTTGCGGTTTTCCGCATTCACGGGGGCTTTCTCTGGCCTCCTTCTCTTGTGAGAAGTTGAAGTCGAGGGGGCCGTTGCAGCGGGCATCCAGACGGATGACGTCTTCTGTGGTACCATGAGATGGCTCTTTTCTTGCTGAGCTTTGAGCTTCTTTGGCCGGCGAGAGTAGTCCTGGTTAATCAGCGATTCCTGGACCTGTCGCCAGACTTTATAAATTTTGGAGGACAGACGCTTAGGGGGCTGCTCCATCTTCTTTTCTGTAGTAATCTCCATAGGTGGAGGAGATCTCTTCAGCACGGCAGTCGGAGAGTTCTTGCGAACCTTCCTAAGAGGTTTAAAGCTGTTCCCAGTTGGAACAGTAGCATTGATTTCCACCATGGGGGCTGGCGGAGTTAGCCCAGAAGGGGAGCTGCCCCCAACCTTCCTTACTCGGCGTCAGTGACGATGGCGAGCATGTCGTGCGGATGGAGTTGGTTCAGCTATGGAGATGACTTCGTCATGCCCCCTGTCTTGACGGAGGGTTGTCGCCGGTGTCAGCCTTTTGAAGACTGACGTTCGCCGAGCAGTAATGTCCAACCTATCGAATACAGACCTCTGGGCAGAGGTGACTTCGCCTGGAGCGAGAGCCGGAGTGTCCAGCCTTGTGAAAACTGACTTCTTATGAGGAGAAGCCTTTCCAATGATTTCGTTCGCTTGAGCCGGGATGGCTATCCGCTTTGGGATGGCTGCTTCAGGTATTGCGGGCTTGTTGGCGTTCTGGCCCAGTCTGTTGAAAACTGAGGATTGGACTTGGGTGACCCGTTGAGAAGGGCCGTGGTAGTGGTAAGTCGATCAAAGACCGACTTCTTTGGGGCTTCTTACGGCAGCATCGGGGCATTGAAGCTCATGGGTAGGATCATAGTCCCAAAGAACAGCCCAGTGGTGGCCTGAGTTACTTGGTCCACCGGCATCGTGAATAGGGAGGCCGCCTGGGGCCCGTAAGTTACACCTCCAGATGAGGCGGAACGGGAGTTGCAGTTGGAGCATTTTGTGCAGGTAGAAGCCATTGATCTTTCGTTTTCTGCACGGAGTAAGACACCAAATCTTAGTACCTCGAACACAAGGGCAACCATATCAAACCGCGATTCGTTCGCGAACACGACATATGAAGTGTAGAGCGGAAAGAGGAAAAGGTCCTACCGGGCGTGCCAGAATCTGTTCCCCGCCGAAACACGGAGACGCGACCACGCAGGTCTGTCTCGTCTGAATTTCGGGGCAGATGCTAATTAGTGCTATCCGTCCACCTCTCCGAAGATGCCAAGTTGATTTATGACACCATGTATCGAAGGTTCAAACGGATGTGGCCGATGTAGCAGACTTCGTCAGATTCCCCCTCATTTGAGGGGTTTTTGATTGTGGGGACGCTCTTCCCTGCAGGCGCAAGCCCCTGCAGTTAATTACACTACTGTATCGCGGTAACCACTTTCTCCTTCTCCAGATGGTCACTTCGTGTCGTGGGTGTTTGTTTTGTTTTTGGTTGCCCGTGGATTGTATACGGAGACTAATTTATATTGTCGCCCGTAGGGAGTGGATTAGTCCAAATCCATATATTTTTAGATTTGGGTTTGGGGGTTTGGTTTAAGGATACGTTAGCCTCATTTGAGACTAATATCAACTTAAACGTCTGTTAAGGACACGTTAGTCTCATTTTAGACTAAGATCAACTTAACGGGATCATTTAGATCCATCAAAAGAGCATTTGAGCTCTATTGTTTAGTTTAGGGATATTGCGGTCGATTAGTTTAAGGACATTATGGTCCAATGTTAGTTTAAAAACATCTCGGTCTAGGTTAAGGACATCATAGTTCGTGAGTTTAAAGACCTTACAGTCAAGGTTAAGGACATTATAGTCCGTGAGTTTAAAGACCACACAGTCAAGGTTAAGGATATCATAGTCCGTGAGTTTAATGACCCCACAGTCAAGGTTAAGGACATCATAGTCCATGGGTTTAAGGACCCTACAGTCCAGTTTAAAGACGTCATAGTCTGTGAAATGTATGGTTGTCGAGACCCGTCACCTCTCTGAAGACGTTGAAGGATTACAGCGACATATATCAGAGGGGTTCAGAGATGTACCCTTGAACCAATTTTGATTGGTACATCTGTAGTCCAATTTGGAACTAAGATCTGTTAAAAGATTTATGAGCATGTGGGCTCAATTAATCTGAATTTGAGGACTTATGGCCAATCTTGGGCTATGTCCAATCAAGTTAAAATGTTTTAACATTTATTTTGGGCTGTTGGAGCCTTTGTTTGGGCTTGGCCCTTTTAACAATGCTTGAATTCTGACAATATTTTGTTTTTTATTGAATGCTGGGCTTTCATCATAGCTCTGTGGCTTATTAAAGAACGATTTATGTTCTATGAGCGCACACGTAAGTGACACGTGGCGCGCTTGGCGCTTTGCGCCATTCAAAGAGCGCAGTGCGCTTCTGCCAAGTAGCGCACACGTGAAGGACACGTGTCGTGCTTGGCGCTAAGCGCCAGATGGTCGGCGCATTGCGCCAGTTTATGAGCGCATTGCGCTAGTAGTTTAGTGGCGCACATGTAATTGACACGTGGTGCGCCTGGCGCTGAGCGCCAGCCCATGAGCGCAGTGCGCTATTTCAAGAGCGCAAAGCGACACGTGTCGCGCTCGGCGCTGAGCGCCAGTCTAAGAGCGCAGAAGCGCAGTTCAAGAGCGCAAAGCGCAGTTCAAGAGCGCAAAGCGCATATGATCAATTTTGTGATCCAAAGAGAGACTTTGTCTCAAGATCTGAGAACAACAGTTTCAATCTCTTATATTGATGAAAGGGCTTTGCCTTTATTGATCCATGATCCTTAAGAGAATTGAATTATTCTCTTCTCCTTTCTATAATGAGACGTTCATGATCACTTTGAGAAAGACTTTAGTCTTATAGATCTATGATCTGTGAGAAGTAATTTCTTCTTTTATTTTGTGATGAGATCTTTTAATCTCTTTATGAAAGACCTTTTGTCTTTGTAGATCTATGATCCTTTTAAAGAAATGAATTCTTCTTTCTTAATCATGAGATGATTTCATCTCTGTGTTCATCATCATCATTTTTACCTTAAAGAAAGATCTTCTTGCAAGAGCCTGCTCTTTGAATTTTCTCAAAGTTTTTTTTGGGAGGTTTCTCACTCTTTCCGTATCTTTGAGACTTGAACTTTAGGGGCCTTTTTATAGGGTAGGCTGATTTGTTGAATTAGTTAAAGAGATCTTTCTCTGATTGATTTGGGGATATTTCCCCACCATTAGATCTTTGATCCTAAGGTTTCTATTTACAGAAGGCAATCTTCTTTGTTTTTAACAAGACTGGAAAATCTTTCCATACAGAATTTATTCTGTCTTTTAGTAATTTTTATTTACCATTAGATCATTGATCCAACGGTGCTCTGATTTACAGAGCATAATTTTGTTATTTGGAAAGATTTTTGAGAAATCTTTTCTTAACAGAATATAATTCTGATTAATTAATGATTTATCATTATTATTAGATATTTGATCTAACAGTGGGGAGTTTTTAATTCCAGCGCTAGCGCACCCGTGCTCTGCACGTGGTGCGCTGCTTGAAGGGCGGCGCACATTGCGCTAGCGCACCTGTGTTTGAGACGTAGTGCGCTTTTTGGAGCGCAGAGCACCTAGCGCTAGCGCACACGTGGTGTGCTGCTTAGAGCGCGGCACACCTAGCGCTAGCGTCCACATGCTTTGCACGTGGTGTGCTGCTTAGGGCGCAGCGCATTTGGCGTTACATCTGAAGTGTTGCTTCATTTCAAATATTTGAATTTTAAACAGAGCTTTGCTCTGATTAGGGGAAACAGCAGTGTCTATCAACTTTATCAAGTTGACACTAAAATACCTCCAAGTATTGAAAACAAACTCCTAAATTGGAGTTTCATGCGAATTTACATTCTTTTGTAATATTGATATGATTTACATTCAGATTGTACATAAATATAAACAAATGAATAAAATACATATTCTTTTGTTTTGTTCGCTGCTTACAATTATTTTATATCTATGTATATGGTCTCTTTCTAAATGATGTGATTTAAAGAAAACTAAAACTCAATTTTTTTTGTTTAAACTCTATCTTTGTTTCAACTTATAGTCGTTATAGGTCCTAAAGAGGGTAAACATACATTTTTTCAATATAAACCTGGTATATAAAAGAAACTCTCTGTCCTTAAATCAATTTTTATTACATAAAATTAATCTCATGTCTTTGAACAAATTTGAAAAAATAAAAGAAATTCCTTATTTTCTCAAACAAATTTTGAACATAATACATATTCTTATGAGAATAATGGAGAAAAGGGGCTATAGGAGGGGATTTCCTTCTATGGCGTCAAAAAAATACAATCTCCACAATTTTTTCCGACGATCGGCATCCATCATCATTATCGTTATCATCTAAGATGTGCATACACCAAATTTCATGTGATTCCACCACTTTTTCACCGTTGAATTAGCAATGTAAAAAGTTCTATTGTCGGTAAACCATTAATTTTGCACCAACTAAATCAACGGTGAAAAAATGTTATAATCACATAAAGTTTGGTGTATCCACATCTTAGATGATAAAGATAGAGGTGATATATACCGATCGTCGAAAAAAATCATGGAGGATGCATTTTTCCGATGCCATAGGAGGAAATTCCCTCATATGGCACATTTCCTCCATTAACCTCTATATTTATGTTGATAACAAACTCAAGAAATAATACAACATATTATTACTACCTAAGATGGCAGATCTTGTCAAAACTAGAGATTTGTCTCTAATTTAACCAATTTCGGGTACCTCATTTGGTACCCGCCGCCATTCTACCAAATCGGGTATCTCAAAAGAGGTATCCGCAACTTATTTCCACTTCCTAACCTAACAAGGTTGGGTACCTTTGGGAGGTACCTATGCTCTTCATTGAAACAAGAATGGGTCCCACTTAGGAGTAGCACAGATGCTTTGGGTGATCATTAGCCATAGATCCTACGTGCTTTGTACGTAGGTTATATCAATAGGCAAGGCCTTTTTGTTATACACATATCTCGACCGTTAAATTCGATTTTGGATGAATCTGGACTGGTGGACGCAATAGTATGTGTGTCATTTTCCTTCAAATAGCAGGGACTCCGAATCCCACTTTAGCAAAGACTCCTAATCCTACTTTAGAAACTTGCTCATTGTTCAATAAACAAAACCAAGGATGGGTTCTATTTGGCAGTAACCGCCTATGCCTCAAGTAATGTCAATTTGACATTAAAAATTCCCCGACATGTTAAATCCACTTAAAATGTGGCTTTTCTTTTAAAATTCCTCTTTTTACAATATAAGTTGTTTTGTATGCTGAACCTAAGTTGTACCAAAAACCAATGTATAAATAACAAAATCTTTTGTAATGGATTTTTGTGTTGTTTCTTTTCAAGTATATTCTATTTTCAATGTGATCTCTCTCTCTCTCTCTCTCTCTCCATTTCCGAGCAATCTAATAAGGTATTCCATCTAGAGATAAACATAAGACATATAGAATACTGTAATTAACAATAAGTGTTTACGCTCATTGAAAGTCACAAACCCAGAACCTTCTGGTCCAATTTTAAAACCTAAATGTTATATTTTGTTTAAATTCTATCTATTTTAAACATTAACTCTAACGTGGGGAGGTAGCATCGTAGGAGTTTGCTGACCACCTCTGATGTGATGAGGACGACATTTGATGGATCGAACGATTGGAAAGAAGGCTAACGCCCACTGGGAGCGGCACTTCATCACCATGTTTGCAAGAGAGGGACAGAGACTGATGGATCTTTGGATCTCCTTCAGATGTTATCTTCCGTTGATCTGCTGTGAGCGCTGATGGACGGCTGAGATTGAGTTGGAGGGTTTACTCCTGAAGCGTGTGGATCTCAATGGGTTTGGTATGGTTGAGGCCGAGCAACCTTCAAAGAAGTCCCGGGATGGTTGTGCCACCGAGGACCCTTCGACAATCAAGTTAGACGGGGTATTTTGGCAGAGTAACGGCCTGTTGGAGTAAAAATGGCCTACCTGAATCGTCTGAGAGAGGGGTTTATATAGCGGCAGCAATGGGCAGGCGGGCGTGAGATTCACGCCGGCGGTTACGCCCCTGGCATCACACCCGCATGATAGGAGGGATCCCGCATTAATGACGAGACAGGCTCGTTAATGGGGGATCGTGATGGCGTGGAACGCGAGATCATGGGCGGCGGATATCTCACGCCTAGCGAGATTCGTGGAGCCATGGCGGAGGCGCCTGTGATCAGCGCTGTGGGTCGGTCGGTGAGACCGAGGAAGTTGAGCTCGGCGGGAGGCTCGGCAACGAGCGGGAGGCCGAGGCATCTTGGTTCTGTGATAGCTTGGAGGCGAGTCGAGGGGTCGTCTGGAAGGCCACCGAAGGTCGGGATAATCCTCGGGCTGGAGGCCTGAGGTATGATCCCAACTGAAGTTCTTGATCCTTTCTTGTAGGTTCTGGGACACGTCATCTGCAACGTGTCAGCATATGGAGAGTCACCGATATCGAGCATCATCATTAACCCCCCAATCTCGTCTCTACCCGTTCCTGGGTCGGGTCGAGAGCGGTCTGACCGATCACCCGGGGTGAGCTCTCACTTGAAGATATCGTCGGCACGCATTCCCGGACAAAGAGTAGTATTTTCTTGATGACGTCAGCGGATCAAGGGAGAGATCTCGCATTAAGAGGAAACGCCGAATCGTGCGTACGTTCATCGAAGCAACAACCCACGTGTCTGGCACTGGTTGGCTGGCGAGATGTGCCGCAGGCGTTCCCGCGCCCGATGGGACGTGCCCAATATGAGTGCGACAGGTGGAACGTTGTCGACTGTTGGTTGCGAAATGTTGTTTTAGCGGGAGGCGATTGGAGCCATAGGATGCGTACGCTGGCTGCTATAAATAGAGGTGGGATCCCTATCAGGGCTCATACCTCTTCATAATTTTCTCGTCCTTGGTCGTGTTAGCTCGGCGCTCTTCTCCTCAGGTCGGATTCCTTGCGTTTGATCTCCCGAGGACACCTCCCCTTGATCAGGTTAGATTTCTTCTTCCGAGGAGTCTGTAGAAGTGGTCTGGGTAGAGTTTAGGGAGTCTTTTGAAGCTTCCTCTTCTACTTCTTCCTCTTCTTCCTCTGAGTCGGAGTCCCCCCGGGAAGTTAGGGTTAGTCATGCTCCCCGGGGTCGTGCGACGGGGGCGGTCCTGAGACGCAGGTCACGGGTGTTCTTGGCATGCCATCCACGTTCAGGCATGCGGATAAGCTTGCCAACATCCGCACTTGTTTCCTGATTCCTCCCGGCTATTCGCTTCGTCTATCCGAGGAGGGGAAGAGGGCAGACCAGGTACGAGGCAAGGAGATTGCCTTGTACCTGGAAACCTTTTGGGTCGGGGTACGTCTGCCCTTCTCCCCCGAGGTGAGTATGGCGTTGTATTGTTTTGGGTTAGTCCCGGGCCAGCTAGTGCCGAACTCATGGAGGATCCTCCTTGGATTCCTGGTCCGGTTGAAATTGAGTCTGATCTCTTTCAGCCTGAGCCTTTTTGTTTCTTCTCCTTGCTACAAAAACTATCCTGGCGCTCGTAAGGGCGAGCCGAGCTGGGTATACATCTCTTTCAGAAAACAACAGGGGGACGCTTCCGGGTCGGGGATCGTCGTAGTACCTTCTTCCATTCATGAATGGAAGAAGAAGTTTTTGTTTATTGCGCCGCCCGAGGGTGAAGATTATCCTGTGTCCATCCAGTTGCAAGGGGCTAGCTATCCGCGGGTGAGTCGGCCAAATGATCCCGACGCGGTGGCGGTGTCGAAGTGGGAGTCCCTCCCTCGGGATGATGTGTTGCTGTCTGAGCGGGCCCTCAGTTAGGTCGGGCTCAGCCCCACCCAGTTCGCGGGTAAGTTTGGAGCTTTCAGGCAACCTGTTTAGACTTGTGCATTCTTTCATTTTTCCTGGCATTGCCGACTCCTTGTATTTTTGTCTTATGCAGGACCCATGGACCTAGGCAAGTTCCGGACGGCCCTGGTTGACACGAAGAAGGGAAAGAAGGCCGGAGGTGCCAGCCCTTCTTGCCCGTCGTCGGCTCCGGCTCCACCGGAGGCCGCTCCATCCAGGCACCCAAGTGCTCCCCCCCCGAGTCCAGCCGTGTGCCGAGCCGAAAGCGTGCTTTGGAGCTAAAGCCCCGGGCCCCCGGGGTAGGAGGCGAGACTAGTTCTCCCGCGTCGCTCCTCAAGAAGTTTCATAGGACGGCGCCCCACTCCCCGGCTTTCCCGATCCTCATGGACGATGGGGAGCTTCGCTTCGAGGTGCCTTCGGGGCTTTCCGTCACCGACAGCCTGCTCTCGGAGATGGAAAGATCGGCTGGGGGCAGAATCCCTCGGGGGACCCTCCAGGCCCAAATGGCGGCCATAGCTCAAGAGGCCGTGCAGGTTAGTGTTCGCACCCCACTTGGTTCTTCATTCAGCATTTTTGTTCGCATGATTGGGTGCCTCCCTTTCCTTTTTAACCCTCTTTCTTTTATTCAGGTCCTTCAGCACGTCGCCCTCGTCCTCAACATGGAGGACGAGGAAGTCGCCCCGGCGATGCGGGCCGCGGGCGAGCTTTCCACGCGGGAGGAAAGCTAAAGGCTGGAGCTGGAGGCGGCGATGGAGAGGGTCACTGCCCTTGAAGACCGGGTGGTGGCTACGAATGGGGAGAATGCCAGGTGCCGAGAGGCCGCCCAAGACGCTGAGTCCCAGTTGGAAGATTCCAAGATGCTCGTCGCCATCCTGAAGAAGACGGCGAACACCCTCCGGAGGGAGAACGAGGCGACGAAGGTTCGGGAGTTGAAGACGGTGGAGAACTACAAGAAGTTGGATCAGTTATGCGCTGACCTCGCTGGAGCCGCTGCCGTCGTTTGGCACGACGCCCTCGACTCCGTCAAGGCCCAGATGTCGAAGTTCCTTGACGGCAAGCTCCGGGATAAGTACCTTCTCGATGATGACGCACAGGGGAATGCCCCTGGAGATGCTACAGGGGAAGAGGCCCCCGGTGGGAGTGTTGGGGAGCAATCGGTCCCCCTAGCTCCCTGTGCTGAGGCTCCTGCGATGGACGCCGACCTTCAAGACGCAACCGCGGTTGTCGTAGTGGGGGCGCAGCTCATCGACGTTCTCCCCGGCCCCGAGGCCTGAACTTCCCCGCCTCCTTATTTTCTTTGCGCTAAAATTTTGTAAGCCTCCGGGCATTTTTGTAAGGCTGGGGAGCCCAAAATACCTCTGTAAAAACTTCTGATTTTTATGAATAGAAAATCCATTTTGCAGTTGTAGGGTGTTTTTCGTCACCCCATTGAGATGGGAATACGCACGCGCTTGTCAGGCGTACTACAGATTCCCCTGCCTAGGGTAGGCTGGGGTTTATTGATTGTTGGGATCCGAGTCTCCGGCAGCCGCCGATTAAGCTGCCGTTAATTACCCTTCGCATTTGGAGCGAGGGAACCTCCGATTAACGGGTTAAACTGGTCATGCGAACTCAATGTGCAGTGTGTGTGTGTTGTGTTTTAAAAGGGTTTTAGATATATCGGGGGCCCACAGAGTTTTTTACAGGGGTCCCGCTACCCGGATAGCGGGCTAGGGGTCAAGGGAGCTAGCAGCCCCCTTGCGGGGTGCGGGGCAGCACCCCGGCCCAAATTTTTTTTGAGGGACAGTATTGTAGAGAGTGTGTGTGTGTATACATTTATATATAAAAAAAAAGAAAGGGAAAGGGCATCCAAAGGATGCCTGAAAAAAAGCGTCAGCGCTTTGGGTGCTAGCGCTTTAAGCACAAGAGCGCTAGAGCGCTAGTGCTTTGAGCGCTAGCGCCCCACGTGCCAGGCACGTGGGCGCTCGGGCGCTAGCGCTTTGGACGCTAGCACTCTGAGCGCAAGAGCGCTAGCGCTTTGAGCGCTAGTGCCCCACGTGTCAGCACGTGGGCGCTCAGGCGCTAGCGCTTTGAGCGCAAGGACGCTAGCGCTTTGGGTGCTAGCACCCCACGTGTCAGCACGTGGGCGTTCGGGCGCTAGCGCTCTGAGCGCAAGGGCGCTAGCACTATGAGCACAAGGGCGCTAGCTCTTTGAGCGCTAGCGCCCCATGTGTCAGCACGTGGGCGCTCGGGCGATAGCGCTTTGGGTGCTAGCACTTGAGCGCAAGGGCGCTAGCGCCTTGAGCGCTAGCGCCCCACGTGTCTGCACGTGGGCGTTCGGGCGGCAAAAGGGACTTGGTCCCTGCAATGAGAGTTGTACTCCCAGAAAGGAGCACTTATTATTCTGTGTGTGTGTATGTGTGTATATATATATATATATATATATATATATATATATATATATATATGAGGAGTTAAACTCTTAGGATATTTTGAAGCTGATGAAGAGGCTTCTCCCCTTGAGCCCTAGTTCTTCCCCAAAGTAGGGTTTCTGGAGATGGGTCTTCTTCTTCTTCCTGTCGTTTGGCCGGATCTTAGAGAAAGAGGGTGAGACTTAAAAATCTCCCCTTTTGAGATCTAATAGCAGATCTGAGTTCCCCTTTGTAGGTTTTGTGGTGAAAAACTATTTAGTTTTGGAAAAGGAAGAGTAAAACTCTTGATTTAATTCAAAAGAATGAAGAAGGTTTTAGAAGTTTGAGGAAGGAGAAGATCACAGATCTTGATGCTTTTTGGAAGAGAGAAAAAAGTTGTTGAGATATTTCATTATCTTTGCCTTTATAGGCTATACACTTTACATATAGCCCCTTGGGCTTCACAAAATGACATTTTGCCTATCCCGTGCTCATGTGCCATTTCTTTTTGCACATAAGCCATGGGCTTTACAAAAATTTGGCTTTATGCTCATTCATGCATAAAAATTACATAAAAATTATTTATTACATGATTTCATCTTGCCTGGAGGGGGGGGGCCGCTTCATGTTCGGACTCGACCTGGGCATGGACCCGCTTGATCTGGGCTTAGGCCCACTTGGCTTGGGGTTGACCTTGACCTTGACTTGGTCAACCGGGGTGCAATTTTCGACCCCAACAAAGTGCCCCCATCAATAAATGCACACCACATATGTGGGTCGTGCGCATGAAATTGATGGATCTTCTTTCGCGTGGAGGCGACTTGCTTTGGTTCCCACTTTTGGGATGCACTGCCCTTTTAACGACATGGACGGTCGATGCTTGACGCGTTCTCCGAGGCGGAGTGTCCGTAGTAGACGTTTCCCTGGCCCGGAGTGATTTAGTAGACGTGCCCCCAGCACGGAGTGTCGCTGGTCGACGTTTCCCAGAGGCGGAGTGTCTGTAGTCGACGTGGCCCCGGCACGGAGTGTCTGCTTGACGTTTCCCCGGTACGGAGTGTCGGTTGTTGGACGTTTTCCCGATGTGGAGTGTCGCTGGTCGACGTTTCCCCGGCATTGAGTGTCTGTATGTGGCGTTTCCCCGAGGCGGAGTGTCTGTGTCGGACGTTTCCCCGAGACGGAGTGTCGCTGGTTGACGTGTCCCCGGCATGGAGTGTCTGTTGTCGACGTGCCCCCGGCACGGGGTGTCTGCTTAACGTTTTCCCGAGGCGGAGTGTCGTTGTTGGACGTTTCCCCGATGCGGAGTGTCGCTGGTCGACGTTTCTCGGCATAGAGTGTCTGTGTCGGACGTTTCCCCGAGACGGAGTGTCGCTGGTTGACATGTCCCCGGCACAGAGTGTTTGTTGTCGACGTGCCCCCGGCACGGAGTGTCTGCTTGACGTTTCCCCGAGGCGGAGTGTTATTGTTGGACGTTTCTCCAATGCAGAGTGTCGCCGGTCGACGTTTCCCTGGCATGGAGTGTCTATGTCGGACGTTTCCCCGAGACGGAGTGTCGCTGGTTGACGTGTCCCCGGCACGGAGTGTCTATTGTCGACGTGCCCCAGGCACGGAGTGTCTGCTTGACGTTTCCCCGAGGCGGAGTGTCGTTGTTGGACGTTTCCCCGATACGGAGTGTCGCTGGTCGACGTTTCCCCGGCATGGAGTGTCTATATGTGACGTTTCCCCGAGGCGGAGTGTCTCTGTCGGACGTTTCCCCGAGACGGAGTGTCGCTGGTTGACGTGTCCCCGGCACGAAGTGTCTGTTGTCGACGTGCCCCCGGCACGGAGTGTCTGCTTGACGTTTCCCCGAGGCGGAGTGTCGTTGTTAGACGTTTCCCCGGTATGGAGTGTCTGTGTTGGACGTTTCCCCGAGACGGAGTATCGTTGTTGGACGTTTCCCCGGTATGGAGTGTCTGTGTTGGACGTTTCCCCAAGACGGAGTGTCGCTGGTCGACGTTTCCCCGGCATGGAGTGTCCGTGTTTGACGCAGAGGTCGATGTTGGAATTGGTTGGTTCGATTTGTTTTGGGTTGACATCAGCATCGCTACACTGGAATATGGTACCGGGAGCGAATCATCATCTGTCATGAGAGGATTTGGGGATTGGTTTTCTGTCGGCATCTGCATTGCTGCACTGGAATAATACCAGGAGCAACTCATCATTTGCCCCGGGAGGATTAGGAAGCGATGGCTTAGGAGACAGGTTTAGATTCCTATCACCTAAGGTTTTTCATTTTATGGGCCGTAAGGGTCCCATAAAAGCATTTTCTCCCTACGAGTCGAGAGGATCTCGTAGGTGTATTTTCTCCTTAGGGGTCGTGGGGACTCCTAAGCGTGTTGCTCCTTTGTGAGTCATAAGGATCTCACGCGGGAATTTCCTCCTCACAAAGTCGAGAGGACTTTGCGTGTGCATTTCATCTTTTTTTTACGAGTTTGCGCCCTTTCGGGTTTTCACAAACTCGCCGGCAGTCCTGCTGTTTTTACTCACGGAGCTTTTTCGGGTTTTCATCCGTGCCCATTTTGCTTGTGGACATACCATTTTTTTGGGACTTTGAATGTGGTCTCACCGGTAGAACTTGGTAGAGATTGGGATTGTTTTACGCCCGTGGATTGTATACGATTTTGCAGGATGTATAATCCAGACCGTAGGGCCGGAAAAATTTTGGGACTTTGTTGGCGTCTGCATCGCTGCACTGGAATATGGTACCAGGAGCGACTCATCATCCGCTGTTGGGGTATGGGATTTGGAATTTGGTTGGCGTCTGCATCGCTGCTCTGAAATATGGTACCAGGAGCGACTCATCATTCGCCACTTAGGGATTTGGATTTTAGCCGGCGTCTGCATCGCTGCACTGGAATATGGTACCAGGATCAACTCATCATTCGCCGTTTGGAGTATGGGGTTTGGAATTTGGTTGGCGTCTGCATCGCTGCACTGGAATATGGTACCAGGAGCGACTCATCATTCGCCACTTGGGGATTTGGATTTTGGCCGGCGTCTGTATCGCTGCACTGGAATATGGTACCAGGAGCGACTCATCATTCGCCATTTGGAGTATGGGGTTTGGAATTTGGTTGGCGTCTGCATTGCTGCACTGGAATATGGTACCAGGAGCGACTCATCATTCGCCATTTGGAGTATGGGGTTTGGAATTTGGTTGGCGTCTGCATCGCTGTACTGGAATATGGTACCAGGAGCGACTCATCATTCGCCACTTGGGGATTTGGATTTTGGCCGGCGTCTGCATCGCTGCACTGGAATATGGTACCAGGAGCGACTCATCATTCGTCATTGCCTATCGGGAAGCGATGGCTTAGGAGACAGGTTTAGATCCCTATCACCTAAGGCTTTTCAATTTTATGGGCCGTAAGGGTCCCATAAAAGCATTTTCTCCCTATGAGTCATAAGGATCCCGTAGGTGCATTTTCTCTATAGGAGTCGTGAGGACCCCCAAGTGTGTTTTTCCTTTGTGAGTCATAAGGATCTCACGCGGGGATTTTCTCCTCACGTATCGTGAGGACACATGAGCAGGTCTTCCCAAATAGAGCATAATTCCAAAGGCGGAGACCGGCCGCGTAACTGGTGATTGCGGTGGGGCATGGGTATGCTGAGAATTATTTGAGCCCGTGGATTGTATACGATAGTCAATTTGGGGACTGGCCGTAGGGCTGGGGGGAATTTTGGAAAATCGGATTTTGGTTGGCGTCTACATCGCTGCACTGGAATATGGTACCAGGAGCGACTCATTATTCGCCGTTGTTTTGTTTTTTTGTTGTTTTTGTATATATTTTTTTTGTTTTACCGCGATTGCTCTATCATTTCAGCTTTTCTTATCGTGAAGGTTGCGATCACCCTATCATTTCGGCTATTTATTCGTGGTTGCCCTATCATTTCGGCTTTATTTTTCATCTTTATTTACTCGCTGATTTTTATTGCGAGTTACCCCATCATTTCGGCTTTTCTTTTTTTCTTTTTATTTACACATTTTTTTATTTACACATTTTTTTTATTTTTACATTCCCAGTTTAACGACTTAGAGGTCGATTGTTCCCAGTTTAACGACGTGGTGGTCGATTGTTCCCAGTTTAACGACGTGGTGGTTAGTGGTTTGCTTATCCTAGCTCCTTGAACTTTGATCTTGGCGGGGCTGTGTTGGTGACCGTAGCTCTGTGGCTTGTCGGTACATCTGACGACTGTGATGCTTTCCCGAGTTTGTATTGGTTCTCCACCCAATCTTTAAAAACATAGCAGTCTTCAATGGTATGATTCACCATTCTATGATAAGGGCAGTACATGGGATTGCTGGTCAGGTTCATCTCATGTGGCCTCTTTGGAATAGGAAGTTGAAGACCGTTGTTCAAGGCGTACACGAATATTTCGCGGACTTTATCCCTCCTGAAGGAGTATACTTTCTTCTTTCTCTCCATTAGAGTAGGTGCCCTTACTGATGCTGGACCCTGAGGACGATCAGTCTTTGGTTTGCCTACTGTCCGCTTACTACGTTCAGTGTACGTATCGGAGGGATTGGAGGCTGATCGCGTCCGTTTTTCACAAAGGTGTTCCGCTCTCGAGCTGGAGGGAGCATCGGTCGGCTGCTTCCGGATATCAATCCCCAGCTCACGAACCAAAATTTGATTTTTCTGTAATTGCAATCGGGCGACTTGGGTCATGAGATCCGCCATGACATTTGCCATCTTGTCGACTTTAGAATGGACCTTGGCCATCTTCTCATCCCTGTTGTAACACCCGAGCCTAATAATACTATTTATATTACTAGTTGAGGGTCATATATTGCTCATTCCAATTTTCCTGATTTTCTGGTGTTTATTGCTAAATTTTACCCGGTTAAGTCATTTTGGCACATAACAAATTTTAACTCCGAAAATGAAATTTAAAATGTCCATGTTAGCCTACTCGTCGCCACTAGTCGCGTGGTAGCGTCCGCGTGTCGAGATTCCGTTCCGTTTGGCTAAACGGGCCAGTTTGGGCGACTACGCGCGCGTGCAAGTGTCCGACTTGGGGGCATGCATTTTAATCATTAAACACCTCTTTTCAAAATTTGGAACCCGCTTAAAATCCTATAATTTGAATTTGGAACATTTGGGCGCAATCCGGGCGCGATTTGGAAATGTTTCATTTCGCGCCAAAAAGGGCCCATTTCATTTTAATATCTAAAACTATATTATGCATATATTATCCTTAACAGTTTCAATTCCTTTCGAATCTTTTAAATCCTCTCGTTTTCCCCCAGCCAATCCCAGTGTGGGATTACACCCGCGTGGGCCCCGCTCCCTTTCCCTATCTCTCTCTCTCTCCTCCCTCAATCTCTCTCTCTCTCTCATAAAATCTCTCTCTCTTCCTCTATATATAATGAACCATGCAGCCGCCTCTCCCCAACTCCTCTTCCATCGCGAGACACCCAAGCAAACCCTAACCCTAGCCTCGCAACCTCACCGCCGGTTCCCCCGCGACCTCGCCGTCGCCGCCCTCGCCACCACGAGGCTCACCGCACCTTCCTCCTCCCGTTCTCCCGACGATTCCCGCGCCTGCACCCAACCCCGACCTCGCCTCTCTCTCTCCCCTCGCGTTCCACGTCGGAGCTCGAGCTCTTCGCGAGCGGGAGAGGTGGAAGGAGCCGATTACGCAGACCCTAACCCTAATTTCCCCAAAGGTTTTCATCGGATCAGCAGGTTGAGGTTCTAAACAGCGAACTAAATTTTTTGTGGAGAGACATACTTTGGAAGAATCGGTTTCTAGTTGAAACCAATGGCGGCAACAGTCCACCTTGGTTTCAGAGCTCATTGTGTCGGACTCACAAGGGAGCCACCAAGATCTCTTGCTTTCTTATGGGACTCACAAAGGCGTTTCAGTCTCGAGCCATCTTGAGGTCAGTTTGTAGAAGGAGGCGAGACTTGAAGGTTTCTTGTGAGAGAGGATCTGACATTGTTGAAAAGAATGAGACATCAAGGGAAGGAAATGAGAAGCAGCTCAGCATTGTGATGAAGTTTGGCGGGTCATCGGTGGCTTCGGCTTCAAGGATGAGAGAGGTTGCCGATCTGATCCTTAGCTTTCCTGAAGAAAGGCCGATTATTGTTCTCTCTACTATGGGCAAAACAGCAAACAAGCTTCTTTTGTCAAGGAGCTTGGACTTGATAGTTCTGTCATTTTTGGTTTGCTGGATGATCTGGAGCAGCTTTTAAAAGGCGTTGCTATGATGAAAGAACTAACACTCCGTACTAGAGACCACCTAGTTTCATTTGGCGAACGCATGTCTACTAGAATTTTCGCAGCATATTTAAATAAAATCGGTACTAAAGCTCGGCAGCGAAGCCCCCTGGTCCGCGTAATCCCGTTGATCTCTGTTGGGACTCGATCCGTGGCCCGTGCTTTCATATCGCGTTTTCTGCCGACATCGCATCCGTGTTCCCGTTTGCAGACCGTCGAGGCAAGTATCTGAATACTTGCTTGAACATGCTAGCGTGCGAGATCTAGTCTTGCCACGCAATTTAATTCAAACTATTTAATACCGTAACTTAGTGATGGCATTTGATATCGTATTATTGCTGTTATCTTAAAATGGAATCGTTACAACAGTTCCTTGAAATCATTTAACCCACATCGATCCATGCTTTAACTAAATAAAACGACTAAATCATATCTGCTTAGACGGTTAAACCATTCATGAGACAATTATTATTATTTAGTATGATTTCATGTAGTTCCTTAATTTATAATTGCGGATATTGCTTCACCTTGTGGCTTTTGCACCCCAAAGGTGCGTGAACCGGTTAATATGAAAATACAAACATCACTGTGTTCACATAGAATAATATTGTTAGTTACTGTTCCTGTGTTGTTCATTATTCGTTACTATACCTGTTATCAGCATATACCTGATTGCATTACATATTGACCGATTTTGATACACCTGACACATGTACTGATACACCGGACACAACACCCTGTACATATCGACTCTACCTGTTGAGAGTAACCTGACCTGTTACCTGATCTCATGCCTAATGCCGACAACCCTGACCTTTCCTGCTGTCGATCCAGACAGACCTACTTTTACTTGACTTTGTGTTGGCATTAGTCCTTGACTACTGAATACCTGACCTGACATACTTAGCTTGGGGGTATGGGGAAATCAAAGATGAACCTGACTTGTAACTCGACAGTTCACTACCGTTCGAGTGTACACATTCCTTTCTGTGCCTTACGGCATGTCTCGGTTTCAGCCGAGAATATTGTGGCCGTGACCCCGGGTATGTACGGGGTAATACCGAGTGTACACTTTCCTTTCTGTGCCTTACGGCATGTCTCGGCTGTCGCCGAGAATATTGTGGCCGTGGTCCCGGGTATGTACGGGATACTAATACTTCCTTTCTGTGCCTTACGGCATGTCTCGGCTGCCGCCGAGAATATTGTGGCCGTGGTCCCGGGTATGTACGGGATACTATTGGGTTACATCGACGATTCATCAATTGATTTCAAAGACTATAAAGTAGAAAACCTGATAGGACAGTTTAGTCACTTTTGCACATTACCCTGCTTGTTACCTCTTATTATTGCTTTATTCATGTTCATACTTGCATTGCTTATTACCATGTTTATGCTATATACTTGATATCATGACGCGCTGACGTCTGGGTTTTGCATGGCCCAGATTCCGTACCTTTGTCGTCGACCGAGCAGGAGTACTTCAGCCAGCAGGCTGACCAGTGAGTCCTTAGGGTTTAGTTTATTTATTGCTTTCATTTCCAAATGTGAGCCCGCATTATGGGACGTACTGTTTATTCATTGTATTGGATCATTAGCTTCCGCACTTATTGTTTATTGATTCTTGTTATTATGGATTTGGACATGTATTAGCTTAGTTTATTTTACTGTTCTTGATATCTCTACAACCGTAATGTGACTGTGGACGGATGCGTCCTACCCGCAGGTAGCATGGTTGGCTATGTCACGTGCCCAAGTTTGCGTACTCTGGGAAGCGGGGCGTGACATGGTTCTTTTGGTATCAGAGCCATAGGTTAATTGGGTTGATTCTTTGTAGTTGGGTATTGCACCCGATACGCGAATCATAATACCCGTGATTAGGAGACATGTCCTGCCACCTTGACCGTTTTACCGTCCTTGAATCATTCTTCCAGATCATGTCGACATGCAAACTTACTTTGCATTGTTAACTCGAAAACCTAATCTCTTGTTATCTCTAGGACTTAGGCGACTTGGGTGGAGTTAAGTAATTGCGGCTATGATACCGCGGCATAGCTACAATGCGGTACTCTATTTAAGTATCTTGGAGTTCTAGCCTTGATCCACATTCAGAATCTATCATCATGCTAATGTTGGGTGTTTTGAGTTCAGGATTATGACAGGTAAGAAGTTGAAGACTTACCAGAGGCGTGTGAACGAAGCCGCCATGCTTGGAGTAATAAGAGGAATGCTGGAAATCAAAGAGACAGACTGAGCTGATCCAGCAATAGCAGATTCGTTTCAGGAAGGTTTGCAGATCGTTCAGCAGTCTGTAAACAACGATGGAACTAGACCAGTCGAACGAGTAGGGACTGTAGCAGATTTCAGAATTTTGGGTCCGTCTACTTTCACTGGTCTGGAGGAGCCGTTGCCAGCCGAGCAGTGGCTAGTGACACGGAGAATTTGCTGATTGCGGCACAGATTCCAGAGGACAAAGGAGTTGATGTAGTGCGCATTCAACTAGTGGATTACGCCCGAGAGTGATGGCTTGTGGAGGAGAACCGCTTGCCCCAGGCCAAGCAGTGGGAGGATTTCTCTAAGAGTTTACTGGAGAAGTTCTTCCCGCGGGCCGCACGGGAGGAAATGGAAGAGAAGTTCATCGGACTAGGGCAGAATGGAGCAGCCGTGGACGTGCATGCAGCAGAGTGGACGAGACTCAGTAGTCTCGCTGGACCTTTCGCGGCCAACGATGTAGACAGCAGTTGCGGTAAGGAAGCAGTTCTGTCGGGCCAGTCGAGTTTAGGGCTAGGCCGACAAACAATGTTCTTGCAGCTATGGAAGTTGATAGTAATGAAGAGCCGGCAGTTGTTCGCGATTTTATGGACGTATTTGAAGATATATCGGGCTTACCGCCGAAGCGAGATGTGGAGTTTGAGATTGACCTTATTCCTGGTGCAGCGCCAGTATCACAGTCTTATTATCCGATGGCACCAGTGGAATTGGAAGAAGTTAAGAAACAAGTTGGTGAATTACTCGAGAAAGGATGGATTCGAAGCAGCAACTCACCTTGGGGAGCTCCAGTTCTTTTAGTGAGGAAGAAGGATCGCACTGCAGACGCTGAGACAAGAGAAGTTATTTGCGAAGATGAGTAAGTGTGAATTCTGGCTGGAAGAAGTGAAGTTTCTGGGGCATGTTGTGTCGGGCAATGGAATCGCCGTTGATCCCGAGAAGATTGCAGCAGTTCGAGATTGGCCTGTTCCAAAGAATGTTGCAGAGATAAGGAGTTTTCTTGGACTCGCCGGATACTACAGAAGGTTTGTGGAGAACTTCGCTCGTTTAGCTGAGCCGTTAACCAAGCTTACGCGTAAGGAGGTACCGTTTGTTTGGACGGATGGATGTGCATTGGCCTTCGAGACTTGAAGCAGAAGTTGATAACCGCCCCGATCCTGACCGTACCGGATAATTCAGGAGGACTGGTGATTCGCAGCGACGCATCTGGAAAAGGATTGGGATGTGTTTTAACGCGGAATGGGAAAGTCGTCGCTTACGCATCGAGACAACTGAAGACTCATGAGAAGAACTATCCGACTCATGACTTAGAGCTTGCAGCCGTGATCTTCGCCCTGAAGATTTGGAGACACTACCTTCTGGGTGAGAGAGTTGAAGTCCTTACAGATCACAAGAGTTTAAAGTATGTGTTCACTCAGAAGGAGTTGAACATGAGGCAACGCAGATGGTTGGAGCTGATGACCGACTATGACCTTGATCTTAAGTACCATCCGGGAAAAGTCAACGTCGTGCCGGATGCGCCGAGTCGGTTACCAGCAATTCAGATATTGACTGCACAGAGAGAGATCATTACGGATTTTCGGAGATTCGACTTGGAGGTGGTGCTACCGCGTGCTACAGGACAGTTGATGCAGTTGCAAGTACAATCGTCCTTAGTTGAGAAGATTAAAGCGGCGCAATCGCAGGATCCTAGACTGCAAAAGTTTCGAGAGCAGGTTGAAGCCGGACTGCGAACCGATTTACTGATCCATGAAGACGGTTCGTTGAGATATGGTAGCCGTGTGTGTGTGCCAAAAGGAGGTGTGCATGAAGAGCTTATGAAGGAGGCACACAGTTCGGCTTACTCTGTACATCCAGGAGGGACAAAGATGTACCGAGATATTCGACGGCACTTCTGGTGGGAAGGTATGAAAAGGGAAATTGCTCGCTTCGTGGCTAGGTGCTTGGTATGTCAGCAAGTCAAGGCTGAACACCAAAGGGTTGCTGGTTTGTTGCAACCACTTCCGATTCCTCAATGGAAGTAGGAACATATAACCATGGATTTCGTGACGGCTTTACCGCGGAGTCCAAAGGGCAACAATGCCGTATGGGTGATTGTCGATCGGTTGACCAAGGCAGCTCACTTTATTCCTTTTCGGGTTGGTCAATCGACGGAGACTTTGGCAGAGCGGTACATGCAGGAGATTGTCAGATTGCATGGAGTACCGGTAAGCATCGTGTCCGATCGGGACACTCGGTTCTTGTCGCACTTTTGGAGGAGTTTACAGGAAAGTTTGGGGACTCGATTGGAGTTTAGCACAGCTTATCATCCTCAGACTGATGGACAATCGGGGAGAACGATCCAGACCCTTGAAGATATGTTGAGGGCTTGCATGTTGGACTTCAAAGGTTCTTGGGAAGATCATCTACACCTGGTGGAGTTTTCGTACAACAATAGCTTCCAAGCAACTATTCAGATGGCCCCGTTTGAAGCACTGTATGGTCGTAAGTGCCGTTCACCTGTTTGTTGGGATGATGTTGGTGAATGAAGGTTACTAGGACCAGATTTGGTGGTACAGACAGTCGAGAAGGTGAATACAATCAGGAAGCATATGAAGGCAGCTCAAGACAGACAGAAAAGTTGGGCCGACACGTCAAGAAGACCTCTAGAGTTCGCCGTGGGTGATTTGGTATTCCTGAAGATATCACCGACTAGAGGGGTGATTCGCTTTGGAAGTCGGGGAAAGCTTAGTCCCCGATTCGTTGGACCCTTCGAGATATTGGAGCGTGTTGGAGAGGTATCGTACCGGTTGGCGTTACCACAGTCTTTAGCAGGAGTTCACGATGTGTTTCATGTGTCTCAACTACGGAGGTATGTTCGTGACGAGACTCATGTCTTGGATCATTCGGAGTTGACGGTGCGAGAGGACCTGACTTTCGAGGAGCGACCAGTAGAAATCAAGGATCGAAGAGAAAAGGTTCTTAAGAACAAGGTTATCCCTCTTGTGCTAGTTTCTTGGGGTAATCGATCGCATGGAGAATCCACTTGGGAGCGAGAAGACGAGATCCGGCAGAAATTCCCTCATCTTTTCCAGTAGTTAGCTATCTTGTATTCTTGGAATTTCGAGGACGAAATTCTTTTGTAGTTGGGTATGATGTAACACCCGAGCCTAATAATACTATTTATATTACTAGTTGAGGGTCATATATTGCTCATTCCAATTTTCCTGATTTTCTGGTGTTTATTGCTAAATTTTACCCGGTTAAGTCATTTTGGCACATAACAAATTTTAACTCCGAAAATGAAATTTAAAATGTCCATGTTAGCCTACTCGTCGCCACTAGTCGCGTGGTAGCGTCCGCGTGTCGAGATTCCGTTCCGTTTGGCTAAACGGGCCAGTTTGGGCGACTACGCGCGCGTGCAAGTGTCCGACTTGGGGGCATGCATTTTAATCATTAAACACCTCTTTTCAAAATTTGGAACCCGCTTAAAATCCTATAATTTGAATTTGGAACATTTGGGCGCAATCCGGGCGCGATTTGGAAATGTTTCATTTCGCGCCAAAAAGGGCCCATTTCATTTTAATATCTAAAACTATATTATGCATATATTATCCTTAACAGTTTCAATTCCTTTCGAATCTTTTAAATCCTCTCGTTTTCCCCCAGCCAATCCCAGCGTGGGATTACACCCGCGTGGGCCCCGCTCCCTTTCCCTATCTCTCTCTCTCTCCTCCCTCAATCTCTCTCTCTCTCTCATAAAATCTCTCTCTCTTCCTCTATATATAATGAACCATGCAGCCGCCTCTCCCCAACTCCTCTTCCATCGCGAGACACCCAAGCAAACCCTAACCCTAGCCTCGCAACCTCACCGCCGGTTCCCCCGCGACCTCGCCGTCGCCGCCCTCGCCACCACGAGGCTCACCGCACCTTCCTCCTCCCGTTCTCCCGACGATTCCCGCGCCTGCACCCAACCCCGACCTCGCCTCTCTCTCTCCCCTCGCGTTCCACGTCGGAGCTCGAGCTCTTCGCGAGCGGGAGAGGTGGAAGGAGCCGATTACGCAGACCCTAACCCTAATTTCCCCAAAGGTTTTCATCGGATCAGCAGGTTGAGGTTCTAAACAGCGAACTAAATTTTTTGTGGAGAGACATACTTTGGAAGAATCGGTTTCTAGTTGAAACCAATGGCGGCAACAGTCCACCTTGGTTTCAGAGCTCATTGTGTCGGACTCACAAGGGAGCCACCAAGATCTCTTGCTTTCTTATGGGACTCACAAAGGCGTTTCAGTCTCGAGCCATCTTGAGGTCAGTTTGTAGAAGGAGGCGAGACTTGAAGGTTTCTTGTGAGAGAGGATCTGACATTGTTGAAAAGAATGAGACATCAAGGGAAGGAAATGAGAAGCAGCTCAGCATTGTGATGAAGTTTGGCGGGTCATCGGTGGCTTCGGCTTCAAGGATGAGAGAGGTTGCCGATCTGATCCTTAGCTTTCCTGAAGAAAGGCCGATTATTGTTCTCTCTACTATGGGCAAAACAGCAAACAAGCTTCTTTTGTCAAGGAGCTTGGACTTGATAGTTCTGTCATTTTTGGTTTGCTGGATGATCTGGAGCAGCTTTTAAAAGGCGTTGCTATGATGAAAGAACTAACACTCCGTACTAGAGACCACCTAGTTTCATTTGGCGAACGCATGTCTACTAGAATTTTCGCAGCATATTTAAATAAAATCGGTACTAAAGCTCGGCAGCGAAGCCCCCTGGTCCGCGTAATCCCGTTGATCTCTGTTGGGACTCGATCCGTGGCCCGTGCTTTCATATCGCGTTTTCTGCCGACATCGCATCCGTGTTCCCGTTTGCAGACCGTCGAGGCAAGTATCTGAATACTTGCTTGAACATGCTAGCGTGCGAGATCTAGTCTTGCCACGCAATTTAATTCAAACTATTTAATACCGTAACTTAGTGATGGCATTTGATATCGTATTATTGCTGTTATCTTAAAATGGAATCGTTACAACAGTTCCTTGAAATCATTTAACCCACATCGATCCATGCTTTAACTAAATAAAACGACTAAATCATATCTGCTTAGACGGTTAAACCATTCATGAGACAATTATTATTATTTAGTATGATTTCATGTAGTTCCTTAATTTATAATTGCGGATATTGCTTCACCTTGTGGCTTTTGCACCCCAAAGGTGCGTGAACCGGTTAATATGAAAATACAAACATCACTGTGTTCACATAGAATAATATTGTTAGTTACTGTTCCTGTGTTGTTCATTATTCGTTACTATACCTGTTATCAGCATATACCTGATTGCATTACATATTGACCGATTTTGATACACCTGACACATGTACTGATACACCGGACACAACACCCTGTACATATCGACTCTACCTGTTGAGAGTAACCTGACCTGTTACCTGATCTCATGCCTAATGCCGACAACCCTGACCTTTCCTGCTGTCGATCCAGACAGACCTACTTTTACTTGACTTTGTGTTGGCATTAGTCCTTGACTACTGAATACCTGACCTGACATACTTAGCTTGGGGGTATGGGGAAATCAAAGATGAACCTGACTTGTAACTCGACAGTTCACTACCGTTCGAGTGTACACATTCCTTTCTGTGCCTTACGGCATGTCTCGGTTTCAGCCGAGAATATTGTGGCCGTGACCCCGGGTATGTACGGGGTAATACCGAGTGTACACTTTCCTTTCTGTGCCTTACGGCATGTCTCGGCTGTCGCCGAGAATATTGTGGCCGTGGTCCCGGGTATGTACGGGATACTAATACTTCCTTTCTGTGCCTTACGGCATGTCTCGGCTGCCGCCGAGAATATTGTGGCCGTGGTCCCGGGTATGTACGGGATACTATTGGGTTACATCGACGATTCATCAATTGATTTCAAAGACTATAAAGTAGAAAACCTGATAGGACAGTTTAGTCACTTTTGCACATTACCCTGCTTGTTACCTCTTATTATTGCTTTATTCATGTTCATACTTGCATTGCTTATTACCATGTTTATGCTATATACTTGATATCATGACGCGCTGACGTCTGGGTTTTGCATGGCCCAGATTCCGTACCTTTGTCGTCGACCGAGCAGGAGTACTTCAGCCAGCAGGCTGACCAGTGAGTCCTTAGGGTTTAGTTTATTTATTGCTTTCATTTCCAAATGTGAGCCCGCATTATGGGACGTACTGTTTATTCATTGTATTGGATCATTAGCTTCCGCACTTATTGTTTATTGATTCTTGTTATTATGGATTTGGACATGTATTAGCTTAGTTTATTTTACTGTTCTTGATATCTCTACAACCGTAATGTGACTGTGGACGGATGCGTCCTACCCGCAGGTAGCATGGTTGGCTATGTCACGTGCCCAAGTTTGCGTACTCTGGGAAGCGGGGCGTGACACCTGTCCTGAAGTTACCTTTGAAGCCATTGGAATAATGCTCGTTCTATAGTTCCGGGTATGACAACGGGGTCATCCCTGTAAGTGCACAGCGGCGCCCCGGCCGTCTGAACGAGGCCAAAATGCGGAATATAAAACTTTTCTGTTAACTAGAATCGGCACCACCGCGCACGAAAATCCCGGATCGGGCCATTAATCTAATCCTAGCTAACTAGAGAAGGGGTAGACAGATATACCGAGCGATCCGTATCCTTCGGTCTTCTCGTCGTCGTCCCGATCTCCCCGCGGAAATTCCGGTCTTCATCTCCTCGTCGGAAGGGCACCACATCGCTGGGTTCTTTTACGGGCTCCCACCTCTGGACCGAGGCAACTCGGGCACGAAGTTGGCGAGTCGACGTGCCCAAGGATGTTGTAGGTTAACTGTAGAACTCTATGTCTCTATGGGGTTGTGGAAGTTGCCATTAGTGGAGGATTGAGATGATAGAAATTTTTGGAGATGAAGTTGGGGATTTTTGCAAGCACAAGAGAACCAAAAATCCCACACAAAATTTGGACAGCCCCAATACTTGGCCGGCCATGGCAAGGAGAGAATGAGAGGGGAGAGTGAGTGGCCAAATGAATATGGGTGTCTCTCATAATCAAGAGAGAGAAAGGATTATCATCAACAAAAGAAATGATCACAAACTTATCCAAACACTCCATCAACCATAACCCTCCATCATCACCAATCATCATCAAGCATGATGACTCCAAAAGTAAACCATGATGAATAAGAAAGTCAAGCAATGATTATCCAAGGAAAGTCAAATGAGGGTGCAACTATCATGAAGCAATAATATGCAAAGACCACCCTCCAAAATGCTTATTTGCACAAATGCAAATAAGCCCTCCTCCACCAATCTTCAGCCAATGAAAGATACAAAGAAAAATGGCCGAAACGGAAAGCAAACTGGCAACTTCAGAAAACTGATCCTGTAATAAATTACAGGAAAACTCCGCTACTATATATACATACCCGCATTTGTATTCCGATCGAATACAAATGCAAAGAGACAAAATCTACACTGTGCAATACTAGAATCCTGCTTAAACCAAAGCCCGCTAGTATAATCCGTCCGATCATGATCCGTGCAATACCGCACGTATCTGATCGAACCCTGCCATATCTCCATACGGCCTCTACAGCGTTTCGCCCGAAACTTGAGTAACTGGTTTGTAGGGGACTCTAAAGACTCGTCAATACTATGGCTGTGGATTTAACCACTAGCACGTCAGAGGTATTAGCCATACGTGACGGGCTACCAGCTATTGACCAAAAGGGACGTCGATGAGCGAACTCATCCTGACACCCTACTGAGCCTGTCAGTGACAATATCCGTACAGTCCGGTCCGTTCGTCTATGAGCATCGCATGGCGGGCCTAGGGGGTTGGTAAAAGTCAGACCCCCAAAAGCGGTACAAGTCGTGTCGGAGCGTAGCCCAGAACACCCTGAGATACTACTGGAATACCTACCAGTAAATCTCTTGCCTCGGCCGAGGGTTTTTTGTAATGGCTCTCCTAGATACAGCGCGACCTCACCCCCAATACCGGGAGAGACGAACCCCTGCAGATCCGCTCACTGCCTCCATGTAGCTCGGGATTGTACCCAACTAAAACATGTTTGCACGTCTTCTTTGAGCGTGGTAGGGTAGTAATCAAAGTACAGTGGGAACTCACACGAGACAAATGACGATCTCAGGTCGATGAACTAACCTGTACACATGTCACCAGGGAACTGCTATCTGACGTCAGGTATAAGACCAACTAGCATGTTCCCGGCGAGTCCTGTCCGGTGTACTCATAACCCAATGAGCACCTGTATACATCTTAGGTGAACCAACTGACACCAGTGGCTTGTGAGACCGGCCACCACCCCTCGACGGGGTCTCGACTGTATACACTAGTCTACTCTGGAGTATCGATGCCCTGTCTCGAAACTCCCACGACTAGGGACCATTTAAGGATGTGCTTATAGACTACTAGCTCCCACGTATATGATCGCCCTCATACTGCTGGCAGTCAAGCAAGAATCCTAGGAGCTCTATCAACGTGTAATAGCGACCTGTAAGGTCACCTAAAGCAGTACACGATGATAAAGATAAACCAGATAGTATACTATCATCTTGAGTAAGACTGTCCTACCGAGATAGATTCTCCCTCAATCATTGCAATCATGTGCCTGTGATCCAATAATTGACTCTGAGGGAACTATCTCCAACAATCTCCCACTTGCACTCAAGGCTAATTATTGCGATGTCGCATACTCACAGCCCGTGTGATGCCGAACACCCAACTCCTCTACTAGTCAGTCTCACAAAACCCGTTTGTGAAACTATTGCGTTCGAGGAATAGCCTCAGTGAGTGGATCCGCTTTGATGTTTCTTTCTATGTCTCTCTAAATCTCAAGTTCGCGGAGAAACCCATCTCCCGAAATGAGCAATACCTATCTTATAATGTGTCTGGATGTCTGATGGGACCTAGCTCGGAAATGAACTCCAAATCCAAACTTCTTAGACTGTATCGTCAACTGAACTTAATCAGTATCCTGCGCCATGCCTCCCTCAGTATCTGCTTGGATCACCTGTCCAAAATACTGCCCCTCATCGGAGGGAAAACTATAACTCTGACAGTCACTCTGTCATCCAGGTCACCTTAGAAGCCTGGAATGATAACTGTCTCCCGAAGGAGGCTGCCGTTATCAAATCCCTAGAACATGCACTTATATTCTAAAACTGCTTCCGAATGTTTCTCCAGGATTGGATCAATATTAACTTACTGCATCCCGTGCAAAAACAACATCTGGTGTGGTACTTGACATCTCATGATTGACTCAATTGCCTAAGCAAGTGATCTGCCAATCATGCACATCCCTCTCCCCTTTAGTCTGTAAGACACCTTTGGAGAGGGTGATTCCATCACCTGCAGGTACTCTACCGTGCCTGGAGTCATCCATTCTAAACAGCTGTAGAATGCTGTCTAAGACCCAGATTGGAAAACTACACAAATCTAGATCTAAAACCATAGATCTAGTAACCAGAATGTCTGATATAATATCCAAGTCCTATGTGGAGAAACCACTGTGTGACAACCAAAGAATAACCGATCGTAGTATAGGAATATCACTTCCTACTATGTGTATGTCATCCAGATACCGGGACATCACACCCTACTACCTTCTTAACAGATCCATCTCCTATTCTGATGAAGTCAAACCTATGACTGTCACATCAGAAATAGATGATCTATCTCCGCTATATCTGCTTTAGTCTATAAATAGACATAAGCCACTTGTCCACCAATGCTTCCGCTGCTCCCACCGACTATGACAACCCTCTGGCAGAGTCATATAGACGTACACTTCTAAAGCCAGTTTAGAACGACGCTATACTCATCTTCCTGCTGGGTCCCACAGTCTGGAACAACAGCAATGGCAAGTCTAGGTAAACAAGAACCTCCCTGTCACCGTCCTTGAGGCTACCGGAGTACCTCTCGGGTGCCTGAGGTTACCCACCACATCTGCGGAGTGGCTAATGGAATGTCAATTCAGATTGAATCTTTAGGTTTTTATCAAATTTTCAGTAATCGTCTGCGGTTCTGGAATCACTTCCAGCTCTACCATACTCCCACTACTGTTTTTTGAAAAAATCCATTTTTATTAAAACTATGGCGAGTCAAGAACAATATCACTATTGATCTTCCAGATGGTAGAAAATCAACCCTCATCATAGCCTGGGTCAACCCACAAACTGCCATTACAGAAACGTGCCTTGAGTTATCCGGAGTCTGGTTTTAAGCATAAGCCGGACAACTCGCCGTACCTTAACATCGTTAAGATATGAACTGTTCTATATCCAATATAGAAACAGAGGCACTGATTTAATTGAACCAGATTCAAATCATGCAGTTGTCTCCAGTGCATGTCAACTAAATGGAAGGAGGCCGATCAGCGTTACTCAACTTAAGAGTGCTTCCAATTATGGGTAACCTGAAAGAGAAGCAAGTTCTCTTAATCATTACTATCAACTGAATACCATACACAAGTATCTATATCTTCGACCACCTTGAAGAATTCCGATACTTGCAACACCTGGTTCTCTACTTTATTCATATACCTATAACTTCTCAAAACTCAGACCTTGTGTTTCTACGAAACACATGTCTAAGTACTAGAGAAGTCATGAGTAAACCGAATATAGTACGAGGACCAACCCCTCTGTCCTAATGGACACTGGACAATATACAATACTCTGTATAAGTCCTTTGAGTCTAATAACTCAAACCCTGTGTGTCGTAAGTTGAAAACTGTACTATGGTTATGAAGAATTACACCGTTGTTTAATGCTCCTTACCTAACCATCCACTGGTATAGGTAAATGTCATTGACATAATTTCAAAAAGGTATATCTCACTCTATGAAAATAGACGTACAGATATATCAATTTAAAATTGGTGCATAACAACGGATATTCAAAACCAAACATTTGCCGTCCGGAAAACAGCCCAGGTGACTTCCTCAAATATCACCAATTACAGATGAGGATGATCACCTAATTCCCAATAACTTACTCCCACTCATCATCTGTAAAACCATACAGATGTGAGAATCAGACCTCGTAAATACATACCCTGGAGTTAGTGTCTAATTGGGAAATCAGTTTTCTTTTAACAGTATACAGTGAGACTGAAACATTGAAATGTTTCGATGGGGTATTCAGGTATTCCTAGTAATGCCTCTTCCATTATCCAGATTCACAACTGTAACCGTATATTTCTTTGCCATCTCTCCAAATCCCTTTATATGTCTTTAGTCATTACCTTCTGTACACCCCTTTAGGCCAAAAGGTTTTCTTCCTTCCCTGCCGTTCGGCACCAGCCTATGGTTTGGAAGAAGACTATCTAATAAGCATAATGGGTGTACTGTCCTAATCCTAGGAACACTCGCAATGCGTGAGAAGGTGAAGATAAAAGACAACCGAATAAACCTTATTCCTATTTCTCCTGAACCATAATCCATCCCCGAACTGGAACAAGTTCCTTTCGAGTTCGTATATAACCATACGATGGAGTATCCAAATAACTATGGATCTTCGTAGTGATACGGAGTGTCTTGGAGAAATACAAAGATGAAGTGGGAGTGGTAGAGAAACACTTGGTTTGGTCATGAATATCAGTCGCAATTTACTTTGCCCTCTTTCTAATCCCTTTCCTTGTCTTTATATAATACCTTCTGTACACCATCATTAGGCTAATTGGTTTTCTTCATTCCCTACCGGTCGGCACCTGCCTATGGTTTGGAAGAAGACAATCCAATTTGCGTAATAGGTGTACTATCCCCTAATCCAAGGAGCACTCGCAACTTGAGAGAAGGTAAAAGGAAAAGACAACTGAATAGTCCTACTCGTTTTCTCCAGAACCGGAAACCATCCTCGAATCTGGAACAAGTTCCTTCGAGTTCGTATATAACCATACGATGGTTTTATCCAATGGAAGTGGACGTTCGTAGTAATATGGGGTGTCCTGGAGAAAAGGGTAAGTAGGAGTGGCAATGAGGTTTGCAACTCTGACAATCCAAAAGCCAGTGTTAAGAAGGTTCGGTTAATTTTGGTCACTGAGTCATAGTCTAAGGTCGGGTCAATGGTCGCTGCCAAAAGAGAGAGAGAAAAGAAACACTCAGCGTGCACTCTAACCTAGATCAGAATGGTTGTCAATTTATCTAATCAGGAAAACTC
Source organism: Agapanthus africanus (assembly GCA_030015575.1). Classification (NCBI taxonomy): domain Eukaryota; kingdom Viridiplantae; phylum Streptophyta; class Magnoliopsida; order Asparagales; family Amaryllidaceae; genus Agapanthus; species Agapanthus africanus. The sequence goes on from CM057339.1 coordinate 53,743,835, forward strand.
CTACTGTAATCTCAAATTCTTCTCCAAACCTGAAAGAAGAATTAGTCGGGATGTCCCGAGGAGTAAACCAACTCATCAGTGGGAATCGGGATCCAACCATCATCGCATGATAACATGACGGAATCCGCTCACGTTATCACACTCCAGAAGGTATGCGCATATCTGGAAAGTTTCAGTTTCTTTAGAAACTCCCGATATGATTTTTACCCTATGCTCTTATGACCTTGACTTTGGCCAACATATCATAAGTCACATGTCAAGTTCTACCCGTCATTATCCAGGTTAATTTGAACCCACCCGTACATACCCTTGACTTTGGCCAAAATAGTAGTACGACTGTCCCAAACCAACGCATCTATCTATGCTGCATATGAATACCCAATAGCTACCAATCACTATGCTTTGACTTTGGCCAACATACACAGCTTGAATACTATTGACTATCCATATGAAACGACGGAGGGCTACGAATGGTTTCTTGCGAAAATCTTTAACGTAATGAACTTGATATTGCTGAAGGAACCGGATAGCTTTTATAAAAATATAGTAACGAAAACCTTTGCTAAAGAGGTCACTCCCGGTGACGGGATCTCGGCTCTTTCCCCGTAGAATGAGGTGCAGGATATTCCAACTGAATACCACGATGCAAAGCAAAAGTAAACAGCTATAGTGAAGTTATTGCCCTGACGCAAACTTCTGTCCAAGGGGTCACTCCCGATGAAGGGATCTCGGCCCTTGCCTCATCGACTGAGGTGCTGGATATTCATAACCGAATACCACTGTGCAAAACAAAAGTGAACGTCCTTGCAATAACAGCTTTTTGAAAAATTGTTCCAACAACATCAGATTAGGTTTGTTTAACTTGCATTAATCCGAATCAATGCAGTCCCATCAATTGATCACACCAATAAAGAACGAAAATAATGACGTACGTATATGTCATCCGCATTCGCTACTGGGTCCCGTCATTACCCGTTAGGTTAGTTAACTAATGACAGAGCGGGGACTGGACTAGCGTGGATGCAAAACATATACAACATCTACTAGTATATATATCAATATATAATATTCGCTTAAGGCGTGATAAAATGCAACATCACATAAATGTAATCAGCATCACAGAACAATACAGATATCTGGGATCCCCAGGTTTCACAGAGCTGCTACCGAAACCCGACGTTCCCCTGGTCGTGTGGATAGCCTGTGCAATGAAATCCTAGACCCCTACGGGCGCGGCAAGTTACCCGCCAAAATCTGAAGCGAGGCAGCCCCCTTCAGCAACGTGAATGGACCACCCAGCACTTCACGGAATCCGGTAACTTGGGCATCCCTCCTGGGTCAACCTGTACCCCCTACGAGTGCGGCGAATAGCCTGCCAATTCTAGAGTAAAGCCCCCTCCATCTCAACGCCATGAGATGCGGGCTCGTTGCCCTCTAGAATCCGGCTATCCGTGCACCCCTCCGCGGGGTAATCCTAGTACAGAAAGTAAAATATACATATAACGGGTACATCGACCTCGACCCGGTCGTGCCCCAAAAGAATAATATACAAATGGGCAGTGACGGCAGTTCACATGTCGGACGCTCGCCCCGCAATATCAAATGTACATATAAAACAAAACTGTACTAACATTGCATCCAGGCTATCCCCCATGACCAATCCGCAACATCACAGCACAACACAGAACATCAACGTGAATGTCACGTTCGCAAATCCGTCTAACCGGGCTATAGCAGTTAGACAGGATTTACCTATCAAGTGACATTCACGGTCGCAGATATAATGTAAATACTGTGAACTAACATGTTTAAAATTTTCGATCGATCAAATTTTACCAAGTGGACCCCAAGCACTACTGTAGCACTCAAAGAAATCTTGGGCCCAAACAGAACATTCCAAAAACCCCATTTTCCACTCAGGAGCTCTCTGTAAAAGTTTGGTGCCATGAACAGTGAAAGTAGCGGCGGAACCGTGGCCCAAGCATGGGTTTGGCCGCGGTTCCGCGGTGGGGTAGTAAGTTCACGCGACCAAATTTTTACAGATTGCTTATAATGCCCTGCATGTACTTCTGCAACACACTGAAAAATTTTTGGAGCCAAAAAAATTTCGACAGAGAACTGATGCATGGAAAAACACGGTTTTGGAATATTTGTTCGATCGAAACTTTAAACATACTAGAGCAAGCTAGAAAAGAGTAATGGCCTGGCTCTGATACCAGTGTAAGTGCACGGCGGCGTCCCGGCCGTCTGAACGAGGCCAAAATGGGGAATATTAAACTTTTCTGTTAACTAGAACCGGCACCACCACGCACGAAAATCCCGGATCGGGCCATTAATCTAATCCTAGCTAACTAGAGAAGGGGTAGACAGATATACCGAGCGATCCGTATCCTTCGGTCTTCTCGTCGTCGTCCCGATCTCCCCGCGGAATCTCCGGTCTTCATCTCCTCGTCGGAAGGGCACCACATCGCCGGGTTCTTTTACGGGCTCCCACCTCTGGACCGAGGCAACTCGGGCACGAAGTTGGCGAGTCGACGTGCCCAAGGATGCTGTAGGTTAACTGTAGAACTCAATGTCTCTATGGGGTTATGGAAGTTGCCATTAGTAGAGGATTGAGATGATAGCAATTTTTGGAGATGAAGTTGGGGATTTTTGCAAGCACAAGAGAACCAAAAATCCCACACAAAATTTGGACAGCCCCAATACTTGGCCGGCCATGGCAAGGAGAGAATGAGAGGGGAGAGTGAGTAGCCAAATGAATATGGGTGTCTCTCATAATCAAGAGAGAGAAAGGGTTATCATCAACAAAAGAAATAATCACAAACTTATCCAAACACTCCATCAACCATAACCCTCCATCATCACCAATCATCATCAAGCATGATGACTCCAAAAGTAAACCATGATGAATAAGAAAGTCAAGCAATGATTATCCAAGGAAAGTCAAATGAGGGTGCAACTATCATGAAGCAATAATATGCAAAGACCACCCTCCAAAATACTTATTTGCACAAATGCAAATAAGCCCTCCTCCACCAATCTTCAGCCAATGAAAGATATAAAGAAAAATGGCCGAAACGGAAAGCAAACTGGCAACTTCAGAAAACTGATCCCGTAATAAATTACAGGAAAACCCCGCTACTGTATATACATACCCGCATTTGTATTCCGACCGAATACAAATGCAAAAAGACAAAATCTACACTGTGCAATACTAGGATCCGGCTTAAACCAAAGACCGCTAGTATAATCCGTCTGATCATGATCCGTGCAATACCGCACGTATCTGATCGAACCCTGCCATATCTCCATACGGCCTCTACAGCGTTTCGCCCGAAATTTGAGTAACTGGTTTGTGGGGGACTCTAAAGACTCGTCAATACTATGGCTGTGGATTTAACCACTAGCACGTCAGAGGTATTAGCCATACGTGACAGGCTACCAGCTATTGACCAAAAGGGACGTCGATAAGCGAACTCATCCTGACACCCTACTGAGCCTGTCAGTGACAATATCTATACAGTCCGGTCCGTTCGTCTATGAGCATCGCATGGCGGGCCTAGGGGGTTGGTAAAAGTCAGACCCCCAAAAGCGGTACAAGTCGTGTCGGAGCGTAGCCCAGAACACCCTGAGATACTACTGGAATACCTACCATTAAATCTCCTGCCTCGGCCGAGGGCTTTGTGTAATGGCTCTCCTAGACACAGCGCGACCTCACCCCTATTACCGGGAGAGACGAACCCCTGCAGATCCGCTCACTGCCTCCATATGGCTCGGGACTGTACCCAACTAAAACCTGTTTGCACGTCTCCTTTGAGCGTGGTACGGTAGTAATCAAAGTACAGTAGGAACTCACACGAGACAAATGACGATTTCAGGTCGATGAACTAACCTGTACACATGTCACCAGGGAACTGCTATCTGACGTCTGGTATAAGACCAACTAGCATGTTCCCGGCGAGTCCTGTCCAGTGTACTCATAACCCAATGAGCACCTGTATACATCTTAGGTGAACCAACTGACACCAGTGGCTTGTGAGACTGGCCACCGCCCCTCGTCGGGGTCTCGACTGTATACATTTGTCTACTCTTGAGTATCGATGCCCTGTCTGGAAACTCCCGCGACTAGGGACCATTTAAGGATGTGCTTATAGACTACCAGCTCCCACGTATAAGATCGCCCTCATACTGCTGGCAGTCAAGCAAGAATCCTAGGGGCTCTATCAACGTGTAATAGTGACCTGTAAGGTCACCTAAAGCAGTACACGATGATAAAGATAAACCAGATAGCATACTATCATCTTGAGTAAGACTGTCCTACTGGGATAGGTCCTCCCTCAATCATTGCAATCACGTACCTGTGATCCAATAATTGACTCTGAGGGCACTATCTCCAACAATCCCTACCGCTTGAACTTGATTCAGCATGAACCACGGGTTCCTTTGGCTCAATGTCCTGAGCGACCTCTTCATCATTTGGATCGGGCCGATGTTGGATGGCAACGACCGCGTCCTTGTCATGGTTATAAGGCGTAGGAAGACTTGTTCCTCTGAGCTCCATCATATAGACCGTATGGGTTGTGTACCCGTCTATTGCTTCTTCATTGGCAATGTTGCTCGCTTGGCTCTTAGCTTGTTGCCTTGGTCCGCTCTTTTTAGAGAAAGGCAGATGTCTGAGAGAATCAGGTCCCTGAAGGACTTCGGTCTCCGTTTGTATGAAATTGGCGGTCGCAGCTTGATCGTTTGTTAACACGCCAGGGGACAATGATATTTCTCCCGCCTTGTATTGTTTCTTGACCCAATCCTTGAAGATGCAGCAGTCTTCAATAGTGTGTCCCAGCACTCGGTGGTATGGGCAAAAGTTAAGATGATCGGTCCTGTTCGCTTCACTTAGCCTTTTTGGTTCTGGTAGCCGCAGGCCATTCTTCAGAGCATATTTAAAAATTTTGTGGACCTTGTCCCTTCGGAATGAGTAGACCTTATTTCTTCTTTCCTCCAAAGTTGGCTCTCGAGATTTGTAAGTTTTTCCTCCGCCCGCTCTCTGCTTATTTAGAGAATCGGTGCTGTTAGAACTTCCGCCTTTTCGGTTGTCGTCCCTCCAAGGTTTCGGTCTGTTTGTGAACTGAAGATCCTGAGCGGACCCGGGCTTTGAGCGTTCCAACGTTTGGACCTTTTTGGTCAGCTCTTGGAATGTTTTAAGGCCTGCGGTGCACGGGAAAGGTTTCATCCATTCCTTCAGATTTTCTATAAGAAGACTGACAGATTGGTCTTGCTCCAACAGTGGTTCATATTTGACAGAGAGATTGCGCCATCGGACTATAAAATCCATGTTGCTTTCGTTGTTCTTTGGCTCTGTCCTTACGAGGTCAGCAATGGTGATTTTATCGCTGAGACTCATGAACCTTTGCTTGAACATGGATTCTATTTGAGCGAACGTCGTGATCGAGTCATCTGGTTGTAAGTCGATGTACTACACCCCACGACTTGCGGGGAGGCGGAAATTTAAAAAACGATCTTGTTCTATGCAATAACATCGACTAACCGCAAGAATCGGTGCTAAACGATAACTAACAATAAACATAGGAGTTCTAAACTACTATGTGAAGTGATTATACCTAATGAACCGCGTCCTTCGTCTTTTCGTTCTCCACCTCCTCCTCAGCCTTCTCCAAGTAGTAAACGATCCACCCGAGAGCTATACTTCAAGCTTCACCTCAAACTAGAGGTAACTAGGTTTCTTAAAGTGCTAATCTAAGTAACCTAGGTGATATAGAGTTGGATTATGGAGTGATAAGTCTAATCTAATCCTTGATCTCAACACGTGAGAGGGGAGGATTAGGGTTTGAAGAGAGAGAGCTTGAGGAGAGAGAAGGTGAGCATGAGAATAAGAATGAGATAATGATCTATCATGATATATATGAAGCATTATCATTTATCCAATAATCAAATAATAGATTTAACAACCATGCTTCATAAATACAAATGGGTGATTCATCTCCATGAGTCATTAAGCATTTATGATGCATTAATGACATGGATGAATCACACAAATGAGTCACTAATCTCATTTAATGCATATGCCACCTAAACCCCCAAGTCACCATCTTCTAGAAGCTTCTCGTGAAATTACGAGAACGCCCCTCCTATCCGTGAAAACACGGAAAAACTTTAGACTGTATAAATCCAATATCCCGATACTAGAATCTGGCTTAAACCAAAGCCGACTAGTAAAAACTGTCCGAAAGTCATACGTACGTAAACACATGTATGCGTCCGAACCCTTGTCGTAAAACCATACGACCTCTATATCGTTTCGCCTGGAGCAGGGAAACTCTCTGTATGGGACTCTAATGACTCGACTACTACGTTGGCAGTGGGTTTAACCACAGACCGCAAGCGGCACTAGCTGTACGTAACGGTCCCCAGGTAGATGTCGATAAGAAGGCCGATGAGGAAACCCCATCCGAACTCCTACTGAGCCTGATGTGACAATCTCCGTACAGTCCGGTTTGTTCGTCTAAGACTATCGCATATCGGGCCTAGGGGGTGGCAAGCGTCAGTCCCCTAATAGCGGTATAAGTCGTGTCGGAGTGAAGCCCATTACACCCTGAGAAACTACTGGAACCTACCAGTAAATCTCGCTTGCCTTGGCCAGGGACTTTGCGTAATGGCTCTCTGACACAGCGCGATATCAACTCCCAATACCGGGAGAGACAATCCTGTCTAACCGCCACTGCCTCCAAGTGCTCGGGACTGCACCCAAATGCTACCTGTTTACACGACTCCTTTGAGCCGTGGTAGGGTAGCAATCTAAGAACAGTAGGAAACACTCGAGGCGAAGTAGTAGTGTCAAGTCTGCGTACTATGCTGTACTCATGTCACCTGGGAACTGTTAACTGACGACTGGTATAAAACCAACCAACAGTTCCCTGCGAGTCCTGTCCGGTGTACCCGTAACCCAACGAGCACCTGTATACTATCTCCAGTACGACATACTGACGGCTGTGGGACAGACCATCTCCCCAACTGGGATGAGAAGCGTACACACTAGTCTACTCCGGAGTATCGATGCCCTGTCTCGATAATCCTACGACTAGGGACCTGAAAAAGGATGTACTTGTAGACTACCCAGCCCCCACTAGTGTGACTGCCATCACAACGCTGGTAGTCAAGCAAGATCCTAAGAGCTCTATCAATACGTATACTCACATATTAAGATAGAAAAACCAAGTAGCATACTACCATGTTTAGCAAGACAGTTATATACATGTGAATATCCCAAGCTTCCATTAAGTAATATACAAACTAGTATGATACAATAATGGCCCCTAGGGCATATACACTAACAATCTCCCACTTGCACTAGGGCCATGTACTGGCATATCGAAGACTGATGATCTCGAGTAGCCTCTCGAACTGAATCTGAGGTAGGGCCTTCATGAATGGATCAACAATGTTATCCTCTGTATTTACTCTCTTTACCTCGATCTCCCGGTGATCTACGATCTCCCTGATCAGGTGATACCGCCTTATGATTTATATGGACTTCTGATGGGACCTGGGTTCCTTTGCTAAAGCTATATCGCCGTTGTTGTCGCAATACAGAGGTATTGGACCAACACTAGTAAGAACCACCTGAAGTTCTGTGAGGAACTTCTTCATCCAGACAGCTTCTTTTGCGGCATCGCAAGCAGCTATGTACTCCGCTTCCATCGTTGAATCAGCAACGGTCTCCTGCTTGGAACTCTTCCAACAGACCGCCCCTCCATTGAGGGTAAAGACATAACCCGACATGGACTTGGAGTCATCCTTGTCACTCTGGAAGCCGGAGTCAGCAAAGGCCTCGATCTGGAGGTCTTTTCCGCCATACACCAAGAACATCTCCTTAGTCCTCCTCAGGTATTTGAGAATGTTCTTTACTGCTATCCAGTGATTCTCCCCTGGGTTTGCCTGATACCATCTTACAACGCTCAATGCGTATGCTACATCTGGTCTGGTACATAACATCGCATACATTATAGAGCCTACCGCAGAAGCGTAGGGTATAATCGACATGCGATCCCTTTCCAAATCAGTCTTGGGAGACATCTCTTTGGAGAGGGTGATTCCGTGACAAGCCGGTAGGTTACCGCGCTTAGAATCTTCCATACTGAATCTTTTCAATATGGTGTCTATGTACCTGGACTGTGAAAGTCCCAACATCCTCTTTGATCTATCACGATAGATCTGGATCCCTAGAATGTAGGTGGCATCACCCAGGTCCTTCATGGAGAATTTCTGTGACAAGAATCTTTTAACTGACTGTAGCATAGGAATATCATTTCCTATTAGGAGAATGTCATCCACGTACAAGACAAGGAATACAACAACTCTCCCTACAATCTTACTGTATATGCATGGTTCATCTGGATTCTTGATAAAGTCGAATTCTTTGACAGTATCATCAAAACAGATGTTCCAACTGCGCGATGCCTGCTTTAGTCCATAAATGGACTTAAGCAACTTGCACACTTTACCGCTGCTCCCACTCTGAATGAATCCCTCTGGCTGATCCATATAGCCGCACTCTTCTAAATTTCCATTTAGAAAGGCCGTCTTTACGTCCATCTGCCAGATTTCATAATCGTGGAAGGAAGCAATAGCAAGAAGGACCCGAATGGATTTGAGCATAGCCACTGGAGAAAAGGTTTCATCATAGTCCAAACCCGGTCTTTGACGAAAACCCTTTGCAATAAGTCTAGCCTTATAGGTTTCAACCTGTCCATCTACACCAATCTTCTTTCTGAAGATCCACTTGCATCCTACGAGTTTTACCCCATCTGGAGCAATGTCCAAAGTCCATACTTTGTTAGTGTACATGGACTCCATTTCGGTCCGCATTGCATCCAGCCATTTTACCGAGTCGCCGCTCTGAATGGCTTGCTGGAAGCTAGTAGGGTCATCATTATCAATGATGCAATCTTCTCGATCCCCGTCAATGAGAAAACCGTAGTATCTCTCGGGCGGATGAGACTGCCTACTACTTCTGCGGATAGGTGCTGGTACGTCCCTTTCTTCTGAAACTTCTGGTTCCACCAAACTTTCAGTAACAGCTTGTGGTTCTGGAATGTCTTCCAGTTCTACTGCGCTCCCACTCTTCTGATTTTCTAAAAATTCAGTTTCTAAGAAGCGGGCATGGCGAGAAAGAAAAACCTTTTATTCCTCTGCGTAATAGAAGCAATATCCCATGGAGTTCTTTGGATATCCCACAAACTTACACTGTACTGAGCGTGCCTCGAGCTTTTCCGGATGCTGCTTTTTTACAAAAGCTGGACATCCCCATGTCTTCAGGTACTGAAGATAGGGTTTCTTCCCACTCCACATCTGATATGGTGTGGTAGGCACAGTTTTGGTTGGAACCTTGTTCAAAAGATATGCAGCTGATTCTAGTGCATAACCCCAGAAAGATCGCGGTGACTCAGCCTTACTCATTATGGAACGAACCATATCCAATAGGGTTCGATTCCTCCTTTCCGATACACCGTTGTGTTGTGGTGTGTATGGAGGAGTAAGCTGAGAGAGAATTCCATTCTCTTTTAAGTAACTCAGGAACTCGGCACTTAAGTATTCACCACCTCGATCAGATCTCAGTGTCTTGATACTTTTGCCTGTTTGGTTTTCTACTTCATTCTTGTATTCCTGGAATTTCTCAAAGGCCTCAGATTTATGCTTCATCAAGAAGATATGTCCATACCTAGAGAAATCATCCGTAAAAGTAATGAAGTAGGAGTAACCACCTCGCGCATGTGTAGACATTGGACCGCACACGTCACTGTGTACGAGCCCCAAGAGCTCGCTCGCTCTTACTCCGTGTCCAAAAAACGGAGTCTTTGTCATCTTTCCCATGAGACAAGATTCACAAGTAGTATAAGACTGATATTCGAACGGATTCAAATATCCTTCTCTATGTAACTTCGTTAACCGTGTTTCATTGATGTGACCTAGTCTACAATGCCATAAGAAAGCCTGATTTATTTCTGGAGACTTTCTTTTAAGTGTGTTTTGGACATTGAAAACCTGAGCTTGACTCAATACGTATATACCGTCATCTAATGTACCGGACCCAATCAGAACTTGATTTAGGTGGATGTGAACTACATCGCTTATGAATGTAAAATCATATCCCTCTTTTGAAAGTAAGGACACTGATATGATATTACAAGTCAAACTAGGTACATACAAACAGTTACGTAGAATCAATATCTGCCCACTTATCAAACCTAGGCGATATTCTCCCACGGTGTCAGCGTCCACGCTCATTCCGTTTGCAACTCTGAGAGACAAATCACCTACACTTATAACTCTACGGTTTCTCAAAGCATGTAATGAATTACAGATATGAGATCCTGCTCTGGTATCTAATACCCAGGAAGTAGAGTTAATTGACAAACAGTTCTCAATTACAAACACACTTGAGGCCGAAGCCACAACATGCTTCGTATCCTGGCTACTGGCTTCCAAAGCCCTGCAATCCTTCTGCCAATGCCCGTTCCCATAACAATAGGAACATCCCTCCTTACCTATATCAAGTCCCGAAACTTTGGCTCTTCCCTTTCCTCCTACTTTACTGACACCGTATATCGGCTTTGTAGAGGTCTTCTTCTTTTCACCCTTTGCTTTCGCCTTGGATGTAGAAGAAGAAGGTCCCCCATTACGTAGAGCTTGTGTCTTCCTGGTTTCTTTCAGGGTGTAAGTAGAGAGTAGGGACTGTGGAAATAAGTTAGCGTATGACCTGTTTCCCAACGTGGTCTCTAGGTCCTTGAGCTCGTCAATATAGCTAGTCATTGTAAGGACGTCGTCCCCTACATATGACCCGACAGCCAACCTCGCTTGAATTAATTCGTTCGAGATCTCATATATTGCGATATGAGATTGCTCTCCATATAAATCTTTGTAATGGAGAAAGATGGAAACTGAGTTCATCTTCTCGTGCTGCTTCTGGTATACACTATCATCTGAAGCCAACACGAGGCACTTGGCTTTCGCTTTATCCTTTTCCCTTGTCCGACAGATATCCATATCCGCGACAGTGGAAACTGGACCTGGGACAGTGGGATCTTGAGTAGTAATAGGGTGGTCCAGCTTGTCATAGGCAATGGACATCTGGACAGACCTTTGCCAGTCAAAAAAGTTAGATTCAGTCAACTTGTTATCTAGATGTAACCTAGTCATGGTCACAAGGTCGCTGCAATGAGAGAGAGAGAAGAAAACACTTTAGCATGATGCTCTTCCAAGTTTAGATTGGTTTTTAATTTATCTAAACTGGATGGCTCCCACTGTTTCTCGAATCCTTCCTCAAACCATAAAAGAAGAATTAGCCAGGACTATTCTCACCGTACAATACTTGCTTAACCGTTCGGCCAGGCCAGTGTCGATACTTCGAGGGAGGTTTTCCAACGCTTTCGCGAAGTTCCTTAATTAAATAACCTCTTTTCTCTGGGGGCGTAACCCCGCTGACACCTTTCTAGGCATCTACTTGGTTTATAGCATTGATCGTTAAGTGACGAATCTCCTGATAAGTAGCATATACTCACAGTAGGATCGGGATCCAAATATCATCGTATGATAATGTTGAAGAAATCCTACCAACATTCATCAAACTCCAAATGGTATGCAACACTAGCAAGTTTCAGTTTCTTTAGAAACTCCCGATGTGGATTTTTGCCCCATGTTCTTATGACCTTGACGAAAGCCAACAAATCATAAGTCACATGTCAAGTTCTGCCCATCATTATCTTGTTAATTTGAACCCACCCGTACATACCCTTGACGAAAGCCAATAAGGTAATACGACTGTCCCAAACCAACTCATCTATCTATGCAACAAATGAATACCCCAGCAGCTACCAAACACTATACCTTGACGAAAGCCAACAAACATAGCTTGAATACTACTGACCATCCATAAGAAATGACGGAGGGCTACGACTGGTTTTGGCGAAACCGTGAACGTAGTGAACTTGATATAATCGAAGGAACCTGATAGCTTTTTAAAAGGAGTGGTTAAAGCTCCGCAATTAAAAAATTCCGCTCTTTTAAAATAACTGAGTGGTTTCTTTTAAATTTGTTCCAACGATTCAACTTTGGTTTATTTTTCTTTGCATTAATAATAATGCGTCCCATCATTAACCTATCATTGCAGAAAACAACAAAAATACAACGTCCTCTTATGCCATCCGCATTCGCCACTGGGTCCCGTCATCACCCGTTAGGTTACTTAACTAACGACAGAGCGGGGGCTGGGCTAGCGCGGGTGTAAAACATAAGTGACATCTAAATAGCAATCATATATAGATATTGTACATTCGTAAGACGCAATAATAGGCATTCCAGATCTCAGATGAACATTATTGGATATACAAGCAATCCGCGTTTGTTTTGAGCCTGCAACAAAAGAAGGATTACACAGTTGTGATGAATAGCCATTACCCCACCCTAGACCCCTACGGGTATGGCAAACCACCCGCTAAGTACCCGAAGTGAAGCGGTTTCCCTCAAAAAAGTGAGTAGGCCACTAAACACTTCAAACTACCCGGTAGTTTGTGCACCCTGTAAGTCTACGGTAGCGCCCCGGCCGTCTAACAGACGCCAAATGCGGAATAAAAACTTTTAACTGGCGTTATCGTATACTATAACCCGGATATGCCATTATTGCTAAACTAACAAACTACAAATATGGTAGAAAGGTTATACCGAACGATCCGAGTCCTTCGTTCTTTAACCATCATTCCACGCTCCGTTGCGGCTGCTCCGATCTCATCGATCTCCGATCTGCTCGTCCAGGTGGCACCACGTCAACGATTCTTTAAACGGGCTCCCGCCTCTGACTTGAGGCAACTCGGTCGTCAAGTTTGCTAAAAGAGACGACCAAGAATGATGTAGAGAATGAGTAGAACACTTTGTCTCGTTACGTCCAAAGCTATGGACGAACGGTTAATGAAGTTGCCTTTTGGATCGGGTGGAAATGTGAAATGAGTATGCTTAATTTCCATGAACCAAATAACCATATCTTTTTTCTAGCAACCATTATTATCTTTCAAGGGGAGGGGCCGGCCATATATATGGAGCAAGGGAGGTGAGTGTAGGAGCAAGGAAGGAGGGTGACAATAAACATGAAGCTTATCATAACCATGAGTCATGATACACCAAGTATGAACACAATAAATGAAACTAATGAATCACTTAACCTTGTCACCAAAACATTAATGGAATAATTAATGCAACCATGGATACATGAACCTAGTCACCAATCTAGAAGCTTCTAGAAGCACGACTCACCCTCATCCAAGAAAAGATAAATCCGTCTTTAACCGAATGATAAAGACGGGTAATAGAAAACTAAAAACTGGAAACAGGCAACTTCCAAAAGCGATCCTGAAATGAATTTCAGGACAACCCCGTAACAGTATAAATATACCCGCATTTGTATTACGACCGAACACAAATGCAATTGAGACAAAGATATTATATCTACACAGTATAATACTCGGATCCGGCTTAAACCAAAGCCCACCAGTATTATCTGCCCGAAATATGACACGTGCGTAAACGCACGTGCATTTTTCGAATCCTGCCATAAAACTATACGGCCTCTACAACGTTTCGCCCGAACTTGGGAAACTGTCTGTGGGGGACTCTAATGACTCGTCAGTACCCTGGCAGTGGGTTTAACCACAAGCCGTCAGTGGCACTAGCTGTGCGTAACGGCTGCCCATGGACTGACCTCAAGGGATGCCGATGAGAGAACTCATCCGGAAACCCTACTGAGCCTAACAGTGACAATGTATATATAGCCCGGTCCGTTCGCCTATGAGTATCGCATATCTGCCTAGGGGGCTAGTAACGTCAGACCCCCAATAGCAGTATAAGTCGTGTCGGAGTGTAGCCTAAAAACACCCTGAGATACTACTGGAGTACCTACCAGTAAATCTCCTGCCACGGCCGTGGGCTTTGTGTAATGGCTCTCCTAGACACAGCACGATCTCACCCCCAATACCGAGAGAGACGAATCCCCTGCCGATCCGCTGACGTGCCTCCATGTGGCTCGGGACTGTACCCAAAAACTACCTATTTGCACGACTCCTTTGAGCCGTGGTAGGGTAGAAATCAAAGCACAGTGGGAACTCACACGAGACAAATGACGACCTCAGGTCAATGAACTAACCTGTACACATGTCACCAGGGAACTGCTATCTGACGATATGTATAATACCAACTAGCAGGTTCCCGGCGAGTCCTGTCCGGTGTACTCATAACCTAATGAGCACCTGTATACATCTTAGGTGATCCAACTGACACCAGTGGCTTGTGAGACCGGCCACCGCCCCATGTCGGGGTCTCGACTGTATACAATAGTCTACTCCGGAGTATCGATGCCCTGTCTCGAAACTCCCACGACTAGGGACCACAATTAAGGATATGCTTATAAACCACCCAACTCTCACGTATATGATCGCCATCATACTGTTGGTAGTAAAGCAAGATCCTAAGGGCTCTATCAAAGTGTAACAGTGATCAGTCACCTGGACCGGTACATGACTGATAAAGGCAAACCAGATAGCATACTATCATCTCGAGTAAGACTATCCTACCGGTATAGGTCCTCCGCAATCATTGCAATCACGTACCTGCGATCCAATAATTGACTCTGTGGGTACTATATCCAACAATCTCCCACTTGCACTTAAGGCTAATTATTGCGATGTCGACTACTCACAGCCCGTGTGAAACCGAACACCCAACTCCTCTACTAATCAGTTTCACAAAGCTCGTTTGTAAAACTATTGTGTTCGAGAAATAGCCTCAGTGAGTGGATCCGCCCTGATGTTTCTTTCTATATCTCTCTTAATCTCAAGTTCGCGGAGAAAGCCATCTCCCGAATTGAGTAATACCTGTCTTAGAATATGTCTGGAAATCTGATGGGACCTAGTTCATAAATGAACTTCAAATCCAAACTTCTTAGACTGTATCGATCACTGAACCTAATCAGTAACTGGCACCATGCCTCCCACAGTATCCTTTTGGACCACCTGTCCATAATACTGTCCCTCGTCAAAGGGAAAACTATAACTCTGACAATCACTCTGTCAACCATGTCAATTCTGAAGCCTGGAATGATAACCGTCTCCCGAAGGAGGCTGCCGTCATCAAATCCGTAGAACATGTACTTATGTTCTCAAACTGCTTCCTTATGTTTCTCCAGGATTGGATTAATACAAACTTATTGCATCTAGTGCAAAAACAACATCTGGTGTGGTACTTGACATCTCACGATTGACTCAATTGCCTAAGCAAGTGATCTGCCAATCATGCACATCCCTCTCTCCTTTAGTCTGTGAGACACTTTTAGAGAGGGTGACTCCATCACTTGCAGGTTCACCACCATGACAGGAGTCGTCTATTCCAAAAACTATCAGAATACTGTCAAAGTACCCACATTAGGAAACTACCCAAATCTAGATCTAAAACCATAGATCTAGAAACCAGAATGTCAGATATTATATCCATATCCTGTCTGGAGAAACAACTGTGTGACGACCACAGTACAACCGATCGTAGTGTAGGAATTTTACTTCCTACTCTGTGTATGTCATCCAGATATCATGACATCACACCCTACTACCTTCTTAACAGATCCATCCCCTATTTTGATGAAGTCAAACCCATGACTGTCACATCAAAATTAGATGATCTATCTCCGCTATAACTGCTCTAGTCTATAAATAGACATAAGCTACTTGCCTACTATGCTTTCGTTGCTCCCACTGACTACGACAACCCTCTGGCAGAATAATATATACGTGCACTTCTAAAGCTAGTTTAGAACGACGCTATACTTATCCTCCTGCCGGGTCTCATAGTCTGGAACAACAGTAGTGTCAAGTCTGGGTAAGCAAGAACCTCCCTGTCACCGTCCTTGAGGCTACCGAAGTATCTCTCGGGTATCTGAGGTTAAATGTCAAACCTGATTGAATATATAGGTCCTATTAAATTTTCCGTAATCGTTCGCGGTTCTGGAATCACTTCCAGTTCTACCATACTCCCACTACTGTCTTCTGAAAAAATCCATTTTACTAAAACTGTGGCGAGTCAAGAACAATATCACTATTGATCTTCCAGATGGTAGAAAGTCAACCCTCGACATAGCCTGGGCCAACCCACAAACTGCCATTACAGAAACGTGCCCTAAGTTATCCAGAATCTGGTTTTAAGCATAAGCCGGACAACTTCTCATACCTTAAAATCGTTAAGATATGAACCAGTCTATATCCAATATAGAAAGTTTGGCACTTATTTAATTGGAACCATATTCAATCATGCAGCTGTCTCCAGTGCATATCAACTTAACGGAAAGAGGCTAATCAATATTACTCAACTTAGGAATCCATCCAATTATGAGTAACCTAAAAGAGAAACAAGTTTCTCAAAACCATTACTATCATCTGAATACCAATCATAAGAATCTACATCTTCTATCTCTTTGAAGAATCCCGATACTTGTGACACCTGGTTCTCTACTTTATTCTTATACCCACAACTTCTCAAAACTTAGACCTTGTATTTCTACGAAACACTTGTCTAAAAACTAGAGAAGTCATAAGTAAACAGAACATAGTACGAGGACCTATCCCTTTGTCCTGAGGACACTGGACAACATACAATACTCTGTATAAGTCCGCTGAATTGAATAACTCAAAACCTGTGCGTCGTAGGTTGAAAACTGTACCCTGGCGATTTCCTCAAATATCACTAATTACAACGAATTCCGATATAATGAGGATAATTACCTAATTCCCAATAACTTACTCCCACTCATCATCTGTAAAACCATACAGATATGAGAATGAAACCTGGTAAATACATACCCTTGGAGTAAGTATCTAATCGGGAAAACAGTTTTCTTTTAACAATGCACTGAAACATGAAAATGTTTCGTAGGGGTATCCTGGTATTCTTAGTAATGCCTCTTCCATAATCCAATTCATGACTATAACCGTATATTTCTTTGTCATCTCTCCAAATCCCTTTATTTATCTTTAGTCGTTACCTTCTGTACACCATCGTTAGGCTAAATGGTTTTCTTCTTTCCCTACCGTTTGGCACCAGCCTATGATTTGGAAGAAGACTATCCAGTAAGCATAATAGGTGTACCCTCCTAAACGTAGGAGTACTCGCAACTTGAGAGAATGTGATGATAAAAGACAACTGAATAATACCTTATTCTATTTCTCCCGAACTGGGGAAAAAAGCAAAGGTGAAATAGGAGTGGCGATGAAGTACGCGGTTTGGTCGTGAGTGATATCAGTCGCAATTTACTTTGCCCTCTTTCTAATCCCTTTATTTTGTCTTTAGTTATTACCTTCTGCACATCTTACTTAGGCTAATTGGTTTTCTTTATTCCCTACCTTTCGGCACCTGCCTATGGTTTAGAATAAGACTATCCAATAAGCGTAATAGGTGTACTCTCCTAAACTAAGGAGCCCTCGCAACCTGAGAGAATATGATAATAAAAGACAACTGAATAAACCAATTCTATTTCTCCTGAACCTTGATCCATCCTCGAAGAAGTCCCTTCGAGTTCGTATATAACCAGACGATGGATCTATCCAATGGAAGTGGATGTCCGTAGTAATACAGGGTGTTCTGAGAAATACAAAGGGTAAAAGAAGGAGCGGCAATGACTTATACAACTTAGACAATCCAAAAGCCAGTATTTTAAGAAGGTCCGGTCAACTTGGTCACTGAGTCATAGTCTAGGGTCGGTCAAAGGTCGCTGCCAAAGAGAGAGAGAAAAGAAACACACTGCGTGCACTCTAACCTAGATCAGAATGGTTATCACTTTATCTAATCCGGAAACCTCCCACTGTACTGTCAAATTCTCCTCCAAACCTGAAAGAAGAATCAATCGGGATCATCCGAAGAATAAACCAACTCATCAGTGGGAATCGGGATCCAACTCTCATCGCATGATAACGTGACGGAATCCACTCACGTTATCACACTCCAGAAGGTATGCGCATACTTGGCAAGTTTCAGTTTCTTTAGAAACTCCCAATATAATTTTTGCCCCATGCTCTTATGACCTTGGCGTTGGTCAAAATGTCATAAGTCACATGCCAAGTTCTACCCGTCACTATCTTGTCAATTTGAACCCACCCGCACATGCCCTTGATATTGGCCAAAATGGCAGAACGACTGTCCCAAACCAACTCATCTATCTATGCAACAAATGAATACCCAGCAGCTACCAAACACTATGCCTTGGCGTTGGTCAAAATACATAGCTTGAATACTACTGAATACCCAAAAGAAATGACAGAGGACTACGGCTGGTTTTTGGCGAAAAACGTTTAACGTAATGAACTTGATCTCGTTGAAGAAACCTGATAGCATTTTATAAAAATATAGTGGCGAAAACCTTTTGCTAAAGAGGTCACTCCCGGTGAAGGGATCTCGACTCTTTCCTCGTGGAATGAGGTGCAGGATATTCCACCGAATACCGCGATGCAAAGCAACTTGTAATCGACTATAGTGAAGTTATTACCCTGACGCAAATTTCTGCCCAAGGGGTCATTCCCGGTGAAGGGATATCGGCCCTTGCCTCGTCGAATGAGGTGCAGGATATTCACACCGAATACCGCTATGCAAAACAAAAGGAAACGTCTTTGTAATAACACTTTTTAAAATTGTTCCAACAACTCCAAATAGGTTTGTCTTATCTTTGCATTGATAAGAATCAACGCAGTCCCATCAATCAATCACACCAGAAAAGAACAAAAATAAAATGTACGTATATGCCATCCGCATTCGTCACTGGGTCCCGTCATCACCCGTTAGGTTACTTAACTAACGACAGAGCGGGGACTGGACTAGCGCGGGTGCAAAACATATACAACATCTAATAGTATATATACCAATATACAATAATCGCTCCAGGAGTGATAATATGCAACATTACAGAAAAGTAATAAACATCACAGAACAATACAGATAATCTGGGATCCCCGGGTTTCACAGAGCCGCTGCTGAAACCCGACGTTAGTAGATAGCCTGTGCAATGAAAGCTAGACCCCTACGGGTGCGGCAAGTTACCCGCCAAAACCTGAAGCGAGGCAGCCCCCTACAGCAAAGTGAATGGACCACCCAGCACTTCACGGAATCCGGTAACTTGAGCACCCCTCCTTAGGTCAACCTGTACCCCCTACGAGTGCGGTGAATAGTCTGCCAATTCTAGAGTGAGGCCCCTCTGCCTCTCAAAGCCATGAGATGCGGACCCGTTACCCTCCAGAACCCGGCTATCCGTGCACTCCGTCGCGGGATAAACCTAGTACAGAAATAAAAATATGTACAACAGGTACATCGACCTCAACCCGGTCGTTCCCCAAAAGAATATTATACAACAGGCAGTGACGGCAGTCCACATGTTGGACGCTCGCCCCGCAATATCAAATGTACAAATAAATCCAAACTGCACTACCATTGCACACTGCTATCCACCACGACAAATCCGCACCATCACAGCACAACACAGAACATCAACGCGAATGTCACGTTCGCAAACCCGTCAAAAAGAACTATAGCAATCAGACGCGGTTTACCGATCAAATGACATTCACGGTCAGAGATATAATGTAAGTACTGTAAACTAACATGTTTAAATTTCGATCGACTAAATATCACGAAGTGGGCCCCACGAACATCTGTTGTACAGTAACAAAATCTAGGCCCAAAAGATATATACCAAAAACCACAATTTCCACAGAAGAAGCCACCATGCAAATTTGGGCCAATGATTACACGGAATGGCCGCCGATGCGCGGTCAAACCCTAGGTTTGACCGCGATTCCGCGGCGGTCTTGTAAGGTCACGTGACCAAATTTGTACGGTGTGCTTAGAAAACCCTGCTGAACTTTCTGTGATATGTAAAATTATTTTTAGAACCCTTTTAAAATCGACAGAAACTCAGGACTTGAAAATTGTAGTTTTTGATATTCGGTCCGATCGATGTTTTAAACGCGTTAGTACAAGTTAGTAAAGCATAATGGTGAGGCTCTGATACCACTGTAAGTCTACGGTAGCGTCCCGGTCGTCTAACAGACACCATATGCGGAACAAAAACTTTTAACTGGCGCTATCGTATATTATAACCCGGATCTGCCATTATTGCTAAACTAACAAATTACAAATAGGGTAGAAAGGTTATACCGAACGATCCGAGTCCTTTGTTCTTTAACCATCATTCCACGCTCCGTTGCGGCTGCTCCGATCTCGTCGATCTCCGATCTGCTCGTCCAGGTGGCACCACGTCAACGATTCTTTAAACGGGCTCCCGCCTCTGACTCGAGGCAACTCGGTCGTCAAGTTTGCTAAAAGAGACGACCAAGAATGATGTAGAGAATGAGTAGAACACTTTGTCTCGTTACGTCCAAACCTATGGACGAACGGTTAATGAAGTTGCCTTTTGGATCGGGTGGAAATGTGAAATGAGTATGCTTAATTTTCATGAACTAAATAACTATATCTTTTTTCTAGCAACCATTATTATCTTTCAAGGGGAGGGGCCGGCCATATATATGGAGCAAGGGAGGTGAGTGTAGGAGCAAGGAAGGAGGGTGACAATAAACATGAAGCTTATCATAACCATGAGTCATGATACACCTAGTATGAACACAATAAATGAAACTAATGAATCACTTAACCTTATCACCAAAACATTAATGGAACAATTAATGCAACCATGGATACATGAACCTAGTCACCAATCTAGAAGCTTCTAGAAGCACGACTCACCCTCATCCAAGAAAAGATAAATCCGTCTTTAACTGAATGATAAAGACGGGTGATAGAAAACTGGAAAATGGAAACAGGCAACTTCCAAAAGCGATCCTGAAACGAATTTCAGGACAACCCCGTAACAGTATAAACATACCCGCATTTGTATTACGACCGAACACAAATGCAACTGAGACAAAGATATTATATCTACACAGTATAATACTCGGATCTGGCTTAAACCAAAGCCCACCAGTATTATCTGCCCGAAATATGACATGTGCGTAAACGCACGTGCATTTTCCGAACCCTGCCATAAAACCATACAGCCTCTACAACGTTTCGCCCGAACTTGGGAAACTGTCTGTGGGAGACTCTAATGACTCGTCAGTACCCTGAGAGTGGGTTTAACCACAAGCCGTCAGTGGCACTAGCTGTACGTAACGGCTGCCCATGGACTGACCTCAAGGGATGCCGATGAGAGAACTCATCCGGAAACCCTACTGAGCCTAACAGTGACAATGTATATACAGTCAGGTCCGTTCGCCTATGAGTATCGCATATCTGCCTAGGGGGCTAGTAACGTCAGACCCCCAATAGCAGTATAAGTCGTGTCGGAGTGTAGCCTAAAAACACCCTGAGATACTACTGGAGTACCTACCAGTAAATCTCCTGCCACGGCCGTGGGCTTTGTGTAATGGCTCTCCTAGACACAGCACGATCTCACCCCCAATACCGGGAGAGATGAATCCCCTGCCGATCCGCTCACGTGCCTCCATGTGGATCGGGACTGTACCCAAAAACTAACTGTTTGCACGACTCCTTTGAGCCATGGTAGGGTAGAAATCAAAGCACAGTGGGAACTCACACGAGACAAATGACGACCTCAGGTCGATGAACTAACCTGTACACATGTCACCAGGGAACTGCTATCTGACGATATGTATAATACCAACTAGCAGGTTCCCGGCGAGTCCTGTCCGGTGTACTCATAACCCAATGAGCACCTGTATACATCTTAGGTGATCCAACTGACACCAGTGGCTTGTGAGACCGGCCACCGCCCTATGTTGGGGTCTCGACTGTATACACTAGTCTACTCCGGAGTATCGATGCCCTGTCTCGAAACTCCCACGACTAGGGACCACAATTAAGGATATGCTTATAAACCACCCAACTCTCACGTATATGATCGCTATCATACTGTTGGTAGTAAAGCAAGATCCTAAGGGCTCTATCAAAGTGTAACAGTGATCAGTCACCTGGACCGGTACACGACTGATAAAGGCAAACCAGATAGCATACTATCATCTAGAGTAAGACTGTCCTACCGGTATAGGTCCTCCGCAATCATTGCAATCACGTACCTGCGATCCAATAATTGACTCTGAGGGCACTATATCCAACACACCCCACCTTGGGTCTGTCCTAGGAGCAAAAACAGTAAAATGAAATAATACAATGGTGGCTACAACCGCAACCTGGATGCGCCCCGCAAAATAATATTACAATATATTACAATTACATTGAATGAATTAAAATAATAACCCATTACAAAACCCCGGCTAATCATCACAACAGTCCAATACAGTTCATAACCACAAATAGTAAAATCCATTACAGAAATGTGCACCCCCCTGCCAACCGACATACTAGCAGTTAGGGAAGGTTTACGAACACATTATATAATCACAGATATAATCAAATTAGCAAACATAGTATAATTTCGATCGAGCAAACATATCAGATTCTACTCCTAAAACTTCTCTGTGCACCTGAGACTTGAGCAGAAAATAAAATATCCCAGAAATATCATTATTAACACATAAGAGTTACTGAAGAAATTTGGGCTGACTCGGCCCCAACTCGGCCGCGGATCCGCGGCGGATAGCATGGATCCGCCGCGGTTCCGCGGTGAGTTTGCCGAGTCACGAGTCCAAATTTCTTCAGTAGCTCTATCATTCCCAGATTGTTATTTTAGAGGTCCCTGAAAAATTTTTAGGCCTCGTTTTAAAATCGACAGAAACTGTGTTAAATCGATGATTTTTCCGGTTCCTTTTGCGTTCGAAATTCATACGACTTTTCTAATGAGTTAATTATTGTTTAGCGAGGCTCTGATACCACTGTAAATCGATGTACTACACCCCACGACTTGCGGGGAGGCGGAAATTTAAAAAACGATCATGTTCTATGCAATAACATCGACTAACCGCAAGAATCGGTGCTAAACGATAACTAACAATAAACATAGGAGTTCTAAACTACTATGTGAAGTGATTATACCTAATGAACCGCGTCCTTCGTCTTTTCGTTCTCCACCTCCTCCTCGGCCTTCTCCAAGTAGTAGACGATCCACCCGAGAGCTATACTTCAAGCTTCACCTCAAACTAGAGGTAACTAGGTTTCTTAAAGTGCTAATCTAAGTAACCTAGGTGATATAGAGTTGGATTATGGAGTGATAAGTCTAATCTAATTCTTGATCTCAACACATGAGAGGGGAGGATTAGGATTTGAAGAGAGAGAGCTTGAGGAGAGAGAAGGTGAGCATGAGAATAAGAATGAGATATTGATCTATCATGATATATATGAAGCATTATCATTTATCCAATAATCAAATAAAAGATTTAACAGCCATGCTTCATAAATACAAATGGGTGATTCATCTCCATGAGTCATTAAGCATTTATGATACATTAATGACATGGATGAATCACACAAATGAGTCGCTAATCTCATTTAATGCATATGCCACCTAAACCCCCAAGTCACCATCTTCTAGAAGCTTCTCGTGAAATTACAAGAACGCTCTCCTATCTGTGAAAACACGGAAAAACTTTAGACTGTATAAATCCAATATCCCGATATTAGAATCTGGCTTAAACCAAAGCCGACTAGTAAAAACAGTCCGAAAGTCGTACGTGCGTAAACACACGTATGCGTCCGAACCCTTGTCGTAAAAGCATACGACCTCTATATCGTTTCGCCTGGAGCAGGGAAACTCTCTGTGTGGGACTCTAATTACTCGACTACTACGCTGGCAGTGGGTTTAACCACAGACCGCAAGCGGTACTAGCTGTACGTAACGGTCCCCAGGTAGATGTCGATAAGAAGGCCGATGAGGAAACCCATCCGAACTCCTACTGAGCCTGATGTGAAAATCTCCGTACAGTCCGGTCTGTTCGTCTAAGACTATCGCATATCGGGCCTAGGGGGCGGCTGGCGTCAGTCCCCTAATAGCGGTATAAGTCATGTCGGAGTGAAGCCCATTACACCCTGAGAAACTACTGGAACCTACCAGTAAATCTCGCTTGCCCTGGCCAGGGACTTTGCGTAATGGCTCTCTGACACAGCGCGATATCAACTCCCAATATCGGGAGAGACGAATCCTGTCTAACCGCCACTGCCTCCAAGTGCTCGGGACTGCACCCAACTGCTACCTGTTTGCACGACTCCTTTGAGCCGTGGTAGGGTAGCAATCTAAGAACAGTGGGACACACTCGAGGCGAAGTAGCAGTGTCAAGTCTGCGGACTATGCTGTACTCATGTCACCTGGGAACTGTTAACTGACGACTGGTATAAAACCAACCAACAGTTCCCTGCGAGTCCTATCCGGTGTATCCGTAACCCAACGAGCACCTGTATACTATCTCCAGTACGACGTACTGACGGCTGTGGGACAGACCATCTCCCCAACTGGGATGAGAAGCGTACACACTAGTCTACTCCGGAGTATCGATGCCCTGTCTCGATAATCCTATGACTAGGGACCTGAAAAAGGATGTGCTTGTAGACTACCCAGCCCCCACTAGTGTGACTGCCATCACAACGCTGGTATTCAAGCAAGATCCTAAGAGCTCTATCAATACGTATACTCACATATTAAGATAGAAAAACCAAGTAGCATACTACCATGTTTAGCAAGACTGTTATATACATGTGAATATCCCAAGCTTCCATTAAGTAATATACAAACTAGTATGATACAATAATGGCCCCTAGGGCATATACACTAACACTCGTATGTTTGCATACCAATCGAAAGCAACATCCGTCAAGCTATTAACAAACTGACGGTGAAGGAGCGCATCATTGCCCCTAGTATTTGCACACGATGCTTTAAATTGGGCAATGTGCCGGTTCGCATTTCCCGTACCATCGAACCTTTCAAATTTTGGGACGACATAGCTAGTGGAAACTCCACAAGATCGTACCGAGCAGGATATGGTCTCCGGCTACTGCTGGCATATTTTTGCTTTCTGGCTTCGGCTACCAACGTTTTGACTTTTTTGGCAACCAAATATATGATTTGATCTTGAGTTAGCGGGTTGCTATCATCGGCCGCCAAGACATTTCTCGAGATAGGATGCGACTGATTTTCATGCGGTCCGCCCACTTTGGGATTTAAGGGAACGGGCGTCGGCTATTTCGGGACACCGTTTCCCGTTCATGAGAGCCCTACGCCTGATTGGGCAGCTGAGAGGCAAGTTGGGCCGTGAGCTGTAAGACGATGTTTTTCAAGTCGTCAATTTTTGAGTAGAGTTTGGCCATCTCCTTGTCTTTGCTTCTGAGCTGTTTTCGGAGCTCTTGGAGAAGTTGCTGCTCTGCGTTCTTTAGACGGAAGATTGGCTCATC
Source organism: Agapanthus africanus (assembly GCA_030015575.1). Classification (NCBI taxonomy): domain Eukaryota; kingdom Viridiplantae; phylum Streptophyta; class Magnoliopsida; order Asparagales; family Amaryllidaceae; genus Agapanthus; species Agapanthus africanus. The sequence goes on from CM057339.1 coordinate 53,769,278, forward strand.
TTCGCTTTCCGAGCCCGACTCCTCATGGACCAAAGGGTCTTTCTGCCTATCATCGCTCATCTTCGCTTTCCGAGCCCGACTCCTCATGGACCGAAGGGTCTTTCTGCCTATCATCCTCATCGAGAGGGTTTTCATCATCCAGCAGAGGCGGCTGTTCTTGGGAAACAGCAACCACATTCAAGCCAGATTGGATTTGAGATGTGGTGGCTCCGTCCTTACTCTTGCTGCGCGTGCCCACCATGTAGACAGTGTGGACCACATATCCATCCATTTCCTTATCTTTGGTAGGGTAACCCTGTTCTTCGAACCTCATGAGGTTCAGCCTAGCAAGAGCCATAGCCCTTTTGTTGGCTCTATATCTGAGCCTTTTCTGCCTTAGCTTCTTAATTTTAAGGGCTTGGCGGGCATCCGTTCTCCGGGAAGCCATTGTGAGTCGATTAGCGGGGAGCTTAGAGAAAATACCCAACCGAGCTGTTGTCAGGGGCGTCGCTAGAGCTTTCCCGAGATGCCTCGTTGCTTCGTTGACGTTAATGGCCTTACCCCCAGCTGGAGCGACGGAGAGACATTCGGAAACGGATTTGCGTTTGGGTTTGGGCGCCCTCGAGACCACCACATTTGTCCTCCTGCCCTTCGAGACCGGTTTGTCTATCACCGGGGCTTGAGGAGTTGGGACGGCGTTAGTTGACATGAACAGAATAGAGCTAAATGGTAGCGGCGGCTCCTTCCACTGTCGCCCGAGACTGGCCGGAAGGACCGTCATGGCGTCCAACTTCATCGTGTAGGAGATGGGAGCCGTGCTGAGAGCAGAATTCATCTTTGGAGACATTGTTGAAAAGCGATTGCTTGAAAACCTGCATGAAAGAGCATTACTTTAGTATAAATATAGATATGTATATTGATTGAGTTCGTATGAACGTTTAACCCGAAATATGGGAGGGAAGATAGGTCCCACCGGGCATGCCAGAATCTGTAGGGTGTTTTTCGTCACCCTATTGAGATGAGAATACGCGCGCGCTTGTCAGGCGTACTACAGATTCCCCCCGCCTAGGGTAGGCTGGGGTTTATTGATTGTGGGAATCCGAATCTCCGGCAGCCGCGGACTAAGCTGCCGTTAATTACCCCTCGCGTTTGGAGCGGGACAGTGTTGTTGAGTGTGTGTGTGTGTATACATATATATATAAAAGAAAGGGAAAGGGCATCCAAAGGATGCGTGGGAAAAAGCGCCAGCACTTTGGGTGCTAGCGCTTTGGGCGCTAAAGCGGAAGCGCCCTACGTGCTAGGCACGTGGGCGCTCGGGCGCTAGCGCTTTGGGTGCTAGCGCTCTGAGCGCAAGAGCCCCACGTGTCAGCACATGAGCGCTCGGACGCTAGCGCTTTTGGCGCTAGCGCTTTGAGCGCAAGGGCGCTAGCGCCCCACGTGTCAGCACATGGGCGCTCGGACGCTAGCGCTTTGGGCGCTAGCGCCCCACGTATCAGCACATGGGCGCTCGGGCGCTAGCGCTTAGCGCAAGGGCGCTAGCGCTTTGAGCGCTAGCACCCCACGTGTCAGCACGTTGGCGCTCGGGAGGCAAAAGGGACTTGGTCCCAGCAATGAGAGTTGTACTCCCAGAAAGGAGCACTTATTATTCTCTGTGTGTGTGTGTGTGTGTGTGTGTGTATGAGGAGTTAAACTCCTAGGATATTTTGAAGCTGATGAAGAGGCTTCTCCTCTTGAGCCCTAATTCTTCCCCAAAGTGGGGTTTCTGGAGATGGGTCTCTTTCTTCTTCCTGTCGTTTGGCCGGATCTTGGAGAAAAGGGGTGAGACTTAAAAATCTCCCCTTTTGAGATCTAATAGCAGATCCAAGTTCCCCTTTGTGGGTTTTGTGGTGAAAAACTATTTAGTTTTGGAAAAGGAAGAGTAATACTCTTGATTTAATTCAAAAGAATGAAGAAGGTTTTAGAACCTTGAGGAAGGAGAAGATCACAGATCTTGATGTTTTTTGGGAGAGAGAAAAAAATTGTTGAGATATTTCATTATCTTTGCCTTTATAGGCTATACACTTTACATATAGCCCCTTGGGCTTCACAAAATGGCATTTTGCCTATCCCATGCTCATATGCTATTTCTTTTTGCACATAAGCCATGGGCTTTACAAAAATTTGGCTTTATACCCATTCATGCATACAAAATTACATGAAAATTATTTATTACATGATTTCATCTTGGCATGGAGGGGGGCCGGCCGCTTCATGTTCGGACTCGACCTGGGCATAGACCCGCTTGATCTGGGCTTGGGGTTGATCTTGACCTTGACTTGGTCAACCGGGGTGCAATTTTCGACCCCAACAGCAGTGTTCTTTTATTTGTGGTAAAAAAATTTATTTGTGTAGTACTGCTTTCATGTTAGGTTGGTTTTTCGTCTAGCAATTGCACGTCGAGTTGAGAGTTGAAGTCGACCATTTTCCAAGTGTGCAAAGACCGGTGAAAGGTCGATATCTCCATGGCCCCGAAGTCGAGGTGGAGATCGCTTAGACGTGGATGGACCGAGCAGGGCAGCTGTTCGGTAGCCTCTTGATGACGGCTTTAATCCTTGGCGCCGGTGGGTAGAAAATTACCAGCCCAGGATGGACCGAGCAGGGTAGTTGCTCGATGGCCTCTTGGTGAGGGATTTGACCTTTGGCGTCATGGGGTAAGAAATTACCAGTTAAGGATGGACCGAGTAGGGTAGCTGCTCGGTGTCCTCTTGGTGAGGGCTTTGATCCTTGGTGTCGGTGGGTAGGAAATTACCAGCCAAAGATGGATCGAGCAGGGTAGCTTCTCGACGGCCTCTTGGTGAGGGTTTTGACCTTTGGCGTCATGGGGTAAGAAATTACCAGCCAAGGATGGACCGAGCAGGGTAGCTGCTCGGTGGCCTCTTGGAGAGGGCTTTGATTCCTGGCGTCGGTGGGTAAGAAATTACCAGCCAGGGATGGACCGAGAAGGGTAGCTTCTCGGTGGCCTCTTGGTGAGGGCTTTGATCCTTGGCGTCGGTGGGTAAGAAATTACCAGCCAAGGATGGACCGAGCAGGGTAGCTGCTCTGTGGCCTCTTGGTGAGGGCTTTGATCCCTGGCGTCGGTGGGTAAGAAATTACCAGCCAGGGATGGACCGAGCAGGGTAGCTGCTCGGTGGCCTCTTGGTGAGGGCTTTGATCCTTGGCGTCGGTGGGTAAGAAATTATCAGCCAAGGATGGAGTGAGCATGGTTGCTGCCCGGTGGCCTCTTAATGAGGGCTTTGATCCTTAGCGCGGGAGGGCATTGGGAGGCATGCTAAGGATGGACCGAGCAGGGTAGCTGCTCGGTGACCTCATGGTGAGGGCTTTGATAATTGGCGTCGGTAGGTAAGAAATTACCAGCCATGGATGGACCGAGTAGGGTTGCTGCCCGGTGTCCTCTTGATGAGGGCTTTGATCCTTAGCACGGGAGGGCATTGGGAGGCCTGCTAAGGATGGACCGAGCAGAGTAGCTGCTCGGTGGCCTTTTGGTGAGGGCTTTGATCCTTGGCGTCGGTGGGTAAGAAATTACCAGCCATGGATGGACCGACTAGGGTTGCTGCCCGGTAGCCTCTTGGTGAGGGCTTTGATCCCTGGCGTCGGTGGGTAAGAAATTACTAGCCAGGGATGCACCGAGCAGGGTAGCTGCTCGGTTGATTCGTGAGGTTCTACCCGACCTTCCCCGGTGTTTGAACATCGGGAAGAGTGACCGTCGCGGTTGACACGTGTTATGAACACGCGGGGGAGGCAAAGCGTAAGAGCCGCGTCGTTCCGATTTTGCCGAGGAAGGCGGGATGTCCGCCGCGTGGCGGTACAGTTGTGGAAGAAACGAGCGACTGTTGGACTCTTGGGATGCTGTGGGGCTATAAAATGGAGGGCATGTTGATCACCCCTTTCTTCATCCCCAAAACGTAAGAATGGACACTTTCCCTTTCACCATCCCTGATATCATCTCTTTCGAGGATGTATACCTGTACGACCATAACTGCTTCGAAGAGATGCGGCAGGGGGTGATCCGGCGGGTCGAGGATCACATCGACTGCCTGCTCCCCCGGCGGTCACCCCTTATTCAGCTGCTTATGTACATCTGGAGGGCATCGCCGGGGCTATACAACCCCTTGTCCGAACAGCTGAAGGACGAGGCGATTGGGAAGCTGAGGTCGTTATGTCGTCTCGGCCTGATCTCGAAGAGTCGGCGGGATCGCTTGGTGGCACTCGTCCTCGAGTGTTTCCAATTGAGGCATCTCGCCAATGGGTGCCCGCCCGAGGAGCTTCCTAGCCCGTCAGTGACCATGAGGGTTCGCGGGCAGCATAAGAGGCAGAGGTTTGAGGCGGCAAGGGCCCGGCTGGCGGTGATATCCTCGGAGTATCACGAGGAATACTTCTTGCACCCCTCCCCCTGCTACTGTAATTTTTTTTCTTTTTTCAATGTACGGCTGAGGAGCCTACAATACCTTTTTGAATCAATAAAATTCTTCTTTTCTGCAATGCTCTTTCGTGTCCTTCTTGTTGTTTAAATAAAAATAACTTAGAAGAATTTACATTACTTCGTTGAAGAAGCCAAGTAGTGGCCTGCTAAAGATGGACCGAGCAGGGTAGCTGCTCGGTGGATTTGGAGGTTCAGCCCGACCTTCCCTGGTTTGTGAATATTGGGAAGGGCGACCATCACAGGCGGCACATGCCAGGAATGCTTGGAGGAGGCGTAACGCTTCAAGGAGCCGCATCACTTTTTCCACGTGGCGGCTCGGTATTGGATTAATCTTGGCGGATCCCAGGATTCACGCGCGAATCTGGGCCCTTAAGGATTCTGTTTGGGGTTATAAATAGAGAAGGAGATGGCAACCCCTTCAGCACCGTTTTCTTTTGAGATGTCCGGGTGCATGTATTCGATCGAAGAGATCATCACCTTTGACGACGTCTCCTTGTATGACCAATCCCTAACCGAGGAAGGGTACCGGGGAGTGGTTCTGCGCCTCGAGGGTCACGTCGGCCGGCTTCTCCCTCGACGGTCATCCCTGCTTCAGTTGCTGATGTACGCGATTTGGAGGGGGTCTCCGGGGTTAGACAACCCCTTCTCCGAGGAGCTGCTGGACGAGGCACTCGACAAGGTGCGCTCGATCTTCCTACTCGGCCTTATCTCGAAAGCCAGGCACGACTGATCCTTGGCCCTTATTCTGGAGTGCTTCAAAATGAGGTACATCATGAGCCAAGACTCAGAGGGTAGAGCGTCGGGTGCTTCCATGGCGTCCCGGGTTCGCGTGCATCATCGGCAGAAGCGAGCTGCAGAGGCTAGGGCTCGGCTAGCAGAAATCTACTCTGAGTATCACCGGGAGTACTTCCTCGATCCCATTCCCCTCTGTTGTAAATTTTTCCTTTTGTAAGGCTGAGGAGCCCATAATACCTTTGAATAAATAGAATTCTCCTTTTTGCGATACCCCATTGTTCTATTTTTATTATTTAAATAGAAAGAACTTTAGAAAAGTTTACATTGTCTTTGTGAAAGAAGAAATATACACAGATACTCTTTTCAGAGATACAGCTTGAGCTTCTCAGTATTGTAAGGCCGTGGAAACATACGACCATACGCGTCTTGTAAGCGGTAGACTCCGACGGGCAGAACCTCGGAGACGAGGAAAGGACCGTCCCATTTCGGGAAAAACTTATGCAGCTTGCCTTGATCGATGAACTCGTTCCGCCTTAGGACTAAATCTCAGGTCATGAAGAAGCGACGCTTGACTCGCGCATTGTAGTAGCGGGCGGTTTGCTGTTGATAGGCGGCAGCTCTGATCTGGGCCCGGTCTCGTTTCTCGAACAAGATGTCCAGGTTAGTTCGAAGGGCTGATGTGTTCGCATCATCGTCGAAATGCTCGACCCGATGACTGGGGAGCCCGATCTCCGCTGGGACCATTGTCTCGGTACCGTAGCAGAGGCTGAAGGGGGTCTCCCCGGTGGTGGGTTTCTTCGACGTGCGCAGGGCCCATAAGACCCGGGGTAATTACTCGACCCAACTGCCTTAGAGTCCTTCTAGGCGTGTCCGAAGACCTCGGAGGACGTCCCGGTTAGCGACTTCGGCCTGCCCGTTGCATTGGGGATGCACGACCGCGGCAAACTTCATGAGGATACGATATTTGCTGCAGAATTCCTTAACTCTTTCGTTTTCAAAATTTGTCCTATGGTTGGTAATGATACACCTCGGGATGCCGAACCGGAGTATCACATTGTTCTGCAGGAACTTAATAGTCATGGTGGCGTCCGGTTTCCTGCTGGGAATGGCCTTGATCCACTTCGTGAAGTAGTCCACTGTGACGAGGACGTACTTGTGCCCGCCCGTACTGATAGGAAACTGGCCTATCATGTCCATTCCCCACTGGGCAAACGGCCATGGGAAGGTTAGGACGGTTAGCTCGATAGCAGGACCTATATCTTATGCTCATGCTAAAATACCCCTTTGTGGATTTTTGAAAAAATATTTGAAAAAAAAAATTTTGTATAGGAAAATTAGGGTTGTTACATTCTACCCTCCTTATAAAAATTTCGTCCTCGAAATTTGTAAAAGGAAAGTGTAACAGTTTGGTGGCAAAATTAAAGATTGTAAAGAAGTTTTGGTCAAAGTGGTGAGGAGGTTACCTAGGTTACCTTGGTTCACAGTTTCAGGTTATATGGCTGCTAAGGTGAAAACCTGTCGCCGTGGCACGTTTCTCCTAGCTGGAGGCATATTCCCCTGTACTCGAGGCATATTCCTCAGTGCCTGATGGAATTGACGATTTGGCTGAGCAGGGAATCTACGTGGAGGTGGTGCTGGGAGTGCAGGAGGAGTTGCAGGATCCTGGATAGCTGGCTGCTGCGGGTAGTTGGCGGGTGTGTGTGCTGAGTTGCGTTTATAAGGATAGTTTCCAATTCCGTGATTGGACGCGCCACAAACCAAACATAGGCCTTTTGCGCGCCTACAGTCCTTCCACAAGTGACCTTCCCTTTTGCAATAAAAGCAAAAATCGGGTCTTGACCGATCCTTAACTTCTTCCAGTCTTCTGAGTTCAACAGCTGGCCTTGAAGAGGCCCCTCCTGCCATTTAAGTGGCAGGACGTTTCACTCCTGCAGACTGAGGTCTGCCCCTTGCCTTTATCACTGCCTCATAACTGCGGGCAGCTTCCAGAGCATCTTCATGAGTTGGAAATTTCCCTGTGGCTAGTGCAGCCTGGATTTCCGTGTCCAAACCTTGTTGAAAGCGACGGGCTCTGATATCGTCCGTCGGTATCAAGTGTGCTGTGAATCGGCTTAACATAGTGAACTCAGCATCATATTCATCTACTGATTTGTCCCACATCGATCCTTGTTGTAGATGAATGAACTGCTGCTCCATTGCAAACCTGGCAGTCGCTGGAAAGTATTTCGCGTCGAACTTCTCGCGAAAATTCTTCCATTCAATAGGCTGCACAAGACGGCTTTCTTCCGCCTTCCACCAGTTGCGAGCGTTGTCCGTGAGTTGTAGTTTCGCTACACGGACCCAAGCGACGTCTGGCACTTGTGCTGCGGCTAGATCATCCTCGATACTTTGAGCCCATTCCTCGGCTTCCAGTGGGCTCCCCTTTCCTGAGAACTGCTTCGGATGTAAAGCCCTGAATTGCTTCACTCCCGGAGCATCAGTCTCAGAACGGTTCAGAAGTTGTTGCTGTCCCTCGAGAAGGCCGCGGATCGCCTCAAATAGCATTGTTTGCTCAGTGGATGGTGCAGGAACAGCCGGTGTGAGAGGTAGTGCTGAGGGTGTGTTGTTGACGTTGGTGCTGGTGTTGTTTGGGGAATCCATAACCCTGAAGAAAAATTTGGGTTAGGACAGATTCAAGTACATGAAATGATAAGATTCAAAGAAGATGAAATTGCAAGATTCAAGGAACATGAATTGTAAAGAATGTTTTAGTTGCTGCTTCTTGTGTTATATTGCTTAGGTTGTTCACGCAGACCAGAACTGCATGACAGGGACTCATACAGCTCTGACCTGCATGGGCCACCAACAAAACCTGTCACGCCCCGCTTCCCAGTGTACGGCGAAGTGGGTGCGACGAGGCCCGCTACGTATGTACTCAGAAGTACATACGCTAATCGTAGCTAAGCAATATAAAATAATCACAAGAGACAAATGATATTGAAATAACAGTAACTTTTATTAATATCATTCTTTGTACAATACATGAAAAGAAATACAACTGAAATAAAAGATGCCTAAGCAGTGGCATAACAGGAAATGGAAAGTACTGAAAAGAAAAGTGTACAATGAAACTATACTGCAGGGTCTTCGGCAAATTGCTCCAAGTCTTCTTGGGTTGGCTCTACTTCTGCCGGGTCCAGGTCACCTGACGACATTCAAAGAAGAGAGAACAGAATGTCGTCAGCGAACAGATCGCTCGGTAAGTCCCAATAAGGGAAGAATAGAATAGACAGAGAGTAAGAGAGAGAGAGAGTTTCTTTTATATTTGTATTATATTGTTATATTATTGTAATGTTGGGTTAACGCTGTTGTTTGTAGCTTGGTACGGAAGATGCCAGTGTAAACGAGAGGAGTCCCACTTACACCGGGGATTTTGGTAACCTGTAGTACAAGGCTCCGTCGATAATACCACGGAACAACGGCATGGATGTAATTATGTCTTAAGTGACCACCTCGTGCCACCTTTAACATATTCCGTACCAGTCTACCCCTTAAACCCCGTAGTGTTTTAACTGTGTTGTAGTATTGGAATATGTAAACTGGATGACTAACCAAAACCATGATATCAGTAAACATGTTGTAACTGTATAATCAGGAAAATGGAATATCAGGATAATGGATGAATATCCATGGTTTGATTCAGTCAAAATGAATATATTGTTAACTGGATTCAGGGATTCTTGTATTCAAATTTGTATTGGAATATGATTGAATATAGGTTGACTTGAATTATATTCAAGTCAGAATTAGTCAGACTCCAACCCGAGTCAGACTAAAAGAAAGATAATTTGAAGTTCAATATTAGTTAGGGGCCTTATTGTAATTTGTGAAACTTGAGGGGGTTTTATGTAAAAAGTACTTTTATATAGTTTTCAAAATATACCTCAAGTATTTAATAATCATCTTTATTATTATAATGAATGTGAATTTTATTTGTGTTATTCTAGTGAATATATCCTAATAGAAGAATTAATTGTTTATTTGAAATTCGTGGTATTTTAATGTAACTTTTAATCTTGAATTTTAGGAAAAAGTGGAAACTTTATATTATAACAAAATAGGTGTTTAAATGATAATTATATATAATTAAACACATAAATAATTTTTTTTATATGAATATTTTATTTACAAAAGTCTCACTTTCCTTAAATATCGTATTTTAAACCTTTCGAGACCGAATGCTCCTTGCGGAGGTCTGAATCTCGCACTACTAGCCTGCGGTGCACGATGAACCGTACTGTCCCTAACAGGTTCCCCAAAGATGGGTTGTAGCGGCACTTTGCTTAGGTTTTATAAATACTATTCATTTAGGAAAACAGTTTTATAAATAAAAGGTATTTATTTGTAAAAGAGTATAGTTTTCTGTATTTTAGTTTCTAGGGTTTCCTAAGCCAACTAGCCTATTTCTAAGGGTCTAAACGACAAGTCATTAGAAGTCTCAAATCGTCTCTTCACCGCCAATTGTGGCCAGGTAAGTACAAGTGAGGAGGGAGGGATCCGCTCACGAATCGTGAGACGGGCCTTTTAAAGTTACCCAAGCTCACTTGCCTAGCCTAGACACCACAAAGTCAGTTTAGATAAACGATCGATGTCCATGATATATCGTATTTTCCTATTAAAAGATATTGTTTTAAAAATTGTAAACAACTTAGAACTTTTTAGAAAAGGTTTATAAAGAAAATGGTATTTTAGTGAAAAGTCTTGTATTTTCGTATTTTATATTTTGACGTTTATCAATTAAGGTTATATTTGTGTGTGTGTAGAGGTAGGTCATTACCTCGTGACTTATATTAGGTTTTGGTGAAGTTTAAAGGTGAAATAAGCTATGTTAAATCTAAAGGTATTAAAGTGCAAGAATACGGTATTCGTAAACGTTATCATTTCATGTGTGAAATTTCATTCAAATTGATTGAAACAAGTTTAGTTATCACAATAAACATGTTTAGGAGTGAGGTACTTGATTACATTAAGAAAAATGAACTTCATGGTATTTTAATGAAAGAAATACGGTTTTGTAAAGAACTTATCATTTCATGTGGAAAAGTATGATTAAATTGGTTTAAGGGTGATTAATAGTCAACATGCATATGGGTAGATAATATGTATTAGGTGACAAGTGGAATTTTAAAGAAACATCGAATCGGAAATCGGTTTGTCCGATTTCCGTCGGGTTCCAGAAATTCGTATTTTTACATTAAAGAAAAGGAAGGTAGAAGAGGTGGGACTTACAGGTTTAAACTCTTCTAAAGAGTAAAGAGAACTAGGGAGGAAGGCCGAGGGGTGATTACGTCGCCGGTTGCTCCAAAACGCGTCGCCGGAATTCCGTCAGGGCTTCGCCGGGAACTCGATTTCGAAGCACACTTCTTGTGGAAACTTTTGAGAGAGTGGCTCAAGATTTTGGGGGGTGAGAGGGTAGTGTGTAGGGTTGGTATTTATAGGGTTAGGCTAGGGTTAGGGTAGATGAAAAGTTAAAAAATAAAAATGTGATAAAATGTAATAAAAATGTATTAAAAGTGGAGTAATTGGGGGTTTTAAAGAGCTCTGGAAGTGGTATGAGGCTGAAACTTTGCAGGTACGTAGGGAATACCAAAAGACACAACTTTCATGTTGTGACCCTCGCCGGAATCGGCCGAATCTTGGGTGACTCGGCCGTGACTCGGTCGGATCACTGAGTCGGCCGAGTCAAGGCCGAGTTGGCCGATTCCCGACCGAGTCCGGTGACCTGGATCTCCCCCGACGGTTCATCTACCCTTTGCAAGTGTTACATCTTTGGGTGTAGTGGGGTTTTTGTGAGATATCCACGTGTAAACTCTTGGTATTCTAAAGGTTTTAAAAAAAATCAATATTAAAAATAATGTGGGGTATGGGATTTGAACTCTGGTGGCTTGGTTCAGTAGTGCAAGATATTACCAATGAGCTACAAGCTCCTTCTTGTAATTATTATGGTATTTAATTACTTAAACTGATAGCAGCAAGAATAAATACTCCTAGTATACATTAAATTTAAAGCAAATTCTTGTACACTAAAAATGGAGTTATTATATTCTTGTAGCTTGTAATTAAAAAACAAAATAATTACCTATATCTTGTGCTCATGCTAAAATACCCCTTTGTGGATTTTTGAAAAAATATTTGAAAAAAAAAATTTGTATAGGAAAATTAGGGTTGTTACAGATTAGCTCCTCGATGTAGTCTCGGATCTGCTTGAAGTTCTCCGTGGAGTGACCCTACGACCTGTGGAAGTCGCAGTAGGGGCCTCGGGTGCGCTTTGCCGCCCTGTTCGAGACTGGGGGGAGTTTGAAGAACCTCTCGCCCTTAGCCTCCTCCAGCAGTACCGTCTGGGAGACATTGAGCTGGGTGTACTCCTGAAACTTCAGGGAGTATGGCTTTGGCCGCTCAATCTTCTTCTTCTCTTCCCGGGCCCTTTTCTTATGATCAGTTTGTTCTGTCCGGGGTAGATTGGCGTTCACCTCGGATTCAAGCTGGATCTCACGTTCGGTCCAGGCCTTTACCTCGGCCATAGTCTTAGGTTGCGCTAATGCAAAGGAGCGTAGCCACTCTTTATGCCTAAGACTCGACCTGAGGGCCGTTATGACCGTTTCGTCCCGGTGTTTTGGAACCTCGAGGATGGCGTTGTAGAAGTGGGTGACCTACACCTTGAAGGTTTCTTTGTCCCCGCTCTTTATTGTGAAGAGATGGTCGACGGTCCGCTTCTGCCGTCTGTTCCCGACGAAGTGGCCGAGGAATTGGGTGGCCAGCTTATCGAAGGTTGAGATTGAGCGTAGTGCGAGTCCTCGGAACCAGTCTCGTCCGGAGCGGATGAGAGTGACTGGGAAAGCGCGGCATTGGGCGGCGTCAGAACAGTCCTGGAAACTCATCCCGACTGTGAACGCGTCCAAATGGTCCTTCGGGTCGGACTTCCCGTCGAAGAGTGAGACCTTCAGGAGCTTGTTCCGGGAGGAGACATGGACGGCGAGTAGCTCTTCGGTGAAGGACTTCGTGAGCGAGTCGGCGGCATATTTAGCCCCGTCGCTTGAATGACGACTTTCTCGATGCATGCCTTCGATCTTCTTTTCGAGGGCGTCGAGTCGGCTGTGGTATCCCGATGGTTCGGCGCATTCTGATTTTTTACCTCTGCTGCCAGAGACCTCTGCCTGGCCACGGCCCCTGTATCGTTCGATGAGGTTCCTCAGGTCCCCTGGCGAGGTCGTCTTCGAGCTGCCGTGACGAGTCCCGTGCGCGTGACCCCGTTGAAGGAGGGGGTGCCGGTCATGCTTGGATGCAGGCGAGCTGACCGACACCTCCTCGGGAGGGACAGGGGTGCGATGGGGCTTGGGGCGAGGCGATCTGGTGTAAGACCTTGGAGTTAAGTTGTGCGGCGCCCACCGGGTCATTGAATATATTGGCCCGGGTGATCTGCGGCTGCCGGAGATAGCGAGGCGGTATTCGGCCGTGCCGATGCGGGCAGAATCTTCTCTCCCTCTATAGGAGTCCCGGTCCCGAGGAAGGGGAGCGGCGACCTGGGAAGCTTGCCCGGCCGTTTGGACACGGACAAGTGCATCCACGACGGACATGAGTCGATCTATCCGAGCGGATAGGGTGTGAATGGCGTTCGGGGGAGGAGGGGATTCTCCCTCGCTTCCGCTGCTGGGAGAATGACGGCTGGTGCTTGGATCGTCGCGGTGACCGCTCGCCATGAAGTTGAGATCGGAAGATGAACTTTTGATTGAGTGGAACTAGTTCCCACAGACAACACCAATTGATGGATCTCTGGATCTCCATCAGATGTTATCTTCCGTTGATCTGCAGCGAGTGCTGATGGATGGCTGAGATTGAGTTGGAGAGTTGACTCCTGAAGCGTATGGATCTCAATGGGTTTGGTGTGGTTGAGGCTGAGCTACCTGCGAAGAAGTCCTGGGGTGGTTGTGCCACCGAGGACCCTCCGACGATCAAGTTAGACGGGGTATTTTAGCAGAGTAACGGCCTGTTGGAGTAAAAATGGCCTACTTGAATCGTCTGAGAGAGGGGTTTATATAGCGGCAGCAATGGGCAGGAGGGCGTGAGATTCACACCAGCGGTTACGCCCCTGGCGTCACGCCTGCGTCCCGCATTAATGACGAGACAGACTCGTTAATGGGGGATCGTGATAGCGTGGAACGCGGGATCATGGGTGGCAGATATCTCGCGCCTGATGAGATTCATGGAGCCGTGGTGGAGGCGCCTGTGATCAGCGCTGTGGGTCGGTCGGTGAGACCGAGGAATTTGAGCTCGGCGGGAGGCTCAGGAACGAACGGGAAGCCGAGGCATCTTGGTTCTGTGATAGCTCGAAGGCGAGCCGGGGGGTGGTCTGGAAGGCCACCTAAGGTCGGGATAATCCTCGGGCTGGAGGCCCGAGGTGTGATCCCAACTGAAGTTCTTGATCCTTTCTTGTAGGTTCTGGGACACGTCATCTGCAACGTGTCAGCATCTGGAGAGTCACCGTTATCGAGCATCATCAGAGACTAAATAAAGAGAGGAAATAAACAATTTTTCTTTCTTTAGAATTATTCGTTTTTTGTCACGCCCCGCCTCCCAAAATACGGAATACGAGGGGTTGACAAGGACAGCCATTGTAACACCCGAGCCCAATGCTACTATTTTCAGTTACTGTTTGAGCATAATGTGGTACTCATTTCATTTAATTTGCTTGTTTGTTGCTTACTGTAAAATTTACCCGGCAAAGTCATTTCTACATATAACAAATTTTAGCATCTAAAATAAAATTGAAAATATGCATCTTGGCCTACTTGACACCCCTAGCCTCGTGGTAGCGTCCGTGCATTGTTTTCTCGTCCCGTTCAGTAAAACGGGCAAGTTTGGATGGCTACGTGCACGCACGTGTGTCCGTTTTGAGAGTATGCTTTTTAATCATAAAACATTTCATTTTAAAATTTGGAACCCGCTTAAAATCCTATTATTTGAATTTCGAATTTTTGGACCCAACCCGGGCGCAATTTGGAAATGTTTCATTTGGCGCCAAAATCCCAAATTTTTTTAATATTATTAAAACATTCGCATATATTTTTCTAACTAATCTGAAATCTTACTGTTCATTACCTATCTTTTAAATCTTTAAGTTAATCATATAATATTTTTACAATCTTTTATATCCTTCTCAATTTATTCTCTCAGCCAATCGCAACCTTCCCTTTAACCCCGTGGTCCCCACTTTCTCTCTCTCCTTCTTCTCTCTCTCTCCACTTTCTCTCTCTCTCTACCCCTTATATATTCTCTCGTACTTCTCTTTATCATTTTTCTCTTGTTGCTTCATGTCCCGTTTCTCATTTCTTTTAACTGTTCTTTTGTTACCGGAATTCCGTCGTGCCGGTGACGTTTCTCGACGTTCCAGCGAGATACCCCGACCCGTGTGGTTCCTTTGTTCGTCGTTTGGGTTCATTCCGTGAACCGTGCGCCGTCGCGAGTTTTCCCCGCCGACGGTTAACGTTCCGTTTTCCCGATTCGCGACCCATCGAGGCAAGTTAATCTTGCTACATGCTATATACTTTTATAATCTTCATTTTATAATATTATACATTTGAAAATCTTATAGTTTACATACGAAATGTCGTTGAAAAATCGGATATGACAAATCTGAAATTTACTGTACACCTTATCTTATAAAATTCATTATAAATCATAGAAAAATCATTAGGATACGTTCTTTAGTTCGTTGCGAAGCTAATTCAGAATACTATAACTATATGAAATAATTACTTGCAAAATAAATTGTTTAATTAACGTAAAATGCAAATGAACACGTCTCTAAACTGCTGTCCAGGGAAATTCCAGCAGCAAACTTTCAACTTTGAATATTCATAACTTTTTGTAGGGATAACCTGAGATACTTATACTTATAAAACTGAAAACCTTATTGAATTATCTTTGTTTTGGTATAAGATACGTCTCTTTTGGAGAACATTTGTTATTTTTAATCTATTTTACAAATTAGGGTGACGCTAAATTTCTGGACGGAACCTTCTTGTGCATGGTTAATCAATACATCTTTTATAGTTACTAATCGCTTTGAATATGCTATCCATATTAATATTATTATATCACATATTGTTTAGTTGTACATCCCACATTACCATTTTATAGTTTTATAACTTTTCTTATACCCGTTTGCATCCATCGCATTTAAGATACATATAATTGCATCCATAGATCACATCACTACATAATAATGTGATATTAACACTCCATGTTTAATAAATTGTATCCTAATTAATATTGGAACTATAAATGTAACCCTAATCGATAACTGTGCATCCATATCCTTGAAATTATATCTATTGGCATATCATATTACATGTTCCAGTTATTGTTCTGATAGTACTCATGCTTGTTTATTTATACACATGTTTATGTTAGTTTGATTATGAGCACCCACATGACATCTTGTGCTTCCTGACATGACCTGTTACACTTCCTACTTGACATGACATGGTACCGTACACTCTTGACATGACATGACACCTTTATACATTACCTGGTTGACCTGATGTACCATGGCTTTACCTATTACCTGATCTCATGCCTAATGCCGACAAACCCGACCATCCCTGCTGTCTATCCAGACAGACCTACTCTTACCGGATTTTTGTGTTGGCATTAGTCCTTGACTACTGAATACCTGACCTGACATACATAGCTTGGGGGTATGGGAAAATCAAAGATGAACCTGACTTGTAACTCGACAGTTCACTACCGTTCGAGTGTACACATTCCTATTCTGTGCCTAACGGCATGTCTCGGTTTCAGCCGAGAATATTGTGGCCGTGATCCCGGGTATGTACGGGGTAATACCGAGTGTACACTTTCCTATTCTGTGCCTAACGGCATGTCTCGGTTTCAGCCGAGAATATTGTGGCCGTGATCCCGGGTATGTACGGGGTAATACCGAGTGTACACTTTCCTATTCTGTGCCTAACGGCATGTCTCGACTGCCGCCGAGAATATTGTGGCCGTGGTCCCGGGTATGTACGGGATATTATTGGGTTACATCGACGATTCATCAATTGATTTCAAAGACTATAGAGTAGAAACCTGATAGGACTGTTTAGTTACCACTGCACATTACCCTGCACTGTTATTTCTTAGTACTGCTTTATTCATGTTCATACCTGCATTGCTTATTACCATGTTCATATTATATTGTTGGTTGTCATGACGCGCTGACGTCTGGGTTTTGCATGGCCCAGATTCCGTACCTCTGTCGTCGACCGAGCAGGAGTACTTCAGCCAGCAGGCTGATTTGTGAGTTCTGTAGTGGTTAGTTCATTTATTGCATTTTATTTCCAGGTGTGATCCCGCATTACGGGACGTACCTTTCTATTATTGCATTGGATCATTTGCTTCCGCACTTATTGTTTATTGATTCTTGTTATTATGGATTTGGACATGTATTAGATTAGCTTATTATCTTGTTCTTGATATCCTTACAACCGTAATGTGACTGTGGATGGATACTTCCTACCCACAGGTAGCATAGTTGGCTATGTCACGTGCCCAATCTCGCGTACTCTGGGAAGCGGGGCGTGACATGGTTCTTTTGGTATCAGAGCCATAGGTTAGTCGGGTTGATTCTTTTGTAGTTGGGTATTGTACCCAATACACGAATCAGAATACCCGTGTTTAGGAAACATGTCCAGCCACATTAACCGTTTTACCATTCTTGAATCACATTCTTCCTGATTATATCTTTTACGACGTGCAAACTTACTTTGCATGTCGACTCGGAAACCTAATTTCTTGTATCTCTAGGACTTAGGCGACTTGGGTGGAGTTAAGTAATTGCGGCTATGATACCGCGGCATAGCTACAATGCAGTACTCTATTTAAGTATCTTGGAGTTCTAGCCTTGATCCATATTCAGAATCTATCATCATGCTAATGTTGGGTGTTTTGAGTTCAGGATTATGACAGGTAAGAAGTTGAAGACTTACCAGAGGCGTGTGAACGAAGCCGCCATGCTTGGAATGATAAGAGGAATGCTGGAAATCAAAGAGATAGACTGAGCTGATCCAGCAATAGCAGATTCGTTTCAGGAAGGTTTGCAGATCGTTCAGCAGTCTGTAAACAACGATGGAACTAGACCAGTCGAACGAGTAGGGACTGTAGCAGATTTCAGACTTTTGGGTCCGTCTACTTCCACTGGTCTGGAGGAGCCGTTGCCAGCCGAGCAGCGGCTAGTGACACGGAGAATTTGCTGATTGCGGCACAGATTCTAAAGGACAAAGGAGTTGATGTGGTGCACATTCAACTAGTGGATTACGCCGAGAGTGGTGGCTTGTGGAGGAGAACCGTTTGCCCAAGCCAAGCAGTTAGGCGGATTTCTCTAAGAGTTTCCTGGAGAAGTTCTTTCCGCGGACTGCACGGGAGGAAATGGAAGAGAAATTTATTAGGCTGAGGCAGAATGGAGCACCCGTGGACGTGCATGCAGCAGAGTGGACGAGACTCAGCAGTTTCGCTGGACCTTTAGTCGCCAACGATGCAGACAGGGCACGAAGGTCCATGCGCAGCTTGGATGTGGACATCCAAAGGCAAACCGTCTCCCTGGGTTTGACCACTTTCTCACAGGTTCTTACGGCAGCTCGAGAACAGCAGAGCATATCAGGAAAATTGGGAGTTCACAGCAGACAGCAGTTGCGGTAAGGAAGCAGTTCTGTCGGGCCGGTCGAGTTTAGGGCTAGGCCGACAAACAATGTTCTTGCATCAATGGAAGTGATGAAAGTAAAGAGCCGGCTGTTGTTCGTGATTCTATGGACGTGTTTGAAGATATATCGGGCTTACCGCCGAAGCGAGACGTGGAGTTCACGATTGACCTTAGTCCTGGTGCAGCGCCAGTGTCTAAAGCTTACTATCCAATGGCACCAGTGGAATTGGAAGAAGTTAAGAAGCAAGTTGGTGAATTACTTGAGAAGGGTTGGATTCGAAGCAGCAACTCGCCTTGGGAGCTCCAGTTCTTTTAGTAAAGAAGAAGGATGGCACGAGAAGGATGTGCATTGATTATCGAGAATTGAACCGGGCGACTATTAAGAACAAGTACCCGATCCCTCGCATTGGAGGACTTTTGAGCAGCTTAGTGGCGCGAGAGTATTCTCGAAACTGGATTTGCGATCCGGATATCATTAGGTCCTGCAGATGTTGAGACAGGAGAAGCTTTATGCGAAGATGAGTAGTGCGAATTCTGGCTGGAAGAAGTGAAATTTCTGGGACATGTCGTGTCGGGTGATGGAATCGCCGTCCATCCCGAAAAGATTGCAGCAGTTCGAGATTGGCCTATTCCAAGGAATGTAGCTGAGATAAGAAGTTTCCTTGGATTAGCCGGATACTACAGAAGATTTGTGGAGAACTTCGCTCGTTTAGCTGAGCCGTTAACCAAGCTTACGCGCAAGGAGGTACCGTTTGTTTGGACGGAGGGATGTGCATTGGCCTTCGAGACGTTGAAGCAGAAGTTGATAACCGCCCCTATCCTAACCGTACCGGATGATTCAGGAGGACTGGTGATTCATAGCGACGCATCCGGAAAGGGATTGGGATGTGTTTTGATGCAAAGTGGGAAAGTCGTCGCTTACGCATCAAGACAACTGAAGACTCATGAGAAGAACTATCCGACTCATGACTTAGAGCTTGCAGCCGTGATCTTCGCCATGAAGATTTGGAGACACTACCTTTTGGGCGAGAGAGTTGAAGTCTTTACAGATCACAAGAGTTTAAAGTATGTGTTCACTCAGAAGGAGTTGAACATGAGGCAACGCAGATGGTTGGAGCTGATGGCCGACTATGACCTTGATCTTAAGTACCATCCGGAAAAAGTCAACGTCGTGCCGGATGCGCTGAGTCGGTTACCAGCAATTCAGATATTGACTGCACAGAGAGAGATCTTTGCGGATTTTCGGAGATTTGACTTGGAGGTTGTGCTACCACATGCTACAGGACAGTTGATGCAGTTGCAAGTACAGTCGTCCTTAGTTGAGAAGATTAAAGCGACACAATCGCAGGATCCTAGACTGCAAAAGTTTCGAGAACAGGTTGGAGCCGGACTACGAACCGATTTACTGATCCATGAAGATGGTTCGTTGAGATATGGTAGCCGTATGTGTGTGCCAAAAGGAGATGTGCGTGAAGAGCTTATGAAGGAGGCACACAGTTCAGCTTACTCTGTACATCCAGGAGGGACAAAGATGTACCGAGATATTCGACAGCACTTCTGGTGGGAAGGTATGAAACGGGAAATTGCTCGCTTCGTGGCTAAGTGCTTGGTATGTCAGCAAGTCAAGGCTGAACACCAAATGGTTGCTGGTTTATTGCAACCATTTCCGATTCCTTAGTGGAAGTGGGAACATATAACCATGGATTTCGTGACGGCTTTACCGCGGAGTCCAAAAGGTAACAATGCAGTAAGGGTGATTGTTGATCGGTTGACCAAGGCAGCTCACTTTATTCCTTTTCGGATTGGTCAATCAATAGAGACTTTGGCAGAGCGGTACATGCAGGAGATCATAAGATTGCATGGAGTACCGGTGAGCATCGTGTCCGATCGGGACACTCGGTTCTTATCACACTTCTGGAGGAGTTTACAGGAAAGTTTGGGGACTCGATTGAAGTTTAGCACAGCTTATCATCCTCAAACTGATGGTCAGTCGGAGAGAACGATCCAAACTCTTGAGGATACGTTGAGAACATGCAGGTTGAACTTCAAGGGGTCTTGGGAGGATCATCTACTTTTGGTGGAGTTGTCTTACAACAACAGTTTTCAGGCAACTATTCAGATGGCTCCATTTGAAGCTTTGTATGGTCGCAAGTGCCGTTCACCTGTTTGTTGGGATGATGTTGGTGAACGAAGGTTACTAGGACCAGATTTGGTGGTGCAGACAGTCGAGAAGGTGAATACAATCAGAAATCATATGAAGGCAGCACAGGACCGACAGAAGAGTTGGGCAGATACGTCAAGAAGACCTCTGGAGATCACCGTGGGTGATTTGGTATTCTTGAAGATATCACCGACTAGAGGGGTGATTCGCTTTGGGAGTCGAGGAAAGCTTGGTTCTCGATTCGTTGGACCCTTCGAGATATTGGAGCGTGTTGGAGAGGTAGCGTACCGTTTGGCGTTACCACAGTCCTTGGCAGGTGTGCACGATGTGGTTCGTGTATCTCAACTACGGAGGTATGTTCGAGATGAAACCCACGTATTGGATCATTCGGAGTTGACCGTACGGGAGGACCTAACTTTTGAAGAGCGACCAGTTGAAATCAAGGATCGAAGAGAAAAGGTTCTTAAGAACAAGGTTACCCCTCTTGTGCTAGTTTCTTGGGGTAATCGATCGCATGGAGAATCCACTTGGGAACGAGAAGATGAAATCCGGCAGAAGTTTCCTCACCTTTTCTTGTAGTTATCTATCTTTGTATTCTTGGAATTTCGAGGACGAAATCCTTTTTGTAGTTGGGTATAATGTAACACCCGAGCCCAATGCTACTATTTTCAGTTACTGTTTGAGCATAATGTGGTACCCATTTCATTTAATTTGCTTGTTTGTTGCTTACTGTAAAATTTACCCGGCAAAGTCATTTCTACATATAACAAATTTTAGCATCTAAAATAAAATTGAAAATATGCATCTTGGCCTACTTGACACCCCTAGCCTCGTGGTAGCGTCCGTGCATTGTGTTCTCGTCCCGTTCAGTAAAACGGGCAAGTTTGGATGGCTACGTGCACGCACGTGTGTCCGTTTTGAGAGTATGCTTTTTAATCATAAAACATTTCATTTTAAAATTTGGAACCCGCTTAAAATCCTATTATTTGAATTTCGAATTTTTGGACCCAACCCGGGCGCAATTTGGAAATGTTTCATTTGGCGCCAAAATCCCAATTTTTTTAATATTATTAAAACCTTCGCATATATTTTTCTAACTAATCTGAAATCTTACTGTTCATTACCTATCTTTTAAATCTTTAAGTTAACCATATAATATTTTTACAATCTTTTATATCCTTCTCAATTTATTCTCTCAGCCAATCGCAACCTCCCCTTTAACCCCGTGGTCCCCACTTTCTCTCTCTCCTTCTTCTCTCTCTCTCCACTTTCTCTCTCTCTCTGCCCCTTATATATTCTCTCGTACTTCTCTTTATCATTTTTCTCTTGTTGCTTCATGTCCCGTTTCTCATTTCTTTTAACTGTTCTTTTGTTACCGGAATTCCGTCGTGCCGGTGACGTTTCTCGACGTTCCAGCGAGATACCCCGACCCGTGTGGTTCCTTTGTTCGTCGTTTGGGTTCATTCCGTGAACCGTGCGCCGTCGCGAGTTTTCCCCGCCGACGGTTAACGTTCCGTTTTCCCGATTCGCGACCCATCGAGGCAAGTTAATCTTGCTACATGCTATATACTTTTATAATCTTCATTTTATAATATTATACATTTGAAAATCTTATAGTTTACATACGAAATGTCGTTGAAAAATCGGATATGACAAATCTGAAATTTACTGTACACCTTATCTTATAAAATTCATTATAAATCATAGAAAAATCATTAGGATACGTTCTTTAGTTCGTTGCGAAGATAATTCAGAATACTATAACTATATGAAATATTTAATTGCAAAATAAATTGTTTAATTAACGTAAAATGCAAATGAACACGTCTCTAAACTGCTGTCCAGGGAAATTCCAGCAGCAAACTTTCAACTTTGAATATTCATAACTTTTTGTAGGGATAACCTGAGATGCTTATACTTATAAAACTGAAAACCTTATTGAATTATCTTTGTTTTGGTATAAGATACGTCTCTTTTGGAGAACATTTGTTATTTTTAATCTATTTTACAAATTAGGGTGACGCTAAATTTCTGGACGGAACCTTCTTGTGCATGGTTAATCAATATATCTTTTATAGTTACTAATCGCTTTGAATATGCTATCCATATTAATATTATTATATCACATATTGTTTAGTTGTACATCCCACATTACCATTTTATAGTTTTATAACTTTTCTTATACCCGTTTGCATCCATCGCATTTAAGATACATATAATTGCATCCATAGATCACATCACTACATAATAATGTGATATTAACACTCCATGTTTAATAAATTGTATCCTAATTAATATTGGAACTATAAATGTAGCCCTAATCGATAACTGTGCATCCATATCCTTGAAATTATATCTATTGGCATATCATATTACATGTTCCAGTTATTGTTCTGATAGTACTCATGCTTGTTTATTTATACACATGTTTATGTTAGTTTGATTATGAGCACCCACATGACATCTTGTGCTTCCTGACATGACCTGTTACACTTCCTACTTGACATGACATGGTACCGTACACTCTTGACATGACATGACACCTTTATACATTACCTGGTTGACCTGATGTACCATGGCTTTACCTATTACCTGATCTCATGCCTAATGCCGACAAACCCGACCATCCCTGCTGTCTATCCAGACAGACCTACTCTTACCGGATTTTTGTGTTGGCATTAGTCCTTGACTACTGAATACCTGACCTGACATACATAGCTTGGGGGTATGGGGAAATCAAAGATGAACCTGACTTGTAACTCGACAGTTCACTACCGTTCGAGTGTACACATTCCTATTCTGTGCCTAACGGTATGTCTCGGTTTCAGCCGAGAATATTGTGGCCGTGATCCCGGGTATGTACGGGGTAATACCGAGTGTACACTTTCCTATTCTGTGCCTAACGGCATGTCTCGGTTTCAGCCGAGAATATTGTGGCCGTGATCCCGGGTATGTACGGGGTAATACCGAGTGTACACTTTCCTATTCTGTGCCTAACGGCATGTCTCGGCTGCCGCCGAGAATATTGTGGCCGTGGTCCCGGGTATGTACGGGATACTATTGGGTTACATCGACGATTCATCAATTGATTTCAAAGACTATAGAGTAGAAACCTGATAGGACAGTTTAGTTACCACTGCACATTACCCTGCACTGTTATTTCTTAGTACTGCTTTATTCATGTTCATACCTGCATTGCTTATTACCATGTTCATATTATATTGTTGGTTGTCATGACGCGCTGACGTCTGGGTTTTGCATGGCCCAGATTCCGTACCACTGTCGTCGACCGAGCAGGAGTACTTCAGCCAGCAGGCTGATTTGTGAGTTCTGTAGTGGTTAGTTCATTTATTGCATTTTATTTCCAGGTGTGATCCCGCATTACGGGACGTACCTTTCTATTATTGCATTGGATCATTTGCTTCCGCACTTATTGTTTATTGATTCTTGTTATTATGGATTTGGACATGTATTAGATTAGCTTATTATCTTGTTCTTGATATCCTTACAACCGTAAT
Organism: Agapanthus africanus; assembly: GCA_030015575.1. Lineage (NCBI taxonomy): Eukaryota > Viridiplantae > Streptophyta > Magnoliopsida > Asparagales > Amaryllidaceae > Agapanthus > Agapanthus africanus. The sequence goes on from CM057339.1 coordinate 53,792,863, forward strand.
GTGACTGTGGATGGATACTTCCTACCCACAGGTAGCATGGTTGGCTATGTCACGTGCCCAATCTCGCGTACTCTGGGAAGCGGGGCGTGACAGCCATGCTCCTACGGTCAAGGAAATATCCTGCCGTAGTCACACTTCAGCTTCTAGCATTACGTGGTAATCAGTAATCAATACACAGGTAATGAGAAAAGCAATCACTACTCTATCAATAGATATAAAACTAACCAGGTAGAGATCAAGAGGAAGATAGTGCTGGCGTCGCTGATCTAGATGTCTGCAATATCCTCGAGGTACGTCAGGTCCTGATCCAAGCTAAGTCCACTTCTCACTCTGAGCATGCATACTCAGGTCGTCAGAGAGACACAATAGCAATAAATATAAATATATATGTAAACACGTGCAATAATGATGAATATGAAATAGTAAGTATGGAGTGATGACATGAGCATGAAGTAACAGGTAAACAGTAAAGCAGGTATATCGAATCAGTAAACAATGCATGACCATGTCACTAAACCTATCAGTCTCTAAGTCTCACTGTTTAGGTCGCTAAATCTATCGTCGGTACAAGTGTGAGAGTCAACCACGCAGGAGTATGCCCAACCCAAGGGTAGGGCTCCAGGGGCAAGGGAACACGGGCCCGAATCACGCACGATAATAATCAGTAACTCCATCCATACAACTTCCAAAATCATTGTATATGCCGGCAATGGGACTCCCAAGATTCCGTTGAACTCACACTCAAACTACCCCACACCCACGGTCTGCATCAAATACCAACCATAAACCCAAATACTAGTCGGTCCATGATAAGTCTACGCGAGAACTAGAGACAGGATCTCCATCAAGCATGTCTCGACTGGTACCCAGGATAAATGGACAGTGTTTGACGCCTTACCTATGACACTAATATAAGTGCTCCATAACCGTCCCATTCCAGTTATAGTTACACTTATATATGTCCCATAGACGTCGACAATTCAATAATTTAACTGGTTCCGCTGATTGTGTATAAGTGCGTGTCACTTTCACTATTCAATCACGCTTTAACGCTAACGTACTTGCCACAATCTAATTACTAACATCTATCACTGGGTAAAGTACACGATTACTAGGTTATCAATGCTTTATGACCACTATTCAATGAGGATATAACCGCTACATGATATGATGAAAATGCAACTAATTATAATACGAATATAACATAGCAGCCAGTGTCATACTACTTGCAAAATTTACGATAAAACATACGTGCAGAATTTAGCAAAAAAATAAAAAAGGGGTAAGCAGTATGTTTAATTATCTATCCATCAAAATTTTTTTTGCGTCAATCGGGTTTTAGGTTCGCTAGTTATGGCCATTTTATTTTAAGTGTTCACTGCTGGAAATCCAATTTCTGAACTGGAAGTCCGTTTCGTAACACGTTTTACTCCTAGTTGGGAGCACAATTAGGCGATGCTACAGATAAATAGTATGTATATTTTTCTGTTATGTTTCCAACGCATCAAACGGATTATCGATAGGATTCTTGTATTAGAAGTTATGTCCTGTCTAGTGTAGCTATGCAAGAGGAGTCACAGCAGAAACTGCAGAACACCTAAGTACGTTAAAATACAAATTAAATATCAAATGATAGTGAAACAGAATGGGACTAGATTCAGGTGTTAGCTAACTAAATTATCTACGCGACCATATGGGGCACCGTGCATTTTCCATTTAAAGAAGGGGTATAAAGGTGTTCCAAAGCCAGGTATCCAAAACAAAACGCTGCCCCGGACTGCAGTTCAAGGCCGCGAATCGCCTCATTATTCGTCGTTATAGCTTAATAAAATACAAGGATGAACTTTGGGGTGCTGTAGGTTTATCTATTGGCTTCGATACGATCCACTGAACATTAAGTTGCAAGTTGTATTCAATTTAATATGGATTGTAGAACATGGCATGTGCGGTGAATTTCAGATTCAACATTGCCTTTTGGAGACTTCGTTTCTTGTGCAAAACAACATTATTTTGCCTTCAAAATGTTACACGATAATTATTAACAGAAAAGAGATTTATCGATCATAAGTTTCGCTATTTTCATTTAGGTTTTGGTTTAGAATTCGCATCGAACACTTTTGCATTATATACATGTCACGATTTGACAACTAATAATTATAGCATATAAAGCAAATGAGGGGTTCACTTGCCTTCGATCGCTTGATATGGAAGCGACGAACGTGCAGAGTTTGTCTCGACACACGAGACGGCGCAATGCTGGACACGGGCATGACGTGGGTGCGATGCGCGGAGATCCGGTACTGGGCACGGTGGCGATGCGGGCATGATACGGTAGTGGGCGTGGTCCTGGCTCGGTGTGTGGCACTGCGCGACACGGTACTGGGCACGGTCTTGACTCGGCGCCTGGTGCGGGAGCTGCACGGCGCGTGCACTAGATCTGTCACGATGTGGCACGTGGCTTGCATGATGCGACACGGGGACTGGGTATGAGGTGGCACGGGGAGTGGGTACAGGACGCGATACGTGAGTGGGTCCACGGTGGCACGGAGGCAGGCATGGTGTGGCACAGGACCGAGGCACGGGGTGGCACGGTGCCGGAGCTCGAGCATGATACACTGCGACGGACATATGCGGTATTGTGACGGCGACTACATTGACAACCATGATGGTCACAGGGATCGAGACCATAGCTTGGACGTTAACAGCGGCGACTGGAATAGCGGGGATCGCAACAAACGTACGTGTTCGACGAAATGTCGGGCATTGATTTTGGCGTCGATTGATGTTGTGAAGGGTGCGATGGTGGCGGAACTGGGCTGCAGTGAGCAGAGGAGAGCTCGTCGGTCGTGGTTGCGATAGACGGGGATGACGACGGTGACGGCAATGGCACGGCACAACACGGGCTATGTTTGGCTTAGGCTGGGGCTTTGGCACTGGTGTTGGCGCGGCGGAGCACGAGGCATCGATGTGGTGGCTGTTGGCCAGAGAAGGCGATAGCAAGGGCTCAGGAGGCGGCTGCAAGTTGGTCGGAGTCATGGTGGTTGGAGGTCAGGGTGTTTGTTTGGAGAAGAAGTGGGAAAGAGGAGGTGGAGCTCGGGGTTAGTGAGCTGTGGGTGTTAGTGAGCTGCGTCGGAGGTTCGTCGTCGAGAGAAAGCAGTGGCCGCATGAGGTGGTGACAGTTGGTGTCGTTGTCAGCGGTAGGGGTGGAGAGGTGATGATGCACGAAGAGGAAATAGTGGTTGGCTCGTGGGGGCTTGGTGGAGGTCGGTGCAGTGGTGGGAGCTCGTAGCGGTGTTGGAAAGCTCATCGATGGTGAGGGTGGTCGCGACGACGGTGAGGGTGGCTCCGGTGAGGTGTGAGTGAGAGAGAGGAAGAGTGTGAGGGAGTGAGGGAGATTGAGAGTGAGGGAATGAGAACGAGAGAGGGGATCGGTTGCGAGGACGTGTGATGAGGGGAGCGGGTTGTGGGGGTTCGTCGGGCGAAGACGAGGTCGCCGGGTTCGTTGCGAGGGAGAGGAGCGTGGGTCGTGGGAAGGAAGATGTTGGGGCGAGGCCGTAGGATGAGATGGCAGAAAAAGGAGCATGAGAAGAAAGAGGAGACTGGGAAACTATTATGTTAGGTAATTAATTATAATATATATAATAAAGAGAGGAGAGAGAGAGGCTGTGTGAGGCTGTGAGGGTTAAATATATTTATTAAAAAAATATAAATCTTCTATATATATTTTAAACAGTTTATAGTTTATATAATAAGAATATTTTATTAAATATACCTGGGTTTTACAGCTAATACAAAAATACTTCAAAATATGACTGGGTTGGGTTTAAAATTACGGTTTGAAAATATGGATAATATACGTGTCAAGCAAAACCAAAAAAACGATATCCGGTTAAAGAAAATGCATACCCCCAAGAACGGATACACGAAGTATGCACGTAGCGATCCAAACGAGTCCGTTTTACTAAACGGGACGAGAACACGATGTACGGAAGTAAGCATAGGGTCTGGGGTAGAAAGAAAGAATTAGGAAAAATATAAAAAGGGGATAGGGTTTAATTAAGGTAAAAGTTTAGAAGTTGGGTTTTAGAAAAATATAGGAAATTATATAAGAAAAATTGTGGGGGGTGGGGGGATATTTGGAAATTATTCATTAAAATACGGTTACGGTATATCAGAACTGGGTATTACAGTTTTTTGCCCGAAGGTACCTTTAATGGAGTCAACCACCTCGAAATAAACGGATCTCATTTCGGTAGATTGTTAGGTACTGGTTCAGGCAAGGAGGAGAGTTCATCAATAGCTAAATTATGATGAGTAATATCGTTCAACCATAGACCTCCTGTTATGGGATCTAATCCTACACGAAAACTCAAAATATCCACGAATTATGCTATCGTGACGCTTTGATGTAGTTGTAGTTTGTATTGCACCGGGATGACGGTTTATGGATGGATTCCATGGCGAAGGAACCCGGTAAACTCCACATGCAATTTCTTTTTCTAATTCCTATGCCTTGGTACTTCCTTCTCTTAAAGTGGGTGGGCATCATTTTAAAGCCATCCTATTTAATTTTTCCAGGTTTTCATAAATCCTTTTACTTAAATCTAAATATTTAAACTATAGGTTCTTTTACTTTTAGCCCCTCCAAAATATAGTAAATTATTTTTTAGCCCCAAACCTGATATTGGCATTTTATCCTCCTGAAACCTAAAAGTTACATCTTTTAGACCTCCTTAACGGCTTTTGTTTATTAAATACGCTAATAAATGCTAAACTAAAATTTCTAAGTAGCTAAACCTTAATTTCATCTCTTAGCTTCAAAACATTTAAGGCCCTAAAATCCATCTTTCATCATAATTCTTAAAATTCAAAACTTCAAAACCCAATATTCATCCATCTATTTTCTCATCTTCAACCTTCAATATCCCAAAATTTAAAGAATTCATTCCTATTTCTTATATTCTAACTTAAATAATTATAATACCTAACACTTTTATTCTAATTTCTCGTTTTGTCCTTTTAATAACTCTAATACTAAATAATCAAAATACTTGTTATCATCTTATATCTCAAAAAACCCAAATACTCAATTTTCCATTGAAATTTCACATCCCAAAATTTCAATAAATAACCCTATATTCCTGTAACCTCTCAATTTTCCCATATCTGACAATTACCTCAAAAACCCATCAATTCAATTTAAATAGCATTTCTTATGTTGTTGATCTCGGTTTTAGATGAAGATGCTAATAGTAAATAGAAAAGGCAGAACTCAAATTTTGATTTTCAATTTTGATAATGATCCTAATTTTGAATAAGCATGTTTAAAGATGAAGATAAGTGGAAAATGAATATTTAATACTCAGTTCTAAACTTTTTCGTTAAAACTAAACGGAATATTCCAAAATGATGTCAATTTAACGGAGTGGGGTATAATTAGAGTAACTTAAGAGATTGAGGAAGGTAAAAAGTAAATATCAGGTTTTAAGGAGGTAAAAAGTAATTTACTATACTTTGGGGGGTTAAAAGTAAAAACCATTAAATTATATCTAGATGCATTGCACGTGCAAAATAACTACTAATAATTATTTGAAACCTCGGATTCTTAAATCATTTCGGACTAACACGTTCTGGCCAGCATTTTTCCTTCTGAGGAGTATGGGGATCGATCCCCAGGAAGGGAAATCCTCACAATTTAACGTGTTCGGTGCAAATCCATGGAATCCTGAATGCGTGTTTGTGTGTGTGATGTGTACATGGGTTAGACTTTGCCACGTCTCGCTTCCCAGAGTACGCAAGATTTGGGCACGTGACATAGCCAACCATGCTACCTGTGGGTAGGAAATATCCATCCACAGTCACATTACGGTTGTAAAGATATCAAGAACAAGATAATAAGCTAATCTAATACATGTCCGAATCCATGATAACAAGAATCAATAAACAATAAGTGCGGAAGCTAATGATCCAATACAATGAATAAACAGTATGTCCCATAATGCGGGCTCACATCTGGAAATGAAAAGCAATAAATAAACTAAACTCTAAAGAACTCACAGTTCAGCCTGCTGGCTGAAGTACTCCTGCTCGGTCGACGACAAAGGTACGGAATCTGGGCCATGCAAAACCCAGACGTCAGCGCGTCATGATATCAAGTATATAGCATAAACATGGTAATAAACAATGCAAGCATGAACATGAATAAAGCAGCAATAAGAAGTAACAAGCAGGGTAAAGTGCAAAGGTGACTAAACTGTCCTATCAGGTTTTCTACTCTATAGTCTTTGAAACCAATTGATGAATCGTCGATGTAACTCAATAGTATCCCGTGCGTGTCCGGGACCACGGTCATGATCCTCGGGGCTGAATCCGAGACGTGCCGCTAAGCAGTAAAAGGTAGTAGGATAGATGAGTGATGTCAGCATCAACACTCCGGAGCTGGCCAAGCCCGTAAGACTGATCAGAACAATGTATCGAACTGTTGAGTTACAAGTCGGTTTCACCTTTGATTTCCCCATACCCCCAAACTATGTATGTCAGTCAGGTATTCAGTAGTCAAGGACTAATGCCAACGCAAGGTCAAGTAAAAGTAGGTCTGTCTGGATCGACAGCAGGAACGGTTAGGTTTGTTGGCATTAGGCACGAGATCAGGAAACAAGTAATGTCATGGTACAGCAGGATGAGTCGGTATGTATGTATATGTCAGGTGTAGCAGGGTCAGGCCAATATGTCGTGCAATCGGTAAGTGCTCACAACAGGTATACAATCAATAATGAACAGTAGCAGGAAACAGTAAATAACAATATTAATCTAGGTAAACACGGTGAGGTTTCGTATTCTCTTATTAATCCGGTTCACGCACCTTTGAGGTGCAATAGCCACAAGACGAAACAATATCGATAATATACGTAATGGAGTTACATGAATTTGAACTAAGCATAATAATTGTCTCATGAGTGGTTTTAACAAATGAAGTGGGGATGATCTACTTGGTTTGATTAGTTAAGTATGAATTAATAGCAGACCGGTTAATACGAGCAATGATTTCACTGATTTAAAGTTACGGATAATTGTGACTAGCAATTCTAAGTTATAAAAGGTATCGATGTTATAATAGTTGTGTGGTTATAATATGATGATTAAGTTGTAGCATGTTAAAGCAAGTATTCGGATACTTGCCTCGACGGTTCCGCAAACCGAAACACGGATGCGGTGTCGGCAGAAACTGCGATAAGGAAGCACGGGCCACGGATCGAGTCCCAACAAAGGTCAACGGGATCACACGGACCAGGGGGCTTCGCTGGAGCGTCGGGTTCGTCAGACGGCACGGTCGGATTCCGGCAAAATGTCAAAAGCAACGGAGTTAGCGACAAAACCCACACATCCAAAATACGGACCAGCAGGGGGATGATCTGCACAAAGGAAGGAAAGGGGACACTTACAGAGAGATGTACCAGGTGACCCCGGCGAGCTCGCCGGCTCTGGAACGCCGGCGAAGCGACGGCAGCGGCTGCAGCGAGGGTTGAAAGCTTCGGGGTGCGCGGAATAGTGTGCTGCGGCGAGCTGAAGGAGAGGGGTCGGCTCCGGTGGTCGTGGGAGAGAGGGAGGTGGTCGGAGGTGGTGTCGACGAGGTCGCCGGCACGTTTCTCCGGCGAACAGCGGGGTAGGTGAAGGATGAAGGCTAGGGTTTACTGTTCCGGCGAGGGGAGGAGGGAAACGACGACGAGGTCGGGTCGAGTAGGGTGAAAGGGGGTCGCGGGGTCGTCGACGACGATGGGTGGCGTCGACGGCGAGGTTTGCGCGGGTGGAGGCGAGGTCGGGAATGGGTTGCAGGCACGGGGAGGAGCGGGAGAACGGGGGAAAGAGGGTAGGTGGGTGCGGTGGAGGTCGTGGTGGTGAGGGCGGCGACGGCGAGGTCGCGAGGAGACCGGCGGTGAGACCGCGTGAGCTAGGGTTAGGGTTTGCGTGGGGGTTTCTCGTGGTCGCGTGGGGATGAAGGCGGCTGCATGCGAGAGAATAAATAGAGGAAGAGAGAGAGAGAGATTAGAGAGAGATTTGAAGGAGATTGAGGGGGAGAGAGAAAGAGGAGAGAGGCAGAGAGAGAGATGGAAAGGAGGGGGCCCACGAGCTCAATAGGAGCTCGTGATTGGCCGGGGGAAAAATTATGAGAAGGATTTAGTAGAATTTGTGAGGGATTTACGGTTAGCAATTAACATTCGTACATAATATTAGTTTTAAATATTAAATTGAAACGGGCCCTTTTTGGCGCGAAATGAAACATTTCCAAATCGCGCCCGGGTTGCGCCCAAATGTTACAAATTCAAATTATAAGATTTTAAGCGGGTTCCAAATTTTGAAAAGAGGTGTTTAGTGATTAAAATGCATGCCCCCAAGTCGGACACTTGCACGCGCGCGTAGTCGTCCCAACGTGCCCTTTTAGCCGAACGGGACGGAATCTCGACACGCGGACGCTACCACGCGACTAGTGGCGACGAGTAGGCCAACATGGACATCTTTAATTTCATTTTAGGAGTTAAAATTTGTTATGTGCCAAAATGACTTAACCGGTTAAAATTTAGCAAAAAGCACCAAACATTCAGGATAATTGGAATGAGCAGTATATAGCCCTCAACTAGTAATATACATAGTATTATTGGGCTCGGGTGTTACATCATACCCAACTACAAAAGAATTTCGTCCTCGAAATTCCAAGAATACAAGATAACTAACTACTGGAAAAGATGAGGGAATTTCTGTCGGATCTCGTCTTCTCGCTCCCAAGTAGATTCTCCATGCGATCGGTTACCCCAAGAAACTAGCACAAGAGGGATAACCTTGTTCTTAAGAACCTTTTCTCTTCGATCCTTGATCTCGACTGGTCGCTCCTCAAAAGTCAGGTCCTTCCGAACGGTCAACTCCGAGTGATCCAAAACATGGGTCTCATCACGAACATACCTCCGTAGTTGAGACACATGAAATACATCATGAACTCCTGCTAATGACGATGGTAACGCCAACCAGTACGATACCTCTCCAACACGCTCCAATATCTCGAAGGGTCCAACGAATCGGGGACTAAGCTTTCCCCGACTTCCAAAGCGAATCACCCCTCTAGTCGGTGATATCTTCAGGAATACCAAATCGCCCACGGCGAACTCTAGAGGTCTTCTTGACGTGTCGGCCCAACTCTTCTGTCTGTCTTGAGCTGCCTTCATATGCTTCCTGATTGTATTCACCTTCTCGACTGTCTGTACCACCAAATCTGGTCCTAATAACCTTCGTTCACCAACATCATCCCAACAAACAGGTGAACGGCACTTACGACCATACAGCGCCTCAAACGGAGCCATCTGAATTGTCGCTTGGAAGCTATTGTTGTACGAAAACTCCACCAGGTGTAGATGATCCTCCTAAGATCCTTTGAAGTCTAACATGCAAGCCCTCAACATATCTTCAAGGGTCTGGATCGTTCTCTCTGATTGTCCATCAGTTTGGGGATGATAAGCTGTGCTGAACTTCAATCGAGTCCCCAAACTTTCTTGTAAACTCCTCCAAAAGTGTGACAAGAACCGAGTGTCCCGATCGGACACGATGCTTACCGGCACTCCATGCAATCTGACAATCTCCTGCATGTACCGCTCTGCCAAAGTCTCCGTCGATTGACCAACCCGAAAAGGAATAAAGTGAGCTGCCTTGGTCAACCGATCGACAATCACCCATACAGCATTGTTGCCCTTTGGACTCCGCGGTAAAGCCGTCACGAAATCCATGGTTATATGTTCCCACTTCCATTGAGGAATCGGAAGCGGTTGCAACAAACCAGCAACCCTTTGATGTTCAGCCTTGACTTGCTGACATACCAAGCACTTAGCCACGAAGCGAGCAATTTCCCGTTTCATACCTTCCCACCAGAAGTGCTGTCGAATATCTCGGTACATCTTTGTCCCTCCTGGATGTACAGAGTAAGCTGAACTGTGTGCCTCCTTCATAAGCTCTTCACGCACATCTCCTTTTGGCACACACACATGGCTACCATATCTCAACGAACCATCTTCATGGATCAGTAAATCGGTTCGCAGTCCGGCTACAACCTGCTCTCGAAACTTTTGCAGTCTCGGATCCTGCGATTGTGTCGCTTTAATCTTCTCAACTAAGGACGATTGTACTTGCAACTGCATCAACTGTCCTGTAGCATGTGGTAGCACAACCTCCAAGTCAAATCTCCGAAACTCCTCAATGATCGTTCTCTGTGCAGTCAATATCTGAATTCCTGGTAACCGACTTAGTGCATCTGGCACGACATTAACCTTTCCCGGATGGTACTTAAGATCAAGGTCGTAGTCGGCCATCAGCTCCAACCATCTGCGTTGCCTCATGTTCAACTCCTTCTGAGTGAACACATATTTCAAACTCTTGTGATCCGTAAAGACTTCAACTCTCTCGCCCAGAAGGTAGTGTCTCCAAATCTTCAGGGCGAAGATCACGGCTGCAAGCTCCAAGTCATGAGTCGGATAGTTCTGCTCATGAGTCTTCAGCTGTCTCGATGCGTAAGCGACGACTTTCCCATTCTGCATCAAAACACATCCCAATCCTTTTCCAGATGCGTCGCTGTGAATCCTCAGTCCTTCGGAATTGTCCGGTACGGTTAGGATAGGGGCGGTTATCAACTCCTGCTTCAACGTCTCGAAGGCCAATGCACATCCATCTGTTCACACAAACGGTACCTCCTTACGCGTAAGCTGGGTTAACGGCTCAGCTAAACGAGCGAAGTTCTCCACAATCTTCTGTAGTATCCGGCGAGTCCAAGAAAACTCCTTATCTCCGCAACATTCTTTGGAACAGGCCAATCCCGAACTGCTGCAATCTTCTCGGGATCAACGGCGATTCCATCGCCCGACACGACGTGCCCCAGAAACTTCACTTCTTCCAGCCAGAATTCGCACTTATTCGTCTTCGCGAATAATTTCTCTCGTCTCAGCGTCGGCAGTGCGATCCTTCTTCTTCACTAAAAGAACTGGAGCTTTCCAAGGTGAGTTGCTGCTTCGAATCATCCCTTCTCGAGTAATTCACTCACTTGTTTCTTAACTCCCTCCAATTCTACTGGTGCCATTGGATAGTCAGCTTTTGATACTGGCGTTGCACCAGGAGTAAGGTCAAACGCAAACTCCACATCTCGCTTCGGTGGTAAGCCCGAAATGTCTTCAAACACATCCATAATGTCGCGGACAACTGCCGGCTCTTCATCACTCTCCACTACCATAGCCGCAAGAACACTGTTCGTCGGCCTAGCCCTAAACTCGACTGGCCCGACAGAATTTCTTTCTCCAATGAAAGTAAACTTAGGATGTCCGGGAATCTGGAATTACCTTCCTTGCCCTACAGCCAATGTGGGCGTGGAAAGTGTCAAGAAAATCCATCCCCAAGACAACCTCATAACTGCCCGTATCTATCCCCAAGAAGTCTGCAAAAGCTCCCGTCCGCAAACAACAACTGTACAATCTCTACCTTCCTTACTAGCTATGATTTTCCCATTCCCAGTGTGTATGTCCCAGAAACTAGACAGGGTCGTGCAGGTGATCGAGTGTGTAGTTATAAATTGGATGACATAAACAATGGGATGCTCCGAAATTAAGTAATGCCAAAGCGGGAAAACCATGAACGAGTAAATTACCTGAAACCAATTCTCCCGATGCCTTAGCTTCTTCAGCCGTCAACGTGAACGCTCGAGCCTGCTGTGGTCCTTGAGTAAGCGGTTCCTGTCCTTGGAACGGTCCCTGCGGAGGCTTCTGTGTATCATCCTTTGTGCGAGGCTTCGACGGACAAGCATCAACGGTGTGATCTGCCGCTCCACATCTCAAACAGAGTCCCAGCCTCAAACGACACTCCCTTCGCACATGTCCGGGTTTATTGCAGTGGCTACAGATCACGCTCCCCTTTCGATCACCCACAATCCTTTTCTTCATCGGTGCTACGCTGCGCCTGTTCACTGGAATACTTCTACGTACCGACGTTTGGTTCAGTGCAAAAGCCGGTTCCAGCTCGATCTGTTCCTTTAGACTCTCCAGCAATCCCCTTATCACTCTACGCCTGGCGGCTAAGACCGCACTTCTTTGGTCCATCTTCAAATTCGTACCTGCCATGAATCCTGGAAATCAAAGTACCCAACATTAGCATGATGATAGATTCTGAGTATAGATCAAGGCTAGAACTCCAAGATACTTAAACAGAGTACTGCATTGTAGCTATGCCGCGGTATCATAGCCGCAATTACTTAACTCCACCCAAGTCGCCTAAGTCCTAGAGATAACAAGAAATTAGGTTTTTGAGTTGACAAATGCAAAGTAAGTTTGCACGTCGACATGATCCGGAAGAATGATTCAAGGATAGTAAAACGGTCAAAGTGGCAGGACATGTTTCCTAATCACGGGTATTCTGATTCATGTATCGGGTGCAATACCCAACTACAAGAATCAACCCAATTAACCTATGGCTCTGATACCATAAAACCATGTCACGCCCCGCTTCCCAGAGTACGCAAGATTTGGGCACGTGACATAGCCAACCATGCTACCTGTGGGTAGGAAATATCCATCCACAGTCACATTACGGTTGTAAAGATATCAAGAACAAGATAATAAGCTAATCTAATACATGTCCGAATCCATGATAACAAGAATCAATAAACAATAAGTGCGGAAGCTAATGATCCAATACAATGAATAAACAGTATGTCCCATAATGCGGGCTCACATCTGGAAATGAAAAGCAATAAATAAACTAAACTCTAAAGAACTCACAGTTCAGCCTGCTGGCTGAAGTACTCCTGCTCGGTCGACGACAAAGGTACGAAATCTGGGCCATGCAAAACCCAGACGTCAGCGCGTCATGATATCAAGTATATAGCATAAACATGGTAATAAACAATGCAAGCATGAACATGAATAAAGCAGCAATAAGAAGTAATAAGCAGGGTAAAGTGCAAAGGTGACTAAACTGTCCTATCAGGTTTTCTACTCTATAGTCTTTGAAACCAATTGATGAATCGTCGATGTAACTCAATAGTATCCCGTGCGTGCCCGGGACCACGGTCATGATCCTCGGGGCTGAATCCGAGACGTGCCGCTAAGCAGTAAAAGGTAGTAGGATAGATGAGTGATGTCAGCATCAACACTCCGGAGCTGGCCAAGCCCGTAAGACTGATCAGAACAATGTATCGAACTGTTGAGTTACAAGTCGGTTTCACCTTTGATTTCTCCATACCCCCAAACTATGTATGTCAGTCAGGTATTCAGTAGTCAAGGACTAATGCCAACGCAAGGTCAAGTAAAAGTAGGTCTGTCTGGATCGACAGCAGGAACGGTTAGGTTTGTTGGCATTAGGCACGAGATCAGGAAACAAGTAATGTCATGGTACAGCAGGATGAGTCGGTATGTATGTATATGTCAGGTGTAGCAGGGTCAGGCCAATATGTCGTGCAATCGGTAAGTGCTCACAACAGGTATACAATCAATAATGAACAGTAGCAGGAAACAGTAAATAACAATAGTAATCTAGGTAAACACGGTGAGGTTTCGTATTCTCTTATTAATCCGGTTCACGCACCTTTGAGGTGCAATAGCCACAAGACGAAACAATATCGATAATATACGTAATGGAGTTACATGAATTTGAACTAAGCATAATAATTGTCTCATGAGTGGTTTTAACAAATGAAGTGGGGATGATCTACTTGGTTTGATTAGTTAAGTATGAATTAATAGCAGACCGGTTAATACGAGCAATGATTTCACTGATTTAAAGTTACGGATAATTGTGACTAGCAATTCTAAGTTATAAAAGGTATCGATGTTATAATAGTTGTGTGGTTATAATATGATGATTAAGTTGTAGCATGTTAAAGCAAGTATTCGGATACTTGCCTCGGCGGTTCCGCAAACCGAAACACGGATGCGGTGTCGGCAGAAACTGCGATAAGGAAGCACGGGCCACGGATCGAGTCCCAACAGAGGTCAACGGGATCACACGGACCAGGGGGCTTCGCTGGAGCGTCGGGTTCGTCAGACGGCATGGTCGGATTCCGGCAAAATGTCAAAAGCAACGGAGTTAGCGACAAAACCCACACATCCAAAATACGGACCAGCAGGGGGATGATCTGCACAAAGGAAGGAAAGGGGACACTTACAGAGAGATGTACCAGGTGACCCCGGCGAGCTCGCCGGCGCTGGAACGCCGGCGAAGCGACGGCAGCGGCTGCAGCGAGGGTTGAAAGCTTCGGGGTGCGCGGAATAGTGTGCTGCGGCGAGCTGAAGGAGAGGGGTCGGCTCCGGTGGTCGTGGGAGAGAGGGAGGTGGTCGGAGGTGGTGTCGACGAGGTCGCCGGCACGTTTCTCCGGCGAACAGCGGGGTAGGTGAAGGATGAAGGCTAGGGTTTACTGTTCCGGCGAGGGGAGGAGGGAAACGACGACGAGGTCGGGTCGAGTAGGGTGAAAGGGGGTCGCGGGGTCGTCGACGACGATGGGTGGCGTCGACGGCGAGGTTTGCGCGGGTGGAGGCGAGGTCGGGAATGGGTTGCAGGCGCGGGGAGGAGCGGGAGAACGGGGGAAAGAGGGTAGGTGGGTGCGGTGGAGGTCGTGGTGGTGAGGGCGGCGACGGCGAGGTCGCGAGGAGACCGGCGGTGAGACTGCGTGAGCTAGGGTTAGGGTTTGCGTGGGGGTTTCTCGTGGTCGCGTGGGGATGAAGGCGGCTGCATGCGAGAGAATAAATAGAGGAAGAGAGAGAGAGAGAGATTAGAGAGAGATTTGAAGGAGATTGAGGGGGAGAGAGAAAGAGGAGAGAGGCAGAGAGAGAGATGGAAAGGAGGGGGCCCACGAGCTCAATAGGAGCTCGTGATTGGCCGGGGGAAAAATTATGAGAAGGATTTAGTAGAATTTGTGAGGAATTTACGGTTAGCAATTAACATTCGTACATAATATTAGTTTTAAATATTAAATTGAAACGGGCCCTTTTTGGCGCGAAATGAAACATTTCCAAATCGCGCCCGGATTGCGCCCAAATGTTCCAAATTCAAATTATAAGATTTTAAGCGGGTTCCAAATTTTGAAAAGAGGTGTTTAGTGATTAAAATGCATGCCCCCAAGTCGGACACTTGCACGCGCGCGTAGTCGTCCCAACGTGCCCGTTTAGCCGAACGGGACGGAATCTCGACACGCGGACGCTACCACGCGACTAGTGGCGACGAGTAGGCCAACATGGACATCTTTAATTTCATTTTAGGAGTTAAAATTTGTTATGTGCCAAAATGACTTAACCGGTTAAAATTTAGCAAAAAGCACCAAACATTCAGGATAATTGGAATGAGCAGTATATAGCCCTTAACTAGTAATATACATAGTATTATTGGGCTCGGGTGTTACAGACTTAGAGTCGGTTCAAAAAATAAAAGGAAAAAACAGGCTTTGAGGATTTTCCTGGTCCCAAAAAGGCAATATTATCAGAAGAAGCTAGCATATTATATTTAGGGATTGCTGGCTAAGTATGCTGCAATGAAAATTCATGGTATGCACATTTGCGTTGGCCTTTTAACAATTAATAATAGTTTTCCTGACATGTACAACATTTAGGGTTTCCCAAAACTCTGTAAAAAAATTTAAATTTAAGTTTGATGATAGATGAGATGGCAGCGAAACATTTGCAACGTTATTGTGATCATTATAACTACAGAAAGCTATTTACCTATCATGTTTCTCACCAAATAGATGAGATAAAAGAAAGCAAAAAAGGCACAAAAATTTATCTCCTCTCTCTTTATATATACAAATGCAAGACAAATTTTATTTTTTTATAAAGATAATCCCTTGATTTTGTATATATGACTAAGCTCTAAAATCAACATCTTCCAAGTCTTCAATTGTTCTCCCTAGATGCATTATGTTGTTGTACAACAAGCACAGATCCATGTAACTTAAAATCCGACGAGGCTAAAATATCTCCGATCTCCCCCAGCTCTTCGCATTCTTGCCACATGCTCATCCCGTCGGTGAGATGAGTTGTGGGCCCTTCTCTTTGCCTCCCTACGATGAACAATGAGTACAACCCCTCCATCGAAACCAAAGCCGCCACGGTCTGTGCTGAATTTTCTACTAATTGCTCCACATATGTGACCATACCCGTCATCACAAACCTAAAATCACCAGCAATCAGCATATCATCAAAATGACGAATGATAATATATGTTATAATATGTTGTATATGGTGGTGCAAGAGATGGAATTAATGATGTTGCTCCATTTTTTTTCTCACTGCTCTCATTTTTTAGCCATTGACATGAAGTGAAATGGCATCGGCTCACTTTTTGTGCTACCCTACCTATTCATCTTGCTAAAAAATGGAAGAAGAATATTGCTTTTCGTCTTTAAGAGACAATTAGTCCAACTCACACGCTGCCATTAGGATATCAAAAACAGTAAATATATATATATATATAATATCTATCTAGTACATGTCCATTTGCCAAAATAAAGAGTCAAGAAAATGTATAAGCGGTAACGATAATAATATCTAATAAACAACATCTGGAAACACATCCCAATATGGGTTCACATCAAGAAATAAAAGATGCGGAAAAACTAAACTAAACATCACTAAACTCAATTTCTCACTGCTCGGTCTGTCGGTTAAAGTACTCATGTTCAGCCTGCGATAGAGATAGAGGAATTGGGCCATGTAAAACTCAGACGTCAGTACGTCATAATATCAAACAATAGTAATACCAGAATGTAACGATATAGGTAAGCATGAACATAAAGAATAACACGGATATGAACAGTGAGGTATGGATGTGTATGTGAAGTGCGATGAGTAATCTAAGCTGTGCTACTGGGTTATCTACTCTAAAGTTTTTAAAATCAATTTAATGGAATTGTCGATATAACTCAATAGTATCATGTGCATGCCCGGGACCACGGTCAAGATTTTCGGGTTGAATCTAAGACGTGCCGCTAGGCAGTAAACAGGTAACATGTACAGATGAATGATGTCAGCAGTAGCATCCCGAGGCTAGCCTAGCTCGTAAAGACTGATCAGTATAAATATCGAACTGTTGAGTTACAAATCAGGTTTCATTATTGATTTCTCCTTACCCCTAAAATTATGTGTTCAAGTCAGATATTGATGATGTAAATCTAATGCCAACATAGAATAAAGCAAGTACAGGTTTTGTCTATGCAGACAATAAGTCACGTCCGTCAGGACAACAATCAGGATTGTTGGTATTAGTAATAAGATCTAAGTAACAAGTCTGGTAGTAGATCATGAACATATCATGTAATATATATTAACCCAAAATAGATACCAATGTAAAACTGTAATCAATATCGAAACACGACTAATACCAGGATGCATAAGTATCTATCTGTAATAACCATTATACGTCAATTACCATGTATGATGCAATGTAGATAACATATTGAACTGATATAGTAGTATGATAACGCTGTGATGTTCCAGAATGCAACTAGATAAGCTATTATCAGTACGGATACAGACGGATATTATAAAACTGTAAATCAGTAATATTTGCTGAATATTAAAACACATGTATTATTTTTATTCATATATAAATAAATATATTAATATAGCATGTCGCAAGATAAACTTACTTGGTCGGATCTCACGTCGAGGTACGTATGTCACGTTCGACGTCGGGAAACGTTGCGATGCACACACGCGCGTACAGGGCTAGACTTGGCTACCCAAAGACGTGACCATGCTGGATGATGACAACGACTGGGTTGTCCGGATCGTCGGTGACGTGCGCGACTCCGGCGATAACCGGAAAAACCAAGAATCAAGAAAAGAAAAGAAAAGAAAAGAAAGAAAAGAAGAGAAGAGAAGAGAAGGAATGGGGTGTGGCTCGGCTAGGTTAGGTTCTAGGATAGAGGAGAAGACGACAAGGTCAGGGTGATCTCCGGCGATGAGGGGTTGACGGCGAGGTCGGGGTTTTCTTGGGTTTCTCGTGGTTGTGGGTGTTAGGCTTGCAGGGGTCGGGTTCTGGGTTGCAGGGATTTGTGGTTGGGGAAACAGAGAGGAGGTGGCGGTGAGGTGAAGTGTGACAGCGACGAGATGATGAGGTGATCGGCGGTGGAGGCAAGGGAGTTCTGGCGTTGGGTTCGTAGTGCTCGGGGTTTGGTTGCAGGGCCGTGGTGTGCAAGGTGTCATCGGGGTTGGAGAGACGTGAGGGGAAGGAGGAGGTGACGGTGGTGATGTCAGGGTGATGGGGACGTCTATGAGGTCAGGGTTTGGAGGTTCTGTGGTGTCTGGTTTTCTCGGGGGAGTTCTCGTGAGCAGGAGGCGAAGGAAAAGAGAGAAAGAAGAGGGGAATAGATGATGAGGGGATGAAGGCGGGGGGTTGAGGGTGACGGCGGCGTGAAGCGAGGCTAGGGTTTTCTGTCCCGGAGGCAGGGAAGAGAGGTGGGAAGGGAGGGAGAGAAGGCTGTAGGTAAAAAATAGGTTTAATATATATATATATATATATATATATAGAGAGAGAGAGAGAGGGGGGGGGGAGACAGGTAAGGAAAAAATATAGTTTAGTTAATAAAATATATATTATATATATGTGTTTAGGTTTAAAGTAAATGTTATAATATATAAACTAATATTTATATCTAATATCAAATATACTCCGAAAAATATCCGGATCCTGTCTAAAAATCTAGTTTGAGAATACCGATAATATACGTATCAACTAAAACCATAATACGATATCCGGTTAGAGAAAATGCATACCCCCAAGAACGGATACACGTAAAACACGTAGCGATCCAAACGAGTCTGTTTCATCCAACAGGAAGTGAACACGATATACGGATGCAACCATAGGATATGGGGTATGATGCAGGCCATGCTTGGTATTTAAAATATTATCAGATTATAACTTGTATTATTTAAAATATATGCAGATGCTAAATATATGATACAGGTATATAGAGCATATATGTGTGCACGGATCCTCTGTACTATCAAGGATATGTCGTAATCTAGATCCATAAGGGGTTTCAAGTATGCGGGTCAGGTCGGATACTAAACACAGATATCAAATGCACTATCCGCACCCAAAACAAATAATAATCAAGAAATAACCACAAGATTAAAAAAAACCTAAATAAATTATGGTATGAATGAACTAGGGTGTGTAACACGCACTGACTTACAATGAAATAACTAGCAAAAAATACCAAAAGGTAGTAGTTTAGTAAAAACAACGATAGTTAACGGTCACCGCCTTTGGGTGAATTCTTGAATTATCTATGAAGGGGTGGGTGTCATCCCTTTGAAGGGGTGTACCTCACCGTCTTTGAGAGCAACTTGGTGGCTAAATTATCAAGATTGAGGAAGGTGTCGAAAAAATGAAGCAAACGTGCATCACAGCTACGAGACATGAGGAAAAGGGAATTGGAAGAATATAGACATCACTGCGAGTTATTAGAAGAAACGAGAGAGTTAGAACAAGAGAAATTTCTCCATCTACGAGGGTGGAGAATATAACTGTCAGAGATTTTAGCTAAGGAGGAGACAGAATGGTGTCAGAAGGCTAAAGAGCGATGGCTTAAAGAGGGGGGATAAGAACACGACATATTTTCATAAAGCGGTTAATGGGAGGAAAAGAATGAATGAAATTAAGCAGATAGAGAATGAGGGATTTGTATACGACAAACGGGAGGACATCTGTAATATTATCTCAAAATATTATAGGGAACTGATGGCAAAAGCTATAGAAGAAAGGTGGACACTTAACGATGGCTTTTGGGATGATTCACTAAAGGTGAGCGAGCCGGATAAAACATGGATAGATATAGATTTTTCAGAGGATGAAGTCCTTCAGGCGATCATGGAGCTAGGAATTAACAAGTCCCCGAGTCTGGATGGGTTTTTAATGACGTTCTATCGGTGCTTCTGGGGGTAGTTAAAGAGAATGTTTTGCGGGGTTTTGAACCGCTTTTCGCATGGCAACTTAATATGGAAAGACCGAACTGCGCATCGATTATTTTAATCCCAAAGAAAGATGAAGCTAAGGAGGTCAAAGATTACAGGCTCATAAGTCTCATCAACTGCTCGTGCAAGATCATCACTAAAGTACTGGCCAACAAATTGCAAATGATAGCAAGAAAAGTGATCGATGAGGTCCAAACTGGATTCTTGGTAGGAAGAAATATAATGGATGGAATTCCTATAGCACATGAAATAATCCAAGACGCTAAAAGAAAGGAGAGAGGGGGTACATCCTAGAACTAGACTTTGAGAAGGCTTACGATACGATTAATTGGGGTTGCATTCTGAACTTACCGAAACTCGCTACCGTAACAGCACAGAAAGAGTTATTCGCCTTAAAGGCTACGCCTACCTTCGCTCAAAGGATTTGGAGACAAATGGATTGGCTGGATACATGTCTGGTTGTTGACCTCTTTAGTCTCAGTGTGCGTTAATGGAACTGACACGAATGCATTCCAATGCAAGAGAGGTTTAAGATAGGGCGACCCTTTATCACCTATTATTTTTGCTACTGTAGTCGATAGACTCGCCAACATGATATCTAGATGCAAGAGTAGTGGGTTAATTCAAGGCTTAGGACTAGATGGAGATAAAAACATGGTGATCAATACTATCATGTTCGGAAAATATGACGTCATGGAAGCAGTCCGGTTGAAATGGATACTATACACTTTTGAGCTTTGGTCATGCCTGAAAATCAACTACAATGAAAGCACGCTAACTACACTGAGCCATGATGCTGCTTAGGAGGACATATTAGCAAAAATATTTAACAGCAAGATTTCAGCTTTTCCTATCAAATATTTGGGGCTATCGCTTAGGCCTGGAGTATTTCTAAAGCAAATTGGAAGGCTGGAAGGCGACCTGACTATCGATCGGAAGAAGACTAACATTATTAAATTCAGTCCTTACCGCCTTACCAGTGTATTACATGTTTTTTATCTACTCCCAACTTGGATCATCAGGAAGACAGATTCAATAAGGCGTAGACTTCTTTAGAAAGGGAGTGGTGGGAGCATCAAAGGATACTACCTTTTGAAGTGGGAGGCAGTGTGTAGACCAAGAGAAGAAGGATGTCTCGGTATCAAAAACCTCAACGACATGAACAAGGCTTTGCTAGGGAAATGGTGATGGAGATGTTTGAACCAAATGGAAATAGGCTGGGTGAAAACTATCGGAGCTGCATACGCTAACAGGTCTAGCGCCCTGAATGCTGTGTGAAAAAACCTGAGAACTGCGTCTGGGTTTTGAAAAGGCATTTACTCGATTAGAGAGGATTTCTTTAAAGAGGGAACGTTTACGCCAGGAAGGGGTAAATATATCAACTTCTGGTTAGATCTTTGGTGTGACATTATTAATCTACAAAACAGATACCCGCTCTTATACTCTCTGGCTAAAAACGTGAACGCCTCGGTTTCCCAACGGTGGAAATCTAAAAAATGGCGGCCCTTCTTTAAAAGAGCCCTATCTACAGTAGAAAGAAAGGAACGCGGATATTTAACCTCTTTCCTTCAGGACTGGATGCCACTAAGGGAAAGTGCGGAAGGCCAGATGACATGGAGAAGGGGCCCATCGAAGGCTTTTACTGCTAATTCTTTCTATCAAGTGTTTAATTCTGGAGGAATGTGTTGCAAGTTTGCGTCTATCCTTTGGAGGATTAAGGTTCCTTTAAAAGTCATTCTTATGGTTGGCAGAAAAAAATTTCTATTTTGGCCAAGGATAACCTCATAAAGAAGCAGTGGACCGGATTGTCCACTTGCGCGTTGTGTGGAACTAAAGATGAGACCATATACCATATTGAGAGGAAATGACCGGTGTCGGTCCTAGTTTGGGATAGGTGTCGTCGGATCTTGGGCTGGCAGGTGCTACCTGAAACTTTTTGTGACCTTTGGGGGACATGGAGGGTTCAGGATATTAGTAGTATATACCGGTCTTTTTGGGATATTTGGGCGTCAACAACCTGCTGGCTGATTTAAAAAGAGCGAAATGATAGAATTTTTAATAATAAATCTTGATTTATTGTTTGGCTTGGCAATTGGATTGATACGGTAACTTTACTTTGGTCAGAGGCAGCATCAGACGACGTCATGAAAGGGCTAGACTACACATTACGGAGGGCACAGGTTCCGGGGGCATTGCACGGCAAGGAGTCACAAGGAAGGTGGTGGGAGGACAGTAGACGGAGGGGGAGACATAAACGAGTCGGCTATGCTAGGGCATGATTTTGGTTTAGCTCGTCTCGGTCGGGCTTCCTTGTCCTAGTGTCCTCTTGGATTTCAGACTTTGTTTGTTAGCTTTTTTGTACGGGGTTTGTTCCTCGATTTTGGTTTTGGTTTATACGAGGTTTGTTCCCCTCTTTTGTACCTATTGATGCTTTCATGTTTGTTCTTTTCTTTCTTGTTGTTTCGTTTAACTCTCTTTTAATGAAACACGAAGGCATTTTAAGCTATCGTTTTAAGCCAAAAAACCGATAACTAACGGTCCTCGTGTAAGCTATGATTTTATCCAAGAAAATAACATATGATTTTATCCTCGAAAATAACATACCTATTATGAAAATCCGTCATGAATATTTCATCGGAATGGTCCGGGCATGCTCCCTTTACCAAAACCTCATCGCTCTGAGAGCCACCGCTGGATCCGTTTCTTGAGACGTTGATACCCTTTTGAAACGTCGTTGGCGAGAACCGCATAACTGTAACGCTGACGTTCGGGTGCATTGCCAGCCTGCTCCCATACGCCATTGCTTCTCTATCGTCGCGGCCACCAAAAAACAGCACGACGACTTGATACAGCGCCTGCTCACCAGACACGACCCACCCCTTCTGCATCGAACTAGTCATACCACCAACCACACATCCTCCGGCCCCACCCAACCCTCTATCAATCAAGATCCCAACTGTGCATGGTGCACACCGGAGCACATTCAAGTTGAACTCCCTAATACCGTCCTTTCCATGACCCATATTCCCATCGAACCGTTGTTTGCAGTGGTAAGGGATGATGACCATGGTCGCACGTATGTCCTGTGCCGCGTTGCAGAGGTTCTCATGCATGTTGGAGAAACGGGAGACCGCGACGAGCGGTCGGAGTTTGATTCCGGTCTCGACACTGAACGTGTCCACGACGGCATTTACCTGTCTGACCTGCTGGCTGCGGGTATCGTCCTCGTCGTGTTGAATCTGGTTGTAGAGCATGGGGGTGGTGATGTCGCCGGTGAACTCGATGAGGTGCATCAGGTAGGGAGCGATCGGGGTCTGGTTGATGCCGCTGGAGATCTGGATGAGGTCTAGGATGGTGGGGATGTCGTTGGCGGAGTGGATGCAGGTCAGGAGGCGGAGTTCTCTATTGAGGTTCAACCGTTCGAGGCGGTTCAACTGGTACTTGACGGCCCTCCGCTCGCTCCGGATTATGTAGGCGGCCACTGGGCCCGCGATCATGCTGCTGATGAGCATGCTGATGAGGAGTGCCTGGCTCATATTTCTGTCCCATATCTGTTGTCGGAAACAAGGCAAGGGTCAGGAAAAATGGGTGTAATTAAAATGATATCACATGCTCCAAATGATTATAATGACATTTTAGACCTCTTATTTTGGTTAATAACAATTAAGATTGTATCAAGATATACTTATGAGATCAAAATTTTCATTTCCATAAAAAGACTAAGGTAGGATTTTGTAAAAGAGTTATATGGCGCTGCTGTTATTCATTGCAGGCAGTGCAAAAACCTGGCTAATGTTTTATTGAGATGAGACCCACACTCAGGGCTGGGTCATACAACCGAAGCTTTTTATTAAAATTTTTGTAAATTAACTTGCCTTATGCTTCATACCAAGAGTGACAACGATAAGTTCCACATGCCCTTTAACATTCAGCAAAAGCCCTAACACCATTCCCTCCGTCACCTGCATCCTCATAAGCTTTGCAACCATAACTGTGCTGATAACTTTCCCGAAAGTCCCCAGCGTCACGATCGCCGCCACGGTGATCATTACCTTTCTTTCTCTCAACAGGGACAAATCAGTCTGCACTCCGGCGTATCCAAAATATATCGGCAGCACGAGGGCCTTCACAAACATGGTCAGTCCACTGGTAATCGTTCTCGTGACCGGCCCTACCCTCGGAAGTGCCATTCCGAAGAAAAACGCGACCATCATGCTCGGAAACCCTATCAAAGTCATCACCCCTGTCATCACCTGCACTAGTATCAATACACCCCATAGCATCTGTTCTGGGATCACCTGTTTGGAGGAGGCGAAAATGAATCAATCATCGATTTTAATAAGTTTTTGCTCGCCTTCTTTTGTGATTGTCACACTGATAGTTAGTTTTTAGAGTTTAAAAACAAACTGAAAAGTTGAGTCGTAGCTTACCATCTATAAAGGATGTTTTCCAGAATTCTTTCTTCTCAAGTCAAAATGCTGGTTCCAAAATTGTTAGAACTTTAATATCTGACTCATAAGATCAGATGGTATTTTAATTCTATTAATGACAAATTATCTTTGCTATTCATTTCCAAATATTCTCTTTCTGAAATTAATTTATTAGTTAATTTTCCAAAGTTGTGTCATAATTCTACTAATGCTATATGATTGGTTCCATTATTTTATTGTCTGTCCCAAAGCAATAGAGAAGAGAAAGATGTGTTGGGTAATAGAATTTAAACGGATACGGATCGGATATAGGTGTAGCCGTATCCGTATCTGGTAGTCATTGGTGGATGCGAATACAGATATGGATAATGAAAATATTTATCTGTAAACATAGTATTTGAAAAAATTCGGATATTGATACGGATATAAAATGAATTTTGTATAAAAAGTCGTTAAAAATTTGGAAATTGAATCGGATACGGCTACGGAAGGGATATATGTATTATCGTATCCGTATCCGGTAATCGTTGAGGGATACAAATACGGACATGGATATCATCAGAAATGAAAATCAAAATCCGTATTGGATAAAAATAGGATATGAATACGGATTCCATTCAGATTATCCGTATTCATTTGCATCTCTGTTAGGTACCCTGCTGCCAACATAATACATAGTCAAAACTCGATGAAATAAATCCTAAAGAAAATTCATTGTTGTACCTGTTGCTTTATATACACCCGATTGATCAACTGCACCAACGCCCTAAGAACCCTGGCGCACACGACAACCAGTATCAGTCCCTTGATAACGATCCCGAGTGCATGAATCATAGACATGTCACTTTTATCGTTAATCCCAAATTGAAACACGAACAAAATGGTTGTAAGAGAGGCGACATCATTTATCAGAGATGCGGATATTCCGAGTTGGCCAATTTCTGACATGGTCAACTTTAGCTCTGTCATCAACCGGATGAGCATCGGGGCCGAGGAGTTTGCAAGTAAGATTATGAGAATGGATGCAAATGTGACTCTTTTGCCTTGGAAGTCGATAATTTCATATAGAGCAGGGCCCATGATGGTGGCGATCAGAGCAGACGTGATGACGTTACCGAAGGTGATGAAGGAAGCAGCGCGGAACGAGCGTTGCAGGAAGTGGAAGTCCATTTCGGCGCCGAGAAGGAACATGAATAAGCTGCTTCCCAATGAGGCCATGGTCATGAGATGGTCGTCGTCTTCTTGATTGTACAATTTGAAGCCTACGAAGTGACTGATAACTGTTCGACCAAAAAATAACCCGGCCTGCATGCGCATGACATTAATATATATATGAAATGTCCATGCCACTGCAACAAAGTCAGAAGATTTGAAATTTCAGATATACAATTTTGAATTCCTACACGTCCCTGCAGATTAATCGCCCTTTTGGAGACCGAAACCCTAAATTTTGTCTTTGATACTTTTCTTTCAAGTGCCAGGTGGAGTTTAAACATGTTTGTTTTGATATTTCCTGAATCTCACTAATTTTTCAATCTATTTATTAAAATGGTTCTTCTTTCCTACAAGCAATTCTTACATCTGTTCTCATTTATATTAAAGCATTGCTCTGCACCAAAATTTCAAAGTTATTGTGAAACTTTAGGATATATATATGTATCCAAGCACAACGGGTCGATCATCTTATTATAATATCAAAATCTTGGCTACTTAATTTGCAAAGATACACCATCTTTAATCTTTTTTTCCTTTTTTTTGTTGATGAAATACATTATCTTTAATCTGTTTGGTTTTAATGCGCGTCAATTGGAATTTAAACCTGAGTGGTGGTTATTGAGTTACTGTTAACAGTTGAGAGAAATACATGCTTTCCATATTAATTTTTTTCTAGGGGAAAAATGATATATGGTGAATTAGGTACCAGCATTTGAGAAACGACGCTTGGTTGGCCGAAGTGTTTGAAGAATTGGTGGAAGAGATGTGAGAGGACGATGAGGGTCGACATTTCTAAGGACACGAACATCATTTCTTTAAAGGTGGGCGCTAATTCCACATTGACGCAACGAGGGTCACTGGGTTTTACATTCTCGGACATCGTCTCTCCTTGATCAATTCTCCCTTTATACCTTCCTGCTTTGCAATTTGTAGAAGAAGATGATGAAGGAGAGGAGGCCTTTGATGGAGAACCAAATAATTTGTTCTAGCTTTACGCAATGCATTTTGGATTAGTTATTAGATGCGGAGGTTTAATTGGTTGAAGGACAGGTTGAAAATGCAAAGAATTGGTTGAGGATTAACAGAGAAGTCATAATTAAGGCTTAAAGGAAACCAAATTTAGTATGTTTCTCTTCTAACTGAAGAATCTGGCATAAGTCAAAATCGCTATTTAAATTTACTATTAGTGGCATAAATGTAAAGATGTTTACTTAAAATGGGTTGGTGATATATGTACCTTATTTACTGCAATGGCAAATATTACCGATGGGCAGCCAAGCCTGTCAGTGGTTAAAATATATGTCACCGGTGGGTAGAACTGACGTGTGTCGAATCACGTCAAGATGTTACCTTCCGTAGATCTGCTGCAAGCGACGATGGACGGCTGAGATTGAGTTGGAGGTTGCCTTCTGAAACGTGTGGATCTCAATGGGTTTGAGGCGGTTGAGGCCGAGCTACCTGCAAGGAAGTCCCGGGGTGGTTGTACCACCGAGGACCCTCCGACGATCAAGTTAGACCGGATATTTGAGCAGAGTAATGGCCTAGTGAGGAAGGAATTGAGTACCTCGATCGTCTGAGAGAGCGGTTTATATAGCGGCAGCGATGAACAGGCAGGCGCGAGAATCACGCCGACCGTTACGCTCCCGACGTCACGCCCGCGTGGTAAGCGGGATCCCGCATTAATGGTAAGACAGGCTCGTTAATGGGGGATCGTGATGGCGTGGAACGTTGGATCGTGGGCGGCGGATATCTCGCGCATGGCGAGATTCGCGGAGCCGTGGCATGGGAGCCTGTGATCAGTGCTGCGGGTCGGTCAGGATGAGACCGAGGAGGATGAGCTCGGCGGGAGGCTCGGGGACGAGCGGGAGGCCGAGGTATCCTGGTTCTGCCAAAGCCCGGAGACGAGCTGAGAGGACCGAGGAGGCCAGTTGTGCAGGGGGCTCAGAGGTGAGCCAGCGGTTGTTTGTAAGGCGGGCACAGGAGTTGTGTGGTCGGTTGTAGAAGGTCAGCCACGTCCATGGACCGCAGATCCGGGATATTCTACCGGCGTACCGTTCCTGGTCCTTTCTTGCTACCTTCGGGACACGTCATCTGCCACGTGTCACGATCCAGGAACTCGACGATATCGAGCATCATCATTAGCACCCCACTCTCGTCACGACCCGTTCACGGGTCGGGTCGAGAGTGGTCTGCCGGGTCACCCGAGATGAGCTCCTTTTCGTAGATATCGTAAGTGTGCATTCCCGGGCAATCAGCAGTATTTTCTTGATGACGTCCGCGGATCAGGGGCCAGATCTTGCATTAAAGAGGATGCGCTGGATCGTGCGTACGCTCATCGAAGCGACAGCCCACGTGTCCAGCGCTGGTTGGCTGACGCGACGGGCCGCAGATTTTCCGGTGTCCGATGGGGTGCGATCAATGCGCGTGCGACAGGTGGAGCGATGGTGGCCGTCGAATGCAATGAGTCGTTTCGGCAGGAGATGACTGTCGTCGTTGGATGTGTACGCCGGCAGCTATAAATAGAAGTGAGGTCCCCATCCGGGCCCATACCTCTTCATAATTTCCTCGTCCAGTGTCTCGTTATATCGGCGCTCTCTTTTTAGGTCGGATCTCTGCGTTTTCTCTTCCGAGGATCCATTCCCTTTATCAGGTATCTTTTTTTTGTGATGAGTCTGTAGGGATAGTTCGAGTAGAGTTTAGGGAGCCCCTGTAATACCCAGCCCCTTTTTGTACGCTTATGGTTGCATTTCTTTTCACCTATAATTTGTATTTATAATTATCGATTATTTTAAAATTTTCCCAACCTATTTTAGTTTATCCCCTCCCCTTTCTCAAACCCAAAATCCCCACACCATAACACTCCGCACCATTCCTTCGGTCCAGCCCTTGTAATTTCTCATTAGTTTATTTTATTTTATTTAAACCTTTTCCCCCTTCACTTCTCACAAAATTTCATTTAGAATATCTCCGGCCCAGCCCCTATATTTTTCCATTTTGATTTTCCTTAAATTCTCTGGTCCGTTCTTTTCCATTCCCTTATATTCTCTTTCCCAATTAAATCAAATTCCTTTTCCTTTTAAGTTATTTGGACCAGCCCTCTTAGCAGCCCACTCCTTTTTCATCAAATTTCTTCTTTATTAAATCCCACAGCCCAAACTTTATTAGATTTCTAAAATATTAAATCTCCGGCCCATTCATTTACCATTAATAAACTAATTAACCCTATCCTTGGCCCGGCCCGCTTCTTTTCCCCTCAACTAATTCTTTTCCTTATATTTTTGGCCCGGCCCACTTCCAACAGCCCACTCCCAGCCTCCAACCCGCGCCCCCTTCGCCCTCAACCCGACCCGACCCCCCACTACTGTTCATCTCCTTTAAATCCCCAACAGTAACTTCCCCTTCACCCGCGCGAGATCCGCTCCCTCCGCCGTCGCCCCCGCTCTCGCGGCGTTACGCCCACGACGCGCGCGTTTTCCCCCACGACCCTCTCTCCTCTACCCACTACTCCCTCTTCCACGCTCGCTCTCTCCCTCGTTCTCATTTTCTTCCTAAAATTCTCTGCAACCATTTTTCCCGACGACGACGAAAGCCATCCCACGACTACGCATTCTCCGCCTCCTCCCAACCTCGCGACCACCGCAGCCGCACCCTCCTCGCCGTCATCCAAACCCCCACTCACTCACGAATCGCATTCGGGCTCCACCCCTGCAACCTCTCGACGGCGGGCCACTGCTTCTCGTCGACCCCATCATCATCGTCTCCGTCGCCACCATCCTCGACTCCCTCTCTCTCTCTTGATCTCTTCCTCACTTCCCCCGCTCACCCGAGTCTTCACCCTCACTCCCCAATCTCTCTCTCTTTCTCACCTTCCTCTGTTTTTCTCCCTCTGTGCTCTCTCTTTCAGCTCTCTCTCTCTCCCTCTGTCCCTCTCTCTCTAACTCTCAGCTCTCTCTCTCCCTCAGTCTACACTCTCTCTCTCTCTCATTTCTCTCTCTCTCTCTCTAGCACTCTCTCTCTCTCCAAATCTCACCGTCTTTCCATCCTCTATCAACCTACCACCACCACACGACATTGCCCGAGCCCACAACAGCCCATTCCCAAGCTCGAGCCAAGCCCAAGTCTAGCCGAGACTCGTCGCGTGGTTGCTACCCCGTGCCCGGGCGTGTCACTACTGCTTTAGCTGCCACGCCATCAGTTCACCGTGTCCAGGCAAGTTTTATACTTGCTACATGCTATTTGGTATTTGTTACAAACTATAATCTTATAAATTTTATACTAAACATCCTCAATAAAGTACACGATGCAACCGTTCGATGTGTGATCCCAATAAAATTACTTGTCTAATTTGACGAAACCAGATTGTTCTTGTTGGCCCTTGGTGTGATGAATATCTTGTGCAAATTTCGTTTGATAATACTGTAAGTCCATGCTACCTCTCCCGGTACTTTCGGGAATGCGGAATTTGGTAAAAAACGATTTTCTTAAAGATGGTAACATGGACCTAAAACCCGGATCTTGGTTAAACTTCTATCTAACATCCTAACTAAGAGTTTCTAGCTACTCGGTTAGGGGGTTATACCTAGCTTGTCTTGAACTCCTTCGTCTTCAAGCTCCGGTGGTGGTCCGATGGCTCCTTCTCGTCGTCTCCGTACGCCGAAGATAGATCCACTTGAAAGCTCCAACCTTTAGCTCCTTCTTCGTTCTTTGAAGAAACTAGTTCACTTGGTTTGCTAAACCTAGTGAACTAGAATGAGTAGAGAAGAAATAGAATGGGATTTTATTTATGGTTCTTGATTCTCAACTCATGAGACAAGAGAACCATAGATCAAGAGAGGGAGGAAGAGGTTGAGGGTGAGAGCTCAAGAACAAGAGAGAGAATGGGCAAGAAAGAATGAGCAACTCTTTTGTCTTTCACCCTCTCATAATCCAAAGTGATCATAACTCATCATATCAAAAAAAGTCTTATGTGATGGTTTGAAGCAACCATAACCTTATCATGTCATGCACTCATTTTACTCAAATGAGCAAGCAAGTAAAAGTCTTTGGCATGAAATGATAACCATGGTTATCATGATGGTCAACTAGTCAAGCCTAGTCAACCGGTCAACAAGTCAACAAAAGTCAACAAGTCAACAAAGTCAACAAGTCAACAAAAGTCAACAAGTCAACAACCATATCACCATAATACTTAATTAATATAGTAGTTAATCACATATCATATTCTCATTAGGGTTGAGCATAAAGTCAAATAGTCAACGGTCAACAGTCAACAACCCTAATGAGAATCCGACGCCTCTGCCTCCCTGTCAACTGTGCATACACACCCGCATCCGCGTTCCGAGGAACACGAATGCAAACTGGATAAATCCAATCCCATAGGGTACACTAGGATCTGGCTTAAACCAAAACCCGCTAGTGTAAACTGTCCGGACACTGTACGTGCACAAGTGCACGGATGTGACCGAACCCTGTCGCAAAACCATGCGACCTGTCGCAATACCATGCGACCTCTACTCTTTTGCCTAAAGGCGAAAAGCTTTCTGTGTGGGACTCTAAAGACTCGACACTACGCTGGCAGTGGGTTTAACCACAGACCGCAAGCGGCACTAGCTGTGCGTAACGGTCCCCAGGTAATGCCGACAAGAAGACGGACGAGGCGAAACCCATCTGAACTCCTACTGAGCCTGAGTGTGACATTCTCCGTACAGTCCGGTCTGTTCGTCTGATACATCGCATGGCGGGCCTAGGGGGCGGTAAACGTCAGTCCCCCAATAGCGGTACAAGTCGTGCCGGAGCGAAGCCCAAAACACCCTGAGATAACACTGGAAACCTACCAGTATATCTCGTTTGCCCTGGCCAGGGACTACTCGTGTAATGGCTCTCCTAGACACAGCGCGATGTCAACCCCCAATACCGGGAGAGACGAATCCTGTCTAACCGTCACTGCCTCCAAGTGCTTCGGGACTGCACCCAACCACTACCTGTTTGCACGACTCCTTTGAGCCGTGGTAGGGTAGTGATCAAAGTACAGTGGGAACACACTCGAGGCGGAGTGACAGTGTCAAGTCAGCGGACTAAGCTGTACTCATGTCACCTGGGAACTGATAACTGACGATAGGTATAATACCAACTAGTCAGTTCCCGACGAGTCCTGTCCAGTGTACCCGTAACCTAACGAGCACCCGCATACTATCCCAAGTACGACGTACTGACGGCTGTGGGACAGACCGTCTCCCACACTGGGATGAGAAGCGCATGCGCTGGTCTACTCCGGAGTATCGATGCCCTGTCTCGATAGTCCTGCGACCAGGGACCTGCATAAGGATGTGCTTATAGATTACCTA
Organism: Agapanthus africanus; assembly: GCA_030015575.1. Lineage (NCBI taxonomy): Eukaryota > Viridiplantae > Streptophyta > Magnoliopsida > Asparagales > Amaryllidaceae > Agapanthus > Agapanthus africanus. The sequence continues at coordinate 53,824,843 of CM057339.1, forward strand.
GCCCCACTAGTGTGACGGCCATCACATCGCTGGTAATCAAGCAAAGATCCTAAGGGCTCTACTAATGTGTATAGGCGATATACAAAAAATAAACACATGTACACATTGAAGTAGAAACAAACCAAGTAGCATACTACTATTTTGAGCAAGATTGTATATACAAGGTGAATATCCCAAGCATCCATTAAGTAATATACAAACTAGTATGATACAGTAATGGCCTCTAGGGCATATACACTAACAATCTCCCACTTGCACTAAGGCCATGTACCGGCGTATCGAAGACCTATCATCTCGATCAGCCGCTCGAACTGAGTCTGGGGCAAGGCCTTGGTGAATGGATCTGCAGTGTTGTCTTCTGAAGCGACTCTCCGAACCTCGATCTCCTGGCGATCCACGATCTCCCTGATCAGGTGATACCGCCTCAAGATGTGCCTGGATTTCTGATGGGACCTGGGTTCCTTCGCTAAAGCTATAGCCCCGTTGTTGTCGCAATACAGAGGTATTGGATCAACAATGGACGGAACCACCTGAAGTTCTTTCAAGAACTTCCTCATCCAGACAGCTTCTTTTGCGGCATCAGATGCAGCGATGTATTCCGCTTCCATCGTCGAGTCTGCAACGGTTTCCTGTTTGGAACTCTTCCAACACACCGCCCCTCCATTGAGGGTAAAGACAAAACCCGACATGGACTTGGAATCATCCTTGTCACTCTGGAAGCTGGAGTCAGCAAAGGCCTCGATCTGGAGGTCTTTTCCGCCATACACCAAGAACATCTCCTTAGTCCTTCTCAGGTACTTGAGAATGTTCTTTACCGCTATCCAGTGTTTCTCCCCAGGGTTAGACTGATACCGGCTTACCACACTCAGTGCATAAGCTACATCCGGTCTGGTACACAACATCGCATACATTATAGAGCCTACCGCAGAAGCGTAGGGTATAATAGACATGCGATCCCTCTCCAAATCAGTCTTGGGAGACATCTCTTTAGAGAGGGTGATCCCGTGACAAGCCGGTAGGTTACCGCGCTTGGAATCTTCCATACTAAATCTCTTCAGTATGGTGTCGATGTACCTGGACTGTGAAAGTCCTAATATCCTCTTGGATCTGTCACGGTAGATCCGGATACCCAGAATGTACGAGGCATCACCCAGGTCTTTCATGGAGAACCTGTGTGACAAGAACCCCTTGACAGATTGTAGCATAGGAATGTCATTTCCTATTAAGAGAATGTCATCCACGTATAAAACGAGGAATACTACAGTTCTCGCTACAAATCTACTATAGATGCATGGTTCATCTGGATTTTTGATAAAGCCAAATTCTTTGACCGTCTCATCAAAGCAGATGTTCCAACTCCGCGATGCCTGCTTTAGTCCATAGATGGACTTAAGCAACTTGCACACCTTTCCGCTGCTCCCACTCTGAATGAAACCCTCTGGCTGGTCCATATAGACACACTCCTCTAAATTTCCATTTAGAAAAGCTGTCTTTACGTCCATTTGCCAGATCTCATAATCGTGGAAGGCAGCAATGGCAAGAAGGATCCGAATGGATTTCAGCATGGCTACTGGAGAAAAGGTTTCGTCGTAGTCCAAGCCAGGTCTTTGACGAAAACCCTTTGCTACCAGCCTAGCTTTATAGGTCTCAACCTGTCCATCTACACCAATCTTCCTTTTGAAGATCCACTTGCATCCTACGGGTTTTACCCCGTCTGGAGCAATGTCCAACGTCCATACCTTGTTGGTGTACATGGACTCCATTTCGGTCCGCATTGCATCCAGCCATTTCACTGAGTCAATGCTCTGAACGGCCTGCTGGAAGCTAGTAGGCTCATCATAATCTATGATGCAATCCTCTCTATCCCCGTCTATGAGAAAACCGTAGTATCTCTCGGGCGGATGAGACTGCCTACTACTCCTGCGGAGTGGCGCAGGAATGTCCTGTTCTGTTGAACCCTCTGGTTCCACTAAGCTTTCAGTAACAGTCTGTGGTTCTGGAACTTCTTCCAGTTCTATTGTGTTCCCACTTATCTGGGTTTCTAAAAACTCAGTTTCCAAGAAGCGGGCATGCTGAGAAACAAAGACCTTTTGCTCCTCAGCGGAATAGAAAAAATACCCCCTGGAATTCCTTGGGTATCCCACAAACTTACACTGTACTGAACGTGCCTCAAGCTTGTCCGCATGCTGCTTCTTTACAAAAGCTGGACATCCCCATACCTTAAGATACTTAAGACAGGGTTTCTTCCCAGTCCACATCTCATATGGGGTGGTAGGCACAGTCTTGGTGGGAGCCTTGTTCAAGAGATACGCAGCTGCTTCTAGTGCATATCCCCAGAATGATCGCGGTAACTCAGCGTTACTCATCATGGACCGAACCATATCCAATAGGGTTCGGTTCCGTCTCTCCGATACACCATTATGTTGCGGAGTGTATGGAGGAGTAAGCTGAGAGAGAATACCATTCTCTTTTAAGTAATTCAGGAATTCGGCACTTAAGTATTCTCCACCTCGATCCGATCTTAGAATCTTAATACTTTTGCCGGTCTGTTTCTCTACTTCATTCTTATACTCCTGGAATTTTCCAAAGGCCTCGGACTTATGTTTCATCAAGAAGACATAACCGTACCTTGAGAAGTCATCCGTAAAAGTAATGAAGTAAGAATGTCCGCTTCGGGCATGTGTAGACATTGGACCGCACACGTCACTGTGTACGAGTCCTAAGAGCTCGCTCGCTCTTACTCCTTGTCCAGTAAACGGAGTCTTTGTCATCTTTCCTTTGAGACAAGATTGACAAGTGGCATACGATTGATATTCGAACGCATTCAAATATCCTTCTGTATGTAACTTAGTCAACCTTCTCTCATTGATGTGACCCAATCTACAATGCCACAAGAAAGTCTGATTCATTTCCGGAGACTTTCTTTTGTGTGTATTCTGGACGTTGAAAATCTGTGGTTGGTTTAACACGTATATACCATTACTCAATGTACCTGACCCAATCAAAACTTGATTAAGGTGAATGTTTACAACATTACTTACAAACGCAAATTCATAACCTTCTTTAGAAACTAAAGATACAGAAATGATATTACAAGTTGCGTTGGGTACAAAAAAGCAATTACGCAAAACCAAAACATGTCCATCTGACATTCCCAGGTGATAGTCCCCCACGGCTTTAGCATCCATGCTAGCTCCGTTCGCAACTCTGAGGGTCATGTCACCTGCTTTCAAAACACTACGGTTTCTCAACGCCTGCAAAGAATTACAGATATGAGATCCTGATCCGGTATCCAATACCCAGGAAGTAGAGTTTATTGAAAGACAGTTTTCAATAACATACACACCTGAAGCTGAAGCTGCAACCTGCTTCAATTCCTGTGTTCTGGCCTTCCAGGCCCTGCAATCATTCTTCCAGTGTCCTTTCTTATGACAATAGAAGCATTCTTCCTTATCCACAAGCTTCCCCGCTATCTTTGTTGCTTTTGCTTTTCCCTTCGTATCCACTTTACTAACACCGCCCCTTGGTTTGGCGGGGGCCTTCTTCTTCTTTTCCTTGGCTTTCGCCTTGGACCTAGAAGAAGATGATCCTCCTACAAACAAAGTGGATGTATCCCTACCTTTCTGTAGGGTGCCCTCTGCGCTCCTCAGCATGTTGAGGAGCTCTGAAAGTTCAACCTCTTTTTCTTGTAAGTTGAAGTTCAGTATAAACTGGGCGTAAGTGGAAGGAAGGGACTGGAGAACTATATCCGTATATAGCTCACTCTCCAATGTGATCCCTAGGTCAGCGAGCTCCTCAATGAAGCCGATCATCTTTAGCACGTGCTCGGCTACTGATGATCCGACGGCCATTCTTGTCGAAAATAACTTTTTCGACGCTTCGTATCTTGCGATACGTGATTGCTCTCCATACAGTTCTTTTGTATGGAGCAATATGGACTCCATGTCCATATTCTCATGCCTCCTCTGATGTTCGTTGTCCATCGAGGCAAGCAGGAGGCACTTGGCCTTCGCGCTATCAATCTCCCAAGTCTTGCGGATTTCCTTATCCGCGACACTGGAAGTTGGACCAGGGACAGGGGGAGCTTTGGTGGTAAGAAGATACCCCAGCTTGTCATAAGTGATTGCTATCTTGACATTCCTGAGCCAATCTTTGTAGTTTGGCCCTGTCAGTTTGTTTTTATCTAGGAGTAACTTAAGTCCAGTCATGTTGATTGGTCGCTGCAATTAGGAGAGAGAAGAAGAAACACTCAGCATGATGCTCTTGCAAGTTTAGAGTGGTTTTTAATTTGTCTAAACAGGATGGCTCCCACTGTTTCTCGAATCCCTCCTCAAACCATAAAGGAAGAATTAGTCAGGATCAATCCCACCGTACAATACTTGCTTAACCGTTCAGCCAGGCCGGTGTCGGTACTTCGAGGGAGGTTTTCCAACGCTTTCGCGAAGTTCCTTAATTAAAAAACCTCTTTTCCCTGGGGGCGTAGCCCCGCTAACACCTTTCTAGGCACCTACTAGGTTTATAGCATTGATCGTTAAGTGAGAAATTTCCCGAGGAGTAGCATATACTCACAGTAGGATCGGGATCCAAATATCATCGCGTGACGAAACTGAAGGAATCCTACCAGAATCATCACACTCCAAATGGTATGCAAATCTAGCAAGTTTCAGTACTTATGAAACTCCCGATGTGGATTTTTGCCCCATGCTCTTATGACCTTGACGAAGGTCAACAAATCATAAGTCACATGTCAAGTTCTGCCCGTCATTATCCAGGTTAATTTGAATCCACCCGTATATACCCTTGACGAAGGTCAACAAGGTAATGCGAATGTCCCAAACCAACGCATCTATCTATGCTACATATGAATACCCAATAGCTACCAATCACTATGCCTTGACGAAGGTCAACAAACACAGCTTGAATACTGTTGAATATTCATACGAAACGACGGAGGGCTACGAATGGTTTTGGCAAAACCGTGAACGTAGTGAACTTGATTTGGTCGATGGAACGAGATAGCTTTTAAAAGGAGTGGCTCAAGCTCCGCATTTAAAAGTTGGTTTTGAAAAGAACCGAGTGGTTTTTCGAAAGTGTTCCAACGACTATTACTTGGTTTATTATCTTGCATTAGTTCTTTTAATGCGTGATATTCTTGCATTAGTTCTTTTAATGCGTCCCATCAATTAATCCTACCATTGCAGAAAACAACCAAAATATGACGTACGCTTATGCCATTCGCATTCGCCACGGGGCCCCGTCATTACCCGTTAGGTTACTTAACTAACGACAGAGCGGGGGCTGGGCTAGCGCGTCTGTAAAACATAAGCAACGCCTAAATATTATCATATATAGATATACTGCAATGATAAACATTTCAGATCACAGATAAATGCATTGGATATACTAGGAATCTGTAATTTGTACGAGCCTGTAACAAAAACAGATTACACGGTCGCGGTGAATAGCCAAAACCCCACCCAAGACCCCTACGGGTGCGGCAAACTACCCGCCAAGTACCCGAAGCGTAGCAACCTCCCTCATCTCCATGAGTAGGCCACTCGACACTTCGGCATACCCGGTAGTTTGTGCACCCCTCCATGGGTCTATCCTAGGAGCAAAAACAGTAAAAAGAAATTATACAATGACGGCTACAACCCCGACCCGGTTGTGCGGCCATACAAATAATTATTACATCAATTTACAAATTTACATGAATTGCAAGAAAAGAAAACTCTCGTCTCACAACCCCCGGCTATTCACCCGCGACAATCCAACATATTTATATACACATTCCAGCACATTACAGATCATGTATAACCCCGACCAATCGACTTATAGCGATTAGCCGACGTTCAATACATGCATCACATTACAGAAAACCCGTTAGCTCAAGTCTTATAGAAGTTCGATCAAAAATACGGATTTTCGGGACCCCAAAAAAGAAATTTTCGTTCTGGAAAATCTGGGTTGAAAATATATATGCTAAAAATCCCAAAATACCCCCAAGAAAACACTGCACCAAAACGTTTCCTCTGCCGAGTCGACTCGGCCGCGGTTGCGCGGCGGGAGCGTGCTCCCGCCGCGGAACCGCGGCCATTTGACTCGAACGTTGGAAAAGTTTTGGTGGGTGCCTACAGAAAAGCCTGAGCCAATTTTAGGTGTCAAAATAATCAACTTTTGAACAGTAAAAAATTCGACAGAAACTGCAAATTTTCGGGGTTCGTTTTCGGGACTTTTTCGTTGATCGATCTTCTAGTTACTTGCTAACATGTTAGATAGAGTTTAACTAGGCTCTGATACCACTGTAAGTCCATGCTACCTCTCCCGGTACTTTCGGGAATGCGGAATTTGGTAAAAAACGATTTTCTTAAAGATGGTAACATGGACCTAAAACCCGGATCTTGGTTAAACTTCTATCTAACATCCTAACTAAGAGTTTCTAGCTACTCGGTTAGGGGGTTATATCTAGCTTGTCTTGAACTCCTTCGTCTTCAAGCTCCGGTGGTGGTCCGATGGCTCCTTCTCGTCGTCTCCGTACGCCGAAGATAGATCCACTTGAAAGCTCCAACCTTTAGCTCCTTCTTCGTTCTTTGAAGAAACTAGTTCACTTGGTTTGCTAAACCTAGTGAACTAGAATGAGTAGAGAAGAAATAGAATGGGATTTTATCTATGGTTCTTGATTCTCAACTCATGAGACAAGAGAACCATAGATCAAGAGAGGGAGGAAGAGGTTGAGGGTGAGAGCAAGAACAAGAGAGCTCAAGAACAAGAGAGAGAATGAGCAAGAAAGAATGAGCAACTCTTTTGTCTTTCACCCTCTCATAATCCAAAGTGATCATAACTCATCATATCAAAAAAAGTCTTATGTGATGGTTTGAAGCAACCATAACCTTATCATGTCATGCACTCATTTTACTCAAATGAGCAAGCAAGTAAAAATCTTTGGCATGAAATGATAACCATGGTTATCATGATGGTCAACTAGTCAAGCCTAGTCAACCGGTCAACAAGTCAACAAAAGTCAACAAGTCAACAAAGTCAACAAGTCAACAAAAGTCAACAAGTCAACAACCATATCACCATAATACTTAATTAATATAGTAGTTAATCACATATCATATTCTCATTAGGGTTGAGCATAAAGTCAAATAGTCAACGGTCAACAGTCAACAACCCTAATGAGAATCCGACGCCTCTACCTCCCTGTCAACTGTGCATACACACCCGCATCCGCGTTCCGAGAAACACGAATGCAAACTGGATAAATCCAATCCCTAGGGTACACTAGGATCTGGCTTAAACCAAAGCCCGCTAGTGTAAACTGTCCGGACACTGTACGTGCACAAGTGCACGGATGTGACCGAACCCTGTCGCAAAACCATGCGACCTGTCGCAATACCATGCGACCTCTACTCTTTTGCCTAAAGGCGAAAAGCTTTCTGTGTGGGACTCTAAAGACTCGACACTACGCTGGCAGTGGGTTTAACCACAGACCGCAAGCGGCACTAGCTGTGCGTAACGGTCTCCAGGTAATGCCGACAAGAAGACGGACGAGGCGAAACCCATCTGAACTCCTACTGAGCCTGAGTGTGACATTCTCCGTACAGTCCGGTCTGTTCGTCTGATACATCGCATGGCGGGCCTAGGGGGCGGTAAACGTCAGTCCCCCAATAGCGGTACAAGTCGTGCCGGAGCGAAGCCCAAAACACCCTGAGATAACACTGGAAACCTACCAGTATATCTCATTTGCCCTGGCCAGGGACTACTCGTGTAATGGCTCTCCTAGACACAGCGCGATGTCAACCCCCAATACCGGGAGAGACGAATCCTGTCTAACCGTCACTGCCTCCAAGTGCTTCGGGACTGCACCCAACCACTACCTGTTTGCACGACTCCTTTGAGCCGTGGTAGGGTAGTGATCAAAGTACAGTGGGAACACACTCGAGGCGGAGTGACAGTGTCAAGTCAGCGGACTAAGCTGTACTCATGTCACCTGGGAACTGATAACTGACGATAGGTATAATACCAACTAGTCAGTTCCCGACGAGTCCTGTCCAGTGTACCCGTAACCTAACGAGCACCCGCATACTATCCCAAGTACGACGTACTGACGGCTGTGGGACAGACCATCTCCCACACTGGGATGAGAAGCGCATGCGCTGGTCTACTCCGGAGTATCGATGCCCTGTCTCGATAGTCCTGCGACCAGGGACCTGCATAAGGATGTGCTTATAGATTACCCAGCCCCACTAGTGTGACGGCCATCACATCGCTGGTAATCAAGCAAAGATCCTAAGGGCTCTACTAATGTGTATAGGCGATATACAAAAAATAAACACATGTACACATTGAAGTAGAAACAAACCAAGTAGCATACTACTATTTTGAGCAAGATTGTATATACAAGGTGAATATCCCAAGCATCCATTAAGTAATATACAAACTAGTATGATACAGTAATGGCCTCTAGGGCATATACACTAACAAATACGACTGCTAATGACCAAAACGACTACCCCCAAGTTTAATCGTAAAACTGTAATTTTATTGTGCCTGAAAATCGTTAAATTCACCATAAATCATATACATATTAGAATGGTGCGTTCGAGGGCTCAAATCGAAGCCATCTCGACGAAATTTAACCCTATACTAGTTTCCAGACATTCCTGTACTTAAACTGTGATGATAATTGGATCGGAGTGCGACTCTGGACTGCAGTCCAGAGCGACTCAAATTGTTGCTTGCTGTTCCGTAATGGGTACCGCAGTTTTTCCTAAACTCGTAGGTTGCGGAACTCTGCTGTTTATTATAGGTAAATATGTTATCTATACAACACAATTGGTTTCATTCTGTTTCGTTACCGTTTGATATTTGATCTGTAATTTAATAAATCGGGACGCATAACAGTCCCAGTAGAATCAGAACTGACATATTGGTATTGAATAGTGTATATCTCCGGACGTACAGACGCGATCGAAGATCTGTCTATTGCGTTGAAAACCTTACTGAAAACCCTAGATTTCATCCGACTGTAGCATCGCTAAAATCTGATCCCAACTGGGATTAAAATGCGTTCCGAAACGGACTTCTGATTCTGAAACCGGATTTCCAGCCGCGAGCGCTTAAAATGAAATGGTTATAATTAATGATCCTGGAACCCGATTGGCGTGAAACTAAATTCTATGGTTGGACAACTGAATATACTAAGTATTACCTGTTTATCGTTTCGCTAAACTATACACGTACGTTTCCTGATAAATTGTGCAAGTGATAAAATACTGTTTCATAACATCCGAATCATGCTTATATACTGTTCACACATCATATCATACCCATATCATGGTATTGATAACCTAGTGTTATCGTGCATTTACCCAGTGTTAGATTTTAGTGATGATTGTGGCAAGTACGTCAGTGTTCGTGTATTCGTGAATAAGTGAAAGTGATACGTACTTGTGCACAATCAGTGACCCTATTATTCTATTGCATTGTCGACGTCTGTGGGATGCGTGTACGTGTGACTATAAGTGGTATGGGACACTTATGGAAGCACTTGCACGGGTGTCACAGATAAGGCATCCGACACTGCCATTTATCTTAGGTATTAGTCGGGACGTGCTTGATGGAGGTCCTGCCTCCAATTCTCGCGCAGACTTGTCACGGATCGATTAGTATCTAGGGTTATGGTTAGCGTTTGATGTAGACCACGGGGTGTGGGGTAGTTTAAGTGTGAGTTCAACAGAATCTCGGGAGTCCCATACCGGCTTATATATTTAGGGAGATATATGGAGATTTACAGGGTATGTGATATTCACCGTGATATACATGTTACATGTTGGGCCCGTGGTCCCTTGCCCTTGGGTTCTACCCTTGGGTGGAGGACACTCGCGAGTGGTTGACTCTCACACTTGGACTGACGATAGGCTTAGTGACATGTGTAGTGAGACTTAGAGACTGATAGGGATACTGGCATTTATATACCTTATATACTGTGTTGATATACGTGACATATCGTTCTACTGCTTTACTGTTCCGCTGCATTGATTACTGCACATTCATATTCATGCTGTCATTGATTTACTGTTTCACATATCTATTACCACTGTTAGAACTGTCACTTGATTTTATATATATTATATTGCTATTGTGTCGCTCTGACGACCTGAGTATGCATGCTCAGTGTGAGGAGAAGATTTAGCCTGGACCAGAGCTAGACGTGCATCACAGACTTCTTGAGTTGCCTTTCCGAGTTACATTCGTTCGTTCCATTTCAGGTCAGTCTTTACATTGTTTCTTTCAGTTACTGCATTTCTCATTACCTGCGCATCATTTACTGTTTACCATGAAAAACTAGAAGCCGAAGTGTGACTACGGCAGGACATTTCCTTGACCGTAGGAGCATGGCTGGCCTTGTCTACCCCTCGTATTCCGTATTTTGGGAAGCGGGGCGTGACATGGTTTAGTTGGTATCAGAGCCCAGGTTTTGCTTCGATCGGGATTGCAGTTTTCCGTGTATAGCTCGACAATCTAAGACATCCCTCGGTCTAGATTGTAAACTTGATATTCTTGATCCATAATCACATTGAGTGTTCTGCTATCCTTTCGCTAGGGTTTCGGGTGACTTAGCAAGATCACGTGGTTGCAATTGCACTACCGTATTCTGTTTAAGTGACTTAGAATCCTACAGTTGATTTCCAATTGTAATGAATTTCATCACATCTGATATTCTTGAATCTTTGTCCAATCCTTATTATATTTGAATCTTATAGCTTGTGCCTTATATCATCCTCAAAATTATTGTTTCAGGATCATGTCTTCCAACGACTCTTCATCTGTATCCGCTCCCCAGAATCAGACCGTTGAGATTCTGAGTGCACTGCGAGGTCTAAAGGAAGCCCAGGAGCGAACAAACGACTTGTTGGCTGAAGGACTGAGAAGACAGGTAAATCAGGCTCCAGCGGGAGTCTCCAATCATAAAGGGATCCCCGTTAGACGAGGAAAAGAGAAGAAGATGAAGCGCCAATTTGTTTCTCCGCGACAGAAGAAGCAGAAGACCCCATGTTGTGGGTACTGTAAGAGGCCAGAACATCTTCAGAGGGATTGTCGCCGCGCCCAAGGGAAATGTCTGATTTGTGGATCCAGCGAACATCTCATCAACGGTTGCCCAGAAAGGAAAGAACTACAAGGAGGAAACTCGTCCACACTCCCCACTTCTGCCAAGTGAGGATTATCGCGTAGTTCGGACTTCGACGATAAGGCGGACCTAACGCAGGATTCAACTCACGCGATGAGAATGCAACGTTATAGTAGTCAAAGAAGGATTTTTCATGTTATCTACTTTCAGTAATAATGTTGTCATCTTCTTATGAATATTTCTTTCAGTTTGAAATCTGGTATCCGCTGAACTCTTGATTGAATGCAATAAAACTTGAACCATAAAATATGTATCATTCTCTTGTCATTTCCCTTGTTCATACTGTTCATTAGCAAAATATTTTAATCTTAATTTTTCAGTTCCTGACGCCGCATACCTTCCTATATTTCGTACACTTAGCCATTTTCCTGATGTATTCTATTGTCTAATCATGACTTTTCTTTTCAGACCATGGCCCACCTTGGAGCAGCGCCGCATCTAGAGGAGGATACACAGTCATGCGTTTCCTTAGATCACACACTGATAAGTTCTGATGATGAGGTCAACGGTCCCCAGGTCAACTTCGGAAACAACGACTCAGAGGACGAAGGAGTAGCCGCCCCAGAGTTTAACGTGATAGCTGATTCCGACGAAGAAGAAGGAGATCCTGAAGAGAACCCTATAGAGGAAGATCCCGATGAAGACCCGATAGAAGAAAATCCAGTTGAGGAAAATCCCGTGGAAGAAAATCCAGAAGAAGAGAATCACATGGAATCGGACCTCGATGAAGAAGCTCCGTCCGAGGAAGAAGGACCAGAAGATCAAGACCATGCTGTGGAAGAACTTCCAATGGCGATGCCCGCGAGGCGATATGGAAATGGACGCCCCTACCTGAGTACGCGAGCCTACAGCGACCTGCTGAGTCTCCACAACCGCGACTGACGGGATTTCTTTTAGGTGTTGTCTCTTCTGGCCAAATAAATCTGTGTATAGTTTAGGGCCACATTTCGTTTTTGGATGATGCTTTGTCTAAAATTTTCTAGAGTGGAATAAATTGTTGAATTCGCTAATCCATCGATCTTCTTAGTTCCCTTGATGTTTGATATTTCTTCTATACAATTATTTTCCTACCGAGTTCTGCCCACCCCTGCTCCTTACATTGCCTTAACTCTCATTCCGATCAACCGGTACTACACCCGATCTTCTGGAGACCCACTTTTCATCCTCTGTCTGTGCCTCGTTTGAGATCCTTCTGGGGGGAGAAAATTCTAGGGAGATTTCCAAGTTCGCTAACCCTTCAAATCTTGATTAGTGTGATGCACCGACTGTTGTTTTTCCTTCACACTCTTCCTTCTGTATTCCTTTGTTGCTCATTCTTACGTCCTGTACTGACCCGATTCCAGTCTCCATGATCTTCAGCCTAAAGCCGCCACACTCCGACCTTCCAGATGAGCCACACTTCCTTGTAACCAATACCTTAGCTGGACCTATACCTCTTTATGTGTTTTCCTATTACCCTATATATATATTTAGGGACATTGTTGTTCGAAAATTTGGTTTCATTAATTTATACTTATCGAAGAATGTATTTTATCGACTATTCTCGTTTTACGCATCTCAAGTACTCCACTACTAGCTTTCCTATTTTTAGTAGCGCAACCCTACACCGCGCATACTTTTGGTCTATGCTTCTTAATTTCGCTGTACCAGTTTTCTAAAATATTTTAAACATATTTTATCGATACCTTATCCTAAAATGTCTTAATCTACCGACTAATCCTTCACTATTTTATTGTCATTACTTTATTTTCGAGTATTGTGCCTATGGTTACTATTATCAATGTGTGTGCCTTATACTTACTATTTCTGATGTATTACTTTTGATATACCTACATGTGCATATAATTGGGTTTCGATTTTGTTGAGTACGACTCGAGTATCACTCTCCATTATTGTTGATATTGCTATTCTTATATACATATAAGTTGCTTTTGTAGTTGTTCCTGTCTTATATTTATTTAGACTTATACATTTGTATATTGTTCTTACATATATAAACTTTCAAAATTCGTTATCTGCCTATTTCCAAGTAAAGCATTATATGATAGTTACAATATAATTGCTTTTGCCTATGTTTGTATAACTTAACGTTTATTTTAAATTTCGAGGACGAAATTTTTGTAAGGGTGGTATGATGTAATACCCAGCCCCTTTTTGTACGCTTATGTTTGTATTTCTTTTCACCTATAATTTGTATTTATAATTATCGATTATTTTAAAATTTTCCCAACCTATTTTAGTTTATCCCCTCCCCTTTCTCAAACCCAAAATCCCCACACCATAACACTCTGCACCATTCCTTCGGTCCAGCCCTTGTAATTTCTCATTAGTTTATTTTATTTTATTTAAACATTTTCCCCCTTCACTTCTCACAAAATTTCATTCAGAATATCTCCGGCCCACCCCCTATATTTTTCCATTTTGATTTTCCTTAAATTCTCTGGTCCGTTCTTTTCCATTCCCTTATATTCTCTTTCCCAATTAAATCAAATTCCTTTTCCTTTTAAGTTATTTGGACCGGCCCTCTTAGCAGCCCACTCCTTTTTCATCAAATTTCTTCTTTATTAAATCCCACAGCCCAAACTTTATTAGATTTCTTAAATATTAAATCTCCGGCCTATTCATTTACCATTAATAAACTAATTAACCCTATCCTTGGCCCGGCCCGCTTCTTTTCCCCTCAACTAATTCATTTCCTTATATTTTTGGCCCGGCCCACTTCCAACAGCCCACTCCCAGCCTCCAACCCGCGCCCGCTTCGCCCTCAACCCGACCCGACCCCCCACTACTGTTCATCTCCTTTAAATCCCCAACGGTAACTCCCCCTTCACCTGCGCGAGATCCGCTCCCTCCGCCGTCGCCCCCGCTCTCGCGGCGTTACGCCCACGACGCGCGTGTTTTCCACCACGACCCTCTCTCCTCTACCCACTACTCCCTCTTCCACGCTCGCTCTCTCCCTCGTTCTCATTTTCTTCCTAAAATTCTCTGCAACCATTTTTCCCGACGACGACGACAGCCATCCCACGACTACGCATTCTCCGCCTCCTCCCAACCTCGCGACCACCGCAGCCGCACCCTCCTCGCCGTCATCCAAACCCCCACTCACTCACGAATCGCACCCGAGCTCCACCCCTGCAACCTCTCGACAGCGGGCCACTGCTTCTCGTCGACCCCATCATCATCGTCTCTGTCGCCACCATCCTCGACTCCCTCTCTCTCTCTCTTGATCTCTTCCTCACTTCCCCCGCTCACCCAAGTCTTCACCCTCACTCCCCAATCTCTCTCTCTTTCTCACCTTCCTCTGTTTTTCTCCCTCTGTGCTCTCTCTTTCAGCTCTCTCTCTCTCTCTCCCTCTGTCCCTCTCTCTCTAACTCTCAGCTCTCTCTCACCCTCAGTCTACACTCTCTCTCTCTGCCTACTCTCTCTCTCTCTCATTTCTCTCTCTCTCTCTCTCTCTCTCTAGCACTCTCTCTCTCTCCAAATCTCACCGTCTTTCCATCCTCTATCAACCTACCACCACCACACGACATTGCCTGAGCCCGCAACAGCCCATTCCCAAGCTCGAGCCAAGCCCAAGTCTAGCCGAGACTCGTCGCGTGGTTGCTACCCCGTGCCCGGGACGTGTCACTACTACTTTAGCTGCCACGCCATCAGTTCACCGTGTCCAGGCAAGTTTTATACTTGCTACATGCTATTTGGTATTTGTTACAAACTATAATCTTATAAATTTTATACTAAACATCCTCAATAAAGTACACGATGCAACCGTTCGATGTGTGATCCCAATGAAATTACTTGTCTAATTTGAAGGAACCAGATTGTTCTTGTTGGCCCTTGGTGTGATGAATATCTTGTGCAAATTTCGTTTGATAATACGACTGCTAATGACCAAAACGACTATCCCAAAGTTTAATCGTAAAACTGTAATTTTATTGTGCCTGAAAATCGTTAAATTCACCATAAATCATATACATATTAGAATGGTGCGTTCGAGGGCTCAAATCGAAGCCATCTCGACGAACTTTAACCCTATACTAGTTTCCAGACATTCCTGTACTTAAACCGTGATGATAATTGGATCGGAGTGCGACTCTGGACTGCAGTCCAGAGCGACTCAAATTGTTGCTTGCTGTTCCGTAATGGGTACCGCAGTTTTTCCTAAACTCGTAGGTTGCGGAACTCTGCTGTTTATTATAGGTAAATCTGTTAGCTATACAACAAAATTGATTTCATTCTGTTTCGTTACCGTTTGATATTTGATCTGTAATTTAATAAATCGGGACGCATAACAGTCCCAGTAGAATCAGAACTGACATATTGGTATTGAATAGTGTATATCTCCGGACGTACAGATGCGATAGAAGATCCGTCTATTGAGTTGAAAACCTTACTGAAAACCCTAGATTTCATCCGACTGTAGCATCGCTAAAATCTGATCCCAACTGGGATTAAAATGAGTTGCGAAACGGACTTCTGATTCTGAAACCGGATTTCCAGCCGCGAGCGCTTAAAATGAAATGGTTATAATTAATGATCCTGGAACCCGATTGGCGTGAAACTAAATTCTATGGTTGGACAACTGAACATACTAAGTATTACCTGTTTATCGTTTCGCTAAACTATACACGTACGTTTCCTGATAAATTGTGCAAGTGATAAAATACTGTTTCATAACATCCGAATCATGCTTATATACTGTTCACGCATCATATCATACCCATATCATGGTATTGATAACCTAGTGTTATCGTGCATTTACCCAGTGTTAGATTTTAGTGATGATTGTGGCAAGTACGTCAGTGTTCGTGTATTCGTGAATAAGTGAAAGTGATACGTACTTGTGCACAATCGGTGACCCTATTATTCTATTGCATTGTCGACGTCTGTGGGATGCGTGTACGTGTGACTATAAGTGGTATGGGACACTTATAGAAGCACTTGCACGGGTGTCACAGATAAGGCATCCGACACTGCCATTTATCTTAGGTATTAGTCGGGACGTGCTTGATGGAGGTCCTGCCTCCAATTCTCGCGCAGACTTGTCACGGATCGATTAGTATCTAGGGTTATGGTTAGCGTTTAATGTAGACCACGGGGTGTGGGGTAGTTTAAGTGTGAGTTCAACAGAATCTCGGGAGTCCCATGCCGGTTTATATATTTAGGGAGATATATGGAGATTTACAGAGTATGTGATATTCACCGTGATATACATGTTACATGTTGGGCTCGTGGTCCCTTGCCCTTGGGTTCTACCCTTGGGTGGAGGACACTCGCGAGTGGTTGACTCTCACACTTGGACTGACGATAGGCTTAGTGACCTGTGCAGTGAGACTTAGAGACTGATAGGGATACTGGCATTTATATACCTTATATACTGTGTTGATATACGTGACATATCGTTCTACTGCTTTACTGTTCCACTGCATTGATTACTGCACATTCATATTCATGCTGTCATTGATTTACTGTTTCACATATCTATTACCACTGTTAGAACTGTCACTTGGTTTTATATATATTATATTGCTATTGTGTCGCTCTGACGACCTGAGTATGCATGCTCAGTGTGAGGAGAAGATTTAGCCTGGACCAGAACTAGACGTGCATCACAGACTTCTTGACTTGCCTTTCCGAGTTACATTCGTTCGTTCCACTTCAGGTCAGTCTTTACATTGTTTCTTTCAGTTACTGCATTTCTCATTACCTGCGCATCATTTACTGTTTACCATGAAAAACTAGAAGCCGAAGTGTGACTACGGCAGGACATTTTCTTGACCGTAGGAGTATGGCTGGCCTTGTCTACCCCTCGTATTCCATATTTTGGGAAGCGGGGCGTGACAGCCCCCATATAGATTCTTCCCCTTTATCTTCTGCTCCTTCTTCGGAGTTGAGCATGTTTCCCCCTTTGGCAGAATAAATGGACCGATCCAGGATTCTTGCTGCCCTCGGTGCCCTGTCCCAGAAGAAAGCCGGGGGCGTGGCCGTGCCTCGGGCTGACCCGAGTTCCGCACCAAGGGAGTCGCCGGCGACGAGGCCATCCACCTCGACCCGAGCCCCCGATGATTGCCGCGGCAGCGGCCAGAGGTGTTCGTGGGTTCCCGAACCCCGGACGAGGGAAGCGGGAGATGATGAAGACGAGGTTCCTCTTAAGAGGAAGAAGACGGTTTCTCACGCGCCACCGACTGAGATTCCCGAGGGGATTCCTGTGTAGGAGAAGGACGCCTGTTTTGTAGTCCTGTCCGGGCTTTCCGTTGCTGCCAGCCTGCTTGCTGATATGGAAGAGTCGGCCGGAGGCAAGATTCCGCGGGGGACCCTGAGGGCCCAAGTGGCAGCTATAGCTCAAGGGGCGGTGCAGGTACGTACTCTCTTATGCGTTATTTTGAGTGCCATTTTCTCAGTTCGAGCGTCTCTAAGTCTCTCTGCTGTTTCTCATTAGGTCCTTCAGCACTGTGCCCTCGTTGCTCGCATGGAGGCCGAAGAGACCGTCCATGCTATGAGGTTGGCGGGGGAGCCTTCTTCGGAGGCCAAGGACCTGCGACTCGAGCTGCGTCTGGAGAGGGAGAGGACGGTCGTCCTCGAAGCCCAATTGGCTGCCGGGGAGCTCACCGTCTCAAAGTGCTGGGAGTTCTATCGCCGGCTAAGTGAGTCCCACCGAGCCATCGAGGCTAAGTTGGCGGAGCTAGCCGATCTCTATGCAGCAGTGAAGAGGGCGAGGGATGCCAGCAGATGGGATGCCGAGGCTGCGCTTCAGGCGGCGAAGGTTACTGAGGTTCGAGCTCGAAAGGCGGTGGCCGATTACAAGGGGTCGGACCAGTTTTACGTCGATCTTGGCGAAGCCTCTGCCATTGTATGGCACGAAGCTCTTGACGCCGTCAAGGCGCAGTTTCCGGAGTTTGCCGACAGTGAGCTCCGCGCTAGGGTCCCACTTTCGGTGGTTATGCCTCCGGCAAATGGGGACGAGGGAGGTGAGGTTTAGGCGGGGCCTGCGGCCTGAACTTTTTGGTTTTTCCTTTTTCTCTCTTTTTGTATGCCTCCAGACAATTTGGTAAGGCTGGGGTGCCCAGAGTACCTTGTAAGAGATTTTGGAAGTTTGAATGAAACTTAGTCTTTTCCTTCTGTATGACAATGCTTTTCCTGTGTGAGTACTTAAGCTTGTCAGTTCTGACTTCGATCAAGCGTTAGACCGCAGGTCGATGGCCCATGTTTTAGATAATGATCGCCCTTCGAGTGCTTGTCGGTTAACTGCTGTGAAAGAAGGTCGGTATCCTCCAGCCCCCGGAGTTGAGGTGGTGATCGTTTACTTAATCAGTTTGGAGGAACCTTTGTTGCAAGAAAGTCGGCGCTTTCCAAAGAATTGGCCGAGCATTGTTGCTGCCCGGGGCCTCTTGGCGAAGGCTTTGATCCTTAGCGCGGGTTGGGCCGTGAGAGGCCTGCTTAGGATTGGCCGAGCAGGGTAGCTGCCCGGTTCCTCTTGGCGAGGGCTTGGATCCATGGCTTCGTGGGGGTAGTGAACCACCAGCCGGGGATAGCCGAGCAGGGTAGCCGCTCGGCCGCCTCTTGGCAAGGGCTTCGATCCCTGGCGTCGTGGGGTAGTGAACCACCAGCCGGGGATAGCCGAGCAGGGTAGCCGCTCGGCCGCCTCTTAGCGAGGGCTTCGATCCCTGAAGTTGTGGGGTAGGGAACTACCATCCAGGGATAACCGAGCAAGGGAGAGCCCGGTTTCCTCTTGGCGAGGGCTTTGATCCTTAGCGCGGGAGGGGCCGTAAGGGGCCTGCTAAGGACGGGCCGAGCAGGGTTGCTTCCCGGCGCCTCTTGGCGAGGGCTTGTGTAACGTTTTAGAATTCGTTTTGCGATTTTTCCCGTTTTAGGGCAAAATTGTCGGTTTTTCCCGTTTTAACCCGATTTCGATCAAACGTCCGTATAAACTTGTCGGCACCTAGTTTAGCTAAAATAAAGCTTGTGCGCGAACTTTGGGGGTATTTGGAAGGTTTTGGTTCAGATAGAATTTTTCCCAAATAAAATATTATTTTAAGCGGTATTTTGTGCACGTAAATCGGGAAATTTCTTCTTTTGGGAATAAATTGAATCTTATCACTAGAATTATTTTAGAAACTTCTTTTCAAATATCTAGACTTTTCTTTTGTGCAAAAGGATTTGAATTAGAAAAGAAAAGAAAAGAGAGAAAGGTGGCATTTTTCATTTATTGGGCATTTATTGCTTAAGATTAGAATTTTCTTCATATTAATCACACAAACACCCCCCCCCCATCAACCCATGGCCGAGCCTCATCCCAAAATTCTGCCCTTAAACTTTTCCTAGCTCATTTCTTGTTCTCTTTCACTCTAAAATGCTTCAAAATTCCAAAATAAATCCACAAAAATCCTAAATAAAATAAAAGCATCATTTTCCTTCACTAAACTAGTTTGGATCTTCAACAAAGCATGGTTTTTGATGCTAAGATGATGGATTAGGTTTCATTTTGGTGTTTTCGGGGAGGTATAATTCTTACCTTAATCCTTATATATTTGTTTTAATCTTAATCTAGCTAATTTAGTTAGCTAATTATGTGTTTAGTTTAGCTTTTAAATCATGATTAATTCATTTATAATTGTTTTAAGAAATTCATGTTAGGGTTAAAATTTGTTTAAGTGATTAGTGTTCATTTAAAGTGTTAATTTGTGTTTTGGAAAAGATTAACCTAGTAGAAAATGTTAATTTTTGCTAACGAACACTTTGTTTAATTATGCAATTAGCTTACTAGGTTTTTGCTAAAACTTAATTAGCAATTGTTAAAAATATAGGAATGGTTTAGATAGCTTAGTTAAGCTATTATAAGGTGTTTGTAATCGCTAGATATGCGTTAGTTTGAAACTAGTGCGAAATATTGCGATAGGTTGCTTACTAGATTTCGGGGGTTTTCCGATGTGGGTTCGATTGGTCGTTGCGAGGTTATATTTATTGTATTCCTCGTAATTATTTGTGTTGTATTGCGCGATCGGGATGATCGGGGTCTAAACTTGGTGTTTTGTAGTTTAGCGACCCCAGTTAGGGTTTTTGGCCGTTGTCGTGCGCGATAGATGCGCTAAGCGCGCATTGTAATTTTCTGGGCGTTTCATCGCGTTTTGTTGTCTTTTCGTCATTATAGGATATTTAGCTTATGTGTTGTATTTGTGGAATTTTAGGTTCGCAAACAGGGATTTCGGGTGCTGCGGACAAGGGGAAGCAGGTGGTCGGATTTTCATAGCTCGAGACCATCGGTGAGTAGATTTAACATCTACGGGGAAATCGCCCATATGGCGTTATACGTCGGGGCGAATATGATATGATAGCTGCATGTATTTGCATATTAGTTACTTTCATATGAATGTCATTGCATAGCATTATCTGTTGTACTTGACTCGTACCTTTAGATATAACACATTACTGACGGTTCATGTTGCATGAGCACTAAATTGTATGCTACACCCACATCGTCAGTAATTGCCATGACACGCACAAACCACCTACATACGTATTATTGTGTTTGACATGGATAGTTAAGATAGTAACTCTTAATCCATTTCACGTATACCTTACTATAATTACTTGTACATCTTGTATACATATTGACATGTACACCCACATAGTCTATTACAGCTACATGTACATCATGCACACATATTGACCTGTACACCCGCATACTTTCGCTATAGTTGTATGTACCCAAAGTGGTATTGTTTTGATATGTGATATTGAGTTGTTGATCATTGCGCTTATGAAATGCATCATACATACTTGCTTACATGTAGATACTTAAACCTTGCTACACTTACATGTACACCTCATATGATGCTGCATTTGTTTTCGAAGGATTTGGGAACCGCATGATATGTTTTAAAGCTAGATTCAATTTAAAGAGCGGTTTTCCCTTTATATGCTTATATTGATGTTTTATGTTGCATATATCAATTTTATATGGATTTTACGCATTGAGATATGGATTTCATATGATTTATGGATTTGAGAACCGTGGGGGTATTTTCAAGAAACTATGTATTGTTTGAAAACCCGGTTTCTCTTGATATGATATTTGATGCGTCTACCATGAGATTTCTCGGTTTTGAGATTCGTGATATATACCCGACGCGAGGAGTGAGTGGGCCGTGTTCGGGTACATGGTGGGGCCCGGTACGGTTCCCCTCGGCAAGATGTTCGTGGTACAGATGATGAGCCTGGAAGGCGGGCAAGTACCTACCGGTGATTGTATTTGGACTCGGCGGTTATCGTGGGGATACCGACCGGAGTGATGTACGACATATCGTCAGGGCCAGTCGTGGTGACAGCACCTGAGTTATGAGGATTTACGTGTCGATACTAGACACGGGTTTCATGATGTTTCAAGTGTTGGTGTTAGACACTCAGGTTTCCTTGATTTTTACGTATAGTCGGTGGACATACGGGGTTGATATCCTCATATATATATATATATATATATATATATATATATATATATACACTTATAGGTACATGTTTTCATGATATTTCGGGTGTCGATGATAGACACTCAGGTTCCATGAGACTTACAGGACATGAGGACCGATCTGAGGATGCGGTGCCTGAGAATTTGGGATTTGATGTGTCAGTGAGGGACACTGGTGTTTTTCCATGCTGATGATTTTGCATGAGATTTTATATTATATCATCGCACACTCAGGATTATATTGATATGCATTGCTTCATGTAGTTGTAGTACCCTGATGATGTACCTTTACATGATTGTTGCATATTCACTTATCATACTTATGCTATCGGATTATATGTGATAGATAGATCGATGTTCGTGCATATTTGCGATTACTGTATGATGTTATTTACTATTCACGAGTTGGAAACTCACCCCCGTTGTGTCATAGTGTTTTGCAGGAACTACCCTCTGAGTAGTCGCGGCAGGGCATCTTATCATCTCTACTTTTACGGATACCGCTACGGTTGGCTGTGAGGCCTTACTTTTAGGTGGGTTTGTGGTTATCTGTTTATGTACTGTATATCTTTTGTTGGATCTAGTATTCTCCATCTACCACTATGTTGTATATGACTTAGAGATGACTTGTGAGGATTCAATGTTATATTTTGTGGTGACTTTGGGTGCCGTGCTCGTGGGAGCCAGTTTTGTTGAAAAGTTTTACTTCATTATGCAGTTTTCTTTTATATTCCTTCGCTTCTGCGTCGTATATATGTTTGTGGTGGTTGTCTCCGCCGTTGGGCATGATTTGCTCCCATTTGGGATGCTTTTATTATTATCTATGTTGTACCCGTTTTCGGGGCTAGTTTTTACAAAGGAGGTGCTGCCGAAATTTTTAAGAACGAAAACTAAACTTAAAGATTTTTTACTTGAAAATTTCCGAATGTTTAACACTATGTTTTCTCTGTTGATCCAGTTCTGGGTGGTTTAGTTTTCTGGGTTTCGGCTTACTTGAGTTGCGTACGCCTGTAGACGTTACGTAGTTTAAGTGCTGGTTACGGGCCAAATTTTGGGTCGTGACAGCTTGGATCCTTAAGGACGGGCCGAGCAGGGTTACTGCCCGGTGTCTCTTGGCGAGGACTTTGATCTTTGGCGTTGTTGGTAGGGAGCTACCAGCCAGGGATAACCGAACAGGGTTGTTGCCCGATTGCCTCTTGATGAGGGCTTTGATCCTTAGCGTGGGAGGGGCCGTAAGGGGCTTGCTAAGGACGGGCCGAGCAGGGTTACTGCCCGGTGCCTCTTAGCGAGGTCTTTGATCCTTAAGGACGGGCTGAGCAGGGTTACTACCCGGTGCCTCTTGGCGAGGGCTCAGATCCCAGGTATCGTGGGGTAGGAAACTACCATCCAGGGATAACCGAGCAAGGGCGAGCCCGGTTGCCTCTTAGTGAGGGCTTCTGTAACATTTCAAAAAAATAAAATATTATTTTTGGGAATTTTCATAATTTAATATAAATTTTTAATGAATATTTTAATAGTTCGGTATAATTAAATACCGATAAATGGTGAAAATCTGGAGAAGAATTATGGAAATTCTAAAATAAGTTAATTTGTGGAAATATGCCATTTTTAAGTTTTTATGGGTAAGTATATGCCATTTTAGTGTTAATCGCGATTAAAAATCGCTAATTGGATTTTTGGACTTTTGTGCAAAATGTGCACATATCATTTTCTACACTTGTCATACTTGTTTCATGTTTTGGACCCATGTTAAGTCTAGGGTTGGACCATGCTTAGATGACCATGGTGGATTGAACCATTTGATTAGGTTAATTGGGGTTACTTAAAGGTTTAGCTTGGTTAAGAATTGGTTAAGATTATGGTGACTTGTGTAGGGAGAGAGTGAGCCATGATGGCTTGTGTGTGTTAGCATTTAGAGAGAGAGATAATGGAGGCTTAAGCAAGTGTCACACCCCTTCCTAACACCAGCAGCAGCTGCAGCAGCAGCCCAAACCTATCCTAAGCAACAACCCCAATATCCACAGCCCAACACACAAAAACAGCCACCAAACTGCTTCAACAGCAGCTGAAAAGATAAATCAGCCAATCCTACATCAGCCCCCATATCAACTGTTCATATCAGATTTTTGCATTTTTATACCGCCCAATTTTTATCGCATTGCATAACGGTAGGTACTCTTGAGCCGTGTTTGCTAGTCAATTGCAGGATACAGGTTCTCGGCTCTAAACGGTGAAATTCATGGAAAAACACGACAAAATCCGGGTTCCTGCCATTCACAGATAAAACACGGATCTCCGCTCTTTATCCGTCTGTTGCCACACACCAGTTTAAGAGACAAAATGGCAAATCAATGTCGTTTTCATGCACAAGGCTCAATGGCAACACAAGATCCAAGAAATCTACACGGAGCTCGAGGAAATCATGACAAAAAGATCCACATCAAATTACCTTTTGCTCAGCAGAAATTCTGGAAAAATCGTGAAGAAAATCTGAGAAAAATCATATGCCAGAATAAAGGACATGAAAAACCAGGGAAGCCCAAAAAAGCAGAGCACCCAACTCCTCTAAAGGGCCGTGGAACCGCGGCCAATAGGGGATCTAGGCCGCGGTTCCGCGGCCGTATAGTGGCGGCAGTCGACCAAATTTTAGGGGCTGTTTTGTCTTTTCATCCTTGTTCTGAATATTGCCCTACATTTTCATTTCCCAGCCTATAAATAGTCCAGAACCTTGTGAAGCCAAGGGTGCTTAATCTTGTATTTTCTAGGTTTTAGAATACTTGATCTTCTTCCTCTTCTCATCTCTTCTCCATTGAAAAACTTGTAGTGAGCTTTTGTGAGTGAAGAATGATGAATAAAGAAGTTCATTTTATTATCATACTTGTCTTGCTCTTATGTTAAATGCTTGTAATTTTCATTTGTTAACTTAGTTGTTGTTATTTCTTGTTGTTTCTTTCTTTCTCTTTTTCTTTATCCTTAAAACCACCATGATGCTTACGCTTGATCCTTATCAAGGTGAGGTCGTAGCTAGTTGTTATCTTCTAATCTCTTTCTTTCTATCTTCCTCTTTTGTTTTGTTTTCTTTTCATTATGATGTGTGAGTAGTTTCCATACTTGTTAGGGTAGGATAAGAGAAGTTTGAGAGAAGGAAATCTCTCTCACTCTTTCCTTGCCCAACATCTTAAATCGACTCCCGTTAATTGAACCACAATCCGCTCCCTACGGCACCCTATCCTACATGATAGCGGTGATTCCGTAGTGAGACCGGTTGTGGTTGAATTAACCAGAGGTTATGGCTAAGAGCCAAGAACGGACGGACAAGCACCAAAAGGAAGAACTTAAGCGTTGGAAAGCCTAGCTTATACTCGCAAGTTCCTTCCTAGTCGTGCTAATCCCCGTTGTTGCCGATTACCGTAACACCGATATTAAGAGTGGCAATGAAAGAAGTGAGCGACTCCTAACTCAAACTAACCTAATCCTAACCCTAACAAGCTCTCTTTACATATCATTTTAACACTTAGATAATCACAAACAAATCTGGACTTTCGGACTTAACTCGTTAAAGCACATAGAAAAAGATTCCCATCTCCCTGCGGACGACCCGTACTCAACCGGTTAGCTACGAGCGAAACCGTTTTGATTGCGGTAATTAACTAAACTTGAACACGCAGAATCGCTTCCAATCAAATGGCGCCGTTGCCGGGGAGACGGTAGTTTATTTCCTTGTGTATTTTCGGGTTAACTTGTGAATATAAATATAACCGAAAAACAAGACAAAAAAATATACTTTGTAAAAAATCATTTTGTTATTTTTGATTAGTCTTTGTGCAAGTGTGCAGGATAAAACGACGTTCGAGTTCAGTGCCAAAGACGTGGGAAGATAGACCCACATTTCACGGCTACACCGCGACGGATCAAAACGAAGCAAACGGTCTACTGTAAAAATCTGGAGCAGATACAGTAAGCAAGTCAAAATTCAGCACATCCAGACAAGCAGAGGACACCCAACAGAGCACCTACACAAAAATTGAAGGCCCATCTCACTGTTCCTGCCGCGGAACCGCGGCATAGGAACGCTTAGGCCGCGGAACCGCGGCCACTTGGTGCCCTCTTCATCTCAAAATCTCTGTAAGTCTTTCTTGCTTTTTTCCCAACTCCTCTGGACTCTAATAAACTGTGTTTTCTGCAGCATTCTTTGCGCAAATTCTCTTCCCCCTTCCAATAAACTGTTCTTGTGCAGGATTCTTTGCGCCGCGCTAAAATAAAAATTGTTTGCAGTTGATTTGTTACTGCTTTGCATTCATTAATACGGACTTAAGGGGCTTGAAACCAATTCAGATTGGGTGGGGATTTCATCACCCTTCCCAGGACCCCAGAAATCACAAAAAGCATATGCATTGACCATTATTAATTAAAAAATACTAGACTCAGCCCTAAGGACTTCACGCTCAATAGGACAGAGGACTAGTTACAGGCATCGGCCGTTTATCCTATCTGACTTTTGCGGTGCCTAGACAAGTGTGACGAAGGCAAGTGATTATTTAATTAAGGAACTTCGCGAAAGCGTTGGCCAACCTCCCACTTACCTGGTACTTATCTGGCCGCATTAGACGGAGAAGAGGCGGTTTGAGGTCCTATTTCTAGCCCTCTGGAACAGTTAGGAGCTGTCTAGCAGACCTAGGTGACCCTAGATCTAGGTGAGATTGTGCATATCTTGTTTGTGATTGCTTAAAGCCGTAAGTCCGTACATATTTCTGTAAAGCTCTTTCTAAAAAAAAAAAAAGAAAAAAAAAAAAAAGAAAAAATCAAAAACTTTTATAAAAACTTGCCCTTTGTCGCCAAATCCATTTTTCACCCACCACCCATCGTATTTCTCCATTGACGTTTTCTTACCCTCACCTTCTCCGCTTTGACTATACTAAACTCGTTTAGTGTATGTCCGCTTGGACTCGGGACACTAGCGCCCGCCTAGTCCGCGTTACGTTAGTCGCCACCGACTACGCGATCGACTCAGACGTCGAAACTCCGTCCACTCCTCTTTCACCTTTACCTTTGCCGGCCAACTCCGACGTTGACCGGAATTCTGTTCATACATCTTCACCTTCACCATCACCAACCTCTTCTTCCGCGATGTCAGGATTTAATCCGAACATCTTTTTGACTACCCCTGGATTTGCTCCACCTCCTACGGAGACCAATAACCCACCACCACCGCCTGTTGTAGCGCCGCAGCGAATCGTGCTCCAGGATCGTTTCTATCCCACCCGTTCTGCACTTCCCACCTGCCTTTCTCTTCCACCGGCCAATGGGGATAATTTTGAAATTAAGCCCCACTTCATCAACATGCTTCCACGATTTCATGGGCTTGAATCTGAAGATGCCTATATCTTCATCAATAAATTTCAAAACGTTTGTGCCATGATGAAAACCACCCAACTGTCGGACGATACTATACGTCTACGGGTCATTCCGTTCACTTTATGCGATCTTGCTGAAAAATGGCTGTATAGCACCGCTTCCCACTCAATAACCAGTTGGGACGAGTTTGTAAAAGCGTTTCTAAAGAAATTTTATCCGAATCATAAAACCGCAAGGATCCGCAATGAAATCAACCAATTTTCTCAGCTTCCTTCTGAACCCTTCTGGAAGTGCTTTGACCAGTACAAAGACCTTCTTGTTCAGTGTCCTCACCACGGTATAGAGAAATGGAAACTTTGCCAAACCTTATACGAGGGCCTGGACCCAGCAACGAAGCAGTTGTTGGAAACCATCTATCAGGGCCACTTCCTATCGAAATTTGACGAGGAAGCGTGGCAATTCTTTGACGACCTTGCGGAGCAAACGCTACAATGGGAGAGCACCAGACCGACTTCTTCTTCTTCTACCTCCACTTCTACCGGTCAGTCTAGGGTAGGAATTCACCAACTTGATGTCTCTATTGCGATGAAAGCTGAAATGGCTGCAATAACGAGAAAGCTTGAAGCGATAGAGAGCAAATTCTTTTCTCCTGCTCCTACCCCTGTTCTTCCCCTTCGTACCATCTGCGCTTGTTGTTCCGATCCTTCTCACTTGACCGAAGAGTGTTCTTACAATCCACCATCGCAAGGACAGGATCAGGTTAATGCTGCATTCCAGCAAAGACCGAGAAATGATCCATACTCTTCCACCTACAATCCCGGTTGGAGGAACCACCCCAATTTCGCCTGGAATCAGAATCAGAATCAATTCCAAGGCAACAATTTCCAAAGGGCCCCTCCGCCGCAACAACAAGCGCAACAACAAACTCAAGAGCAGTTTCAGCAACCCTTCTAACCCCAACCTTTTCAAAATCAGACGAACAACTTTGCACCCAACAATTCTTTTCCACCAAACAACTTTGTTCCATCAAACAACGATAAGGTTTCCTCGCTCGAACGAAGTCTAGAGGCGTTCGTTAAACAATCGACACAATCCACTGCCAACATCCAGTCTTCCATTCAGTCCTTAGTGCAACACATTGCCGCGCACGGGAAAAGCATCAAGACCATCGAGGCCCATATTGCACAGCTGAATGCGGCCTTAAGTGAGCGAGAGAAGGGGAAGCTCCCGTCCCAGCCACTCCCAAATCCCGGTCACCCACAAAATGTACATGTTGCTCTTGAACAACAGAACCATAATGTGAGTGCCGTGACCACATTGAGATCGGGAAGGATGCTGCAAAACAACATTGGCACACGGATCAACGATGACACCCCGGCCGCTGCTTCTTCTTCTTCTCCTCCTGCTTCTTCGTCTTCTGAGCCTATTCTCCATTCTTCAAAAGGCTCTCCTTCTTCTTTCTCTTCTTCTGCTTTGAACAGACCCGCTTCTCACTCCACAAAAACACCTGTTCTGGGATCCGTTCCGACTCCACAATCTCCTGCACTAGCATTAGACTCAACCAATTTTAAAAATGTCCCATTTCCAAACCGGTTGAGGTCTAATAAACAAAATCCTCAAATGGAGAAGATTCTGGAGTTATTCAAGCAGGTTAACATTAACATTCCTCTTTTAGATGCCGTCCAACAAGTCCCATCCTACGCGAAAATCTTAAAGGACTTGTGCACGAAAAAGAGGAAGTCTCAGGTACCAAAGAAAGTTTTCTTGGCTAGTGCTGTGAGTGATGCTCTTACCCAATCTTTACCACAAAAACGGAAGGATCCTGGCTGTCCTACGATTTCTATTACCATTGGGGATAAGAACATCAA
Organism: Agapanthus africanus; assembly: GCA_030015575.1. NCBI lineage: Eukaryota > Viridiplantae > Streptophyta > Magnoliopsida > Asparagales > Amaryllidaceae > Agapanthus > Agapanthus africanus. The sequence goes on from CM057339.1 coordinate 53,853,719, forward strand.
CCGCGCACTATTAGATCTTGGTGCCAGTGTTAACCTGCTTCCGTACTCAGTATACGAGCAATTAGGCGTAGGAGAGCTAAAACCCACACACTGTACTCTCCAAATGGCCGACCGATAGATCACCCATCCTAGGGGTGAGCTAGAGGATGTGTTAATCAAAGTCGGGGACTTCATATTCCCCGTTGACTTTATTGTATTAGACACACAGCCTGTAGCTAACCCCCGGAATTGGAAATGGGACCTCAACCACTTTCCGCTACCTTTCATTGACCAAATGCTTGAACGATTGGCCGGACACGAGTACTACTGCTTTCTTGATGGCTACTCCGGCTATAATCAGATCCCCATCGCCGAAAAAGACCAGGACAACCGGTTTGGAAAGAGGATTTTGTTTATTAGACCTCAACCGGTCTTGTCCTGGTCTTTTTCGGCGATGGGGATCTGATTATAGCCGGAGTAGCCATCAAGAAAGCAGTAGTACTCGTGTCCGGCCAATCGTTCAAGCATTTGGTCAATGAAAGGTAGCGGAAAGTGGTCCTTCCGTGTTGCGGCGTTGAGTTTTCTGTAATCGATGCATACTCGCCATCCAGTTTGGGTGCGAGTAGGGATTAACTCGTTCGCCTCGTTGGTTATAACCGTTATACCTGATTTCTTGGGGACAACGTGAATGGGGCTAACCCACTGGCTATTAGAGATAGGGTAAATGATACCACTATCCAGACATTTTACGATCTCCTTCTTCACAGCCTCTTTCATGACTGGATTGAGACGTCTTTGTAGATCCCGGGCTGGTTTGGCATCATCCATCAGATGAATGTGATGTTCAACGATCAGGGGACTAATCCCCTTGATGTCCGCCATGGACCAGCCAAAAGCTTGCCTGTTGCAGTGCAAGACCGCGAGAAGGGCTTTCTCTTGCTCTGGAGCTAGAGAAGCCGAGATGATGACAGGGAGGGTCTCGTTCTCACCTAAGTAAGCGTACTTAAGATGAGACGGCAAAGGCTTGAGTTCGAGCGTCGGAGGTGAAACGATTGAAGGCAAGATTGGTGAAGCGGTCTCGAACTCAAAAGATTCCAGCAAAGGTTCGGAACGAGTGTAAGCAACCGAGTCTGATGGTTCAGGTAACTGATCCAGAAATTCGAAGGATTCAAACTCGGGTTGCGAGCGGCTAAGATCGTTCAAGAATGTGAAACACTCGTAGTCGTTGTCGGGCGCAGAAACAGCAGCAGGTTCGAAGAGGAACGCACTAGTGGCATTAAGGTTAGCATGATCGAACAGAAACTCCTCGAATTCACACTCTTCAGGGGTGATCTCTTGGATCGAGCAGACGTCCAGTATATGAGCATTAGGTTCGGAGGGCTGATTCCCCAACCTAAAAATGTTGAGTTCAATTGTCATGTTTCCAAAAGAGAGGTTCATCGAACCATTGCGACAATTGATCACAGCATTTGAGGTTGCAAGGAATGGGCGACCGAGTATCACCGGAATTTGATTCCGGGGGTTAGCTACAGGCTGTGTGTCTAATACAATGAAGTCAACGGAGAATATGAAGTCCCCGACTTTGATTAACACATCCTCTAGCTCACCCCTAGGATGGGTGATCGATCGGTCGGCCATTTGGAGAGTACAGTGTGTGGGTTTCAGCTCTCCTACGCCTAATTGCTCGTATACTGAGTACGGAAGCAGGTTAACACTGGCACCAAGATCTAATAGTGCGCGGTTGATGTTCTTATCCCCAATGGTAATAGAAATCGTAGGACAGCCAGGGTCCTTCCATTTTTATGGTAAAGATTGGGTAAGAGCATCACTCACAGCACTAGCCAAGAAAACTTTCTTTGGTACCTGAGACTTCCTCTTTTTCGTGCACAAGTCCTTTAAGATTTTCGCGTAGGATGGGACTTGTTGGACGGCATCTAAAAGAGGAATGTTAATGTTAACCTACTTGAATAACTCCAAAATCTTCTCCATTTGAGGATTTTGTTTATTAGACCTCAACCGGTTTGGAAATGGGACATTTTTAAAATCAGATCCCCATCCCCATCGACCAAGTGTTTATTAGACCTCAACCGGTTTGGAAATGGGACCTCAACCACTTTCCGCTACCTTTCATTGACCAAATGCTTGAACGATTGGCCGGACACGAGTACTACTGCTTTCTTGATGGCTACTCCGGCTATAATCAGATCCCCATCGCCGAAAAAGACCAGGACAAAACCACATTCACTTGTCCTTTCGGCACGTTTGCATATCGTCGCATGCCCTTTGGGTTATGCAATCCGCCCGCTACCTTCCAGCGGTGTATGATGGGAATCTTCTCAGACATGGTGGAAAAATTTCTGGAGATCTTCATGGACGATTTCTCCATCTTCGGCGATTCCTTCAACGAGTGTTTGCTGCATCTTGACGCTGTCCTTACCCGATGTAAGGACAAGAATCTCACTCTGAATTGGGCGAAGTGCCACTTCATGGTGCGCGAAGGTATTGTCTTAGGACATATCATCTCGCAAAATGGCATAGAGGTTGACAAAGCAAAGATTGAGGTCATTTCCAATCTCCCTCCTCTCCGATGCGTCAGAGATATCCGAGCCTTCCTTGGCCATGCCGGTTTCTATAGACGGTTCATCAAGGACTTTAGCAAGATTGCTAGGCCCTTGACTCTTTTGCTAGCCAAAGATACGCCATTCGACTTCAACTCGAGCTGTGTGACTGCATTCGAGTCATTGAAAAGCTCACTCACTTCTGCTCCCGTTCTTTCTTCGCCTGACTGGACGCACCCATTTGAGATTATGTGCGATGCATCCGACTTTGCCATTGGTGTTGTCCTTGGACAACACATAAACAAGATGCCGCACGTAATCTATTATGCGAGCCGAACCCTGAACGACGCCCAACTCAATTATACGACAACTTAGAAGGAATTCTTAGCTGTTGTATTTGCTTTAGAGAAGTTCAGGCCCTACCTCATCGGCTCTCCAGTCATTGTCTACACAGACCATTCTGCTCTGCGCCATCTTTTTGCGAAGAAAGATGTAAAATCTCGGTTAATACGTTGGATCCTCTTGCTTCAAGAGTTTGACCTTGTCATTAAGGACAAACGAGGATGTGAAAACATAGTTGCCGACCATCTCTCACGACTTCCTTCTTCGCCTTCGCTTCCAATCCCGATCAATGACGTTTTCCCGGATGAACAGCTCTTGGCAGTATCTTGCGAATCCTGGTTCGTAGATATTGTGAACTATTTGGCCACGGGATTACTACCGACTGAATGGTCAAGTCAGGACAGACTTCGCTTCTTATCCCAAGTAAAACACTTTTACTGGGACGAACCCTATTTGTTCAAGTACTGTCCCGACCAGATTATTCGTCGGTGTGTCCCTGACGAAGAATTCAAGAGTGTGCTGTCATTTTGCCACGATCAAGCGTGTGGCGGGCATTTTAGCCCCAGAAAGACAGCTGAGAAGATCTTGCAATGTGGTTTCTACTGGCCACAACCCTTCAAAGATGCTCATGACTATTGCAAGACTTGCTCCCGGTGCCAACACTTGGGCCGGATATCCCGGACGAACGAGATGTCGCTCCAACCGATCTTGGTTGTGGAGATTTTCGACGTTTGGGGGATAGATTTCATGGGGCCGTTTCCCAGCTCTTTCGGGAACTTGTACATTCTTCTCGCTGTTGATTACGTCTCTAAATGGGTCGAGGCTGTGCCCAGCCGGACTAACGACAACAAGGTTGTCGTTAGGTTTCTTAAAGAAAACATTTTCTCCCGTTTTGGGCACCCCCGAGCGATCATTAGCGACAATGGAAGTCATTTCTGCAATAAGACTTTCGAGGCCTTGATGCGGAAATACTCCATTAATCATAAGCTATCCACGCCCTACCACCCCAAAACCTGCGGGCAGGCCGAAGTTTCAAATCGGCAAATCAAGCAGATACTGGAGAAGACGGTTTCCAAGAACCGTAAGGATTGGTCGCTAAAACTCACTGATGCCCTCTGGGCATTTCGAACCGCTTATAAGACCGACCTTGGCATGTCTCCCTATCGGCTTGTGTACGGAAAAGCCTACCACCTACCTGTCGAAATAGAGCATCGCGCATTTTGGGCGATAAAAGAGCTGAATCTGTCTCTCGAAGATGCGGACAGCCATCGGAAGCTGCAGTTAAACGAATTAAGCGAGCTTAGGGATGAGGCTTACGATAACGCGGTTGTCGTTAAGAATCGAACGAAGGTGTTTCACGATAAACACCTTTTGCGCAAAACTTTCGTACCTGGTCAGCAGGTACTGCTTTAAAACACCCGACTTCACTTCCATCCAGGAAAGCTCAGATCTCGCTGGAAAGGGCCGTATTTTGTGCGGATATCCGCATGGCGCTGTAGATTTGGAAAATCCAAAGGACGGTTCATTTTTCAAAGTGAACGGACACCGACTTAAACCGTACCTTAGCGCCGAACCAACAGAGGAGCTCCTGTTCTTACAGGAGCCGGTTTACCCTGCATGATCTTCCTCTGCCTACCACCAAACTTCGGTTATCCAGCCAAGAACAGTGGACACCGTTCCAAATAAGTTTGGGGGTATGTATATACCATTTTGTACATTTTTGTGGATATTCTTTTCCATTTTTTGCTTTTCTTTTCTTTTCTTTAAAAACAAAACAAAAAAAAATGTGTATAGAGCTAACCGACAATTTTGACCCTTCAAATGATCTCTTCATGCAATGACAGCGAGGACACTGTCCAGTTTAAGTTTGGGGGTACGCTCGGTACGCATTTCTTACCTTCGCATTCATATGTATATTCTGCATCTGCATATTAAAATCCATAAAATCCATAAAAATCTGAAAAATTTCTAAAAACATAAAAACGTTTTTGTCAAGTTAGCTAGTGGGAGGACTCTGATTCAACATTTCGACGGTTTTGTTTGATAAAATAAGAATAACTAAATCTTATTTTTAGATTTTGAAAACCTGAAAGATAACTCTCCTTTGAAGTTAACTATAGCTGATATACGTCTTTACATCACACTACACGTGTCGTGAGTTTTGGAAATTAGATAACAAGTCTTTTCTGTCTAAAAACTTTTAAATGGATAAATGATTTTCTGAGGATCAAATAGGTTTGCTCGGAAATAATTAATATCAAGAATAGTTTATGAAGTGAGTGAATATGAAGGAATGTTATTGATGCCTTAATTGGAACTAAGTCTGAATAATAACCCATCTGAAACTTGATTGGAATGATTACACACCAAATCCACTAAACACGTCTTTTATCCAAAAAAATAACTGAACTGCCGGTTATATCTCCGTTCGTATTAAATCATCTGATTTTCACGCCAAACTGTCTTTTGTTTTTGGACCTAGGTAACTTGAGTAATTAAGTCCGCTGGGGTGTTTCTACACCTAATGCCCTAAAACCAACTGGTTTTGGTGCATTGGCCCAAAACTCGCTAAGAAGCCTAGAAAGTCCAGATTAAAACAAAATCAAGCAAGTGTTCTCTCCGAGTTAAAATTCCTAACGGTTCTTTGTGTGAGAATAATCTTGATAAAAGACAGGCTTTTATAAAAAAAATTAGCGGAGATATGAAGGTTTTATTCTACGATAAAGACTATTGCACGTTCACAGAGGTGTGTATGAAATGAAAACAAGAAAAAGGTGGAGTGAAAAATAAGACCTAGTTTCCTGTTAAGGAAGATGGAAATTCTGAAGTTGAAACCTTACTGGAAAACGAAGCTTGAAAAATACTTAACTCTTTATAAAACTTATGTGATCCTTTCAAAATTCTTATCTGGGCTTTATTGTGTGACATAATGACTTTATTCAACCTTTCAGGAACTTAACGACACTATTTGCACTGCACGTAAAGACATATAAAATCTGTAGTTAAATAAGAAGCGAGGTGTGAAAAATAAAGGTTCGATAGTCTAGACTTAGGATAATAGAATTGTTATTTTCTGAAACAAAACTTTAGGGTTTGAATCTTAGTTATTTTACAAAACCAACTTGACCGGATTTTGTGGGTAGTATCCGCTGAAAACCCTCAGGAGACAACACTCCTCCTACTAGGGACACCTAGAGGTTTAACGGCTTGTTGCACATGCTCAGTGCAATCGCGTTCCCTGCGAAAGTGAGGTTAGGAAATTTTTTGTGAATTGGCTTTGCTCGGGACGAGCAAATGATAAGTTTGGGGGTATTTATTCATATCAGATTTTTGCATTTTTATACCGCCCAATTTTTATCGCATTGCATAACGGTAGGTACTCTTGAGCCGTGTTTGCTAGTCAATTGCAGGATACAGGTTCTCGGCTCTAAACGGTGAAATTCATGGAAGAACACGACAAAATCCGGGTTCCTGCCATTCACAGATAAAACACGGATCTCCGCTCTTTATCCGTCTGTTGCCACACACCAGTTTAAGAGACAAAATGGCAAATCAATATCGTTTTCATGCACAAGGCTCAATGGCAACACAAGATCCAAGAAATCTACACGGAGCTCGAGGAAATCATGACAAAAAGATCCACATCAAATCACCTTTTGCTCAACAGAAATTCTGGAAAAATCGTGAAGAAAATCTGAGAAAAATCATATGCCAGAATAAAGGACATGAAAAACCAGGGAAGCCCAAAAAAGCAGAGCACCCAACTCCTCTAAAGGGCCGCGGAACCGCGGCCAATAGGGGGTCTAGGCCGCGGTTCCGCGGCCGTATAGTGGCGGCAGTCAACCAAATTTTAGGGGCTGTTTTGTCTTTTCATCCTTGTTCTGAATATTGCCCTACATTTTCATTTCCCAGCCTATAAATAGTCCAGAACCTTGTGAAGCCAAGGGTGCTTAATCTTGTATTTTCTAGGTTTTAGAATACTTGATCTTCTTCCTCTTCTCATCTCTTCTCCATTGAAAAACTTGTAGTGAGCTTTTGTAAGTGAAGAATGATGAATAAAGAAGTTCATTTTATTATCATACTTGTCTTGCTCTTATGTTAAATGCTTGTAATTTTCATTTGTTAACTTAGTTGTTGTTATTTCTTGTTGTTTCTTTCTTTCTCTTTTTCTTTATCCTTAAAACAACCATGATGCTTACGCTTGATCCTTACCAAGGTGAGGTCGCAAATAGCTAGTTGTTATCTTCTAATCTCTTTCTTTCTATCTTCCTCTTTTGTTTTGTTTTCTTTTCATTATGATGTGTGAGTAGTTTCCATACTTGTTAGGGTAGGATAAGGGAAGTTTGAGAGAAGGAAATCTCTCTCACTCTTTCCTTGCCCAACATCTTAAATCGACTCCCGTTAATTGAACCACAATCCGCTCCCTACGGCACCCTATCCTATATGATAGCGGTGATTCCGTAGTGAGACCGGTTGTGGTTGAATTAACCGGAGGTTATGGCTAAGAGCCAAGAACGGACGGACAAGCACCAAAAGGAAGAACTTAAGCGTTGGAAATCCTAGCTTATACTCGCAAGTTCTGTAACACCCGAGCCCAATAATACTATTTCTATTACTAGTTGAGTGTTATACACTGCTCATTTCAATTATCCTGATTGTTTGGTGCTTATTGCTAAATTTTAACCGGTTAGGTCATTTTGGCACATAACAAATTTTAACACCTAAAATGAAATTAAAAATATCCTTGTTGGCCTACTCATCGCCACTAGTCGCGTGGTAGCGTCCGCGCGTCGAGATTTCATCCCGTTCGGCGAAACGGGCAAGTTTGGACGGCTACGCGCGCGTGCAAGTGTCCGACTTGGGGGCATGCATTTTAATCATTAAACACCTCTTTTCAAAATTTGGAACTCGCTTAAAATCCTATAATTTGAATTTGAACCATTTGGGCGCAACCCGGGCGCGATTTGGAAATGTTTCATTTAGCGCCGAAATGCCCATTTAATTAAATATATTATAAAACTAAAATATATACTTAAAATATTCATTCTGTTACTTTTTAACGTTAAATCTTTTTTTTAAAATCTTTTAAATTTTCTTTTCTAACTCCCGTACCTTCCTCAGCCAATCACGAGGGCTAAAACCCTCGTGGGCCCCCCAACTCTCTCTCTCCCTCTCCGTCTCTCTCTACATCTCTCTTTATCTCTCTAATCTTATTCTCTCTCTCTCTCTAACAATCTCTCTCTATCTCTCTCCTATAATATTCTCTCTCTCTCTCTTTTTAAATCCCTACTGTTCCTCTTCTCCCCCACGAGAAAACGTTCACGAGAACCCCCCGAACCCCAACCCTAGTCGCCGGGAAACTTGCCGTCGATCCTCGCCGTCGTTGCCAGAGCCACCTCCGACCACCTCCTTCTCCCCTTGATCACCAGAGCAGGCCAGCAACCCCTCTACTCACCGCACCACCCCTTCCAGCGAACCCAGGAATTTTCCAGCCTTCGCTGTTCGCCGTCGCTGCCTCGCCGGCGCCCCATCGCCGTCGAACTCGTCGTGGTTGCCCCCTGGTTCTTCCCTGTAAGCATATCTCTACCTTTCCATTCTTGTTAAACCCCCCGCTGGTCTTAGTGTACGTATGTCGTATTTTACTAATTCGTCGCCACTTTGACTTTTCGCCGGATTCCGGCCGTGCCGACGTCTGGACCCGACTCTCCAGCGAAGTACTCTGGTCCGTGTGGTCCCGCTGTTCGCTGTTTGGACTCGATCCGTGGCCCGTGCATCCGTATCATGTTTTCCGCCGACATTGCATTCGTGTTTTCCGGTTTGCGAAACCGTCGAGGCAAGTATCCGAATACTTGCTCTAACATGCTAATACAAGATCAAGTCTTGCTATACATTTAATTATCATATTAATTAATATAACCACACAGTTGATGGTAATATCGATATTTTAGTGTGGCTTAGAATTGACGGTTGCATTTCTCTTTAACATTAAATCAGTATAGTAGCTTCGTGAAATTAAGTGGTGTGATATTAATCCATGCTTTAACTAATTAAACCAATTAGAACGTCCTTGCTTAATTTGCTAGATCATCCATGTGACTATTATCTATGCTTTAGTTTTAATAGCTTCATTGCTGTATGTTATTGATATTGTTTTACCCTGTGATTATTACACCCCAAGGGTGCTTGAACCTGTTAATAAAGATAATACAAAGCACCATCGTGATTAAGTGACTATTATTGCCGTTTATTTTAAATTCTTACTGCTGTTCATTGTTCGATTGTATACCTGTTGTGAGCACATACTCGATTGCACTACATATTGACCTGACCTTGCTACACATGTTATATATATACATACCGACTCAACCTGTTGTACCACGACCTGACTAATTACCTGATCTCATGCCTAATGCCAACAAACCTGACTTGGGGTCCTCATGGACCATTCCTGTTGTCTATCCAGACAAACCTGACCTGTTACCTGATCCCGTGTTGGCATTAGTCCTTGATTACTGAATACCTGACCTGACATACATAACTTGGGGGTATGGGGAAATCAAAGGTGAAACCGACTTGTAACTCAACAGTTCGATACCTGTTCTGATCAGTCTTACGGGCTTGGCCAGCCCCGGAGTGATGATGCTGACATCACTCGCCCATCCTGCTACCTATTACTGCCTAGCGGCACGTCTCGGATTCAGCCCCGAGAATCTTGACCGTGGTCCCGGGCACGCACGGGATACTATTGAGTTACATCGACGAGTCACCAATTGATTTCAAAGACTTTAGAGTAGAAACCTGATAGGACAGTTTAGTTACCACTGCACATTACCCTGCACTGTTATTTCATAGTACTGCTTTATTCATGTTCATACCTGCATTGCTTATTACCATGTTTATATATTATTTGGTTGGCATGACGCGCTGACGTCTGGATTTTGCATGGCCCAGATTCCTTACCACTGTCGACGACCGAGCAGGAGTACTTCAGCCAGCAGGCTGATTTGTGAGTTCTGTAGTGGTTAGTTCATTTATTGCATTTTATTTCCAGGTGCGATCCCGCATTATGGGACGTACCTTTCTATTATTGTATTGGATCATTTGCTTCCGCACTTATTGTTTATTGACTCTTGTTATCATGGATTTGGACATGTGTTAGATTAGTTTATTTATATTGTTCTTGATATCTCTACAACCGTAATGTGACTGTGGATGGATACTTCCTACCCACAGGTAGCATGGTTGGCTATGTCACGTGCCCAATCTTGCGTACTCTGGGAAGCGGGGCGTGACATGGTTCTTTTGGTATCAGAGCCATAGGTTAGTTGGGTTGATTCTTTTGTAGTTGGGTATTGTACCCGATACACGAATCAGAATACCCGTGATTAGGAAACATGTCCTACCACCTTGACCGTTTTACCATTCTTGAATCACATTCTTCCTGATCATATCTTGTACGGCGTGCAAACTTACTTTGCATGGTCAACTCGAAAACCTAATTTCTTGTTATCCCTAGGAGTTGGGCGACTTGGGTGGAGTTAAGTAATTGCGGCTATGATACCACGGCATAGCTACAATGCGGTACTCTATTTAAGTATCTTGGAGTTCTAGCCTTGATCCACATTCAGAATCTATCATCATGCTAATGTTGGGTGTTTTGAGTTCAGGATTATGACAGGTAAGAAGTAGAAGACGTACCAGAGGCGTGTGAACGAAGCCGCCATGCTTGGAGTGATAAGAGGAATGCTGGAAATCAAAGAAACAGACCGAGCTGATCCAGCAGCAAGCGGACTTGTTTCAGGAAGGTTTGCAGATCGTTCAGCAGTCTGTGAACGATGTTGGAACTAGACCAGTTGACCGAGTAGGGACCGTAGCAGATTTCAGACTTTTGGGTCCGTCTACATTTACTGGCTTAAAGGAGTTGTTACCAGCCGATCAGTGGCTAGTGACACGGAGAATTTGCTGATTGCGGCGCAGATCCCAAAAGACAAGAGAGTTGTTGTAGTGCGCTTTCAGCTGGTGGATTTCGCCCGAGAGTGGTGGCTTGTGGAGGAGACCCGCTTGCCCAAGCCAACCAGTTGGGCGGATTTCTCTAAGAGTTTCCTGAAGAAGTTCTTCCCGCGGACTGCACGGGAGGAAATGGAAGAGAAGTTCATCGGACTAAGGCAGAGTGGAGCAACCGTGGACGTGCATGCAGCAGAATGGACGAGACTCGGTAGTCTCACTGGACCTTTCGCGGCCAACGATGCAGACAGCAGTTGCGGTATGGAAGCGGTTCTGTCGGGCCAGTCGAGTTTAGGGCTAGACCGACAAACAGTGTTCTTGCAGCTATGGAAGTTGATGGTTGTGAAGAACCGGTGGTAGTTCGCGATTTCATGGGCAGAGCAAAGATATTGAATCTACCACCGAGGAGAGACGTGGAGTTCGCGATTGACCTTATTCCTGGGGCAGCGCCAGTATCAAAATCTTATTATCCAATGGCACCGGTGGAATTGGAAGAAGTTAGGAAACAAGTTGGTGAATTACTTGAGAAGGGTTGGATTCGAAGCAGCAACTCGCCTTGGGGAGCTCCAGTTCTTTTAGTAAAGAAGAAGGATGGTACGAGAAGGATGTGCATTGATTATCGAGAATTGAACCGGGTGACTATTAAGAACAAGTACCCGATCCCTCGCATTGGAGAACTTTTTGAGCAGCTTAGTGGCGCGAGGATATTCTCGAAACTGGATTTGCGATCAGGATACCATCAGGTCCGAGTGAAAGCAGAAGATATTTGCAAGACGGCGTTTCGAACTCGATATGGACATTTCGAGTATCTAGTGATGCCCTTCGGAGTAACGAATGCGCCGGCAATATTCATGGATTTGATGAACAGGGTCTTTTCACCATTCTTGGACCAGTTTATTGTGGTATTCATTGACGATATTCTGGTATACTCGAAGAGTCCGGAGGAACATGCTGAGCATTTAAAGATCGCACTGCAGACGCTGAGACAGGAGAAATTATTCGCAAAGATGAGTAAGTGCGAATTCTGGCTGGAAGAAGTGAAGTTTCTGGGGCATGTCGTGTCGGGCGATGGAATTGCCGTTGATCCCGAAAAGATTGCAGCAGTTCAAGATTGGCCTATTCCAAAGAATGTTACGGAGATAAGGAGTTTTCTTGGACTCGCCGGATACTACAGGAGATTTGTGGAGAACTTCGCTCGTTTGGCAGAGCCGTTAACCAAGCTTACGCGCAAGGAGGTACCGTTTGTTTGGACGGATGGATGTGCATTGGCCTTCGAGACGTTAAAGCAGAAGTTGATAACCGCCCCTATCCTGACCGTACCAGATAATTCAGGAGGACTGGTGATTCACAGCGACGCATCTGGAAGAAGGATTGGGATGTGTTTTGATGCAGAATGGGAAGGTCGTAGCTTACGCATCGAGACAACTGAAGACTCATGAGAAGAATTATCCGACTCATGACTTGGAGCTTGCGGCCGTGATCTTCGCCTTGAAGATTTGGAGACACTACCTTTTGGGCAAGAAAGTCGAAGTCTTTACAGATCACAAGAGTTTGAAGTATGTGTTCACTCAGAAGGAGTTGAACATGAGGCAACGCGGATAGTTGGAGCTGATGGCCGACTACGACCTTGATTCTTAAGTACCATCCGGGATAGGTTAACGTCGTGCCGGATGCGCTTAGTCGGTTACCAGCAATTCAGGAATTGACCGCACAAAGGGAGATCATCGCGGATTTTCGGAGATTTGACTTGGAGGTTGTGCTACCACATGCTATGGGACAGTTGATGCAATTGCAAGTACAATCGTCCTTAGTTGAGAAGATTAAAGCGGCACAATCGCAGGATCCTAGACTGTAAAGGTTTCGAGAGCAGGTTGAAGCCGGACTACGAACAGATTTACTGGTCCACGAAGATGGTTCGTTGAGGTATGGTAGCCGTGTGTGTGTGCCAAAAGGGGATGTACGGGAAGAACTCTTGAAGGAGGCACACAGTTCAGCTTACTCTGTACATCCAGGAGGGACAAAGATGTACCGAGATATTCGACAGCACTTCTGGTGGGAAGATATGAAGCGGGAGATCGCTCGCTTCGTGACTAAGTGCTTGGTGTGTCAGCAAGTCAAGGCGGAACACCAAAGGGTTGCTGGTTTGTTGCAACCACTTCCGATTCCTCAGTGGAAGTGGGAACATATAACCATGGATTTCGTGACGGCTTTACCGCGGAGTCCAAAGGGCAACAGTGCAGTATGGGTGATTGTCGATCGGTTGACCAAGGCAGCTCACTTTATTCCTTTTCGGGTTGGTCAATCAACAGAGACTTTGGCAGAGCGGTACATGCAGGAGATTGTAAGATTGCATGGAGTACCGGTGAGCATCGTGTCCGATCGGGACACTCGGTTCTTATCACACTTCTGGAGGAGTTTACAGGAAAGTTTGGGGACTCGATTGAAGTTTAGCACAGCTTATCATCCTCAGACTGATGGACAATCGGAGAGAACGATCCAGACCCTTGAAGATATGTTGAGGGCTTGCATGTTGGACTTCAAAGGTTCTTGGGAGGATCATCTACACCTGGTGGAGTTTTCGTACAACAATAGCTTCTAAGCGACTATTCAGATGGCTCCGCTTGAAGCGTTGTATGGTCGTAAGTGCCGTTCGCCTGTTTGTTGGGATGACGTTGGTGAACGAAGGTTACTAGGACCAGATTTGGTGGTACAGACAGTCGAGAAGGTGAATACAATCAGGAAGCTTATGAAGGCAGCTCAAGACAGACAGAAAAGTTGGGCTGACACGTCAAGAAGACCTCTAGAGTTCGCCGTGGGTGATTTGGTATTCCTGAAGATATCACCGACTAGAGGGGTGATTCGCTTTGGGAGTCGGGGAAAGCTTAGTCCCCGATTCATTGGACCCTTCGAGATATTGGAGCGTGTTGGAGAGGTAGCGTACCGTTTGGCGTTACCACAGTCATTGGCAGGAGTGCACGATGTGTTTCATGTATCTCAACTACGGAGGTATGTCCGAGATGAGACTCACGTCTTGGATCATTCGGAGTTGACTGTACGGGAGGACCTAACTTTTGAGGAGCGACCGGTTGAAATCAAGGATCGAAGAGAAAAAGTTCTTAAGAACAAGATTATCCCTCTTGTGCTAGTTTCTTGGGGTAATCGATCGCACGGAGAATCCACTTGGGAGCGAGAAGACGAGATCCGGCAGAAATTTCCTCACCTTTTCCTGTAATTAGCTATCTTGTATTCTTGGAATTTCGATGACGAAATTCTTTTTGTAGTTGGGTATGATGTAACACCCGAGCCCAATAATACTATTTCTATTACTAGTTGAGTGTTATACACTGCTCATTTCAATTATCCTGATTGTTTGGTGCTTATTGCTAAATTTTAACCAGTTAGGTCATTTTGGCACATAACAAATTTTAACACCTAAAATGAAATTAAAAATATCCTTGTTTGCCTACTCGTCGCCACTAGTCGCGTGGTAGCGTCCGCGCGTCGAGATTTCATCCCGTTCGGCGAAACGGGCAAGTTTGGACGGCTACGCGCGCATGCAAGTGTCCGACTTGGGGGCATGCATTTTAATCATTAAACACCTCTTTTCAAAATTTGGAACTCGCTTAAAATCCTATAATTTGAATTTGATCCATTTGGGCGCAACCCGGGCGCGATTTGGAAATGTTTCATTTAGCGCCGAAATGCCCATTTAATTAAATATATTATAAAACTAAAATATATACTTAAAATATTCATTCTGTTACTTTTTAACGTTAAATCTTTTTTTTAAAATCTTTTAAATTTTCTTTTCTAACTCCCGTACCTTCCTCAGCCAATCACGAGGGCTAAAACCCTCGTGGGCCCCCCAACTCTCTCTCTCCCTCTCCGTCTCTCTCTACATCTCTCTTTATCTCTCTAATCTTATTCTCTCTCTCTCTCTAACAATCTCTCTCTATCTCTCTCCTATAATATTCTCTCTCTCTCTCTTTTTAAATCCCTACTGTTCCTCTTCTCCCCCACGAGAAAACGTTCACGAGAACCCCCCGAACCCCAACCCTAGTCGTCGGGAAACTTGCCGTCGATCCTCGCCGTCGTTGCCAGAGCCACCTCCGACCACCTCCTTCTCCCCTTGATCACCAGAGCAGGCCAGCAACCCCTCTACTCACCGCACCACCCCTTCCAGCGAACCCAGGAATTTTCTAGCCTTCGCTGTTCGCCGTCGCTGCCTCGCCGGCGCCCCATCGCCGTCGAACTCGTCGTGGTTGCCCCCTGGTTCTTCCCTGTAAGCATATCTCTACCTTTCCATTCTTGTTAAACCCCCCGCTGGTCTTAGTGTACGTATGTCATATTTTACTAATTCGTCGCCACTTTGACTTTTCGCCGGATTCCGGCCGTGCCGACGTCTGGACCCGACTCTCCAGCGAAGTACTCTGGTCCGTGTGGTCCCGCTGTTCGCTGTTTGGACTCGATCCGTGGCCCGTGCATCCGTCTCATGTTTTCCGCCGACATTGCATTCGTGTTTTCCGGTTTGCGAAACCGTCGAGGCAAGTATCCGAATACTTGCTCTAACATGCTAATACAAGATCAAGTATTGCTATACATTTAATTATCATATTAATTAATATAACCACACAGTTGATGGTAATATCGATATTTTAGTGTGGCTTAGAATTGACGGTTGCATTTCTCTTTAACATTAAATCAGTATAGTAGCTTCGTGAAATTAAGTGGTGTGATATTAATCCATGCTTTAACTAATTAAACCAATTAGAACGTCCTTGCTTAATTTGCTAGATCATCCATGTGACTATTATCTATGCTTTAGTTTTAATAGCTTCATTGCTGTATGTTATTGATATTGTTTTACCCTGTGATTATTACACCCCAAGGGTGCTTGAACCTGTTAATAAAGATAATACAAAGCACCATCGTGATTAAGTGACTATTATTGCCGTTTATTTTAAATTCTTACTGCTGTTCATTGTTCGATTGTATACCTGTTGTGAGCATATACTCGATTGCACTACATATTGACCTGACCTTGCTACACATGTTATATATATACATACCGACTCAACCTGTTGTACCACGACCTGACTGATTACCTGATCTCATGCCTAATGCCAACAAACCTGACTTGGGGTCCTCATGGACCATTCCTGTTGTCTATCCAGACAAACCTGACCTGTTACCTGATCCCGTGTTGGCATTAGTCCTTGATTACTGAATACCTGACCTGACATACATAACTTGGGGGTATGGGGAAATCAAAGGTGAAACCGACTTGTAACTTAACAGTTCGATACCTGTTCTGATCAGTCTTACGGGCTTGGCCAGCCCCGGAGTGATGATGCTGACATCACTCGCCCATCCTGCTACCTATTACTGCCTAGCGGCACGTCTCGGATTCAGCCCCGAGAATCTTGACCGTGGTCCCGGGCACGCACGGGATACTATTGAGTTACATCGACGAGTCACCAATTGATTTCAAAGACTTTAGAGTAGAAACCTGATAGGACAGTTTAGTTACCACTGCACATTACCCTGCACTGTTATTTCATAGTACTGCTTTATTCATGTTCATACCTGCATTGCTTATTACCATGTTTATATATTATTTGGTTGGCATGACGCGCTGACGTCTGGGTTTTGCATGGCCCAGATTCCTTACCACTGTCGACGACCGAGCAGGAGTACTTCAGCCAGCAGGCTGATTTGTGAGTTCTGTAGTGGTTAGTTCATTTATTGCATTTTATTTCCAGGTGCGATCCCTCATTATGGGACGTACCTTTCTATTATTGTATTGGATCATTTGCTTCCGCACTTATTGTTTATTGACTCTTGTTATCATGGATTTGGACATGTGTTAGATTAGTTTATTTATATTGTTCTTGATATCTCTACAACCATAATGTGACTGTGGATGGATACTTCCTACCCACAGGTAGCATGGTTGGCTATGTCACGTGCCCAATCTTGCGTACTCTGCGAAGCGGGGCATGACAAGTTCCTTCCTAGTCGTGCTAATCCCCGTTGTTGCCGATTACCGTAACACCGATATTAAGAGTGGCAATGAAAGAAGTGAGCGACTCCTAACTCAAACTAACCTAATCCTAACCCTAACAAGCTCTCTTTACATATCATTTTAACACTTAGATAATCACAAACAAATCTGGACTTTCGGACTTAACTCATTAAAGCACATAGAAAAAGATTCCCATCTCCCTGCGGACGACTCGTACTCAACCGGCTAGCTACGAGCGAAACCGTTTTGATTGCGGTAATTAACTAAACTTGAACACGCAGAATCGCTTCCAATCATCAACCCATCAGCTGATACACCACATCAGCTCCTATTTCCTCACATCAACAGCTACATCAGCTGCTGAAACCATGCATCAGCCCAACACATTTCATCCACCATCAGCAGCAACAGTAACATCAGCCAAGACAGCAGCACAACTTCAGCCCAATTTTCATCACATCAGCTGCAACACCATCAGCCCATATCAACACATCAGCAGCTGCATCCCTCACAAATCACACCATACCATCATAAACACACCAACACAACACCAATAAAACAGTATCAGCACATTTTCAGCCATATTTTTATCAGCTACAGCAGCAGCAACTTTATTCCAACCAACACCCCACAACACCATCATCAAACCACAACTACAACACTTCATCTCACCACAAAAACAACCCCAGCCCCTGCAGTAGCTGCTGCAAACAGCAACTAAGAAAAAGAGAGAGTAACAAGTACCAGCAGCAGCAGGAAACAACATCAGCTCCAGGAACAAAGGAAAACAGCTTCAGCAACAGGAGTAACCCAGCAGCAGCAACCCACTTCCCCACCTCCTCCTCCTTCCCTTCTCCTTCATTCTAGGACCCTTGAGGTATAATCTTGCAACCCAAACTCCTATCTTGCAAGTTATGGGTAGTAGACTGAATGTAGTGTTATATTTGTGATCTAGTGCTAGTTTTAGTGAATTTGAGTGAGGTTTGGGCAAGAGATGGTTTTGATTGTTAGGGTAACCTTATTAGGTGTGTTTCAGACCAGTTAACCCCAGAATACCCCAGATTTCCAGTAGGTTACCTGAAAGTTTCGACTTGGCGTATTTTGGCGATTTTGTCGACTTATTGACCTTTCTAAGATCTGCTTTCACCCCGGGAACCCTAAAATGAAATTGACTTGGCAGTAAGCTGTGCAGGCACCCTGGAACCATCCCACAAAACCCTAGCCCCCACCTCAATTTCTTGGCCGCAGATATATTCCCGCGGCCAGAGCAATAGGGAACCCCCTCGTTTTGCTTGCACGGCTCTTTTACATGTAAACTTGACCCTAGGTATGTCTAGTTTTGTCTGGTTCCAACCAGGGTAGAATATGGGTTGATTTTCTTGAGTTGGCGCATGATTTACGACTTGTTTTCGTTTGGATTTTGGTATTCGATGATTCGTTTCTGTCGGGTGGCGTTTGAACGCCTACGGCAGAGGGATATTGGCTGTGATTGCACGCGAGGTCATAGGTTTTTACCTATGGGCATAGCGTGCACCATTTTGGTTTCCGACATGGTTTTCATGTGTTTTAGCGTGTGATATCCTTGTAGGTACCCCACGTGGCGTCGAGGCGTTGGAGATGCAAATGGCGACATCGGCACCGGCACACATAAGCAAGGTGAGTAGATTTATATCTACGGGAAGAAGTCGGGTGGATGGCGTATAGCACCCCCGCAGTCCGTGGTGATGTATACGGATGCGTATACACACCTACAATTATTATATGTTGTTTAGGATGGATAATTGGTGGACTTGGATGATTTAGTGTCGCGAAAATCTAGAATATTGGGTGCACTACCCATACACACTCCCACACATACATACTTGCATACATCCTTACTTCATATGTGCATAGACGGGATTCTATATAGATATGTGTTCACATGGGTATGGGACTATGTGTTCACATACGGACTTGAGGATGATACATGGGTTTGAGATGAGTCGATGAGTTTGATCTGAGCTTATGATATCGGTGATATGGTAAAGTTCATAGTTGAGATACGTCGTGATGTTTTAGCGGATTTTGGGATGATGATGCCATAGGAATAGTGACATATATATATATATATATATATATATATATATAAAATGATCGACATGTGATTATGATACGAGATTGGATATGATACGATATGACAGGATATTTATGATAGGCCGCCTTGGGTGTTGTGTACTCTTTGAGAGGATATGTGCTGATGATATCGATTCATACGAGACTGTTGATCAGTATTCAGATCATGATGATAGTGATGATGTTAGCTTTGTACTAGACGTAAGTCAGTATCCAGATCATGATATTTGATATAGAGAATACCAGATGAATGATATGACGAATATGATATTGACCCGTACCCAGATTTGGGGATGCCGTACGACGGATTTACGTACGAGCTATGTTTTGATGTTTGATCCGCACTCTTGATTTGGGAATAACTGATTATAGAGATATGGTATCGGATGTGATATAATCGAGGCGGGATCACCGACTATATATATATATATATGTATATATATATATATGTATATATATATATATGTATGTATATATATATATATATATGTATATATATATATATGTATATATATATATATGTATGTATGTATCGACTCAGAGGTTAGGCGGTTTCCCTTACCTACTATTAGCTTTAGCTCAGCCTTATAGCGGTGTAGCTATATGACTCTTGTGACATTAGATGCTGTTCAGCTTTCATGGTGTTTAGCATTCAGCACCCGCATATGATTATTGTTGCTCCGCATTGCATACTGTTATGATCCATATTCTATTATTGATATCATGTTGTTAGGACACCAGCACCATTACCGATGATGCGTATGTACCACGTACACTTATTTGCCGGCTCACACACATCTTCATCGGTAATTGCCATGTCACGAACACTTAGAAAATATTATTGCTTGATTTAGCTTGTTAGCTGGTAGTGACATGATATTAGTATGCTTGCCTTATATGTTAGCTTGACATTGTAGCTATTACTTGTCACTTCATGCATACTGTTATTCATTATATGCTGCATTCATGGATTCTCATGGTTATATTCATGATTTCACATGCTATTGATGATTTGGATTCGGATTTCCATGAGATTTTCTGGATTTGGAGGAAAACCGCAAAACATATATAAACTGCTTTCTCTTTTTAATAAAAAGGTGGTTTTCCCATGATGTATGAGTCGTCCACCATGAGTTTTGCTGATGGATTTCGAGACCCGATTCGAGGAGGCGGATGAACCGTTTCGGGTACATGGTGGGCCCGGTGCGGTACCCCGGGGCAAGAAGATCGCAGGAGATGGCGTTGAGCCTGTGCAGGGGAGCACGACCGACCGGTGATTTTACCCGACGCGTCGGATATCCGGAGGATACCGTCGTGGTCTTGAGATGGATGGTAGGGGCCGGTCTGGACTGACGGCGCCCTAGATATTGTGATTGAGACGTTGAGATTTCGAGATATTGAGGTACAGAGATTGTGATACAGAGATATCGAGATATCGAGATTTATGTTTTGTGCCGATGCTAGGCACTGTTTTATGCTGATTTCATTATGATACCTCATTTTAAAAATACAGAAATCTCACTAATTTATGATAGCAGTTTTCTTCAGTACATGCATTCTGTTTCATGCATTCATACATCATCCATATGATATATCGCTACCTGAGGCACTGTCACGGGCATATGGGTTTACACTTGGGTTAGATATTTACCCTAGTCATTGTTAGGCTGCTGGTTATATCTATTTGCGGATTATATATTATGATCGTATGACCTAGGATTGCGTCATACATGCGATTTTCTGTTCGTAGATCTTTTTCTACTCACGAGTTGGCAACTCACCCCCGTTGTGCCCCAGTTTCTTGCAGGTGTTGCCGTACGAGTTTCATTATGGCTTTGCGGGCACAGCTTCTTTCAGGTGACTTGCTAGTAGGTGGGTTATTTGTATCGTACCCATCATTATACATAGTATATTATATTCAGTTGTATTTAGAAGTTCCATCAACCAAACATGTACTCATTTGAGATAGAGTCTAGTGATGTTTATTCTTTCGACCTTAGAATCGCACGTTATATTTCTGTGGATTTCATGCTGTTGGAGTTTCTTTTCTGTTATGATCCTCGCCTTTAGGCGTTGTATATTATGTTGCAAACTGGTTGATTTACATATGGTTCTTCCTAGACTCTACTACTTTTCTTGGTTTGGATTTCTGGGTTTGGCTTACTTAGAGTACGTACACCTCGAGACGTTCGTAGTCTAAGTGCCGGTCATATTCCGTAATTTCGGGACGTGACAAAGTTGGTATCAGAGCGTTAGGTTTTACCTTCGGAGCATAGGATGACCCTTAGTTGATGGAATAGGTGATTAAAGTAGAGTGACGTACCGTGGGTATGTTCCGCGGCATATTTACGACACGCCACTCCACTTAAGGAGCCTTAGGATGTACATTTCCTTGTTCAGTATTATATCCCTTCCTGATCTAGCCTCATCGGTACCAATTATGGTTTTGCTGCCACGATTACGGGCAGGGAGAGCTATGGCTAGAGTTGCGGTCAGCATGAGCTCGTTACGAACGAGGACTGACCAGGGCGTGATTCCGGCGACTCGCGATTGCAGAGATGTGTCTTTTTATGATGTTTTCGCGCCACGATCATGGGATGGATCGCTGTATGAGATTACTCGGGCGTACATATTAGCGCCAGAGGATTGGGACACTGACAGAGGCCAGCCAGACTTGATGGCCGTCGAAGTATTGCTTATTCATGATGATCGAGGCACTGTTCAGCGTGCAGAAGAGTGAGCCAGTTATTGCTGCGAACGACGAGATATCGCCCCAGATGTGGAGCTATTGTAGTACAAGATTGTACTAAGAGATTATAGAAGGTCGCTAGTCACCGAGGATGAATGACTAGGACATGTGGATCATTCGCTACCCCGATGCGAGGTCATCAGATAGATTGATTCCAGCTGGAGACGACTTCATGCGAAGATGTTGAGAGTCGACAGAGACGATCGAATGACAGTAACCTATTATTCCAAGTTTAAAGTAGTCGGAAAGACATGCAGGCAATTCTATGGTCCCTCTAGAAGAATGAAATCCTAACTCGACATAATGACCGTGTGAAAGCCTTTGAACCTTAGGGTTTGCGGCAGTTCTGCGGCGCCATTAGTGAGGCTTGGGTTTGCCCTTCTACGGCTGGACCACCGATGCTGTGGTATGTACTCGATACTATTATATTGTACCCAAGATGTTGAGCTCTTGGGGGATTATGAGGTTTTGACGAATCGATCGAATGACTCGACTTAATTCGGATGCTAGGTGGCGAGATGCGCTTCTTGGGAGACTCCAGATACGAGGATAGCCGTTGGAGCTCAGTTCATGCAGCCACGACGAGACGAGTCCGAAGGAGTCGACATTAAAGAAAAAGTGGAGTAAGAGGTTCGCACATGATCTGGATATGATGGCGTTCCACTCCGCCGACATCAGAGATGCGATGCGCATGCCGAGGCATAGTACTTGGATATACCTTCCAGAAGGAGTCACGATGAGTATATAGCCGTTTCGGAACAAGAAGCAGATATAGTAAAGTACGATGGCTTCCGGACAGTTAGGTAGAGACGAGACTTGGGAGAGACCTTGAGCAGGATTCCTTCCAGGATACTGCTGCAATGATATTTGCACCCAGGATCAGATGTGTCACGTGTATTCAGAGAGCCGGAGGCTGACGCCAGTGACATGTTGCTTTACGAGTGGTCGCGATGATTGACCGAGAGATGACCAGAGGAGCGCCAGAACGGAATCGTTCCCGTTAGCACACCTGACAGGACCGATGAGCCGAGGGATCGTGAGATTGGTAATCCACAGAGAAGACTTGGACCCAGGAGTGGTCATTGATACGCACACCAGTAGGTCAGAGTTCAGGATCGTCGACGAGACATGCTATGAGTAATCACGACAGTTGGTCAGAGATTCTTGGAGGATGCGCTTGAGCGGGACTATTCCGCCATACTTGATTTTGGTATTTTGAGTGATTTATTCGCATGATTTGGTTTTGATGATTGAGTATTTACGATTTTTGCACAGTTGTTGCACTTAATATCATTTTCGTGCCTTGGTTTCACATGTTTATGATTTTATGGATTTTAGACAGTGGAGTTGATTTCGTGCATATGTACGCACACGATTTAGTATTTGCACTCGGTATAGTTCGCATATGCTTGCAGTGCAGTGATTCGTATTTTGTGCACTTGGATGCACTGGACTTCGATTTCGATGATGATGCTCGATATTTGTTTTGTGCACTCATGCACCTGATTAGATTTTGCGCGTGTTCGATGCTTGGTATTGGGTTTCATGATTTCGTGCATGATGGATGCACCGGATTTGGATTTTTAGCGCATGTTGGGCGCATATTATGAGATGCGATTTGGTGCACACTAGATGCACTAAATCGAATTTTTTTCGTGCATGTCAGATGCACCTGATTTTGCTGTCAGACACACACGTTGCCTATGACCGATGTTGTGTGCACAACCGTTGCACCTTGATGTTGTTTCTGTGCACATATATGGATTTTGATTTCCGTGCGCACCGGACGCACAGGGTTTTCATATGCACTTTTGGATTGATTTCTATAGAGCAATACGTTTTATGATATTTGTTATGTGTTTTCGTACTGAACAGGACTAGTCAGGGGACAGTGCCTGGATATATTTTGCATGCATTGATAGATTTCAAAGAGATTTCCAAAAGCGAGTTATAGTCTCATTATTTACATACGTGTCCGATATGACACGAAACGTTTAAAAACAGAGAACCCTTCTAAATTGTTTTCAAGACGGCGGAACGTGCATATTAAACAAAAAGATATATACGTATATGGCTATTTTTCTATAGAGACGTCCGCCACTGTGCAGTACTATGCGCATTGCACGTCGACTTTAAGGAATTTGGCATGCATTTCCTTCAGATATTTACATGTTTAGTTCCGATTTATAGCATATCGGTTTTGCTTGGATTTGGCATTCGTGCTTTCACCTTGACTCCGATAATTGCGGGATGCTTGACGGTGTTTTGATTTCGAGTTATCTGCTCGTTACTCATACGCATGTATTGCGCTACGAGGTGTTTTATATTGATGATTTCGGAGCCCCGTTGACTTGGTCATTTTATTGAAATGTTTTAGAAATTGGGGGTTTAAATTTAAATTCGGGGACCGAATTTCTTTAAGGGTGGAAGACTGTAACATTTCAAAAAAATAAAATTTTTAGGAATTTTCATAATTTAATATTAATTTTTAATGAATATTTTAATAGTTCGGTATAATTAAATACCGATAAATGGTGAAAATCCGGAGAAGAATTATGGAAA
This sequence comes from Agapanthus africanus, assembly GCA_030015575.1. Classification (NCBI taxonomy): domain Eukaryota; kingdom Viridiplantae; phylum Streptophyta; class Magnoliopsida; order Asparagales; family Amaryllidaceae; genus Agapanthus; species Agapanthus africanus. The sequence goes on from CM057339.1 coordinate 53,878,050, forward strand.
TTCTAAAATAAGTTAATTTGTGGAAATATGCCATTTTTAAGTTTTTATGGGTAAGTATATGCCATTTTAGTGTTAATCGCGATTAAAAATCGCTAATTGGATTTTTGGACTTTTGTGCAAAATGTGCACATATCATTTTCTACACTTGTCATACTTGTTTCATGTTTTGGACCCATGTTAAGTCTAGGGTTGGACCATACTTAGATGACCATGGTGGATTGAACCATTTGATTAGGTTAATTGGGGTTACTTAAGGATTTAGCTTGGTTAAGAATTGGTTAAGATTAGGGTGACTTGTGTAGGGAGAGAATGAGCCATGATGGCTTGTGTGTGCTAGCATTTATAGAGAGGGATAATGGTAGCTTAAGCAAGTGTCACACCCCTTCCTAACACCAGCAGCAGCTGCAGCAGCAGCCCAAACCTATCCTAAGCAACAGCCCCAATATCCACAGCCCAACACACAAAAACAGCCACCAAACTGCTTCAACAGCAGCTGAAAAGATAAATCAGCCAATCCTACATCAGCCCCCATATCAACCCATCAGCTGATACACCACATCAGCCCCTATTTCCTCACATCAACAGCTACATCAGTTGCTGAAACCATGCATCAGCCCAACACATTTCAGCCACCATCAGCAGCAACAGTAACATCAGCCAAGACAGCAGCACAACTTCAGCCCAATTTTCATCACATCAGCTGCAACACCATCAGCCCATATCAACACATCAGCAGCTACATCCCTCACAACTCACACCACACCATCATAAACACACCAACACAACACCAATAAAACAGTATCAGCATATTTTCAGCCATATTTTTATCAGCCACAGCAGCAACAACTTTATTCCAACCAACACCCCACAACACCATCATCAAACCACAACTACAACACTTCATCTCACCACAAAAACAACCCCAGCCCCTGCAGTAGCTGCTGCAAACAGCAACTAAGAAAAAGAGAGAGTAACAAGCAGCAGCAGCAGCAGGAAACAACATCAGCTCCAGGAACAAAGGAAAACAGCTTCAGCAACAGGAGTAACCCAGCAGCAGCAACCCACTTCCCCACCTCCTCCTCCTTCCCTTCTCCTTCATTCTAGGACCCTTGAGGTATAATCTTGCAACCCAAACTCCTATCTTGCAAGTTATGGGTAGTAGACTGAATGTAGTGTTATATTTGTGATCTAATGCTAGTTTTAGTGAATTTGAGTGAGGTTTGGGCAAGAGATGGTTTTGATTGTTAGAGTAACCTTATTAGATGTGTTTGAGACCAGTTAACCCCAGAATACCCCAGATTTCCAGTAGATTACCTGAAAGTTTCGACTTGGCGTATTTTAGCGATTTTGTCAACTTATTGACCTTTCTAAGATCTGCTTTCACCCCGGGAGCCCTAAAATGAAATTGACTTGGCAGTAAGCTGTGCAGGCTGTTAGGTCCACGTTACCTCTCCCGGTACTTTCGGGGTTGCGGAAACGGTAAAACAAAAATTTTTCTAAGGTTTGTAACATGGACCGTAAAAGCCGGATCTTTGCTAAACTATAAACTAGCAACCTAACAAGAGATGTATCTACTCGGTTAGGGGTTATACCTCAACTTGAACTCCTTCACTTCTAGTTGTTGTTCTTCTATGATGTTCTTCTCTTCTTGTTGTTCTTTTCATGGCTTGCTCAAAGGTTGATCCGGACTTCGGTCACCTCCGCGGCCTCCTTGAGTCGAAGACGATCCACCCGAGAGATGTACGCCGAGCTCCACCTCAAACCGAGGTAACTAGGGCAAGGAGATTGCTAATCTAGAAGCCCTAGGTTGTGTAGAGAGGATGTATGGATGTGTTTGTCAAGTGAAAACCTTTTTCTCTCAACACATGAGATCAAAGGAGAAAACAAGAGGAGGAAGAAGAAGGAGGTTTTTAGCAACCATGGAGCTTCTCATATCAAGAGAGAGAAAGAGAATAATGTTATGATAAGCTTAACCAAGAGAAAAGCTAACCATGGTTGCAATAATGCAAAAAACACATCATTACTAATTCCATCAAGATAAAGTTGATGGCTACAATTGAAATGACCATTATCATAATCCAAAAGAAAATGGAAAAGAAAAGAAGAGTGTGGAATCCTCTTGAAAGTCAATGGTCAACTCGGTCAACCGGTCAACAAAGTCAAGAGGGGTCAACGGGGTCAAATGGTCAATGCAATTAGCCATCATAAGATTATCACTAATAGGATTAGTAAATGATGTCCGCTGCTCATAATGGTTTTGACCAAACGAACTGTCAAAACCCTAACGAGCCTGCCACATAATGGTTTTGGCCGAACCAACTGCCAAAACCCTAATGAGGCACCTCCTCCTTCATCGCTCCAGAAAACTGTGCATACACACCTGCATCCGTATTCCGTAGAATGCGGATGCACAGAAGACAAAACAAATCCATCCGTGCAATACTAGGATCCGGCTTAAACCAAAGCCTACTAGTACTGCCTGCCCGAACACCATACGCACACAAGTGTACGTAAGTGATCGCAGCCCTGCCGTAAAACCATACGGCCTCTACACGTTTCGCTCAGTGCAGGGAAACTCTCTGTGTGGGACTCTAAAGACTCGACACTACGCTGGCAGTGGGTTTAACCACAGACCGCAAGCGGCACTAGCTGTACGTAACGGTCCCCAGGTAGATGTCGATAAGAAGGCCGATGAGGTACACCCATCCGAACTCCTACTGAGCCTGTATGTGACAATCTCCGTACAGTCCGGTCTGTTCGTCTGATACATCGCATGGCGGGCCTAGGGGGGCGGTAAACGTCAGTCCCCTAATAGCGGTACAAGTCGTGTCGGAGTGAAGCCCAATACACCCTGAGATAACACTGGAAACCTACCAGTATATCTCGCTTGCCCTGGCCAGGGACTACTCGTGTAATGGCTCTCCTAGATACAGCGCGATGTCAACCCCCAATACCGGGAGAGACGAATCCTGTCTAACCGTCACTGCCTCCAAGTGCTTCGGGACTGCTCCCAACTACTACCTGTTTGCACGACTCAGTAGAGCCGTGGTAGGGTAGCAATCAAAGAACAGTGGGAACACACTCGAGGCGAAGTGACAGTGTCAAGTCAGCGGACTAAGCTGTACTCATGTCACCTGGGAACTGATAACTGACGATAGGTATAATACCAACCATCAGTTCCCGACGAGTCCTGTCCAGTGTACTCGTAACCTAACGAGCACCCGCATACTATCTCAAGTACGACGTACTGACGGCTGTGGGACAGACCGTCTCCCGAGCTGGGATGAGAAGCGCATACGCTAGTCTACTCCGGAGTATCGATGCCCTATCTCGATACTCCCACGACTAGGGATGTGTATAAGGATGTGCTTATAGATTACCCAGCCCCCACGAGTGTGATCGCCATCACAACGCCGGTAATCAAGCAAAGATCCTAAGGGCTCTACTAATGCGTATAGGTGATATAATAAATAAACACACATGTACACATTAAAGCAGAGACAAACCAAGTAGCATACTACTATATTGAGCAAGATTGTCTGTACAACTGTGAATATCCCAAGCTTCCATCAAGTAATATACATACTAGTATGATACAGTAATGGCCTCTAGGGCATATACACCAACAATCTCCCACTTGCACTAAGGCCATGTACTGGCGTATCGAAGACCTATCATCTCGATCAGCCGCTCGAACTGAGTCTGGGGTAAAGCCTTCGTGAATGGGTCCGCAGTGTTGTCCTTTGTGTCCACTCTCCGCACCTCGATCTCCTGTCGATCAATGATCTCTCTGATCAGGTGATACCGCCTTAAGATGTGCCTGGATTTCTGATGGGACCTTGGTTCCTTCGCTAAAGCTATAGCCCCATTGTTATCGCAATACAAAGGTATTGGGTCAACAATGGACGGAACCACCTGAAGTTCACTAATGAACTTCTTAATCCAGACCGCCTCTTTTGCGGCATCGCTTGCAGCAATGTATTCAGCCTCCATCGTCGAGTCTGCGACGGTATCCTGCTTGGAACTCCTCCAACATACCGCCCCTCCGTTGAGGGTAAACACAAAACCCGAGACGGACTTGCTGTCATCTTTGTCACTCTGGAAGCTTGAATCGGTAAAGGACTCGACCCTGAGGTCTCCATTACCGTAAACCAGGAACATCTCCTTAGTCCTTCTCAGGTACTTGAGAATGTTCTTCACTGCTGTCCAGTGGTCCTCCCCTGGGTCCGACTGATACCGGCTTACCGTGCTCAACGCGTAAGCCACATCTGGTCTTGTACATAGCATCGCATACATTATAGATCCTACCGCCGAAGCGTAGGGTATAGTGCTCATGCGAACCCTCTCCTCGTCAGTCTTAGGAGACATCTTCTTGGAGAGGGTAATTCCGTGCAATGCGGGTATGTTACCGCGCTTGGAATCCTCCATACTAAATCTCTTTAGTACGGTCTCTATGTACCTGGACTGCGAAAGTCCCAATAGTTTCTTGGATCTATCTCTATAGATCTTGATCCCCAGAATGTACGAGGCATCACCCAGGTCCTTCATGGAGAACCATTGTGACAAAAACAGCTTGACCGATTGTAGCATAGGAATGTCATTTCCCATCAGAAGAATGTCGTCCACGTACAAGACTAGGAATACGACAGTTCGTCCTACAATCTTCTTATAAACACAGGGTTCATCTTCGTTCTTGATGAAATCAAATTCCTTGATTGCCTCATCAAAACAGATGTTCCAGCTCCGCGATGCCTGCTTTAATCCATAAATGGATTTAAGCAACTTGCACACCTTTCCGCTGCTCCCACTGTTTACGAAACCTTCTGGTTGATCCATGTAAACGCACTCTTCCAAACAACCGTTTAGGAAAGCCGTTTTAACATCCATCTGCCAGATCTCATAGTCATGGAAGGCAGCAATGGCAAGTAGGATCCGAATGGATTTGAGCATAGCCACCGGAGAAAAAGTTTCGTCATAGTCCAAACCAGGTCTTTGACGAAAACCTTTTGCAACGAGTCTAGCTTTATAGGTTTCCACCTGCCCATCTACACCAAGTTTCCTTTTGTAGATCCATTTGCATCCAACGGGTTTTACCCCAGCTGGAGCAATATCCAAGGTCCACACTTTATTGGCGTACATGGACTCCATTTCGGATTGCATTGCTTCCTGCCACTTATCAGAGTCCCTACTGATAATGGCCTGCCTGAAACTGGTAGGGTCATCTTCTTCCAAGATGCAATCCTCTCGATCCCCGTCTATGAGAAAACCGTAGTATCTCTCGGGCGGATGAGAAATCCTACCAGATCTGCGGAGTGGCTGAGGTTCGTCTGGGGTTATTGAATCTAGCGGTTCCTCCAAATTTTCAGTTACATTTTGTGGTCGCTGAATTTCTTCCAGTTCTACCGAACTCCCACTAGTTTCTTTTGCAAGAAACTCCCTTTCTAAGAAGGTAGCGTGGCGAGATAAAAACACCTTCTGTTCCTCAGTGTGGTAGAACAGATATCCTAGTGAGTCATTAGGATATCCCACAAATTTACAGAGAACTGACCGTGCCTCTAACTTGTCCGGTTTCTGTGTTTTCACATAGGCCGGACAACCCCATATCTTAATAAACTTAAGACATGGTTTCTTACTGCTCCATATCTCATACGGAGTTTTAGGCACTGATTTGGACGGAACTTGATTCAAAAGGTATGCCGCTGTCTGAAGCGCATGTCCCCAGAATGAAAGAGGCAACTCAGCACTACTCATCATGGACCGAACCATATCCAATAGGGTACGATTCCTCCGCTCCGAAACACCGTTGTGCTGTGGTGTATAAGGAGGAGTAAGCTGAGAGAGAATACCATTCTCTTTTAAGTAATCTAGGAATTCCGTGCTTAAGTACTCCCCTCCTCTATCAGACCGGAGGATCTTGATACTTTTGCCAATCTGGTTCTCTACTTCCTTTCTGAATTCCTTGAATTTCTCAAAAGCTTCAGATTTGTGTTTCATCAGATACACATATCCGAACCTAGAGAGATCGTCAGTGAATGTGATGAAGTACGAGAACCCACCCCTTGCATGTATAGACATCGGACCACACACATCACTGTGTATGAGTCCCAAGAGCTCTCTTGCTCTTTCTCCATGTCCGGTGAACGGAGATTTGGTCATCTTCCCTTTGAGACAAGACTGACAAGTTTCATAAGATGAAAACTCGAACGCATTCAAGAGTCCATCTTTATGTAACTTACTCAGTCTTTTCTCTCCGATATGACCAAGTCTACAATGCCACAAGTAGGATTCATTCGTATCTGAATTCTTCCTCTTGCGTGTGTTTTGTATGTTGAGAACTGTATTCTGATTTAGAACGTAGATACCATTAAACAGTGTACCCTCTGCAACTAGTACCTTATCAAGGTAAATGTTCATGATATTCTTTTCAAGAACAAACTTATATCTATCTTTATCGAGTAAAGAAACTGATATGATGTTGCAAACCATAGAGGGTACATAGTAGCAATCGTTCAAAATCATAGTCTTGCCATTTGGCAATACTAGGTGATATTCACCGACGGCTGCCGCATAAACTTATGCTCCGTTCGCTACTCTGAGCGACATATCACCCGGTGCAACTTTCCTACTTTTTCTCAGTCCCTGTAATAAATTACAGATATGAGATCCTGATCCGGTATCAAGTACCCAGGAGGTAGGGCTGACCGTAAAACAGTTCTCAATTACAAGAACACCTGAAGTAGATGCAAAACCATGCTTCTTCTTCAACTGGGTATCCTGGAAATCCATACTTGCCTCTTTCCCATTCTCATACTCGTGACTGTTGTCACAAGTTAGAGCTGAACCAACTTTCCCCAGTCCCGAATAAGAATTCGGATCGGTCAAGCGATACATTTTATTATCTTGATTAGGGCGTGAAAGGGTTGCTGCCTGGAGAGAGAGAAAAGAAACACTCAGCGTATGCTCTTGCAAGATTAGATTGGTTTATTAATTTATCTAACCAGGATGTCTCCCACTGTTTACTCAAATTCTTCTTAAAACCTTTTAAAAGAAGAACTAGTCGGGTTTTAATTCACGTCACAATACTTGCTTAACCTTTCAGCCAGGCTAGTGTCGGTACTTCGAGGGAGGTTTTCCAACGCTTTCGCGAAGTTCCTTAATTAAATAACCTCTTTTCCCTGGGGGCGTAACCCCGCTAACACCTTTCTAGACACCTACTAGGTTTATAGCATTGATCGTTAAGTGAAATAATCTCCCGAGAGTAATCCAACTCATCAGTGGGATCGGGATCCAACCATCATTGTGTGATGACCTAGATGGAATCCACTCTAGTCACCACACTCCAGAAGGTATGCTAAATCTGCAAGTTTCAGTACTTTTGAAACTCCCGATGTGGTTTTTGCCCCTAGGACCCAAGTGACCTTGACGAATAATCAACAAATCAAAAGGTCCTAGTCAAGTTCAACCCGTCGTTATCCAGGATTGCATTAGACCCGCCCGCATGATCCTTGATGAATAATCAACAAAATCATGCGACCGTCCTAACCAATCGCATCAATCAGTGCAACAGAGAACTATTACTTAGCTACCGTTCACTGTGTCTTGACGAATAATCAACAAACGCAGCACGAATACTAAGTATTAATTATCCGAAACGACGGAGGGCTACGGCTGGGTTTTTGGCGAAAAACCCGTTAACGTAATGAACTTGATATCGTTGAAGGAACCCGATTGCATCCTTTTTTGAAAAATACAGTGGCGAAAACTTTTGCTAAAGAGGTCACTCCCTGTGAAGGGATCTCGGCTCTTTCCTCGTCGAGTGAGGTGCTGGGCATTCGTAAGATGAATACCTCGATGCAAAGCAAGAATAATCGACTATAGTGAAGTTATTACCCTGACGCAAAGTTTTGTCCAAGGGGTCACTCCCGGTGAAGGGATCTCGGCCCTTGCCTCGTCGACTGAGGTGCTGGGCATTCATAACCGAATACCGCGATGCAAAACAAAAAGATGAACGTCCTTGTAATAACAGCTTTTTGAAAAACTTGTTCCAACAACGTCTTTTAGGTTTATTTTCTTGCATTAGTTCTTTTAATGCGTCCCATCATTTAAATCCTACCATTGCAGAAAACAACCAAAATATGACGTACGCTTATGCCATTCGCATTCGCCACGGGGCCCCGTCATCACCCGTTAGGTTACTTAACTAACGACAGAGCGGGGGCTGGGCTAGCGCGGCTGTAAAACATAAGCAACGCCTAAATAGTTATTATATATAGCAATATAGCAATGATAGCCAATCCAGATCACAGATGAACACTTTGGATATACTAGGAATCCGCAATTCGTTCGAGCCTGCAACGAAAAACGGATTACACGGTCGCGATGAATAGCCAACACCCCACCCAAGACCCCTACGGGTGCGGCAAACTACCCGCCAAGTACCCGAAGCGAAGCAACCTCCCTCAATGCCATGAGTAAGCCACTCGGCACTTCGAGCTACTCGGTAGTTTGTGCACCCCTCCATGGGTCTATCCTAGGAGCAAAAACAGTAAAAAGAATTATACAATGACGGCTACAACCCCGACCCGGTTGTGCGGCCAAACAAATAATATTACATCAATTTACAAATTTATTACATGAATGAAAGAAAAAGAAACTCTCATCTCACATCCACCCCGGCTATTCATCCGCGACAATCCAACGAGTTCATATACACAAACCATCAACAACAATCACAGATCACAGATATGTATAACCCCGACTAATCGTCATATAGCGATTAGCCGACGTTCAATACATAAGAACATCACAGATATAACCTTTATAGTCAAAGTATATTGAAGTTCGAAAAAATACGGAATTATAGGCCCCCAAAAACAAATTTCTATTCTGGAAAATCTGGGCACATATAATATGTCAGAAAAATCCTAAAACCATGTCAGAAACACACTGCACCAAAGACGAGACAGCAACTCTACCAGAGCGCGGCGCTTCCGCGGCAATAGCAAGCTATTGCCGCGGAAGCGCGGCCATCTAGGTGAGTTACTGTGTCGTTTTTGGTGAGTTTCTTCTAAAAAGCCTGAGATGATTTTTGGGATATAATAAATGTTGTTTTGACGAGAAAAAAAAATTTAACAGAAACTCAGGTTTTCATAACTTGGTTTTTTCGATTTTTCCGTTTCGAACTTCGATACACTTTACTACCAAGCTAGTTTATGTTTAGTTAGGCTCTGACACCACTGTTAGGTCCACGTTACCTCTCCCGGTACTTTCGGGGTTGCGGAAACGGTAAAACAAAAATTTTTCTAAGGTTTGTAACATGGACCGTAAAAGCCGGATCTTTGCTAAACTATAAACTAGCAACCTAACAAGAGATGTATCTACTCGGTTAGGGGTTATACCTCAACTTGAACTCCTTCACTTCTAGTTGTTGTTCTTCTATGATGTTCTTCTCTTCTTGTTGTTCTTTTCATGGCTTGCTCAAAGGTTGATCCGGACTTCGGTCACCTCCGCGGCCTCCTTGAGTCGAAGACGATCCACCCGAGAGATGTACGCCGAGCTCCACCTCAAACCGAGGTAACTAGGGCAAGGAGATTGCTAATCTAGAAGCCTTAGGTTGTGTAGAGAGGATGTATGGATGTGTTTGTCAAGTGAAAACCTTTTTCTCTCAACACATGAGATCAAAGGAGAAAACAAGAGGAGGAAGAAGGAGGTTTTTAGCAACCATGGAGCTTCTCATATCAAGAGAGAGAAAGAGAATAATGTTATGATAAGCTTAACCAAGAGAAAAGCTAACCATGGTTGCAATAATGCAAAAAACACATCATTACTAATTCCATCAAGATAAAGTTGATGGCTACAATTGAAATGACCATTATCATAATCCAAAAGAAAATGGAAAAGAAAAGAAGAGTGTGGAATCCTCTTGAAAGTCAATGGTCAACTCGGTCAACCGGTCAACAAAGTCAAGAGGGGTCAACGGGGTCAAATGGTCAATGCAATTAGCCATCATAAGATTATCACTAATAGGATTAGTAAATGATGTCCGCTGCTCATAATGGTTTTGACCAAACGAACTGTCAAAACCCTAACGAGCCTGCCACATAATGGTTTTGGCCGAACCAACTGCCAAAACCCTAATGAGGCACCTCCTCCTTCATCGCTCCAGAAAACTGTGCATACACACCTGCATCCGTATTCCGTAGAATGCGGATGCACAGAAGACAAAACAAATCCATCCGTGCAATACTAGGATCCGGCTTAAACCAAAGCCTACTAGTACTGCCTGCCCGAACACCATACGCACACAAGTGTACGTAAGTGATCGCAGCCCTGCCGTAAAACCATACGGCCTCTACACGTTTCGCTCAGTGCAGGGAAACTCTCTGTGTGGGACTCTAAAGACTCGACACTACGCTGGCAGTGGGTTTAACCACAGACCGCAAGCGGCACTAGCTGTACGTAACGGTCCCCAGGTAGATGTCGATAAGAAGGCCGATGAGGTACACCCATCCGAACTCCTACTGAGCCTGTATGTGACAATCTCCGTACAGTCCGGTCTGTTCGTCTGATACATCGCATGGCGGGCCTAGGGGGGCGGTAAACGTCAGTCCCCTAATAGCGGTACAAGTCGTGTCGGAGTGAAGCCCAATACACCCTGAGATAACACTGGAAACCTACCAGTATATCTCGCTTGCCCTGGCCAGGGACTACTCGTGTAATGGCTCTCCTAGACACAGCGCGATGTCAACCCCCAATACCGGGAGAGACGAATCCTGTCTAACCGTCACTGCCTCCAAGTGCTTCGGGACTGCTCCCAACTACTACCTGTTTGCACGACTCAGTAGAGCCGTGGTAGGGTAGCAATCAAAGAACAGTGGGAACACACTCGAGGCGAAGTGACAGTGTCAAGTCAGCGGACTAAGCTGTACTCATGTCACCTGGGAACTGATAACTGACGATAGGTATAATACCAACCATCAGTTCCCGACGAGTCCTGTCCAGTGTACTCGTAACCTAACGAGCACCCGCATACTATCTCAAGTACGACGTACTGACGGCTGTGGGACAGACCGTCTCCCGAGCTGGGATGAGAAGCGCATACGCTAGTCTACTCCGGAGTATCGATGCCCTATCTCGATACTCCCACGACTAGGGACGTGTATAAGGATGTGCTTGTAGATTACCCAGCCCCCACGAGTGTGATCGCCATCACAACGCCGGTAATCAAGCAAAGATCCTAAGGGCTCTACTAATGCGTATAGGTGATATAATAAATAAACACACATGTACACATTAAAGCAGAGACAAACCAAGTAGCATACTACTATATTGAGCAAGATTGTCTGTACAACTGTGAATATCCCAAGCTTCCATCAAGTAATATACATACTAGTATGATACAGTAATGGCCTCTAGGGCATATACACCAACACAGGCACCCTGGAACCATCCCACAAAACCCTAGCCCCCACCTCAATTTCTTGGCCGCAGATATATTCCCTCTGGCCCAATTTGCGGCCAGAGCAGTAGGGAACCCCCTCGTTTTGCGTGCACGGCTCTTTTACCTGTAAACTTGACCCTAGGTATGTCTAGTTTTGTCTGGTTCCAACCAGGGTAGAATCTGGGTTGATTTTCTTGAGTTGGCGCATGATTTACGACTTGTTTTCGTATGGATTTTGGTATTCGATGATTCGTTTCTGTCGGGTGGCGTTTGAACGCCTACGGCAGAAGGATATTGGCTGTGATTGCACGCGAGGCCACAGGTTTTTACCTATGGGCATAGCGTGCACCATTTTGGTTTCCGACATGGTTTTCATGTATTTTAGCGTGTGATATCCTTGTAGGTACCCCACGTGGCGTCGAGGCATTGGAGATGCAAATGGCGACATCGGCACCGGCACACATAAGCAAGATGAGTAGATTTATATCTACGGGGAGAAGTCGGGTGGATGGCGTATAGCACCCCCGCAGTCCGTAGTGATGTATACGGATGCGTATACACACCTACAATTATTATATGTTGTTTGGGAAATTATTGATATTTAGGATGGATAATTGGTGGACTTGGATGATTTAGTATCGCGAAAACCTAGAATAGTGGGTGCACTACCCATACACACTCCCACACATACATACTTGCATACATCCTTACTTCATATGTGCATAGACGGGATTCTATATAGATATGTGTTCATATGGGTATGGGACTATGTGTTCACATACGGACTTGAAGATGATACATGGGTTTGAGATGAGTCGATGAGTTTGATATGAGGTTATGATATCGGTGATATGGTAAAGTTCATAGTTGAGATATGTCGTGATGCTTTAGCGGATTTTAGGATGATGATGCCATAGGAATAGTGACATATATATATATATATATAAAATGATCGACATGTGATTATGATACGAGATTGGATATGATACGATATGACAGGATATTTATGATAGGCCGCCTTGGGCGTTGTGTACTCCTTGAGAGGATATGTGCTGATGATATCGATTCATACGAGACTGTTGATCAGTATTCAGATCATGATGATAGTGATGATGTTAGTTTTGTACTAGACGTAGGTCTGTACCCAGATCATGATATTTGATATAGAGAATACCAGATGAATGATATGACGAATATGATATTGACCCGTACCCAGATTTGGGGATGCCGTACGACGGATTTACGTACGAGCTATGTTTTGATGTTTGATCCGCACTCTTGATTTGGGAATAACTGATTATAGAGATATGGTATCGGATGTGATATAATCGAGGCGGGATCACCGACTATATGTGTGTGTGTGTGTGTATATATATATATATATATATATATATGTATCGACTCAGAGGTTAGGCGGTTTCTCTTACCTACTGTTAGTTTTAGCTCAGCCTTATAGCGGTGTAGCTATATGACTCTTGTGACATTAGACGCTGTTCAGCTTTCATGCTGTTTAGCATTCAGCTCCCGCATATGATTATTGTTGCTCCGCATTGCATACTGTTATGATCCATATTCCATTATTGATATCATGCTGTTAGGACACCAGCACCATTACCGATGATGCGTATGTACCACGTACACTTATTTGCCGGCTCACACACATCTTCATCGGTAATTGCCATGTCACGAACACTTAGAAAATATTATTGCTTGATTTAGCTTGTTAGCTGGTAGTGACATGATATTAGTATGCTTGCCTTATATGTTAGCTTGATATTGTAGCTATTACTTGTCACTTCATGCATACTGTTATTCATTATATGCTGCATTCATGGATTCTCATGCTTATATTCATGATTTCACATGCTATTGATGATTTGGATTCGGGTTTCCATGAGATTTTCTGGATTTGGAGAAAAACCGCAAAACATATATAAACTGCTTTCTCTTTTAATAAAAAGGCGGTTTTCCCATGATGTATGAGTCGTCCACCATGAGTTTTGCTGATGGATTTCGAGACCCAATTCGAGGAGACGGATGAACCGTTTCGGGTACATGGTGGGCCCGGTGCGGTACCCCGGGGCAAGAAGATCGCAGGAGATGGCGTTGAGCCTGTGCAGGGAAGCACGACCGACCGGTGATTTTACCCGACGCGTCGGATATCCGGAGGATACCGTCGTGGTCTTAAGATGGATGGTAGGGGCCGGTCTGGACTGACGGCGCCCTAGATATTGTGATTGAGACATTGAGATTTCGAGATATTGAGGTACAGAGATTGTGATACAGAGATATCGAGATATTGAGATTTATGTTTTGTGCCGATGCTAGGCACTGTTTTATGCTGATTTCATTATGATACCTCATTTTAAAAATACAGAAATCTCACTAATTTATGATAGCAGTTTTCTTCAGTACATGCATTCTGTTTCATGCATTCATACATCATCCATATGATATATCGCTACCTGAGGCACTGTCATGGGCATATGGGTTTACACTTGGGTTAGAAATTTACCCTAGTCATTGTTTGGCTGCTGGTTATATCTATTTGCGGATTATATATTATGATCGTATGACCTAGGATTGCGTCATACATGCGATTTTCTGTTCGTAGATCTTTTTCTACTCACGAGTTGGCAACTCACCCCCGTTGTGCCCCAGTTTCTTGCAAGTGTTGCCGTACGAGTTTCATTACGGCTTTGCGGGCACAGCTTCTTTCAGGTGACTTGCTAATAGGTGGGTTATTTGTATCGTACCCATCATTATACATTGTATATTATATTCAGTTGTATCTAGAAGTTCCATCAACCAAACATGTACTCATTTGAGATAGAGTCTAGTGATGTTTATTCTTTCGACCTTAGAGTCGCACGTTATATTTCTGTGGATTTCATGCTGTTGGAGTTTCTTTTCCGTTGTGATCCTCGCCTTTAGGCGTTGTATATTATGTTGCAAACTGGTTGATTTACATATGGTTCTTCCTAGACTCTACTACTTTTCTTGGTTTGGATTTCTGGGTTCGGCTTACTTAGAGTACGTACGCCTCGGGACGTTCGTAGTCTAAATGTCGGCCATATTCCGTAATTTCGGGACGTGACAGCTTCGATCCCTGGCGTTGCGGGGTTGGGAACTACCAGCCAGGGATAACCGAGCAAGGGCGAGCCCGGTTGCCTCTTGGTGAGGGCTTTGATCTTTAGCGTGGGAGGGGCCGTAAGGGGCCTGCTAAGGACGGGCCGAGCAGTGTTGCTGCCCGGTGCCTCTTGGCGAGGGCTTGGATCCTTAAGGACGGGCCGAGCAGGGTTACTGCCCGGTGCTTCTTGGCGAGGACTTTGATCTCTGGCGTTGTTGGTAGGGAGCTACCAACCAGGGATAACCGAACAGGGTTGCTGCCCGATTGCCTCTTGATGAGGGCTTTGATCCTTAGCACGGGAGGGGCCGTAAGGGGCCTGCTAAGGACGGGCCGAGCAGGGTTACTGCCCGGTGCATCTTGGCGAGGGCTTAGATCCCTGGCATCGTGGGGTAGGGAACTACCAGCCAGGGATAACCGAGCAAGGGCATGCCCGGTTGCCTCTTAGTGAGGGCTTCGATCCCTGACGTTGCGGGGTAGGGAACAACCAGTCAGGGATAACCGAGTAAGGACGAGCCCGGTTGCCTCTTGGTGAGGGATTCGATCCTTAGCATGGGAGGGGTCGTAAGAGGCCTGCTAATAGGGATGGTAATCAAACGAGCCGGCTCGTGTTTGACTTGTGTTCGGCTCGCTAAGAGCTCGTTCATGCTCGGCTCGTTTATTAATGAACCGAACATGAGCTAAAACCTTAGCTTGTTTATTTAACGAGCCAGACATGAGCCGGCTCTGGCCCGTTTAGTACCCAGCTCGAGTCCGGTAACAGCTCGAGTATATCTGTATATGCCCAAATACAATTGCATCCATAATCCATTATCGCAAAATTCATAATATAAGTCTAGTGAGTAGTGATCAATAAGTAACTTAATAGTTAGGAGCTACCCATTAGACCCAATACCCATTACCCATTAACATATAATATAATCTTATATAAAAAAGAAATTGGAAAAAACCCTAGAGTTCGGACTCCAGAGACTTCTCTTTTCCCCTTCGTCCCTTTTCGCTCTGCCTCATCCCTTCGTCCTCCTGATTGAGACTTCAAGAGTGAGAGATTTCGCTCTGAAAACTCAAAAAAGGTTCTCTTTCTCACTTCTTACTGACAGATCCAGGGTTTCCTTTCCTCCATTTCCCATTTTGTAGCAAGCTATCGGCGATCCTAGGGTTTTTAGGGTTTCAATCGTTCATCATTGTTGATGTGTGTTCTTGTAGTGGATTGAGAAAACATTTTGCAGGTTATTTGTAGGGTTTCGATCGTTCATCATAATTGCTTTTGTTTGTTTATGCCCTAACTGATCTTGAATCAAAATTATTGTGAAGGATAATCGATCATAATTTGAGTTGATCTCTCTCTGGTTTGGATTAACATGTTGTTTATTTGTAGATCAAGCTATGGTTTTTTCTCAGTTTTGTAGCCCCAAAAAAATTTGGAGTAAAGATGTTTGTTTGATTTGATATGTAGTGGGAATTTGGATGCTTAATACTGTTGGCTACACTATTAGTAGAATGTATATAATTTCGTAGATATTAGCTATTGATTTTTGTTTTAAATTTTCATACTGTAGACGTCGAAATTGATTGAAACTATACTCAGGTTGGTTTGTTTGTTATGCGGCAAAGTTCATTACGTCGTCCAACCATCTTTCAAAGATCTTCGCTTCCCCTTAGCCTCTAAGTTCCATCTTTGGAAGCCATCGAAGCCATTTAAGGTATTAACTCTTTAAAACCCTGAAATTCGTTGGGAATTTGATAAAATTCATGAAGTATTGTTTTTATTGATAAATTAGAGTAATATTTTATTGAGAACAATTGGTTGAGTTCTCTAGAATTGTTTGAGTTAATTTTAAATTTGAAAGTCTGTCAAATAATTGTTGTCTTTGAGATAATAACTCAAATTTGTTATAATATTAGAAACATGTTTAAATTTCACTCTAATATTTGTTTAATATTTTTTTCATTTTTAGATGTCCATGTCTCATACTCCTTCACAAGAACAAAGTAATACTATGAGTGAGCAAGAAAATGTTCAGATAGTTAGTCAGAATGATGAAAACGGTGAAAATGAAGAAACTGGTGAAACTGATGAAGTAGTTGGAAAAAGAAGTAGAAAGAAAACATCTTCGGTTTGGTCTGCATTCACACAAGAGAAAATTACTATCGAAGGGGTAGATGTTCCAAAGTATAAATGTATTGGCTGCAACAAATTATACTCAATTCCAAAGAATGGCACAACGTCTCACTTATTAAGGCATAAAAAGGAATGTTTGGGGAAAAACCCAAAAGATAAAAATCAAAGTATATTGTCTTTCAATATTAGTGATGATCCTAAACAAGCAATCGAGATGCTTTCTTTATCTTCAGGAAAATATGATCATTTCAAGGTTAAAGAGTTCTTGGCGAAAATGATTATAGTGCATGAGTATCATTTTAATATAGTAGAGCACTTTTGGTTTAATTTATACTCAAGCGTTCTTAATCCCAACTATGAAAAAATTTCAAGACCCGCGATTAAGAATGAATGCATGAAAGTTTATGAAAATGAAAAGAGTAAATTAAAGAAGCTATTGAAGAGTGTTGATCGTGTTAGTATTACATCTGATACTTGGACCTCTAACCAAACTATTGGCTATATGTGTTTAACAATTCATTATGTTGATTCAGATTGGAAATTACAGAAGAGGGTTACTAATTTTTTTGAGTTAGAACTTCAACACACTGGAATAGTAATTTCAGATGCTATAATGGATTGTTTGCTTGAGTGGGGAATTCAAAACAAGATATCATGTGTCATACTTGATAATGCTAGTAGTAATAATCTTGCAGTTAGAACTGTAAAGGAAACATTGAGAGGAAGGGGTCATCTTTTTTTCAAAGGCTATGTTTCATGTGAAATGTTGTGCACATATTCTTAACATCATGGTACAAGATGGGCTCAATGAAATAAAAGATTGCATAAAGAATGTAAGGAAAAGTGTTTTGTATATCAAGAAGACTCCTGCACGTTTGAAAGAATTTGGCAAAATTGCAAAACAATTGAATGCTAATGTTTCCAATTCCTCGAACTCCAATAAAGGCTTATGTAATGATGTTTCTACTCGTTGGAACTCCACTTATTTGATGTTAGAATCGGCACTTATTTATAAATCTGTTTTCCAACAATATCAATTAAGAGATCATAACTACATGTGGCTGCCCTCCGAAGAAGATTGGAAAAAAGTGGAAAAACTGAAACCTTTTTTGGAAGTCTTCTATGAAACTACTCATATTTTTCTGCTACTTCTTCTCCTACAGCTAATCAGTTTCTTTCTGAAGTTTGGAAAGTGAAAGAAGTTTTTTTTCTAAATTCAAAATCAGATGATGTTTATATTAAAAAGATGGCAGAAGCGATGAGTAGAAAATTTGAGAAATATTGGGGAGAATGTAACTTGTTGATGTCGATTGCAGCTATATTAGACCCAAGGTTTAAGATGAAGTTAGTAGATTATTGTTTTCCAAAAATTTATGAATCTTAGGAAGTAGATGATAACATAACAATGGTTCGTGTGGCTTTGTATGATATTTATCAAATATATGTAGACGAGAAAGCCTCATCTAGGTGTGAAGAAGAATCTGTAGCGAGACAAGCTACTTCTGTAGGATCATCGAAAGGCAAGACAAGAGGAAGGTGTGAATTTGAAGATTATTTGCGGAGCACATTTAGTGTGCAACCTTTAAAGTCGGAATTGGACATGTATTTGGAGGAGCCAAATGTCATTTGTAATGACATTGAGGATAAAGATTTTGATGCATCGAAATGGTGGAAAATGAACAATCTAAAGTTTAGGATTCTCTCGAAGATGTCACGAGACATTTTGTCTATCCCTATATCAACGGTAGCTTCGAAGTCGGCCTTTAGCGCAGGTGGGAGAGTTCTTGATGATTATCGAAGTAGTTTGTCTACAGAGACAGTGGAGGTGTTAGTTTGCGCAGCTGATTGGCTTAGGGCTAATCAACATATCATCAAAAGTCCAATTGTAAGTCATTTACTTGTTTGCAAATTAGTTTCGCTATATATTTTTTATGTCTAGATATAGTAAGCCAATTAACTTTCTTTTTATCTTCTATTGCAGCTTGAAGACCGTAAGGAGGAGCGTCTTCACGTTGATATTCCAAGCGAGGAGTCCGCAACTTAATTGAATAACTGCATTAGGTGAAAATTCTGCAATTTAGTTGATAACTACAGGCTGCAATAGTTAATAATTTCTATAATGCTGCAACTAATTGTTCCATTTTTTCAGATTACCTTGTTGTATTGAACTGCATCCTCTAGTTAGAAATAGCTACACAACTGTATGTATCTTTCTCCTTTACATTTTAATCATTTTAGGCAAAACTATAGTCTAAGCTCATTTACTTAAGCTTTTCCCATCATTAACTAAAAAACAAAGAAATCGATGTCTTGAGTCACACACTGTGCCTCACTTCATTTGTGAACCACAGCTATCTATTTTGAATGTTTTGTGATTTTCCTAATATGATCACCACTAAATAAAAGGTTCCAACTTCCAAGTAAAATGATTGGGGCTGCATAATGCCAAGACAATGTATGGGGGTTCTGTCAGCTAGTTAGCTGGAGAAAGTAATTATAGCAGCACAAGCAATTGGTCTTCTTAAGCTCTAATTAATATTAGATAATTATGCTCTTCTTCTTCTTGTACTCTTTCAACATGGATGATGTTCTAGAGTTCAGCTTCAGAATATCAGAGGTCAGCACCTTTGCGATAATTCTATTTAGTAACTACATAATAAGAAGTGTGAACCAAAACTATAAATGAGATGGCCGTGAAGGGAAAAAGCAATGGTTGAATGATTTGTTTCTGATTCATTATTATGTGATGATGTAGTTTGTAATGCTTTGTCTTTATTGTTAATATAATAATTAGGATTGCGACATTATTCTTCATTATGTAACTTGTAGGTACTATAACACGATGTCATGATCACTATCCATCTTTATATACTGTGTTTCGACCCTTTTCGTGTTTAAACATTATTGTCTAAAATATTCATGTTGTTTTCTATTGTTTTATTAAATTAATGCTTCCTGCTGCATCGTTTCAATTTTTTTCTACAATTGTTGTTTATTATCTTAACTCGTACGCCGTATCCATAACTTTATCATGCTTTATTAAGGGTCTCTAAGTCAACTTTGTTTCTACTTCAAACTAATTCTTCCCATTACATGATTGAGACATCTGCACCGTTTGCTTTGTCCTAAGCGCCCTACATGTAGATTTCGATCAATTCTTACCAAGTTCTCACTTGCTTGAGTCGAATATTCATAAAACATACCCAAATTCTCTTTACAGTTTAATTTGTCTTTCCATTTACTTTTGATACTGAAATTTGTAACTGCTTTCGAAAACTCTAGAGCATAATTTCATATGGTATCAATTTAACTGATGCCACAAATCAAAATAATTATTTGATTTTGTACTCTTATAGTAATTTCATACCAATCACTTGTTCAGGGATAGAAAGCTTTGTATTAAGTTCTCAATTATATTCCATCCACTTCTTGCATTTGTGTCATTGATTGTTGCATCATATTATTAACAGGGCGTTTAGTTAATCAAACGGGACACAAGCATAACACGACATGGGGTAACATGGCAATTTTGAATGTAGGGCAAGAGGATACGGATACGCGAATATAGATTATTATGAAATAATGATAGTAAGAATAAACATAGTTATACTAGTAAACGGAGTTTGTACATAAATACATGCATATATAGATATATGCACAGTGCACACACATGAAAATAGTCACAATCATATTCCTAATAATCAGAAGAAATACTGAAAACTGACCTTTCATACATCATTTGTACAAATAATGGTCTTAACTTTTCGACTTTGTTTATAAAGTGACTTAATATATCTCCATTCTCTTACTAAAAATAAAGCACTTAATATATCTGATAATGCTTACAATGAAAGTATCATAAAATGATGCAAAGATGTGGCGACACTAAATGCATGCTCTCCTTCTCTTACAGCAGGCCCAAGGGTGACATTTTCTTCCTTAGGCTCCTTGGTCTTCTTTCTTGACTATAACCAGCAATTACAAAAAAAATAACATAATTTAGAATGCAACAGAATTAAACATGCTTTAGTAGAAACGGTTAAAATAAAAAATAGAGAAAACATAAACGTAAAGAACTTTTGAAATAGAAGCTCGCATGGAAGTATACAATTTTTTCTTAAACAGCTTATAGCTTGCATGAAAAATATATTTCTTAACTAGATAGCCGCTTTATATTTTACCCGTTGATATATGTTTATATTAGTGTCACTAAAATGGTCGCAGTAATTCTTGATATGTTAGGTTAATAATAACAAATGTCAAATTAAAAAGGTCTTAGTACTTCTTGATAGGTTAGCTTAATAAATTCAACTGTCATGGAATTTAAACTGAACCTTTCCTGAGAAATTCTTCTAACAAGTTCTCTGCTATTCGCTTCCTACATTAAAGCATGTATATTGCATAAAAATGTTTTGCTTTGCAGAATGAGGTTTAGATATCAAGACTAGCCATCTTCAGTTATGATAATGCAGTCTTCCACTACATAAATATAGCCATACGCAGCAATCAACAAATACGACAAACTAAACAAGGAAAAAAATCTTGTCTTAATTTGTTTATGTTGGGTTTTCTTATGTAGGGTTTTGCTGCAGAAGATGTTCGAAGTCATGCTAGAGTTATGTTTTCAATTGGGATTTTGAATTGCTGCATTTTGTGTGCTTGACTACTTGAAGAACGTGTTCTCTAATTTCTGTTTAAGTTGAAATGTGTTTAAACTTTATTTTGAGAGAGTTGAAATCTGTGTTTGAATCTCAAATTAGACAGTTGTAGTTTGTATTAAGTTTAAGCTTGTGTTGAAGTTTGTATTATGAATTATAAGAATTTTAGTTTGCACTAAGTTTTAAGGTTTTCGTTGAAATCTCTGTGAGTATGTGACTTTTATAAATTATTGTTAATTATGTTTTTTTTCTTGGAAGATACTATTAATATGAGTAAATGAGCTGAAAACAAGCCGAGCTCATAAACGAGCTCAATTGAGCTCGGCTCGTGAACTCGGCTCGTTTAGTTAATGGGCCACAAATGAACCGAACACGAGCTGGGCATGTTTAATCAAACTGGACTTAAGCTGAGCATCTCTAGCTCGATTCAGATTCGAGCCAGACTTGGGCCGACAAAAGAACCCTGAGCCGAACTCGAGCTGAGCTTGGCTCACTCAAGCTCGGCTCGTTTACACCCCTACCTGCTAAGGACGGACTGAGCAGGGTAGCCGCTCGGCTGCCTCTTGGCGAGGGCTTCGATCTCTGGCGTTGCGGGGTAAGGAACTACCAGCCAGGGATAACCGGGCAAGGGCGAGCCCGGTTACCTCATGGTGAGGGCTTCGATCCTTAGCATGGGAGGGGCCGTAAAAGGCCTGCTAAGGACGGACCGAACACGGTAGCCGCTTGGCTGCCTCTTGGCGAGAGCTTCGATCCCTAGCGTTGCGGGGTAGGGAACTACCAGCTAGGGACAACCGAGGAAGGGCGAGTCCGGTTGCCTCTTGGTGAGGACTTCGATTCTTAGCACGGGAGGGGCCGTAAGAGGCCTGCTAAGGACGGACCGAGCAGGGTAGCCACTCGGATGCCTCTTGGCGAGGGCTTCGATCCCTGGCGTTGTGGGGTAGGGAACTACCAGCCAGGGATAACCGGGCAAGGGCGAGCCCGGTTGCCTCTTGGTGAGGGCTTAGATCCCTGGCATCGTGGAGTAGGGAACTACCAGCCAGGGATAACCGAGCAAGGGCGAGCCTGGTTGCCTCTTAGTGAGGGCTTCAATCCCTGGCGTTTCAGGGTATGGAACTACCATCCAGGGATAGCCGAGCAAGGGCGAGCCTGGTTACCTCTTAGTGAGGGCTTCGATCCTTAGCACGGGAAGGGCCGTAAGAGGCCTGCTAAGGATAGACCGAGCAGGGTAGCCGCTCGGCTGCCTCTTGGCGAGGGCTTCGATCCCTAACGTTGCGGGGTAGGGAACTACCAGCCAGGGATAACCGGGCAAGGACGAGCCCGGTTGCCTCTTGGTGAGGGCTTCGATCCCTAGGCACCCAGCGGGTCATAGAATATGTTGGCCGGGGGGATCTGCGGCAGTGTGAGGCAGCGAGGCGGTGGTCAGTCGTGCCGACGCGAGCAGAGTCTTCTCTCTCTCTGTATGGGTCTCGGTGCCGAGGTGGGGGAGCGGCGACCTAGGCAGCCTGCCCTGTCGTTTGGACACTGACGAGCGCATCCACGACGGATGCGAGTCGATCTATCCGGACGGCTAGGGCGTTGATGGTGTTCGGGGGAGGAGATTCGTCCGCGCCTCTGTTGTGGGGGAGGAGGCGGCTAGCGCTTGGATCGTCGCGGTGATCGCTCGCCATTGAGTTGAGGTCGAAAGGTGAACTTTGTTCAGTGGAATCAAGATGTTCCCACAGACGGCGCCAGCTGACGTGTGTCGAATCACGTCAAGATGTTACCTTCCGTAGATCTGATGCGAGCGCTGATGGACGGCCGAGATCTGTTCTGGAGGTTGTCTCCTTCAGCGTGTGGATCTCAATGGGTTTGGATTTGAGATTGAACCAAGCTACCTACAGGGAAGTCCCGGGATGGTTGTGCCACCGAGGACCCTCCGACGATCAAATTAGTGGTGCAATTTGGGCAGAGTAGCAGCTTAGTGGAAAGAATTGCGTACGTCGATCATCTGAGAAAGGGGTTTATATAGCGGCAGCGATGAACAGGCATGCGCGAGAATCACGCCAGCCGTTACGCTCCCGACGTCACGCCCGCGTGGTAAGTGGGATCCCGCATTAATGGCGAGACATGCTCGTTAATGGGGAATCGTGATGGCGTGGAACGTGGGATCGTGGGCAGCGGATATCTCGCGCATGGCGAGATTCGCGGAGCCGTGGCGTGGGAGCCTGTGATCAGTGCTGCGGGTCGGTCAGGATGAGACCGAGGAGGATGAGCTCGGCGGAAGGCTCGGGGACGAGCGGGAGGCCGAGGTATCCTGGTTTTGCCAAAGCCCGGAGACGAGCTGAGAGGGCCGAGGAGGCCAGTTGTGTAGGGGGCTCAGAGATGAGCCAGCGGTTGTTTGTAAGACGGGCACAGGAGTTGTGTGGTCGGTTGCAGAAGGTCATCCACGTCCATGGACCGCAGACCCGTGGTATTCTACCAATGTACCGTTCTTGGTCCTTTCTTGCTAGCTTCGGGACACGTCATCTGCCACGTGTCACGATCCAGGAACTCGACGATATCGAGCATCATCAAGAACTATCAAAATTGACCCAACTCTTTTTCCAAAGAATAAAAAATTTACTTTCATACATAACCTCATTTTTTTATTGTTTTGTTATTTATCTTAATACCGGGACCATTGAACAAAAACAAAATCCAATAGTATGAAGATTGAGGGAAATATTTATATTTAGGGTTTAGAATGAGATGCGGTAAATTTGTTTACCTTTTACAAGCATAGTCTTTTGCTCTAGCAGAAACTTGTAATAATTTTTAGGTCATCCAATATTAGCTCATCCATCCGGATTCGGGAGTGCACGCTTTTATTATCCCTTTATTTTTAGTAACTATTAAATCCAACGGTGAGATGAGTGAGCGGGTAAAATAAGAGGCAAAACTAGGATCCAATAATCGAAGAGAAAATAGCAAAGGTTCCCAATCGCATCCAATGTTGTTACGGCTGTGTGGTTGTTGTATTCTAGGTTTGTGTTGACATTTAGCTTGAGTTGTACTAGGGTTGAGTGACGGTTACGGTCTAGGTTAGTTTAGACCAGCAATCATTTTTCTATTTATTTTAGATAGAAGAAGGAGAGAATTGCAGGCCACTTGCCAAATTTTAATCGAAAGTTACAATCCCCCCATGAAAAATATACATTAGACATTTAAAAAAAAAAATCAAGTTAGAAAAAGAAAAGAGATTTTTTTTTGTTATTTATCATATTCAAATCAAAACTAGAATCTCGGTGTTGGAACCTTCTTCTTGTTACATAAAAAGGTTTATTTAGCCAAAAACCTGGTGGTTTTACTTATCTGGTCCAAAACCACACTCTGGAGAAAACCTGTCAGCAAAACCCTCAAACATTACACTTTGTTACACAATTAATAATCTCTAAATATGGTGGAGAATGTGAAGTTTGCATATACACATCATAGAAGATTCGAGCACAGCTCAAAGCCAAGATTTTCATTTGGCTGCCATAAAGAAAGTGATTAAAAGAAATTTGACCGGTCCTGTGTGTTCTGTGTACGTGGACATATTCTTGATACGGTCGATCATCTTCTCTTCATTGTCCAATGATAATTATAAATTGTGAGAGGTCTCGTAGAGCACATTAGGATGGCATTCCTTGTCTATAAAATTCCACGACCTTTGGGGGTCTTGGAGGAGCCCTTCTAAGATTGATCTTTCGTTTTATGGGGATGTCGTGGCAACAGTTATATGCTGGTTTATTTGGAATGAACAAAATGACAGGATTTTTAGTAATAGTTGTAAATCCAAACTTGCGCATCGGTACAATAGCATCATCTATTTCTCTAGAGATCTATCATTCTTATTTTAATACACTAATGCAAAGTGTCTTCCGAGACCGAAACCTTTTGTCATAATTTGCTCGTTGGATACCCTAATCAATCACAATACGGATAGCATTTAAAGCTGCGATTTGAGCGGCATTGGGTGTCCCTCTTCAGAGATGGAGGACTAAAATGCTAGATTGACACCGTGACTTTATTCTAAACACGGATTGCATCGGTTTGAGTCCGGAGGAGGGCTAGGATGCAAATTATGGAGGGGACATATACTTACCATAGAAGGATCTTGCAATGATGTTTGGAGCATATATAGGGCTTGTTCTCTTGATGGTATGGATGCTTTAAGTTGTTTTTTGACTGCAACAAAGCCCACCGGCTCCGCATGACCCTCTTCGAAGCACTAAATGGAAGATCTCAGATTCGATCCCGGATCTTCCTCCATAAACTCTAATTGCCCACCATTGGGCTATGTGCCCCGCACGATTTAAGTTGTTAAATATTTATATATTCTGATATATTTTTGAAATAGAACTTTTGCTATGCCTTGTTACCTTGGAGAAAGTAAAGAAAAGGTATATAAACAAGTTCAAGGCAATTTTGAAAAACCTCTCAAGAGGCACTGTATGTAATAAGTAATAGCTACATTAAACACTAAATTCATCATCAAAGTCTAGCTGATTGCTGGTCGATATAGCCTCTAAAGATTCATCCCTAGTTACAACATGTTGTTGCAAAACAAGCACCGAACCATTAAACATAAAATCCGAAGAAGCTAGCAGACCTCCAATCACCCCAAGCTCATCGCATTCTTGCCTTATGCTCAACCCTTCAGTTAGATGAGTCGCTGGACCTTTTTGCTGCCTCCCAACTATGAACAGCGAGTACATTCCCTTCATTGAAGCCAGTGTTGTCATCGGCTCCTCCAGATTCGCAACAACTTGCTCCACATACGTGATCAACTCCGTCGTCACAAACCTAAAACCAACGATAATTAACTGTTCATCAGAAAGATGAATGTTAAAACCTAATGCGACTTCGATGTATGTGTGTCGGTCATATAATACAAAGAAATTAGATTATTTGATCACAAAGCTATTCAAGGTGTGTCTGAAAATTGGCATCTCATTCTCCTCTGCCTGGATGCTTTGCACCAGGTATCGATAGACTCGACACAGTTGGGTGGGTGAACCTTAGAGGGATCGATTAATCTAAATGTTTTTTTACTACTTTTACTAAAACTTTAAATTTGGGGATTTCTTTATTAAAGAATACACACCCAGATCTTTTATATTTTTTAAAAACCTGATCAAAAAATTCTAGCCGTGAACTAAAAAACCCACTACGCTAGTCTTATGAGTTAACCATGGTTAAGTTAGGCTATTTAATGTCTGCTATGAGCTCAAGTTGACTGGTTGATTGCTAAACCCTTCACCCCCTCATCCACGAAGAATTTCATATCTCATCGGCGGAAAGAACGAGCAGGCGCCAGGCGCCAGAGGAAGGGAGAAGAAGAAGAAGAAGTGGTCATTGAGAGTATTATGGTCTTTTTTTGTCATTATTTGACAGATTATGGATTAAAAATGGATGGAAGTTAACTTGGGGTATTTAGTTTAATTTAAAGATATAAGTGGGGTTTTAGAAATACAAAATATTGGGTGGGGTTTTAAAAAATATATAAAATTCAGTAGGTATATCAAAAAAGCCCTTAAATTTATGAGCAGGCATACTAAAAAGGACAAACAAACAATCTTGTCATATGACTATGAAAGCATGCATCATAAACATTTTCGAAAATAGAACTTTTGGGCTCATCAGGATGTGTAGCAACACTAGAAAAGATAAGATGCGAAATAAGAATATTCATGCAAAAGTTTGTGTAGCACTTATGAAGGAGAAGATGCGGGAAAACAAGCTAAAATGGTTTGGTCATGTGCGACGCGGACCTACGGACGCACCGGTTCGACGAATGAATACTCTCGATATAGGCAATGTTAAAAGAGCGAAAGGGAGACCGAAGATAACGTGGATGGAGATGATACAAAAAGATATGGTTGCGAAAGGCCTCAATGAAAGTATATTGTTCGATAGGAGTGAGTGGAGGCGAAGGATTCATGTGCTGGCCCAGGCATGATTCTCATGTTAGTTCATGTAGCCTACCCCCATATGCTTGGGATAAAAGGCTCAGTTGTTGTAGAACTTCCGGGCTCATCAACTAAGAAGTCAAAAACTTGGGTCGATAATTAAATGGGTAAATCCCGCAGACTCGCAGGGAACATGACTCGATGATGTATTAACAGATGGTAAGGTGCCAGAAAGATTCAAGACTGCTTACGGTCTAGACCCGCAATGATTGATGTTTTCCAGGTCGGGAAATATCGCTAAAAGGTAGACCTCTAGTTATTTATCAGCAACAATTTCGTTTTTAGAGAAAGTGAATAAATATACCTATTATGAAAATCTACCATGAATTCTTCATCGGAAACGTCGACCTCCGCCATGTCCAACACCTCACTGCTTTTATAGCTACTACCGGATTCTTTTCTAGAGTCATCGCTGCCCTTTTGAAACGACTTGAACCTCATGACTGTAACGCTAACACACGGGTGCATAGCCAGCCTGCTTCCGTACGCGACTGCTTCCCTATCATCTGGGCCACCAAAAAACAATGCCACAACGTGATACATTTTCTGCTCGCCGGACACTGCTGAACTAGTCATACCCATGATAGCACCGCCTCCGCAGCCCAACCCTCTGTCGACCAAAATTCCTATCGTGCACGGTGCACACCGTAGAACATTCATATTGAACTCCCGAGCACGGTCCTTTCTTGCCCCCATTTTCCCATCAAATCGTTGTTTGCGATGGTAAGGGACAATGATAAGGGACGCACGTATGTCCTTTGCCCCATTGCAAATATCTTCATGCATGTTGGCGAAGCGAGAGATTGCAGTGAACTGGCGGAGTTTAATGCCAGTCTCAATGTTGAATGCGTCAATGACTGCATTGACCTGTCGAACACTTTGGCTGTGGAGGTCATCACTGTCTTCTTGGATTTGGTTATAGAGCATAGGGGTGGCGATCTTGCCAGTGAATTCGATAAGGTGCATGAGGTAGGGGGCAAGTAATGTGCTGTCGATGCCACTGGATATTTGGATGAGGTCGAGGATGGTGGGGATGTCATGGGGGGAGTGCACACAAGCCAAAACACGAAATTCTCTATCGAGATCTAGCCATTCGAGGCCACTCGATTGGTATTTGATGGCCCGCCGCTCACGGCGAACGATGTAGGCAGCAGCAGGGCCAGCCGTCATGCTGCTGAAGAGCATGCTGATAAGAAGTGCCTGGTGGATTTCCTTCCCCCATATCTGTTGTAAGAAAATTTAATGAATCATCTTGTGTCTTAGAATTAAGAAAAACTTTTATATATACGAAGTTATATTTTCTAATCATATACTTGGCAGCCATTTTAATGTTAGAAACGGCTTACCCCATAATTTGTTCCGAGTGTAACAACAATAAGCTCCACATGCCCTTTAACATTTAACAAGAACCCTAGCACCATCCCCTCCTTCACTTGCATTCTCAGGTACTTGGCAACCAAAGCTGTGCTCGCAACTTTCCCAAAAGTCCCCAATACAACAATACTCACCACAGTTATCAACACCTTTCCATTACGCAACATAAACAGATCGGTCAGCACTCCAGTGTACCCAAAATATATCGGTAACACAAAAGTGTTGACCACCACAGTCAATCTACGGGTAACGGTCCTCGTGGCCGG
This sequence comes from Agapanthus africanus, assembly GCA_030015575.1. NCBI lineage: Eukaryota > Viridiplantae > Streptophyta > Magnoliopsida > Asparagales > Amaryllidaceae > Agapanthus > Agapanthus africanus. The sequence goes on from CM057339.1 coordinate 53,907,009, forward strand.
CCCAACCTTTGGAAACGCCACCCCCAATATGAAAGCTACTATCATGCTATGGAACCCTAGAAAATCCGTCAACGTCGACAAGCTAAACACCATTAGCAGTAAAACCCACAACACCTCTTCTGGTATCACCTGTTGAAAAAAAAAGGATAATATCAGGTTACAACTATAACTTATAGGCTACAGGTACTACTTTTCTCATGAAGCCTAATTTATGCTCCAATTTACAGTCTCTGCCTGGTTCATACACCTCAAAGAACTGGAATTCTAAGGATTTTAGTTCTGATGATGAGTTGATTGTATTGGTTGCTTTAATAAAATAAAGCGTCAACCTTTCTATGACAGTTTCTAACCTCTCGTTTCATGTTCATTCGATTGATGAATTGCACGACCATTCGTAAGAGCCCTGCGCATACACTTATCACTGCCAAGGCCCCAATTCCAACCACAAGCGCCTCTCTCGCAGACTTATTGTTATTCTTGTGCGGCATTGGAAATAGTACCACCATTGCGATTATTGAGAGACAGTTTACGTCATTTATCAAAGAAGCGGAAACTCCGATGCGTCCAACCTCGGACATTGTCAACTTAAGCTCGGTCATCATACGGATGAGCATCAGAGATGACGAGTTTGAGAGGATTATGATGAGGATGAACACAAACATGACTCTTCCACCATGGATGTCGACAGCTCCATAGAGAATGGGGCCTGCAATGAGGGCGATGAAAGTGCTGGTGATGGTGTTACCGAAGGTGAAGAAAGAAGCAGAATGAAATGAGCGTCGTAAGTATTGGAAATCCATTTCAATGCCAATTAGAAACATAAAGAGGCTGCTGCCCATTGTGGCCATGCCCATGAGGTGGCCGTCGTCGTCGAGTTTGTATAGTTGGAAGTCTACTACGCGGTTTACAAAAGTTCGACCCAAAAAAAGTCCAGCCTGCAAGCAAATATATGTGAGATTTTCCTTGATATACAAGAGCTTGTCCCCTCTGTTACAGAAAAATTATATTCCACATATGTTCCTTTCTCTGTTAATCATGATTCTTGTTATTATTTATCTTCGAGTCAAATGTTCTTGTGTGTTTTCGTGAAGGACAAAAATTATATTAACTCGCTCAAGTTGATTGAGCATTGTGATTGTGGGAAGAAATCTGGAATTCTATCAATATTAATCCACTTTTTCTTAAGTTTTTCTTTCAGCTCTTATCATAGCTTCAATGATTTGATGCAATGATAGAGTTAAATATACAATACGATTTAAACCTTGAGGTTAGAATACTGTCACTTTTTTATTCTGACAATTTAATCAAAATTTTCAAATTGATCTAATCAGTATAACGATAATCCAAAGGTGGTAGCAGAATCTTCACTTTCCAAACTTTACACTATATCACCTCCCCCACCCCACCCACCCCTCTTTTCAAATTTTGCCTATTTGTCTGTTAGCTTTCTCTCTAAAGAACAATAAAAACTTCTATGCGTATATCAATTTGAAAATCTTATGTGTAAAGGATGAAATGCGTACCAACAGCTGAGAAACAACGCTAGGCTGATCGAAACGTTTGAGGAAGAAGTGGAAGACATGGGAAAGGACAACAAGGCCCACCATTTCGATGAACAGGAACATGATTTCATCGATGCTAACCTCTTTTTGCAGCTGCTGGCAAATAACGTTGATGATGGTTGTTGTATCTGCCATTGCTCCTCTTCAATACAATTTTCCTTTTAATTTCACTTTCTTATCAGCAAATTCTGAAAAAGATGATGATGAGGTTCATGTGATATAGATTTGTTCCATCTTGATGCAATGCCCTTCATTGCTACCAAACTTTGTTTATGGAGTTTCAATTAGTTTATGGACAGATTACAGAACCAAACAAATTGTTGAGTTTTGTTACAGAGAAGTTAAATAAGGCTTACAGTTGTCACTTTTGAATCTGATTGAAGAGAATTGTATTGTATAAGTTGAAAAAGAAAAGGATTTGGGTGCAGAAATCTAAGAGGTGAAACCAATTAATTACTGCTAATTTACTATTAATAGCATATAGCTGTAAAGATATTTACCTAAAACTGGATGGTTACTTGCTTACATTGAAGTTTAAGTTAAAAATAGAATAAAGATAAAACTAAATATTTTACAATAAACTCTATTTTTGAACACTGCAGAAGTGCTACAGCTTTTCCTGGTATTCATCATTTCTCGCTGTTACCACAGCACAAAATACAATTTCATATATCCTTTGTCTACTAACAGTTCAGTTCTTTATCCTGTTTTTGTTTCTTCTCATACACCAGATTTTTCTCTCTTAATTCAACCGCTATTAAATTTTATTTAAGATAAATGAATCCATTCATGCCCCTTCATACTTTATCTAAAGATTAAGCTCGCCGCATTGTCAGAAATACCTTTTAACCCATTTTCATGATTCAAATCTATTTGCAAGAACACAACAAAAATCAACATAACATCATAATTGACAAGAAAATATCACCAGATATTTCTGAAAGAACTCTGAACTCAAACAAATGATCCAAAAATAAGCAGATAAAACCCAATACAATTAAAAAATTGGAAATACGTCTAAAACAAAATATAAAATACCTAAGCAAGATAATTTCTTGCCACTGTTCCATTAAACAATCAAAGGTACCTTATATTATAGATATGACCAATGGCTATCAGGAGGGATTTTGGGTAAAGGGGCACACCGTCCATGACAAGACTTACTAAGAAATCCAACTTATATAATAAATACTTTTAGCTATTATAAAATTTAAAAACTGGACGGCAAATTACCCAAAAACTCTGCTAATCATAGACATAATTGCAAATTAGTATAGGTTACAATATACAAGGGATCATTTCATCACAGATAGGCGGTCTTATGTTTTTTTAGCACACCTCATTTTTCAATTGCAATTTGATTGCACGGTATTAATTGAAGACAAAATTGGAAACCGTCACTTATATGGTAGTAAATTAAAAGCACCAAAATATGTTGTATGGATCTGTAATTGACTTAGTTTATAGTATTTATTTACAATTTATAAAGTTATGGCATTTATTGAATCTTTTTTTTATATTAATTTTAGGCTTTATGAATATTCATCTTTTGGATTAGACATCACACTTATCTCGGAGTCCATTTTTTATTTCATACTATGTTAATCTCTTATAACTGATATGATGGAGTGAAGTTATCAAACAAAGTGACCAGTACCATGACTATATTAGACCGTTAATTAATTAATTTGTTTCTAGTGAAATCAGGGAATGTGTTTTGCAACTTTAGGCTTGCTCCTCAGTATACACTCGTCTTTTTCGCAACCTTCTTAGGGGGCATGTGCCCCCTTAACTTACCTACATAAGTCCACCGACCACTTTGTCGTATTATATAACTTGGCTTATTCAAATTCCAAAATATACATTATACACAAATGCACAAAACGACACATGAATTCACGATGCACGTAATATTTGCGTCACACAAATACATACATTCTAGAATATGTAATAGGAAACTTTCAAATATCTAAAATTGTTGGATGGAAGGTGTAAATTAGAATAGGGAAAAAAACTAAACTAATTTGGCTTTTAATATCGACGGGTTCAGGAGTTTTGAAATGGCTTCATATCATGATCGGTCGAAACTTGGCTGGTTCCAAGATCCACTAAACCGATTTACAAAGAATTAATAATTGCTGCTAAATTTCAAATGACAAACACTCTTCCCATTGGCTCGCTGCTTCATTGCATCAGTTGTTGGACTTCTTGCAGCGAATAATATCTTCAAGGCTGTTTTCCGATTCATCTTATCGCTTTCGAAATGAACAATAAAAAATCAACAAAAAAGGATATGAAACCTCAAATATTTTTATTTTTCATTATTCTCTCACTTTTGTCAAATACTATAAATATTTAAAAGTGAGAATTGGTTGGTCAAATTATATGACCAAATAGCTAAGAGTAATTCCATGTTATTGACTTTATTAACTAAGAAACGATATGTATCAAAATGAAAATGGGGAATATGAGATTCTGAAATTACGTTATTCTCAAAGTTAAGAATGCATTTTACCTTTAATTTCATGTTCATGGAGCAAGGCTGGATACTCCAATCGTAATAGTTTCATTTACATCAGAAATTTTCTAATCTACAGAGAGTACGTTATAAAATGAGTTAGGCTCTAAAAAGGAATAATAGAGAAGACACAGAATATTAGACTTATATAATACTGCGACCATCCAAATTTCCATTTTTATTCATTTATCTTCTTTTATCTTGAGTCATTGATATGAAGCTCGGTTAGATTTATATGTACTTATATTGTAGTTGTCGATTAACCTTATACATGGATCTAATTTCCTAATAGCCTTCAACAATTAAAAAAAGTACACACAATATTCATCTCATTTTTTTATACAACAATTCTAAGATCCGACAAAGAAGCAACCCTCATGATTATCACAAACCACACACATTATCCGTCTTTGCTAAGTTATGTTTGTATCAAGCACTAATTTGTGCATTATACTTGGAAAAACATATGCTCTAGCATAGCTCCCTTTTCTAGACTTCTTATCTCCATAAGAATTCTAAGATTCCAAGGAGACGTTTTGGATTATCGCAAGCCCTCTCTCCTGTTCATAGTTGTGTCATGTTGACTATCATATAATTCATCAAACCCGGCTTTATTCATAGTCAATTATGTAATAGAAGTTCAACCAATCCATTCAAAGCATAACCAAAGACACCTTATAACATCAAAATCCATTCAAAGCAAGAACATCAACAACATGACATCGAAAATCAACAGCAAAACATCATAAAGACTCCAATTTTTCTGACCTAATTCTTCTCCTCGAAGAGCTTGCGAAGGTGCGAGGCCAAGACCCCAGACGAATCGAGGGAGGCCTCGTGCAAAAGCGCCTCCTTGATCGAGGCCATGCGGAGCGAGAGCGATTCCCGCTCCTCTCTGAGGTCAGAGTTGTCTCCGGTGAGGTCGTTGATGCGGTACTTTTGGCCGAGGGACCTGAGGCTGAGCATGAGGATCCCAGTCATGAAGAAGAACTGCACGAAGCTCCCCTTCCTCTTGATCGCGTTCTTCATGAACCCGAGGGACTTTCTCGATGACGCCACGTTTGAGGGAGTGGTGGACGCCATTGATGGAGTTTGGAGCCTGGGGCTTGCGCTGAATCGAAGAGGGGGCTAGGGTTTAATGAGATTTTGGGGGAGGAACGGTGCTAGTTTACATAAAGCCCCCCCTTGCTTTTGGTTGTTTATAACATTCAACGGTATAAGGATAATTTTTCAATTTAGGTTTATTTTTAATAATAATTTTAAATTTAGGTCATTTTCAAAAACATTTACAAATTTAGATCACTTTGCACTATAATTTTTTCTATTTAAAAATTCAATGAACTCGGTGTTTTATAGGGGATCCACTTGTCAAGTGCGTCCCATAAATTATCAAAAAAACTCTTCTTTGAATTGTATGGGGCACACTTTACAAGTGCGCTCCATAGAAGAATTTTTTTATAAGAAAAAATGCAGAGTCAGTGCTGAGCTATGGTTGATGTGGCAAAAAATGGTCTAAGTTTATACATATTTTTAAAAGTTGCCTAAATTTAAAATAATTATTAAAAATAAGGCTAAATTGAAAAATTGTCCACTGTATGTATGATGGTTGGGGTTGATTGACATATTGATATCTAACAGATAACAGAATTATACCAGCCACTTTACCGGCGTTGTACAGATCCATGCCTCAAACATTGCCTCAACACAACAAAGGAACAAAACGCCGTTGACGGATGCTGACCATGTAACATTTTAAAGCAACTCGTGTATGTATACCATAGTTTCAAGTAGAATAACACCGATACTATCAAATGAAGAGAAACAAGAAAACAAACATCATATCCATTCATGTTATTGCATACAAAAGGCGAGTTTCTTGCAGATCCTCATCTTAAGATACACACCACACCGGAAGAAGGGAAGAAATATGGGCAAGCGTCGAAACATTACATACATACATACATGCACACATCAATATTTTGGAAATAAGAGTATGATAAGATATAGATATGCAGTGATTCACAACTTATAAGTTATGAGAATCTCGCTTCATCACTCCCCACTGTTTTTGTAGTAGCCGAAAATTCTCTCCATGATCTTTCCAAATATGCTTTTCTTCGGTTTTTCTCCTTGGTCATTTTCTTCATTCTCCTTGGCCTTCTTTCCTTCGTCTTGGACTTCATCCTTTTCTTTTGCCTTCTCTTTGGCGGCTCTTTTCACCTTAGATTTAACCTTGTTGAGAAAAACAGAAGAAATTTGAGTTAGAATTCTCACAGTAAACACACACACACACACACACACACATCACACAGTTAATTACGGTAGTACCTTCAAGATAAACACTTAACATGTGTCAGATTTCAGTATTAGGCATCTGACAGGTAAAAAACAATTTTTACCTTGACTGTAATTGAACAAGTGCTGAATATATGTTGTTATCATTGGCCTATCACCAAAATGCTAATGTGGTAGGTAATAGATAGAATGCTTTCACCCTTATTTTTAAAAATAAAATAAAAACTAAAATTTCCATAAATTTAGCAAGTTAGTATTTCTTACGGAGCCAGATGCAGCTTTCGAACCAGATTTGCAGTCTGGATCCGAGTCGTCTCCAGAGTCCGATTTAGAGTCACTACTATCAGAGTCGTCACCTTGGGTTTTATTGCCGATGCTTGGCTCTCCCTTAATTTTCTTACTTGCTTTCTTCATCATCTTCTTCTTGTTCTTCTTCTTCAGTACCTTTTTCTTCTTCATTTTCTCACCTTTACTTGCTAATTTCACTGCAGGTGCTTTTTTGCGCTCGGACTGTGTTTAAAACCACAAACAGATAAATGTAACAAGATTGTGTTAAATTCTAAAAGGAATAACACAGACACAGGACACAAATATGACACGACAAAGGGAGGGGGACACTGCAATTCCGTAGGAAACACAACACGGAAACATCCATGGCTACATAAATATTGATTATATATAGTAATGATAATACAAATATGCGGGTGTTGGTCTGCAAATGGTCCCCCATGAAATTCTTGCCAAAGCTCAAATATCAGGGTAGACATCGAAATTATCTTCTTCAAGGTACTTGTGCAGATAAAATATTTTTTAACAAATGTAAGAATTCTTGGCAGAATTTTGAATAAGAATCTGGACGTCTTGACCGACATCTGACTATTGCAGGAATTTTGTAAGGGGCATTAGCAGGATTGTATTTCCAAATAAATAATACAGTAGGAAGAGATGACAGATGCACTGATAAGGAGAAAGTGTACACATATACATGTGTATGTAGACATGCACGAAAATATAATGTGTACAGTCATGATTCTCATATTGTAATTACATATAATGTTTTCATATACACCTGGAAAAATATAACCTATCATACATATTTATACATATGTATAACATTATGAATTCAGGCTTAATAAGTTGAGAAAACGGAGTATAAAGTGGCACTGTAGGAAATTCTTATATTGGCGGATGATATGGCACAATAACATGCCTTGATCCATATGCATGATTATCTTGCAACTACATGCATTAATTGCATTAGAATTAGAAAAAGGTAAAGTGAGAGGAACCCATGAATAGTGTATTGCCATGTGTCCCGCCAATGTAGAAAATTCCTACAGTGGCATTGTGTTTGTCTGTATACTCCACATCCTCTAATAAATGTCACTTCTTTTATCTAAAGCATAAACAAAAATTATTACATTTTTACAAGTCTAAATTTGATGTTCTCTTTCCAACAAATAGGTCTTATTTCAAAAATGAAGTAAATAAATATCTCAACATATAATGATATGTATGGAAATGGATCAAGGCATACTATTAATAGGACACAGTCGGGAAGTGTATGACATGGTCTCCATGGAATGCAAAGAAGTGTCGGTGTTCGACATGTGTCCAGGATGGTGTTGGCCCAATGAGAGAAGTGTACGAGTTATATAGGTTAAATCACACAAACAAACAGAAAATCAAGGTGTGCACGCATCAAAAAATTTACACGTTCATTGTGCGAAAAATAAAATAAAATTGAGCTACTATATTCATTTCTCAAATTGAATCTTACTGAATCACTAGAATCTGAATTGGAGTCCGATTTAGAGTCAGAATCACTATCCGAACCGGATTTCGAGTCTAAGTCCGAGCCAGACTTCGAGTCCGAGCCAGAGTCATCATCCGAATCGGATTTAGAGTCCGAACTGTCACACGGGTATTTGGCAGAAAGATTTTGCTTGCCCTCTCTGTTTGTCTCTGCAATCTCTTTATCAGCAACTTGAGCAGTTCTTTTCTTTGATTGGGGACATAGTGCATCTCCTATTTTCTCCATCAATCCTCTCTTTCTCTCCTTTTGCTTTGCTTCTCCTTTCGAATTGCCGGTTTCCTGTGTTCAGGGGAATTGTTAGGAGTAGATAAATCGGCCATGCTTCTCAAATGCCTAACATCAAAAAATAAATACACACATATATCACATCGCTATCCGTCCCTTTATCTGTTAGCAGTCCCGTCTTCTTCTCTTTGTTGGCTCCTTTTACTTTCGACTTGACCTTGTTGCAAGAAACAGAAAGAATTACTTAATTAAGATTTTTAAGTATTACAATTGAGCACAGATGATATTATTAATCTAACTGAACTACCCTTAACTATGAGGGTTTTCAGTTAACTACCTTGAAGCCTTTTTACATTTAAGGGTACCTTGGGGGGGGGGGGGGGGCTCCATGGACACCAAATCATAAGGGAGTATTATTGTAATAAGAACAAAAAACATTTAAGGAAGGTAAGCGAAAAAAGATAGTTAACTTTGTGAAATTTAGCCTAAAAACATATTTGCACGCATACATCACATTGTTGGAAATGGTAATACTTTTCAAGATATAGTAAGCTACGGTAAGAAAAACAAGAATATATAAGGGGATTATAGATCACAAGATAAGCACTTTATCTAGTAAGATTTTAGTCACAATTTTTACCTTACCTTTAAGATAATCCATTAGTGTTCAACTCATTTCTTTCTTCTTTATATCAAGTTTCTTAATTTTCCCCAATTTAGACTTAGATTAGGATTTCAGTCAAATAATTCCTCAATTGATCATGGATTTTGGTTCATTTTCCTTAATTTTCTTCACAATGAAATCATGGTTATAATATTGGGTTTTTCCAAGGTTTGTAGAGTTTTGATTGAGAAAATTTATGGGATTTGCGTAAAAAGGAAGATGATGATGGTGATCAACGAAAGATGTGAGAGATGACATGTTCAAGCTCATGAGTTGGATTTGGAGACACTCATGAGAGAAATGTTGGGTGATGGTTGAAGATGTTGATGGTGTGAAGGAGATAGGTTGTTATTGGGTTAAGAAATGGGTCGTTGTTGGCTTTTGGGTTTATAGAGTTTTGATTAAGAAAAATTTATGGGTTTATATGAAGAGGAAGATGATGATCATGATTAATCAGAGAGGGGAGAGATTATGGGTTCGACCTCATTTGGCTCTACGGGTTGGTTTGAAAACGTCAGGGGAATTGTTGGATGAAGGCCAAGATATTGAAGATGAAGGTGAAGGAGATGAGGAATTGTGGTCATATTAAGAAATGGGTTTTTGTGGTTTGTAAAATTAGTAGAGCTTTATTTGGGTGGGGGGGTGGGGGGGGGGGGGATTTATGAAGATGCTAATGGTGATATGAGAGAGAAAAGACGAGGGAAGAAGACAAAGGAAGAAGATGAAGAGATAGATCAATGGCAGTTTCTTTCAAGAATACTCGGGTAATTGACAGGGCGTTTGGGTTATTATAACCTCCTTAATGGAGGTGTTAACCATGCATGGAAAACAGAGGGAAGGGGCTTTTTTTTGGTGGAACTTGAATGTTTGAATGAGATTTTTTGTAAATGCCGAAAATAGGGGGGCTTTTCTTTTTTTGTAAATAATGAACTTTGGAGAGGGGTGTTCTCGTAGAAAACCGTAAAAAAATACAAAAGAATTCCATGAAGTTAGTATTCCTTACGGATCCTGCTGCAACTTTAGAACTGGGTTTGCAGCCTGAATCAGAGTCAGATTTAGAATCATAGTTGTCGTCCCCTGAGTCAGATTTAGCATTAGAGCCGTCACACGAGCCCCTAATTTTCTTACTTCCTTTCTTCGTCTTCTTTTTCTTTAGTAATTTCTTCTTCTTTTTCTCCCCTTTACTTGTTTCCTTCACCGCAGATGCTTTTTCGCAGCCAGACTGAGTTAAAAACAACAAATAAATAATTGAAATGAAAATGACTTAAACTAATGAAGCATAGTCACGGACACCGGACACAGGTGCGGAAATATGAACTTTTCCTTAAAAGTAGGACGGGGAACATAGGGATATAATACTAATAATATATAATTTTAATAATAATGTAAATAATAGGAGTTTAATTACGCTCCTATGATAGTATTTGGAACAAAATTCATTTTAATTTGTAATGTTAGATTTATTTTGGCACGTGCCTTGTGTGTATAGCCAAATCTTTAATTGATAAATCCACACCAAAACTTGTGTTTTGGACAAAATTAACCTCTGCTACATCATCCATTAATTTTTGTCCTTTTATGATGTCCTTACTCTTGATCGTGATCCGATTCTCGTCCGCGGCGTCGATGTAGTACTGCCTCGTGTCGATCGCGGGATGGTCGTCATCAGCAAGATCACGATCCGTAGCCTCGCATGAAGATCTGCGGCCTCACGGACTCATCGGCAACTCGATCGAGCTCTTCCATTATGTTGCCGAGATCCTTCTGCGACGAGATCAAGATGAGGGTGTCGAGGTCCTCGTCGGAGAGCTGGTACTTGACTGCGCTGATCTCACCTCTGAACACGCCACCGATCTTGACCAGCGGATCCGCTAAGGTCGAGAAACGCCGGAATGAGAGAATCGGGTCGGAGGAGAGGGCAAAGGTTGTTAGAGAGTTTGGGGAGGCAGAGGTGGGAGAGGAAGGCGATGGAGAGGGCGAGGATGGGGCTGGTGAGGTTAGAGGCGAGGTCGAGGAAGACGATGAGGCGGGTGAGGGGCCGTAGGCGGAGGAACGATGGGATGTGATTTGGGGGAGAGGGAATTCAAGGTTGATTTAGTTATGGGTTAATTTTGTCCATACATATATTTTGGTGTAGATTTATAAAATAAGGGTTTGGCAATATCGACACCCTATATATAAGAATAATGAAGAAAAGAGACGATGGTAGGGGATTTCCTCCTATGACGTCGAAAAAGTACACTCTCCATGATTTTTTTCGACGATCGGCGTCCATCATCATCATTATCATCTAAGATGTGGATACACCAAATTTCATGTGATTCTACTACCTTTTCACCGTTGAATTAGAAATGTAACAAGTTCTATTGCCGGTAAACCGTTAATTTTGCACCCACTAAATCAACGGTGAAAAAATGATAGAATCATATAAAATTTAGTGTATCCACATCTTAGATGATAAAAATGAAGATAATGAATGTTGATCGTCGGAAAAAATCGTAGACGGTATATTTTTTCGACGTCGTACGAAGGAATTCTCTCCTATGGCACCTCTCTCTCTATATGTGTATGTGTGGGAGCTGATCCATTGAGGCTCGTGCTCATTTTATAAAATGAGGACAACTTTTCAAATACAGCCCCCCATGTTTTACATCGATCCAAACCGGTCACTATAATTTACATGTTTTAGATTGCTCGTGTATCAAATTTTACGAGATTTGCAGAGCTCTAGCATATCCATTAAATGAAGTAAAAAATTAACGGTTTTTCGATATGCGAAAAATGCGATCACAAGATGGGTATGATAGATCTCTCCAAATCTTACAAAATTTGATACATGAGCAATCTAGAACATATAGATCATAATGACCGATTAGATCGGTGTAAAACATGGGGGTTATGTGAGTTGGCCTCATTTTATAAAATGAGCACCGGTCTTAATTGATCAGCTTCCTATATATATATATATATATATATGAGAATGATTTGCAAACCGGTTTGCGCTTTTTAAAAAAACAGGAACTCTTGATCCATGATATATTTGAACGATCTAAACCGTTAAAATTGATCATCCTATCTCCAATCCTATGTGTATGAAAAATCGAATTATTTGAAGATTTCTAACACATGCATCGAATGGATGCAAAATTGAACATCTATTGATAATACAACATAAATGTCATTTGATTCATGGGTTAGAGTCCTTCAAATCTTTTAATTTTTCACACACATAAATTTGAAGGTATGAAGAATATGAATGGTGATAATCGTTTAAATATGTCGTGGATCGAGAGTTCCCGTTTTTAAAAAACGTGGACCGGTTTGTAAGGGATTACTCCCCTATATATATGTATATGTATATATAAATAGAGGAGTGATCCATTGCAAACCGGTCTGCGTTTAATAAAAACGGGAACTCTCGATCCACGACATATTTTAAAGATCTTATATATATATGGGAGTGATCCATTGCAAACCGGTCCGCGTTTTTTAAAAATGGGAGCTCTCGATCTACGACATATTTTAAAGATCTGATCCATTCAAGTTGATCGTCATATCCTCAAATATATGTGTATAAAAAATCAAAGGATTTAAAAACCTTTAACCTATGCATCAATGGGTGCAAAAATGAACATCATCTATGCATAGGTTAAAGATCTTTAAATCATTTGATTTTTATGCATATACATTTGAGGATATGGCGATCAACTTGAATGGATCGGATCATTAAAATATGTCATAGATCGAGAGTTCTCGTTTTTAAAAACCGCGGACCATTTTGCAATGGATCACTCTCCTATATATATATATATATATAAGTAAAGGTACCATAGGAGTGAATTTTCTTCTATGGCGTCGAAAATATACACCCTCTATGATTTTATCCGACGATCAGTATCCATCATCATCATTCTTATCATGTAAGATGTGCATATACTAAATTTCATGTGATTCTATCACTTTTTCATCGTTGAATTAGCGGATGCAAAATTAACGGTTTACCGACAATAGAACTTTTACATTGCTAATTAAACGGTGAAAAAATTGTGGAATCACATCAAATTTGATATATTTACATCTTATATGATGAAGATGATGGATGCCGATCGTCGAAAACAATCGTGAAGGGTATAGATTTTTGACTCTACCCAACGAAAAAGCCTCCTAGGGCCTTATATATATATATATATATATATATATATATATATATATCTATATATAAGGGAGTGATCCTATAAGTTTCGACATCATTTCTTATTTTTAGGTCCACTTCTCAGACACTTCGTCGTGTTTTTAACCGATCGCACCAGTCATCGTGATTTACGTGTATTAGATGGGTTATGTATCAAATTTTATGAGATTTGGAGACATTTAACTAATCCAACAAACTAAAAAATCGATGGTTTTACGATGCATGAAAAACAAGATTGCTTGATGCTTATGCTATATGTCTCCAAATCTCATAAAATTTGATACATAACCTAACACATGTAGATCAAGATGACCGGTACGGATCGGTGAAAAATAAGACGGATTGTGTGATTGAGAAGTAGAACTCAAAATAAGAAATGATGTCAGATCTCATAGAATCAACTTCTTTTATATATATATATATATATATATATATATATATATATATAGAGAGAGAGAGAGAGAGAGAGGGAGGGAGGAGTGCTCCATTGCAAACCGATCAGCGTTTTTAAAAAAAGTATACTTCTGATCTACGACATATTTAACAATCCGATCTGTTCAAGTTGATCATCCTACCCTCAAATATATGTGTATGAAAAATCAAAGAATTTAAAGATCTCTAATCTATGCATCGGATGAAATTTATGTTGCATTATCGAAAGACGTTCATTTTTGCACTCATCAATGCATAAGCCAGAGGTCTTTAAATCTCTTGATTTTTCATACACATATACTTGAGCGTAGGGTGATCAATTTGAACGGATCAGATCGTTAAACTATATTGTAGACCGGGAGTTCTCGTTTTAAAAAATGCAAACTGGTTTGCAATGGATCACTCCCTCGTGTGTGTGTGTATAGAGAGAGAGTAATGGAGGAAAGATGCCATAGAAGGGAATTTCCTCTTATAGTGTCGAAAAAATACACCCTCTCACATTTTTTCCGCCGATCGGCACCCACCATCTTCATCGTTGTCATCTAAGATGCGGGTACACCAAATTTCATGTGATTTAGTGGGTGCAAAATTAACGGCTTACTGATAATAGAACTTTTTACACTGCTAATTAAACAGTGAAAAAGTAGGGGAATCACATGAAATTTGGTGTATCCACATCCTAGATAATAAAAATGATGATGATGGATGCCGATCGTCGAAAAAATTGTGGAAAATATAGATTTTTGACGCCGCCTAATGAAAAAGCCTCATAAGGTCTCTTTTCTTCATTATTCTCTCTTTATATAGAGAGAGGATGATGAAGGAAATGTGTCATAGATGTGAATTTCCTCCTATAGGTTCAAAAAATACACCCTCCATGAATTCTTTCAACGATCAGCACACATTACCTCTATCTATATCATCTAAGATGCAGATATCCCAAATTTCATGTGATTCTACCATTTTTTCACCGTTGATTTAATGGATGAAAAATTAACGCTTTACCGACAATAGAACTTTTTACATTGCTAATTCAACAGTGAAAAAATGGTAGAATCATATGAAATTTGGTGTATCCACATCTGAGATGATAAAGATGATGGTGTGTGTCGATCGTTGAATAAAATGGTACGCCACCTAACCAAAAATCCTCATAGGGTCTCTTTTCTTCATTATTCTGATATATATAATGGAGGAAAGGTGCTATAGGAGAGAATTTCCTCCTATAGCGTTGAAAAATACACCCTCCACAATTTTTTTCGACGATCGGCACCCCTTATTATCATATTTATCATGTAAGATGTGGATACATTAAATTTCATGCGATTCCATCACTTTTTACCGTTGATTTAGCGGGTGCAAAATTAACGGTTTACCGACAATAGAACCTTTTGCATTACTAATTCAACGGTGAAAAAGTGATGGAATCATATGAAATTTGGTGTGTCCACATCTTATATGATAAAGAATGGTGATGATGGGAGCAGATCGTTGAAAAAAATCGTGAAGGATATAGATATTTGACCCCGCCTAACGAAAAAGCCTCATAAGCCCTCTTTTCTTCATTAGCTATATATATATGTGTGTGTGTATATATATATATATATATAGAAAAAAATTCATTATTTACGATAACGATATGATTGTTTGCACACATCCCAATGAGGATTTAAGGGTTATTAAGTTCATAGAATTTCTTCCTAAATCTTATCAAAAGGAGCTTACTGAAATTCTATACAATAGTAGAAAGGAATTAACGGTTACACCAGGAAAAGAGATTTACACTCTTAAGTACATGCATAAATAGGCATACACGTGAATGCAATGCATACATTCATAATTCTGGAAATGAGCAAATGTTTACATATAACACTCAAAATTAACCTCTTCATATTTATGGAATTGCACAAGGAATAAATATTGATTTTCAACATTTTATGAAATGGGGGTTGTATGCATATCTCTTCATTTATCAAATATATAAGCTAAAACTTATTTTACTTTCTATTGAAGTCTAGTTTGGAAGTTCTTTTTCACTATAAGTAGTCTTAAAACACAAATGCAAGTAAATAGATATCTTAACATATAATGTGATTTTTTTCTTAGAAATGTTTAATAAGTGTCTGGAATAAAAAGATATATTTCAAAAACGAGGACATGCAAACAAGGGTTTGGCCACATGAGAGAAGTGTACAAGATAGGTTACATCACAAAAAATTAAGTATTACGTGCACCAGAAGTGTCTGCATTCATTGTGCATAAAAAGAAAAGGTAAGCGCCTACACTCATCTGTAGAAGTGAATCTTACTGCATCGCTAGAGTCTGAATTGGAGTCAGACTTAGAGTCAGAGTCACCATTCGAATCGGATTTAGAGTCCAAGCTAGAGTCGCCATTCGAATCGGATTTAGAGTCAGAACCATCAGATTGATATCTGAGAGCAAGATTTTGCTTATCGTCTCCCTTCTTCTTTGAAATCTCTTTATTGGAAACTTCAGCAGTTTTTTCCTTTGATTTTGGATTTAGCTTCTCTCCCATTTTCTTAATTACTGCCTTCTTTTTCTCCTTTTTCTCTTTCAAATTGTTGCTTTTCTGCGTTCAAAGGGATAGTTAGAAGTAAATATATTAATTTGACATTTAAAAATTCAGGGATTCCAAGTTCTAATCCAGTTATGCTAAATGAGCAATAAAAACAAGGAAATCAAGGGACTAATATACCAAAAGTAATAAACACTTGTACCTGGTCAAATTTTAGCATAAGCATCTGACATGTAAAACACAAATTTTACCATCACTGTATGATTATCTATTAGTATTCACCCCTTTCTTTCTTTTTTCTATTTGTTTTTATCAAGTTACCGCTTACCAATTGAAGAACTAATGTTGGGCAAGTGTCGTTAGCCTATTATCAATTCACCAAGCATGCACTCGACTTTTGAAAAAGAAAGTAACGTCAAATTTCCATGAAGTCGGTAATTCTTACGGAGCCAGATGCAGCTTTGGACCCAGATTCGCAACCTGAACCTGTGTCGTCTCCAGAGCCAGATTTAGAGTCGCCACTATCATCTCCAGAGCCGGATTTAGAGTCAGATCCATCACACCCTGCTTCTCCCTTAATTTTCTTAATTGATTTCTTCATCTTCTTCTCAAGTAGTTTCATCCTCTTCTTCTTTTTCTCCCCTTTATTCTCTCCCTTCAGTGCAGATGCCTCTTCACATCCGGACTGTGTTAAAGTCAACCAACAAAAATATGAGATAAGAATGACAAAATCCTGAGTATATCAGTCCCAAGAAGTTTCTATATTGGGACTGATGAGTTTGAGGTATTTATTGTCATTCTCTGACATGCATTAGAAGTTTCTATATTCATTGTGCAAGAAGGAGTACATGCATTAGAAGTTTCTATATTCATTGTGCAAGAAGGAAAAAAGTAAACATCTACATTCTTTGTAAAAATTGAATCTTACTGAATCACTGGAGTCAGAGTCAGAGTCAGAGTCACCATTCGAAATGGATTTAGAGTCCGATCCAGAGTCAGACTTAGAGTCCGATCCAGAGTCGCCACCCGAATCAGATTTAGAATCGGAACCATCACATTGGTCTTTGACAGGATGTTTTTGCTTGTCCTCTCCCTTCGTCTCAGAAATCTTTTCATTGGCAGCTTCAGAATCCTTTTCCTTTGCTTTTGGACTTGGTTTCCCCCGAATTTTCTCATTCAGTCCCTTCTTTTTATACTTTTTCGTTGCTTCTCCTTTTAAATCGTCCCTCCCCTGTGTTCATAGCCAGGAGCAAATGGCTTGTAAATAAATTAACATGAAACATTCAGGGATATTCCTAGTGGTTGAGTTAATGTACTAAAAGAAATTTGGCTAGGGTCATATTGACCCTATCCATATTTTTTAAAGAAAAAACGGGTACTAATCGAAATTCTAGAATTTGTAACATTTAGAGTACACAGACGCTATCATCAACAACAAGTTTACTTAGGAACCATACTTGTAGTGCCCGAATAGCATATGCATGCATAAAACTGGATAACTAACTGTTTACTAAATGAAATACAAGCCAAATAGTATATTATATGCTATTCTAATTTAAGTGATATCATGGCTCGTAGCAAATCTTACAGATTCGGAGTCAGAATCAGAACATTGGAGCTTCCCAGTAACAATATTTTTCTCCTCGCTCGCCTCTACTTTTTCGGTCTCTCGAGTCCCTCCAAGCTTCACTTTCTCAATTGCGGTGAACGGTGATTCTTCAGCCATAATTTGTTTGTTTTCTTGTAGAAACAATGTTGAGATATTTCTATGAGCTGAGATAGCTTGTGGCTCCATTAGAAATATCATAACGTATTTATAGCCTGGCTACAAACTAGACGAAGGAAATAATGACGGGTGTTTGGATAAAAAGTTGCAATGAACAGAGAGGAACGAAATAATTATTGAACACTGAAAAGTTCTAGTGAGATGGATTGGCCTTGGATCCCTCGGTGCTCACTTGGATTATATGATAATTGAAAAGGTTAGCATTAATTATGCAGCCTTTTAAGTAATACTATCGATCTCATCGAAATTAATAGGGATTGTCGTGTGTGACAGAGATAGCATCCAAGGTTTATTGCATGAGCAAAACAAATATTAGCGATATGTAAATCCAAAAGAACATCGGAATACTTGTCTTTTCAATAAAGCACATATTTCATCAGCACATTGAACATATAGGTGCTTCAGATAACATTATGCTACCTTCCCTTCAAAATTATAAAATATCAAATATTTAAATAAACAGAAATACAAGAAGCAAAAGAACACGGAATGACACATTCTACCATCATACATTTACGCTTCGCATGGAAAAAATGCTTATTCAGCATGAAATCAGAGATTGTTTAATTCTATGGTGCACCACATACGGGCAAATTAACCTGACAGTCCTAACTCAACTTACTAAAACCAACAAAAATAAATATATCAAGATCACTAGCATAACTTCAGTATCATCGATTAAGCTGGAATCAGAAAAATTTTAATGCCTTGGGCTAAATTCTATCCATTTCCATCGGATATTCCTCAACTGGAAAGTTCTCGTAGCAAACTTCGAGGAAATTATTCACACGTTGTATCTTATTTCTTAAGGGTTTATTTAATAATAAAAGAACAAACTCAAACCGTTGATAGTTCAATTATGTCTGAACTCCACCAACTACACAACAATTTTGTAGTGAACCAAGCACATGTGGCATATAAATGGTACGATAAAAAATTAGAACCAATGCCGGATATAAACATCAAATTATAACAATTCCTCCCACATTTTCACGACCATAATCATAAGAGAGGAAACTGGACTGAGAATATGGTCACCAGAAATTGCAAAATATTTATATCTCGGTTAAGGGTCCAAGTAAACCAACAAGTATTTTCACATCTCCCAAAGCCATCTTTTATGCAACAATGCCTAGAAAATTAAATTATATAATTAACTTGAAATTGGTCTCTTAAGCAAGATATTCAATCTTGATGCAATACAGTTCTCTTACAATAACTCCATTTTTTTGTTGATCGTTTTAATGCTTAAAACTGCTTCAACATTGAAACGCCTTTCTTGATTAGGCATTGTATCCATAAGATGCCCCCATGGCATGCATTAGTGAAATTCACCTATATAGCGCACACAACACAATTACATTGTGTTAGTAATATTTGATACTGATCAAAATTCAAAACCTAAATAATTATTGACACATGACACTTGAGTCAAGAAAACTTCATCTCATATTTCATACTTCCAGAAACTTCTATAGTCAAGCAATTACCATATAGGCTTAAAGCGTGCAATTCATAACTTTCCAACTTGCATAGGCCTCTATTGATTTTTAATGTTTATTTATTAGAATATTTTTCTTTAAAAAACCATTTTAATATTTAATTACGAAATTCGACCCCAATTAAATATGATTATCTATTATAATGCTAACTCTAGGGGTATAACTAAGGGTCATCTATTGATGGTCTAGTTATTTAGTAAAATAATGCAAAAAAAAGGAGAAAAATCTACAAATCTCATCTCATTCCTATCCACATCATCACAACTAACTTTATTAAATGCTCTGTTCATTCAAATTTCAAACATCACTCCCTCCCTCTCTCCTCCTCCTAATCCATTTCGGCACCATAATCCAAGTCATTCCTTTTGATTTATTGAAGCACTTGTAAAGCTATATTTAAAACACATATCTACGTGCATCACACATGCAAATAAACTAGTAAAAAATGACCTCAGACGCACATAAGCATGATGCGAGTAATATCAGATTAGTATTTTGTCAATGTTAATCAAAACCAACGGTTGCCAATCCCGGGGTCTTAATGAATAATTTTTCTCCAAAGAACAACTAAGACTGAATGATAAAACGATCTTGATCTCTAATAATTGTTGCAAACAATGCCATGTTGGGTAAATTTGATGACGAGGAACATTATAATTGTTGCCGAGTCAATTGCTGCTATCTTTATGGAGGCTATTTGCAAGCGCTATGGCACACCTACAATCTTGATCTCTAATAAGGATCTCGTCTTTACTAGTAATTTCTGAAAGGAAATAATGAAACTGCAATGTAGACAGCTTAAGATGAGTAATGCAGATCACCCTGAAATGAATGACGAACTAGATATTGTTAATAAACTTTGGATGCTTATCTTAGATGTTTATGCACAACACAAGGGATGGAGTAAATGGTTATCTTACGCTTAGGTTTGATACTACACAAGTTATCACTCATCCACATATTCTTCTTATCATGGGAGACCACCGCGTAGCATAAGATATGTTTCAGTTGCTCATCGTTGCATTCATAAGGTAGTCTTACGCTTGCAACCTCATAAGATATGTTTCAGTTGCTCATCGTTGCATTCATAAGGTTGCACCATCGTTTTAAGGTCGGATAATAGATTTAAATAAAAAGGCAGATCTGCCTGCGAGGCTAAAATACACCCAGTGTTTCATGTGTCACATCTCAAGAAGAAGCTATATATACACCACACACACACACACACACACACACTAGAGAACCAACTACAAGCATGCCCTTCGAATGTAGCAAGGAGACAATGTTTGAGCCAAAGGCCATTTTGAAGAAAAGTGCAAGGATTATGGCCTTACAGGTAGAAACTTATCTAAATGTTCTTATAAAATGGCGGCATGGACGACATGAGGATGCGACGTGGGAACCACACTGAGATTTAATGAAGCGATGTCCGAGTTCGACCTTTGGACAATATCGTCGTCTATTCAATGGTAAGCCATGTAACATTTTAGCAAACACGGGATGACCATGGTTGTTGACAATGCTATGGGATTATGGGTCTTTGTTTCTCCTCGAGGGTTGTATTTTGATCTAAATTGATGAGCACTTATCGTATCTATGCTTGGATATTTGTATGGGAGTGTTTTGCCCGTTAAAATCTTTTTAATGACATTAGGGAATATTTTCCCACCTCTTTCTCTATAAATAAAAACATTTCAACAAACACTTATGGGCAAGGAAGAAGAAAGGAGCATGAGCAGAGGAAAACTTTAACCGCCACTTGAAAACCTACCAATACCTATTCATGACATAAAACGGTGGGGCTCACAATGCCTTAATATTTGTGCCAAACAGAATAGCACATGGATGGATAAAGTTTGAGATGTTCCTCTCGGGTATAGTTTTATCTACCCACTTAAAAGCTTACGCATCTTTTCGCAAGAAACAAGGGTTGGTTGTTACGGATCAAGTCCAGTGAGGCTTGACTTGAACCTGACCCGATATTTTCCGATTTTCAACATTGTATACCTGCCCGAACCCGATCGAGCGGGCAGAAAATTAGATTCAAAATTTTCTGGTTAAAAATTGGGGGCCGTCGTGGTTGCTAGTCGATCGAAGACCGACCTTCTTGAAGCTTCTTCTTGCGGCGTTGAGACACCGAAACTCACAGGTGGGAGCATGGTCCCGGCCCGGTAGTGGCTTGTGTGACTTGCCCTACCGGCATTGAGAAAATAGAGGCCATGTTGGGCCCGTAGGTCACTCCTCTAGTTGGGGTGGAGCGGGAGTTGCTGTTGCATGAGGTGCAGTTGAGAGCCATTGATTTTCTGCACATGAGCAAAACACCAAGTTTTAGTACCTTGAATCCAAAGGCAACCATAGCGAACCGCGATTTTGTTCGCGAAACACGAAGCACGAAGTGTGGAGTGGAAAGAGGAAAAGTTCCCTCCGGGCGTGTCAGAATCTGTTTACCGCTAAAAGACCGGACCGAGACGTTGAGACGTCTAGCCAGAATTTAGGGGCATATACTATTTGGACATATTCACTCACCTCTCCGAAAATACCAAGTTGGTTTATGGCTCTATATATCGGAGGTTTGGATAGATGCGACCGATGTAGCCGACTTTATTAGATTTCCCCTCGTTTGTGAGGGGTTTTGATTGTGGGGATGCTTTTCCCTGCAGACGCAAGCCCCTGCAGTTAATTACGTTACCGCATTGCGATAACCACTTTCTCCTGCTCCAGTGGTTCGCTTCGTGTCGTGTTGTGTTTGTTTTATTTTGGGTTGCGCATGGATTGTACACGGATATGTTGTAGCCCGTAGGGCGCGGATTAGTCCAAATCCCTATATTTTAGATTTTGGTTTAGGTTTTAAACTTAGATTATATGTTCCTTTACTTCAAAAATATTTTGTTTGGTTTAAGGATCGTTAATTTAGTTTAAGAATAAGATCAGCTTAAACATATGAGCGTTTGGGCTCAATTTATTTTTTAAACTAAGGATACGTTAGTCCTATTTGAGACTAAGATCAACTTAGCAATATTTTCAGGATCATCAAATTTTATTACGATCCAACAACAGAGCATTTGGTCTCAGATGCTAGAAATTTTAGAGAGACTTTTAGCCAATTTAGGCTTGATCTGCTCAGTCTTTTCTTCTTTCCTCTTTTTTTATTCAAAAGTGTTAAGCGCTTATTTGGGTTCTGTTTGCTCAGCCGTCCTTTTTTATGCAGGAGTACTAAGCACTTGTTTAGAGCTCTGGCGCTTACATGGGCGCTGCCCAATAAGCGCTAAGCACTTTAGTCATTTTGACTGAATATGCATAGTGCTAAGCACTTTTATATGGCGTCCGCGTGAGGAGCACGTGCGGCACTGTTTCATTTATTTTGTTAGGCGCCCAAGTTTGTTTCATGTGAGGCGCCGGGCGCTGCCCAATCAGTGCTAAGCACTCAGCCGTTTTGTCTGCATATGAAGTGCTAAGCACTTTTACTCAGCGCTCACGTATCTTTCACGTGAGGCGATGGCCTTCTGTTTTGAGCGCCCACGTGGGAAGCAGGTGAGACGCCGAGTCCTTTGTTTGGGGCGCCCACGTGTTTTTCACATGAACCGCTAAGTTCCTTTTCTCTGTTTTTTAGAGATTGAATCTCTATTAATGGCATTTTGACCATTAATGATCACCAAGATCTTTATTTTGAAGATCCGGGATCAAGTTTTCTTTAAGAACTATGTTCTTATTCTTCCTTTTTTCTAATAAGAACTAAGTTCTTTACGTAGGGTTAAACCTTATATTTAGAGGAATTAAATTCCTAGAACATGGGTTCTTTTTCTTTCTCTTTCTTTTTAACCTAGTTCTTTTCCTTTAGATTTTGAGTTTGAAGGACGGAATCTCCCCGATGAGAATTGAATTCTCAACTTATGAGGAGATTTGCTTTGCAAATCTCAAATCAAAAGAAGAACTAAGTTCTTACATAAAGGGTTACACCCATGTTTCCGTTTATACTAGGCAAAGAAGATATTTTGATCTCTTCTTTCTTTTTACCTAAAGTTTGAAAGGATGAAGATATTTTGATCTCTTCTTCTTTTTAACTAAATTCTCTGTTTTTCTTATTTGTGTAGAAACTTATGGGGGCAATCCTCTATTCGTCGTCCTCTCTTTTTTTTATCTCTTTGCTAATATTTATAGGAGAAGGAAAAGAATCAATTTACTGCGAAAATCTCTCATTGAGATCATGATTGATTTCATAATCAATCTTTTAAATCAACTAATGAATTTTATTCACCGTTGGATTTTTAATCCAAATCTTTCTGTTTAACAGAGAAGATTTTTTGTATGTTTTAATAAAATTAGAAAACTATTTTTCTAAGATAGAATTTTATTCTATCATATGAATATCTTGTTAATTTAATAAGATTAGGAAGATATTTCCCTGACATAGAATTTAATTCTGTTATATGAATATCTTGTTAGTTTAACAAAATTAGGAAGATATTTTCCTAATATAAAATTTAATTCTGTTATATGAATATTTTTTTTAGTTTAATAAGATTAAGAATATATTTTCTTAATATAGAATTTTATTCTATCACAAGATTAGGATGATATTTTCCTAATATATAATTTTATTTTATCTAATAGAGATGATCATTCTTGTTTGCTTATCAAGATTAGGAAAATATTTTCCTAATGTAAATCCCTGTTTCCATTCTAATAAAAGTTTCCGATTCTCTGAATTCCAGTAGTTTCTTTTCTTTTTCCCTCATATTTTGAATTGGTTGGTTAAGCAAAATATTTATATTTTCCCAAAACCAAAAAGTTAAAATCCAAGATTTAAAAACCAAACCCAATTAAACTAAAACCTAATTTTAAACATTCAGCCCAAAAAACTAAAGCAAATAAAGCTAATTTAAATTAACCCTTATATTTTTACAAAACCCCAGCCCACACCATTTTAAATAAATCCTTTATTTAAATTCAGCCCAGCCCATTCAAAATTTATAAAATTCCTAAACTCAAATCTCCCCGGCCCAATCCCATTCTCAGCCCACCTCGTTTTTTTAAAGGGAATTAATAATTTTTCCCGCGAGCCCGGCCCAAATCTCCCCCGGCCCGTTCCCTAACCGACCCGACCCGACCGTTTCTCTCCTTCCCTACTCTTTTCCCGCTCGCGCCTCCATCTTCGCGACCCCCACGTCCCCGAGCTCCCCACGTCGCCTCGCCGTCGCCCACGACCCCCGACCACGTTTCCATACCCCTCAAACTCCCCGTCTCCAACTCCCCTCACACTCTCTATCTCTCCAACTCACTCCTCTCCCATCACTCGAAAACCCACAGCAACCCAACTTCGAAACAACCCACTGCACTCCACCCTCGACGACGACGACGAACCTTCCTCCGACCCCCCTTCTGCATCACCTCACCCTAGCCTCCTCTCTCTCCTCACTTTTTCCGGCCTCAACCGAGCTCACTCCCCTCAACTGCATACCCTCGCCACCTCTCGGCCACCCTCTGGATCTCAACGCCGGCGAGCCCCATTTCACCTGAACCACCTCTGCGACCCTCTACATCCTCAGCACCATCATTATCACTCCAAACCCGACCCCCCCCACTGCACTCTCTCTCTCTCTCTCTCCCCCTCTCCAAATACCCATTCTCTGTGAAACTCTCCGTGCACGTCGCCGGAGCGACCACCGCCGATATCGTCGACCCCAGCAAGTCCCAGGCCACCCACAGAGCGCACTCTATACCTCCAGCGACCACTTGGCAACTCCGACGCAAATCCGTTTCGCGAGCCAAACTCACGCAATCCGTTCGCGGCGTACATCGCGCGTTCGCGACATCGTTGCTGCCGTGCGACCCCGAGACATCTTCCAGGCAAGTATTTACTTGCTTCATGCTATACTAATAGTGTTACCAATCTAGATCATGTAGTTTACAAACTTACCGATTTCCGATACGTATCATGACCTAAGTGCTCGATATTAGTTACCTATGGAAATAATTGTCTAATTTGACGGAAATCGATATTTTATGTTGGCCCTTATAATGATGAATATCCTGTGTGAAATCCGCTGGAAAATACGATTGTTAGTAACAAAAATCGATACCCCCAAACATGTCGTTAAAACTAGAATTCTCTCGTAACTGAAAACGAATAAAAACACCATAAATCATACACATATTGGAAAGATGCGTTCGAGGGCTTAAATCGAAGCCGACTTGACGAACTTTAATCCTATGTAAATTTCTGATCATTTCTGTTATGTAACCATGAAGATAATTGGATCGGAACACGACTCTGGGCTGCAGTCCAGAGCGTTTCTGATTAGTGTGTTCTGTCCAAAGACCTGCGTCCCCGTGTTTCCTGAAATAGTATGATACGGAACTTTACAGTAGTTATAAGATATTTCTGTTAGTGAAAGGAAACAAGTGGTTTCATTCCGATTCATCGCCATTTGTTATTTTAAACTATATTTAAAAGGGCAGAACGTAAAGCTGTTCAGAACAATTTCTGAAATGACATATTGAGATTAAACTGTGTATAACTTTCAATGTACAGATGCGATTGAGGATCCGTATATTGCGTTGAATACTTTATCGAAAACCCCAGATTTCATTTAACTGTGACATCGCTAAATTCTGAGCCCAACTGGGTACGATTCGTGCCGCGAAATGGACGTTCAGTTCTGAAACTGAAATTCCAGCCGCGAGCACTTAAACTGAAACAGTTATATCTTGAAAACTAAAACACCGATTGAACTGAAACAAATTTTGATGAATTACTGACTGATTGTTCTATATATCTTACTTACATCATTTTTGCTGAATTCGTAACATATTAATTTGTGCAATTTATTTTACTTCATGACATGCATGTTAATTCATAACATACAGAGCTTATTGGTAGCATACAATACATATATCATACCCTTGTCATATACATAGTGTTAGTGCGTGTGGACATTGAATTATCGTGCGTAATAGATGTTGGTTTAGGAGTGACGAGTACACCAATGGAAAGTGGATATTCGTGACAGTGATTGATACAGTGGACAGTGATGAAACCGTGCCATTGGTATACTCGTACACTACTAGATCAATATCTTAAATAGTGTAACCTGGGGAAAAAGGGGAAATCAAAGTGGAAAGAGTATCGTATTTAGCGGGACCGTGTTTAGAGGATGATCATTCGAACCGTGATACTTATACGTGTAGGACAGGATCTAGCGATCCGGCTGACAGGGTTATGTCCCGAGCATGTGGGCCGTTGTCTCGGTATGTACGAGACTCCTGTTAAACATGATCCTCCTTCCACTATGTGATTTCAAATATGACCTAGAGACCGATAGGGACACATAACATATTCTGCATCATATAGTGACATAGTGATTACTTGCATTGTTCTTACACCAGTATTACCTTATATACTTGTTTCACCCTATTATAATAATATTGTTACTGTGTCGCTCTGACGACCTGAGTATGCATGCTCAGCTCCCGCGGGAGGACCAGCACAGGAGACGGATCTACCCTTCGAGTTCACGGAGATTTAGACTGGTGTATTTTCTATTTTTCTGCTTTCCACAAAAGTGATCGTAAGTTTGACTTTGGTTAGTATCTGTTCTTGTCATCTGTAATTTGTGAACAATGGAATATTAATGTAATAAAGTAGTGATGTGATTCCTTTAATACTGTGCTTTATTTACTGATTACCATGTAGTGCTAGAAGCCGAAGTGTGACTATGGCGGGATGTTTCCTTGACCGTAGGAGCATGGCTGGCCTAGTCATCCCTCGTTTTCCGTATTCTGGGAAGCGGGGCGTGACACCTAAGATAGAATTTTATTATTGATGAGTGATTTTATAATCACTGTTGATGAGTGATTTCTAGTTTGAGAAAGATCAGAAAAATATTTCTCATATAAAATTTAATTCTATCAGATGGTTTAATTGGTGATATTTTATCATAATTGGATTTTAAATCCAAGATTCTTTGTTAGAGAAATATCTTTCCATATTAAAAAGATTAGGAAAAATATTTCCCAAAAATAGAATTTAATTCTATATAGAATTTAATTCTATCCTTTAGAGAGTATTTTAAATTGCGGCGCTCACGTGCTTTGCATGTGAGCGCTGCTAAAAGAATGCTGCAAGGGAACTTGCGTGTTTAACACGTGACCCCTATTATGGGTTTTAGCCTGTTTATTTTCAACGCTCATATGCAAAGAATATGAGCGCTCACGTGTTTAACACGTGAGGCATGTTTGGCCTTTGGTTATTTATGTTCAGTTCTCATATATTTTGCATATGAGCGCTCACATATTTAACACGTGAGGCATGTTTGGCCTTTTTTTATTTTCTTTCAGCGCTTATATGTTTTGCATATAAACGCTCACGTGTTTAACACGTGATGCCAAACCGTGGGAATTCTTTTCCTCTTTCTTCTCTCCTCTTTTTTTATAAGGGAACTAATAACTCTTAGCCAAAAAATTTGGCGGGAACTTTGGGTATTGGCTGCGAACGTCACCTTGTTTTCACTCCTGTTCCTTCGAAATTCCCTTCCTATAAAGGAAGAAAGAGGCAGATGTCATTGAGGAGTACTATAACTCATCCCTTCCGCAGTTTGCTTCTTTAAACGCAATTGTCTGGCCTTTTCATATATGGTCATCTCCCGCTTTATCGTATCTTCGCCTTCTTGAACATCTTCTTTTATCAGCTGATCAATCGGGTCTTCTTATGGTCGAGTTGAAGTATTTTGCGCAGGCCATGTCCCCTGCTCAGCCACGTTGTTTATCGGCAAATCGTTTTCTTTTTCGTTTACCGATCTTATTGTATGGCAGTTGTGAGCTTGTTCTTGCTTCTTGGATCGAACGTATCATAATCTAGAGGTATCAGCTTTACCATTAAGACCGACTCTACGGGCCCCTGGCACTTTCCAGATCCTCTTATAGAATTGAGTTTTTCGAACGATTTGTTTAAAAGGTACTTGTGTCGCATGAGGAGCTCATTTAAACTCTTTAAGAAGTATTTCAGCATGCGAATCAGCTGCAACCTGTCGAGATTTGGATCAAGTCCTGACCAAATTTCTTTCTCTACTTTAGTCTCTTCAGATTTGTAGAAGAGAATCGCTTTTGCACCTCTGTGTTTAGGAGGAACATAGAAGTTTATCAACTCCACTACATTATGGGTGCTGATAGCATCGAGCACCTTGTAATGTCGAAGCGACGCCACGATGACATGTAGTGTCCGATTTGCTTCGTCAAAGGTTCATAACGTGTGCGTGGAGAACACGGCTTCATTATCTTCTTCAGAATCGCTTCCAAATATTGGGATGGGGTTCGCTGCGCTTTGCTCATCATTTCCCACCCGAGGTAGGCCAGAGAACATCATCTCCTCCTCATTCTCGGAGTCGCTTCCAAAGACAGGGATGGTGGCAATCTGCTTCTGCTTGTTTTTTCCATCGGATGTAGGTTTTCCGCATCTTTCGGTGTCTTCAAAGTCGGTTAGGAAGTACTTAGCATCTTCATACTTGCGGACTTTGTTTACAGAGAAAGGATTAAGCTTTCCTATGATGATATGCCGTTTCACGTCTTTGAAGTACTTCATGCATTGGTGCTACATATATGGAATGACATTGTACTCATGTAGCCATGGTCTACCAAGCAGAGCTTTATAGAAAGTTTTAGCATTAATGACGTGGAACTTGACATCAGTGAAGAGCTGTCCGAATCGAAGTGTTAGCGCTTGGACCCACGGGTTTGTGAAGACGAGGAGTCAAATCCGAATATTGTGATCTTCTCACGGGCGAGAAATCTGGTGTCCATGGCTAACTCCTTGAGCACCCTCACATTCAGTAGATTAACTGAGGATCCATTATCGACAAGGATTTTATTTATCCTGACGTCTTCATAGTATGCGGTAACATAGAGCGGTCGATTATGTTTGAACGTCCCTAGAAGGAGATATTCTTTGATGAAAGTGATGTCAGCAGTATGAGCTTCCGCCAATTCATCTTTCATTTCTTCTTCGGCAAAGAAGGCTTGGAACTGGTCAGGCTCGCTTAGAGCCTTGATTAAAGACTCTCGCAATTCTTTTGACAGGAGTAGAGCATCGTATACGCTCAAATGCGATAGCAGCTTCTTTAGACATGCAAGGAGGTTATAATCCACCTTGATCTTTTTAGGTGGGTCCTTAGCGGTGAGGTCTTTTGCAACTTCTTTGTCGACCTCGATCTCTTTGACCACTTTTCACTTTTCCTTATCTTGTTTCTTTGAGGCTTTATCTGCAGGCCCGAGATTTTTCTCAGAGAGGGTGCGATTTCGCAGCTGGATGTTGACGTAGGCTTTCGTCCTTTCTTCGTTATCCGAGATTATAGATGAATTCTTCAGAGTCACTTCCAAAAGTAGGAACTTTGCCATCTCCTTCTTTTAGGGGTTGGACCTTATTTAGATAGCCGCTGCTTTGAGAAATCATGTTGCGGTTTTTCGCCACAGATTCCATTTGACCGACCGCTTCAAGCTTATTGTCCTCGAGCCGACGATCGTGAGCTTTTCGTTTTTCTTTCTTCAGCTTTCTTCCATGAGAGATATAGGCTCGACACCTTTTCTTAAATGCATTACATTCACTGATAGGGTATGAGATCCTCCAGTGGTAGAGGTAGTACTTTGGTTGCTCTTCCCCTCCATCAAAGTACGGAACTCTAGGCGTATATAGCATGAGGGGTGGTAGTTTCATTGCCTTAGATAAAGCCTTGGCAAAGTGCTTCTCGGCTTTGGCCTTGCTTCTGCACTTTGCCGTTGGAGGTCACTTTAGTTGGGAGGTACCATGACTCGCCCTTTAGGCGCAATTGTTTAGCCTTCTCATAGATGGCCACCTCACGCCTTAGGATGTCTTCGCCTTCTTGAACAGCTTCTTTTATCAGCTGATCAATCGGATTTTCTGACGGTAGACATGTAGCACCTTGCATGGGTCCTGTCCCCTGCTCATCTGTGTTGCTTTCTGACACTGACGAGCACCTTCATCGTATACAAAAGAATGAGAGACCATGTGGCAATTTTCCACACGCTCTTCTATTTCTCCCGTTGATTCTTCTTCCTCAGTACCGCTATTTTCGAAGAGATGCTGGAGAAATTCTTTAAGAGTGATCGGTACACGCGCTTTCTGGTTATATTCTTCCAGCGCGTCTATATACTTTTGGAGATCCGTACGCCTGTTGATATATTCATCAGGTCGTATGGGTTTCTTGGCCTTCTTCTTCTTTCTGGAAGAGTGGCTCGGGAGGCTTTTCCCCTTGTCTTCGGCCTTTAGAGCGGGACGCGATTTTAACATCCCCTCAACGACTTATGGTTCAAGCTGATTTTTCCACTTGATTGCCGAGCAGGCTTGTAGTTCTTTCAGCACTATTTCCCATGGAGCTTCTGCTATCATCAAGCAAGATGTCCCTGTCGTATCAGCCTTCTTAGGGGTGCATCTTTGCGGTGGATCCACCATCCAGCTGTCCGGTAACATAAACTTGCCCTGCGTGTATTGGTCTTCGACCCAATTCTTGAATACAAAGTGGTCCTCGATCGGGTGACTTACGAGCCGATGGTATGTGTTAGTGTATATGCCCTAGAGGCCATTACCGTATCATACTAGTTTGTATATTACTTGATGGAGGCTTGGGATATTCACCTTGTATAAACAATCTTGCTCAATATAGTAGTATGCTACTTGGTTTGTTTCTACTTCAATGTGTACATGTGTTTATTTTGCGATATCACCTATACGCATTAGTGGAGCCCTTAGGATCTTTGCTTGATTACCAGCGTTGTGATGGCAGTCACACTAGTGGGGGCTGGGTAATCTGTAAGCACGTCCTTATACAGGTCCCTAGGCGCAGGACTATCGAGACAGGGCATCGATACTCCGGAGTAGACTAGCGTATGCGCTTCTCATCCCAGTGTGGGAGATGGTATGTCCCACAGCCATCAGTACGTCGTACTGGAGATAGTATACGGGTGCTCGTTAGGTTACGAGTACACTGGACAGGACTCGTCGGGAACTGACAAGTTGGTATTATACCTATCGTCAGTTATCAGTTCCCAGGTGACATGAGTACAGCTTAGTCCGCTGACTTGACACTGGCACTTCGCCTCGAGTGTGTTCCCACTGCACTTTGATCACTACCCTACCACGGCTCAAAGGAGTCATGCAAACAGGTAGTGGTTGGGTGCAGTCCCGAAGCACTTGGAGGCAGTGACGGTTAGACAGGATTCGTCTCTCCCGGTATTGGGGGTTGACATCGCGCTGTGTCTAGGAGAGCCATTACACGAGCAGTCCCTGGCCAGGGCAAGCGAGATATACTGGTAGGTTTCCAGTGTTATCTCAGGGTGTTTTGGGTTTCACTCCGACACGACTTGTACCGCTATTGGGGGACTGACGTTTTACCGCCCCCTAGGCCCGACATGCGATGTATCAGACGAACAGACCGGACTGTACGGAGAATGTCACAATCAGACTCAGTAGGAGTTTAGATGGGGTTCACCTCGTCAGCCTTCTTGTCGGCATCTATCTGGGGACCGTTACGCACAGCTAGTGCCGCTTGCGGTCTGTGGTTAAACCCACTGCCAGCGTAGTGTCGAGTCTTTAGAGTCCCACACAGAGGGTATTCGCCTCTGGGCAAAACAGAGTAGAGGTCGCATGGTTTTGCGACAGGGTTCGTTCTCATCCGCGCACTTGTGCACGTTTGGAGTCCGGACGGATATTGCCAGCGGGCTCTGGTTTGAGCCGGATACTGGTATATGTTTTGGGGTTGGTTTTATATCTCGGTATTCTTGTTCCTCGGAACGAGAATGCAGGTGTGTATGCACAGTTGCTTGAGGCGGAGGATGAGGTATTTCATTAGGGTTTCGGAACGGGTGCGTATGCACAGTTGACAGTCGTCTTTTTCCAAACCCTAATAGATTTATGAAATATCAATTAATAATAGTAATTAAATGAAATATTGTTATGGTTGATTTTGTTGACTTGTTGACCATGGTTGACTTGTTGACCATGGTTGAATGTTGACCACCATCATGCTTTGCAAAGATACTCCTTGATTCATGCTTACATTCATTTAATGAAGTATGATAGTGGTCATTCCAAATACAACCATCAACTATTTCATTTTTGAATTATTATTATTAATTAGATAATTCCTTTTCTTTTAGTTATGGTTGCAAAAGAAAAGAGCTCATTCTTTCATAATCATTCTCTCTCCTCACTTCATCTTCTTCTTCCTCAAGCTCAAGGTGATTCCTTCTCATGTGTTGAGAATCCCTCACCTTGAAAAGAAAACAACCCCTAGACACTCTCTACTCTCTCTAGGGTTCAAGGTTTAGCAAGCCGGAAATCCTAGTTCACTCAAAGTTCGAGAAAGAGCCCGAAGGTTGAACCCTCAGGTGGATCCATCTTCGACGGAAGAAGGCGACGAGAAGAGAACCATCAACCTCTACAAAGTTTAAAGAAGAAGGAGTTCAAGTTTAGGTATAACCATCTTTCCGAGTAGCTAACTCTCTTTAGCAAGTTTGCTAGTTTTAGTTTAGGAAAAGATCCCGACTTTGTTAGTCCATGTTGCCCCATGCGCTAAAAATTTGATTTTTATACCGTTTCCGCCTCCCCGTAAGAACCGGGGGTCGCAACGTGGACTTACAGTGGTATCAGAGCCTAACTAAACTTAAACTAGCTTGGTAGTGAAGTGTAACGAAGTTCGGAACCGAAAAATCCAAAAACCAAACTTTTACAAAACCCTACTTTCTGTTAAACTTTTTTCTGGTCAAAACAAGATTTGTTATACACCTAAATTCGGCTCAGGGTTTTGTGTGAACACCCAAGAAAAACGATCCCCTGATTCCTTCAAACCGCCGCGTTTCCGCGGCATGAGGTAGGTGTTTGCCGCGGAACCGCCGCCGTCTGGGGTCCTCTCGTGATCGGGTTTCGTGCAGTGTTCTTCTGGTAGGGTTTTGGGATTTTTCAAATATGTTATATGTGCCCAGATTTTTCAGAACAGAAATTTACTTTTGGGGTCCTATAATTCCGTATTTTTTTCCGAACTTCACTGCACTTTGACTATGATGGTTATATCTGTGATGTTTGCATGTATTGAACGTCGGCTAATCGCTATAAGTCGATTAGTCGGGGTTATACATCTCTGTGATCTGTGTTTGATATTGGGATGTGTATATGAATCTGTTGGACTGTCGCGGGTGAATAGCCGGGGTGGATGTGAGATGAGCTTTTGTTTTTCTTTCATTCATTTGTAAATGTAAATTGATGTAATAATATTATTTGTATGGCCGCACAACCGGGTCGGGGTTGTAGCCGTCATTGTATAATTCTTTTTACTGTTTTTGCTCCTAGGATAGACCCATGGAGGGGTGCACAAACTGCCGAGTACTTGGCGGGTAGTTTGCCGCACCCGTAGGGGTCTTGGGTGGGGTATTTGCTATTCACCGCGACCGTGTAATCCGCTTTTCGTTACAGGCTCGAACGGATTGCGGATTGCTAGTATATCCAATGTATTCATCTGTGATCTGTAATGTCTATCATTGCTTTATATTTAGGCGTTGCTTATGTTTTACAGCCGTGCTAGCCCAGCCCCCGCTCTGTCGTTAGTTAAGTAACCTAACGAGTGATGACGGGACCCCGTGGCGAATGCGAATGACATAAGCGTACGTCATATTTTGGTTGTTTTCTGCAATGGTAGGATTAAATGATGGGACGCATTAAAAGAACTAATGCAAGAATATCACGCATTAAAAGAACTAATGCAAGATAATAAACCAAGTTAAAGTCGTTGGAACACTTTCGAAAAACCACTCGGTTCTTTTCAAACTAACTTTTAAATGCGGAGCTTGAGCCACTCCTTCTAAAAGCTATCTCGTTCCATCGATTATATCAAGTTCACTACGTTCACGGTTTCGCCAAAACCATCCGTAGCCCTCCGTCGTTTCATATGAATATTCAACAGTATTCAAGCTGTGTTTGTTGGCCTTAGTCAAGGCACAGTGTTTGGTAGCTGGTGGGTATTCATATGTTGCATAGATAGAATGCGTTGGTTTGGGACAGTCGTATTGCCTTGTTGGCCATAGTCAAGGGTATATACGGATGGGTTCAAATTAACCTGGATAACGACGGGAAGAACTTGACATGTGACTTATGATTTGTTGGCCTTAGTCAAGGTCATAAGAGCATGGGGCAAAAATCCACATCGGGAGTTTCATAAGTACTGAAACTTGCTAGATTTGCATACCATTTGGAGTGTGATGATTCCGGTAGGATTCCTTCAGTTTCGTCACGCGATGATATTTGGATCCCGATCCTACTGTGAGTATATGCTACTCCTCGGGAAATTTCTCACTAAACGATCAATGCTATAAACCTAGTAGGTGCCTAGAAAGGTGTTAGCGAGGCTACGCCCCCAGGGAAAAGAGGTTCTTAAATTAAGGAACTTCGCGAAAGCGTTGGAAAACCTCCCTCAAAGTACCGACACTGGCCTGGCTGAACGGTTAAGCAAGTATTGTACGGTGGGATTGATCCCGGCTAATTCTTCCTTTGTGGTTTGAGGAGGGATTCGAGAGACAGTGGGAGCCATCCTGTTTAGACAAATTAAAAACCATTCTAAACTTGCAAGAGCATCGTGCTAAAGTGTTTCTTCTCTCCCCCCTGCAGCAACCAAATCGAAATGACTGGACTTAAGTTACTTCTAGATAAAAACATACTGACAGGGCCAAACTACAAAGATTGGCTCAGGAATGTCAAATTGGCAATCGCTTACGACAAGCTGGGGTATCTTCTTACCACCAAAGCTCCCCCCGTCCCAGGTCCCACCTCCAGCGTCGCGGATAAGGAAATCCGTAAGACTTGGGAGATTGATTGCGCGAAGGCCAGGTGCCTCGTGCTTGCCTCTATGGACAACGAACATCAGAGGAGGATGAGAATATGGACCTCGAGTCCATATTTCTCCATACAAAAGAACTGTATGGAGAGCAGTCTCGTATCGCAAGATACGAAGTGTCGAAGAAGTTATTTTCGACAAAGTTGGCCGTCGGATCATCGGTAGCGGACCACGTGCTTAAGATGATTGGCTACACTGAGGAGCTCGCGGAACTTGGGACCACGTTGGACAGTGAACTCTATACGGATTTAATTCTCCAGTCCCTTCCATCCACTTACGCCCAGTTTATACTGAACTTCAACTTACAAGAAAAGGAAGTTGAACTTTCAGAACTCCTCAACCTGCTGAGGAGCGCAGAGGGCACCCTACAGAAGGGTAGGGAAACACCCGCTTTGTTTGTAGAAGGATCTTCTTCCTCTAGGTCCAAGGCGAAAGCCAAGGGAAAGAGGAAGAAAGCTCCCGCCAAACCAAGAGGAGGTGTTAGTAAAGTGGGTACGAAGGGAAAGGAAAAGGCAACAAAGATTGCGGGGAAGCTTGTTGGAAAGGAAGAATGCTTCTATTGTCATAAGAGTGGACACTGGAAGAAAGATTGCAGGGCTTGGAAGGCCAGGACACAGGAACTGAAGCAGGTTGCGGCTTCAGCTTCAGGTGTGTATGTTATTGAAAACTGTCTTTCTATAAACTCTACTTCCTGGGTATTGGATACCGGATCAGGATCTCATATCTGTAATTCTTTGCAGGCGTTAAGAAACCGTAGGTTTTTGAAGGCAGGTGACATGACCCTCAGAGTTGCGAACGGAGCTAGCATGGATGCTAAAGCCGTGGGGGACTATCACCTGGGAATGTCAGATAGGCATGTTTTGGTTTTGCGTAATTGTTTTTTTGTACCCAACGCAACTTGTAATATCATTTCTGTATCTTTGGTTTCTAAAGAAGGTTATGAATTTGCGTTTGTAAGTAATGTTGTAAACATTCACCTTAATCAAGTTCTGATTGGGTCAGGTACACTGAGCAATGGTATATACGTATTAAACCAACCACAGATTTTCAATGTCCAAAATACACACAAAAGAAAGTCTCCAGATACAATCAGGCTTTCTTATGGCATTGTAGACTGGGTCACATCAGTGAGATACGGTTGACTAAGTTACATAAAGAAAGATACTTGGATCCGTTCGAGTATCAGTCTTATGCCACTTGTGAATCTTGTCTCATGGGAAAGATGACAAAGACTCCGTTCACTGGACGCGGAGAAAGAGCGAGCGAGCTCTTGGGACTCATACACAGTGACGTGTGTGGTCCAATGTCTACACATGCGCGAAGCGGTTATTCATACTTCATTACTTTCACTGACGATTTCTCTCGGTATGGACATGTCTTCTTAATAAAGCACAAATCCGAGGCCTTTGAGAAATTTCGGGATTACAAGAATGAAGTTGAAAAACAAACAGGCAAAAGTATTAAGATTCTAAGATCGGATCGAGGTGGTGAATACTTGAGTGCCGAGTTCCTGGATTATTTAAAAGAGAATGGAATTCTCTCTCAGCGTACTCCTCCATACACTCCGCAACATAACGGTGTATCGGAAAGAAGGAATCGAACCCTATTGGATATGGTTCGTTCTATGATGAGTAAGGCTGAGTTACCGCGATCTTTCTGGGGTTATGCACTAGAAACAGCTGCACATCTCTTAAACCAAGTTCCTACTAAGACAGTGCCTACCACACCATATCAGATGTGGAGTGGGAAGAAACCCTGTCTTAAATCCTTTAAGACATGGGGATGTCCGGCTTTTGTAAAAAAGCAGCATGCGGACAAGCTCGAGGCACGCTCAGTACAGTGCAAGTTTGTGGGATACCCAAAGAACTCCAAGGGGTATCTATTCTATTACGCAGAGGAGCAAAAAGTCCTTGTTTCTCGCCATGCCCATTTCTTGGAAACTGAGTTTTTAGAAAATCAGATAAGTGGGAGCGCAGTAGAACTGGATGAAATTCCAGAACCTCAGACTATTACTGAAAGCTTAGTAGAACCAGAAGGTTCAAAAGAACAGGACATTCCTATGCCGCTCCGCAGAAGTAGTAGGCAGTCTCATCCGCCCGAGAGATACTACGGTTTTCTCATAGACGGGGATAGAGAGGATTGCATCATAAACTATGATGAGCCTACTAGCTTCCAGCAGGCCGTTCAGAGCGTTGACTCGGTAAAATGGCTGGATGCAATACGGACCGAAATGGAGTCCATGTACACCAACAAAGTATGGACGTTGGACATTGCTCCAGACGGGGTAAAACCCGTAGGATGCAAGTGGATCTTCAAAAGGAAGATTGGTGTAGATGGACAGGTTGAGACCTATAAAGCTAGACTTGTAGCAAAGGGCTTCCGTCAAAGACCTGGCTTGGACTATGACGAAACCTTTTCTCCAGTGGCTATGCTGAAATCCATTCGGATCCTTCTTGCCATTGCTGCCTTCCACGATTATGAGATTTGGCAGATGGACGTAAAAACCGCTTTTCTAAATGGAAATTTAGAGGAGTGTGCCTATATGGATCAGCCAGAGGGTTTCATTCAGAGTGGGAGCAGCGGAAAGGTGTGCAAGTTGCTTAAGTCCATCTATGGACTAAAGCAGGCATCGTGGAGTTGGAACATCTGTTTTGATGAGACGGTCAAGGAATTTGACTTTATCAAAAATCCAGATGAACCATGCATCTATAGTAGATTTGTAGCGAGAACTGTAGTATTCCTTGTTTTATACGTGGATGACATTCTCTTAATAGGAAATGACATTCCTATGCTACAATCTGTCAAGGGTTTCTTGTCACACAGGTTCTCCATGAAAGACCTGGGTGATGCCTCTTACATCCTGGGGATCCGGATCCATCGTGATAGATCCAAGAGGATATTAGGACTTTCACAGTCCAGGTACATCGACACCGTACTGAAAAGATTCAGTATGGAAGATTCCAAGCGCGGTAACCTACCGGCTTGTCACGGGATCACCCTCTCTAAAGAGATGTCTCCCAAGACTGATTTGGAGAGGGATCGCATGTCTATTATACCCTACGCTTCTGCGGTAGGCTCTATAATGTATGCGATGTTGTGTACCAGACCGGATGTAGCTTATGCACTGAGTGTAGTAAGCCGGTATCAGTCAAACCCTGGGGAGAAACACTGGATAGCAGTAAAGAACATTCTCAAGTACCTGAGGAGGACTAAGGAGATGTTCTTGGTGTATGGCGGAAAAGACCTCCAGATCGAGGCCTTTGCTGACTCCAGCTTCCAGAGTGACAAGGATGATTCCAAGTCCATGTCGGGTTTTGTCTTTACCCTCAATGGAGGGGCGGTGTGTTGGAAGAGTTCCAAACAGGAAACCGTTGCAGACTCGACTATGGAAGCGGAATACATCGCTGCATCTGATGCCGCAAAAGAAGCTGTCTGGATGAGGAAGTTCTTGAAAGAACTTCAGGTGGTTCCGTCCATTGTTGACCCAATACCTCTGTATTGCGACAACAACGGGGCTATAGCTTTAGCGAAGGAACCCAGGTCCCATCAGAGATCCAGGCACATCTTGAGGCGGTATCACCTGATCAGGGAGATCGTGGATCGCAAGGAGATCGAGGTTCGGAGGGTTGCTTCAGAAGAAAACACTGCAGATCCATTCACCAAGGCCCTACCCCAGACTCAGTTCGAGTGGCTGATCGAGATGATAGGTCTTCGATACGCCAGTACATGGCCTTAGTGCAAGTGGGAGATTGTTAGTGTATATGCCCTAGAGGCCATTACTGTATCATACTAGTTTGTATATTACTTGATGGAGGCTTGGGATATTCACCTTGTATAAACAATCTTGCTCAATATAGTAGTATGCTACTTGGTTTGTTTCTACTTCAATGTGTACATGTGTTTATTTTGCGATATCACCTATACGCATTAGTGGAGCCCTTAGGATCTTTGCTTGATTACCAGCGTTGTGATGGCAGTCACACTAGTGGGGGCTGGGTAATCTGTAAGCACATCCTTATACAGGTCCCTAGTCGCAGGACTATTGAGACAGGGCATCGATACTCCGGAGTAGACTAGCGTATGCGCTTCTCATCCCAGTGTGGGAGATGGTATGTCCCACAGCCATCAGTACGTCGTACTGGAGATAGTATACGGGTGCTCGTTAGGTTACGAGTACACTGGACAGGACTCGTCGGGAACTGACAAGTTGGTATTATACCTATCGTCAGTTATCAGTTCCCAGGTGACATGAGTACAGCTTAGTCCGCTGACTTGACACTGGCACTTCGCCTCGAGTGTGTTCCCACTGCACTTTGATCACTACCCTACCACGGCTCAAAGGAGTCGTGCAAACAGGTAGTGGTTGGGTGCAGTCCCGAAGCACTTGGAGGCAGTGACGGTTAGACAGGATTCGTCTCTTCCGGTATTGGGGGTTGACATCGCGCTGTGTCTAGGAGAGCCATTACACGAGCAGTCCCTGGCCAGGGCAAGCGAGATATACTGGTAGGTTTCCAGTGTTATCTCAGGGTGTTTTGGGCTTCACTCCGACACGACTTGTACCGCTATTGGGGGACTGACGTTTTACCGCCCCCTAGGCCCGACATGCGATGTATCAGACGAACAGACCGGACTGTACGGAGAATGTCACAATCAGACTCAGTAGGAGTTCAGATGGGGTTCACCTCGTCAGCCTTCTTGTCGGCATCTACCTGGGGACCGTTACGCACAGCTAGTGCTGCTTGCGGTCTGTGGTTAAACCCACTGCCAGCGTAGTGTCGAGTCTTTAGAGTCCCACACAGAGGGTATTCGCCTCTGGGCAAAACAGAGTAGAGGTCGCATGGTTTTGCGACAGGGTTCGTTCTCATCCGCGCACTTGTGCACGTTTGGAGTCCGGACGGATATTGCCAGCGGGCTCTGGTTTGAGCCGGATACTGGTATATGTTTTGGGGTTGGTTTTATATCTCGGTATTCTTGTTCCTCGGAACGAGAATGCAGGTGTGTATGCACAGTTGCTTGAGGCGGAGGATGAGGTATTTCATTAGGGTTTCGGAACGGGTGCGTATGCACAGTTGACAGTCGTCTTTTTCCAAACCCTAATAGATTTATGAAATATCAATTAATAATAGTAATTAAATGAAATATTGTTATGGTTGATTTTGTTGACTTGTTGACCATGGTTGACTTGTTGACCATGGTTGAATGTTGACCACCATCATGCTTTGCAAAGATACTCCTTGATTCATGCTTACATTCATTTAATGAAGTATGATAGTGGTCATTCCAAATACAACCATCAACTATTTCATTTTTGAATTATTATTATTAATTAGATAATTCCTTTTCTTTTAGTTATGGTTGCAAAAGAAAAGAGCTCATTCTTTCATAATCATTCTCTCTCCTCACTTCATCTTCTTCTTCCTCAAGCTCAAGGTGATTCCTTCTCATGTGTTGAGAATCCCTCACCTTGAAAAGAAAACAACCCCTAGACACTCTCTACTCTCTCTAGGGTTCAAGGTTTAGCAAGCCGGAAATCCTAGTTCACTCAAAGTTCGAGAAAGAGCCCGAAGGTTGAACCCTCAGGTGGATCCATCTTCGACGGAAGAAGGCGACGAGAAGAGAACCATCAACCTCTACAAAGTTTAAAGAAGAAGGAGTTCAAGTTTAGGTATAACCATCTTTCCGAGTAGCTAACTCTCTTTAGCAAGTTTGCTAGTTTTAGTTTAGGAAAAGATCCCGACTTTGTTAGTCCATGTTGCCCCATGCGCTAAAAATTTGATTTTTATACCGTTTCCGCCTCCCCGTAAGAACCGGGGGTCGCAACGTGGACTTACAGTATGGACAATAGTTAGGGTCGTTGACCGAATTTGCTTGTGCTGGTCGCCGTGTTTCGGGCAGTGACAACATGACGTTCTTCATGGCAAGCTCGAATAATTTCTTCGTCTTGTTATGATGGAATGAGTATTCGTGTCCCAACTTCTCTTTGAGGGTGGGACCCGAAC
Source organism: Agapanthus africanus (assembly GCA_030015575.1). Lineage (NCBI taxonomy): Eukaryota > Viridiplantae > Streptophyta > Magnoliopsida > Asparagales > Amaryllidaceae > Agapanthus > Agapanthus africanus. The sequence continues at coordinate 53,948,426 of CM057339.1, forward strand.
GGTTATCATTTCGGTGACTTGCTACTTTGAAGCCGCCTTGTTGTTGTTGAGCATTGGTGACAAACGCCGTTTTTTTATTGTTTTTGTTGCGCGATTCCCCACCTGAAGAGGAAAGGGACCAACTAATTTGCTCCAGGTGCACTAGCTTGTTAATGAGCACTTGATAGATTGCAGGCTTGGCAAAGGTTAGGAACATATACACTTTCGATTGTGGATCAAAGGTACCAATGAACATTCCAACGGCTGGACCTTCGGCGATGCGTTTTTCGCATTTTGACCAGAGATTCCTCCATCGGCTGGCGTATTGTACCAACGTTTCATTGGATCTTCCCCTTTCATTGATTAACGCAGAAATCTTAGTGCGTTCACTTACACTGATGAACCTCTGTGTAAAGAGTAATTCCATGTCGGCAAAAGTTTCAACGGAGTCATTTCGAAGCTCCGAGTACTATTCAAAAGCGGTGTCCACCAGACTGCCGACGAACTTTCGAAGGAGTAGCTTGTCGTCACCTTCGGTGTTACCACACATGGCTTTAAACTGTGCTATGTGCTCCTGAGGGTTTCCCGTCCCTTTGAAGACGTTGAACTTTGGGATTACGTATCTTGGAGGGTACTGCTTTTGGTCGTACCATACTAGATATGGTCGACATGTTTTGATCAGCTGATTTGCTGCTTCGCTGGCCTGATGAGCTTTGATCTGCTGGGCAATGTGTCACGCCCCGCTTTCCAGAGTGAGCGAAGATAGGCACATGACAGAACCAACCATGCTACCCGTGGATGGGAATTATCCCTCCACAGTCACATTACGGCTGTTCTTGGGAAGAAGCAACCACATTCAAGCCAGATTGGGTTTGGGATGTGGTGGCCCCATCCTTGCTTTTGCTGTGAAGGTTGTCGCTGGGGTGCCCACCCGCCATATAGACCGTATGGATAATATATCCAGCCGTCGTTTTATCATCGGTGACTGATTTCACAGATCGCTGTCTTGACCCCCTGTTTTGGTAATGGGCAGTCGATTGAAGGCGGCTGGCCTGACCGGATTCTTGAATGGTGCTGACGCTTCCTTTTTGGTTTTGCCCCGATATTTTCGCGCGGCACAGAGCGCCTGATAGACTCTTGAAGAGACAGTGTCATACTTTTTCTGTTGGGGCCGGGACACGTCTCTTTGTAGCGACTTTCGGACCGCTGTCTTCTTGATTCTGGCGGTCATAGTATTTTTCTGAACCCACTTCAGAGGCTCGAAGGAATTGCTGATTTTTACGGCCGACTCAGCCATTGTCGCGGAGTAACCCTGCTCTTAGAACCTCACAAGATTCCACTTGGCCGAAGTCCTGGCCCTCTTGTTGGCTCGATACCTGAGCCGTTTTTGTCTCAGCCTTTCTGTTTTGAGCACTTGGCTGGCTATAGATCTTCGGGAAGCCGCTGTAGACGGGGCGATGAAGGAATTTGGAGATACGCCTGATTGTGCATTTGTTGGAGTCATCGCCTGAGCTCGTTCGCAACGTTTGATGTTGCGCTTTGTACCGGAAGTCTTGACCTCAGCTGGAGCACCAGAGAGTCATTCAGACACCATCTTAAATTTCGGTTGTGGTGCCTTAGCGATCACAACGTTCGGGCTCTTGCCCCTTGAGACCGGCTTGGCCACCTGTTTTGCCGGGATTTCTGCAGATGAGCGCTTCCGGCAGGGTAGATGATGACGGAACCAAACTGGCGCGGCAGTTCCTCCCACTGTCGACTGAGACTTGTGGGGAGAACCACACGAGCATTGATCTTGACCACGTACGGGATCGGGGTCGTGTTGGAAGCTGAATTCATCTTGGGAGACATTGTCGTTGAAAGTTGATTGCTGCAGGGAAAAAAACATCATTTCAGTACAGGCAATCGATATGTATATTGATTGAGTTCGCATGAACGTTTAACCCGAAATATGGGAGGAGAGAAAAGTCCCACCGGGCGTGCCAGAATCTGTAGGGTGTTTTTCGTCACCCCATTGAGATGGGAATACGCACGAGCTTCTCAGGCGCATTACAGATTCCCCCTGCCTAGGTTAGGCTGGGGTTTATTGATTGTGGAGATCCGAATCTCCGGCAGCCGCAGACTAAACTGCCGTTAATTACCTCTCGCATTTGTAGCGAGAGAACCTCCGATTGACGGGTTAAACTGGTCATACGAACTCAATGTACAGTGTTGTGTTTTGAAGGGGTTTGGGATATCTCGGGGGCCCCGCAGAGTTTTTTACGGGGGTCCTGCTACCCGGATAGCGGGCTGGGGGTCAAGAGGGCTAGCAGCCCCCTTGCGGGGTACGAGGCCGTGCCCCGTTAGAATTTTTTTTTCTAACAGGGACAGTGTCGTGGAGTGTGTGTGTGTGTGTGTGTGTGTGTGTGTATACGTATATATACAAAAAAAAGGGAAAGAGCATCCAAAAGATACGTGGGAAAAAGCACTCGAGCGCTAGCGCTTTGGGTGCAAGCGCCTTGAGCGCTAGAGCACTAGCGCTTTGAGCGCTAGCGCCCCACGTGCCAGGCATGTGGGCGCTCGGGCGCTAGCGCTTTGGACGCTAGCGCTTTGAGCGCCAGCGCCCCACGTGTCAGCATATGGGCGCTCGGGCGCTAGCGCTTTGGGCGCAAGAGCGCTAGCGCCCCACGTGTCAACACGTGGACGCTAGCGTTTTGAGCACAAGGGCGCTAGCGCTTTGAGCGCTAGCGCCCCACGTGTCAGCACGTAGACGCTCGGGCGCTAGCGTTTTGAGCGCAAAGGCGTTAGCGCTTTAAGCGCTAGCGCCCTACGTGTCAGCACGTGGGCGCTCGGACGGCAAAAGGGACTTGGTCCCTGCAATGGGAGTTGTACTCCCAGAAAGGAGCACTTATTATTATTATTATTATTTTGTGTGTGTGTGTATAAGGAGTTAAACTCCTAAGATGTTTTGAACCTGATAAAGGGCTTCTCCCCTTGAGCCCTAGTTCTTCCCCAAAGTGGGGTTTCTGGAGATGGGTCTCCTTCTTCTTCCTTTGTTGGCCGGATCTTGAAGATCAAGAAGTATGAGATTATAAAAATCTCTCCTTTCTGAGATCTGATGGAAGATCTGAGTTCCCCTTTGTGGGTTTTGTTGTGAAAAACTATTTTGTTTTTTAAAAGAAAGAGTAAAACTCTTGATTTAATTCAAAAGAAAGAAGAAGGTTTAGAACCTTGAGGAAGGAGAATAATCTCAGATCTGGATTCTTTTGGGGAGAGAGAAAAAAGTTGTTGAGATATTTTCATTATCTTTGCCTTTATAGGCTATACACTTTACATATAGCCCCTTGGGCTTCACAAAATGGCATTTTGCCCATCTCATGGCTCATGTGCCATTTCTTTTTGCACATAAACCATGGGCTTTACAAAAAATTGGCTTTATGCCCATTTTCTTACATTTATCCATAAAATAAAATAAAATAAATACAACAAAATTATTTATTACAAAATTTTTATCTTGGCATGGGGGGAGGCCGGCCGCTTCATGTTCGGGCTCGACCCGGGCATAGGCCCACTTGATCTGGGCTTGGGCCCATTTGGTTTGGGGTTGACTTTGATTTTGACTTGGTCAACCGGGGTGTAAATTTTTACCCCAACAGGAACGCGGGTGCTGGAGTCAGTAGGGAAAGGGACCTGGTCCCTGCACTGGGAGCTGTGCTCCCGATTTGACTTATGGAGTTGAACTCCTGACAGAGATTAATTTAGGGAGTTAAACTCCAATAGATCTTGAATGGAGTAAAACTCCTAAAAATATTTAGAAATGATCAAAGGGGGCTGCTTTGTTTCTTCCCTTTGGCCCTGGATATTCCCAAGATGGGATTTCTGGAGATGAGTCTCCTTCTTCTTCCTCTTTGTTGGCCGAATCTTGGAGAAAGGGGGTGAGATTTAAAAAATCTTCCCTTTTTGAGATCTAATAGAAGATCTGAGCTCCCCTTTGTGGGTTTAGTGGTGAAAAACTATTTAGTTTTGGAAAAGGAAGAGTAAAACTCTTGATTTAATTGAAAAGAGGAAGAAGGTTTAGAATCTTGAGGAAGGAGAAGGAGGCACAAAAACCCTGGATTTTTGAGAGAATGAAAAGTCTATACTTTATTCATCATCATGTTGCGTTATATAGGCTTATATATTTATATATAGCCCCTTGGGCTTTACAAAATGGCATTTTGCCCATCACATGCCTCATGTGCTTATTTCTTTTGCACATAAGCCACGGGCTTTACAAAAATTTGGCTTTATGCCCATTTCGCTTATATTCATGCACAAAAAATTACATCAAAATTATTTGTTACATGATTTTTATTTTGGCATGGGGAGGCCGGCCGCGGGGCTCGACTTGGGCATGGGCCCACTTGCTTGGGCTTGGGCCCGCTTACTTGGGGTTAACCTTGACTTTGACCCGGTCAATCGGGGTGCAAATTTTGACCCCAACAGGGGGTCTTCCGGGATTAGCCGGACATGCTACAAAGGTTGCAGCACACTCTCTACTCTTTATATGCTCTTTATGTTTGCTAGACTAGTATTTGGAAGATTTCTTGGCGTATGGTCGATCGTGCTCTAAGGAATTTTTGTTATCTGATTAGTTCTGCTTCCGCTGTGCCTTCGCGCGAGCGTGACCGACCTTACACTTACATCTCTCACACTCTATTCCTAGCAAGTCTAGAGTGTCGGTTGCTTTCTCAAAGTTCACTTTGAAGTGAAGCTGGAGCTTGGATCGGTTTTCCTCAGGTGGGATCATCTTCGGCAAGGGAGATCGTCTCTCACGCTCGTTCCCAATGGCCTAGGAGCCTAGAAAAGATCTTCCACGATTGGATGGATACGCTACAAATGTTGTATGCTCGACAACTTGTAGTTAGCTATCTTGATTTGCTTGCTAGTTTAGTGTTTGGATCGATTTCTAGGTTGCAGTTTCTAGTGCTTGCTTGAAAGTTTTTGTTTTCGCTTCCGCTTTGGCCGCAAGTGTATCTGCATGATTCGATATACGAAGAGTGTCGCCAGTTTTATTTAATATAGTATGTTACCTCTTTCCTCCAGACATTCCCATTGTGCTGTCCATATTGTACGGATTTGATATTTTCTGACCATGCAAATCCCAACAACAATTATATATATTTGCATCAAACTGCGTGTCATGGAATAGAACTTTCATGGAAATGAATCCTTCATCAGGCACGTTCGGCTCTCTAGGGCTGCACATAGCCGTATTGAGCATGCGCGTAAATTCTCCATGTGGTTCGGAAGCTTGATGCGATTGTACTGCTTCTTGATGTGATTGTGCTGCTTCTTGATGCGATTGTGCTTCTGTCACCACCAATACTTATATCGATAGATTTTCATGATACAAGCTAAGCATCACGCTTGTATTCTCGTCATCAGCTACTTCAACACTTGTGTAGTCTTGAGTTGTGATCGGAATCTTGCATACTAAATTGATCTTATACTCTCTGGGATTTATCCGTGTTGTTGCATAAATTTTTCGCTTCAACTCATTATATGTATATGATTTATTAACTCTCACCATTTTATTTTTTCCACCAACATAGTTCGGCCGACCACTAGTTGTAATGTTTAAGATTCCGTTATAATGACAAATCAACACAACATCCTCTTTTGCTATTGTACCTAATATTAACAATAATTGTGAAATTATCCAAAACTCAAGAAACAAACTTTTACACTCAACAACAATATTCACAACAACATTCAATTCTATATTTAATTGAAATCCAGAGCTTATGAAATTTACTCTAACCCTCACCCAAAATACACCCTAAACTATTATTTTTTATTACACTAAAATACCCCTGACCCTTCGCCTCCCGTACCCCAGAATACCCTAATCCTAACCCTTCGCGTCCCGTCCCCCAGAATATCCTAACCCTAACCATAACACTAACACCCTATAATATACCCTAACCCTAATTAACCATCACCCTAAACTTTAATTAAAATTAACATTTAAAACAAACTAATTTAAAAACCAAAATTAAAATAATATATAACAATTAATTAAAAAAATACCGACTGTCGAGAAGGAAGGAGCTCGGCCACTGGAGGATCGACAAGGAGAGGGCTCATGATGGAGGTGGCGCGAGAGGTCAGCAATCGATCGATGAGGAGGAGGTCGTAGAAGAGAGCTTTGGAGGAGGAGGGGCTGGAGATCGCGAAAAGAGAGAAATCGCTGGAGATCGAAGCGTTGAGAGAGGAGCAACGGGAGAGTGAGATCTCGAGAGTGGGGAGAGAGAGAGGTCGCGAGAGGAGAGTGAGATCTCGAGAGTGGGGAGAGAGAGAGAAAGGAGTGTCAGTAGTAAAGGGTGATGTCACATGTTGCAGTTTTGCAACCCGTGACCGCACAATTGAATCCGCACTTTCAAAGTACGGATTCAACTTGGGACCCAAAGTTTAATCCGCATTTTGAAAATGCGGATTTAACTTACGTCCAGTTTTTAGGACCACTCATTCTTTATGGCACCTATGTGATATTGATTTGATCCGAACTTACTATTTCCTTAAATAGTTTTCAAAGCTAACTAAATTCCTAATTAGTTTGAAAAACATGGTAATTCTTAAATTTTGTCCTCCCCGGTCACGCTCTACGTTCACCTCCTCCAAATCCACAACTTTTCTCTCATGCCTCGATCTCGATGAGGACGGTGACTTCATGCGCTCCCGTTCGCGACGGCTGCGATCGGATCTCAGATCGATGCCTCCGCCTCGTCCGCCTCGCTGACCCTGGTGCTCCATTTTCCCTCGATTTTTTGAGTATTTTTTCACAATTTTTGGTTCGATTTGTGATTAATTTTCTGAATTTTTGTGGTTCTTTTTTTTGAAGGAAAGAGATCATCTTTGGGTCTTAAAGTGGCGCTGATCTTCCTCCACGTGATCTTCGTGGGCTCGTTGTTCCTCTTGGATTCGGATTTGATACGGAGAACTCGACAACAGCCTTGGTACCTTTCTCACCCCCTTTCAAATTTGCACTTTTGATTAGTAAATTGAATTATTAGGGTTTAATTTGTACATTGATCTTTAAAAGTCAACGTTAAAAGGAATGGAATGACATCCTATGATTTGAGCTTGTGTTGTTCTATGAAATTAACGAGAAACTACTTTCAGATTTCAGTTTAGTCGGCAAATTGAACTGACAACGGAATTGTTCTTTTTTCATTTATATATATTTTTATGAGTCGTGCTCCTTTCTAAAGTCTTTGTGTGGTGCTGTTGTAAAGTTCTATATGAACGGCATTGTTTTGAACCAAAGTTTAGATTCATATGTTTGTTCTGTTATAAACTAAGTAGCATGGATTCGGATACGGGATACAATGAGTCGGATTCGCGGATACGCAAATTCTAAAAAATCTAGGATACAATGTCGGGATACACTGATATTTTTTTGTTTAAATATATATAAATTATCACATAAAATCATCATTTCAGCTATTTAAATGAAGAACACAACCAATTTGTTAGCGTTGGTGCATGGATTATTGATGTGTTAGCCGTTAATACATGTCAGATGCATCTAGGATACAATATAAAATTTTAGAGCATGCCAAAAAGTGTTCCACATATGTTCTCGATGTATCCGATATTCCGATATGGATACGAATCCAATACGTATCTGATACGGATATGTCTCCTCATCAAAGAATCCATGCAACATAGGCTATAAGAAATGGTGCTTTATATCATGATTCTGTTGGGTGATTTATGAAATGTGCAAACAATTTCCATTGGATTACTGGCGGTCCCCTCAGTTTCTATCGCAATATGTGCAAACAATTTTTATTGGATTCACCTTATCTTAACCTCAAGTGGACCTAAGTCAAGTTATTTATGAGTGCACTTGTTCCATTTTTTTAGCTTTTAGTATATTCACTCCATCTCAATATTCTCATTCGCATATACAAGCTACAGCTAGTTTGTTGGTTTCTCAAGGATTTGATGTGTAAATCATGCCTTGTTGTTTGTGATATAGAACTTTCCTTTTACCAAAGGAATATCATGATGTAACTCATATTTTCTTCCCCCCCTCTCCGCTCCCCTCCCTCAATTTTAGCATTTCTTAGGATATATATAAAAGATAAAAGAAAATCCCATGTTGCCATACATATATTTATCTGTTGTTGTTATAGTCACTTTCATAATTTATTGATGCAAACCATGATTTACATAGTTGTTTTTATTCTAATTACTTTTTTTTTGAAATAAATTTTCAGGTATACTGCAACATACTTGGCTTTGTTTGTGGCTACATTGGTTCAATATTTCTTTACGTCTGGTTCATCTCCTGGGTAACTCATGCCAGAATTTTTTTCCATATAATCCTAACATTTCTTATAGTATATCAAAAGCTATAACTATTTGTGCACTGCATCCTTGTCTCAGCTATGTTATTGATGCAATGAATGCTGAGCATGGAACACATGATACAGTTGTAAACTTCTCGAGGGCTTCAATGTAAGGTCACTTTTGTGTCCTACTTTCTGCTTTCACAATTTGATAACATTTGTATGGAGACACTAGCTAACTTCTGCCTTTAATTTGCGTAATTTTTTTGATGATCAAGCAAAGACAATCTGCTTCAAGAAATGGAAACTTGAGTTCTTCCACTAATAGCAACTTGTTGGGAAGAAATAATCGAATGACTTCTTCATCATGGCTGAAGCTAGTGATGGACCTTTATCCTCCTGGATCCTCTAGCAGGTAGATGCACCGTTCTATGAACTACAAACAAAATATTTATAGCGTCTAAAATTGGCTTGAGTTTAACTAGAACAGCAGCAGCAACATCATAACCATAATAGCATGATGTTAATTTTTGTATATTTCCTGTTGTGAGCTATTTCTTAACATGCAATTGTCATCCTTAGGTTTGTAGCATGATCATCATCTAGGTAGCTTTGGTTTGGATACAATATGCAAATATCGCGCAGACATGTATATATGATAAGTCCTGTAAAACCCAGATTGCCATGGATATGGCAAGAAGAAATTATGCATTTAACATATCTTAAATTGAATTCAGAATCAACTGGTATTCTATCATCACATTCATTTTTAGCAATCAAGAAGGGTTAATCATAGGATCCATAAGATAATATTGCTCAGAGGGAAAAATCATTTGTCTCATATGAATCCATAGTGATCTTTCACAACTTGTGCAACCCAAATATGGACATGCAGAATAATAAATCTAATACACAAGCACAATTTGACAAGGACCCTCCAATTCTGGACATAATTCTTAAACCTTTGGTACTACAAATAGCAAACATTACTTTCTTGTATTTTACTTGAACGAAACCAATTTTACCAGAATTAAGATTGTGTCGGATTGGGATCCGTTTCCCCTCAACAATGGGGTCAGCTATGAACCAAACAATCTTTACGATCATCTGTTGACCTGATGCCAACCTTTGCTTAATTAGTGACAAGTAACAACTTACATAAAAAGTCACAAGAACCTTGATAAGTCAGTGTGTTTTATACTCTTCGTGTGTGTGTGTGTGTGTGTGTGTGTGTTTAGCATTTGGCATTATTATGAGCACACCTCAGTGTAAGTGCACGGCGGCGCCCCGGCCGTCAATCCGACGCCGGAATGCGGAAGCGGTGAATAACTTAAATTTTTGCGGACTTTGCAAAACCGGCACCACCGCGCACTAAACTCCGGATCGTAACCATTAACAAGTCTAAGCTAACTAGAATACGGGTTAGAGATGTATACCGACGATCCAAGTCCTCCGGTCTTCATCTCCACTCCGATCTCCTCGCGGGATCTCCGTCCGTCTCCTCCTCGTCGGAAAGGGCACCACATCGCCTGTAGCTTTTACGGGCTCCCACCTCAATACCGAGGCAACTCGGGCGCGAAGCTGGCGAATCGACGCGTCCAAGATTTGCTGTAGGAAGTGTAGTGTAGATGTCTCATTGGGGTATTAGAGTTGCCTTTAGATGGAGGTGAAAGGAAGAATGAAACTTTGAGAGAAATGATGCTATCAATTTCTAGTAAGCAAAATGAGATGATCAAAGATTGCAACACTCTCATTTTTTCTCTCTCTTTTTCCCTCAAGGAAGTGGCCGGCCATCATAATTGAGGAATTGTGGTGGAGGGTAAAACAAAAACAAGAGGGAGGTGAGTGTAGGAGAAGAAGGAGGTGACCACAACCCAAGACAAGAAAACATACAACCATGCTTTTACCTTACAACAAAACCATACCCTCATTAATGCAAGTAATGGTGCAAAGATAATGAAAGCTATCATAATCATTCTTTTAGCAATGAACCCCCTCCACAAATGTTATTTGCACAATTGCAAATAACCCCCTCCATCGGAAAAGTCCGGCCGGGAAAGAACAAAGGAAAACCGGCCGGAACGGAATGCAAACTGGCAACTCCAGAAAACTGGTCCCGTAATAAATTACAGGAAAACCCCGATACTGTGCATACACACCCGCATCTGTATTCCGTCCGGATACAAATGCAAAGAGACAAAATCTACACTGTACTAAACTAGGACCGGCTTAAAACAAAGCCGGCTAGTAATATCCGTTCGATCCTGATCCGTGCAATACCGCACGTATCTGATCGAACCCTGCCATATAACTATACGGCCACTAGTACAAAACTGTCCGATCCTGATCCGTGCAATACCGTACGTATCTGATCGGACCCTGCCATATCTCCATACGGCCTCTACAGCGTTTCGCCCGAAACTTGAGTAACTGAAAGTGTGGTGGACTCTAAAGACTCGTCAATACTATGGCTGTGGATTTAACCACTAGCACGTCAGAGGTATAAGCCAATACGTGACGGGCCACCAGCTATCGACTAAAAGGGACGTCGATGAGCGAACTCATCCTGACACCCTACTGAGCCTGTCAGTGACAATATCCGTGCAGTCCGGTCCGTTCGTCTATGAGTATCGCATGGCGGGCCTAGGGGGTTGGTAAAAGTCAGACCCCCAAAAGCGGTACAAGTCGTGTCGGAGTGTAGCCCAGAACACCCTGAGATACTACTGGAATACCTACCAGTAAATCTCCTTGCCTTGGCCAAGGACTTTGTGTAATGGCTCTCCTAGACACAGCACGACCTCACCCCCAATACCGGGAGAGACGAACCCCTGAAGATACGCTCACTGCCTCCATGTGGCTCGGGACTGTACCCAACTAAAACCTGTTTGCACGACTCCTTTGAGCCGTGGTAGGGTAGTAATCAAAGTACAGTGGGAACTCACACGAGACAAATGACGATCCCCAGGTCGATGAACTAACCTGCACACATGTCACCAGGGAACTGCCATCTGACGTCTGGTATATTACCAACTAGCATATTCCCGGCGAGTCCTGTCCGGTGTACTCATAACCCAATGAGCACCTGTATACATCTTAGGTGATCCAACTGACACCAGTGGCTTGTGAGACCGGCCACCGCCCCTCGTCGGGGTCTCGACTGTATACACTAGTCTACTAATGGAGTATCGATGCCCGGTCTCGAAACTCCCACGACTAGGGACCTTTTAAGGATATGCTTGTAGACCCCCAGCTCCCACTTATATGATCGCCCTCATACTGCTGGTGGTCAAGCAAGAATCCTAGGGGCTCTATCAACGTGTAATAGCGACGTGTCAGGTCACCTAAAACAGTACACGATGATAAAGGTAAACCAGATAGCATACTATCATCTCGAGTAAGACTGTCCTACCGGGATAGGTCCTCCCTCAATCATTGCAATCACGTACCTGTGATCCAATAATTGACTCTGAGGGCACTACCTCCAACAATCTCCCACTTGCACTCAAGGCTAATTATTGCGATGTCGCATACTCACAGCCCGTGTGATACCGAACACCCAACTCCTCTACTAGTCAGTCTCACAAAGCTCGTTTGCGGAACTATTGCGTTCGAGGAATAGCCTCAGTGAGTGGATCCGCTTTGTAGTTTCTTTCCATGTCTCTCTATATCTCAAGTTCGCGGAGAAAGCCATCTCCCGAAAAGAATAATACCTGTCTCAGAATATGTCTGGATGTCTGATGGGACCTAGCTCATAAATGAACTCCAAATCCAAACTTCTTAGACTGTATCGTCAACTGAACTTAATCAGTATCCTGCGCGCCATGCCTCCCTCAGTATTGCCTTGGATCACCTGTCCAAAATACTGCCCCTCGTTAGAGGGAAAACTATAACTCTGACAACCTCCTTGTCGTCCATGTCACCTTGGAAGCCTGGAATGATAACCGTCTCCTGAATGAGGCTGTCGTTATCATATCCCTAGAACATCTACTTATGTTCTAAAACTGCTTCCGACTGTTTCTCCAGGATTTGATTAATGTCAACTTGTTGCATCTAGTGCAAGAACAACATCTGGTGTGGTACTTGACATCTCATGATTGACTCAATTGCCTAAGCAAGTGATCTTCCAATCATGCACGTCCCTCTCCCCTTTAGTCTGTAAGACACCTTTGGAGAGGGTGACTCCATTACCTGCAGGTACACTACCGTGCCAGGAGTCGTCCATCCTAAATACTCTTAGAATGCTGTCAAGTACCCTGATTGGGAAACCACCCAAATCTAGATCTAAAACCATAGATCTAGTAACCAGTATGTCTGATATAAAATCCATTTCCTTTGTGGAGAAACAACTGTGTGACGACCAAAGTATAACCGATCGTAGTGCAGGAGCTTCTTTTCCTACTCTGTGTATATCATCCAAATACCAGGATATCACACCCTACTACCTTCTCAACTGATCCATCCCCTATTCTGATGAAGTCAAACCCATGACTGTCATATCAGAAATAGATGATCTATCTCCGCTACTTCTGCTTTAGTCTATAAATAGACATAAGCTACCTGTCCACCAATGCTTCCGCTGCTCCCACTGACTACGATAACCCTCTGGCAGAGTCCTATAGACGTACACTTCTAAAACTAGTTTAGAACGACGCTATACTCATCCTCCCGCCGGGTCTCGTAACCTGGAACAACAGCAATGGCAATTGTGGGTAAACAAGAACTTCCCTGTCACCGTCCTTGAGGCTACCGTAGTACCTCTCTGGTGCCTGAAGTTACCCACCTTATCTGCGGAGTGGCCAATGGAATGTCAATCCAGATTGAATCTTTAGGTTCCTTATCAAATCTTCAGTAATCGTTTGTGGTTCTGGAATCATTTCCAGTTCTACCATACTCCCACTACTGTTTTCTGAAAAATAACCATTTCTTTTAAAATGTGGCGAGTTAAGAACAATATCACTATTGATCTTCCAGATGGTAGAAAATCAACCCTCGTCATAGCCTGGGTCAACCCACAAACAGCCATTACAGAAACGTGCCTTGAGTTGTCCAGTGTCTGGTTTTAATCATAAACCGGACAACTCCCCGTACCTTAACATCGTTAAGATATGAACTGTTCTATATCCAATATAGAAACAGAGGCACTGATTTAATTGAACCAGATTCAAATCATGCAGCTGTCTCCAGTGCATGTCAACTAAATGGAAAAAGGCCGATCAGTGTTACTTAACTTAGGAATGCTTCCAATTATGAGTAACCTGAAGGAGAAGCAAGATCTCTTAATCATTACTATCAACTGAATACCATACACAAGTATCTACATCTTCAATCTCTTTGAAGAATCCCGATACTTGCTATACCTGGTTCTCTACTCTATTCAAATACATATAACTTCTCCAAATTCGGACCCTGTGTTTCCACGAAACACCTGTCTAAAAATTAGAGGAGTCATAAGTAAACCGAATATAGTACGAGGACCAACCCCTCTGTCCTGATGGACTCTGGACAACATACAATACTCTGTATAAGTCCCTTGAGTCTGATAACTCATTCACTGTGTGTCGTAGGTTGAAAACTGTACTTATGGTTAAGAAGAATTACACCGATGTTTAATGCTCCTTACCTAACCATCCACTGATATAGGTAAATGTCGTAGACATAATTTCAGAAAGGTATATCTCACTCTATGAAAATAGACGTACAGATATATCAATTTGAAATTGGTGCATAACAGCGGATATTCAAAACCAGATATTTGCCGACCGGCAAACAGCCCAGGTGATTTCCTCAAATATCACCGATTACAACGAATCCCGATATAATGAGGATGATCACCCAATTCCCAATAACTTACTCCCACTCATCATCTGTAAAACCATAAAGATGTGAGAATCGTACCTGGTAAATACATACCCTGGAGTAAGTATCTAATCGGGAAATCAGTTTTTCTTTAACATTACACAGTGAAACTGAAACATTGAAATGTTCCGATGGGGTATTTTGGTATTCCTAGTAATGCCTCTTCCAGATTCACGACTGTAACCGTATAGTTCTTTGCCACCTCTCCAAATCCCTTCATATGTCTTTAGTCTTTGCCTTCTGCACACCCCTTAGGCCAAATGGTTTTCTTCCTTCCCTACCGTTCGGCACCAGCCTATGGTTTGGAAGAAGACTATCCAATAAGCATAATGGGTGTACTGTCCCAATCCTAGGAACACTCGCAATGCGAGAGAAGGTGAAGATAAAATACACCTGAATGTACTTTATTCCTATTTCTCCTGAACCAGGATCCATCCCCGAACTGGAACAAGTTCCTTTCGAGTTCGTATATAACCATACGATGGATTATCCAAATAAACTGTGGATCTTCGTAATGATACGGAGTGTCCTGGAGAAATACAAAGGTGATGTGGGAGTGGTAACGAAATATTTGGTTTGGTCGTGAATATCTGTTGCAATTTACTTTGCCCTCTTACTAATCCCTTGCTTTGTCTAAACTTAATACCTTCTGCACACCATCGTTATGCTAATTGGTTTTCTTCATTCCCTACCGGTCGGCACCAGCCTAAGGTTTGGAAGAAGACAATCCAATTTGCGTAATAGGTGTACTACCCCTAAACCAAGGAGTACTCGTAACCTGAGAGAGGGTAAAAGGAAAAGACAACTGAATAATCCTATCCGTTTTCTCCAGAACCGGAAACCATCCTCGAATTCCTTCGAGTTCGTATCTAACCATACGATGGTTTTGTCCAATGGAAGTGGACGTTCGTAGCAATACGGGGTGTCCCGGAGAAAAGGGTAAAAGTAGGAGTGGCAATGAGGTCCGCAACTCTGACAATCCAAAAGCCAGTGTTAAGTAAGGTTCGGTTAACATGGTCACTGAGTCATAGTCTTAGGGTCGGGTCAATGGTCGCTGCCAAAGAGAGAGAGAAAAGAAACACTCAGCGTGCACTCTAACCTAGATCAGAATGGTCACCAATTTATCTAATCTGGAAACCTCCCACTGTACCTCAAATTCTCCTCCAAACCTGAAAGAAGAATTAGTCGGGGTCACCCGAGGAGTAAACTAACTCATCAGTGGGAATCGGGATCCAACTATCATCGCATGATAACGTGACGGAATCCGCTCACGGTATCACACTCCAGAAGGCATGCGCATATCTGGCAAGTTTCAGTTCTTTTGAAACTCCCGATGTGATTTCTGCCCCATGCTCTTATGACCTTGGCGTGAGGTCAAAATATCATAAGTCACATGTCAAGTTCTGCCCGTCATTATCCAGGTTAATCTGAACCCACCCGTACATACCCTTGACGTAGGCCAAAATAGTAGTACGACTGTCCCAAACCAACGCATCTATCTATGCAACAGATAAATACCCGGCAGCTACCAAACACTATGCCTTGGCGTGAGGTCAAAATACATAGCTTGAATACTACCGAATATTTAACTGAAATGACGGAGGGCTACGAATGGTTTCTGGCGAAAACCTTTAACGTAATGAACTTGATATCGTTGAAGGAACGGATAGCTTTTTAGAAATATAGTGACGACAACTTCCGCTAAAGAGGTCACTCCCGGTGAAGGGATCTCGGCTCTTTCCCCGTAGAATGGGGTGCAGGATATTCCAACTGAATACCACGGTGCAAAGCAAAAGTAATCGGCTATAGTGAAGTTAATGCCCTGACGCAAACTTATTGTCCAAGGGGTCACTCCCGGTGAAGGGATCTCGGCCCTTGCCTCGTCGACTGAGGAGCAGGATATTCTAAATGAATACCGCGATGCAAAACAAAAGTGAACGTCCTTGCAATAACAGCTTTTTGAAAAGTGTTCCAACAACATCAGATTAGGTTTGTTTAACTTGCATTGATCCGAATCAACGCAGTCCCATCAATTGATCACACCACAAAGAACGAAAATATACTGACGTACGTATATGCCATCTGCATTCGCCACTGGGTCCCGTCATCACCCGTTAGGTTAGCTTACTAACGGCAGAGCGGGGACTGGACTAGCGCGGATGAAAAACATATACAACATCTACTAATATATATACTAATATATTATATTCGCTCAAGGCGTGAATAGAATGCAACATCACAGAGAATGAACAGCATCACAGAAACAATACAGATATCTGGGATCCCCGGGTTTCACAGAGCCGCTGAAACCCGACGTTCCCCTGGTCGTGTGGATAGCCTGTGCAATGAAATCCTAGACCCCTACGGGCACGGCAAGTCACCCGCCAAAACCTGAAGCGAGGCAGCCCCCTTCAGCTCCGTGAATGGACCACCCTGCACTCCACGGAATCCGGCAACTTGGGCACCCCTCCTGGGTCAACCTGTACCCCCTACTAGTGCGGCGAATAGCCCGCCAATCCCAGAGCGAAGCCCCCTCCGTCCCAATGCCATGAGATGCGGGCTTGTTGCCCTCTAGAACCCGGCTATCCGTGCACCCCTCCGCGGGGTAACCCTAGTACAGAAAGTAAAATATACATACACCGGGTACATCGACCGCAACCAGGTCGTGCCCCAAAAGAATAATACAATCAGGCACTGACGGCAGTCCACATGTCGGACGCTCGTCCCGCAATATCAAATGTACATAATACCACCACAACTGTACTAGCATTGCATCCAGGCTATCCCCACGACCGATCCGCAACATCACAGCATAAACATAGAACATCAACGTGAAAGTCACGTTCGCAAATCCGTCTAACCGGGCTATAGCAGTTAGACCGGATTTACCGATCGAGTGACATTCACGGTCGCAGATATAATGTAAATACTGTGAAAAATGTGTTTAAAATTTTCCGATTGATCAAACAATTAACAAGTGGGCCCCAAAGAAAACTGTAGCACTCACAGAAATAATTGGCCCAACTTTAACATTCCAAAACCCATATTTTAACCCCAGAAGGCCTCTGAAAAAATTTGGTGATGTGATGTGAATAGTACGCGGCGGAAGGGCCGCACGAGGTGGGGTTTCGCGGCGCTTCCGCGCTCCAACTGTGGAGTTACATCGTCAAATTTTTACAGAACTCTTAGATTTTCCAGTACATCAATATTTTACAACCTGAAAAATTTTTCGAGACCAAAAATTTTCAACAGAAACTGATTCGAACTAAAATGCAGTTTTGGAATATTCGATCGATCGGAACTGATAAACACATTACACAAAGCTAGACTATGTTAATGGCGAGGCTCTGATACCACTGTAAGTGCACGGCGGCGCCCCGGCCGTCAATCCGACGCCGGAATGCGGAAGCGGTGAATAACTTAAATTTTTGCGGACTTTGCAAAACCGGCACCACCGCGCACTAAACTCCGGATCGTAACCATTAACAAGTCTAAGCTAACTAGAATACGGGTTAGAGATGTATACCGACGATCCAAGTCCTCCGGTCTTCATCTCCACTCCGATCTCCTCGCGGGATCTCCGTCCGTCTCCTCCTCGTCGGAAAGGGCACCACATCGCCTGTAGCTTTTACGGGCTCCCACCTCAATACCGAGGCAACTCGGGCGCGAAGCTGGCGAATCGACGCGTCCAAGATTTGCTGTAGGAAGTGTAGTGTAGATGTCTCATTGGGGTATTAGAGTTGCCTTTAGATGGAGGTGAAAGGAAGAATGAAACTTTGAGAGAAATGATGCTATCAATTTCTAGTAAGCAAAATGAGATGATCAAAGATTGCAACACTCTCATTTTTTCTCTCTCTTTTTCCCTCAAGGAAGTGGCCGGCCATCATAATTGAGGAATTGTGGTGGAGGGTAAAACAAAAACAAGAGGGAGGTGAGTGTAGGAGAAGAAGGAGGTGACCACAACCCAAGACAAGAAAACATACAACCATGCTTTTACCTTACAACAAAACCATACCCTCATTAATGCAAGTAATGGTGCAAAGATAATGAAAGCTATCATAATCATTCTTTTAGCAATGAACCCCCTCCACAAATGTTATTTGCACAATTGCAAATAACCCCCTCCATCGGAAAAGTCCGGCCGGGAAAGAACAAAGGAAAACCGGCCGGAACGGAATGCAAACTGGCAACTCCAGAAAACTGGTCCCGTAATAAATTACAGGAAAACCCCGATACTGTGCATACACACCCGCATCTGTATTCCGTCCGGATACAAATGCAAAGAGACAAAATCTACACTGTACTAAACTAGGACCGGCTTAAAACAAAGCCGGCTAGTAATATCCGTTCGATCCTGATCCGTGCAATACCGCACGTATCTGATCGAACCCTGCCATATAACTATACGGCCACTAGTACAAAACTGTCCGATCCTGATCCGTGCAATACCGTACGTATCTGATCGGACCCTGCCATATCTCCATACGGCCTCTACAGCGTTTCGCCCGAAACTTGAGTAACTGAAAGTGTGGTGGACTCTAAAGACTCGTCAATACTATGGCTGTGGATTTAACCACTAGCACGTCAGAGGTATAAGCCAATACGTGACGGGCCACCAGCTATCGACTAAAAGGGACGTCGATGAGCGAACTCATCCTGACACCCTACTGAGCCTGTCAGTGACAATATCCGTGCAGTCCGGTCCGTTCGTCTATGAGTATCGCATGGCGGGCCTAGGGGGTTGGTAAAAGTCAGACCCCCAAAAGCGGTACAAGTCGTGTCGGAGTGTAGCCCAGAACACCCTGAGATACTACTGGAATACCTACCAGTAAATCTCCTTGCCTTGGCCAAGGACTTTGTGTAATGGCTCTCCTAGACACAGCACGACCTCACCCCCAATACCGGGAGAGACGAACCCCTGAAGATACGCTCACTGCCTCCATGTGGCTCGGGACTGTACCCAACTAAAACCTGTTTGCACGACTCCTTTGAGCCGTGGTAGGGTAGTAATCAAAGTACAGTGGGAACTCACACGAGACAAATGACGATCCCCAGGTCGATGAACTAACCTGCACACATGTCACCAGGGAACTGCCATCTGACGTCTGGTATATTACCAACTAGCATATTCCCGGCGAGTCCTGTCCGGTGTACTCATAACCCAATGAGCACCTGTATACATCTTAGGTGATCCAACTGACACCAGTGGCTTGTGAGACCGGCCACCGCCCCTCGTCGGGGTCTCGACTGTATACACTAGTCTACTAATGGAGTATCGATGCCCGGTCTCGAAACTCCCACGACTAGGGACCTTTTAAGGATATGCTTGTAGACCCCCAGCTCCCACTTATATGATCGCCCTCATACTGCTGGTGGTCAAGCAAGAATCCTAGGGGCTCTATCAACGTGTAATAGCGACGTGTCAGGTCACCTAAAACAGTACACGATGATAAAGGTAAACCAGATAGCATACTATCATCTCGAGTAAGACTGTCCTACCGGGATAGGTCCTCCCTCAATCATTGCAATCACGTACCTGTGATCCAATAATTGACTCTGAGGGCACTACCTCCAACACTCAGTACTTCAGTGGCACCAAGATACTAGAATGATATAGTTAAGTTTCTTACTGTGTTATCTCTTTGTTGTGTCCAGAAGCTGGACGTGCACATATTGTAACATTATTCAGGTAAATCATATGATAGTTTTTGAATGTAAAATAAGTTTTTTTTTCTTTGGGCCTTACAACCATGGCTATACTGTAGCGTTTCAATTGTCTATTATAAGTTTAATTCACAATCGAATTTTAGGGTTCACTTTGTGCTAATATTTTGCAGCCGCCACGATCGAAACATTGCCATGATTGTGACAAATGTGTCCTAAAGTTTGATCATCATTGTGTTTGGCTCGGAACATGCATCGGCAAAGGGAACCATTGTCGCTTTTGGTGAGTTATTATTATCTTCAGAGAAATGTAATATCTTTTTTCTGACAGTTTGATAGACGAAATGCTAATAGCACTTTAAGATTCTCAACAAAAGACTATTTTTAACACCCAGAAGAAGAAAAAATCCGGCATATCATGATGGCTTGATTATATGAGGTTTTTTTTGTTTCTTTCCAATTACCATTTAGGTAATTTCCAGATAAAGTGCTTTTTCCCCTTACGCATTGCTTTGTGTTTGCCTACCCCATATGCTTGGGATAAAAGGCTCAGTTGCTGCTGCATTGCTTTGTGTTTGATATTTTGTTGTTAGCTCTCCATGGTATTCTACCATAGCTTAAGAAAGTTCATTTGAGTTTGAGATTGATTGATTTTTTTGGGAAGGGGTGCCACGCAACGAAAAGTTGCGCAATAGAGATAAACAAGGGGTAGAGGTGGTGGGTCCCTCACTTATTGGGGGTCACCATCCCCCTTGTTTGTGTCTATTGCGTAGGGGGTTGCGCAGCCCTGTATTTCCCTTTTTTGAGATGGTGCTTTATTGTCAAGCTACTTTTTTTTTACTTGTGGAATTTGCTTGAATTTGTAGCAGAAAGTTTGCCATAGTTGAATTTGATTGCAGGAACTATTTCTATCAGTCTCTTAGTGATCCGGATACTCTTTACCTTTGGATTGGGTTGTTGTAACATTTCTAATTTTTCTGCAGTAGAATATTTCACACCCTTGTATCTTAAGAGGAAAAGACGATTATATATTAAAGGATCTAAGTTAATTACTCCTCTCTTAAATATGTCTTCAATTAACATTTTACGGTTTTACTATAAGAATCTTCACATGGCCTGCAACATTTATATCTGTTACCTTTGATGTTCCTTAATTGCGCCTTTTACTTGATTTTATAGTGTAAGTTGTGCTGTAGGTGGTACATTTTTGAGGAAACAGTCCTGTGCATTTGGACTGGCATCTTATATATCGCCTTCTTGAAGTCAAAAGCTGAAAAAGAATGGTATTGTACTTCCACTAAAAGTTTAATCCCTTATCCAAAACTGTATGATATTTAATCTGGTTCTCGTACTTATTTGTTTGTTCGTCTAGTTTATTATTAACTCATATGTGGTGCAATGGTGTATGCAGGTGGACAATTCTCTCTATTGCAGTTGTAATGACTGCATTGGTATTTTGCTTCATCTTTCTTCTGTTGCTACTTCTGTTTCATAGGTATTGTATGATCCTGCCCTTACTTAATATGTCATTTGCTTTCTTAGATACTTCTAATATTGCGCTATTAAAATGATTGGAGAAAATATATAGAGAAAACTAAATAAAGCAGGTTGTTTTGATTCATTTGGAAAAATTAAAGATCAGGGATTCAGACAAGAAGCATTGGAAGAAGAAATAAGCTTGGTAGTTTTGAATTTTGATTGATTTGGATAATGCATATAAATACAATCGGAGGAAAAATACGTGGCAAGTTTTAGATAAGAAAGAAGCGATGAGTAGTTTTTTTAACCCCACCTTTTCTGATAAAGAACATGTGTCGAGTAGTTGTATCTTTTTGACAAGGAACATACATGTTGGAGAACGAGTAGACTGGGGAAAATTATGGTGGCAAACAAGGCCAACTTGAACTTTTTAAAACTCTCATCATACCTCTCGAAATTTTCACTGTTGACTTTTAGATTTTATTTTTTAATGGGTATTGATTTCGTCATGTTATAGACATATTTACATTTATTAAAAAAAATTGTTGTCTGGTGTTTAAATTGTTTGGTAGATTTTTATATATTATCTAGTCTTATTTTTTAAATGGAACCTTTATTGTGTGTGGTGTTCCCCTCTGACCAAACTTTCTGCTTGGCCTCTGATTCTGACATGTCTTCTGCAGTTATCTTGTACTGACGAATCAAACTACTTATGAGCTTGTGAGAAGACGGCGCATACTGTACTTGAGGTAATTGAGCACACACTAAACTTTGTACCTTTGTAGAACATCTCACTCATCTCTGCTTTATGAACTCAGAAAGGCAAATGTGGTCTCAAATTGAAATTTCAGTTTGATTCTCAGCATGACTCACAGCAAGAAAAATCGTATAGTTTTGAAATACATTACGTTTAAATAATTTAATTTCTAACCAATCATATCTTTTCCAATCTTTCAGAATTTCTACTAAAAATCTTTGAACATTGTAATGATTTTTAACTCGAACTTCTTTAGAAATCACTAGTTTCACAACAGCCTAACTGAACATCTTTCAAAATTTTATCAAATCTTTTTTCATACTTCTAAAATACACTACGATTCATGTGCTAAAGATTAGTTTTAATCGTTCACCCTTAATTACGTGCAATTGTAATATACAGCGGGGTTCCTGAGAGAGTTCGACCCTTCAGTAAAGGAATCTGCAGAAACATCTACAACTTTTGTTGCTCCAATGAAAGTATATACACCATGGAAGCAGTCCCGACGTTGGAAGAACTAGAAGCCAGAGCCAGACCTCACACATGCCTTGACTTAATTACATGTCGATGTTGATGATTCAATGGAAATTGGCCCGACAATATTTGTAGTTCGGCGCCGAATTGTTCTGTATATTTATTTTAGTGTACATGACTAATATACATTAATTTCAGGTTTGTTGGAAGTAAAAATCAAATGATGAGACTTTAAAAATAGTGCCGCATTGGAAACAACAAAAGAAACACATAGGTATAAAATATAAAACGGGTCATACCTTAACAAGGCTTGAGTCTTATTGTTGGAATCTATTTATATCAGAGGCTCGTGTGTATGTGACCATATCAAGAAAAAGTGTGATGGTCACACGTTATTTTTCTCGTACTGCATAGATATTGCATAATAACAAAATATAGTATGCAATTATACAGATACAACAGGCAATGGGTTTTTGGACAACCGAAAAACATTTTCCGGCGGTGGTTTTTGACAAACGTTGGTCTTGGGGTTTTTGTCAGCTTGAAAAGCTGCCTGGGTTTTTATCTTCTGACAAATTTACCCTTAAAATTATGTATAATCAACCAGCCCACCTGCATCCTTATAAGCTAATTATTATATCAAACATCTCTTGTTTAATTGTAGCAAAATTCTGTTCTAACATAAAGAATCTCTGGATCTAGAAATTCATTTCGTATAATTGAACCTAAGTTTAGTCGCTTGTTTCGACAGAAGAATGCAGGGACATATATAGGAGGAAAAAGAAAGTCCCAATGTTGCTCTTGGTAAAAGATAATCCAGATGGTGATCCTAGAAATATTATCACGCTTGTTTTGGTATAAAAGTATTTTCAGGAATATAGCATTATCATGGTAACAAGAAGCCTCTATTTCATGGGAATCTTATTCCTCCATAATTGATGTCTATTCTAGATTATCACAAGATATTCCCATCTCATGAGATGTGCCACGACAGTCCGCCATTGCCGGCGGCCTACCCGCAGCCCGGACTACGGTCGGCCATCCGTAGTCCGACGGTGGCCCACCGCCGCTCAGCCACCCATTGACCACCTGGTCGCATATAGTTCGTCGGTCACCTGTCGTCTGTCAGTTATTACACATACATATATTACTGGACATAATTAAAATATACCAAGTACGCTAATGAAAGATTTCTTGAAATTAGATGTCCGGTCATCACATTTCCGGGAGTGTGAGTATTTCCGGTAATCTTCCATTCTGTGTATCAAACGCCGAGATCGACACCATTCAATTTCATTAGCCTAGGCTAAGGCATACGCACCTTCTAAAAAATGTGAATTCGATATCTTTTGACTTGGAGTAGAGGGTCACCAATTTAAAGCTTTACCTATAATATAACATCTTCCGTTAAGAAATCAACAATCAACAAGAATCAAAATCAACTGGAAAAATGCTTTGGCCCATAAACATTATATGGACGATACTAATGGCCAAAAGAAATTTTGAAGTTTATATTGATATTGTGATGTGGGACTATTCTCATTAAAGACTTTGTGTTCTTGGGAGGAGAACAGAGTTGATTTTTAAGTGTAGGCAGAGATAATGCAATTTTTTAAATTTATTTTAGACATTGATCCGTAAGCCCTAACATATGCATACAACACATGCAAACACATCCACGCACACATCACACACAAACACACACGCACATAGGGGCCCATGAATTTGCCCAAAAAGCGTTAATTTGTGGCCACTTAGCTTTTCCTGGGGTTCCCGCACTCTTCCCACGAGAGGAAATGCCCATACCAATTGAGCTATACGTTGTTGGTATGCAAACTCTAGTTAAGGCTCTAAAGCCACTTTAAATTTTAACTTTACCGGTGTGTTATGTTTTGGGTCTTGTTTGGGAACATAGTTAGGTGTTCTAAGCTGCAGTTTCATGAAGTTGGCAAAACTCAACTCCAAAATGCTGACTTTTCCTTGTTTGGCAACCATTTTGGAATTGAGATAACCACTGTTATCTCAACCTAAAACTTAAGATAACTGCAGTTATCTAAATTCCATTCTGACCAAAGTTATGTAAATTCCATTTTTGGAGTTTGGAGCTTGCAAACCACAGTTTGCATACTTTCTTCCTCCGCTTATCCTCACTCCATACCCAAACAGAGACTTGGAGTTTTCTGAACTCCAAAATGAGTGTTTTCTTCTCATTGTTTTGGAGTTTAGAAAACTCCAGTTAGATTGGAGTTTAGTAAACTCCAATTATCTCAACTTTAAATCCGCATAAACGTGGTTTTCTAAGCTCCAAAATGATAGGATTTGGAGTTAAGTTCAGATAACCTTACGAAACTCGTGGTATCTTAACACCATTGCCAAACAGGCCTTCGGGTCAAAACTTGTTCCCTTTGACTTTGAAAACTCGAATGCAACGGGAAACTCTCTCTCATCATCGACGGCCGATCGAATCGCTAATAGGCCGACGGCGAGAAAGAGAAGGAGGAGGCGAGAGAGCGAACGAGCGAAACCCTAGGTCGATTTTGAATCGATGTGGGAGATTGAGGTCGATCGAAGATGATAACGCGTTCGAATCTCGCGGAGCAATTGGGGGAGTTTCAGATCCGATCCAATTTTGATTGGGCCTCCGTCTCCTTCTTCTCTTCCACCCCCAATGCGCCCTCAAGGTAACCCTAATTCTCTACTGTTAGGGTTTGTCGCCGTAAAAGTTTGATCTTTTGCTCTTTTATTTTTGTTGTTGTAAATATATAGTTATATGTCATGTTTGCAATCTTGTTTTGATTTCAAATTGGCCAATTTAGAGAAAAGTTTAAGGATTGTGTTCAAATTTCAATAAAAAGGTCTAAACTTGGAAGCAATTTTAGAAGCAGATTATGCTCAGAGGCTGGTTGTAACTGTTGCCATGAACGCAGACTGTTTAGTTTTAATGCCATAGTGTTGAAGAATGTGAATGAAAGGGCTAGTAACTGTGTGATGCAAATGTATTTATATGCAACTCGCACATTAGATGCAAATGCCGATATTTGCGATCAGTAAATAATATAAATGAGAAGTAAATCTTGGACTTTGGATTTAAACGGTCCATATGTTGTGATTAGAATTTATCCATCTGTGAGCAAATTAACTAAACTCTTGTAAGGATTCTAATGTTATATTCTAGAAAAATTAAAGTCAGATTACTTTATGTTCTAAAGTTTCAAGAAGTTAACAGTTAGATTATTTTTTAACCTTTAAGTTAATCATTTTTCAACTACTAACTAGATAACAATTAAACTTGCCTGTCAGTATTTTATGTGGAGTCTGTTGTCACTTGGGATGGTTGTTGGGGCAAGTGCAAATGATGAAGAAGTGACATTGGGTTGAATACTTGGTAAGGCGGATGCTGTTGTTGGTGCGAGTGCTTGTGATGAAGTGGTGATGGATTAAGTACTGATCTATCTGAACTATGGTGATCTCCTGTGATTTTGATTGACGTTAGGTAAAGAACGGGTTGAAATTTGGCTCAATTGACATTATGCTCCCCCTCCCTCTGAAAAAAAAATAAAAAAATTAACGTTTACAATTTCTTGAAGCAAATGACGTTCAATAATCTTCACCAAATAATAACTACTAAGTTCATCTCCTTATATAGGAGAGATTGATTACAATCTGGAAGATTGACTAAAGTCTAAAACATAAACAATCTAAACATCTAGAAAATACCGTTCCTAAATCAAATAAGATTTAAAATATCTCATCTAAAGATTCCCAAATTATATAAAAACTGAAAAAGACAATACCTCACAACAATCTTCAAAGATTTATATAATTAATCAAGATATATTCTTGCATCACAAAGCTTACGAGTTCTACTTTTTCCGTCTCAGTATTAGAAACATCATGAAATTTTTCATTCTTTCTCAAACAACCTACATTAGCAATCATCACGCTTTTGTCATTGTATGGGTTATGGTTTTGTTAATCATCTCACTTTTGTCATTGTTTTGGTTATGTGCAAGAGAGCTGTAGTTGTTAATTAAGGAGTCGTTGTTACTTATGTTTTGATTTTGATCTTCTCTCATGAGTGTTGTCAAAACCTTTATCATATAGCTTACCAGTTAATTAAGGAGTCGATGTGCTGTTGTGGTTTTTTTTATCCTCATGCTGTAGTTGTCAATAAGTCTATAAGTTTGACCCTACTGAAAGGACCATAATTATTACAGCTAACGGGCCTAATTTTTTTGATGCAGGGTGGACGTGCTATATGTGATATGGGAGCTGTTGATGTTTGCTTTCCTTGTTTTCGCAGGAGTTTCTTTGTACTTCAGGTATATGAAGCTTGCTTTCATATTAGTATGTCTTACGGCATTCTTTCTTGTGTGCATGAAAATTACAAAGCAAGTAAGACATAACAGGAAGAGTAAGCGAAGAATGCTCCTTCCATTATCAATGTAAAGTGATGGGCAGCCTTTTTGAAGTGGCTGTCTTGTTATTGTGTACACATATTGTATTTAAGTGATCTTCTCACCGCCAAAGTTTTGGGGCACTTGTACTTCATTCCAAGAGCAAAGAATTTTGGTACATAATGCATGTGTGTAAGCTTATGATCATTTCCCCCCTAAAATATGTGTAAGGCTGTTCCTAAGTTTAAAAGCGTGTTATTGTTTATATCCATACACAAGTTCTGGAATGAAGAGGCTGTACCAAATTTAGTAATTTATTTCGATAGGTAGAGAAGAAAGGAAGAACCGGGAAACCCCCCCCCCCCCCATGATGAAGCGGGCACTGACCATGCATAGTTTTTTTTTTATGAAGTGAAGAGTTATCAGAGTTCCGGACATCCTAAGAATAATACATTGTCTCATCAAGTGTCATTTTAGGTCAGTAATAGTTAGATATTAGCTTCCCGCTCCTCTCTATTTCATTCTGCATCCAGTTGTTTCAAATGACTTTGCTTGTTATTATCTTTTTAAAACTATCTTAATAATGTTTTTAGTTAATCTAGTAACTCCAGTTTTTCACCAACATATGCATAGCGCCTTGGCTGCGCCACATATTTGTTTAACTTAATTATGACCTCGAAAGTTTTTTGTGACTGGCACCATAAATTATATGCGGTCGTATAAATCTGTATACGTCTTGCTAACATGGATACAATGACAAGGCAAATTCATAAAATTAAGAACAAAGGGACACAACAACAATTTTTTTTTAATATGTAATATGTAATTTCATAAAAATAATAAATATATAAACTAGCTAGTTATTATAACGACCATATTCATTCATAACAATTAACATGCAAGAACTAAAAACGAAAAAAAATATAGGGCACAATACATCACATATTAACATAGAATAGTCCATCGAATAAAAAAAGCATCTATAGGCATGTTCACCCTAAAGAAAAAGTAGTGTCATAAGACAATTACATCATAAAAGAACTAAGTTGATGCCTAAGAACTAAAATCTAATGTATAACATCGAATTATAAGCTATATGCATATATGAATAATCAAATACATGTATGAATAAAGTTTTCAACACTTGTAATTTGATACTAGCATGTTATTCTACTTGAGCACATCCAAGGTACACATGCAACATGTATATGACCCATATGGCAAGTAATTGGTGTATGCGGGCACATATATGATGTATGACAAGCCAGACGCTTGTCAGGCTAGCGTTAGGCATGCAAGTTTTAGTGTTCGATATGTGTCGGATATGGACATGCCACGACACCTTCTTGGAAGTGTCCTGCATCAAAAAACCTATATACTACACAATGAGGTTCCGTTGCTTGTAGTAACTAGTGGCAATAACAATAATGGTGTTATTAGGCAACGACAAGTTGTGGAGTTCCCCGGTTGACTTATGTCAGTGGCGTGGTTTTCAATGGAACATGTGACAAGGGTGTCAAGTTTGGGTGCCTAAAGGAATCTTGCTATGGAACATTCCAAATTTTGACATCAGGCCCCTATCGTATGGAAACATTTCAGCATATATACTTGTATATAGTTATATATAATTGAATCACAGGGTAATTTTAAAATTTAGACTTAAGTCTTTCATTGAAAGTAAAAACATTGCTGGTCTTTTGTGAGATAACTTCTGATCTAATTCGTGAAGTTTCATATTATTTCGTGAAATTGATTTTGTGGTTCTTCAGAAGCTTTTCATCCTGCTAATTGTTGACTTGCCTATAATTAGTATGGTAGACAACCTATGTTACCAATCTTGAGAAAAAGTATTAAGTAAGCTTCTTCCGAGGTCGTGCTTAGAGTTTCTTTTAGTTCTAATACCAATTACTCTTGATACTCATCTCCTTACTATTAAAGCCACGGTTTGTAAGCTATATATTTTTGGAGAAATTCTTAAGCAAGATGCACCAATGCTCATCTTGATTTAGTCTCTTAGAGAGCGATGCTATCGAGTTTGGAAGTTGCATATCTTTAGAGAGAGGAGAGCTCGTGGTTTGTAAGATTCTTATATGGAGAAAAAAGATCTGTGGTGTACTGGCCATTAATTAACTTAGAATGGAGGCCGATATAGTGGAAGCGATTGAAATCCTATGGAGGTCTTAGTGGAATAGGCAGTTGACTGAAAAGCTTTACATCGACATGTCTCTTAATTTTTCTATCTCGATCTCCATCTCCATCTCCATCTCACTTTATTCTTTTGGACCTTGCATTTCTTCTTCTTCTTCTTCATTTTTGGAATGACTATCCTCATATAGCGGATTAAATCGACCCTGCATTTTCCGTTCAATCTTCCTCGAACTTGTGACCTCCCCGTCATAGTTCCCATGCTTCATCGAATCTTCCACCCTTTCAGTGTTACCTACAATCGTTGTTGATATCCACTGGCCTATGGAAATTATCCAATTAAAGTTTGGTTTTCCATTGTTAGCCGCAAGCCTGCAAAATCATATTTTTTTAAACCCTACTAGAGCCCCTTCCAATATAGGATATCAAGGTTCATTATAATGTGTATTTTGGGCTAAACATATTGTGTATGCATCAATGGATTTGGATACATCCCAGCAATTATCCATTTGCCTCGGTTAAATTCCAACCACACGAGTACTCCAAAAATGCCCTCCTCAATTTTCTCAGCATAAGTTGCCATTGCAATGCGGCTGGGACTTATCGAAGACAAGAATGGATGGTTGATGAGGTATAAATTCAAATTTTGCGTCGATGAATGAAAGCTTGACATATGCTAACCCTTTCTCTTTGGTCGCATGGTTCAGTATTTGTGAACCAATATAGGATTACAGTGTTCTCTGTGTGCATGGATTCAATATGGCATATAGTATAACAGTACTTGAGTTTAGTCAATAATTACCAAAACTGATTTTCAATTAATCATGTAGTTTTGTTCTGGTATCAGGTAAACATGATGTACAATTTTTTTTTGGGAACTGACCATGTAAGCCTAACCCATACACACAACACACCTACACACAAAACACATAAGCAAACAAAACAGGCACACACTCAAGGGACCCATGAATTTATCCTGAAAGCGTTAAATTGTGGCCACTTCCCCTTCTGGGGATCGAACCACGAACTCTCTCAAGGAGAGGAAGTGCCATACCAACTGAGTTATTACTCATTGGTAACTTGATGTACATTGTACTTGTGAATCTCCTACTTCATCATTTCGCTCCTTCATCCCTTCCCTTGTGCACATGTGCAAATACATATGCAGTTGATGTTCGTTTGAGATGTTGCTGTGGTAATAAAGTTGTGGAGTTTATACTGTGTGGATGGATTTGATGCTTTCATCTTATATTTGTGGTTTATGTTGTGGTATAATTTTTAGCAGCTGATATATGCAAACTTTCGAACAGACTCTTGCATTCATCAGCAGTTGCTTTATATTTTTAACCATATAATTGAATTCAGTGGCTACAAATAAACGTTTTCGGAGCAAATTCGTGTGTCCCTGGTGCGCGCGTGTATTGCGTGGGTGTGTGCGTGGGTGTGTTTGTGTGTGTTGTGTGCATGGTTTAGGGCTTACGGGCGAATCATTTAAATTAGGCTAAATTGTCAAAAAGCTCCTGGCCTGTTCGGGAGTTGTCTAAAAACCCTTGATATTTTCAAAATTATTGGGAAAGACCTACTGTTTAAAATCTTTATGAAAAAACCTTCGAGCCGAATTTCTGAATTTCATGTAGGCCTTTATTCCCTCCAACTGCTTAGATATTACAGGCAATTTTATAGATGTAACTTTATAGATATTACAGACAACCGGTATAAAAGGGTTTTTAGCAGGACCGAGTTTTTTTTAACAAGAGCAAGAGGTCCAGGGTTTTATACGTTTGTTTGAAGCGGGCTGTGGGCTTTTTGAAATTATTTGGACTTCCCTTTTTCTTGCTATCTGAAGGAACACATTTGAAAAATACTTTTCATTTTATTGATCTTTCTGGGAGCAAAAGTTTAGTTAATGGAAGCTCGAATCGCTGGCCATCCATCGTGTACACGTACACGACAAAATGACCCCTGCTTGCAACAACTGTCGCATTCCTCTTTCGGTATCGTGAGCGATTCCTGTCGAGAGGTGCGTTTCCTCTCACGTGCCGCCGCCGCCACCTTCCAGTTTCTTGCTAGCTCAAGGAGCCTCTTGGGGCTGATCATATTTAGATAGAATCGAGACAATTTTGGTTATTTGCAAAGGTTAGGTATGTATGGATCTCTATATATGGAGGGGATTGCAAGTAATAATAGGATCCACTAAAATAAAGATAATACCAACAAACATAAGGGTTCAAGGTGAAAAAAAGAAAAGGCGTTTTATATAGAACCCCCAAAGATTTAGGATTTTGAAAACCAACCCTCAAAGATTGATATTTCTGAAGACAAACTCCAAAGGCTTTAGCTTAACTAAGTAGGCCTCCGTGGTTAAATCCAGTGCCTATCGCCATTATGACTAAATGGCTAGAGGTGTATAAAGGCGATCTTACCCATCTAACAGATTGAGGAGGGAGGACGGGATGCTTTAGAGGGCTGGTCGTAGAGGTGCTGAGAAAAATAAAATCGGAATAAAATCGGATTGGGTTTGAGATTTAAGGTTTTGGATGAGAGAGGGTGGGTATAGAAAGGTATGATATGGGCAGTTTAGTCAATAAGTAGTCCATTTAACCTCAGCTAATCCTAACTCATGAGTAAAACAACAAGTCCTTAAAGTTTAACGAAATTTTGTTGGAGGTTTTTCATATAAAGCAATCTTTGGAGGTTGGTTTTCAAAATAGCTAGGGGGACTATATCCCAAAAAAAAGAGAGATTTTTTTTTTTTGGCATGGGCCGTTAGTTTGATAGGTTAGAGATAAAGATTTGTACAAGAGGACCACACATGTGAGTATGTTTAAGACTTAGTTCATGATTATGGGCTCCTGAGGAAACTAGAGCTACTCTTTCAATTGATTAGGTATTCTTGCATTGCTGAGGATTTCTTACAAATGGCGGCTTGGTTTTCTTGGGATTTTTGTACTTAAAAATTACTGAAAATTATTAATTACATTTTGTTTATTTCATTGGATAAAAACAAACACGTCGGACAATTATAAATTGTTAGACTTAATAAGAAAGTAGAGTAAGCAAAGAGCACACGAAGACACAATATTTTTACGTGGAAAACCCACTCAATGTGAGAGGAAGAACCACGGGACGTAGTTCAGAAAGTTTATCATCCACTATAAGAATAATGGGATTACAAAGTTTGTCTCTAGCATATTAGAGAATCGTCAACATAGAGTTCTTCAGTACAAGAGTGGATTACAATAAGAACGAACTCACCGACACACCGCCGATGGTACACCTTTGACATCTCGGTGTTTCACTCGTCACCTTGAGTGGATAGCTTCACTTAGATGAACTTCAAGTAGATGGCATTGGATTGATACTTGGATGTGTTGGATGTTGGATGCTGAATGCCTTAAGGATACACCAAGGAGCTCCTATTTATAGGTGAGAGTAAGCCTCCTTGGTCAAGCAATACAATTACTCATTTATCTTTCCAAAGCCAACAAAGCCTAATTTCCAAGGTTCATTAACCATATTTCTCAAGAGTAATACCAACTTTCAAGAAACCCATCTTTCATCTTCCAAGAAGTATTAACTCCAAGGAAGGATAACCATGCACCTTTCATTTTCCAAGAAGTATTAACTCTAAGAGAGGAAAACCATAACTTTGACTAGAGCACATTCACCCATAAGGAGTGAGATTCCTAACAAACTCCCACTCACGACTTATGAGAACACCATGCTTGCAATCGGTCGACAGACCTCGTGCTTATCTTTGGTCAATGGCTTCGTCATCATATCTGAACCATTCTTGTCAGTATGGATTTTTTGTAGCTTTAACATATTCTTCTCAAGCACGTCTCGCATCCAGTGATAGCGAACATCGATGTGCTTGGATTTCGAGTGGAAACTCGGATTCTTTGCTAAATGGATGGCACTCTGACTATCACATTGAAGAACAAAAATACTTTGCTCAACACCCAATTTCTTCAAGAACCGCTTCATCCATAGCAACTTCTTGCAGCCCTTGGTCGCTGCGATGTACTCAGCCTTAATAGTTGATAAGGCAACACACTTCTGCAACTTGGACTGCAACGACACAGCCCCCTGTAAAAGTGAATAAATATCCAGAAGTCGACTTCCTAGAGTCGATGTCACCCGTCATATCAGCATCGGTATATCCTTCAAGTACCGGCTTACTACCTCCAAAATGCAAGAAAGAATTAGAATTGCCTTGGAGATAGCGAAGTATCCATTTAACAGCCGCCTAATGCTCCTTGCCCGGATCTGCAAGGAATCGACTCACTACGCCAATTGTGTGTGCGATGTCGGGCCTCGTGCACACCATGGCGTATATCAAACTTTCAATAACAGATATATAAGAAACTTTCTCCATCTCTTCCTTCTCCTCCTCGGTCGAAGGGTTTTGTCTTGAGCTGAGCTTGAAGTGATATGCGAGTGGGGAAGATACTGGCTTTGCTTTGTCCATACCGAACCTTGCAAGCACATTCTCAACATAGCTTTCTTGTGATAGCCACAACTTCTTTGTGCTCCTATCACGAGAGATCTTCATCCCCAAGATTTCTTCGCTGGACCTAAGTTCTTCATTGCAAAGCACTTATTAAGCTCGGTCTTCAACCTGCCAATCTTGTTAGCATCCTTGTCGACAATAAGCATATTATTGACGTACAACAATAATATAATAAAATCATCACTGGAGAATCTCGTTAT
This sequence comes from Agapanthus africanus, assembly GCA_030015575.1. NCBI lineage: Eukaryota > Viridiplantae > Streptophyta > Magnoliopsida > Asparagales > Amaryllidaceae > Agapanthus > Agapanthus africanus. Next base: position 53,982,205 of record CM057339.1, read on the forward strand.
GAAAACACAATGATCAGAGGTAGTGCGATTGTACCTATGCTCTGCCATAAATAAGTCAAATTTCTTGTACCACTGTCGAGGAGCTTGCTTCAAACCATATAAGCTCTTCCTCAAATGACAAACCAGATTCTCATTACCTTTAACCGTGTGTAACATTTTGAAAAATTATAAATATTAATTTATAATTTAAATATGGATATTATGAGTTTATGAAAATAATATCATGTATGGATGTTGGGTTTTTCGGATTGGTATCCGTAAAAATATAATTATTTTGGGAAAAATGAAAATATAAGATATTTTAAAAATGATAAGTATTTTGTTTTGAGAATGATATGGGATTTTGGTTTAAAGTTAATGTTTTATTTGTAAAAGAGAGAGTGAGAATATCTTAGCATGTATTATATCCTAATGTATATCACAACTTCCCTCAACATAATATGGCTACACCTCATTCTTCAATGTTTATACTTTCATTCTATTTTCTTTTTAAGAAAATATTCTAACTCCTTCACCCTCATCCAAACCCTAGCCCCCCTCCATCAAAATCACCATGGTTCTTGAAGAATTTTTCAAGTAAATTGATCAAGACACCTCTTCATAAAACTTCACCAAGACATCTCAAGAGTTGAATCCTTCTCTTTCTTCATCTAGGGAGGTAAAGATCCCACTTTGTTTTTTCTTTAGAACTCTTTCCATGTTTACATTGTTTCAAGCATAAAATCATGGTTTTTTTTTTGGTTTAGAGCTTTCAAGATTAAATTTTAAAGGGGTAGTGAGTTTTACTTGATGGTTGAAAATCAGTAACATGTTAGGGGTTTCGATTTATTTGATGACTCTATATTGATAATTAGCTAAAATTTAAAACTACAAAGTTGTAGATAATTGGCATATCATTTAGCAAAACAATTTTGGTTAAGTTTTACTGTAAAATGAATTTTATACGAATTTTTAAAGAAAGCGTTTCCAAACTGGAAATTTCATTTCCAGTGGCTGTTTTTTTACTCAAATTGTAACAATTTTCTTAATTTTTCTATTAACAATTTGGAAAATCTGAAAATTGTGGGCTGTAAATAATTTTGTGTAGATATCTCTAAAATTTTCATTTTCCTTATTCTCTTTACAAAATCTAGAGATATCAATTTTTTAGTGAAGCTTGTTTACTGGTTTCTGCAGATTATCCAGAAATATGTTTTAACTTTGCATTTTATTTCATGTTCTATACTTAGAAATTGGAAAATACATCTTGGGGTATAAAGTTAACTCCTTTATCTATATGTAGAATTTTAGTTTGAGTCTAAATATTGTTTTTACGATATTTGGTGATTTTTCAAAACGATCCCAAAAACTGTCGTTTTATGAGCTAACAATTTCAAACAATATGCATCCGAGCATTATATTTTCTCGCTATATTGTACCAGTAGGATAATGTTATTGACGTGTGTGTCCTTACGTTTGAAGGAGCCTTAGCGGAGGCGCTGGATGCGTCGAGACGAGAAAAAGGTGGTCGCGGGTTTCGACTAGCTCGAGACGTTAACGAGTAGATTAATATTTACAGGAGAAGTCGGGTGGATGGTGTATAGTACCCCCGCAACCAATTAACTAGAATACTCATACTACATATCTAGGCTATAGTGTTATGTTAGATAACTTAGTCTATAACTAAATTAGTATATAGTTTGTACCTAATAGGCTATACGTATGTGTAGATATATATTTATATGTGATTATTGTTGTATGCGTACGCGACTATAGATCCGTACGATATTGATTAGATGTTTGATGGATATCGAGGATAGTTTGCCGAATACGACCGAGATTCATTTGGACTCACGGAGTCATGCGTTTATCCCGATTAGGACATTTTGATTGCTTGAGTTATACTCGTTTAAAAACTAACTACTCGTTTTCCACTTTTAAATGATAAATGGTAAGGATGCACTGCTAATTTTAAACGGGTATCTATTTTAAATATACTGCAACTTTCTTATTTGCAAAATAACGTTTTGTTCCATTTTAAACTATAACGATATAGCTCATAATAGTTAGCCATGTTTAACGATTGTTCACGTTATGATTAGGTTACTCTTTATACGCTCGCGATTCGATTACCTATTATATATGCTAGTTGCATTGCTATTCTCGTATGAACACACTGATAGAACACTACGCAACTACCAATGATTGCTATGTTGCACAAATCACAGACGCATATGTTACACTACACCTTATTGGTATTGCCATGACACTGTAGTATTGCCACGCTTGATTGCGTTGATGTTATTATATGAATGCGATGATTGATATATCCGTGTGATTAATCATCAACTAACGTAAATGCATGACGCATTGTTGATGATTGTGATAGCGATGTTCGAACACATTGATAGAACACTTACACAATTACTAATAATTACCATATGATACAAGTACAGATGCATATGCTACACCACATATCATTAGTATCGTCATGACACAGTAGAAACTGCCATGCTTACTCGTGTTCTAAATATCCATGATAGATGTGATGATACCTATCATGATTTTAATATACGAATACCATTACTATGGATATTCGTATATGATGGTTGCCAATAGTGGCGAAGACGAATTATATATGTGTTCTTCGGAATTTGATATTTTTTATGGATTTGAGAAGCCGCGATGTGATTTATAAAACCTGTAAATGTTTTAAAATATGGTTTTCTTTTGATATGATGATTTGGTGTTCACCATGAGTTTTCTTGTTTTGATGATATAAGTATTATCCAAATCGAGTGAGGGGTTATCCGACTACAGATACATAGTGAACCCAATACGACACCGAGGGGCAGGAAGTCCGTAGGGAGGTATGGAGAGCCTAGCAAGGTGGATCGATACCGGAGAGAGTATTGGAGCATGGTGGATATCCGGGAGATACCGACCGAGGCTATTTGATATTGAGAGAGGACCGGTCTTACGAGATGGTGCCTACAATATCTGGATTTTATGTGTCGATGATAGACGCAAGATTTATGATAATTTTGAGTGTCGGTGATGGACACTTGGTGGATGATAAGTTAGAGCGTCGATGATGGACACTCGTGAGATTTGGAGAGTCGATACTGGACACTAATATATTGATGTTTACGCGATCCGTCGTGATGCGCTGTTATAAATTATGCTATATAGTAGTCTAATAGGACTGATCCATGAGACAGTACCTGAATACTATTTTCACATATCGATGTACATTAAAAAGGTTTCCAAATGAGTTATAGTCTCACTATTTTGACGTGTCTATGACGACACAAGAATTTTTCAAACGGAAACCCTCTTAAAATTCATTTATGAAAAAACGGGACGTATATTTTAAACAAAACACATATAATACTTCATAAACCCACGTCTGCTACTTATGCTGTGATATACGTATCATATGGCTATTTTGAAAGGATTTTATACATTTTTGGCTACTTTATAGGCTTATATATGGATGCATGCTATATATATATATATATATATATATATATATATATATATATGATACGATGATATATATTTCCCTGTTTACGCGATCGATTATGATCCGCTTATAGTACTTTTGCATTATACATATAGTAATACAGGATATGATAGTACTATATTTTATGATTTAGGTAGATCATTATGCATTTCAATTTCTACCTTACGATATATTTTTATTCACTGAGTTGGCAACTCACCCTCGTTGTGACCCAGTTTCTTGCAGTATTGATCGTTTGGATCAGTAGCGGCTTGCCGGCATATTTCTTATTTCGATGATTGTTTTGGTAGGCGGGTTACATATTAGATCATAACCGTCTATTGTATATGTATATTCTTTTGGATCTAGTAAAAACTCTATCGACCAAACCTTGTATATTGTGTATTTAGAAGCAAGACTTAGATGATTATGTGTTTTTGGGTGTCGCATTCGTTTGGAGTCGACTTTATATTGTTTTGTTCATGTTTCACTTTTTATTCTTCGTCTTGGGCATCGTATATTAACTGCGTGGTTGCTTCGCTGTTTGGGTGTGGAAGCCAGCTCTCGTTGGGGATGTTTATTATATATTATGTTTTGTATGCGATTTTATTTAAAATTTATAAAGGAGGTGCTGCCCGATTTTTTTAAACGACATATGTGTTTTCAAACAGACTTGTTTATATTTTAAAAAGGAACTTGATTCCATTTAGTTATCCTTTTTAAAAATTTCACCTCCACTATTTTTGATTCCGGGTTTTTGGCTTATTTGGGTTACGGTGGTGTTTTATAGACTTCACGTGATTCAAGTGTCGGTCACGTGCCTTTTCCGGGTCGTGACACTATGAATCCTTCAGGCCGCACCATGTATATCTCTTCCTACAAATCACCATGAAGGAAAGCTGTCTTCACGTCTAGCTGTTCGATCTCCAAGTCCATACTAGCTGCAAGTGATAACATAACCTGGATAGATGTCATCTTGACTACCGGCGAGAATCTTTTCGAAGTCAATGCCCTTCTTCTGTTCGAAATCTTTCACAACCAGCCTCGCCTTGTAACGTGGTTGTGAGCTCTGGCTTTCCTTCTTCTGTTTGAACACCCATTTGTTCTTCAAGGCTTTCTTCCTCTTGGGTAACTGGACCAGCTCAAAAGTTTGGTTCTTATGCAAAGATTCTCTCTCTTCTTGCATAGCTTCCTACCATCGGTCCTTATTTGGACAGTCTTGAACTTGTTGGAAACTTTCTGGCTCACCTGCATCAAAAAGCATAACATATTCATTGCTAGAGTATCTTATTGATGGCCGTCTTGTTGACCACCTTGGTGTTGGAACTTCAAGAGGCTGGACTAGAGTTGGCCCCTCCTCTTCGTGGTTATTCGGACCGATATCCATCTCGTCATTACCAACCTCGGTCACATCATCTCTTCCATCATCATGTACCTTAGGAGGAGGCAGTGGTTCCACATCTTCGATCACTTCTGGAGAGGATTGCGACGTCGGTCCCTGTGATATCGGTCTATCTCCTTTCTTGATGTCTTCAAGGGTTTGGTCTTCAAAGAAAACCACATCTCGGCTTATCATTAGTTTATTGCTTTCTTGGTCCCCAACCTGTATCCAAATTCATCATGTGAGTATCCCATGAAAATACATCGTTTTACCTTGGCGTCGAGTTTCGTCCTTTTATCTTTGGGTATGTGCACAAATGCACGACAACCTAACACCCTTACATGCTTGCAGGATACTCTCTTTTCTCTCCAAACTTTCTCAGGAGCCCCATCGTTCAAAGGAAATAATGGAGAGAGATTCAACACATCGATCGTTGTCCTCATTGTCTCGGCCCAAAATTCCTTTGGCAGCTTTGCATCTGATAGCATACTCTTGATTCTTTCCACAATGATATGGTTCATACGCTTGGGGATGCCGTTCTGTGGAGATGATTTCGGACATATCCTTTCGTGCTTTATGCCATGACTCTTTCAGTACTCATCAAATTCCCTAATATACTCCCCACCATTATCCTTGATAATGCACTTGAGAGACTTTTCTGTCTCCCGCTCAACCATTGGATGAAAATGCTTGAAGACATCCACAACTTGACTTTTTTGCTTCAGCGTATATGCCCATGTCTTCCTGGAGAAGTCATCTATGAAGGTAACAAAATAGATGGCACTGCCGAGTGATCTATCCCTCATTTCACAGATGTCAGAGTAAACCTTCTCCAAAACACAACTCTTTATACAAGATGCACGGTTAACAAATGGAAGACGAGTTTGCTTGCCAGCTAAACAATGTACATAAGGACTTAATGTGTAACTTTCCAAGCAGGTAGGAGATTTCTCTTGGTAAGTGCCAGTAGGCCCTTCTCGCTTAAATGTCCAAGCCGCCGATAACATAGCTCTATGGCCGATCCTTGCTCAACAGTATTCACCAAGGCATTACATATCTTGGTCGGCATCTTATAGAGAGTACTACATTTCTTTCCATGTGCCATGACGAGAGATCCCTTGGTAAGCTTTCATTGTCTTTACCAAAGGTGTTAATGTAGCTTTTTCTAACTTTCCCGCAGAGATTATATTCAGGCGAAGTTCTGGAACATGTCTCACCTTCCTAAGAACATCTTTGTAGTCCAAACAGGTCTCGATCTCGATGTTGCCAATCCCCACAATCTTCAACGTACTCTTGTTTCCCATCCTAATAACGCCAAAGTCGCCAGTTTTGTAAGTTGAGAAGAACTCTCTCCATGGGGTCACATGATAGGATGCTCTAGTGTCCACCATCCAATCCATATCCGTACACGTGGGGCATATGCAATTACCTTTACAGGCCGTATCATCAGAAACTGACCGACTTCGGCTGTAGCTGTCGTCGCTTCTTCGGATTTGTTCTCGGCTTTGCCTTTTTGTTGCTTCTGGTCCTTCTTAAACCCGCGACATTCCTTCTTCAGATGTCCCATCTTACAGTAGAAGAACTCGACATCCTTTCTCTCTCTCGACTTGCTTTAGGACCGACCTTGATCTTGAGGTTGCCTTTGCTGACTTCTCCCTCAGTTCTCTGTGATAAGAGCTTCCGATGATGATGAGGCTCCTGAGGCTTTCCTTCTTATTTCTTCATTCAGAAAACTCCCAGTTATGAGGTTCATGCTAACCATACCGTCGGGTGCCGAGTTGCTCAGAGACACCACCGATGTCTCCTAACTGTCCGGCAAAGAGCTGAGCAATAATAAGGCCTGCAACTCATCATCAATAGTCATTTTCATAGAGAAGAGTTGATTAGTAATACTTTGTATTTCATTCAAGTGCTCTGGAATAAAACTTCCTTCTTTGTACCTGAGATTAACCAACTTTTGGATCAAGAAAGCCTTGTTACCCGCCGTCTTTCTTTCATAAAGACCTTCTAACTTCTTCCAAAAAGAGTGGGTTGAACTTTCTGTGGATACGTGATGAAATACGCTATCATCCAACCATTGTCGGATAGTACCGACGGCTTTGTGATCAAGCTTTTTCCAATTGCGTTCGGACATTTCACCAGGCTTGGCAGCGTCGCCTAGCAAGGATGCAGGTAGATCCTTGCAAAATAGCATGTCCTCCATTCGAGATTTCCAGATCATCCAGTTGCTACCATTGAGACTGATCATACGTGTGGTGCTTGGCTCCAAGACCATCTATTCAACCTTGACACTGATACCACTTGTTATAAATTATTAGATTTAATAAGAAAGTAAAACAAGCAAAGAGCACAAGAGACACAATATTTTTTACGTGGAAAACCCACTCAATGTGAGGGGAAAAACCATGGAAAACCCACTCAATGTGAGGGGGGAAAACCACGGGGCCTAGTCTAGAAAGTTTATCATCCACTATAAGAATAATGTGATTATAAAGTCCGTCTCTAACACACTAAAGGATCATCAACGTAGAGTTCTTCATTGCAGGAGTGGATTATAATAAGAACGAATTCACCGACACACCGCCGATGGTACACCTTTGACATCTCGGTCCTTCACTCGTCGTCTTGAGTGGATAGCTTCACTTGGATGAATTTCAAGTGGATGATATTGGATTGATACTTGGATGTGTTGGATGTTTGATACCTGAAGAATGTACCAAGGAGCCCCTATTTACAGGTGGGAGCAAACCTTCTTGGTCAAGCAATACAATTATTCTCTTCTCTTCCAAAAGCCAACAAACCCCAATTTCCTAGGTCCATTTACCACATTTCCCAAGAGTAATACCAACTCTCAAGAAACTCATCTTTCATCTTTCAAGAAGTATTAACTCCAAGGGAGGATAACCATGCACCTTTTATCTTCCAAGAAGTATTAATTTCAAGGGACTTTTCATCTTCCAAGAAACATTAACTTCAAGGGAGGATAACCATACACACCATACATGTAACTTTGACCAGAACACATTCAGGCATAAGGAGTGAGATTCCCAACACATATCGGATTGTTTATATTGAACTATAATAAATTACGAATTAATTTGGGCATCGAAAAAGGAATGAGCTTGCATGATGGGCACATATAGTACTCGTTCAAACAGCTGCATTCATTCTAGTCGAACTTCTTTTAAATCTAAATATTCGATTCTTATTCTCTCTTCTCCATGTACTTATGTCTGATGGTTGAAAGTTAGGATTTCAACTCATAGTATTCTAAACCGATACAATATTTGGAGACTTAATATAGTAACATCAGTTTCGCAATATTATAAGAATTATATATTGTTCCAAGTTCAAAGTAAATCAAGTCTCTCCAATCAAATATAATTCTTAGCCGTGCACTTTATGCATGGCACAAACTTTATTGCAAAGGCCTACGTGTTATGCAAAAGAGATCAAAGCAAGAGTATAGTCAAAATCATTTCCAGACGCTCAAAAAATCACCCCCATCAAGAAGAAGGATCTCCTGACCGTTGAAATCTCTTAGACATTAATTCGAATTACTGTTACGATGCATGTAATCTGTCGACATGATACTTTTAGTCATACATGATCTTGTGTTCGGTAGTTACCCGTGAAATGACAGATTTACCATCATCCCTTATCTAAAGTTTGATGAGCAAATTAAAGCTTGTACCTCTCATGCATGTTAGGAATAGATACAGTTGTGTTTGTTGTGGGCGCAACTCGGAGCCTCAAGAGAGGGAGTTCGACTCATGAAAGCAGCCCATGGCCCTGTGATTGGCCACGCACTTCCTTTTTTACTTAACAATTATCATTTCTCAATTTCCCACCAGCTTTGGATCACGTGCTTCAATGTATGTTGCCGGCGGCTGCTCACATGCTTAGTTACGTTCTTCATATACAAGTTGCAACAAGAGCAAGTGGTTGGGTTGGGCCTTAGGGGGCACCCCATTGTATGGGATTTGGAATCTCTGCTATTCTTCAACCTTCTGCTGTTCTGAAAGTATTCTGACCGCAAAATGACACGTGCAAAACACGTAAAAAACACCAACACCAAATCCTCTTTATTTTACACTATTTGGCAGCCGACCGTGACCGTTGATTTTAAGATCAAAAAATCCCAAGCCATTGATCTTCATATCAAAGAATAGCAGGAAGTAAGAATAACATGGACATCTCTCAATGACATAAGAAGTGGTTAATGAAACAAGTAAATAAAAACAGTTATAAAAAAGAAAAAAAACTCTCCTGGACGATTAAAATGTCACAAAATTTAGACATCTTTCATCTTGATCACTGTATTCCGAGACTCACACGAACAGAATAATTATGTGTTTTTTCAATACTTCTTACATAAGTATTGAAGAGTCACAAATTTAGACACTGTTTGGGTATGTAGTTTGGATAATCTAGAGGTGATGCAAATTCTAATCTGCAGGACTGTATCTTCAGTTATCAGTTTAAGTTTTGTCTTTCGATTTTGGCAAAGAAGTCTCTAACTAGCACCCACTCGGATTTCAGATGGCTCTTCCAATTCCTTGTTGGTCGAAGAGACAGTTGATGTTAATCTCGTGAGGTCAACCCTAAGATGACTCAGCTGAGGGCTGCAATCCTCATACGAGAAAAAATTGTTGTTACCTGGCTACAAATATGTTTTTGTATGGTCTCTTATGCGGCTGATCCTGATTACTGCTGGAGTAGCACCGGTTGGTTGTACGGTCTGATGCCAAGATGGTTAAGTAGAAATCAAGAAAAATGCATCATGGACTGTTGAGCTCTTTCGGTTAAAAAAGGAAGGAAGTGAATGCTAGCTCGCCCAACTCGGCAATAGGTCAAGGGTAAGGCATATTTGCTAAATAAATGGAGATGGGCTCTTTTGCCTTGGAGATCTTTAAACTCTAAAATTTTGTTGGATGTAAAGTGATCTAAACTCTAGCATAGATGTCATCTTCACAGATTTTAGAGTTTTGAGAACTTAGGTTGGATTGGAATTATGTAAATTGTGGTTATCTCAACTTTGAGATTTAGATGCCAAAGTTTCTAAACTCTAAGATCCCCGTTAAGCATTATATGGTTAAGATATTGGAATTGAGCTTAGATGATTTTATGAAACTCCAATTATCCGCAACTTCATTCCCGAACAAGGCCGAAACACTTTTCATAACCATATAAACGATCAAATAATTAAAATGAAAATCACATAGAAATTGGTGTATATATATTTTAAACCATGAAGATTAAGATAGACGTTGTTGATAACAAAAAAAGTCGTAAAATGATGACTTCTTGACCAATTTAGCAGAACAAATTTAGCGGAAAAGCCATCTTATGTCACTTGACACTTCTTTATTGGAAGAGAGAAATTAAAGCAATAATATCAGCATTCCAATGCAGAAACTCCAGATAAAAGATGTGTTGAGGATAATAACGAAGATAGATGATACACAGAATAATGCTAACGATCAATCATATAATAACAACGCAATACCAACGAAAAATATAAAACAATAAACATGCGGGAATATAAGAATCACAGACCAGAGAGAGACAAGAATTTGTTAACGAGGGTCACCCACCGTATGGCTAGTCCCTGGCAGAGCAGAATTTGCAAACGTTTACTATATCCTTGAATCAAATTACACTAATGAACAACCCTAGGAGATTTCTCTCAAATCTCTCTAGATCTTATCCGCCACCCTCTCACTATACAATAATCTCTCAAATTGGCAGTACATTAATCATATGAGAGATCCCTATATATAGGAACACTCTAATTAATCCTATTTAAAATAAGAGATAAACCCAAATTTGAAATATTTCGTTCTCACAGAAAACCCATCGACAAACGTTTGAACAAGGATTGGTCAGACGTTTGCCTCCTCTCTGTTAGATTTCATCTCCTTGGGTAGACGTCTGAACCTCCTTGTACAAACGTCTTCCTACGCTCTGGATTGGGCTTCATGCTTCTCCAGATGTCTGCCACAGACATCTGGCTACGCTTTGTTCTTTGGCTAAGGCTCTTCTCCAGAGTCTGTATCCTTGCCTTCAGATGTCTATCGTTGCTATGTTCTTCTGACATGATTCTTGGTGCACGTCCAGACGTCTGACCCCCTTCTTCAGACGTTTGAGAAAGAATTCTTCATAATTCTAACATTCTCCCACTTGGAGATTCTTCCATCTTGATTCCCAAACTAGTAGACTTCACACGATTCCGTTATCTGCTCTTTCTTCATCAAATCTTCATGGAGATATTTACTAACTTACAATAGAGATCCAATTTGTCTCTGTCTACGACCTTGGTGAATATATCCGCAGAATTATTTTCTCCCGCGATCTTTTGCAGTGTCAACTCACCATCTTCTAATGCTATCCATATAAAATGGTGCCGCATCTTGATATGCTTCGTCCGTGAGTGATATGCAGTGTTCTTGGCCAAGTGTATCGCATTTTGACTGTCGCTCCACAAGGTATTGAAATCTTGTTTCTTATACAATTCCTCGATAACCCTTGTAACCATATCATCTCTTTGTTGGCTTCCGTGATGGCCACATATTCGGCTTCCATCGACAATGCGACAACTTTTTGCAATTGGGAGACCCAACTGACTGATAATCTCCCAACTATGAATATATACCCCGTTGTGCTTTTTCCACTATCTCTATCATCTGAGTAGTCCGCATCAATGTAACCTGCACATTGAGAGAGTCACCCCCGAAGCATAAACAATGACTGGATGTTCCCCTAAGATATCTTAATATCCACTTCACCACATTTCAATGATCATTCCCCGGGTTTTGCATGTACTTGCTTACAACTCTCATTATATGTGCAATATCTGGTCTCATACTCACCATTGCATACATCAAACTCTCAACCGCCAATGCATATGACACCCTTGCCATGTCATCCTTCCACTCTTGAGTTGTCGGGCACAATTCTTTGCTGAGTTTGAAGCGCTTCGCTAAAGATGTACTTACCGGTTTTGATTTATTCATGTTGAACTGCTTCAAAACCTTCTCCACGTAGTCCTTTTGCGATAGCTATAGCGTTCGTTGATGTCTATCTCTCATGATCTTCATGTCCAGAATTTGCTTGGCTGCTCCTAAAACCTTCATGGAGAATTTTTCAGCCATCATCTTATTCAGATTTTGAATTTTCTAGAAATTCAGACCCGCCATCAACATATCGTCTACGTAAATTGATAAAATAATGTAATTGCCATCCTCAAAAGTTTGAACATAGACACAGTGATCTGAATTACATCGCACAAATCCTGTCTCTATAATGAATTGATGCATTTGAGATACCACTGCCTTGGAGCTTGTTTGAGACTATACAAACTTTTTCGCAATCTATGAACTATATTTTCCCTTCACCTCATATCCCAGTGGCTGCATCATATAGATCTTCTCCTCCAAATCTCCATGAAGGAACGCCGTTTTCATATCTAACTGCTCTAAGTGCAAATCCTCTACTGCTACGATACTGAGTATCACCCGAATTGAAGCCATCTTCACCGCTGGGGAAATATCTCTTGATGGTCTATCCCATGCTGTTGCGCATATCCCTTGACTACCAAGCAAGTATTGTACCGTTTCATGCCATCGGCCTCATCCTTTATCCTGTACACCTATCTATTCAACAACGCCTTTCGACCATTGGGTAGTTTCACTAAATCCCGTGTACGGTTCTTCTTTAAAGAATCCATCTCTTCATTCATAGCTTGCTCCGACTGCTTGCTAGCACTGTCTTACGTCGCCTTTGCAAGGGATTCAAGCTCTCCTGAATCTGTATACAAAATGCAGTCGGTAACCAATCTTTCAGGTAGCCTCCGCTCTTGTGTAGATCTCCTTAGAATTGGTACATCTGCTTGCTGAACTTATTCTTGAACCTGATCCTGTACTGCAGTGCTTGTCTCCAAATTCTGATCTATAGGCACCAGATTACTCGCCTAAGTTCCATCTTACTCAGCGAACTCAGGCTCTGCACCATCCTTGGCTTGCTTTTCTTCCTTATAGAAATGTTGCTCATCAGAGACGATGTTCCGACTTCGTATTACCTTCTTGCTTGAGTAATCCCATAACTGATATCCGAACTCATCTCCACCATAATGGATGAAAGCACACTTCTTTGACTTGGAGTCGAGCTTACTCCTTTTCCGCCTTATCTATAAGCGAATACGTAGTGCAACCAAACAATTTTAGATACGAATAATTAACTGGTTTATTTAACCAAATTTCTTTTGGAATTCCTCCATCAAGCGCACTTGCCAGACTTCTATTGATTAGATACACAGCAGTATCGACAACTCTTGCCCATAGGAATTTTAGCACATCCGCATCCAAGGTCATGCTTCTCACTCGCTCGAGGATCGTCCTGTTCATCCTTTCAGCGATATCGTTCTGTTGCGGCGTCCCCGGTACCGTATTCAACCAATGTATACCCTTTTATGAGCAAAATCCTTCGAATTCTTATGTGTAATATTCTCCGCCATTACCAGACTTGAGGCATTTAACCTTCGTCCCTGTTTGGTTCTCCACCTGTGCAATCCAGTGTTTAAAGAGACCAAACACATCAGATTTCTTCTCATTGCATACATCCAAATCTTCCGGCTTGCATCATCAATGAACATCACGAAGTATTGATTCCTATCATAAGATTCCACCAAAGCCGGTCCCCATACATCCGTATGCACCATCTCTAGTTTCTTGGTCTTCTTTGTTATGCCTCCAATTTGAAATCCGAGTGCGCTTTTTTTCCCCACAAACGCAACTCTTACATATCCCCAACTATACCTTCTTCAGCCCAAAAAGAAGCCCCCTACCCTGAAGAATCTTCATATTCTTCTTATTGAGATGCCCCAATCTTTTGTGCCACAATGAAATCTCAAAATCTACTTCTGAACCTATTGCCAATGCAATCAAACCATCATTACTCCCACTGAATGAGTATAATAATCCGCTTAATTTGTCCCTTGTGACCACCAGCGATGCTTTAGAAATCTTCCACCGAGAATTCCTAAACACCGTAATGTACCCTTCATTGTCTATCTGACTCATAGAAATCAGACTTTTCTTCGGATCTGGTATATATCTGGCGTTCTTCAGCTTTATCTGACTTGCTTCTAACCGCTGTAGTATGATTGTCCCTTTTCCAACAATCTTGCATGCCGACTGTTTCCCACCGTCACATGCTTAAGATCCCCTTAGACATACTCGCTAAAGTGTCTCCGGCCTGAAGTGCAGTGAAAAGATGCTTTCGAATCTAGACACCGGGTATCTCTCTTTGTACTCTCATTCGCTGAAAAACAAAGTCTTTGTTCCTCTTGTTTATGTGTAGACACCATGTGGGCTTTCTTTTCATCTGACTTTTCATCTAAGCCTTTCTTTAAGAGTCTACATTCACTTTTTCTGTGACATTTCTTTCTGCAGTTTCAATAGTCACCTTGAATCTTCGCTTTTGATTTTTCTCGGCTCTTTGACTTGCCCTTATTCCCTTTTCCCCTTTCCATCGTCCTGCCGCGATTCTTCACTGAGAGTACAGAAGTTCCTGAACTCCCACTCACAACCTTTCTCCTCATCTTATCGTTTAATATGCAACTCACCGCATTATTAAACGTGAGAGTCCCTGAGATCGAGTTGCTAACTTCCATCATGAGATTTTCCTAACTATCCGGTAACGAACAAAGAAATAGAAGGGCTTGAATCTCATCTTCAAACACGAATGAAACCGATTCGAATTGGCTTGCCACACTGTTGATGTCGTTCAGGTTCTCTGTCACCTAACCGTTCTCTGTCATCTTCATGTTGAAAAGTTTCTTCATCAGAAATATTGTGTTCGAAGTTGAAGGCTTCTCATACAACTTTGCTACTATTGTCATTAGTCCCAGGGTTGTTTTCTCCTTTGAGATATTAAAAGCCACTTGCGGAGTCAATAATAGCCTAATCGTCGTCAGGGTTTTCCTATCCAGTAGATTACACGTCTCATCGGACATCTTCTCAGACTTTTCGCCCAATAATGGACGATACAAATCCTTCTGGTATAGGTAGTTCTCTATCTGTATGCACCACCAATCATAATTATGACCATTGAATTTCTCAATTCTTATCTTATCCTCCGCCTTCTTTCGTCTACAGTCGCAGCAAACTCAATTTCTCCTTCGGATTTGAACCAATCACCTTTAAAACTACAATCTAAGATGACGGGGAGTGGACATAAACGTCGTTACCCACCGTAAACTTAAATCATAGAATCAAAGATCTTTTGGTTCCCTAATCACACTCTGATACCAGTTGTTGTGGATAATAACGGAGATAGATGATATATGGATTAATACTAACGATCAATCATGTAACAACAACGCAATACCAACGAAAAATATAAAATGATAAACACGCGAGAATATAAGAATCACAAAACAGAGAGACACCCAAGGATTTGTTAACGAGATTCACCCACCGTATGGCTAGTCCCTGGCAGAGCGGAATCTGTAAACGTCTACTATATCCTTGAATCAAATTACACCAACGAGCAACTCTAGAAGATTTCTCTCAAATCTCTCTAAATATTAGCCGTCACCATCTCACTATACAATAGTCTCTCAAATTGACAGTAAATTAATCATATGAGAGATCCATATATATATGCAAACCCTAATTTTATTTTAAATAAGAGATAAACCTAAATCTGAAATATTTGGTTCATATAAAAAACCCATCGACAGACGTCTGAATAAGGATTGGTCAGACGTAAACCTCCTCTCTATTAGATTTCATCTCCTTGGGCAGACTTCTGAACCTCCTTGTTCAGACGATTTCTTGTGCTCTCGATTGGGCTTCATGCTTCTCCAGACGTTGGCTACGCTATGTTCTTTGGCTAAGGCTCTTCTCAGACGTTTGTATCCTTGCCTTCAGACGTCTGTCGTTGCTCTGTTCGTCTGACATTATTCTTAGTGCACATCCAGACGTCAAAACACCCTTCTTCAGATGTCCGAGGGAGAATTCTCCATAATTCTAACAAGATGCATGAAATTTTCAAGGGGCAGCCAAATAAAGAGCAGGAATTAAATTTACAGATAAAGGAAAGCGATGGAGGTTGGAATCTCCCTCATATGTTGTCCTCCGTCGATCTTGTGGCCGGTGGGGCTAAACGGTTAAGATTTGTGGTGACGGTTGGGTGTGGATCTCAATGTATTGTTGTTGATACCGAGTTACCTGCAAAGGAAGTCCCGGGGTGGAAAACCACTGTAGGACCCTCCGACGATCAAGTAAGTACCGAGAAATAATTGGGCAGAGTAGCGGTGTATTGTATTGAGTTCAAGTTACCTGAATCGTCTGGAGGAGGGGTTTATATAGGGGTCGCATTGGAGAGAGCCGATGTGAGATTCTCGCCGTCCATTACGTCCTCACGTCACGTTCGAGTTGATGGTGAGATACACCTATTAATGATGAGATACCCTCATTAATGGTGAGATACTTTAGCGTGGGACGCGAGACGTGGAGCGATGGAGATCTCGTCGTGGCGAGATATACAGAGCCATTATGAAGGCGCTCATGCTCCATGCTCTCGGCCAAACAGGGACGCTGAGGAATGCAGCTATAAGATTGCTCGGAGACGAGCAAAGGAGCTGAGGAAGCTCAACTCTAGGATAGCTTAGAGACGAGCTAGGGAACTGAGGAAGGTCAACTCTAGGATAGCTCAGAAATGAGCAATTGGCTGGTGGTTAGGCGAGGAGGGAATATACTCAGAGGAGGCCCCCAAAAGGTCGGTTGCTACCTCGGAGACGTGGCCCCAAGGAATGCCCCCATTGCATCATACCTAATCCAGCTCTATAGCCCCCAGGAATCTAGTGGTTTTACGTGGACGATACGTCATCTGCTACGTATCATGATCTGGGGAATTCGCACTTATGAGTATCATCATTAGTCCCCCACTCTCGTTCTGACCTATTTATGGATCGGGTCGAGAGTGGTCTGCTCGGTTTTCTCTGTTCAGCCTGGTGCTAAGGATTCATCGTGGTGGGTTGTCTGGGAATGACATGGTGTTTGGCTATTGCGTCTCTTCAATCTCCGAGTCTACGTGGCTTCTACCGTGTGACTTAATTTTTGCGCATATCTCCAATGACGTCAGCGAACCACTGAGAGGGCGGCACCATAATGGAAATGTTGCTTTGCCTATTCAGGCTATTGATTTTGTGCCACATGGCCGTAATCGGAAGGCGTATTGTGAGACGTCGCTTTCACTGATTGGATCCACGTGAGGGGAGAGGCGCTTATAGGTTGGCTATTACGTGGCGCCATTCGGGTCGTTGGTCGCGACACTTCATTTTTGTGGGAGCGGATCTGGGTCGTTAGATGGCCTTTGCTGAGTGTATAAATAGGGGGCCTATCCCTAGGAAACACCTTTGCTTCGCTTGCTTTCCGGCGTCTGTGGATTGCTCGGCATTCTCGCTTTTAGGTCGGATCCCTAGTCCAAATCCTTCTTCAGCTCCTTTTCCTTGAATCAACTCAGATATCTTCCTCTGATCCTTTGGTAGATGTAGTTAGGGTAGAGTCAGGTGATGAGCCTTCAACCTCTGAAACCGAGTCTAATGGGTCATCTTCATCTTCCTCGGCTTCTGATAGCCGAAGGAGGTCTTCTTCCTCTGCGTCGGGTTCGCCCCCAAGGGTGGCGATTCCCTTGTTCCTCATCGTCGGGGGGATAAAAAAGCCCCCAAGATGCGTATCGAGAATACTCGTGACGTTGCTTCGATGTTGAACTTTCCGATATCCGGGCTCGCTTCCATATTCCCTCTGGCTACTCGCTCCGTCTAGCCATGGAGGGTAAACGGGCAGATCGGGTACATGGTAATGAGACTGCCCTATACTTGGAACCGTTCCGAGCAGGGATACATCTGCCTTTTCACCCGAAATTTGTGCCGTCCTTCATTGTTTCCAACTCGCCCCGGGCCAGCTAGCACCGGAATTCATGGAGGATTCTTCTTGGATTTCTGGTCCGGCTAAAAATTGATCGGATCCCCTTTAGCCTAGGTCTTCTTCTGTCCTTCCTCTTCTATAAGAATCACCTAGGTACGCGTAAGGATGAACCGAGTTAGGTTTACTTCTTTTTTAAAAAGCATATGGGTAGGGAGTCCAGGTCGAAGGTAGGGGTTGTTCCTTCTTCTATCCATAAGAGGAAGGAGAAGTTCATGTACATCGGTCCTCCGAAGGGAGAGGAGTGGCCAGTGCCTACCAAGTGGCATAGGGCAGATTGCCCGAAGGCCAAGCAGTCCAACGCCCCAGAGGTAGGGGTCGTGTCCCGGTGGGTGCCTATCCAGCGTGCTGACGCCTTGCTTTCTGAGAAGGCCTTGAGCTGGGCTGGACTCAATCCCGCAAGCTTCATAGGTAATTTAGGTCTTAGTCGATCAATTTAGACTTAGTATATTTTTCCGCTTCTATCGGTAACCCCTTTTTTTCCTTTTATAGAGCCCATGGACCAATCAAAGATCATGTCCGCCAAGGTGCAGGGAAGGAAGGGCGATGGCGGCAGCTCGTCTAAACCCGTGCTGAGCACGGAGCCCTGCTAAGGTCCTTCCGCAAAGGTCGCCGTCGCTCCGCTTGTCCCGGAGGAGTGCAGGAGTGGAGGGCAAAAGCATGCCCGGGAACAGGCTCCCGGGTGCAACCAGAGGCGCCTTCCTCCGCCGAGTCTCTGATCAAGAGACTCAAGAAGGTGGTTTCCTGCATGCCTTTAGCTGGGATACACATGCAGGAGGGTGAATTCTACATCGAGGTGTCATGGGGGCTTTCCGTGGCCGACAGCCTGCTCGCGGACATAGAGAAAGCGGCAGGGGCCACGATACCCAGGGGCACAATGAAGGCCTAGGTTGCGGTGATAGCTCAAGAGGCCATCCAGGTTGGTGATCTTTCTGCTAATTTCCAAGTGATTTTCTCCTGTTCAGTTCTTGACGAATGTTGTTCGTCTTTTTTCCCCTTTTTGCAGGTCCTCCAACACCGCGCCTTCCTGGCGGCCATGAAGGTCAATGAAGTTGCCCTGGCGATAAAAAAGGCCGGGGAGACATCTTCGCGTGAAGAAGAACTCTTTTCCAAACTGAAGGAGGCCGAGGATAACACCTCCTCTTTCGAGCGGCGGTTGGTCTCAGAGGGTGTGAAGGTTACGAGGTTGAAGGAGTCCTACAGGGCCTTGACCGAGTCTAACCGAGCTCTTTAGGCCCAGGTTGGTGAATTCAACGAGATCTTTGATGCCATGAGGAATTAAAGAGACTCGTTTAAGGAGGATGCCCGCGCGGCCATCGAGGCAGCGAAAAGAGCCGAGGAGAAGGTGGAGAAGGGTATCGAGGACTACAAGATGCTCGACAAGTTTTACGCCAACCTCACCGACTCTACGGCCGTTGGGTGGCATAATGCCCTCGACGCCGTTAAGAAGATGATGCCCGGATTCGATGACCGAGAGCTCCATGCGAGGTACCCCTTCGCGGAAGAAGAACCAAACGACGGAGGCGCCGAGCAGGCAGGTGGAGGTGAGTAGGCTAGCAGAGGCGTCGAGCAGGCGGACGGCGAGGAGACCTTAGCCGAGAAGATGGCTTGAAGTAGTCGCTCTCCCTGCTTTATTTTTTCTGTAAGTCTCCGGGCAATCTGTAGCAATTTTGTACAGCTGAGGAGCTTATAATACCTTGTACATAATTTCGATATTAATGAGATATTTTTGCTCATTTTTGATGTGTTTGCTTGGAAAATTTTCGCTTCATTTTAACTTTCCCAAGTGTGGATAGGCCGGAGTCCCCCTCACCCTGGAGACGGGATAGCGTGAGTTAAGTGAACACTAGACTTATTTTTCTAAGTGTGGATAGACCGATGTCCTTTTGGAAACTCTTAGGAACTCGTATTGACCTTAGCAGAGCTCGGTGCTTCCCCTCCTCAGATTCAAGTGGAATTAGGATTGGGCCCGCTATCGACCATTGGTGAGCTTTATTTACTTGGGCCACAAAGGAGTTTGCCTACTTCGAGTACGTGCGCCGGGTAGAGGTCGAACTGCTTGTTTATCGTGGGGCCTTAGAATCCACCGTTTGTCACGCCCCACTTCCCAGTAGATGAAACGATGATGTGGCAAGCCCGCGCAATATTCATTCAAAGAAGATCATTCTCTAAATTGTAGGGTGTTTTTCGTCACCCCATTGAGATGGGAATACGCGCGCGTTTGTCAGGCGCATTACAGATTCCCCCTGCCTAGGGTAGGCTGGGGTTTATTGATTATGGGGATCCGAATCTCCGGCAACCGCGGACTAAGCTGCCGTTAATTACCCCTCGCCTTTAGGGCGAGAGAACCTCCGATTGACGGGTCAACTATTCATGCGAACTCAATGTGCAATATACGTGTGTTGTGTTTTAAAAGGGGCTTATGGATATATCGGGGGCCCCGCAGAGTTTTTACGGGGGTCCCGCTACCCGGATAGGGGGCTGGGGGTCAAGGGGGCTAGCAGCCCCTTTGCGGGGTGCGGGGCAGCACCCCGTTAGAAATTTTTTCTAACGAGAGAGGTATTTTTAGTGTGGAGTATGTATGTGTGTGTGTATATGTATATATAGAAAAAGAAAAGGAAAGGGCATCCAAAGGATGCGTGGGAAAAAGCGCCAGCGCTTTGGGTGCTAGGGCTTTGAGCACAAGAGTGCTAGAGCGCTAGCGCTCCATGTGCCAGGCACGTGGACGCTCGGGCGCTAGCGCTCTGGGCGCTAACGCTCTGAGCGCAAGAGCGCTAGCGCCCCACGTGTCAGCACGTGGGCGTTCGGGCGCTAGCGCTTTGGGCGTTAGCGCTTTGGGCGTTAGCGCTAGCGCCCCACGTGTCAGCATGTGGACGCTCGAGCGCTGGCGCTTTGGACGCTAGCGCTTTGAGCGCAAGGGCGCTAGCGCCTCACGTGCCAGGCACGTGGGCGCTTGGACGGCAAAAGGGACTTGGTCCCTGCAATAGGAGTTATACTCCCAGAAAGGAGCACTTATTATTATTTTTTTTTTGTGTGTGTGTGTGTGTGTATGAGGAGTTAAACTCCTAGGATATTTTGAAGCTGATGAAGAGGCTTCTCTCCTTGAACTCTAGTTCTTCCCTAAAATGGGGTTTCTGGAGATGGGTCTCCTTCTTCTTCCAGTCGTTTGGCCGGATCTTGGAGAAAAGGGGTGAGACTTAAAAATCTCCCCTTTTTGAGATCTAATGACAGATCCAAGTTCCCCTTTGTGGGTTTTGTGGTAAAAAACTATTTAGTTTTGGAAAAGTAAGAGTAAAACTCTTGATTTAATTCAAGAGAAAGAAAAAGGTTTTACAATCTTGAGGAAGGAGAAAGAGGCACAAACCCTAATTTTTGGGGAGGGAATGAAAAGTCTATGCCTTATTCATCATCATGTTGTCTTATATAAGCTTACACATTTACATATAGCCCTTTGGGCTTTACAAAAATGGCATTTTGCCCATGCCATGGCTCATGTGCCATTTCTTTTTGCACATAAGCCATGGGCTTTACAAAAAATTTGGCTTTATGCCCATTTTGCATACATTCATGCATAAAAAATTACATAAAAATTATTTATTACATGATCTATATTTTGGAATGGAGGAGGCTGGCCGCGGGCTCGACTTGGGCATGGGCCCGCTTGACCTAGGCTTGGGCCCACCTGGCTTAGGGTTGACCTTGACTTGGTCAACCGGGGTGCAAATTTTGACCCCAACAAAGTGCCCCCATCAATAAATGTACACCACATATGTGAGTCGTGTGCATGAAATTGATGGATCTTCTTTTGCGTGGAGGCGACTTGCTTTGGTTCCTACTTTTGGGATGCACTGCCCTTTTTACGACATGGACGGTCGACGATTGACACGTCTCCGAGAAGGAGTGTCTGTGGTAGACGTTTCCCTGGCCCGGAGCGATTTGGTTCCCGCTTTGTAGGAAGCCTGCACTACCCTTTTTGTGACATGGACGGTCGACGCTCTGATCCGGTGCGATTTGGTTCCCGATTTGTGGGAAGCCTGCACTGCCCTTTTTGAGACATGGACGGTCGACGCTCTGATCTGGAGCGATTTGGTTCCCGATTTTTGGGAAGCCTGCACTACCCTTTTTGCGACATGGACGGTCGACGCTCTGATCCGGAGCAATTTGGTGCCCGATTTGTGGGAAGCCTGCACTGCCCTTTTTGCGACATGGACGGTCGACGCTCTGATCCGGAGCGATTTGGTTCCCGATTTGTGGGAAGCCTGCACTGCCCTTTTTATGACATGGACGGTCGACGCTTGACGCGTCTTGAGATGGAGTGTCCATGTTTGACGTTTCCCTGGCCCAGAGTGATCTGGTTCCTGCTTTGTAGGAAGCCTGCACTGCCCTTTTTGCGACATGGACGGTCGACGCTTGATGCGTCTCCGAGGCGGAGTGTCTGTGGTAGACGTTTCCCTGGCCCGGAGTGATCTGGTTCCTGCTTTGTAGGAAACCTGCACTGCCCTTTTTGCGACATGGAAGGTCGATGCTTGACGCGTCTCCGAGACGGAGTGTCCGTGGTAGACGTTTCCCTAGCCCGGAGTGATCTAGTTCCTGCTTTGTAGGAAGCCTGCACTGCCCTTTTTACGACATGGACGGTCGACGCTCTGATCCGGAGCGATTTGGTTCCCGATTTGTAGGAAGCCTGCACTACCCTTTTTGCGACATGGACGGTCGACGCTCTGATCCTGAGCGATTTGGTTCACGATTTGTGGGAAGCCTGCACTACCCTTTTTGCGACATGGACGGTCGACGCTCTGATCCGGAGCGATTTGGTTCCCGATTTGTGGGAAGCCTGCACTGCCCTTTTTGAGACATGGATGGTCGATGCTCTGACCCGGAGCGATTTGGTTCCCAATTTGTAGGAAGCCTGCACTGCCCTTTTTGCGACATGGACGGTCGACGCTCTGATCCGGAGCGATTTGGTTCCCGATTTGTGGGAAGGCTGCACTGCCCTTTTTAAGACATGGACGGCCGACGCTCTAATCCGGAGCGATTTGGTTCCCGATTTGTGGGAAGCCTGCACTGCCCTTTTTGCGACATGGACGGTCGACGCTTGACGCGTTTCCGAGACGGAGTGTCCGTGGTAGACGTTTCCCTGGCCCGGAGTGATCTGGTTCCTGGTTTGTAGGAAGCCTGCACTGCCCTTTTTGCGACATGGACGGTCGACGCTCTGATCCAGAGCGATTTGGTTCCCGATTTGTGGGAAGCCTGCACTGCCCTTTTTGCGACATGGATGGTTGACGCTCTGATCCGGAGCGATTTGGTTCCCGATTTGTGGGAAGCCTGCACTGCCCTTTTTGCGACATGGACGGTCGATACTGCCCTTTTAGCGACGTGGACGGTCGGTTCTGCCCTTTTTGCGACTTGGATGGTCGGTGCTGCCCTTTTAGCGACGTGGATGGTCGGTGCCGCCTTTTTTGCGACGTGGACGGTCGGTGCTGCCCTTTTAGCGACTTGGACGGTTGGTGCTGCCACTTTAGCGATGTGGACGGTCGGTGGTTGTCTTGCTGATTTGATGTGAATTAGGTTGACATCAGCATCGCTACACTGGGATATGGTACCAGGAGCGAATCATCATCTGCCATGAGTGGATTTGGGGATCTCCCTCGTTTCTAGTTTAACGACTTAGGGGTCATCTGTTCCCAGTTTAACGACTTAGAGGTCATCTGTTCCCAGTTTAACGACTTAAAGGTCATCTGGATTGGAGTTTGGAATTTTGGGGTTAGGGTAGGCATCAGCGTTGCTAACATTAATGCACATGTGCCAGGAGCAATTCATCATTTGCCCTTTCCTGTTGGGAAGCGGTGGCTTAGGAGACAGGTTTAGGTCCCTATCACCTAAGGCTTTTCAATTTTATGAGCCGTAAGGGTCCCATAAAAGCATTTTCTTCCTACGAGTCGAAAGGATCTCCCAGGTGCACTTTCTCTTTAGGAGTCGTGGGGACTCCCAAGTGTGTTTTTCCTTTGTGAGTCGTAAGGATCCCACGAAGGTGTTTTCTTACGAGTCGTGAGGATCCCGTAAGTTGGTTCTCCTCATGTATCATGAGGATACATGAGTGGGTCTTCCAAAATGGGGCATAAGTCCAAGGGCGAAGACCGGCTGCTGGACTGGTGATTGCAGTAGGGTTTGGGTATGATGAGAATTATTTGAGCCCGTGGATTGTATACGGTAGTCAATTTTGGGACTAACCGTAGGGCTGGAAGAATTTTGAGAAATTGGATTTTTGTTGGCGTCTGCATCGCTGCACTGGAATATGGTACCAGGAGCGACTCATCACTCGCCGTTGTTTTGTTTTTTTTGTTTTGTCTTTTTTTTTGTTTTACCGTGATTGCTCTATCATTTCAGCTTTTTTTTTTATCGCGAAGGTCGCGATTGCCCTATCATTTCAGCTTTTTATTCGTGGTTGCCCCATCATTTCGGCTTTATTTTTCATTATTATTATTTTATTTATTTATTTTGTTTTATTTATACATTTTTACATTCTCAGTTTAACGATGTAGAGGTCGATTATTCCCAGTTTAATGACGTAGTGGTTGATTGTTTTCAGAGAAAGGCAGACGTCTGAGAGAATCAGTTTCGCGAAGAATTTCGGTCTCCGTTTGTATGAAATTGGCGGTTGCAGCTTGACTGTTTATTAACACGCCTTTGGACAGTTCTATCTTTCCCGTCTTGTATTGCCTTTCAACCCAATTTTTGAAGACGAAGCAGTCCTCAATGGCATGACCTATCACCCTGTGATAGGGGCAATATTTTGGGTCGTCGGTCATATTCGCTTCTTGCGTTCTCTTTGATTCTGGCAGTTGTAGACCGTTTCTTAGGGCGTCCCTGAATATCTTGTGGACTTTTTCTCTTTTGAAGGAATAGACTTTTTCCAGTTTCTCTTTCAGAGGCGATTCCCCTCTGGCGTATGTATCGGAGGGACTGGAGGCTGATCGCGGCCGTTTTTCGCGAAGGCGCTCCGCTCTTAGGTTGAAGGCGATATCAGTTGGCTGCCTCCGGGTATCAATTCCTGGCTCATGAACCAAAATTTAATTCTGCTGTAATTGCAATCGGGCGACTTGGGTCGCGAGATTTACCACGACGTTTGCCAATTCGTTGACCTTGGACCGTACCTTAGCTAACTTCTCAACCCTGTCCTGAAGCTGCCTCTGTAGCCATTGGAATAATGCTCGTTCTATAGTCCCGGATATGACAACCGGGTCATCCGTATTGCCTGAGCTCAATTCCGCAGGAACCCCGGGCTCCTTTGGCTTATCGGCCTGAGCGAGCTCCTCATCATTTAGTCCGAGCCGATGCTGGGTAGCATCCACCGTATCATCACCCTGGCTGTGAACCATGGGAGGGTTCGTTTCTTCATGTCCGACCTTGTAGACAGTGTGGACTACATACCCAGCCATCTCTTTATCTTTGGCGGCTGATTTCACGGAGCGATCTGGGCTTAGGAAATTCATAAATTTTAACATGGCCAGAACCCTAGCCCTTTTGTTGGCTCTGTATCTGAGCCGCTTCTGCCTCAGCTTCTCTGCCTTGAGCGCTTGGCAGGCTTCTACTCTTCGGGAAGCCGCCATAGGCTGAGTGATGGGGAGGCTTGAGAAGACACCCAATCGAGCAGTTGTCAGAGGCGCCGCTGGAGCTTGCCCGAGATGCCTTGTTGCTTTGCTTGTGTTGATGGCCTTGCCCCCAGCTAGGGCCAAGGAAAGTCGCTCAAACACCGACTTGCGTTTGAGTTGGGACGCCTTCGAGACCACCACATTTGGCCTCTTGCCTTTCGAGACCGGTTTGTCTGTCACCGGAGCTTGAGGAGCTGGGATGGCGCTGGCTGATACGAACAGAATAGAGCTAAATGGTAACGGCGGCTCTTCCCACTGTCGTCCGAGACTTGCCGGGAGGACCGTCCTGGCGTCCATCTTCATCGTGTAGGAGATGGGAGCCGTGCTGAGAGCTGAGATCGTCCTTGGAGACATTGTTGAAAAGTGATTGCTCGAAGACCTGCATGAAAAATCATTATTTTAATATAAATATAGATATGTATACTGATTGAGTTCGCATGAACGTTTAATCCGAAAAATGGGAGGAGAGATTGGTCCCACCAGGTGTGCCAGAATCTGTAGGGTGTTTTTCGTCACCCCATTGAGATGGGAATATGCGTGCGCTTGTCAGGCGCATTATAGATTCCCCCTGCCTAGGGTTGGCTGGCGTTTATTGATTGTGGGGATCCGAATCTCCGGCAGTCGCGGACTAAGCTGCCGTTAATTACACCTCGCCTTTGGGGCGAGAGAACCTCCGATTGACGGGTCAACTATTCATGCGAACTCAATGTGCAATGTACGTGTGTTGTGTTTTAAAAGGGGGTTATGGATATATCGGGGGCCCCGCAGAGTTTTTACGGGGGTCCCGCTACCCGGATAGCGGGCTGGGGGTCAAGGGGGCTAGCAGCCCCCTTGCGGGGTGCGGGGCAGCGCCCCGTTAGAAATTTTTTCTAACGGGAGAGGTATTTTTAGTGTGGAGTATGTGTGTGTGTATATGTATATATAAAAAAAGAAAGGGAAAGGGCATCCCAAGGATGCGTGGGAAAAAGCGCCAGCGCTCTGGGTGCTAGCGTTTTGAGCGCAAAAGAGCTAGAGCGCTAGCGTCCCACGTGCCAGGCACGTGGACGCTCGGGCGCTAGCGCTTTGAGCGTTAGTGCTCCACGTGTCAGCACGTGGGCGCTCGGGCGTTAGCGCTCTGGGCGCTAGCGCTCTGAGCGCAAGGACGCTAGCGCTCAAAGCACTAGCGCTCCACGTGTCAGCACGTGGACGCTCGGACGCTAGCGCTTTGGGCGCTAGCGCCCCACGTGTCAGCACGTGGGCGTTCGGGTGCTAGCGCTTTGAGCGCAAGAGCGCTAACGTCTCACGTGCCAGGCACGTGGGTGCTCGGGCGGCAAAAGGGACTTGGTCCCTGCAATGGGAGTTGTACTACCAGAAGGAGCACTTATTATTATTATTATTTTTTTTTGTGTGTGTGTGTGAGGAGTTAAACTCCTAGGATATTTTGAAGCTAATGAACGGGCTTCTCCCCTTGAGCCCTAGTTCTTCCCTAAAGTGGGGTTTCTGGAGATGGGTCTCCTTCTTCTTCCTGTCGCTTGGCTGGATCTTGGAGAAAGGGGGTGAGACTTAAAAATCTCATCTTTTTGAGATCTAATGACAGATTCAAGTTCCCCTTTGTGGGTTTTGTGGTAAAAAACTATTTAGTTTTGGAAAAGGAAGAGTAAACCTCTTGATTTAATTCAAGAGAAAGAAAAAGGTTTTAGAAGCTTGAGGAAGGAGAAAAAGGCACATGCCCTAATTTTTTGGGGGGAATGAAAAGTTTATGCTTTATTCATCATCATGTTGCCTTATATAGGCTTACACATTTACATATAGCCCCTTGGGCTTTACAAAATGACATTTTGCCCATCTCATGATTTATGTGCTATTTCTTTTTGCACATAAGCCATGGGCTTTACAAAAAATTTGGCTTTATGCCCATTTTGCATACATTCATGCATAAAAATTGCATAAAAATTACATAAAAATTATTTATTACATGATCTATATTTTGGCATGGAGGACGCTGGCCGCGGGCTCGACTTGGCATGGGCCCGCTTGACCTGGGCTTGGGCCCACCTGGCTTGGGGTTGACCTTGACTTTGACTTGGTTAACCGGGGTGCAAATTTTGACCCTAACATAAATAAATATACCAAGCATATTGAAACAATAATACACAATGTAAGAATAAATGGAGATTGTACAATTTTTAACAAATATCTTTATTTACATTCAAACTTGAAATTTTTACAAATACGTGAGTTCAACTGAAAAAGTAAATACAATAAAAGAAATGGCTAAACAGGTGGCATATATAAACTGAAAAAAGTAGCTAGTCTAAAGCCCGAGCCGCGATCTGGTCATACTCCTCCTCTGTAGCATCCACCTTCTCGGTATTTGACAAACATTCCAAGAAAATAAAAGTGGGTGAAATGTTCGTTAGCGAACTAGCGCTCGGTAAGTCCCAAAAGTAGAGTAAGAGTGAAAAGTGACAAATATATAAAAAAATAATGTAAATGACCAGTAAAAATGCGTAGTAAGGAAACGCAACCGTAGAAGTATTCACGAGCTCAAGAGTGGGGCCCCAGGAGTAAGGAAACACGGACCCATTTCATGTGTTAGTATCGGGACTCCAAACTGTGGAGGAGTCGACACGACTGAGATTCGAATAAATAGAAAAAATTGGTTAATACGGGACTCCTGAAACTCCGTTGGATTCATACAAGAAACTATCTCAAACACCCCGAGTATAATATATATATTACAAATGTAAGATATCCTTGGTTGATTTGCTTGGTTCGTTATAACATGTTTTGATCGAAACCATAGATTGAAAAAGTTGAAGAATGAAGTCGAGTAAGTTGAGTAGAGTACGAGTCATGTCAATTGCAATCACAGGTCGAGTCAAGTTAGTCAAGTGGATTGGTTTCGAGTTCACGTTCAAGTTTAAATTCGAGTTTGATTAAATTTCGATTTTAAACTCCAGTTTAGGTTCGAGTTTGTGTTCAACTTATAGAAATTTCATGTGAATGGATTTAACTTTTGAAGATCTTAAGTTCGAGAGAAATCGGACAAATGTTGCACATAGACGGCAGGATTTGTGTCTTTTTCCAAGACAAATGCTGTCACGCCCCGCTTCCCAAGATACGTAAACTACGATACGTGACAAAACCAACCATGCTAGCTGTGGTTAGGAATCATCCCTCCACAGTCACATTACGGCTGTCTATCGGATATCAAGAACAGAAAAAAATATAATCTAGCTAGTGTATGTCCATTGCCACAATAAATAAAATTAAGGAAATACATAAAGCGGAAACGAATCAAGATCCAATAAACAATATCTGAATCATATCCCAATATAGGCTCACATCAATAAATAGAACTACAGAAATAAATAAACTAAACATCTCTAACAACACACGTTCAACTCCTCATTGCTCGGCTTAATTGCTAAAATACTCTTGATCTGCCGCGATAAAGGTAGAGGAACTGGGCCATGCAAAACTCAGACGTCAGTGCGTCATAATATCAAAATAACTGTAATGACCAGGATGTAATAATGTAAATAATAAATACAGGTATAAATAGTGAGCTATGTATATGTATGGGTGTATGATATGTATCTTAAATCTGTGCTTCTATATTATCTATTCTAAAAGTCTTTGAAATCAATTAATGTAATTCTTATCGTAACCCAACAGTATATATCCCGTTCATTCCCCACGGGACCATGATAACAGTATTTATTCCGTAACGCCCGGAAACACAACAAACAATAATGATTATTCTGTAACACCCAAAACCATGACAAACAATGATAATTTATTCCGTAACGCCCGGAATCACGACAAATAATAATAATATCTTCTTGAGTTACGTTTCAGTTGCATTCTTGATTTCTCCTTTTCCTCCAGGTTTGTGTTCAAGTCAAGTATTAACGATATAAATCTAATGCCAACACAGGATCAAGCAGGTACAGTTTTTTCTATCCAGACAACAAGTCACGTCTGTCAGGATAACAAGTCAGGATTGTTGGCATT
Organism: Agapanthus africanus; assembly: GCA_030015575.1. NCBI lineage: Eukaryota > Viridiplantae > Streptophyta > Magnoliopsida > Asparagales > Amaryllidaceae > Agapanthus > Agapanthus africanus. The sequence continues at coordinate 54,011,710 of CM057339.1, forward strand.
AGCAATAAGATCCAAGTAACAAGTCAGCTAGTATGTCGTGAACATATCATGTGATGTATATTAACCAAATAGATACCCTTTATGAAACTGTAATCATTATCAGAACACGGTAACCACAACTAATGTTAGGATGCATATGTATCTATCTGTAATAACCATTATACATCCATTACCATGTATGATGCAAGATAGATAACATGCTATACTAATGTAGTAGTATAATGATATCATGATGTTCCGACATGCAACTAGATAAACAATTATCAGTACGGATATGAACGGATACCGTAAAACTGTAAATATTTGCTGAATAATAAAATACATGCACTATTCTTATTCATATATATATCGATACAATAACATAGCATGTTGCAAGTTTAAAACTTACTGATCGGATCTCATGTCGAGATACAGATGCTACATCCGACGTCGGAATAACGTCGCGATGTAAACTTAAGCGCGCAGGACCGGGCCTGGCTGAGCAGTAATGTTTCGTGGTGACTAGGCTAGATGACGACGGTGGCTGGATTATCTGGATCGTTGGCGACGTGCGCAACTCCGACGAGATGATCGGAGAATCAAGAAACGATCAAGAAAAAGCAAGAAAGAATTGAAGAATAGTGGGTGGCTATTGTGTTGGGTTCTGAGACGGTGAGGATAGAGGGAAGGTGACGGCGAAGATGGCCGACGACGACGTGCTGCGTCGGCGAGGTGGCTGGTTTTCTTGGGTTGGTGATCGAGGTCGGGAAGTTATGAGGTTGGTAGCGGCGGTGGTTTGGGGGTGTCGGGAGAGGAGAGGGAGGTGATGAGGTGAAGATGGAGTTGATGATTGGTGGCGACGATGAGGTTTTCAGCGAGGGGTTGCGTGGGTTCTATGGTTGGTGTCGCGGGGTTGCAGGGGTTGTTACAGAGAAGAAGAGAATGTGGATACGGGGGTGATGTGGGTGACGAGGTGAGGACGGGGTGATGATGATGGTGATGAAGCGACGGATAGTGGACGGCGACGAGGGAGCGGCGAGGGCAAGGACGTGGGCTGGGGTTTGGGTTTGTTCTTGCGGGGAAAGAAAGAAAGAAAGAATAAGAAGAGGGAGAGGTGAGGGTTTGTTAAATATAATATTAGGTTACATAAAATTATATTTATATATATATATATATATAATGAGAGAGAGTGACAGCGGGGAAAGGGAGAGACGGAGAGACAGAGAGACGAGAGACGGAAAGGAGAGAGAGAGAGATGAGAGATTAATCAGTTAATATTATATAAGTTATATATATATAACTATTAGTTAAAGAAATATTATAATATATATTTTGGGTTTATACAGCTAATATCAAATTACTCCGAATATTACTCGGAACCCTTCTAAAAATCTATTTTTTAAATATAGAGAATATATGTAAAAACTTAAACCATAATGTGATATCCGGCCAATAAAAATGCATGCCCCAAAGTATGGATCTATATAAATATCCGTAGTGATCCAAACGAGTCTGTTTTAGCAATTAGGGTATGAACATGCAACATGGGTGCAACCATATGATATGGGGTACGATAAAATGGCATACTAGATATCAAAATATATTATTTGGTTTTTATTTATATTATTTAAAAGATATGTGGATACAAAAATATTATATATGTGTATAGAATCTAGATGTGCATGGATTCTCTGTACTAGCAAATATTTGACGTAATCTTGAACCATGATGGGTTTCAAATATGCGGGTCGGGTCGGATACTAGCTACAGCTACCAAATGCACTATCCGCACCCAAAAGCAATAGTAATCAAGAAATTTGTAGCAAAATCTGAAATACTCCAAATAAAATATTGTATAAATGCATTTGGGTGTTACAATTGCCATTTGATAACTTCGTCAAATTGTCTAATCTGAATAGGAAATCACTCACTTTCCCAGCTCCCAAAGCCTCAAGAAAAATGATACAGCTTAAACTGATGTTAATTTAGAGTTCTTAAAAATTTATTATTGTTCTTTACATTGTATTTATATTGTTGCATTTCTCGAGGGGGTTTATGAAAACTATTTTAATATTGTTTAAAAATAAATCTTGAGGGCGATTTATAATACTTAGAGTTTTTATGAATATGTATTTTAATTTTAATGGTATTTTAGCGATGAAACCTAGTTTTTAAAAGTTTATGGTATTTTAATGAAAACTATTTCTTTTGTAAACTTGGGGGTATTTTATTAAAATTTAATCTTTCATTTAAAAATATTTTTTTTCACAATTTGTTTTTATTGAAAATATGGTTTCATAATTTTTTATAATTTTCCAACGATTTAATTTTTGTTTTAAAAGTCGTATTCTTTTAAATAGTATTTTCATTTCCTTTCGAAACCAAATTCTCCGTGAGGAGTTATGTATCTCATTCTACTATCCCAAAAACGTACGATAACCCGCATCATCCGTAAATGGGTTCTCCTAAAAGGGTTGTAGAGGCGCAATTGCAAAGGATTTTAAAAATAATGATTAAAAATATTTATTTGTAAAAGCGATGGTATTTTATTGAAAATTGTTTCATTTAGATGAAAAATTCTAACCAAAATATCGTGCTATGAATCAAAAGTGTGCGTGTAGGATAGGTTATTACCCCGTAAATGTTTTAGAGGTATGCATGACTAATTATTGAAAAAGGTTATATTAAAGTTCATGGTATTTTGGTGTAAGTTCGATATACGTTCCATTTAACGAGAAATTCTAAACATGTGCAAAGTTGATTATATGAATATTATTTTAAAGCTATGGTTACAAGTTATTTATGATCAATGGAGCAGGATAACGACAGTAGAAATATTGTAAAGAGAATGTGATTAAGCTAACTCACGTTTTTATCGATATTTTTTTCATGCAACGATTTGAGATGAAACGATAAAGAGAGAAGAAAGGTGTAACAACCCTAAAATTTCTGTACGAATTTTTCAAAAGTACAGAAAGGAATACCCAACTCTGAGCACAAATTATAAAATTAATTTGCTTTTGAACAGCAAGAAAGAGCTTGTAGCTCATTGGTAAAGCCTTGCACTGCTGAGACATAGCACCCAAGTTCAAATCCCATTAGCTACATTATCTTTTTATTTAATTTTCTTTTAATCTTTTAGAAGCCCAAAGTTTGACACGTGCACTACACGTAAATTGAAAAGACACAGAATAAACAAACACGTGCATGAGGGTAAACCAAGCGACAGAGACATGTGGCAGAAAACCCCACCCCACCCGTCGGCAATTGGCCATCGAAATGCCTAATTTGGCCGGTATCGCCGGGCCAACAGTCGGTGATGCCCCCATCTTTTCACCCCTGCACCCCTTGGCCTACCCCACTTCTCCTAGACTGTTTGTATTCTCTGCAATTATCCAGAGAATTAAAATACCCTCTTTAAATCCATTTTTAATAAAATTTTAATTCACTAATTTAATACACCAAACCCTAATTTTTTCTATAAATAACACACCTTAATTCACACATCCTCACTCAGAATTCCCTGCCAAAACTCTCAAAAAAATTCTCAAGTTCCTTTAGTGTGCAATTGGAGTTAGCGAAGGGCGAAGTTCCGACGAAGTTTCGAGGAGATTCCGGCGACGAAACGATGCCCCGAAGCCTTCCCTAGCTTCCCTCTTCTCCCCTCTAACCTTGTAGCTGGTAAGTCCTTTCTCCCCCTCTCTTCTACTATCTTAAAAACTTTCAATTCTAAAACCCGACGGAAGTGGAGTTAATCCGACTTCCGATTCGGTTTTTCTTTAAAAAATTCTATTTTTATTAAACAAGAAAATACCATACTCTCATAGAATATTTAACAAATATTAAAAAATCCATTAAAACAAGTTTCACTCTAAAAGAATTAATTATGCAACTTTTATCATAATTTTACGGTAAAATACTAGAACGTTTTAAAAATTGTTTAGGTGAAATTTCCGATGATCGGTAAAATAACTGGTGTTTTCCGTAAAAACTAAGATATAATTATTTTTCAACATAGACTTAAATATACCTATTCTAGCTATGTAATTGCTAGTATTTGGTATTTAATTGGTCACTTATAAATTTCGAGTTTAATTAAATATTTTTCTTAATTAATTATTTTAAATATTATTTTTAAGTTTTTACTTATACATTTAATTAGTGCAAATTACAAATGAGAATGGGTTAATTACATAATTGTGAACCATGACAACTTCATAACAAATTTATTATGTGTTCTCTTTTCTACACTTGTCTTCAAGGTTCTAGTTAATTCTAAATTGAGGATAAACATGAAAATGATGAGATAAGAAGTATGGGCATATTGACTTGAGGTGGGATTTTCTTGACTTGGTATTTCACACACACACACCCTCACCCTCTCCTCTCACTTGGCCGAGACCAAGCTGCCCCCATTCCCCAATTCCCCACTTCAAAGTTAAAATAGAAATGAAATTTATAAAGAATAAAGAAGAAGGTATGGGGTTAATAAAAGAGGTATAGAGTGGGATTTGACTTCAAAACACGTTCTCTCCCCCCCTCCCCTCACCAAACCAGCAGCCTCCCTCCCATTGTGCTCGGCTATGAGCAGCAGCAGCTCCCCCCTTTCATCACCTCTTTTCTCTACAAAAAATTCTCCAAAATAAAAAAAAAGTATCACAAATCCATCATTTAACCATCAACCAATTTTCTTTGGCCAAACTAACATGGATCTTGGAGCAAAAGAGCCATTTGGGGAGGTCAAGTTTTCATATTTGATCTCATGATTTTGAGGTATAATTTCAACCCAATGGTTACTTGATGATTAATTACTTCAATTTAGTTAATTTTGATGTTTAATTATGGTTCTAATTGCAAATTTGAAATTTCAAGAGAAGGGTTTGAGATTTAATTAAAATTTACATCACTTGATTTAGTTAGCAATATGTAGTTTAACATGTTAAGACATGAAAAATCTAATCTAGTTGTTAAGTTGCTAATTGTTATTTTTAAATTGTCTTAATTATATATTTTGCAAACTATTTTTTTTGTGTAATTAGGTGAAATTAAAATTTAGTTAGTGTTTGTGTGGCTTAATTAAGTTATTAAATGAATATTGTGGTTACTAGATTTGTTAAAACAATTAGATTGAACTAAAATGGTAAGTTGTGCTTACTAGGGTTTTTGGAATAAATTGATTTTAATGAAGTTTGAGGTTTTGATAATTTACAACCTATTTCATATAAAATTTTGTGTGTTGTGAACGCGCAATTAGTGCGATTGGGATTTTGGTTTGGTAGTTGCCACGTATAGTGACCCTAGTTGTGGTCTGTGGCGTTGTCGCGAGCGCGTTTTGTGCACCAAGTGCGCGCGCGTTTAGTTAGTGCGCGTGGTTGACTTGTATTGTTTGTGTCCGCGACTATTTATATATTTATTCTCTTAATTACTTGTATACGTTTCTAGGCTCGGGTGCAGAGGCGTCGGATGTGGCGCGGAAATGGCAGAGCTGAAATCGGATCAGATTAGCCGAGGCATCCTAGTGAGTAGATGTACACATCTACGGGGGAATCGTCTTGATGGAGCGAGGCGCCCGATAGTCAGGATTTCTAGTAGTGCTTGTATTTTATGCGTAGTCTCCTAGTTAGTCATCTCATTGCATTGCATCATCATGTATATATATGATATTATCTCATAGGACATTTGCACTATTACCATCGGTTCATACCGCACATGCACTATTCATGCATATACACACGCCTTTGGTAATTGCTATGTCACGAACACTATAGAACTTGGTTAGAATCGGTATCTGTGCATTGCATCATATATAATCTGTAGACTTGTACTTGTATGGTCATTTCATCAGGATGGATACGCAGGATTGTTAGTCATATATACATACCTCATTGCATCATGATTCATGCATAGCTTCTTGCCGTACTTCGTATGATATATACTATCGTATCATAGACGTCCATCATCACCGACATGTTTACATATTGTGATCCTTCTCGAGAATTTCAGTATTTATGAGATTTATAGATTTTAGGGAAAACGGCAAGGATTTTATAAACCTATTATCATTTTAAAGTAGAAATTACGGTTTTCTCGTGATATGATGTACGCGGCGTCCACCATGTGTTTTTTCGGTTCTTGAGCGGTATCATATACCCGATTCGAGGAGGGGGATGCACCGTTTGCGGGTACATGGTGGACCCGGTGCGGTACCTCGGGGTTAGAAGATCGCACAGATGGCGTTGAGCCCGGCAGGGGAGCACTACCGACCGGTTATTTGATATGGCGGATATCCGGAGGATACCGACGTAGTCATGAGATTTGATGATATCGGTATCCGGAATGACGATGCCCGAGATATTGAGATATTCAGACATTGAGATATTGGGATATATATATATATATATATATATATATATATATATATATTGTGTCGATACTTGACACGGATTTTCGGTTGATTTCATTGATGATACTTCAGTTTATTGCACAGAGGTTTTTCTAAGATAAGAACAAAGATTTTCTCATACCAGACTCGTTCAAGTTTCGTGTTTGATTATGCATTCATGTTACACGCATGTTAGTACATCGTATTATATCGATATGCGTAGGTTGAGACGCATTTGCGTGCATACTTACGATAGCCTTATTAGATATTACTTACTACTCACGAGTTGGCAACTCACCCCCGTTGTGCCACAGTATCTTGCAGATCTGACCCGTCAGCACAGTAGCGGCGGGCGTACTTCCTCATTTAGCTTCTTTTGCTTGACTTGCGGCTTGCTCGTAAGTGGGTTGCGAGGATATTTTGTTCCATCTTGTATTATTATTTTGTATCTAGTACACTCCATCTATTCTTGTATATTGGACTAGACAGTGAGACTCATGAGACTTGTATTTATGGTGTTTGGTGTCGATGCTCACTTGAGCCGATGTGGTATTTTCTTATTTCTTGCTTTTGATGCTTATTGTGCACTTTTGATATACATATTGCTTGTGGTTGTGATTCAGCCATTGGCGAAAAGCTAGCTCCCGCTTGAGGATGCCTTTATTCATCATTTATATGTATTTTCATGTGTTGTATCCATTTGGGGGCTAGTATTTACAAAGGAGACTCTGCCGAAATTTTCGGGAAAATATGATGTTGCTTTTAAATGTTTGATGCCACTTATTTTATTAAAACCACTTGCTTTAAAACAAGTTTTCCTTCACTCTAATTGTTAAACGGTTTATTTATCTGGGCTTTGGCTTACTTAGATTACGTTGCGCCTTGAGACGTTTCGTAGTTTAAGTGCCAGTCACGTTCCGTACCTTCGGGTCGTGACAAAGCATATACTTTAGTTTCGACATAAAACAACATAATACCTGTATTACCTTTAGATAGTTCATGAGGTAATGACATACTTCATCACAACACACATCTTTGACATAGCACGGTGGAAATTTGGGAATATAGTTATGAGATAACACGATATTACAAATAAATACCATCAACTTGCAAAACCATTTCTCTAAAAATGGTGTTAATCAGTTCCTTGCAATTGCGCCTCTACAACCCATTTTTGGGGAACCCCGTTCGGGATGGTGCGGATTATTGCACGTCCTCGGATCTAGTAGAGCGGAATTCAGACCTCCGCAAGGAGCTTTCGGATTCCGATGGAATTTCTAATACCATTTTTAAGAAAATAAGATTTTTAGAATAAATAAAATCATATTTTTAATAAATAAATATGTATATAAATATTAACAAAATACTTATTTTAAATATATAAAATATTCCACGTTTCCAAAACTCAAGAATAGAATTCAAATATTACATGAAACTACCATCCAAATACAAAGCAATTCAAATATTTCATTAAAATACCATATACAATGAAAACTAGGTTATACTCACTAGAAAATATCACTTTTATAAAATATACATCTATGAAAACCCTAAAGACGATAATTAAATACTTGAGGTGTATTTTGAATTTATACGAAAACTATTTTTCATAAAACCCCCTCAAGTTACACTAAATTATAATAAGGACTCTAGTAAATATAGGTTTAAGTAGGATCGGTTCTCTTGAGCCTCGGGGAGCCGGAGAAAGTTGGTGCTTTCTTATCTAAGGTAGACAATCTAAAAACGGTGTTATCAATATGGAAATTGTCTTGGAAAAAACACAAATCCTGCTGTCCATGTACAACAGTTACCGATAACATCAAAACCTAATTCAGGACTCCAATTTCTTTTTAAGTGTGTGACTCAGACTGAGTCTCAATCTAATCAATCTGACTTGAATATGATTCAAGTATAAAACTACAATTCAACATGAATCCGTCTATTCAATCTATATCAATCTATATTGATTGAACCGAACCATAGATATACTCTGTCTATATGTCCATCCATTATATCCATTCCATTTATTGATATCATGGTTTTGGCAAGTCGTCCATATACAATTTATAATACAAGACAATACAATACAATCCGTATTATCAATACAATCAATACATAATACACCACAGGGTTATAAAGGGGTAGACTGGTACGGAACATGTTAAAGGTGGAACGAGGTGGTTACATAAGACGTAATTACATCCATGCCGTTGTTCCGTGGTATTATCGAAGGAGCCTTGTACTACGGGTTACCAAAGTCCACGGTGTAAGTTGGACTCCTCTCGTATACAATGGTATTTTCTGTACCAAGCTACAAACAACTACGCTAACATTATAATAACACATTATTAATTATACTCTCCTTCTATCTATTCTATCTCTACTCATCTTTGGGACTTACCGAGCGATTGTTCGCTGACGACATTCCTATTTCTCTTCTTCTTTGGAATGTTGTCAGGAGGACCCGACGTTCAAGAGTTTGAGACCAGCCGAGAGCATTTTGAGCAGGCCCCTGAGTAGTACACTGAAGACCCTGAGCTGTAGTCACTTATACATATTTTATTTCCATTTTAGTTATGCCATTATTTAGGCATTGCTTTCTACTTATGTATTTACATTCCAGCTGTATTGTAAAAGAAAAGAATGTTAAATAAATAAAGTTGTTGTTCATTTACATTTTGTCTCTTGTATACTTTTCATTTTATATTTCTTAGATACGCTTAGCGTATTTACTTCCGAGTAAATATGTAGCAGGCCTCGCCGCGTCCCCTTCCCATACACTGGGAAGAGGGACGTGACAGGACTTACTTATTTTGTGCTAGGAGACGAGAGAAAGAAGGAAAGTATCTTGTGGCATCGTGGTATCGTCGGGAGTGGCCCCGGTCTTCAACGGAATGAGATCGATCGCTAACTCCACTTGACTAGCCTTAACTCTTCTTTTAACTTAGTGAATTTTGAGAATTTTTTTATAGAGATTTTTAGAATGGTGAGAGCTAGGGGATGGGATGTATTTAGAGTGTAGGGATGAGGGTGTGTGAGTTAAAGAATTAAAATAAGATTAATGAGCGAAATGAAAGGTTTCTGATCAATTGCAGAATAATCAAACAATACAGGGGAGTAGAGGGGAGCTGAAGAGGTGCACAGGCAAAGAATGGAGTGATTTAGAGCTATATCAACCGCCAGTTGCAGGCAAAGTGAGGATTAGGGCGGTTGGATCTTGGCCATCTGCCTCTAGATTCGCGCCATGTGTTTTATTCAGCGTTAACTCCTCATTTATCCGGTTTGATTTTTCTGAAACTTTTTGATTTTCCGTGTATTGCACGTGTAACTCTTGGGCTTCCGAAAATTTAAAAAGAAAAATATTAAAAATAATTATGACTGATTGGAATCGAACACATAGGCTATGTCACAGCAGTGTAGAGGTTTTACCAGTAAGCTACAAGTTGCTTCTTGCTTTTATTGAACAAAAATAACTTATAACTCCTAATCTGGCTGAAATACCCTTTCTATATATTAAACAAGTTAATTTTGTACAGGAATTTCAGAGTCGTTATATTCTACCCTCTCTATAAAAATTTCGTCCTCGAAATTTACATAAAGGCTAATTTTCAAAAAGGTGAGGGTATCTTGCGTGTATATTGTCTTCTCTCTCTCAAGTTGATTCTCCTGGCGAATCCTTCCTCCACATCATTCGGACTAAGTTCACCTTCTTATTCCGCAGTGTCTTTACCTTTTGATCCAAGATCTCGACCGTTTGCTACTCGCAAGTCAGATCGGTCTGTACAGTGAGCTCTGAGTGATCAAGTATATGGCTAGGATCGCTCACATATTGTCGTAGCTGGAATATGTGGAACATATTATGCACTCTTTTCAATGAGGGTGGTAGTGCCAAGCGGTATGCCACTTCTCCAACTCGTTCGAGTATGTCGAACGGTATGATATACCTTGGATGAGTTTACCCCTCTTGCCAAAATGTATCACTCTTCTATTCGGTGATATCTTCAGGAACACATGCTTTCCGGGTTGGAACCTAGGTGTCGATGCTTTGCATTTGCCTAATACTTCTGTCGGTCCTGAGCTATGTGCATCTTTTCCTTGATCGTGCGAACTATATCCACAGTTGCCACGATCATCTCTGGACCAAGGAGTTCACGATCTCCAACATCGTCCCAACTCAGCAGGGAACGACACTTTCGTCTGTACAGTGCTGCGAATAGTGCCATCCCAATACTTGCCTGGTAGCTGTTGTTATAGGAAAGCTCCATAGGGTGTAGGTGATATTCCCACAAACCTCCGAAATATAGCATACAGGCTCTCAGCATGTCTTCAAGGATCTGAATAGTTCGCTCGGATTGTCCGTCTGTTGTGGATGATACGCCGTGCTGAAATTCAAACTCGTTCCAGGCTAGTTTAAAGACTCTACCAAAATTGGGATCGGAATCTAGTATCACGGTCAGAGATGATGCAGATAGATACCCCATGTAATCTTACGAGATCCTGTATGAGTTTATGGATATCAAGACAAGTATGGTATATCCTGAAAGTTTAAATCTTACTTTAGATTTCTACTTACCTCCATATACTTTCCCGCCAACATCTCGATTGACTGGTAAACTCTGAATGGAATAAAATGAGCCGACTTGGTGAGTCGATCCACAATAACTCATATTGCGTCCTTACCCTTCGTGCTGTGAGGAAGAGCAGTCACGAAGTCCATGGTAATGTACTGCCATTTCCATTCTTGGATTGGTAACGGCTGAAGTAGACCAGCAGTTTTATGATGTCCAGCCTTCAATTGCTGACATAATAAACACTTTGCTACGCTCCTTGCTATTTCACGCTTCATTCCATACCACCAGTAGTGTTGCCGTAGATCCTTGTATATCTTCGTACCGCCGGGGTGTATAGAATAAGGAGAGATGCGAGCATTTTTCATCAACTCTTCTCGAGCAGGACTGACTGGCACGCATAAATGGCTCCCATACCGTAAGGATCCATCTTCATGGACGACAAAGTCAATTTGAAAGCCACTTTCTACCTGTTCTTGAATCTTTTATAGCTCGGTATCATTTGCTTGAGCTGCCTTGATCTGATTGACAAGAGTAGACTGGACTTGTAAGTTCATCAAAGATGAAGCGTGACCTGGCATAACTACTTCAATCTTTAATCCATGCAGTTCTTGTTGTAGTCTCCACTGGGTGGTGAGATTCATTGCTAAAGGTTGGCGACTAAGTGCAGCAGGAACTACGTTCATCTTTTCAGGATGATACTGTAGGTTGATGTCGAAGTCCGCTATGAGTCCTAGCCATCTTCTCTGCCGTATGTTGAGTTCCTTCTGAGTAAATAAATACTTCAGACTTTTGTGGTCGGTATATATATATTCACTCGTTCTCCCAAAAGGTAGTGACGCCAAATCTTGAGTGCGAAAACCATGGCTGCCAATTCCATATCATGTGTTGGATAGAAACGCTTATGGACCTTTAGTTGTCTTGATGCAAAAGCCATAACCCTTCAATGCTGGTGTAGAACACATCCTAATCCTTTACCGGACGCATCATAATGTACATAAAATCCGCCAGATTGATCCGGTATTACAAGAATAGGTGCAAAGGTTAATTTCGACTTGAGTTCTACAAAAACCTTCTCACATGCTTCTGACCACACGAATGCTTCATCTTTACATATGAGCTTGGTAAAGGGTGCTGCGATGTTTGAAAATCCTTTGATGAAGTGTCTGTAATATCCTGCTAAACCCAAGAAGCTTCTTATATTTTTCACCATCTTTGGTGTCAACCACTGGCTGACGGCTGACACCTTAGCTAGATCTATTGAGATTCCTTCGCCTGAAACGATGTGTCCGAGAAATCCGACTTGATCTTGCTAAAATTCACACTTGCTGTACTTGGCGTAGAGCTGGTATTGTCGTAATATCTCCGGGACAATGCGTAAGTGCTCAGCAGGCTCTTTCCGATTCTTTGAATACACCAAAATGTTGTCAATGAAGATAACAACAAACCTGTCTAAGTACTCTCAGAAAACTTGATTTATCAGGTTCATAAAGATGGCTGGTGCATTGGTCACTCCAAATGACATTATGAGATATTCATAATGGCCATAACGAGTCCTAAACACCGTTTTCAGAATGTCGGACTCCTTAACCTTCACCTGATAATATCCTGAACGAAGATCTTACTTTGAAAAGACATAAGATCCACTTAACTGATCGAAAAGTTTATCGATGCGAGATAGTGGATACTTGTTCTTAATCGTTACTTCGTTCAGAGCTCGATAATCTACACACATCCTGTAGGTACCTAACTTCTTTTTTACCAGCAACACCGAAATCCCCAACTTGAGGTACTGGGTCTGATCCAACCTTTCTTCAGGAGTTCATCCAACTGAATACGGATCTCCTTCAATCTCTTCGGACTTAGTCGATATGGGGCTTTAATTACTGGTTGTGCGCCGAGTTGAAAATCAATACCGAATTTAAGAGCTCGATCGGGAGAAAAACCTGATGTATCTTCAGGAAAAACATCCTCGAACTCTCCAACGACCTCTGACTTCAATCCTTCCGCTTGCAATGCTGCAATCTCTGCCTTCTTTGGTTCTGCTCGGTAGATGCTAGGCTCCAAAGTCTGTTCTCCGCTTTTGAAATATAACACTGGGTGATTTGGTATTTCAATCATTACCCTCCTTTGGCGAAAGTTGATGGTAGCGAAGAAAGTTCCTAACCAGTCCATTCTCAAGACTACGTCGAAATTCGGTATGTCCGGTACCTTGAAGTCTGCATAGAATTCTCGATGCAGATGACTACTGGACACAAATTGTATCCCATGGTTGCTTTTAAAACGTCGTTCCTGAAATGACATTCCAGCTGGATACGAGCATCTTAACTGGGATCGCATAAGTTCTTACGAACCGTTGTGACATGAAGCAATGTGATGCCCCAGTGTCAAACAACACGAGTGCAGGTAGGGTGGCTACTAAGATTGTACCAAAGTCGTGTGGGATAGGTTTACGTTTAACAAATACAAGATGGCTAGTAATTGATATAACTCAAAAGGAAAGAAAGAAGAGATTTACCATTGGTAACTTGACTCGTAACTTCAGCCTCTTCGACTGACATGGTGAATACTTGGCATCGCAGCACCTTCCTCTATACTTGATTAAACACTTGGCGTTGAGGTTGAACGGTCTGGGTGTGGGGAGCTGGTACTGGTAGAGCTAACCGGGTAGGAGGAGCTAGGATCGCCGGTCTTGCGGGAGAGTTATTAGTGCTTAATTTGTGAGTAGAAGACCCACAAATTAAGCACAAGTTGTTAGCCCTACGAAAGTTCTTCACTAGATGCCTTGTTCTTTTGCAGTAGTTGCAAAAGTCTGGCCTGTTGGCGAACGAACCTCCTGGTCTCCAAAATGGTCCGTTGAAAACTGGGCTGGAAGAGGCCTCTCCTATGATCTGGTGCAAAGAGCGTTTCACACCGACCAACTGCGGCTTCCCCTTCTTCTTCACAATTGCCTCATAACGTCAGGCAGCCTTCAAAGCAAGCTGGTGGGTTGGGAAATCCTACGCAGCGAGTGCAGCTTGGATTTCCGGGTCCAACCCCTGCTGGAATCGTCGTGCCCAGATCTCAGCAGTGGGAATGAGGTGCGAGGCGAACCCGTTACAACTTTGTGTTAGCAGTGTTGTAAGTGAGATAGGAAAAATTCAACTTGAGACTATATCTTACCTGCCGAGCATGGTAAACTCAGCATCATATTCATCTACAGACTTGACCCATATCGAACCTTGCTGTAAATGGATAAATTACTGCTCCATGTAAAAGCGGGTGGTCTCCGGAAAGTACTTCACATCGAAGAGGTCTCTAAATGTCTTCCACTTTATTGGTTGTTCGAGACGGCTTTTCTCAGCCTTCCACCATACTCTAGTATTATCGGTCGGTTGCAACTTAACAACTCTTACCCAAGCTATATCTGCCACTTGAGCCGCTGCCAGGTCATCCTTAATCGCCTGAGTCTATTCTTCTGCTTCAAGTGGGCTCTTTTTAGCCGAGAATTTCTTTAGGTGCAGTGCCCGAAATTGCTTAACTCCTGATGCCTCAGCCTCAGGGTGAGCCAGTCCTTGGTGTATGAGGGTTGTCTGCTCCCTTTGTCCCTCCAACAGGCTTTTGATAGCCTTAAGAAGTATCGTTAGATAGATGCTACAATAATAGGTGGCGGTGGTGGTGTAGGTGGTGGAGTGTTGTCGTTGACGTTGGTACTGGTATTGTTCGGAGAGTCCATCACCTTGATATAAAAGATAGGTTAGGATATATTAAATGAATTTGAAATGTAAGGAATGTAAATGTTTGTTTAATTCATTAATTCTTATGGTATATTGTTTATGACTTCATGTAGAACTGACCTGCATGAGCCACCAATAAAACCTGTCATGCCCCGCTTCTCAGTAAATGAAAACGATGATGTGGTAAGCCCGCGACATATTTATTCAGAGAAGGTCATTCTCTAAATAAATATACTAAACGTATTGAAACAATAATACACAATGCAAGAATAAATGGAGACTGTACAATTTTCAACAAACATCTTTATTTACAATCAAACTTGAAATTTTTACAGATAGACGAGTTCAATTGAAAAAGTAAATACAATAAAAGAAATGCCTAAAGAGGTGGCATACATAAACTGAAAAAAAGTAGCTAGTCTAAGGCCTGAGCCGTGATCTGGCCGTACCCCTCCTCTATACGTCCACCTCCTCGGTATCTAATGAACATTCCAAGAAAATAAAGGTAGGTGGAATGCCCATTAACGAACTAGCACTCGGTAAGCCCCAAATATAGAGTAAGAGTGAAAAGTGACAAATATATAAAGAAATAATGTAAATGACCAGTAAAAATGTGTAGCTCTGAATATGAGTATATGTATCTATAAGTTTCTATATGGTCATTATGTTAATGTTAAGTTCCAAGTGTGAATGTCGACGCAACTGTATAAGTAATCACGAGCTCAAGAGTGGGGCCCTAGGAGTAAATAAACACGGGTCTATTTCATATGTTAGTATCGGGACTCCAAACTCCGGAGGACCCGACCTGACTTAGATTCGAGTAAATATAAAAACATGTTAATACGGGACACCTTGAGCTCCGTTGGATTCACACAAGAAACTATCCCAAACACCTTGAGTATAATATATATATATATATATATATATATATATATATATATATATTACAACTGTAAGATATCTTTAGTTGATTTGCTTGGTTCATTATAATATGTCTTGATCGAAACCATAGATTGCAAAAGTTGAAGAATGAAGTCGAGTAAGTCAAGTAGAATGCGAGTCATGTCAATTGCAATCTTGGGTTGAGTCAAGTTAATCGAGTGATTAATTTCGAGTTCACGTTTAAGTTTAGGTTTGAGTTTAATTAGAGTTCGAGTTTAAATTAATGTTTAGATTCGAGTTTTTGTTCAAGTTATAGACATTTCATGTGAATGGATTTAACTTTTCAAGATCTTAAGTTCGGGAAAATCGGACAACTGCTGCACATGGACGGCAGGATTTGTCTTTTTTCAAGACAATTGCCATTTGATAACTCCGTTAATTTGTCTAATCTGAATAGGCAAGCACTCACTTTCTCCGGTTCCGTGAGACTCAAGAGAAATGATACCGTTTAAACCCATATTAATCTAGAGTCCTTAAAATTTATTATTGTTGTTTACATTATATTTATACTGTTTGCATTTCTTGAGAGGGTTTTATGAAAAATATTTTAATATTGTTTAAAAATAAATCTTAAGAGTGAATGTAACAACCCTGAACTTTCTGTACAGATTTTTTTTTTCAAAATACAGAAAAGAGCACCTAAGCATGAGCACAAATTGTAAAATTAATTGCTTTTGAACAGCTAGAAAGCACTTGTAGCTCACCGGTAAAAGCCTTGCACTGCTGTGACATAGCCCCTGTGTTCAAATCCCCCAGGTACATATTATTTTTGTTGATTTTTCTTTTAAACTTTTAGAAACTCAAAAGTTTGCACGTGTACTGCACGTAAAATAAAAAGTCACACAAAAATCTAACATGTGCAAATTAGAGTTAACACCAGATAGGACATGTGGCAGAGATTCAAGCACCCACTACCCTAGATGGACCGGCGAGATCTTCCAATGGGCCGGCGGCGCCGGCCCCCCGTAGGAAATGATCCCAAAATTTAACCCTAGCACCTCTTGGCCTACCCTACTACCCCCATACTCTTTGATTTTTCTGCACATTAACAGAGAGTGTTAATTCACCTCTTTAATCCAAGTTTTAATATATTTTTAATTCTCAATTCATTACCCTAAACCCTAATTTATCCTATAAATAGCCCCTACACCATAGTCGTCTCCATTCTGAAAATTATCACAAAAACTCTCTAAATTTTCCAAGTCCAAAAGTTGTACAAGTGGAGTTAGCCAAGATCAAAGTTCCGGCGACGTTTCAGGAAGATTCCGGCGACACCACAACTCCACGCTGCCTTTAAAAGTTTCCTCTACCTCCATTCTTTTCTCCAAATCTGTAAGTCCCCTCTCCCCTCCTTTCATTCTAGTCTAAAACACTCTAATTTCAAAACTCGTCGGAAGCGGAGTTATTCCAACTTCCGATTTTCTTCTCTTTAAAAACCCAAAATTTTCTTAAATAACAAACCTACAAATTTTTTTATATATTGTTTAGCAATCATAACCAAACACTTTAGAACAAGTTTTATCTCAAAATAATATGTTATGCAACTTTTATCACATTTTTACGGATAATACCACAGTTTATCTATGACATTACCTTATCTTTTTGCTCATATTACCTTTAGAAAACTCATGAGGTAATGACCTATCTCATCCAACACTCATTCTTAACATAGCACGATGGCTTTTGGAACATTAGTTGTGGGAAAAATACATGTTTATAATAAAATACCCTAAACTATTACAAAACCGTATTCTTTAAATTGTCTTATTTAAATTCCATTCGATTAAGTCCTTACAATCCATTTTAGGGAATCCGACTTAGTTGGTGCAGGTTATCGCACATCCATCGGACT
The DNA here is from genome assembly GCA_030015575.1 of Agapanthus africanus. NCBI lineage: Eukaryota > Viridiplantae > Streptophyta > Magnoliopsida > Asparagales > Amaryllidaceae > Agapanthus > Agapanthus africanus. Next base: position 54,029,149 of record CM057339.1, read on the forward strand.
AGTAGGGCGAGATGCAGACCTCCTCACGGAGCATACGATCTCGATAGAATTTGTATTACAATTTTAAGAAAAACGTGATTTCTATTTAATAAATAAATTCTATTTTTTTAATAAATATATATATATATATAAATATTATCAAAATATCTAATTTAAATACATTATATATATTCCATGTTTTCTAAATTAAAAGAAAAGAGTCACAAAAGATCATGAAAATACCATCACATTCAATACAAATCAAATTACAAGAAAATACCATATACTATTAAAAGTTAGGTTTATATCCACTAGAATATTTCATTATTTTTAAAATTATATCTATGAAAACCCTAAAGGCGATAATTAAATACTTGAGATTTATTTTGAAAATATACTAAAACTATTTTTTATAAAACCTCTTCAAGTTATATTAATTCACAATAAGGAACTTAGTAAATATTTGTTTAAGCGGGACCGATTCTCTTGAGCCTCAGGGAGCAGGAGAAAGTGGCTGCTTGCCTATTTAAGGTAGACAAACTAAAAATGGTGTTATCAACACAGTAATTGTCTTGGAAAAAGACATAAATCTTGCCGTCCATGTGCAGCAGTTACCGATAACACCAAAACTAATTCAGGACTTCAATTCTGTCTAAAATATCTGACTCAGTCCGAGTCTCAGTCAAAACTGAAAACAGTCTATACTCAAATACAGTTCAAAGATAACTTCAATACCACATGAATCCATTAATATCAGATACAATCTATATCAACAAGGCTCGACTTGAACTAACCGAACCATGGATATTCATTGACTTGATTACATGACTATATGTTTAAATCATTATCCGTTTACATGAACAACTGATATCATGGTTTCGGAAAGTCTTACATATAAAATTTACTACAAATCAATACAAACAATACAATAAACATTACAGGGATAAAGGGGTAAACTGGTACGGACTGTGTTAAAAGTGGCACGAGGTGGTCATTAAAAGACGCAACTATACATCCATTGCCTTGTTCTGTGGTTTTTTCGATGGAGCCTTGTACTACGGGTTAGCATAGTCCACGGTGTAAGTTGGACTTCTCTCGTATACACTGACATATTCTGTACCAAGCTACAAATAACCACGTTAGCATAACAAATATAACCTTAGATACTTCACATGCTCTATTATCTGTTTATTCTTCTCATTCTCTCTTTGGGACTTACCGCGCGATTGTTCGCTGGCGACATTCCTATTTCTCTTCTTTCTTTGGAATGTTGTTAGGAGGACCCGACTTTAAGAAGTTCGAGACTAGCCAGGAGCAATTGGAGTAGACCACTGAGCAGCACGACCATTAGACTTTACTTGTATTCACTTTTCTTTCAGTTCATTCCATTGTTTAGGAATTGCTTTCTATCCTTGTATTTACATTTTCAGTTGTATTGTTAAGAAATGTTTAATAAATAAAAGTTGCTGTTCAATTACATCTTTTGTCATTTTTCTTATGTACTTTATTATATTGTTTATTTACGCTTAGCGTGTTTGCTTCTGAGTAAATACGTAGCGGGCCTCGTCGCGTCTCCTTCTCTGTATATTGGGAAGCGGGGCATGACATAGATTTGTAATATTTAGAGTTTTTATGAATATATATTTTAATTTTAGTGGTACTTTAGCGATGAAACCTAGTTTTTAAAAGTTTATGATATTTTAATGAAAACTACTCATTTTGTAAACTTGAGGGTATTTTATTAAAATTTAATCTTTCATTTAAAAATATTTTTTTACAATTTGCTTTTATTGAAAATACGGTTTCTTAATTTTATATAATTTTCCTAAGATTTAATTTTTGTTTTAAAAGTCGTATTCTTTTAAATCGTATTTTCATTTTCTTTCAAGACCGAATTTTCCGTGAAGAGTTCTGTATCTCACTCACTATCCCAAAGAAGTGTGATGACCTGCACCATCCGTAGATGGGTTCCCCTAAAAGGGTTATAGAGGCACAATTACAAAGGATTTTAAAAATAACGATTAAAAACATTTATTTGTAAAATCGATGGTATTTTATTGAAAATTGTTTCATTTAAATGAAAAATTCTAACCAAAATATCGTGCTACAAATCAAAAGTGTGCGTGTGGGGTAGGTTGTTACCCCGTGAATGTTCTAGACGTATGTATGACTAATTATCGAAAAAAGATTATATTAAAGTTCACGGTATTTTGGTGTAAATTCGATATACGTTCTATTAAACGAGAAATTCTAAACATGTGCAAACTTGATTATATGGACATTATTTTAAGGCTATGGTTACAAATTATTTGTGATCAATGGAGCATGATAACGACAGTAGAAATATTGTAAAGAGAGTGTGATTAAGCTAACTTCACTTTTTTATCGATATTGTTTTCAAGAAACGATTTGAAATGAAACGACAGAGAGAGAGAAGAAAGGACTTACTTGTTTTGTGCTAGGAGAAGAGAGAAAGAAGGAAAGGGTCTTATGGCGTCGTGGTATCGTCGGGAGTGGCTCCGGTCTTCAACGGAATGAGATCGATCGCTAACTCCACTTGACTAGCCTTAACTCTTCTTTGAATTTTGAGAATTGTGAGAATTTTTTATAGAGATTTTCAGAATGGTGAGAGCTAGGGGATGGGATGTATTTATTGTGTAGGGATGAGGGTGTGTGAGTTAAAAAATTTGAATTAAAAATAATTAAAATAAGATTAATAAGGGAAATGAAAGGTCTTTGGTCAATTGCAGAGTAATCAAACAATATAGGGGAGTAGAGGGGAGCTGAAGAGATACACGGGCAAAGAATGGAGTGATTTGGAGCCATATCAACCGCCGGTGGTGGCCAAAGTGAAGATTTGGACGGTCGGATCTTGGCCATCTGCCTCGAGATTTGTGCCATGTGTTTTATTCAGTGTTAACTCCTCATTTATCCCGTTTGATTTTTCTAAAATTTTTCGATTCTCCGTGTATTGCACGTGCAACTCTTGGGCTTCCAAAAAGTTAAAAAGAAAAATATTAAAAATAATTGGGACTGATGGGAATCGAACACACAGGCTATGTCACAGTAGTCTAGAGGCTTTACCAGTGAGCTACAAGTTGCTTCTTATATTTATTGAAAAAAATAAGTAATAACACCTAATCAGGCTGAAATACCTTTTTTATATATTAAACAAGTTAATTTCTTACAGGGATTTCAGTGTCGTTACAGCCAAGCAGGAAGCTACCCGGTGGCTACATGAGAGGGCTTCTGATCCACCGTTTGTGCCGAGCAGGAGTCTGCTCGCTGCGGATTATCCGGGCAGGAAGAAACCCGGGGGCCTCGTAAGAGGGTTTCTAATCCACAGTTTGAGTCAAGTAGGAATCTGCTCGCTGCGGATTGACCGAGCCGGCCTCGTGAGAGGGCTTCTAATCCATAGTTTGGGCCAAACAGGAATCTACTTGCTGCGGATTGACCAGGCAGGAGGCTGCCCAGTGGCCTCGTGAGAGGGATTCTGATCCACAGTTTGGGCCAAGAAGGAATCTGCTCGCTGCGGATTGACTGGGAAGGACGCTTCCCAGCGGCCTCACGAGAGGGATTCTGATCCACAGTTTGGGCCGAGTAGGAATCTGGTCTCTACGGATTGGTCGGGCATGAAGCTACCCAGCGGCCTCGTGAGAGAGCTTCTGATCAAGAGTTCGGGCCAAGCAAGAATCTACTCACCGTGAATTGGTCAATGGAAGGTAGGATTGCCATGACGTCGAATTTTGGGCCTCCCTGATTCCCGGTGCCACGTGGCGCATGACTTGTATCTCGAGATCTGCGCGAATCTCCTGAAGACGTTATTCAATCATCCCGGATCTGTGCAAAAGGGAGGCAGCCAATAGCCAGGTGCCGTGTGGCGGCGCCTTATCGGATAAATGTGATACTCCTTAATTCACGCCTTGGCAGGAGAGAATCTCGACCGTTAGGGGAATTTTTGTTGAGGCTATAAATAGAGGAGCCTTGGCCCCCTCTTAGGCACTCCCGCCGATTTGCTTTTAGTTGTCTCTGTATTTTCCCCTTTTTCTTTGTTCGATCTTCGTGGTCTATTGTCTTTCAATGGCCATCAATACATACAACATCCAAGATATCGTAACATGTAATGACATCTACCATTACGACTTTGAAAGTTCCGAGGCACATATGAGGCTGTGATAAGTCGTTTGGAGTGTCACTACGGGCGGTTACTCCCACGCCGATCTTCTCTACTGCAGATGCTTATCTACGCGATCTGGAGATCCTCCTTCCGCCTTTTTAGGGCGTTGTCCTAATAAGCACTAGAGGAGGCCGTCGACAAGATACTCATAGCCCACGAGTTGGGCTTGATCTCGAAGAGTAGGCGAGACCGCTCGATAGATATCCTGTGCTGATCTTTCCAACAGAGCTTGATCATGGCTTCATGCTCGAGGCGAGAGTACCTGACGGAACAATAGTTGCTCAGGTCTAAGAGCATAGGCAGAGGGAGCGATGGGATGCTGCATGGGCTCGACTATCAGATCTCTGCTTTGAGTACCACGATCAATAATTTCAAGTTCCTCCTCCCCCTTTGCTGTAATCGTTAAGAAGCATTTTTTTTTCTTTTGCGAGTCCCCGGGCGCATTTGTAAGGCTGAGGAGCCGAGAATACCTCTTATCAATAAATTTTTTCTTTTTATTATGAATTTTTCTTTGCTCAGAATTTCGAACATTAAAAATTTTTGTTTATTCTTCCAAGTGTAGGTAGATCGGTGCCCTTTCATCCCTCTTTCATCTCGAAGTCGAGGTAAGGTGGGCGGAGCGAAATTTAGATCGGCTACTGATTGATATATATGTTTAGTGTATGCGTGTTTTTAAAATTTAAGAAGAATACCGCAATCAACACAATATCGCTTGGTAGCTAGCCAGTTGAGTACGGGTCGGTCCACAGGGAAAACGTGTTCTTTTTTTAAGTTCTTACTAGTTAAGTCCTATTTTTGGTAGGTTTTGATTTAAAAATCTAAGATTGAAATTAATTTGATTTAAAGTCTTGTTAGGGTTAGGATTATATTAGTTTGGAAAAAGAATTCTACTCACTGCTTTCTTTGCCCTAATTAAGAACATAGGTGTTAGGGTAGTAGTCAACAAAGGGGATTAGCACGACTAGGAAGAAACGTAGTTTCTTCCTTTTGGTCCTTATCCGTCCTTTCTTGGCTCTTAGCGCTAACCTCTATATAAATCAACCACAACCAGTCTAACTAGGGAATCACCGCTATCTCGTAGGATAGGGTGCCATAGTGAGCGGTGTGTGGTTAATTTAAATAGAGTCCTAATTAATTAATTTATACGAGCAATGAAAAGAATGAGAGAGATTTCCATCTCTCAAGCCTTCCCTATCCTAACCCTAACAAGTGAGGAATTACTCACTCATTAGGAAAGTTATGATAAAATTCATTTTTATAATTTTTTCTTTTTAATAAACTAATTAACTTGTAGATAAATAAAGACAGATAAAAAATTGCAGAAAAATAAATTTCAATTAAGAAGAATGCAAGATAAAATGAAAAACACTTACTTTTATTGATGACCGCTTCAACGATTACAAGGAAAGAAAATTTTAATCTAGAAAAATAAAAAGAGGCATGATCCAAAAGAGGCACCCTGAAAGAGGCATGCTTTATTTGGATTTGAGCTCTCCTATTTATAGATAAGAAACTGTAGGTTTACATTCTGATCCAATCACTAATTTACAAAACTACTACAAGAGAGCCGAGTCAAAGCACCGACACCGCCACCGACACGTGCATTGCACGGCCGTGGAACCGCGGCAGAAAGGCCTGTTTGGCCGTGGTTCCGCGGCCATATGGTAGGTTCTTGGGCCCATCTCTTCAGGGTTTCTCTGTGTTGCTTTTATTTTCTGTTTTCTTTACTTGGTTTCTCAGAATCTCTTCTATTTCCTTCCAGATTTCCAACAGTGAAGAATGATGTGGACTTTTGCCTTGAGCTTCGCGTTAAAGTCTTGAATCTTGTGCTGCTGTTGTGCTTTGTGCATTGAACTGTCTAATGATTTTCCATTTGTTCTTTGAACTGGTAGGCGGTATCATACGGATTTATCTATTGTTGGTCGTAGTCTCACATTTGTAGCGACTTTTCATGAATTTCACTGTAACGATCTGAGAACCTGTAACCTGCAACTATTTAGCAGACATGGATCAAAAGCACCTATTTATATGTAATGTGATTAAGAATGGGCGGTATAAAATGCAAAAATCTGATATGAACAAATACCCCTAAACTTGTCTTTTGCTCGTCCCGAGCAAAACCAATTTTATTCTCGAAAAAATCCTAACCTCACTTTCGCAGGAAATCGCGATTGCACTGAGCTCGTGCAACAAGCCGTTAAACCTCTAGGTGTCCCTAGTAGGAGGAGTGTTGTCTCCTGAGGGTTTTCAGCGGATACTACCCACAAAATCCGATCAATTTGGCCTGTTGACTTTCATTCTTCATTTCGGTATTCTAGCAAGAAATTCTATTATCTTCAACTTAGAAATCATCGACCCGTATTTTTCACACTTACTTTTCATTTAACTTAAGATCATATATGTTCCACAAATTTATTGAGCTTTCAACATCTTTTGAATTTTCCTTCTAAGGTGCAATCTCAACTCAAGAATTTTTATCATCTTTATTGAAGATATAAGTCCTATCTTTTATTCTTATCTCTTATCCAAACCCCAATCATATATTCCTACGTGTGTGTATGTATCACCCCTACACTTGGAAATTCAATTCAAGCTATCATACTCTTGTCTATCATCCAAAATACTTTTAGTTGGTGAATTTTAGATGAAATTGCTCACACATCCTTCATGCGACCGTTAATACTTCTTGAGGTACTAAACGACCGATTACAAAATATGCTTGCGTATTTAGGCGTAATTCCTCGTCTTGTAATACCTAAGGCTTTAGCAGTGACTCCCAAATCAGTTGGTCTAAGGCACTATGTGATAAAGCACCCTCGCTATATTTTATTTTATTTATGCAGCCTTAAGTAATTACAAAACCAGTGTTCATTTTTTTTATTCACACTTATACTTTTTATTTTATTTTCCTTCAAACTAAGGATTTTAGACAAGAGCATTTCAAGATATCCTCTACTATCCCAAGTTTCAAGGTGCGTGTTTATGCCAGTTGTTGGGTATATATTTTTCAAAATTTAGACTTAAGGTTCAGAATTATTTTTCAGACTTACACTTCAAATAAAAATTTCAATACTCTTCCATTATTTTGATTTAGCCCAAGAACTGAACTCAAAATTTGCCTATTTCTAAATAAAGTACAAGGACATATATTTTTTACAGTTAAACTTTAAGAAATGTTATTTTTAGGGTTTTTAATTTACTAAGTTTAGGATCTAGTTTTTCCCAACTAGTCAACCGTCATGTTGAACTTAAGTCAAATATGGCCAAAATTGAACTTTTCAATTTTTATTTTTTAATTTTTGATTTTTATGGGTTTTAAAATAAGTATGCAAATGCAAAAATATACATATGAATGCGAAGGAAGAAAGTTTACCGAGCACACTCCCAAACTTAAACTTGCAATGCCCTCACTATCAGGCATTGTTTCGACTGTTGCCATTTTTTAAATCTCATAAATTTGTAAACTTGGGAGGAAAAATTTATTAACAGGTACATGAAATATGATCGTGAAATTCTCCCCCAAACTTATTTTTGGCTCACCACTTTGAGTTAGAAAAAATTATTTTCAAGAGCCAAATTATTCCCCCCCCAAACTTGAGTTAAACAATGTTAAGCTTTTAAAGAGGGGGTTCAAACTTATTGGTCAATACCAAGTTTTGCAAAGACCAAAAGTCAACACCAACCATTTGAAGAATTTATCAATGTAACGTATAGGTCGGTGGAAGAACATGTTATATAGAGCCAAGAAGAAGTGGGGAAGAGATAAGTGGTGGTATGGAAAGGGTTTGCGTGGACGTGAATGTGAGGAGATAAGAGGTGATGATAAATAAAAACGAGAATGTGAATGTTCAGAAATGAGTGGAATATTGGCATTCTCGTATTTTATAAGAAGAAAGGGTGGTGATTCAATTTCTATAGGTAGAGGTTGATTAATCACAAAATCCTTGTTGTTTAGGAATGCAAGTTCGTCAGCGAAAAGTTCTTCAAAACTCTCATCGATGTAATTAAACATTTTACTGTTAGTATGTTTTGTGCCAGAATTTATCATACTTGATTTGTCAAAAATTATGGAGGTAGGAGACTCGAAAAACTCATCTACCTCATTTTCAAAAGTATCCAAATCAAGTTGGCTTTCTGGAATGATCAAACTTGAATTATCGGATTGTGATTCATCAACACTCACTGAAATTATAGGAAGAATAGAAGAAGAACCTGAGAAAGTGGGAGAAAGAAGTTGAATACGAACTTGAGAGTGGAGATGGAGTGTATAAATTAGCACAATTTGTAATGACCGATGTGTAAAAAGCGATTGTGCTAATCTATCAACCCACTGAGAAATGAGGTTAAATCCCTCAAGATTCGTGAGAAAACATGGGTACGTCGAACTTGGTAAACTAGACATAAAAAATGAAAGTGTAACGGTTTCTTGCAAGGTCGGAACGAGGATGGAGGGAAGTGATTGAGAAAGGGTATCGGTTAAAAACTCAGGAGGGTGTGCGCAGTCAATGAAAGGGATAGAATGAATTGGAAAATTCGACTCCTCAAGTAAATCTGCTTCATCCTCAATAATTTCCTCAATATTCTTCTCAAAATTTAGCTTATCCATGCAATTCTCATCAAAATCAAGACGTATTTGAAGTTCGGGAAAAACAGTTAATGACTCGGGATGATGAATTGGAGAGAGAAACTCATCCAAATCTGTGGGTTCATCATCCAAAATATTCCCAGCGTCTATATCCTCAATCAAGTGAAAATCAATTTTTTCAGACACCTCATCAAAAGTATGGATATTAATCAATTCAGGTTCTAGAGTGGAGGTGTAGAGGTCAAAAGGATTGGTGATGGTTTCACTCGGAAGGGACCCTTCACAATCAGGTAAATCAAACACTACAAAGTCGCACAACTCATTAAACGTTTTATTTTCAACTGGTGAATCATTTGGAACACTTGATAGACATTCAGAACCGGAATTGCGGGATTCAATTGGGGATGGGTAGGTTTGATTTGGAAGGGTGCACAGCTCACTCTCTCCACTCAAATTATCAATCTTTCCAACCGCCTCATCATACATTGGAAAATTTGGAGCTAGTTGAAAACTAGCTACCGGATCACTAGGTTGTATAAGGGCGGTCATGGATGCATTCAAATCCTTCATCTGTTGGCATGACACTACCATAAAGTCTTCCAACGACTGTTCTAGACTAGACATGGGTTGGGACGGGGTTTCAGTAAAATATTCAAAGTTGTTTGGATACGTGAAACTCCCAAATGGCTGTATAGAAGTAATGTCTAGGGAAGGTGCAAAAGTCGGGTAGGACTGGTAGAAATTGAATTGTTGGACAGGAGTAGGATCAATATTTGGATAAGAAGGTGAATGGAATTTTTGATCCAAAGAATTCGCAGTGGTGAAAAGAGTGAAAGATCGGTTACTAGATTGTTCAATATGTTCAGCAATAGGCATGGGTTTCGGAGTTACAACAGGACTCGAAAAAGGAGTATCAACGTAAGAAGGTGGTGAAGATTGAAATAGTTGATATAATATGAATTGCGGAGTTCAACTAGTTGTCCTAGATACGTCTATTCGATCTTTCAAAGAAATTTTGGGCATGGAGGGGTCGTTCGAAATTCGACCAAAACAAGAAGCGTAGAAAGTAATGTCTGGTTGAGGGTACCAAAGTTCGGCAAGAGTTTTGCGAGGTGCGGTACCCATGATGTGATGAGAGAAAGGAAAAGAATGTGATTTATTTTTATTTTTATTTTTTCAATTTTTATTATTATATTTTATTATTTTTATTTTATTTTTATAAAAAAAATTGTTTGTTTTTGGAGTTTTGAAATTTTTGAAAGTGTTTTTTTAAGAAAGAGTTTTGCAAAAATTTGTACGGAACTACGGCACAATTACAATTTAAGCATGCACAATCAAGTCTAGAGCTAGGGTCTCCTAAGTCAACTAGACTGCTCCTAACTGTTCCAAAGCGACAAGTTGTGAGATATCCCTCAAATCGCCTCTTCACCACCAATTGTGGCCAGGTAAGCACAAATGAAGAAAGGAGGGATCTGCTCACGAATCACCGTGAGATAGGCCTTTTAAAATTATCTTTCTCACATGTCTAGCCTAAGCACCACAAAGTCAGGTTTAGATAAACGACCGAATGCCCACAACCTTCCTTTGTCCTAATGAGCGCGACAGTCCTTAATTGGCTGAGTCTAGATATTTTTTTAATTAGCTTAAGGGTGATGCATATGCTTTTAGTGATTTTTGGGGTCCAAGGAAGGGTAATGAAATCCCCACTCAATTTTGATTAGTGTTATAGCCCCTTAAAAGTCCGTATTAATTATGCAAAGCAGCTAACACACCAAAAATCTAAAACACTTGCAAATTTTTTTTATTTGGCAGCGCAAAGAATCCTGCACAAAAATGATTTATTGGTGAGGAAGAAAGATTTTGCGCAAAGAACCCTGCAGGAAAAATTTTCAGTGGAGATCAGAGTAGGAGAGGGGACAAAAATACTTACAGAAAATTTTGGGGTGCCGACGTCAGTAATTGATCGCGGAACCGCGGTCAAATGCCTACTTATGCCGCGTTTCCGCGGCGGTTTGGTAGGTTTGGATCTCCAAAATATTTCTCTGTTCTGTTGTGGTTCTTCTCTGTCTGTTCAGATCTTCTGTTTCTGGATTGGTTCAATGAGCTTGCTCCAGATCTGAATCAGTCTGTCTTCCTTTCCTGCACACTTGCACAAAAACCTTTCAAGAAGAACAAGATGAATTTTTTAATGTATTTTTTATTTTTTATTTTTTATTTTCAATTTTTATAATTTTTTTTCAATTTCAATTAACCCGAAATTACAAAAAGAAATAACTACCGTTTCCCCGGCAACGGCGCCATTTGATTGATATATATATTTAGTGTATGCGTGTTTTTAAAATTTAAGAAGAATACAGCAATCAAGACGGTATCGCTTGGTAGCTAGCCGGTTGAGTACGGGTCGGTCCACAGGGAAAACGTATTCTTTCTTTAAGTTCTTACGAGTTAAGTCTTATTTTTGGTAGGTTTTGATTTAAAAATCTAAGATTGAAATTAATTTGATTTAAAGTCTTGCTAGGGTTAGGATTAGATTAGTTTGGAAAAAAAATTCTACCCACTGCTTTCTTTGCCCTAGTTAAGAACATAGGTGTTAGGGTAATAGTCAACAAAGAGGATTAGCACGACTAGGAAGAAATGTAGTTTCTTCCTTTTGGTCCTTATCCGTCCTTTCTTGGCTCTTAGCCCCTATCTCTATGCAAATCAACCATAACCGGTCTAACTAGGGAATCACCGCTATCTCATAGAATAGGGTGCCATAGTGAGCGGTGTGTGGTTAATTTAAATAGAGTCTTAATTAATTAATTTATACGAGCAATGAATGGAATGAGAGAGATTTCCATCTCTCAAGCCTTCCCTATCCTAACTCTAACAAGTGAGGAATTACTCATTCATTAGGAAACTTATGATGAAATTCATTTTTATAATTTTTTCTTTTTAATAAACTAATTAACTTGCAGATAAATAAAGACAGATAAAAAATTGCAGAAAAATAAATTTCAATTAAGAAGAATGCAAGATAAAATGAAAAACACTTACTTTTATTGATGACCTCTTCAACGATTACAAGGAAAGAAAATTTTAATCTAGAAAAATAAAAGAGGCATGCCTCAAAAGAGGCACCTTGAAAAATGCATGCTTTATTTGGCTTTGAGCTCTCCTATTTATAGATAAGAAACCCTTGGTATACATTCTGATCCAATCACTAATTTACAAAACTACCCCAAGAGAGCTGAGTCAAAGTACTGCCACTGCCACCGACACGTGTATTGCACGGCCGCGGAACCGCGGTAGATAGGCCTGTTTGACCGCGGTTCCGTGGCCATATGGTGGGTTCTTGGGCCTATCTATTCAGGGTTTCTCTGTGTTGCTTTTATTTTTTGTTTTCTTTACTTGGTTTCTCAGAATCTGTTCTATTTCCTTCTAGATTTCAAACAGTGAAGAATGATGTGGACTTTTGCCTCGAGCTTCGCGTTAAAGTCTTGAATCTTGTGCTGCCCTTGTGCTTTGTGCATTGAATCGTCTAATGATTTTCCATTTGTTCCTTGAACTGGTAAGCGGCATCATACGGATTCATCTATTGTTGGTCGTAGTCTCACATTTGTAGCGACTTTTCATGAATTTCACTGTAACGATCTGAGAACCTGTAACCTGCAACTATTTAGCAGACATGGATCAAAAGCACCTATTTATATGTAATGTGATTAAGAATGGGCGGTATAAAAATGCAAAAATCTGATATGAACGGCTACCTATAGGAAGGCCCATGTTTTATTCATCTGAGTAAATGGCTTGCCTCCAAGCTGGGCTGGAGACAGCTTGTTGGCTTGTGAGAGGGATTAGGATTCACAGGTTTGGCCGAACACGAATCTACCTGCCGCAACTGGATGCGACGGGAAGGAGGCTGCCAGCCGGCCTCAGAACCGAGCTGGAATCTACTCGCGTGAGGGCTTAGCTCTGAAACAAAAACAAATTTAAATGACAGAGAAGGAGAAATCTCATTATTCAAGAGAGTACGGAGTCATTTATACAATTTAAGCTTTTCAGTATTATACGGTCGTGAGAAGTTACGCCCCAAGGAATCTTGGAGGCGGTAGGCTCCCTCGGGCAATACTTCGGTCACGAGGAAGGTACCGTCCTACTTCGGGAAGAACTTGTGCAGCTTCTCTTGGTCCTTGAATTCGTTGCGTCGGAGGACTAAGTCTCTTTTTTGAACGCTTGATGCTTAACCTAGGCATTGTAATACCGGAAAATCTATTGCTGATATATGGCCGTCCTTATTTGCGCTCTGTCCCTCTTCTCTAGGGGGATGTCCAGGTTGCTTCAAAGGGCTAAGACGTTGGCATCGTGTCACGACTCACCCCCAACACAGACGGTATTGTCCGCTCTAGCCCTTGATTCTTATCCTATTCTATTGACTTTCACTTTCATATGATTCTTATTGCATCATCTTTCGATATCATATGATCCTTGCTTATTCTTTCCGTTTATCTGATTCCCTTCCATGCTTATCTTTCAACGATATGGCATCTTCAGGAAACTCTATGGGTGCCGGTTCTCAAGATCGCACCGAAAGGATCCTCGGTGCACTTACGACTATTGTTGAGTCTCAAGAGAGGAAGACCGATCTTCTAGCTGAGGGACTAAAGACGGTGCAAGATTCTGCGATCACTGCTCTAGGGAGATCTACTATTATTCTTGGCGCACCCGAGGGCGCTCTCATACCAGCTACTCAGACTAGGGCCGGTACTGTTTCAGACTTCAAGAGGTTTTGTCTGACCGTGTTCACAGGTGTAGCAACACCGCTTGAAGCTGAACAGTGGCTGATCAACGTGGAGAATCTTTTGACGGCCGCTCGAATCCCAAACAAATATAAGATGAATGTGGTAAAGATCCAGTTAGAAGATGAGGCCCGCATATGGTGGACCGTTGAGGAGAGCAGACTCGATAAACCCATCGAGTGGTCCACTTTCACTGAGTGTTTCCGGGACCATTACTTCCTAGCTACAGCCAAAGAGAAGATGGAAGAAAGATTTATCACCTTGAGACACAATGGTCACCCAGTTGACGTCTACACAGCGGAGTTCAATAGGCTGAACCGCTTTGCTCCATATATGGTAACCACCGAGTCCACCAGGGCTAAACGATTTCAGCAGGGGCTTGATATCGAGTTGCAGCAGCTTATAGCTTCCCTTGACCTGCAGACCTTTGCACAGGTACTGAACGCTACTCGAGTTTAATAAAGGTTGGAAGATAAGGCTAAAAGCCAATGAACCATGGATATAAGGTCCCCAGTGGTTCAATCATGAGAAGAAATTTCCTCTCACAGAGTTATCCCAGTTCAGAACCAAGGGGTGGTGCAGATGAAGCGCCTATTCGTTCCCCAGCAGCAGCAGCAGAAAACCCTGATTTGTAATTACTGCAAGAGGCCAGGGCACTTTCTAAGGTCTGTCACAAGGCTAATAGACTATGTCTAATTTGTGGATCCGACGAACATCGAATTAGCAACTGCCCTCATAGATCCGATACATGTTTCGTTGTTTTCGTTCTTTTAATTTTAAGAACGAAATTTTTAATAAGGATGGTATGATGTAATACCCTATTCCATTTTTACCATATAACGTAATTTAAATAAATAATTTCCCCAAATTTCCCTATATAATTCTCCTTATTTTTTTTCCTAAAACCTAATTTCTAAACTTTTACCTTAATCTAAAACCTAAACTAAACCTTGCCCAAACCCCATGAACCCGAGCCCTAACTTTTTAAGCCTAAGCCCACACCCAAACCCAACCACACCCTCAGCTCACCACTTCCCAACCTGAACCCATCATCCCCTCACCCTCTTTCTTTCTTTTCTTCTTCCTTTTGAAATTGCTACCTCCTCCTACCTCCTCGCCACACCCATGACCCGCTCAAACCACACGACCCGCGCTATGCCAACCTCCTCCCCGAGATCACCTCGCTTACTTCCTCCCTTTATTCTCAAGGTCTCCCTCTTCTCTCTTAATCTCACAAACTCTCTCAATCTCTTTCTCTCTCATTCTCCATCTCTCTTTATCTCTTTCTCGTTTTCTCTTCTCCCCATTGGTCAACACCACTACCGACTGCCACCGCCGTCTAGGCCACCGTTTTACCCTCCTCTGAGATACCCAGCTCGCCGCAACACCACCTCCATTCTCACCTCAAACGAGCTTATTTCTAAGCACCGTACCTGAGCACGCAACTCCAAGCACCGCCGACCATCGCTGCCACCTCGCCGGCCATCCTCAACCGTCTCCTGCAAGTCATCGCCAGCATCACCGGAGCTACCTCTATCACCACCAACACAATCATCTCCTCTTTCAAAACAACAACCGGGACCTACCTTCCTCTTCTTCCCCTCGACACCACCACCTTCCAAGTCGCTAGCAGCTCGACCCCTACCGTCGAGGCCGCCGCCAGAACCGCCTTGATCCGCTACCACCCATCTCCGCTCCACAACCATCGCCTGCGCCGCTATACAAGACACCGTCACTGTGTCATTACCGTCGCCACTGCCACCACCGTCACCATCGTCAGTGCAACCAACCGAGCCCCAAGCCTTCAAACCAAGTCTCCGTCATTTCGTCGAACACCTTGTTGTCGTCACTGCCACCGCTACCTCATTGCCGTCGATTTCCACGTCACCGTGGCCATCAATCCGGTCATCGTCGTTCAGTTATCGTGAAATCGTAGAATCAAGGCAAGTACCATATACTTGCTCTACACGCTACATATATGACAAGATTTAATCTTGTTGTTATTATTACGATTTGTTTATTAGTATTACAGTTTAATATCAAATGTAGAATAGTAAACAGTATAGAGTTAATCTTAGATATACATTATAGGTAAGTTAGCATGTTAATAGTTTATGGAAATATGAGAGTTATGCATGCATTCCAGCTATTGATGCATTGCCTTATGATTATTGAGCATATGCTTATACAATTCTATTTAACAATCAAGTGTTATATGAGAAATTTTGCAAACATATTATGAACCTCACATTAGCTTATTATCTCATGATTTTATATTTCGTATACAAGTAATTTTGGGTTATTAGTCATCTGTCATGTTTATTTTGTGCAAGAAATATATATGCATGGGGAAAAAAGGTGCAACTTTTCATTTGTTGCATATCTCGTATTTTAAGTTTTCCCTCAGAGTTCTCGCTGATATCCTGACAATGCAACACTTCTATTAATTCCAAACTCCCCATAGCTGAAGCATCCATGAGTATTAACCTTGTAAGTTGTAACCATAACTTTAATGAGCTGCATTAGGTGTTTAGTAAATTTTATTGATTAGAGAATCTTGAAGTATTTCCTGAAGATGGATTATTTTATTAAATAGAGATTTTGTCAGATAGGAACCTAACCCCAAACTATTACCCTATGCAGTTCTTTTATGCCTTTGGTTATGCTTCAGTTGGGTATCATGAAATTTCTTTAACAATTAATTGTTATTTACGGATCACATGTTCTGCTCCTAGTATTGTTACCTTTAATGCTTTTCAGCTATTTCAAATTGATTTTTTGTGAGTTGTGGTGATTCTTGCTAATTTCTAGGGCTCGTATCGAATCCAATTAAATAAATTATAAACCCATGTAAGTTTTTACTGAATGTTGCCATGTTATGATAATGAAAACTGGATAGAAATACGGCTCTGGACCGCAATTCAGAGCAGTATTTTCTATTGATACCTGATTTGAAATACTTGTATATCCCTGTACACATCTGATAATATGTGGAGACCCATATCGCTGCATAGATAATCGAGTTAGATAACTGATGGTATTGGTTTCATTTAATTTAAGCACTGTTTGATATTTTAAATGTATTTTTAATTGTCGATATGTATGGCTGATTTCTGCAGTGACAAATTATACATATTGAACTTAAACAGAACATAACTCATTGTATATAATGGTTATTACTAATCCGTCAGTTGCACTAGAAACTTAACTTATAAATATATAATTCATTGAACTGTAGCGATGCCTAATTCTATACGTAAGTAATAGCAAAGTGTATTTTAAGTTAGGCTTTCAGTTCTGAAACTGGAATTCCAGCAGTGAACATCTGTTTTAAAACGATCATATCTCTCTAACCAGCAACCTGATTGAGTTGAAACTAATTTTAATGCTTAGATAAATGAATATAATTTTAGTGTATTCTATATTGTTTTGCCCAATCTACACGTATGAATAACTGTGATTTTTCCAACGTGAATAACACCGATCGCCCATGTTTTATTCCTAAGGTATATTGCATTTCTATTATATTACATGGCTGTTTTAACCTTAGTGCATAGCGATCGTTTGCATTGACACCCGAGTGATTATAGAGCATTATCGAGTGATAGTGATATCAATTGATTGTGTCAAATACGCCAGCGATAGTGATTGAAAGTGAAAGAGATCAGGTGATAGTGATTGAACGGTGAAAGTAATTGAGCCGTGAAAGTGATGTGTACTTGTATACGACCAGTTCGATACATGAACATAACTGTAACCGGGGATATGAGATAGTTGGTTAATGAATGCATATAGTGAAACGAGAGTCCACTTAAAAATCACCTAATATGAATCTCGTATGCCGTTGTCATGTGGGGTTTACGGGGCCTTGTACTAAACGTGCCGTTGGTCTGTGGCATTTATATTGGACTACTCTCGGATACGCTTATACCTTCATTACTGAACTATAAATGAACATATTAGAATAGAAGTGTCAGACTCATAATACCTTACCATGACACATATGTAACACTTCGTATCAGTTCATTCCATTCCACGCACTGTCATTGCTTTACGCTAGATATTTCATGTTCATCATTAGTGTACATATTACATTTCTTTACCCTATGCTTGGTACTTCGTGTTTATCATTATTGCACGCATTATATATTACTATTATGTTTCCCTGACGACCTGAGTATGCATGCTCAGAGCGGAAGTGGACTTAGCCCAAATCAAGTCTTACTTTGCATCGAGGATATTGCGGAGATCTAGCCTAACGACGTCAGCTTATCGTTTCCCTTGCTTTCAAACAAGGAACATTTGTTATCACTAGTTAGTTATCTCTTTTGCTTGTATCCGTTACACTCTAATTTGTTAGGATGTGATAAATTTAGTGACCGTATTTCTTTTATTCTGTGTTGTGATTACTGCTTACCATATAATGCTAGAAGCCGAAGTGTGACTATGGTAGGATTATTTCTTGACCGTAGGAGCATGGCTGGCCTAGTCACCATCGTATTTCCATATTTTAGGAAGTGGGGCGTGACATGGTTTTGAATGGTATCAGAGCTCATTTCTCAATAGTAGGTTTGTGGTTCGAGGACGAACTATTGTTCAAAGGTGGGGGGATGTCGGGACCCGGTTTTTGCTCACGGAACAAAGTGCTACACGGAATAAATTGCCACGTCAAGTGTCATGCCAAGGGGCTGGGGGCTACCTCTTGAGTCCGTGGGACTTACTGTAGAACAATGGGGAATTTTCGGAATACATTCTAAAAGAGAGTAGATCCGGAACTATAAATGAAATGATACCACTCTTATAACACAGAGATGCCTTTTAAGTGAACCGGTACTACAGGAGCTTGAGAACTCTGTAATTAAGCGTGCTTGAGCCAGAGAAGTTCTGGGATGGGTGACTTCCTAGGAAGTGACCTCTAGTCGGGTCCTATTCGCTTCAAAGGACAAAACCGTGCGGTTTTGACCAGAGCGGACAATACCGTCTGTGTTGGGGATGGGTCGTGACACTTCGTCATCGAAGTGTTTGACTCGGTAATTAGGTAGACCAATTTCTACAGGAAACATCGCTTCGATGCCATAATAGAGGCTGAAAAGTGTTTCTCCAGTAGGCGTCTTCTTCGACTGTAACGTTTTAAAAATCGTTTAGGTTAATTATCCGATAATCGGTAATATAACTCGTGTTTACCGTAAAACTTAATTATAATTAATTTTTTCAACATAGATTTAATTATACCTATTTTAGCTATGCAATTGCTAGTATTTGGTATTTAATTAGTGACTTATAAATTGCTAGTTTACTTAAATATTTTTTCTTAATTAATTATTTTAAATATTATTATAAGCTTTCACTTATACATTTAATTAGTGTAAATTACAAGTTAGAATGGGTTAAGTATACTTTAGTGAACCATGGCAACTTAAAACCTAGTTTATAACATATTCTTTCTTCTAACTTTGTCTCCATGGTTTTAGATTATTCTAG
Source organism: Agapanthus africanus (assembly GCA_030015575.1). NCBI lineage: Eukaryota > Viridiplantae > Streptophyta > Magnoliopsida > Asparagales > Amaryllidaceae > Agapanthus > Agapanthus africanus. Next base: position 54,048,149 of record CM057339.1, read on the forward strand.
GGAAAAGTTAATTGGAAAATAAAATAAAATGGAAAAGATTGATGTATGGTGCATTAATGAGTCTTGGAGGGATTTTCTTGACTTGGAATTTTCACACACACACACACACACACACTCTTCTCCACACACACACACTCTTCTCCTATTTTTGGCCGAGCTCAAACCTGCAGCAGCTCCCCCATTTCTTCATCTCTTTTCCAACTTAAAAATCTTCATTTTTGCATTAAAAAATCCACATAAATTCTCACTAATTCCTAGTTAAACCTTCGCTTATTTTTCCTTGGTCTAAACTAGCTTGGATCTAGGAGCAAGATGGCATTTTGGAGGCTAAGTTTGCAAGTTAGATCTCAAATTTGTTGAGGTATAAATCTTAACCCTATGGATAATTTGTTGGTTAATTACTTTAATCTAACTTATTTGGGTATAAATATGGTTCTAATTGCAAGATTTAGTTTTTAAAGAGAAAGGTTTGGGTTCAAGTTAGGATTTTTATCACTTGATTATGGTTGCAATGTGTAGTTTAACATCTTAAGACTTGCAAAATCTAATTTAGTTGTCAATTTGCTAATTGTTACTTTTAAATTGTCTTAATTAAATATTCTTGCAAACTAATTTCATGATTAATATAAATAGGTGGGATTAAAATTTAGTTAACAATTGTGTGGCCTAATTAAGATATTAAATGAACATTGTGGCCACTAGATTTGCTAAAACATCTAGATTTGCACTAAAATGGTTAATTGTTGCTTACTAGGTTTTTGAAATAAATTGATTTTAAGTAAGTTTGAGGTTGGAATGATCTATAACCTATTCCCTAAAATATTTAGTGTGTTGCGAATGCACGATTGGTACGATTGGGTTCTAGGTTAGGGGATTGCTACTTATAGTGACCCCTAGTTGTGGTTTGTGGCGTTGTCGCGAGCACGTTTTGTGCACCAAGTGCATGTGCGTCTAGTTAGTGTGCGTTGGTTGTTTTGTATTGTTTGTGTCCGCGATTATTTATATATCTATCCTCTTATTTACTTGTGTGTGATTCTAGGATCGGGTGCAGAGACGTCGGACGTGGCGCGGAAAGGCAAGGCTGAAATCGGATCAGATTAGCCTAGGCGTCCCGGTGAGTAGATGTATACATCTATGGGGGATCTTCTGGATGGCGCGAAGCACCCGATAGTTTAGGATTACTAGTAGTACATGCATTTATATGCGTAGTGTCCTAGTTATTCATCCCATTGCATCGCATCATCTTATATATATGTATATATATGTGATATCATCTCATAGGACACTTGCACCATTACCTTTGGTTCATGCTGCACGTGCACTATTCATGTGAACATACACACGCCTTTGGTAATTGCTATGCCACGAATATTTTAGAACTTGCTTCAATCAGTATCTAAAACATTTGCATCATATATGATATGTAAACTGGTAGTTGTATATTCATTTCATCAGGATGGATACATAGGATTGCTAGTCATATGTATATAACTCATTGTTTCATCATTCATACATAGCTTTCTAGTCATGCATTACATTGTATGTTATCGATATCTTAGACATCCATCATCACCGACATGTTTGCATATTGTGATTCTTCTTGAGAATTTCAGTACTTATGAGATTTCTGAATTTTAGGGAAAACCGCAAGAATTTTATAAACTTATTATCCTTTTAAAAATGCAAGTTTCGGTTTTCTCGTGATATGATGTATGTGTCGTCCACCATGGGTTTTCCTGATTTCTGTTGGTTTTCGAGACCTGATTCGAGAAGTAGGATGAACCATCTCGGGTACATGGTGGGCCCGGTATGGTACCCGGGGATAAGAAGCTCGAGTTGTAGACGATGAGCCTGGTAGGGGCAGACTACCTACCGGTGATGTCTGACGCGGCGGATATCCAGAGTATACCGACGTAGTTGAGAGATTTGATGATATGGGCCGATCTGGACTGACGGAGCCCTAGATATTAAGACATTGAGATATTGAGATATACATATATTGTGTAGATGCTCGACACGGAATTTCTGTTGATTTCATTATGATACTTCAGTTTATTGCACAGAGGTTTTTCTAAGATAAGAATAAAGATTTTCTTATACCAGACATCTTCAGGTTTCGTGTTTGACTATGCATTCATGCTAGTACATCGTATCATATTGATATACGTAGATTGTGACGCATTTGTGTGCATGCTTACGATAGCCTTATTAGGTATTACTTACTACCCACGAGTTGGCGACTCACCCCCGTTGTGCCAAAGTATCTTGCAGGTCTGACCCATCAGCACAGTAGCAGCGGGCGTACTTTCTCTTCTGCTTCGTTTGCATCGACTTAGCTTGCTCGTAGGTGGGTTTTGGAGGGTTTTCTTTTGCCCCCACCATGTATTTTATTTTTTTATCTAGTATACTCCATCTACCCTTTGTATATTGGACCTAGACTGTGAGCTTGTGAGGTTCGTTGGTATATATTTATATTCTGATCTCTGGTGTCGAGCTCGTGTGAGACGACTTTATTCTTTTTTTTTATTTCTTGCTTTTAAATGTTGATTTCATATTATGATGATATATACTGCATGTGGTTGTGATTCCGCTATTGGCGAAGAGTTAGCTCCTGCTTGGGGATGCCTTTATTCTTTACTTATGTATATTTTGTATTGTACCTGTTTCTGGGCCAGTTTTTACAAAGGAGACTCTGCCGAAATTTTCGGGAAAATTTGATATTTTTAAAATGTTCAATGCGACTTATTTTGCTAAAATCGATTTCTTTAAACAAGTTTTCCTTCACTCTATTTGTTTAACGGTTTAGATTTCTGGGCTTTGGCTTACTTAGACTACGTTACGTCTTGAGACGTTTCGTAATTTAAGTGTCAGTCACGTTCCGTACCTTTGGGTCGTGACATCGACGTAGGAAATGCCCACAATGCTCGGGGCAGTTTTTCGACCCATCCTCCCTGTCTTCCATCCAAACTGGCTCTGAGACTCCGGATGACACCTCGGCTTGCTACCTCGGTTTGCTCGTTGCACCGGGGATGAGCGACCGTGGAGAACTTCATTAGTATGTGGTAGTCAGTGCAGAATGTTTTGACTATGTTGTTTTCGAAGTTGGTTCCATGGTCGGTGATGACGCACCTTGGAATTCTAAATCGGGTGATTATGTTGTTCTGTCGGAACTTCCCTTTGGAGGCGGCAATCGGTTTTCTAATCGGTGTGGCTTCAACCGATTTCGTAAAGTAGTCCACGGCGACGAGGATAACCTCTGTTCTAGTGAGGAGCTAGACAATCATTTCCATTCCCCACTGTGCAAATGGCCATGGAGAGCTCAGCGGCGTTAGCTTTGTTGCTGGTAACCGAAGAACGCTGCCGATGAGTTGGCACGCCTTGCATCTTTTTACAAGTTTTTCTGCATCGCTGTGGATAGTCGGCTAATAATACCCCTGTAGAAGCGTCTTTTGAATTAGGTTGTGGCCCCCCTGATGTGCACCTCCGACTCCTTCGTGTATCTCTTAGAGAACTCACTCAGTTTCGTCGAAATCGACGCATCTAAGTAGAGGTTAGTTGTGCGTTTTTTGTACAAGTTATCTTTGCTCCATATGAAGTGGATAGCTTTCATGCGGAGTCGGCGCGCTTCTATTTGGTTCTCAGGGGGCATTCCATTCTTGATGAACTCCAATATGGGCTTTCTGCAATCCAGGATACTCCCTTGAGTGGTGTAGGTTTGGTGTATCACTTCACTTCTTTATCTTCGATGCTGGGTCACGATAGTATTTCGAAGAGAACGTTCCTCTTGTAATTGGCCGAATAGGAGGAGCGAGCTTGCTCAAGGCATCTACTTCGACGTTCATGCTCCGGAGAATCTGTTCTACTTGAACTTCATCGAAATTTTTCCGTAGCCTCTTCACCCCGGTGAGGTATTTCATCATTAGAGGTTCTTGGGCTTCAAACCGTCCGGTCACTTACCCGATGGCCAACGTGGAATTGCTGTGAATTCTAATTCTCTTTAGCCCCACCTCGAGGCGATTCATAGGCCGGCCAATATGGCTTCAAATTCCGCGGCATTGTTCGAGGCCTTGAAGTCGAATCGTAGTGAGTATTCCATCTCGGATTCGTTGGGGCCGCAAATGACCAGTCCAGCCTCACTTCCTTCCTTTGTGGAGGAACCGTCCAGATAGATATCCGGTCTGGAATCGGACCGAGCTTTTCTTTGACTGAGTGTTGTGGGATTCAACCTCATGTTGGTGCTTCCTTTCTATTGGGAATGGTGCATTCGACCACGAAATCGGCAAGGGCTTGGGATTTGATGGCTTTCCTTGGTCGATATCGGATGTCAAATTGCGACAACTCCTACTCCACTTTTCCAAGTGGCCTGACGACTTGGGAGAACCGAGGATGTTCCCCAGGGGTCGGTCGGTGAGAACGATGATCGTGTGAGCCTGGAAATTGTGACAGAGTTTCCTGGACGCGACAACGAGTGCCATGACTATCTTTTAAAGGGCCGGGTACCTGGTCTTTGTGTCTTTGAAAAAGTGACTGACAAGTAGTAGACCAGCCTTTGTATCACCTTAGATTCTTTAATGTGCATAGAGCTGGCTTCCTGGTCGGAGATGGCCAAGTACAGCAACAGCTCGTCTCCTTCGACTGGTCGGGTAAGAAGCAGAGGCGTCGACAGATGAGCCTTGAGTTGCTCAAAGGCAACTTGACACTCCCTGGACCACTTGAACCCAGGGATCTTCCTTAAAACTTTGCAAAAAGGTATGCACTTTTCACCAGATCTGGACATGAATTGAATAAGAGCAGCCATCCTGCCTATGAGTCGCATGATTTTTACGTTGCTCTTGGGCGTCATCATGTCAATGATGGCCTCGATCTTCTCCGAATTTGCCTCGATTCCTCGGTAGGTAACCATGAATCTGAGAAACTTTCCGCCCGTGACGCCGAAAGCATACTTTGCTGGATTTAGCTTCATTTTGTACTTTCGCAGGACCTCAAAGGTCTCGCCAAGGTCCGTGGTATGCTCGGATGATCGGGACGATTTCACAAGCAAGTCATCGTTGTAAACTTCTATATTCCTCTTGATCTGTAGCTGAACAGCTTGTTGACCAGCCGTTGGTACGTTGCCCCAGCATTTTTGAGGTCGAAGGGCATTACCCTATAGCAGTAGACCCTTCGATCGGTGGTGAAGGCAATGAGCTCTTCGTCGTCTAGGTTCATTCGAATTTCATTGTAACCGAAGAAGGTATCCATGAAGCTCAGCAGCTCATGACCGTCCGAGTTATCCACCAGTTGATCTATCTGAGAGAGAGGGCGGCAGTCTTTCGGGCAGGTCTTGTTCAGATCGGTGAAATCGACGCACATGCGCCACTTCTCGTTCTTTTTCTTGATCATGAGTACGTTGTCTAGATAAGCAGAGTAATCCAGGTTCCTGATGAAGTCTGCCACGAGTAGCTGGTCTACTTTCTCCTCAATCACCCTCTGTTTGATAGGCACGGACATTTTTTCTTTTGTCGGACCGGCCGGGCTTTTGAGTCAACTTCAAGATTATAGGAGATCACTTTGGGGTCGATCCCCGGCATGTCCGCAGGAGTTCAAGCAAACACGATGGAGTTGTTTCAGAGGAATTGGATAAGGTTGTCCCGAGCTTCTCCGGTCAAGAGAGAGCCGATCTGGACAGTTCGACTGTTGTCTCCCTCTTTGAGGGGGACCTCGAACAAGGCTTTGACTGGGGAACCCCAGATCTTCCTCTTATCATCACGAGTATCCAGTGATTCTCAAGGATCACACGGACCCCCAGACAGCTCAAGTTCTTTGTCCTCGGGCACCGTCTTAGCGAGACACACCCTGGCGATTTGCTGATCTCCGTAGGCCAAGCCTATTCCCTCATCGCCTAGAGGAAACTTGAGCGTGAGCTAGTAGGTCGAGATCTGAGCTTGGAGGGTGTTTAAAGTGGGGCGACCCAAGAGAATGTTATAAGATGAAGGAATCCGAATGACGAGGATATTCACCGATATTGTTCGGGTCCTTCCAATCTCCCCAATGTCGAAATGGAGAGTGATCGTTCCCTCGGCTTGGACGGGGTGGTTAGTAAACATGGAGAGAACATGCGAGGTTGGTTGGAGATTGGACAGATTTAACCCATACGCTGGAAACAGTCGTAAAATAGGATATCCGCCGAGCTTCCCGAATCAATGAGGATCTCGTGACTTCGAACTGATTAACTTGGGCCATGATCACCAGGGGGTCGTTGTGTGGGATGGATATACCATGAAGGTCTTCATCGGTGAAGGTGATGGGAGCAGCCGTCTTGCACTTCTTGGAAGGAGGAGTACTTAAGGTCATGACCGGCTGACGGCGGGTTTCCTCGTCGCTCGAAGTCGAGCCAATGGAGACGATCATGATCTGTCTGACCGTCAACTCTCCGATTGAAGGTTGGTCTGCCTGCTCCCGATTTGCCTGACGTTTGTCTCGTAGGTACTTTGCTAGGTGAGCGGACCGGATCAGCTCCTCGATGAAATCGTGGAGTTGTTTGCAGTTCTCGGTCGGGTGTCCCTGCGACCGATGAAAGGCGGAGTCGTTTACCCGACCTCTGGATCATCGGCGGGAGTTTGAATAATCTCTTGCTTCTATCAGTTCGACCTGAGAGACATTCAGAGGGGTGTACTCATGAGACCTCGGAGAATAAGGTTTGGGATGATCGGTCTTTTTTCTTTTCTTCTCGGTCCCGTTTCCTTCGGTCCGTCCGGTCTCCGTGTGGAAGGTTAGCGTTCACCTCAGACTCGAGTTGGATCTCTCGCTCGGTCCAGACTTTTGCCTCGGCCATGGTCTTAGGTTGCGCCAATGAAAAATAGCGGAGCCACTCTTTATGCCTAAGACCGGATCTCAAGGTGGTGATGACCGTCTCATCCCGGTGCACGGGTACTTCCAGGAGAGCATTATAGAACCGTGTAATGTAACCCTTAAAAGATTCCCTATCCTCGCTCTTGATGGTGAACAGATAGCCGACCTTCCTCTTCCGTCGTCGGTTCCCGACGAAATGATTGAGGAACGAAGTAACCGGCTTGTCGAAGGTTGAGATTGAACACGGAGTCAGGCTGTGGAACCAATCTTGCCTGGCCCAGATGAGGGTGGTGAGGAAGGCTAGGTATTGAGCCACGTCTGAGTTGTCTTGGAAGCTCATGCTCGCCGTAAACGCGTCCAAGTGGTCCTTAGGGTCGGACTTCCGGTCGAATAGGGCCACTTTGGGCAGTATGTTCCGAGATGATACCCGCTCATTCAGTAACTGCTCCATGAAGGGCCTCATGAGAGAATCCGCCAATTATCTTGTCAATCCGCCGGGCGAACGGGTGGAGAGCCATATGTCCTTGATCTTCTTTTTGAGGACCTCGATCCGCTACTGGTACCTCGAGGATTCTCCGCAGTCGGAGTGCCTATTGTCTCTGCTTCGGGCCTGCGCGATGGAGCGGCTTCGGCTCCGCTTTATCACGTTCCTCAGATCCTCAGGGGGAACTCTTTGTGGCTCGCCCCATCGTGCACCATATGCGCGACCTCGATGAGTATGGTGACGTCGGTCTTCTCTGTAGTCAGACGACCTGACTGACATCACCTCGGAAAGCAAGAGAGCGCGGCGGGCGTTGAAACGATAATTTGGTTGGTCTTGAGTCCTCAGCGTTGGACTATCTGGTGCCCAACAAATCATGGAATCATTCCTCATATGGGGGCCACAAATTCCAGCATCGGCATGCCGGCATTCCATGGTGTCGTGGTTGGCGTGAGCAAAGCCGAGGACCTGCACACGTCTTTCTTCCGCCTTATGCACGCCGTCATTCTGAGGGGCAGGGGCTGCGCACTACTACAAATAAGGGTTGCCCCTACGGATATATGCGTAGGGGCGAAAAAATACCCCGTAGGTGCAAAGGCCGCAGGTGCAAGTTGAGGCCCTGAACTTGCCCCTACGGACAAATTCTTGCCCCTACGGATTTATGTGTAGGTCCTGTTGCCCCTACGGATTAAGCCGTAGGGTATAAGATTTTATATTATTTACGGTTTTTTTTAATATATTACTTGTACCTACGGACATGTCCGTAGGTCCATGTACTACCCCCTACGGATATGTGCGTAGGTACGTTTCCGTAGGGGCAAAATATCAGGATTCCTGATATTTTGCCCCTACGGATAACGCCGTAGGGGATAGGCAGTGGCCCCTACGGCTATGTCCGTAGGGGCATTCCTAACCCCCTGGCACTGAGATCAGGGGGAAATATCAGTTACTGCTGATATTTTGCCCCTACGGATATATCCGTAGGGGTAACATGTGTGCCTACGGATTAATCCGTAGGTACATATTGTCTGTATTTTTTTTAAAAAATGGGCTGCTTGATTTTTTCCCGCCCTGTGCACAATAATATATACATCAATCAAATCATATATTGCAGTATTCATAATCACATCTCACACATATATATAATATACAAAAGAAACCCAAAAACTGAATATGATATAAATACAAACCAATATCAATATCGTTTCAAAATGTAGTACAATGTGTATGATATAAATAAATACATGTTTCAAAAAATAAGAACCAAAAATCTACCCTAGCTCGGTCCAGCTCCACCTCTGAATAACGATAGAATAACGCGCGTCTGCTCCTCGGTCAATAAACTCTGCAATTCGTCGCAAGCGGGAGTCTGAGCGGCATATGGAGCTGGCGATGTGGTCTGCGCAGCCGCCGTCGAGGTAGTCGCTTGCGGAGCCGCGGCTGCGGGAGTCTGAGTGGGCGGTGGAGCTACAGGAGCTGTCTGCGGAACCGCAGCCGATGTAGTGGCTTGCGGAGCCGCAGCCGAAGGAGATGCATGTGGAGGCTCGGCCGATCTACCCTGTCGCGTCTGGACATAACGTGTGTAAGAAGCGTGTAAGAACTGTGTATTATTCGAATTCGTATCATTATTAAGTTATTTCGAAACCCTGTTTGGATATGTAGTTTGGAAAAGCGTTGTTTATTTTAATTACATATGTATGTATGATTAATCAAACTTAAGTCTAAAACCAAATAAGCTCAAGCTACGTACTAATTATGGATATGTTGATATGTATATAATATGAAATGATATTTTACTATAAAGTAGTATACATACCAGCATCTCCTTCAACTCCTGAACGGTGGCCCTCAAGCTATCCAGTTCCTGATGGACATGCCGGTCTCTGGAGACGGAGGAAGTAACCGCCGGGGTGGAGTCCAACCTCATATGGGCCCTGCTAGGGCCTAATCCCCGGCCTCTCTCCCAACCTCCGTGGTGCCCTCCGTGTGCGGCGTCCAGAACTGGGGTCAGCAGCCTCGGATTATTCTGTCCGGTAAAATCGATCCCCGAAGCTTGGGCCTGCTCAACCACCCGCTCCTACACCCACATTAAGCAGTAAAGTATAAGTATAAAATTTAAACTTGAACCTTCCAAAACTAAAATTTCAAATTTGGGTAGAAAAAATATTAACACTTACGCAGTACTCCTGGGTAGCGACATCGGGATATCGAAGCTCGCCCGTGGCGGGATCTGTCGAGGTGCCGTGGACGGCAAGATATGCGGACAGCACGCTCGGTGTACCACCTGACGGCACGGTCCGAGATGTCTGCAATATTAGAAAGTAACTCTTAATATTAGAAATATTAGAGAATAACTCTTAATATTGCAGAATATTAGAGAATAACTCTTAATTTACCGATAACTCCTTGGCTCGAGTAATGTTCCTCGAGCCACCTGTGTAAGTGGGGCGACCCCTCTTCGCCGACTTCCTGTTCTCCGTATTCTGAGCGGCCTGTTTCTGCACAACGCATTAACATTTAGTTTTCTAATTAAGAAACACAAAGAAATAAATTATATCATAAATAATGAATTAAATTTAAAATACATACTTGTTTGCGTTGGGAGTCGAAATAAGCGCACAATAGAGGCCATGTCTCTACGTCGACTCTCGCAAACGCCGGAGTAGATAGGAGGGCCGCTCTTTCTGCCTCGGGGGTCGCCATCCACAGGGAGTAGCAGTCGGCCTTCAGCTCATTCCTGTTGTATCGTTGATTACTAGACCAACCGAGTCGGGAAGAGAAGTCCTGAGGGCTAATGGAAGAAGGTGCTCCACGATAACATGGTGATCATGACTTTTCAGCCCATCGATCTTTCCCTTCACAATTTTTATTTTCTTGCTGAATGATCCTGAGAAACCTGTGGGGACTTTCAAATCATGCAACACCTGCAGGAATCTTTTCTTCTCCGGTTGTGACATATGATAAGCGGCATTGGGAAGTATAAACTTGCCCGGTTTACCCGCTACCGGTCTAGGGTGCAATTCACTTCTTATTCCCCACTCTTGTAGATCCATCCGAGCATTCATGTTGTCTTTCGATTTCCCGTCTTTACACAGAAGCAAGTTAAGTATGTGCTCTGATACTTCCTTCTCTATATGCATGACGTCCAGACAATGACGCACTGAATTTGTAGACCAGTACGGAAGCTCGAAGAAAATGCTTAACTTGTTCCAATATTTTGGTTTGACCTGTTTCGTCGGATCCATCCCGAAGGTCACGTTATTGTAACCATCCCATTTAGCAGTCACGTCCTCTCCGGATAATGGGGATGGAGCTCCAAGAAGCTCCTGATGACCATCAAAGTGAACCATGTCTAACCTATAGGGGTGGTCTGGAGGCAGAAAACGTCGATGGCCGCAATAACAAACCTTCCTGCTAAAATTCAAAAATTTTGATGTTGTGTGTTCATGGCAATGAGGACATGCTTTGTGACCATGTACGGACCAACCTGATAGCATTCCATACGCAGGAAAGTCATTAATTGTCCACATTAAAGCCGCACGCAGTATGAAGGTTGTATTTGTGTTTGAATCATACGTCTCTACACCATCAATGAACAAAGTTTTCAGCTCCTCGATCAGAGGTCGGAGATAGACGTCGATATTGTTCCCCGGTGAGTTTGGTCCGTCGATAAGAAGAGACATTATAAAGTATGATTGGTCCATAACCAACCAAGGCGACAGATTATAAATTATCATTACAACGGGCCATGTACTGTGACTTCCAGCCATATAGTTGAATGGGCAGAAGCCATCGGTAGCCAGTCCGAGCCGGACATTGCGAGGATCGCTACTGAATATTGCGTGCCTCCTATCGAAATCCTTCCATGCCGGTGAATCTCTTGGATGGCTCATTTTTCCATTTTCGCTTGGAGGAGCACGGTGATGCCAAATCATTGTCTCGGCTGTTTTCTTGCACCTGAATAGCCTCTGTAGCCTCTGTGTTATGGGAAAATATCGTGCTATCTTCACAGGTATATCAGGCTTCTTATCAGAATCTTTCGGCTTATACCTGGCCTCTCCGTATGTTGGACACTCTTTCAAATCTAAATTCTCTTTCCGGTACAACACGCAATTTTTAGGACATGCTTGAATCATCTCGCACTTTAGACCCAAATCAGACATCATTTTCTGGGCTTCGTACCAGCTTTCGGGCACATTATTTCCCGGAGGCATAGAATCTTTCAAGAACGAAAGAAGCATTGTGAATGACTTGTTGCTCCATCCATTTAGGCACTTAATCTGGAAAATTTGGACGAACCATGAGAGGGTGGAATACTTCGCATTCTCATAAATTGGTTTCCTAGCATCATTCATGAAATTTTCATATTTATCCGCACGCGGTCCTTGACCGGAAGGAATGTCATCTTCGGTACGAATAGATTCACCTAGGGCAGCCTCTACCATATCCTCCATTTCTTCTGATGGAAATAAATTTCCGTCTCCTGCCGTATTACCGAATTCTTCTTCTCCTGCCGCATTATCATGTTCTCCTTCTTCTTCTACCGCAGTACTGCATTCTTCTCCTTCCCCGTGATATTTCCAACTTGAATAAAGTCTAGTAAACCCATGTTTTACAATATGAAGCTCTGCCAATTCTACCTTCTGCCAGTACTTATTGCCACATCTATCGCACGGACAGAGAATCTTCTTTATTATGATCTTATTATGTGCGCGTGCAAATTCAAGGAAAGCAGCAACTCCTGCGACAAACTTAGGTTGCATACGTTGTTTTCAATCCACATACATCCAGTCCTTAACTCTGACGTACTCATGGGCCATGTTAGACTGAATAACATATAAATTGTAGGTTATGCTGACTATATTGAGAAATATAAGAACGGGATAGTTATTGACAAAGGAGAAAATCCGTGTATATGCTTTGTGTGTGCGTTTGTCGTTGAAAAGAATAAATTATCGCACGTTATGTTAACCGATAGACGGGGACTAAGTGGCGCTTTTAGTTTCATATATGAGTATCGATGGGAATATGAAGGTTTCATATTATCATATATTGGTTTTAACCCGAACATCTCGAATCGCTCTCTAATTATGCGTTTGTATGTATGTGTTCCGGCTGTCGGGGGTAGGCTTCTATCCCATTAAGAATGTATAGAGCGAACGCCCATCACTTGTGCTTTCAACCGTTTCGAGTAAATTTCGGCAGCACCTCCCCGCTGTTCTCCGAGTACACTGTAATAGAATAGATAATCATTTCAAAGCTGTGAAACAACGTTGAAATGAACATCTAATCTATCTTTGTACACGGAGAACCAGCGGAAAGGTACCGACGAAATATCTCGAAACGGATGAAAACACAAGTGAATGAAGGCGTTTGCTTTATACATTCTTAACTTGTCCACACGGGACAAATCTATGGGTTACCATACGATTGAATTTTCTCGTCGCGTAGACTATACGACGGTTGTTAGTATCGAGCTATACTGTCCGATATTTAACAACCTTCGTATAGTTCTAGGTCACGACGAGCATCGCACGTATGTTAACCGATAGACGGGGACTAAGTGGCGCTTTTAGTTTCATATACGAGTATCGATGGGAATATGAAGGTTTCATATTATCATCGAGTATCATATATTGGTTTTAACCCGAACATCTCGAATCGCTCTCTAATTATGCGTTTGTTGTGTATTCTTGTTGTATGTGTGTGTTCCGGCTGTCGGGGGTAGGCTTCTATCCCATTAAGAATGTATAGAGCGAACGCCCATCACTTGTGCTTTCAACCGTTTCGAGTAAATTTCGGCAGCACCTCCCCGCTGTTCTCCGAGTACACTGTAATAGAATAGATAATCATTTCAAAGCTGTGAAACAACGTTAAAATGAACATCTAATCTATCTTTGTACACGGAGAACCAGCGGAAAGGTACCGTCGAAATATCTCGAAACGGATGAAAACACAAGTGAATGAAGGCGTTTGCTTTATACATTCTTAACTTGTCCACACGGGACAAATCTATGGGTTACCATACGATTGAATTTTCTCGTCGCGTAGACTATACGACGGTTGTTAGTATCGAGCTATACTGTCCGATATTTAACAACCTTCGTATAGTTCTAGGTCACGACGAGCATCGCACGTATGTTAACCGATAGACGGGGACTAAGTGACGCTTTTAGTTTCATATACGAGTATCGATGGGAATATGAAGGTTTCATATTATCATCGAGTATCATATATTGGTTTTACCCCGAACATCTCGAATCGCTCTCTAATTATGCGTTTGTTGTGTATTCTTGTTGTATGTGTGTGTTCCGGCTGTCGGGGGTAGGCTTCTATCCCATTAAGAATGTATAGAGCGAACGCCCATCACTTGTGCTTTCAACCGTTTCGAGTAAATTTCGGCAGCACCTCCCCGCTGTTCTCCGAGTACACTGTAATAGAATAGATAATCATTTCAAAGCTGTGAAACAACGTTGAAATGAACATCTAATCTATCTTTGTACACGGAGAACCAGCGGAAAGGTACCGACGAAATATCTCGAAACGGATGAAAACACAAGTGAATGAAGGCGTTTGCTTTATACATTCTTAACTTGTCCACACGGGACAAATCTATGGGTTACCATACGATTGAATTTTCTCGTCGCGTAGACTATACGACGGTTGTTAGTATCGAGCTATACTGTCCGATATTTAACAACCTTCGTATAGTTCTAGGTCACGACGAGCATCGCACGTATGTTAACCGATAGACGGGGACTAAGTGGCGCTTTTAGTTTTATATATGAGTATCGATGGGAATATGAAGGTTTCATATTATCATCGAGTATCATATATTGGTTTTAACCTGAATATCTCGAGTCGCTCTCTAATTATGCGTTTGTTGTGCATTCGTGTTGTATGTGTAACATGATTTTAAACCATTGAGATCAAGATTGATAGAACTGATCATCCTACATTGCAATAGCATTCATCAACCAAAAACTATTATTGCAATGGTATTCATCTATAACAATCAACAATTAAAATTACAAATGTAGGATACTGATATCATAAAGCGTTATACGCAACATTGATAGAACTGATAAATAAAAAAACGAAACACAAACCGTATCAAGATTTAACAACTTTGATTATGTCATATACGCGGGCCGATATTTTCATATTAGCCAATAGGCAAAAATAGATTGCGGTCTGGATATGGCATATTGGCAGATGTTACCTATATGCATACATGCATGTTGTCTCCCCATTTTTTCATAAATCAAACCAACTACATACATCAAACTAGTCCATGCCACCAATCGGAAACTCCACTATGTCTTTGAATTATTATTTTTCCAAATAGCATTGAGCTCCTATTGACATTGTCCCATCCAACAAATTTATTGTGCTTGCCTCGACCTTCATCTAGCTTTCACATGACATACACATTATATGAGTAATATAGTTATAAATTATGGTATTTTGTTGTCATCAATCCACCTAACCCTAACCCCAAGTTGCTCTCTGAAAGCACATAGAACCATCCCCCCTAGTCAAGCATAGCTTTTTCTGTGCAATTGTTCTCATTCTTAATTTCTCACATTCATTACTCTCTCATTTTCTTGTCAACAAATTTGTTGTGCAATTGTTCTCATTCTTAATTTCTCACATTCATTACTCTTTCATTTTCTTGTTTTTTTCCAACTCCCCACCACTTAACCCCAACCCAGCCCCACCCCTAGCCCCCAGCCCCAGCCCAGCCCCAACCTAACCCTAACCCCAGCGCGGCCAGCTAAACCCCAACACTAACCCTAAGGCAAACCCTAACCCCAGCCCCACCCCAGCAGCAGCCGAACCCCAACCCCAACCCTAACCCTACCCCGACCCCGACCCCTGCCCAACCCCAACTCGCGCGCGCAACCCCAGACCCAGCCATGAACCCTAAGCCCAAAATAATCCAAAAATTCTTTAATTTACCTCGAGATTTACTCACCTGAACGGCTGCTGCTGGGGCTGGGGCGACGACCTGAACGGCGGTGGCGACGACCTGAACCGCGGTGGCGACGAGAACTGCGGTGGCGACGAAACCGGCGGTGGCGACGAGGAGAACGACGGTGGCGACGACGGCGTGGCGATTTGGGGATTTTTTTCGCGCGTGATCGAGAGAGAGAGAGAAAGTGAGCGTAGGAGATCGATCTGGGCTTTTGTTAAATCGATATTTACTTGCCCCTACGGATATACCCGTAGGTCCTTTGTTTGCGGCTCCGTAGGGGCAAACACCAAATTAAGAATTAATATTTTTATTCTTGGACGTCTGTGCCCGTAGGGGCAACCTTTTAGCCCTACGGATTAATCCGTAGGGCCAGCTTAAATCTGCCCCTACGGATTCCAATATCCGTAGGGGCAACCCCCTATTTTACTAGTGGCGGTTTGCCGGGCGTAGCCCGCAGTTTTGACATGAGCAAGCGCGTCCACTTTCGCTGTCAGCTGGTCGATCCATGCTAATAATTCTTCGACGATATTGGGAGGAGGAGTGGAACTGTCCCCGCCTCCGTTGCGGAGGGCGGAATGGCTCGTGCTAGGATCGTCATTGTGATGATCACTGGCCATCGAATCGAAGGCCGAAGATCAAATTTTTGGATGGAAAAATATTGTTCCCATAGATGGCGTCAACCGATGGAAATTGGAATCTCCCTCAGATATTGTCCTCCGTCAATCTTGTGGCCGGCGGGGCTGAATGGTTGAGATTTATGGTGAAGATTGGGTGTGGATCTCAATGGGTTGTTGACGTCGAGCTACATGTAAAGGATGTCCCAGGGTGGGAAACCACCGTAATACTCTCCGACGATCAAGTACATACCGAGAAATAATTGGGCAGAGCAGCGGCATAATATATTGAGTTCGAGTTACCTGAATCGTCTGGAGATGGGTTTATATAGGGGTTGTATTGGAGCGAGCCAATACGAGATTCTCGCCGTCCGTTACGCCCTCGCATCACGTTCGCGTTGATGGTGAGATACACCTATTAATAGCGAGATACACTCATTATGACGAGATACGCTACCGTGGGACGCAGGACGAGGAGCAGCAGAGATCTTTTCATGGCGAGATACACGGATTCGTTACGGGGGCGCTCGTTCTCCGTGCTCCCGGCCAAACAGGGACGCTGAGGAATCTCTGCTATAGGATAGCCCGGAGACGAGCAAGAGAGCTGAGGAATCTTAGTTATAGAATAGTTCGGAGACGAGATAGGGAGCAGAGGAAGCTCAAATCTAGGATAGCTTGGAGACGAGCAATTGGCTGGTGGTTAGACGAAGAGGGAACGTACTCAGAGAAGACCCTCAAAAAGTCGAATGCTATCTCGGAGACGAGGCGCCGAGAAATGCCCCCATTGAATCATACCTATTCCAGTTTCATAGCCCCTAAGAATCTAGTGGGCTTATATGGACGACATGCCATCGGCTACGTGTCATAATCTGGTGAATTCCCACTTCTGAGGAAGATCAGAAAGACATAAGAATCAATGAAATTTTTTATAAAGCAAGCAATATAAATTTATACAGCGTCCAAAGGAAAGATAAAAAGGCAAATCAAAGCTCTTGGGGAGTGGGGGTTTGATATTTTCTTCATGCAAATCAAAACCAGAAAAGGAAACTGCAATTGATGGTTGCTAAATCAAATTGAAACAGATAGTTTTTAATCATCAGTATAAACAATATGGACAGAGAATTAAAATAACACAATCGACCACGGGTCCAAAACACATCAAGAAAACAAATGTCATATCTGACTCGAATATTTCGAATGAGCGTCAAAATGTAATAAGCACTTTGGAGACATCCTTAAAAATTCGGAAGGATACAGAGAGAATTAGAATTAGCATGGCCACTACACAAGTATGACACACACAAGCCAAAAAGGTTTTATGACTTCATTCCACAAGATTCTTGGGCAAAAGTTACATCAGTCGCACACATCTAAACACAATCTCACATAATTTTAAGCCAAACATGCAGATGTTTATCAAAATAATTATCCAGAAGGAAAATATATATAGTATGTATAGGTTACAAAGCGGCAATGCTCTATATAAAGATTTCAGAAGCCGTAGAGAGTCAAGCACTGTTGTTCATCTTGTGCTTTCAGAGACAAAGAAGCCATCATACATCGTCCGCCATTAATGGATGCGATAATGTATTCCATGCATGACGCATCGCAAGGCAAAATGATGGGTCCCTCACTCAAGAAACCAAACTCTTCTTCTGCTATTCTGAAGAGCTCCCTAAAGATGCCGTGGCTTAAATACACGAGAGGTATCGTGAATCGCTTCCCATCGGAGGAGTACACAAATAGATGGCCTTTGTTTGCAATTGGTGGTGATGCGATCCTTCTCCTCAGAGAAGCCAATTTCTGCCACTTCACCATTTGTAGAAGCCTCTTTGAGTTGAGCATCCAGAAAGACTTAATTACTGGAAACCAGGAAAAAAATGAAGTTTGGGTTGATTTGCATTTTTCGAAAGAAGTGATCGGGTATTTATACTAATGGTTAAAGAGGAAATTAACAATACCGTGTGCTTTGTTATAGGGGCAGGTATCATGTGATCTTTCTTTAGACCTGTCTCTATTCATTGCTCATCATTTCATTTCTTTGTAAGACGAAAATATACCACAGTACCATGTTTGTTTGCTTGCTAGAATCAAAATACCGGAATGAGAATTGGGTCTTACAATTTTTTTTTGTTTCCTGGAATTTCCATTCTACTAGAATCCAAATACCGGAATGAGAATTGGGGTCTTACTGGAATGAAAATATACCTCAGTACTATGTTTGTTTGCTAGAATCAAAATACCGGAATGAGAATTGGGGTCTTACAAAATACTGGTGCCAATTTCCAAAACAAGCTATTTCCACTATATACAAACAAACAAGAAAATGACAATTCCATCACTTTTCATTTTGGTGAACAGTGTTTTGTTCCTCCAATTTCTAAAAGTTTTGGCAATTCTTCTCAAACAAACAACACATATATATCTGTGACTGATATATACTTGACAGAGTAGAGTGCACAAGGTGCAGCTCATTCTGATAAGGCAGTTTCCAAACAAGGTGCAAACAATCACTGCTCACATGCTCCTGTATAGTACCCACAGTTTTCATACACAGAATCAGTGGAGATATGAAGGTTAAATTAAAGAGTTACTATAAGTGAGCACAAGTTGATGAAGTTTGTGAATTGTATTTACAAATGTCCTGAAAATGATAAATTTCATTTGCCCACTCAACTGGAAAAATATTATTATGAATGGATGGGGTAAGCACCGTAGAACAAAGATACGATAGATGGGAATAACACTATATATAGTACAATCAAAGTTTAAAACCACTAACAAACTAATTAATAATATAATCAAACTAATTAATAATACGACGCACAAATCATTAGTACCTTTGTTTTTGTTGCGAATGATTCTGTGATAATTTCTATGCAACTGCAGATAAATGGATGTAACCTGTAACCTGCAGAGGGGGGATACATGAAAGGAACGAAGTAACGTTTCTAAAAGAGGAAGGCGATGGCTAACAGTTATAATTTTAATTCTTATAACTGATTAGGTTAAAGAAAATGTATTTTCACAATTTAGTACGATACCTAAGGCTCCAAATTAAAGAAACATTCTAAGTAAGAAATCCTCAACTTTTGAGACCTATTAAGTTCTTGAGGTTGAAGTGAAAACATGATTGAAACAGTTGTAACTTCACAAATGGTTTTATAGAAGAACCGTTCTATTTTGCCTTTTGTGTAGATAGAGCCATTAGCCTATTGATAGGTATGTATACAGATACGAATAATCCGAACCGACGCTGTATCTGTATCCGTTTTATCAAATACAGATAGCGAATTTCATTTCCAACGGCTATCTGAATCTGTATTCGCATCTGTCAGTAGTCACCTAATACAGATATGTTAACACCAATATTTGTTCCATATCTGTATCCAATATCAAAATTTTACTATTTTGGCTTTAATGAGTATATATATTTTTTTCAATGTTCATTTCATATACATATCCATATCCGTATCCATTTGCAACTTTTACCAAATACGGATAGTAATTATCATTTCCGCTAACTGTCCGTATCCGTATTCGAATTCATCTAGAATTGTCAGATACAGATGTGATATCCGATCCATTTACATCCATACGTGTTAAGCATGTCCTCCCTGGCTAACCCATGTTCCATTCAACATCCGTATTCCCGATATCTAGTTCAAGACTGAGAATAAGAGAGAGAAAATTAAGGGAATGTAAAATGGATGGATTGGTCTAGACCTAATCCTCCTCTTTATATAGAAAATGCCATTTTGCTATTACACCCATATTAAATATCTAATTATATATAATAAACCCCGTGTACACTATAGGTGTTCTAACACCCCCCTCAAGCTGGAGTATACATATCAA
Source organism: Agapanthus africanus (assembly GCA_030015575.1). Classification (NCBI taxonomy): domain Eukaryota; kingdom Viridiplantae; phylum Streptophyta; class Magnoliopsida; order Asparagales; family Amaryllidaceae; genus Agapanthus; species Agapanthus africanus. The sequence goes on from CM057339.1 coordinate 54,067,911, forward strand.
ATATACCCAGCTTATTACAAATAAATTGCACTCTATTCTTTTCTAAGGGCTTAGTAGATAAATCTGCTAACTGATGAGCAAATTGAACATAATAGGTATCAATGATCCCATCTTCAATCTTCTTCCTCACGAAGTGACAATCCCCCTCAATGTGCTTTGTTCGCTCATGAAACACAGGATTAGAGCCAATATAGATTGCAGTCTTATTATCACAATATAATCGCATAGAAAAAGTGGGCTCAAAGCCAAGCTCTCCCATTAGGAAACGAATCCATACAAGCTCACAAGTGGTGTTCGCCATGGCTCGGTACTCAGACTCGGCACTGGAGTGAGACATCACGCTCTGCTTCTTACTCTTCCAAGATACCAAGATACCTCCTATAAATACACAATATCCTGTAGTAGATCCATGATCAGATGGAGACCGGGCCCAATCTGTATCAGTGAAGCCTACCATCTGAGAATGTCCATGACCTGAGTACAGTAGACCCTTCTCTGGAGCATTCTTCAAGTAGCGAAGTATCCGAATCACCGCATCCCAATAAGCCACTTGAGGATCAGCCATGAATTGCTCACAACGACAACTGGATATGAGATATCAAGTCGAGTGACGGTAAAGTAATTCAGCTTATCGACCAACAGTCGATATCTTCCGGGATCTTCAATGAAGTCACCTTGTCCCGGAAGCAGCTTGGTATTAGGATCCATTGGAGCCTCTATGGATTTGCATCCTAACATCTCCGCTTTAGCCACCATATCAGGCACATATTTCCGCTGTGAGATATATATGCCATTCTTTAATCGAGCAATCTTGATACCCAAGAAATATTTAAGGCTCCCAAGATCTTTAGTCTGAAACTTCGTTTGAAGGTGATTCTTAAGTTGTGAAATACCAGCCGCATCATCGCCAGTAATCACCATGTCATTGATATATACCACCAAAAGAATGCGAAGGCCATTGGTGTTATTGTGGTAGAATACCGAATGATCATGTGCACATCGTCTGAGGCCAAACGAAATAACCACCTCAGTAAACTTCTTAAATCATGCCCGAGGAGATTGTTTCAAGCCATATAATGACTTATTCAATCGACAAACTAGACCAGACTTCTCTTGAGCAACAAATCCAGGTGATTGCTCCATATAGACCTCCTCAACCCAAGAACCATGAAGAAACGCATTCTTCATATTAAGATGATGCAGTGGCCAATGATTGGTAGCCGCAAGAGATATAAGCAGGTGAACAGAAGTCATCTTGGCCACATGAGAAAAGGTCTCCTCATAATCAATACCATAGGTCTACGAATACCCTTAGTAACTAAACGTGCTTTGAAGCGGGAAAGATTCCCATCAGGTTGAAGCTTCACAGTGTACACCCAGCGACACCCTATTGCCTTCTTCCCAGTAGGAAGAGAAACCAAATCCCAAGTTTGATTTTGTTTAAGGGCGAGCATCTCATCAATTATCGCATCAGTCTACCTTTTATGAGACAAAACATCAGAAAGGGATTTGGGTAAATCATGTCTTAGTGAGATATGCCCGAGAGGTCATTATTGTATCATACTGGATTGTATATTACATATTGGAAGCTTGAGATATTCACAGTTATAATAACAGTCTTACTCGAAATGGTAGTATGCTATTTAGTTTGATTCTATCTCAATATGCGCATGTATTTCTTTTAGCATATCGCTTATACATATTGATAGAGCCCTAAGGATCTTTGGTTGACTACCAGCGTTGTGATGGCAGTCACACTAGTGGGGGCTGGGTAGTCTATAAGCACATCTTTATACAGGTCCCTACTCGTAGGATTATCGAGACGGGGTATCGATACTCCAGAGTAGACTAGTGCATACGCTTCTCATCCCAGTAGGTGAGATGGTCTGTCCCACAGCCATTAGAACGTCGTACTGGAGATAGTATACAAGTGCTTATTAGGTTATAAGTTACACTGGACATGACTCGTTGGGAACTGCTGGTTGGTATTATACTTATCGTCAGGCAGCAGTTCCCAGGTGACATGAGTACAGCTTAGTCCATTGACTTGACATTGCTACTTCGTCTCGAGTGTGTTCCCACTGTTCTTATATTACTACCCTACCCGACTCAAAGGAGTCATACAAACAGGTAGTAGTTGGGTGCAGTCTCGAAACACTTGGAAGCAGTAGAGATAGGATTCGTCTCTCCTGGTATTGGGAGTTGATATCGCGCTGTGTTCGGAAAGCCATTACACAAAGTCCTTGATCAGGGCAATCGAGATTTACTGGTAAGCACTCCAGTAGTTTCTCAAGATGTATTGAGCTCTACTCTGGCGCGACTTATTGCGCTATTAGGGGTCTGATGTTTACCACCCCCCTAGGCCCAATATGTGAGTATCTCAGGTAAACAGACCGGACTGTATGGAGATTGTCATAGATGGGCTCAGTAGGAGTTCAGATGAGTTTGCTCATCGGCCTTCTTATCGACAGATACCTGGGTAGCCGTTACGTGCAGCTAGTACCGCCGACGTGCTTGTGGTTAAACCCTCTGCCAACGTACTGTCGAGTCTTTAGAGTCCCACACAGAGGGTTTCCCTGTTTCGGGCGAAACGATGTAGAGGCCGTATGGTTTTACGGCAGGGTTCCGATCACATATGTGTACCGGCTATACGGATGATGTTCAGATGGATAATACTAGTGGGCTTTGGTTTAAGACGGATTCTAGTATTGTATTATTGGATTGTTATCATCTCATTGTTTTCGTATTTTTCAGAATACGAATACGGGTATGTATATACGGTGAGGGCATTCTTGTAATTTTACATGGTATGCTTCTAGAAAGGGACACCTAATTATTGGATTATCTATTTTTGCAAAATAGATTAATGAGGTGTATTTGGAGATATTTGTGGCATAGGTGTGAAGCATGGCTCAATGAATTGTTTATTTGTTTGTGATCACTATTGAAACATGGTGGATAATTTCTATGAGAAAATAATCCATGTTTCAATGAGTGAAGTCTTGAGCCATTCTTTACACTTAACACAACACTAGCTCATTTGCTTCTTTGCATTCTCTCTCCAAAGTTTCCCCCTTATTCTTCAAAGAGATCCTTACCATCACATGTGTTGTGAAACAAAGGGTCTCATGAGATAAAACATTCCACTAGATACTCTATATCATCTAGGCTACTTAGATTAGTGAACTAAATACCCTAATTACCTCGGTTTAGAGGTAGGAGCTCAAAGTACATACTCTCGGGTGGATCATCATTGACGCGAGGAGGCCGACGTCGCAAGCTCGATCCATTCTTCTAGGAGCCAAGGAGATGAGGAAATGAAGACCCGAAGGACTAGTTTACGGTGGTATAAAAACTCTTCATAGTAGTTAAACCTCCTAGTTAGTTTAGCTAGTTAAGGTTCCGTAAAGATCCTGGAATTTAGTCGGTGTTGCGAAGCTTGTAAAAACCGTTTTTTGAAAATTCCGCCTCCTCGCGAACTCGCGGGATGCGCGACATCGACTTACAACATATGAGTCAAGAAATGAAAGAAACAACCGATATGCGGGAGATAAATGAGAAGTCGCCACATGATGAGCTAAAGGATAGGAAGTGCAGTTGCGGATGCCTTTCTGTAGGGCAATAAGGAGATCAATGTCAGCCTCCGGAGGAGTTTGAGACTTTGGAAGATCAACAACAGGAGGCTGAGGTTCAGGAGTCGTACGCGCCCGATGAGCATACACCCTTGTAACCGGTAGGGTAGGGCCCAACAGTAGGAAATCATGGGTAGGATGTGGGTCAAGAGAAACAATATAGGTCACCTCCAACACAGGGGATAGAGATTCAACTGACTCAGAAAGGATGCTGTCGTGTGACAAAAGATATGAGATATCTAAAGAAAAGTCACTGTCCATGTCTACAGATGTATGGGATGTAGAAAAATATGGGGTGGACTCATGAAAAGTCACATCAGCTGATATAAATCTACGACGTAACCCGGGACTATAGCACGATATCCCTTTTTTTAGTCCGAGAGTACCTAAGAAAGACGCACTTAATAACCTTGGGGTCCAGTTTAGAACCCTCAGGTTGTAGATCATGGACAAAGCAGACACACCCAAAGACCCGCGGAGGAACAGGGAGATACCACCGAAGGGAGTAACATAGAATGAGGAAGCAGTCCATCTAGGACAGAGGAGGACATACGATTGATTAAGTAATTGGCAGTAAGAACTGCATGCCCAAAAGAATTTAGGCACTCGCATATAAAACAAAAGGGTTTGAGTAACCTCTAGTAAATGCCGATTCTTTCTTTCTACCACCCCATTTTGTTAGGGGTATAAGGACAAGAAGATTTATGGAGAATGCCATGTTTCTCCATATACTCCCTAAAAGGCGTACTAAAATACTTCTTGGTATTATCACTCCTCAAAGTACCAATGGGGACTCCAAACTGAGTCTGAACTTCAGAAAAGAATATCTGGAAATGAGAAAATACTTCATTTCTAGATTTCATCAAATATAATCATGAGACTCGAGAAAATTCATCGATAAAGGTCAGAAAGTAGCGAAAGCCTTCTTAGGCAACAACAGGGCACGTCCTCTAAACATTAAAATGTACTAAAGCAAAAGATGTATCAACTCTCTTATTAACACGAGATAGGTAGCTAGAGTGATGATACTTACCCAACTCACAGGACTCACACTCTAAGATAGACAAAGTACCAAGAAAGGGAACAATTCTCATCAAGGTCTGTAAGGAAGGACAACCAAACTGGCAATGGGCATCAAAAGCATATGGGGAGGCTGTTGTGAAAGTGTGTCCCAGAACCACCATAAGGTTTTATCCGGCATCAAGCATGCAATTTTAAAAAATTCTTGGTGCTAAGCCATACTAACCTAGAATCTAACTAGAGTATTAGGGTTAAACATATGATAAAAGAAGAACTACACTAAGTGATAGAGACTATAACCTTTATAGACCAAGTCCTTCTCTTCTAAAGCTTCGGGTAGTAGTTCCTACGACTCCTTTAGGCTCCACTTGAAGAACGGATCGAGCTTGCTTCGTGACCTTCTTGTTGAAGATGATCCAGACGAAGTTCCTCTAGGTCAAGCTACCTCTTCACAAATCTAGTATTAGTGAAGTAAAAATCCTAGTCTAAAGTGCTAATCTAGACTAGGATAATGAAGTAGGGTTTTTAGCTCACTTGGAATTTTCTAAAGCTTTTATTTTCCAACTCATGGAAAATGCGAGAAGAGGAATAAGAACATGGAGGAGGAGTTAAAAATGAAAGCTTGCAAATGAGATAGTATTATGAGCAAGTGAAGAATGGCTCCTTCATCTCACATTATTGAAGCATGTATATCTTTCATTAATAAATCATGAACCATACTTCAATAGTGTATCAAACAAAAAAATAAATGAATAAATCCATTCTTCACCCATACCCAACTTATTTCCTCATTTTCCACCTCAATTTCTATTTTCTCAAAATAGAAATTCCATGCTTCATAATACACACACACACATATATATACATACATATATCGAATATATATATTAAGAAAATAATTAGTGAGAAATAATATTAGTTAATATATAATTATATCAAATATAAATATATATCATATTATTAAATCAACTCTTGATTCAATAATCCGGTTATATCACATATAACCGACTAATATCATTGATCTGTATATCACATTATTAAATCAACACTTAATTCAATAATCCGGTTATATCACATATAACCTAACCGATATCAAATGTCGCCAGATTAAAATACGGTTGTAGGGTGTTTTTCGTCACCCCATTGAGATGGGAATATGCGCGCGCTTATCAGGCGCATTACAGATTTCCCCTGCTTAGGGTAGGTTGGGATTTATTGATTGTGGGGATTCAAATTTTCGGAAGCCGCGGACTAAGCTGCCGTTACGTGGGCCCTAGCACTTTCGGCGCTGGCGCGAGCGCCTCATGTGCCTGGCACGTAGGCGCTCGGGCGTTGGCGCTAGCACTTTGGGTGCTAGCGCCTCACGTGCCCGTCACGTGGGCGCTTGGGCACTGGCGCTCTTGGCTCTAGAGCTTCACGTGCCCGGCACGTGGGCGCTCGGGCCCTGGCGCTAGCGCTTGGGTGCTGGGCGCTAGCAAAAGAAAGGGGTTTTTACTTCCGGAAATAAGAGTTAAACTCCAAAAGAGGATTTTGAGTGGAGTTAAATTTCAAAAGGTCTGGATTAGGAGTTAAACTCCTTTGAGGATTTGGGTCTTCGAGTTGAACTCCCTAAAAATTTTCAGAGGTTCTTCTCTCTTAAGCCTTGGATCCTTCTCAAATGGGATCTTTGGAGACGGGTCTCCTACCTCCTCTTCTGTTGGCCGACTCTTGGAGAACAAGACGGGTGGGATTTTAAAAATCTCTCCTTTTTAAGATCTGATGGAACATCCAAGCTCCCCTTTTTGGGTTTTGTGGTGAAAAACTATTTAGTTTTGGAAAAGGAAGAGTAAAACTCTTGATTTAATTTAAAAGAAAGAAGCAGGTTTAGAACCTTGAGGAAGGAGAAGGAGGCACAAAAACCCTAGAGTTTTTTTTGGAGAATGAAAAGTTTTTTTTATTCATCATCATGTTACCTTATATAGGCTTACACATTTACATACAGCCCCTTGGGCTTTACAAAATGGCATTTTGCCCATCCCATGCCTCATGTACTCATTTCTTTTGCACATAAGCCATGGGCTTTACAAAAATTTGAATTTATGCATATTTTGCTTACATTCATGCATAAAAAATTATATCAAAATTATTTATTACATGATTTTTATTTTGGCATGGGAAGGCAGACAAAAAAGATGCCAAATGAATGGAGAAAAAGTATCCTTGTACCTATCTACAAGAACAAGGGAGACATTCAAAGTTGCTCAAACTACCGGGGAATAAAAATTATGTGTCACACCATGAAACTTTGGGAGAGAGTTATTGAACACAGGCTAAGGAAGGATATTAAGATAACAGAAAACCAGTTTGGGTTCATGCCTGGACGATCAACGACAGAGGCTATTCATTTGCTTCGTCAACTTGTCGAGCGTTTTCGAGAGAAGAGAAGAGATTTGCATATGATATTTATTGATTTAGAAAAAGCGTACGACAAGGTACCTAGAGATGTATTATAGGGGACAATGATGAAGAAGGGGGTCCCCGTCAAGTATAATGACATAATCAAGGATATGTACGACGGAGTAGTGGCAAATGTCAGAACTTGCGGCGGCTTAACGAGTGATTTTCCGATTACTATTGGTTTATATCAAGGATCTGCATTAAGTCCATTCCTGTTTACCATCATGATGGATGGGCTTACTAGAACTATCCAAGATGAGGTACCTTGGTGTATGCTATTCGCTGATGATATTGTTCTAGTAAATGAAACGAAAGCAGGGGTTAATGTCAAATTGGAATTATGGAGGCAAACATTGGAATCTCGGGGATTCAGATTGAGCAGGTCCAAGACAGCATATATGCATTGCAAATTTAGTAACTAGAGAAGTCAAAACCATATTGGTATAACATTGGAAGGGCAAGAGATATCACCGAGCGACCAGTTTAGATATCTAGGTTCCATCATCCAAAAGAATGGGGAGATAGATAGTGATGTTAATCAAAGGATCCAAGCTGGTTGGTTGAAATGGAGGAGTGCAACATGGATTTTGTGTGATCGTAATTTTCCGTTAAAATTGAAAGGGAAGTTTTATTGGAGCGCTATTCGGCCTGCCTTATTATATGGTACAGAATGCTGGGCTCCTAAGAAGCATCATACACAGAAGATGCACGTAGCGGAGATGCGCATACTTCGTTGGATGTGCGGTAACACTAGAAAAGATAAGGTGCGAAATGAGGATATCCGTACAAAAGTTGGTGTCGCCCCTATGGAGGAGAAGATGCGGGAAAACCGGCTAAGATGGTTTGGTCATGTACGACGCAGACCTATGGAAGCACCGGTCCGACGAATAGATACTCTCGATATGGGCAATGGCAAGAGGGCAAAAGGGAGACCGAAGAAAACATGGATGGAGGTGATACGAAACGATATGGTTGCCAAAGGACTCAATGAAAGTATATTGTTCGATAGGAGTGAGTGGAGGCAGAGGATTCATGTGCTGGACCCGGCGTGATTCTCATGTTGGTTCATGTAGCCTACCCCATATGCTTGGGATAAAAGGCTCAGTTGTTGTTGTGGTTGTTGTTGTTGTTGTGGAGGCCGGCCGCGGGGCTTGACTTGGGCATGGGCTCACTTGCTCGGCTTGGGCCCGCTTACTTGGGGTTGACCTTGACTTTGACCCGGTCAACTGGGGTGCAGATTTTGACCCCAACAACGGTATCACATACTCGTATCTAATCAGGCTCCCACAAATATCAGCATATGTGCCCTATTTCGTTTCGCTTGAACTAGGAAACCTCTGTGTGGGACTCCAAAAACTCTTCAATACGCCAGCAGTAGGTAATGATCATATCAGTTACCCACAAGCCGTCAGCGGTGCTGGATGTTACGGCTACCAAGGTATTGAGCGATTAGAAGATCAACAAGTAAGCTTGTACAAACTCCCATGAAGCGTATAAGTAACACTTGCCGTACAGTCCGGTCTCTTCGTCTGATATATTGCATATCAAGTCTAGGGGTGGAATCGTCAGACCCCAGTAACTTGATAAGTCATGCCGATGTATGGCTCATAACGGTTCGAGAAACTACTGATAACACTTACCAGTAAATCTCATCAGCCCTGGCCTAGGACTTACTGTTATAGCCAATCGAACATAGCGCAACATCAACTCCCTATACCAGGATAGACGAAACCTCTCCTATCGCTCACTACCTCCATGTGACTCGGGATTGTATCCAAAATCCACATGTTTGCACGACTCCTTTGAGCCGTGGTAAGGAGGAAACCAAAGCACAATGGGAACCACACAAGACACTATGACAATCTCTGGTCTACAGACTAACCTGTACTAGTGTCACTAGAGAACTGCTATCTGAAGATAGGTATGGTACCATCTATGAGTTCTCGGCGAGTCATGTTCGATGTACCCATTCTCTAATGAGCACCTGTGTACAACTTTTGATATCAAACACCAATGGTTATAGGATCAACCATCGGCCCCTACAGGGCCAAGAAACGTACACACTAGTCTACTCCGGAATATCGCTGCCCTGTTTCGATATCCCCTCGACTAGGAACATTTAAAAGATGTGCTTATGAACTACCCAAGTCCCAGTAGTATGATCCACATCATAGTCCTGGTAGTCAAGCAAACATCCTAAGGGCTTTATCAATATGTATCAGAAAGACAGTATGATAATACAGGTATACATGTTAAGATAAAGAGCAACCAGATAGTATACTATCATGTCGAGCAAGAAAGTCCTCTATATATATGTCCAAGCATCCACTATATCATACAATAATGGCCTTTAGGGCATACATATTCCTAACAATCTCCCACTTATACTAAGGCCAGTTGTTGTAGTATTTTATACCTAACATCCCCAAAAGTCTCTCAAACTGTGTCTGGGCGAGGGCTTTCGTGAATGGATCCGCTGCGTTGTCCTTCGTGTCAACTCTCCTGACCTCGATCACCCGTCGATCTACTATCTCCCAGATCAAGTGATACCGTCTAAGAATATGACTGGATCTCTGATGAGACCGGGGTTCCTTGGACAAAACCACAACTCTATTGTTATCACAATACACAGGTATTGGATGCTCAATGGATGGAACCACACCAAGTTCAGCAATGAACTTCTTCATCCAGACAGCCTCTTTGGCAGTATCGTTGGCAGCGATGTATTCAGCCTTCATCGTCGAGTCTGCTACGATATCTTGCTTGGAACTCTTCCAACATACCGCCCCTCCATTGAGAGTGAAGAAAAACCCAAGACCGAGTTACTGTCGTCCTTATCACTCTGGAAGCTCGAATCGGTAAAGGACTCCACTTGGAGTTCTCCGTTACTATACACCAAGAACATTTCTTTAGTCCTTCTCAGGTACTTAAGAATGTTCTTCATAGCTGTCCAGTGTTTCTCCCCAGGATCTGATTGATACCAACTCACTACACCTAGTGAGTAAGCTACATCCATTCTTGTACATGACATCGCATACATGATAGACCCGACTGCCGAAGCATAGGGTATTCTTTGCATGCGAGCCCTCTCCAAATCAGTCTTGAGAGACATCTCTTTGGAGAGAGTGATTTCTGAACAAGCGGGTAAATTACCACGCTTGGAATCTTCCATACTAAACCTCTTTAGTATGGTGTCAATGTACCTGGATTGGGACAATTCCAACATCTGCTTAGATCTATCTCTATAGATCTTTATCCCCAGAATATTGGAAGCATCACCTAGATCTTTCATGTAGAACTTTTGTGATAAGAAGAGCTTGACCGAGTGCAGCATAGGAACATCGTTTCCTATCAAGAGTATGTCATCCACGTACAATACGAGGAAGACAATTTTACTCTCTATAACCTTCTTGTATATACATGGTTCATCTATATTTTTGATGAAATCAACTCTTTGATAGTTTCATCAAAACAGATGTTCCAGTTCCGCGATACCTGCTTTAATCCGTAAATGGATTTAAGCAGCTTGCACACCTTTCCGCTTCTCCCACTGTCTATGAAGCCCTCTGGCTGTGTCATATACATGGTCTCTTTTAAATCACCATTTAGAAAAGCAGTCTTGACGTCCATCTGCCAGATTTCGTAGTCATGGTATGCAGCAAGGGCAAGTAGGATCCTGATGGACTTAAGTATAGTGACAGGAGAAAAGGTTTCATCATAGTCGACACCTGATCGTTGACGAAAACCTTTAGCAACAAGTATAGCTTTGAATGTCTCAACCTTTCCATCTACACCAATTTTCTTATTAAAGATTCACTTGCTTCCAATGGGTTTTACCCCTTCAGGAGCATGTTCCAAAGTCTATACTTTGTTGGAGTACATGAATTCCATCTCAGATCGCATAGCATCCCGCCATTTCATAGAGCCTCCACTTGTGATTGCCTGCTTAAAACTAGTTTGGTCATCATCTTCCATGATGCAATCCTCGCTCCCACCGTTTATGAGAAAACCGTAGTATCTCTCAGGTGGATGAGGAACCCTACTAGATCTACGGAGTGGCTGAGGTTCGTCGGGGACTATTGAATCTTTCGGTTCTACCAAAGTGTCAGTTATAGTTTGTGTTGCTGGAACTTCTTCGAGTTCTACCTCATTACCACTAATTTCTTTCATAAGAAATTCATTTTCTAAAAAGGTGGCATGTCGAGAAACAAACAACTTTTGTTCCTCAGTGTGGTAGAAGATATACCCTCGTGAATGTTTGGGATATCCTATAAAGTTGCACAGAACTGATCTTTCCTCGAGCTTGTCCGGATTTTATATTTTCACATAAGCCGGACAACCCCATATCTTAATAAAATTAAGAAATGGTTTATTTCCTTTCCATATCTCATATGGAGTGGTGGGTACAGATTTGGTGGGAACCATATTCAATAGGTATGCAGCTGTCTCAAGTGTATAACTCCAAAAGGATATAAGTAACTCAGCAACACTCATCATAGAGCGCACTATATATAATAGGGTCCAATTTCTCCGCTCCGATAGTCCATTGTGCTGTGGTGTATACGGAGGAGTAAGCTGAGAGAGAATCCCATTCTCTTTTAAGTAGTCTCGGAATTCCATGCTCAAGTATTCTCCTCCCCGATCAGATCGTAGGATTTTAATACTTTTACCCGTCTGGTTCTCAACTTCGTTCTTATATTCCTTGAATTTCTCAAAAGCTTCAGATTTTTGTTTCAACAAAAACACATGTCCGAATTTTGAGAGATCATCGGTGAATGTAATGAAGTATGAGGAACCATTCCTGGCATGTGTAGATATAGGACCACATACATCACTATGTATCAGTCTCAAGAGTTCAGTAGCTTTTTCTCCATGTCCAGTAAACGGAGTTTTGGTCATCTTGCTTTTGAGACATGACTCGCAAGTTTCATAAGATGTAAATTCGAACGGATTCAAATATTCATCTTTATGCAACTTAGCTAGTCTTGTGGCATTGATATGACATAGTCTACAATACCACAAGTAGGCTTCGTTCATTTCTGAACTTTTCCTCTTGTGTGTATTTTGTATATTTAGAACCGTGGTTTGATTCAGAACATATATACTATTACACAACGTACCAAACCCAATCAATACTTGATTTAGGAAAATGTTCATAACATTATCCTCTAATGCAAAGTTATATCCTTTTTTATGCAACAAAGAAACTGATATAATATTGCAAATCATTTTTGGTACGTAATAACAGTCGTTCAGAATCAATGTATTACCATTTGGTAATACAAGGTGATATTCGCCAACCGTTTTGGCTGCAACAATTGCTCAATTCCTTACTTTTAGAGACATATCACCTTTTCTCAGTTCTCTACCTCTCTTTAACCCATGTAACAAATTACATATTTGGGATCCTGATCTGGTATCTAATACCCAAGACGTAGAGCATACTGAGAAACAGTTCTCTGTTACGTACACACCCGAAGACAATGTATCAACATGATCTTTCTTCGTTCGAGTTGCATGGGAATCCTGATATTCCCCTATTCCTTGCTCAAACTTATGACAATCATAAGAAAAAGCGGAACCAACGTTCCTCAGCTCAGTATAATAAGCGGGTTTAGTCAATACATCTATATTATTATCTTGATTAAGGCGTGTCATTGTCGCTATCTGGAGAGAGAGAGAGAAGGAAACGCTTTAGTGTGCGCTCTTTGCAAGATTAGATTGGTTATTATCTTATCTAATCAGGATGGCTCCCACCGTTTTTATCAAATCTTCCTTCAAACCCTAAAAGGTAAGATTAGCCGGGATTAATTACATCCTACAAGTTCGCCAATCGGTCAACCAGGTAGGTATTGGTATTCCGAGGGAGTCTCCCCATGCTTTCGCATGGAACTAATTAAATAACCTCGTTTCCGCGAAGGCATAACCCCGTTAACACCTTTCTTAGACTGCTACTGGATCAGCAAATTGTAAAGTGGAAAACTCTCCCCGGAGTAACACTTACTCGCAGTAGGTATCGAGATCCAACTATCTCATAGAAGGTATGCAATCTAGTTGCAAATTCCAACACTTGAAATTCCTAATATTTGTTTTTACCCCTAACGACCTATGACCTTGACGGAGGCCAACAAACCACAGGCCGCTAGTCAAGTTCAACCCGTTCATTTCGTAATTGAATTAAACCTACCCGCACGACTCTTGATGGAGGCCAATAAGGTCGTACGACTACCCTAATCCAGTAGCATCATATGCGGCAGATAAGCACTAATCAGCTACCGCACACTACGTCTTGACGGAGGCCAACAAACGTAGCACGAATACTAAATAGCACTTATCTGAAATGACGGAGGGCTACAACTGGTTTTGAAGAAAATCTTTAGCGTAATGAACTTGATATCGTTGTAGAATCTAGTGATTTGAAAAGGAGTGGTTTTTTTAGCATTTGCTAGTTTTGCTAAAGAGGTCACTTCCGGTGAAGGGATCTCGGCTCTTTCCTCATCGAATGAGGTGCTGGATATTCATCAAAAAATACCACTATGCAAAGCAAGAACTAGTGAAGCTATCAAAACAAAACCGAGTGGGTTGTAGCATTTGCTAGTTTTGCTAAAGAGGTCACTTTCGGTGAAGGGATCTCGGCTCTTTCCTCATCGAATGAGGTGCTGGATATTCATCAAGGAATACCACTATGCAAAGCAAAAACCAGAGCTACCTTTTTGAAAATTTTCATTCTACAACATCTTTAAGTTTCTTTTCTTTCCATTAATCTCATTAATGAAGTCCCATCATTTATGTTTCCTTAAATATCACAGAAAAGAAACGAAAATAGAACGTACGCTTATGCCATCCGCATTCGCCGCGGGGCCTCGTCATGCACCGTTAGGTTACTTAACTAACGGCAGAGCGGGGGCTAGACTAGCGCGGGTGCAAAACATAAGCAACGATTATTATATATATCATATATATAGCCTTCGTCTTACGCAGTTAAATGATCACATCACAGAACTCAAGCAGCAGAAGTCAACATATGAAATATTGGATATACTAGGAGATCTGTGTTTTAAATTCAGCCAGTAATGAAAAATACGGATTCCACGGTCGTGATTAATAGCCAAACCCATATCCCTAGACGCCTACGAGAGCGGCAAGCAACCCTACCAATTTTAGTGTTAGGAGACCCGGTCTCGACTCTTCGAGATGGTCTCTCATTGGACTCTAGAACCCGGTTACTTGTGCTCCCCGCGTTGGATCTATTCTAATGCGAAAAAGTAAATAATATACATCAATAGTGACATCATCCTCAACCCGGAAGTGTCCCAATAAAAGAATATTACATACATTTTATTTTACATGAATAAAAATAGAAAAACTCTTATCTTAAGTAAGAACCCCCGGCTATTCAATCACGACGATCCAATATAACATATCACATCAACACATAATATCACATATCATCAACGTAAGTAAATATGCGTATCCCGAATGCCGTTGACATATAGAAACGAGATTGGGGTTACTGCCACATATTACACTTACGGTGGCAGAAAAGAAATGAAAAACTACAATAATTAGAATCCTCATTTTCCTTAGACATTATAAACCCGGAATATCTCATATTCCGAATTTCATGCCTAACCCTATAAACCTTGCATTTTAGTCTCAAATTGAAAATACTTTCCAATAACTTAGTCGGGTAATTCAACAAGATTCCCGACTACTTGATCGAATGCTCGTCGGGAACTTTAGTAGATGGCCGCACCCTCGATGCCGTCGATGAAGTGCACTTAGGCGGAACACCATGGCCGCGAGTACCCAAGTGGATGCTTTTGGCAACGGGGTTCTTCTAAGGTCACTTGGTCGGGGCTATGGGGCATGGCTATCTAGTAATATTATCCGGCGAGTATTTGCGTACTTAACGAGATTACGACGGAGTTTTGATCCGAATCAAAACTCCATGGCAATCGATCAACTGAGACTAAAACGCTAGATTTACAATTACAAACTAGTTTTCACAAAACTAATTTAATGTGGATTCCAACTATTATATCACATATCAAACTTAAACCGAAACGATGTTAAAATTGCGACTACGAAACATCCCGAATTGCCTTAATAGAAAGATAACATCATATGGAATCTCGGCAAAATCAAACATAACCTGAAACCTCAAACCCAAGCCAACAGAACACCAAACAAAAACCAGCTCAAATACATATAACAAAACCGGCCAGGCCGGCCATTTTGCCTCTGTCGCCGGCCAAAAAGTGGATTTTGGGTCTCGATTTTCTTTGGTGTTCTAGTTACATTACATGTAACATTCTGCACTTGTTTAAAAAAATTTCAGAGACCATTTAAAAATTTTCAAAAACTTAGGGTTTTGGGTTTCAGTTTCGGAGTCATTTCGGTTTCGCAATTCTACATGCATCGTATAATTTTCTAGCTTTTGCTCTGATATTATGAAAGTGTATCCTAGCACCACCATAAGGTTTTATCCAGCATCAAGCATGCAATTTTAAAAAATTCTTGGTGCTAAGCTATACTAACCTAGAATCTAATTAGAGTATTAGGGTTTAATATATGATAAAAGAAGAACTACACTAAGTGATGGAAACTACAACCTTTGTAAACCGAGTCTTTCTCTTCTAAAACTCCAGGTAGTAGTCCCTATGACTCCTCTAAGCTCCACTTGAAGAACAGATCGAGCTTGCTTCGCGACCTTCGTGTCGAAGATAATCCACCCGAAGTTCTTCTAGGTCAAGGTACCTCTTCACTAATCTAGTATTAGTGAAGTAAATATCCTAGTCTAAAGTGCTAATTTAGACTAGGATGATGAAGTAGGGCTTTTAGCTCACTTGGAATTTTCTAAAGCTTTTATTTTCCAACTCATGGAAAAAGCTAGAGGAGGAAAAAGAACATGGAGGAGGAGTTAAAAATGAGAGCTTGCAAAAGAGCTAGTATTATGAGCAAGTGAAGAATGGCTACTTCATCTCACATTATTGAAGCATGTATATCTTTCAATAATAAATCATGAACCATACTTCAATAGTGTAGCAAACAAAAAAAAAATGAACAAAGCCATGCTTCATCCATACCCAAAATATCTTCTCATTTTCCACCTCAATTTCTATTTTCTCAAAATAGAAATTCCATGCTTCATAATATATATATATATATATATATATATATATATATATATATATATATATGAGAATAATGGAGGAAAGATGCCATAAGAGGGAATTTCCTCCTATGGTATCGAAAAAACACACCCTCCATCATGTTTTCCGACGATCGGAATGCATCATCTTCATCGTTATCATCTAAGATATGGATACACTAAATTTCATGTGATTCTACAACTTTTCACCCTTGAATTAGTGGGTTCAAAATTAACGGTTTACCGACAATAGAAATTTTTACATTCCTAAATTAACGGTGAAAAAGTTGTAGAATCACATGAAATTTGGTATACCCACATCTTAGATGATAACGATGAAGATAATGCATTCCGATCGTCGGAAAAGACGATTGAGGGTGTGTTTTTTCGACGCCATAGAAGGAAATTCCTTCCTATGGCCTCTTTCCTCCATTATTCTATATATATATATATATATACATATATTAAATATATATATATATATTAATATATATATTAAGAAAATAATTAGTGAGCAACAATTTTAGTTAATATATAATTATATCAAATATAAATATATATCATATTATTAAATCAAATCTTGATTTGATAATCCAGTTATATCATATATAACTGACTAATATCATTTATCTATATATCACATTATCAAATCAACACTTGATTCAATAATCCGGTTATATCACATATAACCTAACCGATATCAAATGTCGCCATATTAGAACACGGTATCACATACACGTATCTAATCAGGCTCCCGCACATATCAGCATATGTGCCCTAATTCATTTCGCTTGAACTAGAAACCTCTGTGTGGGACTCTAAAGACTCATCAATAAGCCAGCAGTAGGTAATAATCATATCAGTTACCCACAAGCCATTAGCGGTACTAGTTGGACGTAACTACCCAGGTATTGAGCGATTAGAAGATCAACAAGCAAGCTTGTCCAAACTCCCATGAAGCCTATAAGTAACACTTACTATACAGTCTGATCTCTTCGTCTGATATGTCGCATATCAAGTTTAGGGGTGGAATTGTCAGACCCCAGTAACTTGATAAGTCATGCCGATATATGGTTCATAACGGTTCGAGAAACTACCGATAACACTTACCAGTAAATCTCATCAACCCTAGCTAGGAACTTACTGTTATAACTAATCGAGCATAGCGCAACATCAACTCCCTATACCGGAAGAGACGAAACCCCTCCTATCGCTCACTGCCTCCATATGACTCGGGACTGTACCTAAAATCCGCCTATTTGCACAACTCTTTTGAGCCGTGGTAGGGAGGAAATCAAAGCACAGTGGAAACCACACAAGACACTATGACGATCTCGGGTCTACATACTAACATGAACTAGTGTCACCAGAGAACTGCTATCTGACGATAGGTATGGTACAATCTAAGAGTTCTCGGCGAGTCTTGTTCGGTGTACCCATTCTCTAATGAGCACCTGTGTACAATCTTTGATGTCAAACACCAATGGTTATGGGATCAACCATCGCCCCCTACAGGGTCAAGAAACGTATACACTAGTCTACTCTGGAATATCGATGCCCTGTCTCGATATCCCCTCGACTCGGAACATTTAAAGGATGTGCTTGTAGACTACCCAAGTCCCAGTAGTATGATCCGCATCATAGTCCTGGTAGTCAAGCAAACATCCTAAGGACTTTATCAACATGTATCAGAGAGACAGTATAATAATACAAGTGTATATGTTAAGATAAAGAGCAAGTAGATAGCATATTATTATGTCGAGCAAGAAAGTCCTCTATATATATGTCCAAGCATCCACTATATCATACAATAATGGCCTCTAGGGCATACATATTCTTAACATGTTGGGAATGCTACAGGGCGGGGAGGCTCATCTAGGTGGTACAACCATCAACCTCAGTCTTTATGCCAATCATCCGCCTCGTCCCAAGCTCTTAAAAAACACATGCACCAGAAAAGAAAGTTGTGTCACGGTTCAAATCTCAAGTCAGATGATAATGGAAAGCAAGTTGAAAGGAAACCCAGGCAAGTACAAAACAGTAGAGAGAGGCAATTGTGATGTGGCATGAACAGATTCCACACCCTCAATAGCAGAAGTGGTGTTGTTCGCTAAAGTCACTGGGGTACACCCATGCCTTAGCCTATATGAGGGTAATATGCCTCTCCTGTCATATGATCCACCGCACCTGTATCAATCACCCATGGATTATGTACGGAAGTCGAAGTAATAAAGGCGGCATGTATACCTCTCATAAGACCCAAAGTAGTCCCAGCTAAAGCCCGAGGTGTAGCCGATCTAGCTGGGCTACTAGAAGCGGACGAGGTCACAAGAAGTCTCGATCGAGCAATCTCCTCCATAGACTTGACGGAACTCTAGGATGATGTTGAGTCCGTCGAAGCGGTGGAGAATGCTGAAGAAGAAGATGTCCCAATATGTGTACGGGCAACAGGGAGAGGAGGCATCCCATTAAGTTTCCAACAAGTGCTGTGAATATGTCTTTCCTGATGGCAGTAATTGGAAAAACAAGGCTTTCCACGGCCTCTGCCTCCAGATCTACCTCCCCCTCGGCTTACTCCCCCTCTCCTTCATGGAGAGTAATATGTGGGAGAGCTTTTCGACCTGATAAGAGCACCGTGCGGCTTGCTCCCCCTCTCCTTCGTGGAGAGTAATATGTGAGAGAGCTCTTTGACCTGATAAGAGCACTGTGCTCATCAGATGCAAGCTGCTCATCTATAATCTCCAACTGAAATATCTAGTGAAGCGTATGATAAGTCATTGCAAGAGTAATATCTGCCTTCCTAAGTAAGGCCGGATGTGCAGACTGATATTTGGGCCGTAGACCACCAAAAAAATGATCGCTAGGAGGTGTAAGTCGATGTCGCACACCCCACGCACTTGTGGGGAGGCAGAATTTACAAAAAATGATTTTCTTGACTTGCAACACCGACCTAAACTCCAGGATCTTTACGGAAACCTTAACTAGCTATACTACTTGGAGGTTCTAACTACTCGGAAAGAGTTTTATACCTCCTATATACTTGTCCTTCGGGTCTTCTTCTCTTCTCCTTGAGCTCCTCGAAGGTCCGGATCACGCTTGATCGTCGGTCTTCTCGTGTCAAAGACGATCCACCCGAGAATCTATGGTTCAATCTTCAACCTTTAAACCGAGGCAACTAAAGTACCTAGTTCGCTAATCTAGATAACTTAGAAAATCTAGAGTGTTAATTGGACTATTTAATCTCAAGTGACCCTATGGTTCACAACACATGTGAGGTTTTAGGGTCTTGAGGAAGAAGGAGAGGAAAAATGGAAAGAGAAAGGAAAAGAGCGGATGAACAAGTCTAGTGCCTTGTGAAGAATGGCACATTCTCTTACTTCCATCAAGCATGCAATATTTTCCAATTGAAAATATCAACCATGCTTGAATAGTGAGTCCAAACAAATAAACAAATGAAATAAGCCATTCTTTACCATGCCACAAATATCTCCATTTTCCACCCCATTAATCTATTTCCAAAAATAGATAAATCCAATAATGAGGTGTTCCATTCTAGAAGCATCTCTTGTAAAATTACGAGAATGCCCTCACCGTATATACATCCTGTATTCGTACTCCAAAAAATACGAATACAATGAGATAATAATAATCCAATAATATAATACTGTTAGGAATATGTATGCTCTAAAGGCCATTATTGTATGATATAGTGGATACTTGGACATATATATAGAGGATTTTATTGCTCGATATGATAGTATATTATCTGGTTGCTCTTTATCTTAACATGTACAATTGTTTCAGTATACTGTCTCTCTGATACATGTTGTAAAGCCTTTAGGATGTTGGCTTGACTACCAGAACTATGATGCAGATCATACTAGTGGGGCTTATGTAGTCCGCAAGCACATCCTTTAACAGTTCCTAGTCGAGGGAGTATCGAGACAGGGCATCGATATTCTAGAGTAGACCAGTGTATACGTTTCTTGATCTTGTATGGGATAATGTTTGATCCCACAGCCATTGGTGTTTGACATCAAAGATTGGGTACAGTTACTCATTAGAGAATGGGTATATCGAACAGGATGCGCCGAGATGGTACCATACCTATCGTCAGATAGCAGTTCTCTGGTGACACTTATACAGGTTAGTCTATAGACCCGAGATCATCATAGTGTTTTGTATGATTCTCACTGTGCTTTGATTTCCTCCCTACCACGGCTCAAATGAGTCATGCAAACAGGTGGATTTTGGGTACAGTCCCAAGTCACATGGAGGCATTGAGCGAGAGGAAGGGTTTCGTCTCTCCCAGTATTGGGAGTTGATGTTGCGCTATACTCGATTGGCTATAATAGCAAGTCCCTGGCCAGGGTTGATAAGAGTTACTGGTAAATGTTATCAGTAGTTTCTCGAATGGTTATAGGCCACACATCGACATGACTTATCAAGTTATTAGGGTCTGACGATTCCATCCCCAGACTCGATATGCGACATATCAGACGAAGAGACTGGACTGTACGGTAAGTTTTGCTTATAGGCTTTACGGGAGTTTGTACAAGTTTGCTTGTTGATTTTCTATTCGTTCAATACCTGGATAGCCGTTACGTCCAGCTAGTACCGCTGAGGGCTTGTGGATATCTGATGTGATGATTACCTACTGCTGGCGTATTGACGAGTCTTTAGAGTCCCACACAGAGATTTCTTAGCTCAAGTGAAACGAAATAGGGCACATATGGAGATATGTGCGGGAGCTTGGTTAGATAGGAGTATGTGATACCGTATTCTAATCTAGCGATATTTGATATCAGTCAGGTTATATATGATATAACCAGATTATTGAATCAAGTGTTGATTCAATGATTTATGTATATGTTGTTTATTTATATTTGATCTTAGCCAGATTATATTTGATATAGCCGGATTATTGAATCAAGTGTTGATTTAATAATTTGATATATATATATATATATATATATATATAGAGAGAGAGAGAGAGAGAATAATGGAGGAAAGATGCCATAGGAGGGAATTTCCTCCTATGGCGTCGTGAAAATACACCCTCCATCATGTTTTTCGATGATCGGAATGCATCATCTTCATCGATATAGGTACACCAAATTTCATGTGATTCTACAACTTCTTCACCGTTGAATTAGTGGGTTCAAAATTAACAGTTTACCGACAATAGAACTTTTTACGTTGCTAAATCAACGGTTAAAAAGTTGTAGAATCACATGAAATTTGGTGTACCCACATCTTAGATGATAACGATGAAGATGATGCATTCCGATCGTCGGAAAACACGATGGAAAGGGTGTTTTTTTGACGCCATAGAAGGAAATTCCCTCCTATGGCCTCTTTCCTCCATTATTCTCATATATATATATAAACTAATATTGAATATTTGCCGATTGTATGTGATATGACCGGATTATTGAATCAAGTGTTGATTTAATAATTTGATATACATATATAAATGATATTAGTTGGTTATATATGCTATAACCGGATTATTGAATCAAGTGTTGATTTAATAATTTGATATATATTTATATATTTGATATATACATATATTAACTATTATCAAGCTCACTTAAGATTTTCTTCTCTTTATATATATTTATATATGTGTGTGATATATGTGTGTGCGCGCGCGCGCGCGTGTGTGCGTGTGTGATATATATGCATTTATTATTGTATCATGGTTGATGATACATAGAATTAGGATGTATGAGAATCACACATGAGGTTGGACATGAGATGATAATGGTTTGATTTATGAATTAAAGAAAATAGGAAATGAGCCATATTTCTAAGTTGCTTGTGGAAACCTTGAGAAGCCATGACTCACCCCATATTCTTTGTTTTATTCATAGATATTTTTACCATCTCATCTTTTCACTCACCTGATCGTTCATTCTCTCTCATCCAAGTTCTTTCTCATCTCCTTCTTCTTCCTCTCTAGAATTTTCTTGAAGTGAGAAAAGAAAAGAAGAAAAGAAAAAAAGAAAAATAAGTGAGCAAAATTCCTAATTTATCAACCTACACTTTTCTAGCCCATTAATTTAGGTTGTTTGCGTCACTAATACCTTCATTAGTGAAGAGTGAGCTTGAATGAGAGAGGCTTCAAGGTGGATCATCTTCGACATCGAAAACTTTAAGCAAGCTCGATCCTTTTTTCAAGTGGAGTCAAAGAAGAGTTCTATGGACTACTACTTGGAGCTTTAGAAGTGAAAAACCGGTCTACAAAGGTTGTAAACCCTCTTCACTTAGTTTAGATCTTTTTTCTTATATTATAACCCTAATTCTCTAGTTCGATTCTAGGTTAGTATACTTAGACTTCTAGATTTTTTAAAATTGCATACTTGATACTTATTGAAACCTAGTAAAGGTGCTAAGACATACTTTTATGGTATCAGAGCCAAGCTAGAGACTTAGGCATAGTCTAGACGACGTTAAAGTGTTTGATCGATGTTTTAAAACCTGGTTTGTGAAGTTTCTGTCCAATTTTTCAAATGTTGAAATTTTCCAGATTAAAAATATTCAGAAAATCATGCAGGTATAAATATGGAGGCCTAAGAAAAACGAGGACCTAACTCCTCTAAGTGGCCGCGGAACCACCGCCTAGACCTAGTCATGGTCACGGTTCCACCGCCGACTTGATGAATTAGGGACTCAATTTTTCTCTGCTGCTTCATGTTGTCCATTTTGGTTTTCTGAAAATTTTTAATGAGACTCAAGTGGTTGAGCTCTCTGTGAATTGGTGGTATTTGAAATATTGATCGAAATGTTTAACATCGTCTAGATAGTTATGGATATGTGATACAATTTTTGGAATCCACATTGATTAGTTTTGTGAAAACTAGTTAACGATTTGTAAATCTTGCATTTTAGTCTCATGTGATAGATTGCCACGGAGTTTGGATTTGGATCGAAAATCTGTCGTAATCTCGTATCGTACGCGAATAGTCACCGAGAGACACTAGTAGACAGCCACGCCCTATAACTCCGACCAAGTGACTATAAGAGAACCCCATGGCCAAAAGCATCCACTCAGGTGCTCGCGGCCTTGGTGTTCCGCCCAAGTACATTTCGTTGACGGCCTTGGGGGTGCGACCATATACTAAAGTTCCCGACGGGCATTCGATCTTTTAATCGGGAATCTTGTTGAATTGCCCGACTTTATTTTTGAAAAGTGTTTTCAATTCGAGGCTTAAATGAAAGGTTTATAGGGTTAGGCATGAAATCCGGAATATGTGATAATCCGGGTTTATGATGTCTAAGAATGATGCGGATTCTAATTATTGTAGTTTTTATTTCTTTTCTGCTGTCGTAAGTGTAATATGTGGCAGTATCCCCAATCTCGTTACTATATGTCAACGACAGTCGGGATATACATATTTACTTACGTTAATGACATGTGATGTTATTGTGTTGCTGTGCGATATGTTATATTGGATCGTCGTGATTGAAGAACCGGAGGTTTTGCGTAAGATGAGAATTTTTCAATTTTCATTCATGTAAAAATTTGTATGTAATATTCTTTTATTGGGACACTTTCGGGTTGAGGTTGTTGTCTCTATTTGATGTATATTATTTACTTTTCCGCATTAGGATAGAACCAAGGTGGGGAGCATAAGTAACCGGGTTCTAGAGTCCAGTGGAAGGCCATCTCGAGGAGTCGAGACCGGTCGCCTAACTCTAGAATTGGTAGGATTGCTTGCCGCTCTCATAGGGGTCTAGGGAAGTGGGCTTGGCTATTCATCACGACCGTAGAATCCGTGTTTTTCATTACTGGCTTAATGTAAAACACGGATCTCTTAGTATATCATATATTTCATATGTTTGCTTCTGCTGTTTCTGTGATATGATGTGATCATATAACTGCGTGAAACGAATGCTACTTATATATATATGATATATTAGTAGACACTATATATGTTTTGCATCCGCGCTAGTGCTGACCCCGCCCTATCGTAAGTTAAGTAACTTTACGGTGAAGACCCGGGTCCCTGTGGCGAATGCCGATGGCATATATATGTGTTTTATTTTCATTTCTTCTCTGATATTTAGGAAAAATAAATGATGGGACATCATTAATGAGATTAATGAAAAGAAAAGAAACCTAAAAATGTTGTAGAATCAAATTTTTTAAAAAGATAGCTCTAGTTCTTATTTTGCATAGCGATATTCCATTATGAATATCCAGCACCTCATTCGATGAGGAAAGAGCCTAGATCCCTTCACCGGGAATGAACTCTTTAGAAAAACTAGCATATGCTACAACTCACTCGGTTTGTTTTGAAAACTACTCGATTTTAAAAGCGGAGCATAAACCACTCATTTTCAAATAACTAGATTCTATAACGATATCAAGTTCATTAAGTTAAAGGTTTTCTTCAAAATCAGTCGTAGCCGTCCGTCATTTCAGATAAATATAATTTAGTATTCATGCTGCGTTTGTTGGCCTCCGTCAAGACGTAGTGCGCGGTAGCTGATTAGTGCTTATCTGCCGTATGTTGATGCGATTAGATTAGGGTAGTCGTACGGCCTTGTTGGCCTCCGTCAAGGGTCGTGTGGCGGGTGGGTTTAATTCAATCACGAAATAACGGGTTGAACTTGTTCCCTTACGGAAAATAAATAAATAAATAGAGTAACGGAAAAAGTCCCTAAGTGGAACATCATGTGCCCACACGTGATAGGCGCTTCGCTTAACAAAACTAAGCCAAAACTGAACCTCACGTGCAGACACGTGACCTCTATAAGCAAAGTATACAGGCGCCTGAATAAAGCAAACAAGTGGGACAAAAAGAAACTCACGTGATAGCACTTGACACCCTTGGGTCGGCTTAATTTGGTGGGGTCGCGTGCTACACGTGATAGACTCCTATGCCTTCTGGACCGATAAAAAATAAATTCTACTTTAAAGGGATTAAAAGCCTTATTTGGAAAATACTTCTTTAGGTCTTTCTAAAGAAGAAAGATTACGCTCTGTAAAACAAAGCGCCGTCGGATTAAAAATCCAATGGTGATTAAAAATTATCAATCTACAGAAAAATTCTGTGTAAGGAAATATCTTACTAAATTTGTTAAGAACGACAAAAGAAACATCTTCTGTAAAACAGAAGTCCTTGGATTAAAAATCCAGCGGTGAATAAAATTCACCAAGTGATCAAAAAGATCATGTTGGTTGATTAGAAAATCGATCAAAATCTTTCAACAAGAGATTTGCAAAACAAATTGATTCCCTTCTTTCTCGTATAAATAAGAGCAAAGAAAAAGAAAGAGGATAGACAGAGAAAAGAGAAGATAAAAAAAAGAGAGTAACCCTTCGTAAGCTTAAAAGAAAAAAGAATTTAATTCTCCAGAGAGGAAAAGTGAAAAAGAAACTCTAGGTAAGAGAAGGAACAAAATACAAAGAATATCTCTTCTCTTTTTCATCTCCATAAGAGTTTAACTCTTTCAAAAAGAACATAGTTCTTCCTCTGGTTAAGATCTGCAGAAGCAGATCGCCCCACAAGTTGAGAATTTAATTCTCATCGGGAAGATTTTGCCATGCAGATCCAAAAACCTAGAGGGAGATCTAAATTCAGAGAATTTAATTCTCCCAAAAATTATATAGGAATTTAATTCCTAGGAATTTAATTTCTCTGATGAAACAAGGGTTTAACCCTTCATATTAGAACTTAGTTCTCCCTTATGGAAAAGATCTGCAGAAGCATATCTCCTCACAAGTTGAGAATTTAATTCTCATCAGGGAGATTCTGTCATACAGATCCCAAATCTAAGAGAAAAACTAAGTCTTAAGAATCCAATTCTCATAAAACAATAGGCTTGAAAGACTCGAAACTCAGGATCTCCATGCACGTAAAAGGATTAGCACCCAACATGATAATAGTCGAGCATGTGCTCCCACGTGAGCACCTTTGATGAACAAAAGGGAATAGTCGCGATTGGCTCACGTGATCACACGTGGCCCCTTGGTAATGCTTGACACTTATAAAATAAGAAAGGGGAATAAATCGGAGGTAGTTCCCACTTTTAGGTTGCTTCACGTGATCTCACGTGACCCAAATAGCGCTTAGTGCTCAGAAGAGAACAAAAGAATAAACCCAAAGAAGCAACGATTCAAATTCTTGAAGTTTAATACTATTTCAAAGCGCCTCACATGCTTACACGTGACGGCTACAAGGCTAAAGTGTTTAACACTTATATGCATCACGTGCGACACGTGAGCATTCTTAAATTCCAGTATTTAACACTGCCTTAGAGTATCACGTGAGAGCACATGAGCGCTGAATAAACATGTTAGAACACTATGAAGGGCTAACATTAGCCAGAATGTTCTAAGGACCATCAATTGAGCCCCTCATGCTCAGGGTTTCCAAAGCCGATCTCAAGATAGCTAATAAGCTCCCAACAGATGACATCTAAATTGATGTTTATCCCACTTCCCCAAATCGGGACTGTTCCCCTCCGAAAGGCGGCGCACAGGACCGCGATGGCGTGACGCTGAGATTCGGGGCAGATGCTATATGGTTTTATCCGTCTACCTCTCCGAAAATGCCAAGTTGATTTATGGCACCATGTATCGGAGGTTTAGACGGATGTGGCCGATGTAGCAGACTTCGTCAGATTCCCCCTCGCTGGAGGGGTTTTTGATTGTGGGGACGCTCTTCCCTGCAGGCGCAAGCCCCTGCAGTTAATTACGCTACCGCATCGCGGTAACAACTTTCTCCTTCTCCAGAATTTCACTTCGTGTCGTGGGTGTTTGTTTTGTTTGTGCTTGCCCGTGGATTGTATACGGAGACTATTTATTTCGTCGCCCGTAGGACGTGGATTGGTCCAAATCCGTACTTTCTTAGATTTGGGTTTGGTGTTTTTAGTTTAAGGATACGTTAGCCGTATTGAGGCTAAGATCAACTTAAACGTTCGTTAAGGATACGTTAGTCCTGTTTAGGACTAAGATCGACTTAACGCGGTGATCCATTTAATGTATGGCTGTCGGGACCCGTCACCTTTCTGACGTCGTTGAAGGATTACAACGATAGGTGTCAGAGGAGTTCAGAGATGTACCCTAGGACCAAAGTTAATTTGAGGTTTTATAGTCCATTTAAATGTTTAAGGATACGTTAGCCGTGGTTGGGGCTAAGATCAACTTAAACGGGATCGTTTAGATCCGGCAAAAGAGCGTTTGGAGGCTCTATCGTTCCAGTTTAGGGACGTGGTGGTCCATCGCCGGTTTAGGGACGTGGCGGTCCATGTTCCAGTTTAGGGACGTGGTGGTCCATCATTAGTTTAGGGACGTTTCGGTCCAACATTAGTTTAGGGACGTTTCGGTCCAACATTAGTTTAAGCACGTTTCGGTCCAACATTAGTTTAAGCACGTTTCGGTCCACGAGTTTAAGGACCCCGCAGTCCATATTCATGTGTGGTCGTTGGGACCCGTCGCCTTTCTGACGTCGTTGAAGGATTACAACGAGAAGTGTCAGAGGAGTTCGGAGATGTACCCTCGAACCGGAGGTAAATTGATTTGAGAGAGCATTTGTGCTCAGTTCAATTTAATTTAAGGACTTACGGCCAGAATTGGGCTAAGTCCGGTTGAAAATGTTCAACATTTTATTTATTTTTAGTCTATTAGACCTGTGCTAGGGCTTTGCCCACACTTAAATAATGCATTGCATTACTTCTATTTTTTTGTTTGTTTGGGCTCTGCCCATAAAAGATGCAGAGCATCAATTTCACTTGGGCTCTGCCCCCTTTCTATTGCTTTGCAATTTATTTTGGCCTGCTAGGTCTTCTGATTTGGGCCTGGCCCTTTTAGGAAATGCATTGCATTTATCAGGCGCTTTGCGCCAATCACTGAGCGCAAGCGCTTGTGGTGAGGACACGTGTCATGCTCTGGTGAGCGCAAGCGCAACAGCGCAGTGCGCTACACTAGTGCGCTGCGCTGTTGTGCTGCTGACAAGTGGCGCGCTCTGGTGAGTTATGCCAATTCCAGAGAGCAAACCTCTATTTTAAGAGCGCGTAGCGCAAGTTGTTCTGTAGCTGACACGTGGCGCCCTCTCAAGAGCGCAACAGCGCAGTTTGGAAGTGCAAAGCACTAAGAATCTTTTAGATTCAAGAACGGAAGTGCAAAGCACTATTTGATTTCTTGATCTAATTTAGATCAAAGAAAAATAAGTTTTTCTTTTTGTTTCAAGAACCAGAGGTTCATAAAAGTGCAAAGCACTATTTTTTTTTATTTTTTTGTTTTCTTGTTTTTTAAAGAACCAGTGGTTCATAAGAAGTGCAAAGCACTGTTTATTATGTAAAGAACATTGATCTGGTTTTTGGATCGATAATTTATTAAAAGAGATTTCTTTTCTCTCCTGAAGGTTTTTACCTTTTTCTTTGAAAGTTTCTCAGATTTCTCTCTCTGCTTGAAGCTCTTGACTTTTTTCAAGAAAAATGTTGTTCTCTTTGAATTGAGGTCTGGGGTCTCTTTTATAGTGCCCATAAATTAGTTAATTTTGTTGAAAAGATCTTTCTCTGAGTGATTTGGGGAATTTTCCCCACCGTTGGATCTTTGATCCAAGGGCTTCTGTTTTACAGAAGAAAATCTTCTTGTTTTAACAAGAACAGAAAGATTTCTTTAAAATCTTAATTCTGTTTGGCGCAAATGTCCCAGCACGCGACACGTGTCGCGCAGCGCACAGCGCAGCGCAACTGCGCTAGCGCATCCGCGCTGACACGTGTCGCACAGCATAAAGCGCAGCGCAACTGCGCTAGCGCATCCGCGCTGGCACGTGTCGCGCAGCGCAACTGCGCTAGCGCATCCGTGCTGACACGTGTCGCGCAGCGCAGTGCTCGCGCAACTGCGCTAGCGCATCCGCGCTGACACGTGTCGCGCAGCGCAGTGCCTGCACAACTGAAGCGTTGCTTCCTTTAAATAGAGCTTTGCTCTGATTGGGCGCACCTTCTTGGACGCTGCGCTGACGTATCAGCGTCTGACATGTGGCGCGTTGCGCCCGAGATTTGAAGCGTTGCTTCAAAATTTTGAATTTTGAATTTCAACAGAGCTTTGCTCTGATTGGGCGAAACAAATGCCCCCCCACCGTTGCGCTCACGTGGCGCACACGTGAGTGCAGCGGTGGCAAACTCCTGATTGTTGGATCAAGGGGTGAGCTCAAGGGGCGCAAACGCCTTATAAATAGGACCTCTGGCCCTTAGAAAAATCTTACCGTTTTAAGATTTTTGATTTCAACAGTGCTTTGCTCTTGCTTAAGAACTTCAGAGCTTTGCTCATTCCCAAAGTTAGAAACTTTAGGTAAAAATTAATTTAAATCAAATTAATTTAAATTAATCTTAACCAAAGAGCTTTGCTCTCACAGATCTTTTGTTCTAAAGAGATCCCCATTGGGGTTTCATAAACAGAGCTTTGCTCTCAAAACTCATAGATCTACAGGGATCTTGTTCATGGGTTTTAACCCATGAACAGAGCTTTGCTTATAGATCTAAAAATAGCTCTTTTAGATTTGAAAAATGAAGAGTCTTTTTATAAATTTTTCATGAATCTTTCAAGATTCAAAATTTTTTAATTCTTTTAAGTGTAAAAAAAAGTTTTCTGATGGACCTTTTCCATTATTGCCACAGAGCCATGCTTCTTTAAGGAATCTTATTTCCCTGAGATCAGAGTTTGACAAGTGTCACTCTGTGACAGAGCTTTGCTCTGAAAGAGAAGATTTTCTCCTTGTCTCTAGGGATTCTCCCCCCTTTTTTAAATGGGAATGTTTTCCTGGGGACCAACTGACAATCTCATCCAATGATGAGGTTGTCTTATTAACTGACGTATTGTCATCCAGATTTTGTGGGTCCCCCTTTTGGTCCCCCTATCCACTGCATTGCGGTATGGTAAAAAATTTTAAAATGTTGAGCATTGGAATTATAATACCGACGACTAATTTTTTGTCTTTTTGCAGGAAACATGTCTGCCAATTTGTTTTTTCCGTTTGTTCGCTCGGAGGGAGGGTCTCCCCAGGCACCGGTGGACCGTATGGTGTTCGCTCTCATCAAGGATCATGACCCCGAGCACAAGAATCTTCACTTGTGGGGTAGGTGGTACAATGAGATCATCCAGGGTCGCCGAAGTTTCGGTTTCGCCACGCCGTCTGAGCCAACATCTTCACTCCCCTACGCAGATGAACCCCCGGTGAAGTATGCCGTGGAGGTCAAAAATTGGAATTCGGATGACCTCCTCCAGTCTGCGATTGGTGCTATCCCCGTGCAGCCGCCGCCAGCAATAGATATTTTAGGGAGGAGAATTTGTCAGGGTGAAGCACGCCCTTGGGGACAGGCTTATCATATTGGATTAATCCCACGACCGCCTGCCGGATATTTGCAATGGGCCCGGTACATCCTATCAGCGAAGAGGACTCATCTGATGAGGATCGGCTTGTATTCGGCCATTTACGTCTCGCTCTTTGAGTATCCTTCTCCTCCAACGTGGTGGGTTAAGGCTTTTATCGAGCAATGGAATATCCCCACCCACACCTTCCTGATGACGGACCGGGAAGTCTCTATCTCCTTGGAGGAGTTTGCTGAAATCTCGGATCTGCCGATGAGGGCAGAGCCTTACGAGGAGTTGCTTCCTCCCGATGAGTACGTCTTTGCCACCAAGCTGCTGGTGTTTGACCTGACGCCGGAGAACGCTATTCAATACCAGTACCCAGGCTTGGTTAAGGTACTGGAGATCTATGAAGGACTCTATCTGGAATCGGGCATCCGGGGTGTCAGTTTCGCAGATTTTATTGCCCGCTTCATTCGACCGGAGTTCTTATCGGAGCGGAGCGAGAAGTTCGCCCAGTTCGACGACCCTTTTGGATTCGGTTTGGATCGCCGACCCACATCAGAGGATGACCACAAAGACTTTTACCTCCCTGGTGCTGCCGTCGTCTCTTTTTCAGAAATCGCCGTCCCCGACATGGATGAAGAGACCTTCTTTGTGGGGTTCTTGGGCTTGTGGTTGTGCAGTTTTGCTCTTCCTATGCATCCACGCCATATGCGGCCGACTATTTTCTACCCAGCGCATCGGATGGTGGCTGGTTTGCAGTTGTCAGTAGAAATCGCCTGGCTGGCTTATCTTTATAATGGACTTAGCGTAGCGGCCGACGCTAGTGAACCTGGGGTGCAACCCGCCAACTTCCCGATGCACTACTTTACTTCTTGGCTGGAAATGCACGTGCACGGGGTGTTCGGCGCCCATAGGATTCCTCCCTTTTTTGAGAAATGCAGGCTCCCAAGGGTTATACGGTTGGTCGGGGCTTCGATCGTAGTTGCACCTCCGCGGGAGGCTAGGGGGCTGCTTCTTCGACCACACCTGGTCGGGGCGAAGGTTTCCTTCTTGGATAAGGTCATAACAATAGGCTCAGAGACCACCAAGTCGGTAGTGTCACTACGCGATGATTTTAAAGACGGGGTTTCCATACTGAAGGCTCGGGAAATCCTCTATCTCTACTCCATTCGGCCGGGCTACCTGGTGTTCAGGCAGAATGAGACAGCACTCTTCATGAGGTATAACCCTCACCGGTTTGCTCAGCAATCGAGCTACAACCAAGGGATCCCGATGGAAGCCTTCTTGGAAAAGCCCGTGGTTAGCCGAGAGGGGATAAAGAATGCAATGCACCACTTTATGCGGCTTAACACGGGTTCTTATTTCTTCATCAGCGAGCCGAGCTGCGTCCCCAAAGTCCTCAACGCGTACGTGGCTTGGTATGCGTATGCTATGGGTCCAGTTATCCAAATGGAAAAACGCATGCTGGTTGACCGCAAGGGTGCGCCTCCCGGCGGCGATCGCAAGGCTCCCTTGAAGCCGAGGACCCCGGTTATTTCTCCATTGAAAGGTGCTGGAGTCGGACCTCCGCGCGTGTTGAGCCCTCCGCGCGGATTGCCGCTTCGCGATATTGTGGATGCGCCACTAGCCTCCCGTGCTCCAGTGGAGGCGGTAAATGTGGTATCGCCAAAGTCTGGCGCAGGCGAGGATATCGGGACCCGCCGTCCCAAGGCGTCCGCCAAGCGTAAATCAGTCCCGGGTGCATCCAGAGCTGGCGGGCAAAAGAAGAAGAAGTCGCTCTTTTCCCTTGATGCGATTCTTGGCTTAGAGCCTGAGGCCCCTCTTACCGAAGGAATAAGTGAATATGGCAGCAATAAGGGCTTCGCGGTAGACCCCGCAGACACCGACCTGGCGGCCGCCATTGCGGCTTCTGAGCGATCAGCGAGGCTTGAAGCGTGGTTAAGTAAACTCGCCGAGTCAGGTAATTATTTGCTGCTCTCCTCATCATTTCATCGCATTTTTCATCATTATTCTTGACTAATACTTTTCCCCATTTTCAACAGGTGTCTCTACCGAAGAAGCTATTGCTGCCTCTTTGAAAACCTTCCAAAAGGAGGAGGAGAAACGCGCTTTAGCGGGCGCCGGTATGTCCCACCCCCTTTTTTTTAAAAAAACAAATTTCGTCATTCTTTTCGATGATCAACCTGACTTTCATTCTTTGTTTCTTTCTAGGGGTTATACCAGTCGCCGAAGAGATCCTTCCGGAACCCGTCACTGGAGTTCCGGTCTCGTTGGGGCTGCTGCAAGAGCCTCGACTTGATAAGTCGACGAGGGATGCCTTGAAGAGCTTGGAGGCATCCCTGTATACATACGAGGGCGCCTCACTGAGAGAGGCTCTGTTGAGGTCCGTCTCAACGGCCCAGGAAGAGAGAAAGCGGCTGAGGCGCGAGGCGAAGGCGCGCCGGACTGCTTTGGCTACGGGAGCGGGCCCAAGCACCGTCCCTCGGGCAGATACTCCTTCCGAAGAGGCCCCTGTCGCCCTATCCACTGCTCGCAGACAAGTGGCGCGCGTCGTTCGAAGCGCAAATGATAAGTCCACTTCAGGTAACATTTCTTTCAGAACTTTTATTATGAGAGTTATAATGCCGACGGTTCTTATATATATTATTTTGCAGGGCTAAGTCCGACCGAGGGTGAGGCGGAGACCGTTGAACCCCGGGGAACAGAGGAGGCGGTACCCGCCGAACTCGAGCCGACGGTGGGCAACGTCGTTGTGGCTTTGGAGCCTGAGGTGGAGGTCGAGGGGCCTGCAGCCGAGAAGGTCATTGATGCCGAACCTGAAGTGGTGGCAGATGATATGATCATTATAACTGAGCCCAGGGTGGTGGCGGATGAGGCGCTCGAGGCCGGCGATCTCGTGGTGATGGTGGACGATACAACCGCGACTACTGAACCTGAGAGAGTAGTGGGTGAGGTGGCCATGATTCCCGAGGACGAGCCAACCGCTCCTTCTCTGGAATCTGGCAATACTCCAGTCATAGCCCTCCCCGTCTATGGTCCTCCGCCGTCTCCAGGTCTCGCGAGCACTACGACGGTTCCCATTGAGTCGGGTGATGAGGCCACGGGCGGTGGTCTCATGTCAATAGAGGAGGGAATCGCCTCCGTTTCAGCCGCAGCTCACCAGGTAAATCCCAAGTTTCTATCTTCTTTTTTTTTTATCTTACAATCCTTTCTGACAAATTCGCATTTGTTGTAACGCAGGTGCAGCCAGTGCCGATGCTCCACTGCTTGGGGGAGCGCCTTCAACAGCTGCCTTGGCGGCGGTCACCTCTCAACCCTTTCTCATACCATGTAAGATGTTGGAAGGTATGGGTTTGCAATTTATTAATCCTATACTTCATACATATAATTTGTGTACTAAAGTCATATTGTTGTTTCCCTTCAGGAGTGCTCTTTGATCATGTATATCAGATGTTGCTCCCACACTTCTCTTTCCCATCCGAACTTGCTTCTTCCCCAGGTGGCGTTGGTGAGTATGATTTCCATTGATGTTTTTCTTCTTTCATTGATGGAGTTACCTCTAACCCCTCCCTTTTTTATTTCGACTGCAGTACTACAGATTGAAGGAGGGGATAAAAGATCAGCTGCGCCAGCGGCCCTTCCGACCTTGCCACCTGTCTCGACTGGTACAGCGACTATCACGTTGATAACTTCCCTCTCTTTATTTTCTGTACTGTTATCTGATCGCATCCTGTTTCTTTTCAGTTGTCGTTCCGGCCTCATCGCCCTTCGAGCCTCGTATTACAATGCCGGTGGGTCCTTATCTGAGGAGTCTGTCTTCAAAAGGCGCCGCGAATAGTCTGCGCATGTTGAGTGACTATGTCGAGGAACTCGACGTTGAAACTCCTACATCTTCCGCAGACTTCGCTATGGTGGTTAACCCGATGCTAGCAATACTCGTGAACTTTCATGATAAGGGCATCATCGCATCCTGGGTTAACCATTGTAGGGAGATCGAGGGTCGTCTATATCAGTTGGAGTCGCTGCGTCCCGCTCCCGAGACCTTGGCTGCCAGTAATCAAAGAACAGCGTGGATTGAGCAGAGCGCTCCTTACTTCCGCCACCTCGAACAAGAAGTCATTTCAAGGCGTAAGGAGCGTGGTGAGACTTCGAGCAAGTCTGCCCAACTGCATGCTCGGGTGGAGGCCAACGCCGCACGGCTGAAGGTTGTCTTTGAGGGCCTTCTGCAATGTCTTTCTGAAGGGTTATCATTGAGGCAACAACTTGATGTTGTCGAGCGAGATGCACCCAGCCAGGAAGAAGCCCAGAAGGCGGCGGAGGAGCAACTTTCATCTTTCTTGCAGCAGCGGGCCCAGGTGGAGGCGGAGGTGGCTGCGGCTGTCACTCAGGAGGAGGCACTGAAGGAAGTGCGAGAGCAGGTTGTGGATTTACTAAAGACACTTCCTCCTCAGTAGCTATCCATCTTTGTATTGTTTGTACTTGTAGATAAAAGAATGTATATATATATTTTTTATTCTTTGACATAATGTATCCTGTACCCAATCAAGTTTATGAATAAAAGATACACCTTTTTTGTAATGTGTCATTTTCTCCATCTTTTCTTTCTTTTACTATCAGCGTATCACTTTAGCAAACATGGTTGACAGATGATTAGAACGAGTATCCTGACTTTCTTAAGAAATAGCGATGGCTTAGGCCGCAGGTTCGGATCTGCTGCCTGAGACTTTTCAACTCTATGAGCCGTGAGGGTCTCATAGAGACTTTTCTCCCTACGGATCGAGAGGATCTCGTAGGTGTTTTTTTTCCTTAGGAATCGTGAGGATTCCTAAGTGTGGTTTTCTCTTATAAGTCGTAAGGATCCTATAAGAGAACTTTCCCTCTTACGAGTCGAGAGGACCTGTAAGCGGTTGTTTCCCTCCTTGTCGAAATTCGACGTTGGAGAGTGAGACCCGTGGATGGTATGCAAGAGACCATTTTGGGCCAACTTGCAGGGTCCCAGTGCTTAGGAAACAGGCTTCTTTTATGCTCATTGCCTAAGGCTTTATCTCCCGAGTCGAGCCGCCTCAACAATTTCTTCACAAGTCGAGACGAATCGAACGTTTCTCGCAAGAACATCTTAACGTCGCATTTAACCTCTGCTCTTTACGAAAGAAGCCCGTTAAGGTTGGTGGTACTTAGGGTTTTGGCCATCGTACCGTCGCATAAGCTGATATAGTCCTCGATAGGCAATCGTGCTGTTCGAGTAGCCCTGCGACTGCCGTATCTCTGATCCCTTCGGGGGCTGGACAAGACGTCTTCAAGCAATCTTCCTAGGCAGTTTGACCGTCGGAAGAGCAAGCGTTAGGGATTTGCCATGCCGCTTTTTACTTGAGGTTAGGCTCATTTTGGCGAGCCCCGATGAGTCATAACCACTCCACGCTGGTGTGGGATGATCTCCGATAGTCTTTCAGGTTTTATATGAGTTGCCATCAAGACCCTGAAGCTAGGAATTTGGCCTTCGCTTCGTTTTGCTGGCATCGCGTCTGCCGTATCGAGACGAATGTCGCGGTTGTTTTTAGTTTGCTGATGAACCGTCGAGGTTTGGAACTAGGGATTTTGCCATGGCTCCGTTTTTTTGTTTGTCGCGTCCGAATCCGCTGGGGGAAGAATGCTGGGGTGATAACTCGCTTGCTGTATCGAAACGAACGTCGAGGTGGAGTTGGAATTTTGCCGTGGCTCCGTTTGTTTGATTGTCGCGTCTGATCCTTGCTGGAGGAAGAACGCTAGGGTGACAACTCGTCTGCTGTATCGAAACGAACGTCGAGGTGGAGCTGGAATTTTGCCGTGACTCCGTTTGTTTGATTGTTGCGTCTGATCCTTGCTGGAGGAAGAACGCTGGGGTGACAACTCGTTTGCTGTATCGAAACGAACGTCGAGGTGGAGCTGGAATTTTGCCGTGACTCCGTTTGTTTGATTGTTGCGTCTGATCCTGCTGGAGGAAAACGCTGAAGTGACTTCTCGTCTGCTGTATCGAGACGAATGTCGTAGTTGTCTCTAGGTTGCTGGTGAACCGTCGAGGTTTGGAACTAGGGATTTTGTCGTGGTTCCATTTGTTTGATGATGTTGCGTCTGCTGTATCGAGACGAACGTTAGGGTGACATCTCGTCTACTGTATCGAGACAAACGTCGAAATGGTGACCACTCTGTGCTGGTGTGAGATGATCTCCGATTGTCTTTCCGGTTTTATATGAGTTACCGTCAAGACGTTGAAGCTAGGAATGTGGCCTTCGCTTCGTTTGCTTTGGTGTGTCCAAATCCTGTTGGAGGAAGAACGCTGGGGTTGACATTGCGTCTACTGTATCGAGACAAACGTCGAAATGAAGCTGGGATTTTGCCGTCGCTTCGCTTTGTTTCAACCGCAAGGTCTTTTGTTGGCGTTGTAACTGCATCTTGATGGACTGCGAAGGAACGCCTTTATTGACATCTCATTTGCTGTAACGAGACGAATGCTTAGATGGTCTCTAGGTTGTTTGTGAACCGTCAAGATTTGGCTTCGCTTTTTTATAGAGCCTGTTGGGAAGGTACGTTTCCCTCTTTGTTTGTGCCCCTG
Source organism: Agapanthus africanus (assembly GCA_030015575.1). NCBI lineage: Eukaryota > Viridiplantae > Streptophyta > Magnoliopsida > Asparagales > Amaryllidaceae > Agapanthus > Agapanthus africanus. Next base: position 54,105,074 of record CM057339.1, read on the forward strand.
AATTGTGTACAGGAATCGATGTGATCTAACCTGTAGGGCAAAAGTTTTATCATCATCATCAATTTTTTTTGTTTTATTTCCGCGATGCTCTATCATTTCAGCTTTTATATTGCGAAGGTCGCGATTGCCCAATCGTTTCGGTTATTTTTCGCGGTGCCCAATCATTTCGGCTATTTATTTTATTTTTACTCGCTGCTTTTTATTGCGAGTTGCCCAATCATTTCGGCTATTTTGCATGCATACATTTTTACTTGCTGTTTTTTATTGCAAGTTGCCCCATCATTTCGGCTATTTCGTATGCATGTGTGGCTCGCTGATTTTTTATCGCGAGTGTGGAACTTGGAATCTGACACCAATCTTAGCATCAGCATCGCTACAACTGGAATATTTCTAGGAGCGAATCATCATTTGCCATGAGGGGACTTGGAATTTGATACCGTTTTAGGCATCAGCATCGCTATAACTGGGATATTGCCAGGAGTGAATCATCATTTGCCTTTGTCGATGTCGAACAAAGGTGGCTTAGTAAACAGGGTTAGGATTCTGTCGACTAAGGCTTTTGACTTCATGAGCCGTAAGGGTCTCACAAAGGTATTTCTCCCTACAAGTCGTGAGGATCTCGTAGGTGTGTTTTCTCCTTAGGGATCATGAGGATTCCTAAGTGTATGTTCCCATGTAAGTCGTAAAGATCTTACAAAAGGGTTTTCTCCTTACAAGTCGAGAGGACTTGCAAGGGTTGTTCACCGTATGGACATATCCCCAGTCACGGATGGGACTTGGTTAGGGAATGTTTATTCGCGCTCGTGGATTGTATACAAGGGTCAGTACTGAACCACTTGTAGGGCAATGTCGGAAGTTGTGCGGGTTGCTTAATCACAGGTTTAGGTCTCTGTAACTTAAGACTTTCAAATCTTACGAGCCGTGAGGGTCCCATAAGAGAATTCTCCTTACAAGTCGTGAGGATCTCGCAAGTGTAATTTCTCCCTAGGAATCATGAGGATTCCTAAGTGTGTTGCTCCTTTGTGAGTCGTAAGGATCTCACGCGGGTGGTTTCTCCTTACAGGGTCGAGAGGACCCTATAAGTGTCTTTTAACGAGGTTGCGCCCTTTCGGGTTTTCACAAACACTCGCCGGTTGTCCTGCTGTTTTTACTCACGGAGCCTTTTCGGGTTTTCATCCGTGCCCATTTTGCTTATGGACATACCGTTTTCTTTTTTTTTTATTCTTTTTATTTTCTTCTCTCTCTTTTTTTTACGAGGTCGCGCCCTTTCGGGTTTTCACGAACACTCGCCGGTAGCCCTGCTGTTTTTACTCACGGAGCCCTTTCGGGTTTTCATCCGTGCCCTTTTTGCTTATGGACATACCGTTTTTTTGTTTTTTTTTTCTCTCTTCTTTTTTTTTTACGGGGTCGCGCCCTTTCGGGTTTTCACGAACACTCGCCGGTAGCCCTGCTGTTTTTACTCACGGAGCCCTTTCGGGTTTTCATCCGTGCCCTTTTTGCTTATGGACATACCCCTTTTTTTATTATATTTTTTTTATATTTATTCATCTCGCCAGCCTAGGGATGCTGCGGTAGTAGTTTAAAGACATTTCGGTCATTTGCAAATTTTAGGACATTGCGGTCCATCATTAGTTTAAGGACGTTTCGGTCCGGTGTCGCCGTATTCGAGGCGAATATCTAGTTTATTGACTTTTCGGTCTATATCCAGTTTTAGGACATAGTGGTCCGTTGGGCTTTCTCTATGAATGAGCATTATGCCCCCGGCGTGTCAATATTTTTCGGAGCATGCGGTTGTGGCGGGTTCACCTTCCAATTTTCGGACAACACTAACTTGCCTTGTTGGTATTGGGCTTCAACCCAGTTCTTGAAGACATAGCAATCCTCGATCAAATGACCTACCGTTTGATGGTAAGGGAAATAATTAGGATTATTAACATCGCCTGGCCGCAACGGACGTTTTGGACTCGGCAGATTGATGAGTCTGTCGTACACTGCTAGGTCGAACAGTCCCCTTGTTTTATCTTGCGGAAACGAGTAAAGACGTTTCAACTTTTCCTGGAGGGGTTGCCGCTTGTTGCTTTGGCGAGCAACCAGTCTAGGGTCACTTAATTGTTGTTGAGCGTTGGCGACGAAGGCCGTTTTTCCTTTTCCTTTATCCTTTTTGTTCGCTCCGTTGTTTGCGGGGCCGGGATTTTTTTCGAGTAGCGTGCGATTGCACGGCTGAACGTTCTCGCAGCTCCTCAATTCCTTTATTTTTGAACTAGATTCCCCGAGAGAAGAGTTGGGGGTAGCTTTTTCGTCAGAGTCGCTTCCAAAGGTGATAATTTGTGATCCCTTGGAGTCGGCTATATGACAATCGTCGGCGGCTCTTTTGTGCTCATCTATCGCATTTTTTCGGCGTCTACGAGCTTCACATTTTGTCCTGTCAAAGTGTTGCTTTTGAGCGACATACCCTTGCCACCAACAGTTAAAGGATTCGCAGTCTTCGGTAGGATGTATGATCTTCTGATGATATAAACAGAAGTTAGGGTGCATCTCTACCTCAGCGAGAGTATTTTCTTTAGAGGGCGGTAGCTTCATTCCTACTGATAGAGCTTTGGCGAACCTTTTTCTCGCCTTGAATTTGTTTTTACCCGCAGTGGATGGCTTTTGATTTGACGGGAATGCCTTGGCTCTTTCCAGTATGGCCATTTCACGCTCTTGATTGGCTTTTGCTTTCAGACGAATTTCATTTAAGAAGACATCGATCAACTCATTTGATGGCTGTAGAATCTCCGGCTCAGGGTTCGTCATTGATTTTTCAGCGCAAGGAGCCTCCTCATCATCCGTCAGTGAATGAGAAATCACATGACAAGTCGCTACGTAGTCTTCGGATTCATCTGATGAGTTTTCTCCATCGTTTTCATTCTCGACGAAAGAACAAGTTGCTCCCGGCGTGTCCGTCTTCTTTGGAGAGTGCGGCTGTGGTGGGTTTACCTTCCAGTTTTCCGACAGTGCGAACTTGCCTTGTAGGTACTGATCCTCGATCCATCCCTTAAAGACGAAACAATTCTCAATCGGGTGACTTACTGTTTGGTGGTAATGGCAATAATTTGGATTATTAAGATCGCCTGGCTGCGATAGACGCTTTGGACTCGGCAGATTGATGAGTCTGTTACGCACTGCCAGCTCAAACAGTCTTCTCATTTTATTCTGATGAAACGAGTAAGGACGTCCTAGCCTCTCTTCGAGGGATGGGCGTGGACGCACGTTGTCTTGGCGAACGACCGGCTTTGAGTTGCTCGACTGTCGTTGAGCAATGGCGACGACGATCGCTTTCCCTTTTCTTTTCTCATTTCGAGAATCAGGTTTTGGAGGAGACGGTCCATGGCACATCTGGTCCATTTGGGCTAATTTGTCGATCAAAGCCTGGAAGGTGGTCGGCCTGAAGAACATCATGAATTGCGAGATGGTCGCTTGAGGGTCAAGGGTACCCACGAACATGCCTACCGCAGATGCCTCCTCTATGCATTGTTCGCATTTCGACCATTGGTTTCGCCATCGTGTTGTGTATTGGACCCACGTTTCACCTGGCCTTATCCTGGCATTTATCAGTGCTGTTATCGAGGTGCGTTCACTAGCACTCGCGAATCTTTGCGTGAACAGTAGCTCCATCTCCGCAAATGTTTTGACAGAGTCATTAGGTAGTTCCGAATACCATTCAAAGGCTGTTTCTGCTAAGCTGCCAACGAATTGGCGAAGCAACAATTTGTCATCGCCTCCAGTGTTGCCGCATAAGGCCCTGAATTGAGCGACATGTTGATGCGGATTCCCTGTCCCTTTATATATGCGGAACTTAGGTATTGTATAGCCCGGCGGGTACTGTATCTGATCATACCAGCCCGGATATGGTCGTCCTGTTTGGACGATCTGACCGGCTGCCTCAATCGCATGATGAACCCGGATCTGCTGAGCTATATGTTCGTCCAGGTCGGCTTTGGAGATTGCCTCTTCCTTGGCCGTTGAAAGAGCTGGAGGAGGATTAGATGTCTCCCCTCCGTCATCTTCAACAATGATTGGAGGGTCTTCAGCTGGAGGGTCTGGCTGTAACATCATCCCTACCATATCTTGGAAGAGGAGGGCCATTTTCTTTATGCTGGCCGCTTGTTCCGCAGCCTCTTTATCCTTCTTTTCCAATATCCGGCGAAGAAACTCAGCGTCAGTTTCTTGTTCTTGACGCTCATCCGAGGTTGTTTCAGAGCTTTCTTTTGGCCCAGTGAGTGCGGCCATTGCAGTCATCATTTCCTGGAGTTTTTGCTGTTGCTCCTGGGCTTTCGTCACTGATCGGGTGAGCGGTCGGTGACCTGTCAAAGCGCGGCTTTCCTCCTTTCCGGAAGCCATATAAACCGTGTGCACTACCATGCCCCTAGACTTGGGGCGTTTGTGTCCAGCGCTTTCATGGTGTGCCTTGTTCACAGGGGCTTTTTGCGGCCTCCTTCTCTTTTGAGTGATTGGCGTTGAGGGTGTCGCTGCAGTAGACACTCGAGTAGCCGTTGCTTCTTCTGGTCTGACAGAGTAATCTTTCTTTTGCCAAACCTCCGTCCTTTTCTGTCGGTGGAGATAGTTTTTACCAATCACCGACTCCTGGACCTGTCGCCAGACCTTGTAAATTTTAGAGGATAGCCGTTGAGGGGGCTGTCCTAGCTTCTTCCCTGGAGTATTTTCTACAGGCGAAGGAGTTCGCTTCAACACCGCGGTAGGAGAGTTTCTGCGCACCATGTTCAGCAATTCAAAGCTGTTCCCGGTTAGAACAGCAGCATCGATCCCCACCGTTGGAGCTGGCAGAGTTATCCCAGAGGGGGAGTTGCCCCCAGCCTTCCTCACTCGGCGCCACTGGCGACGTCGAGCGTGTCTTGCGGATGGAGTTGTTTCAGCTACAAGGGTGTCTTTGTCGTGCCCCCTGCTCTGGGCAGAGGAAGCAGCTTCGAGTGCTTCGCCTCGAGCAGCAACCTGAAGGGTCAGCCTTGTAAAGACTGACTTCTTGGAAGGAGGAGCCTTTCCAATGATTTTGTCCGCTTGAGCTGGGATAGCTATCCGCTTTGGGATGGCAGCTTCGGGTATCGCGGGTTTGCAGACGTTCTGGCCCAGTCTGTTGAAAACTGAGGTATTGACGTTGGGCGACCCGTTGAGAGGGGTCGTGGCAGTGGTAAGCCGATCAAAGACCGAATTCTTTAGGGCTTCTTGCAACGTCATTGTGGCATTGAAGCTCAATGGTAGGAGCCTGGTCCCGAAGAATAATCCAGTGGTGGCCTGAGTTACCTGCTCCACTGGCATCTTGAAAAGAGAGGCCGCTCGGGGTCCATAAGTCACTCCTCTAGCAGAGGCGGAGTGAGAGTTGCAGTTGCAGGTAGTGCAGTTTGAAGCCATTGATCTTCTGTTTTCTGCACGGAGCAAGACACCAAATCTTAGTACCTCGAATCCACAGGCAACCACTTAACAAACCGCGATTGGTTCGCGAGGACGACACACGAAGTGTGGAGTGGAAAGAGGAAAAGGTCCCACCGGGCGTGCCAGAATCTGTTCCCCTCCGAAAGGCGGCACACAGGACCACGATGGCGTGACGCTGAGATTCGGGGCAGATGCTATATGGTTTTATCCGTCTACCTCTCCGAAGATGCCAAGTTGATTTATGGCACCATGTATCGGAGGTTTAGACAGATGCGGCCGATGTAGCAGACTTCGTCAGATTCCCCCTCGCTGGAGGGGTTTTTGATTGTGGGGACGCTCTTCCCTGCAGGCGCAAGCCCCTGCAGTTAATTACGCTACCGCATCACGGTAACAACTTTCTCCTTCTCCAGAATTTCACTTCGTGTCGTGGGTGTTTGTTTTGTTTGTGGTTGCCCGTGGATTGTATACGGAGACTATTTATTTCGTCGCCCGTAGGACGTGGATTGGTCCAAATCCGTACTTTCTTAGATTTGGGTTTGGTGTTTTTAGTTTAAGAATACGTTAGCCGTATTGAGGCTAAGATCAACTTAAACGTTCGTTAAGGATACGTTAGTCCTGTTTAGGACTAAGATCGACTTAACGTGGTGATCCATTTAATGTATGGCTGTCGGGACCCGTCACCTCTCTGACGTCGTTGAAGGATTACAACGATAGGTGTCAGAGGAGTTCAGAGATGTACCCTAGGACCAAAGTTAATTTGAGGTTTTATAGTCCATTTAAATGTTTAAGGATACGTTAGCCGTGGTTGGGGCTAAGATCAACTTAAACAGGATCGTTTAGATCCGGCAAAAGAGCGTTTGGAGGCTCTATCGTTCCGGTTTAGGGACGTGGTGGTCCATCGCCGGTTTAGGGACGTGGCGGTCCATGTTCAGGTTTAGGGACGTGGCGGTCCATGTTCAAGTTTAGGGACGTGGCGGTCCATGTTCCGGTTTAGGGACGTTTCGGCCCAACATTAGTTTAGGGACGTTTCAGTCCAACATTAATTTAAGGACGTTTCGGTCCAATATTAGTTTAAGGACGTTTCGGTCCCCGAGTTTAAGGACCCCGCAGTCTATATTCATGTGTGGTCGTTGGGACCCGTCGCCTCTCTGACGTCGTTGAAGGATTACAACGAGAAGTGTCAGAGGAGTTCGGAGATGTACCCTCGAACCAGAGGTAAATTGATTTGAGAGAGCATTTGTGCTCAGTTCAATTTAATTTAAGGACTTACGGCCAGAATTGGGCTAAGTCCGGTTGAAAATGTTCAACATTTTATTTATTTTTAGTCTATTAGACCTGTGCTAGGGCTTTGCCCACACTTAAATAATGCATTGCATTCCTTCTATTTTTTTGTTTGTTTGGGCTCTGCCCATAAAAGATGCAGAGCATCAATTTCACTTGGGCTCTGCCCCCTTTCTATTGCTTTGCAATTTATTTTGGCCTGCTAGGTCTTCTGATTTGGGCCTGGCCCTTTTAGGAAATGCATTGCATTTATCAGGCGCTTTGCGCCAATCACTGAGCGCAAGTGCTTGTGGTGAGGACACGTGTCATGCTCTGGTGAGCGCAAGCGCAACAGCGCAGTGCACTACACTAATGTGCTGCGCTGTTGCGCTGCTGACACGTGGCGCGCTCTGGTGAGTTGCGCCAATTCCAGAGAGCAAACCTCTATTTTAAGAGCGCGTAGCGCAAGTTGTTCTGTAGCTGACACGTGGCGCCCTCTCAAGAGCGCAACAGTGCAGTTTGGAAGTGCAAAGCACTGAGAATCTTTTAGATTCAAGAATGGAAATGCAAAGCACTATTTGATTTCTTGATCTAATTTAGATCAAAGAAAAATAAGTTTTTCTTCTTGTTTCAAGAACCAGAGGTTCATAAAAGTGCAAAGCACTATTTTTTTTTATTTTGTTGTTTTCTTGTTTTTTAAAGAACCAGTGGTTCATAAGAAGTGCAAAGCACTGTTTATTATGTAAAGAACATTGATCTGGTTTTTGGATCGATTATTTATTAAAAGAGATTTCTTTACTCTCCTGAAGGTTTTTACCTTTTTCTTTGAAATTTTCTCAGATTTCTCTCTCTGCTTGAAGCTCTTGACTTTTTTCAAGAAAAATGTTATTCTCATTGAATTGAGGTCTGGGGTCTCTTTTATAGTGCCCATAAATTAGTTAATTTTGTTGAAGAGATCTTTCTCTGAGTGATTTGGGGAATTTTCCCCACCGTTGGATCTTTGATCCAAGGGCTTCTGTTTTACAGAAGAAAATCTTCTTGTTTTAACAAGAACAGAAAGATTTCTTTAAAATCTTAATTCTGTTTGGCGCAAATGCCCCAGCACGCGACACGTGTCATGCAGCGCACAGCGCAGCTAGCGCATCCGCGCTGACACGTGTCGCGCAGCACAAAGCGCAGCGCAACCGCGCTAGCGCATCCGCGCTGATACGTGTCGCGCAGCGCAGTGCCTGCGCAACTGAAGTGTTGCTTCCTTTAAATAGAGTTTTGCTCTGATTGGACGCGCCTTCTTAGACGCTGCGCTGACGTATCAGCTCCTGTCATGTGGCGCATTGCGCCCGAGATTTGAAGCGTTGCTTCAAAATTTTGAATTTTGAATTTCAACAGAGCTTTGCTCTGATTGGGCGAAACAGGGACATTGGTTCAAAGGTACATCTTTTCATACCTTTGATATATGTCGTTGTAATTCTTCAACGTCTTCAGAGAGATGGAGGGTCCAAATAACCAATAACTTTTGGCGCATTCCCAAATTGATTAAATCAGAACCCCATATACTATGACGACTTTAAACTTTATGGACCATGCTGTCCTTACACATTATGGACTATGAGGTCCTTAAACTCATGGACTATGATATCTTTAAACTTTACAGACTATGATGTCTCTAAACTGACATGGACTATGATTTCCTTAAACCCATTGGACATCAATGTCCCTAAACTAAAACAATAGAGTCCAAGTGCTCTTTTGTTGGATCTAAATGATCCCAAAACCCTGTTAAGTAGATCTTAGTCTAAAAATTAGACTAATGTATCCTTAACAAACGTTTAAGTTGATCTTAATCTCAATGAGATTAACAATCCGTAAACCCGCTGGACCGCAACGTCTCTAAACTAAGACGATAGAGCCCAAATTCTCTGTCATTGGATTTAAATGATTCCAAATCCCCCGTTTAGTAGATCTTAGTCTAAAAATTAGACTAATGTATCCTTAACAACGTTTAAGTTGATCTTGATCTCATTGAGATTAACGATCCTTAAACCCAAACCAAACCCAAATCTAAGAAAATACGGATTTGGACTAATCCACGCCCTACGGGTGACAACATAAATTAGTCTCCGTATACAATCCACGGGAAACCAAAAAACAAAACAAACACACATGACATGAAGTGACCATCTGGAGAAGGAGAAAGTGGTTACCGCGATGCGGTAGCGTAATTAACTGCAGGGGCTTGTGTTTGCAGGGAAGAGCGTCCCCACAATAAAAAACCCCTCACAATGAGGGGGAATCTGACGAAATCTGCTATATCGACCGCATCCGTCTAAACCTTCGATACATGGTGCCATAAATCAACTTGGTATATTCGGAGAGGTGGATGGATAAATCCAAATAGCATCTGCCCCCAAAATTCAGGCCGGACGTCCCAACATCCCGGTCGCGTCTTTCGGCGGCGAACAGATTCTGGCACGCCCGGTGGAACCTTTTCCTCTTTCCACTTCACACTTCGTGTGTCGTATTTTGCGAACGAATCGCGGTTGAGTATGGTTGCCCCTGGATTCGAGGTACTGAGATTTGGTGTCTTGCTTCGTGCAGAAGAAAAGATGGCGTCAATGACTTTCAACTGTACTAATTGCGACTGCAACTCCCACTCCGTCCCTGTCGGAGGAGTGACCTACGGGCCTCAAGCGGCCTCCATTTTCGCGATGCCAGTGGAACAAGTGACCCAAGCCACCACTGGGCTGTTCTTTGGGACCATGCTCCCACCAATAAGCTTCAATGCCCTGCTGCCGTCGCAAGAAACTCCGAAGAAGTCGGTCTTTAATTGGTTTACTACTACCGTGGCCCCTCTCAACGGGTCGCCCAAATCCAACGCCTCAGTCTTTAACAGACTGGTCCAAAACTCCAATGGGCCCAAGAAGAAGCCCGCGATACCTGAGGGGGTTATCCTGAAGCGGATAGCTTTTCCAGCTCCAATAAACGAAATCATCAGAGAGGCTTCTCCTGCTAAGGGATCGGTATTCGCTAGATTGTCCACTCCAACTCCGGTTTTAGGCGAAGTCACCTAGGCTGTTTCCCCTGCTCGAAAGTCTGTCTTCGACAGGTTGGCCATCCTCTCTCAATGGACGTCAGTCTTTGACAGGCTGACACCGGCAGCAACCCTTCACCAAAGCAGGGGGCATGATGAAGCCACCCCCATAGCCAAGCCAATACCGTCTGCAAGGCATGCTCGATGTCGCCACTGGCGCTGAGTGAGGAAAGCTGGGGGAAGTTTCCTCTCTGGATTAACTCCACCAGCTCCGATGGTGGAAATTGATGCTGCTGTTCCAACTGGGAACAGCTTTGAACCGCTTAGGAGGGTGCGCAAAAACTCTCCAACTGCTGTATTGAAAAGATCTCCTCCACCTGTGGAGAGCGCTACAAAGGCAAAGCTGGAGCAGCCCCCTCAGCGGTTGTCCTCTAAAATTCACAAGGTCTGACGACAGGTCCAAGACTCGGTGATCAACCAAGACTACTCTCGCCGACCGAAGAAAATGAAAGTTCGGCAAGAGAAGGACCACCCTGTCATACCACAGAAGGTGTCGTTTACTTAGGCGCCCGCTGCAATGGCCCCCTCAACTTCGACCGCCCACAAAAGAAGAAGGCCGGAGAAAATCCCCATGTCTGTGACGAATCTCAAGGGCACTGAACCTAAACGCCCAAGTCTGGGGGCATGGTGGTGCACACTGTTTATATGGCATCCAAGAAAGAGGATAGCTGTATCTCCACGGGCCATTGAACACTCACCCGATAAGTGACAAAGGCTCAGGAGCAACAACAGTAAAAGCTCCAGGAGATGCTGACAACCATGGCTGCACTCACTGGGCCAAAAGCAAACCCGGAAACATCATCGGAGCAGCGTCAGGAGCAGGAAACTGATGCCGAGTTTCTCCACAGAATCCTCGAGAAGGAAGACAAAGAGGCCGCGGAACAAGCGGCCAATATAAAACAAATGGCGCTTTTATTTCAAGATATGGTTGGGATGATGATACAGCCAGATCATCCAGCTGAAGGCCCTCCGATTATCCTTGAGTACCATTTCTCAGTCTGCTCTACGTCCTGAGTATTGGATACCGGATCAGGATCCCATATTTGTAATATGTTATAAGGGTTAAAGAGAAGTAGAGAACTGGGAAAGAGTGATATGTCTCTCAGAGTAGGGAGCGGAGCAATTGTTGCTGTCGAAGTTGTCGGCGAATATCACCTAGTATTGTCAAATGGTGATACATTGATTTTGAACGACTGTTATTTCATACCATCAATGTATCATATCCATTTCTTTATTAGATAAAGAAGGATATAATTTTACACTAAAGAAAAATATTATGAACATTTTCCTAAATCAAGTGTTGATTTGGTTTGGTACGTTATGTAATGGTATATACGTTCTAAATCAAAATACAGTTCTAAATATGCAGAACACACACAAGAGGAAAAGTTCAGAAATGAACGAAGCCTTTTTATGGCACTGTAGACTTGGTCATATCAATGCGTCCAGACTAGCTAAGTTGCATAAAGATGGTTATTTGAATCCGTTCGAATTTACATCTTATGAAACTTGTCAGTCATGTCTCAAAGGAATGATAATCAAAACTCCGTTTATTGGACACGGAGAAAGAGTTACTGAACTCTTGGGACTGATACATAGTGATGTTTGCGGTCCTTTGTCTATACATGCCAGGAATGGTTCCTCGTAATTCATTATATTCACCGATGATCTCTCAAGATTCGGACATGTGTTCTTATTGAAACACAAATCTGAAGCTTTTGAGAAATTCAAGGAATATAAGAGCGAAGTAGAGAAACAAATGGGTAAAATTATTAAAGTCCTTCAATCTGATCGAGGAGTAGAATACTTAACCACGAAATTCCGAGATTAACTAAAAGAGAATGGGATTCTCTCTCAGCTTACTCCTCCGTATACACCACAGCACAATGGAGTATCGGAGCGGAGGAATCGCACCCTATTAGATATGGTGCGCTCTATAATGAGTGTTGTTGAGTTACCTATTTCCTTTTGGGGTTATGCACTTGAGACAGCTGCATGCATATTGAATAGCGTTCCTACCAAATCCGCGCTTACCACTCCATATAAGATATGAGAGGGGAAGAGACCATGTCTTAATTTCATTACGATATGGGGTTGTCCGGTTTATAATAAAACGCAAAATCCGGACAAGCTCGAGGCAAGATCTGTTCTGTGTAAGTTTGTTAGATATCCTAAATATTCACGAGGGTATATCTTCTACCACACAAAAGAACAAAGAGTGTTTGTTTCTCGACATGCCACCTTTTTAGAAAAATGAATTTCTTGTGAAAGAAATTAGTGGTAATGAGATAGAGCTGGAAGAAGTTCTAGATACACAAACTACAACTGAAGATTTGGTTGAACCGGAGGATTCGATAGTCCCAAACGAAGCTCAGCCACTCCGCAGATCTAGTAGGGTTTCTCATCCATCTGAGAGATATTACAGTTTTCTCATAGATGGTGGGAGTGAGGATTGCATCATGGAAGATGATGACCCAACTAGTTTCGAGCAGGACATCACAAGTGGTGACTCTATGAAATAGCTGGATGCTATGCGATTTGAGACGGAATCCATATACACCAACAAAGCATGGACTTTGGAAGTTGCTCCTGAAGGGGTAAAACCAATTGGGAGCAAGTGGATCTTTAAGAAGAAACTTGGTGTAGATGGAAATGTTGAGACCTTCAAATCTAGACTTATAGTAAAAAGTTTTCATCAACTACCAGGTATCGATTATGATGAAACCTTTTCTCCAGTGGCTATGCTAAAGTCCATCAGGATTCTACTTGTCATTGCTGCATACCATGACTATGAAATCTGGCAAATGGACGTCAAGACCGCTTTTCTAAATGGTGATTTAGAATAGAGAGTGTATATGTCACAGCCAGAGGGCTTCGTAGATAGTGGGAGCAGCGGAAAGGTGTGCAACCTGCTTAAATCAATCTAAGGATTAAAACAGGCGTCGCAGAGCTGGAACATCTGTTTTGATGTAGCAGTCAAAGAGTTTGACTTCATCAAAAACGTAGATGAACCATGTATGTATAAAAAGGTTGTATAGAGTAAGGTTGTCTTCCTCGTATTGTACGTGGATGACATACCGTTGATAGGAAATTATGTTCCTATACTGCACTCGGTCAAACTCTTCCTATCACAAAAGTTCTCCATGAAAGATCTGGATGATGCCTCCTACATCCTGGGGATAAAGATCAATAGAGATAGATTTAAAAAGATGTTAAGATTGTCCCAATCCAGGTACATAAACACCATACTAAAGAGATTTAGTATGGAAGATTCTAAGCGTGGTAATTTACCCGCTTGTTCAGGAATCACTCTCTCCAAAGAGATGTCTTCCAATACTGATTTAGAGAGGGCTCGCATGCACGTGATACCTTATGCTTCTGCATTGGGTCTATCATGTACGCGATGTTATACACCAGACCGGATGTGGCTTACACACTTAGTGTGGTAAGTATGTATCAATCAGACCTAAAGGAGAAGTACTGGACATCTGTGAAGAACATTCTTAAGTACTTGAGAAGGACTAAAGAAAAGTTCTTGGTTTATGGTAACGGAGAACTCCAGGTGGAGTCCTTTACCGATTCGAGCTTCCAGAGTGATAAGGACGATAACAAGTCTGTCTCGGGTTATGTCTTCACCTTCAATTGAGGGACGGTATGTTGGAAGAGTTCCATGCAAGATACCTTAGCAGACTCGACGATGGAGGTTGAATACATCGCTGCTAACGTTGCTGCCAAAGAGGCTGTCTGGAAGAAGAAGTTCATTGCTAAACTTGGTTTGGTACCATCCATTAAGGATCCAATACTTTTGTATTGTGATAACAATGGAGCTGTGGCTTTAGCCAAGGAACTCCGGTCCCATCAGCGATCTAGATATATTCTGAGGCGGTATCACCTGATCCGGGAGATAGTTGATCGCCGGGAGATCGAGGTCAAGAGAGTAGATACGAAGGACAACACAGCAGATCCACTCACGAAGGACCTCCCCCAGACGTAGTTTAAGAGACTTTTTAGGATGTTGGATATGCGATACCACAACAACTGGCCTTAGTGCAAGTGGGAGATTGTTAGGAATATGTATGCCCTAGAGGCCATTATTGTATGATATAGTGGATGCTTGGACTATATATATATATATATATATATATATATATAGGACTTTTTTGCTCGACATGATAGTATGCTATCTGGTTGCGCTTTATCTTAACATATACACTTGTTTCAGTATACTGTCTCTCTGATACTTGTTGATAAAGCCTTTAGGACATTGGTTTGACTACCAGAACTATGATGCAGATCATACTAGTGGGGCTTGTGTAGTCTGCAAGCACATCCTTTAACAGTTCCTAGTCGAGGGAGTATCGAGACAGGGCATCGATATTCCAGAGTAGACTAATGTGTATGTTTCTTGACCCTGTATAGGGCGATGGTTGATCCCATAACCATTGGTGTTTGACATCAAAGATTGTGCACAGGTGCACATTAGAGAATGGGTACACCGAACAGGACTCGCCGAGAACTCCTAGATGGTACCATACCTATCGTCAGATAGCAGTTCTCTGATGAAACTTGTACAGGTTAGTATGTAGACCCGAGATCGTTATAGTGTCTTGTGTGGTTCCCACTGTGCTTTGATTTCCTCCCTACCACGGCTCAAAGGAGTCATGCAAATAGGTGGATTTTGGGTACAGTCCCGAGTCACATGGAGGCAGTGAGTGATAGAAGGGGTTTCGTCTCTCCCGGTATTGGGTGTTGATTTTGCGCTATGCTCGATTGGCTATAACAGCAAGTCCCTGGCCAGGGCCGATGAGATTTACTGGTAAGTGTTATCAGTAGTTTCTCGAATGGTTATAGGCCATACATCGGCATGGCTTATTAAGTTATTGGGTTCTGACGATTCCACCCCAGACTCGATATGCGACATATCATACGAAGAGACTGGATTGTACGGTAAGTATTGCTTATTGGCTCTACGGGAGTTTGGAAAAGTTTAATTGTTGATCTTCTATTCGTTTAGTATCTGGATAGCCGTTACGTCCAGCTAGTACCGCTGACGACTTGTGGGTATCTGATGTGATCATTACCTACTGCTGGCGTATTGACGGGTCTTTAGAGTCCCACGCAGAGGTTTCCTAGCTCAAGCGAAACGAAATATGGCATATATGGAGATATGTGCGGGAGCTTGATTAGATACGAGTATGTGATACCGTATTCTAATCAGTGATATTTGATATCAGTCAGGTTATATGTGATATAACCGGATTATTGAATCAAGTGTTCATTCAATGATTTATGTATATGTTGTTTATTTATATTTGATATTAGCCGGATTATATTTGATATAATCGGATTATTGAATCAAGTGTTGATTTAATAATTTGATATATATATATATATTAATTAATATTGATTATTTGCCGGTTGTATGTGATATGACCGGATTATTGAATCAAGTGTTGATTTAATAATTTGATATACATATATAAATGATATTAGTCGGTTATATATGTTAGAACTGGATTATTGAATCAAGTGTTGATTTAATAATTTGATATATATTTATATATTTGATATATACATATATTAACGAATATCAAGCTCACTTAAGATTTTCTTCTCTTTATATATATGTGTGATGTGTGTGTGTGTGTGTATGTGTTTATTATTGTATCATGGTTGATGATACATAGAACTAGGATGTATGAAAATCACATATGAGGTTGGACATGAGATGATAATGGTTTGATTTATGAATTAAAGAAAATAGGAAATGAGTCATATTTCTAAGATGCTTGTGGAAGCCTTGAGAAACCATGACTCACCCCATATTCTTTGTTTTATTCATAGATATTTTTACCATCTCATCTTATCACTCACCTCATGGTTCATTCTCTCTCATCCAAGTTCATTATCATCTTCTTCTTCTTCCTCTCTAGAATTTTCTTGAAGTGAGAAAAGAAAAGAGAAAGAAGAAAAATAAGTGAGCAAAATTCTTACTTCATCAACCTATACTTTTCTATCCCATTAGTTTAGATTGTTTGCTTCACTAATATCTTGATTAGTGAAGAGTGAGCTTGAGTGAGAGAGACTTCAAGATGGATCATCTTCGGTATCGAAGACTTCAAGCAAGCTCGATCCTTTCTTCAAGTGGAGTCAAAGAAGAGTTCTAGGGACTACTACTTGAAGTTTTAGAAGTGAAGGACCGGTCTACAAAGGTTGTAAACCCTCTTCACTTAATTTAGATCTTGTTTGCTAATATTATAATCCTAATTCTCTAGTTCGATTCTAGGTTAGTATACTTAGACCTCTAGATTTTTTTAAATTGCATACTTGATACTTGTTGAAACCTAGTAGAGGTGCCAAGACATACTTTCAATTACTAGAATCCGGCTTAAAGCAAAGCCCACTAGTATTATCCGTCCGAACAACATCCGTGCAGCTAGTACACGTATATGATCGGAACCCTGCACGTAAAACCATACGGCCTCTATATCGTTTCGCCTGAACCATGGAAACCCTCTGTGTGGGACTCTAAAGACTCGACAATACTCTGGCAGCAGGTTTAACCACAAGTCCGTAAGTGGAACTAGCTGTACGTAACGGCTATCCAGGTATCTGTCGATAAGAAGGCCGATGAGCAAACTCATCCGAACTCCTACTGTCATGCCCCGCTTCCCAGGAAACGATAACGTGGAAAGCCCGCAACGTATTTATTATGAGAAGGTCGTTTCTCGAAATAAATACGCTAAGCGTCTATAAGCAACATAAAGTAAGAAGAACAAAAAAAAAATTGAAATCCATAATTTATTACATTCATGATTAATAGTAGAAAAAATATCTGAATACAAGATATTTAACATGATAAGCCTTAACAATGAGGAATACATAAATAAGGTGAAATGAAATGAAAAGCTGAATGAAACTATACGTCTGTTTATGATGTGAACTGGTTGTACTCCTTTTCGACCACTTCTATTTTCTCTGTCTCATTGTCACTTAACGAACACTACAAGAATAGAAAGAAGTGGGTGGAATACCCGTCAGCAAACTAACGCTCGGTAAGTCCTAATAGAGCTGTGTAATATATAAATTGAGTGCAAGATGACATGTAATATTGTATAAATGGAAATTGTAATATGTGAACAAGTATGGTAATATATATGGCAACTATATCAGCATGAAAATATAACATGAGCATAGCAAACAAGTATAGTATGGCCGTGAAGTGTAAGTATAGTGAATATGAAGTGATTTTAAGTGTCCTAAAAGGTATCTAAAAGGGTAAAAGTAACTAACGTGAGTTCAAGTGTGAATGTCAATCAATCTCAAGAGTATTCTTGAACCCAAGGCTGTTGTCCAGGGGCAAGGAATCACGGATCCAAAATAGCGGGACTTCAATTGTTATTGAAGTATTCCAAACCCAACAGGCTATCATCCAGGGGCTTGGAAACACAAGCCCTCATTCGTGAATTTGTGATTTGTACCGTTTCAGCCTAGTACCACAGCAACATGATTTGTATCGTTTCAGTCCGGTACCACAACAACATGATCTGTATTAATGGAACTCATGAGATTCCATTGTATTCATACTCAAACTAGCCGAACACCCCGTGTATATTAGTATATGATTAATATTATGAGTCTTGATCGAATCCATGAATAAAAAAGGTGATGTATGATATTAAGTTTCAAGATTGAGTTCATGTAGTCATATTAAGTGTAAGTCAAGCCAATTGTATTCATGGTTCGAGTCAAGTTGGTTCAAGTATACATACTGGGTTCAAGTATTTATGATTAAGTCGTGTCAAGATCAAGTCAATTCTAGCATGTAATGGTTTAATCATAAGTCATATAGATAAAAACAAATTAGCAATCACAGAATATGATATGAATTAAGAATACAAGTAACGTCCAAAAACAATATTGTAAATAAATGATATGTACGACTAGTTAATCAAGTTATTTGAAATCAGAATATAAACGAAAACATAACCTTAAGTGTTATGCACACGTGAGTTTCAGTCTCGTCTAAATAAGACTACCGGTTTAGGAGATATACATGTTTTCGTATCGTCGTGCAAAACAGATCAGAATCTGTTCAGTACCGTCACACATTTTTAAAACGCAGTTTGAGTTAATTTCTATCAGATTTCAGATTACAAAAATTATTAGAAAATTGTAGTTCTTTCGATTTAGTTATCCGAAGCAACAAGATTCGCATAATTTGGATTTCTGAAGCTCTAGTTATAATCGTTTTAACATCAGCGTTTAAAACAGAAATTCAGATTTCTGGACAGCAACTATATGTTATATTGCAAAGCCTATATCGAGTTGTTTCATGTATTTCTAAGTAATCTATTATACAGAAAATTATAATTCTATCAATTGTGCATCTATAAATCTAAATTTTGTCACAAACAGACATCTGGTGTTCGAGTTATGTCCAATTTAAAAACAGTGTGCGAATCAGGACAGATACTGTTTAGATTCGTCGCTTAATATTGTAACATGGTTTTGTATATTTTACGTCAGTTTTTAGTAAAAATTTAAAACTAAGAAAATCTAGATTATTCGGTATAGATATCCAAAATACTTGAGTTTGCTCAATTTTGATATCGGTAGACCAAATTATATGTCTAAGAAGTTGACCGATAAATGTAGTTTTCTGTTTTTACGAACAGTGAATAAAAACGATGTAATTTCTAAACCGTTAAGCGATTCGATCTAAAATTTTTACAGCGTGTAAAAAAAATATATTCTATAATAATAAAATTTCATGAAATTAATTTCTAGAAGTAAAAATTAATTTCTAAAAATTATTTTAAAGGTAAAGGTATTGATATGTATACTAAAATCGGCAAAAATATTAACTAGTATTTTTATGCAAGCTTCTCATTTTCTTTTAATAACCAAACCGATTCCATGAGATATCGTAGATATATTGTGGTATGAAATTTATGTTCTCACAACCCATAATAAACATTCATAGTCATGAACAAAGAATTGAAAACACTCGAATTTAAACAAGAGATAATAAGGTATTATTAAACCATATAGAATTTATTAAACCATATAGAACCATATATATCTAGACTTATATATATGTATATGTTTATGTTTATCGTCTCTTATGGATTACGATATAAAAAGAATAGTGGGTTCATGAGATATGACAAAAAGAGAATAAAGAGATGGATGGAGGGAGAGAGAAGGGACTTATCTATACAAGCCGGTATTGTAACCGGGCTTGTCTATCCGTCGATAACCTCACGTTTCTAGCGGGACCTTCTTGAGAACCTTTTTCATGTTCTTCTTCGAGGAATCCAGATGAAGAGAGAGATAGGAAATGATAAAAATGTGTGATGAAGAAAAGAAAGAAGAGTGACATATAAAAAAGAAGGTTTATAGCCACCATAATTCTAATAAATTATATCTCATAACCATTCTAATTATTTTTAGAGTTAAAAAGAAGATAAAATGAAATGTCACATTTGTAGCTTATGAGAAGGATAAAAATTGCTAAAACAATAATTGCAAGATTAGGAATTTGAACATGTGACCTATGGAATAACAATGTAAGGATTTAACCAATGTGCTACAAGGTTGTTTATGGACAAATTTAACAAGCATTAAATATATGTCGTTGGTTGACAAGAAAGTGGGTTTTTGGGCTCATAGTTTTATAAAAGCAAATGAAAATGAAAATGAAATTGGATTTAAGTTATGGGCTGGATTAGGTCTTGTGTTTAATTTGAAAAAAAGAGGTTAAAATTTAGTTTTGAAAACATGTGTTTGGGAAAAATAGATAGAATAATAAAATAATATATTTAATAGAAAACAAAATATACAGGAAATACTAAGAATAAATAATAAAATATTTTACTGAAGAAAAAAATGAACATATAGTAATATTGGGGTCGTTACACCTACTGAGCCTATCTGTGACAATCTCCGTACAGTCCGGTCTGTTCGTCTAAGAGTATCGCATATCGGGTCTAGGGGGTAGTAACCGTCAGACCCTTAATAACGTAATAAGTCGTATCGGTGTAGAGCCCAATACACCATGAGAAACTACTGGTGTACCTACCAGCAAATCTCGCTTGCTCTGGCCAGGGACTTTGTGTATTGGCCATCCGAATACAGCGCGATATCAACTCCCAATACCAGAAGAGACGTATCCCTTCTAACCCCTACTGTCTCTAAGTGCTTCGGGACTGCACCCAACCACTACCTGTTTGTACGACTCATTTGAGTCATGGTAGGATAGTAATCTACGTACAGTGGGAACACACATGAGACGAATAATGATTTCAAGTCAACAAACTAACCTATACTCATGTCACTCGGGAACTGCTAACTGACGATAGCTATAATACCAACCATCAGTTCCCATCGAGTCCGTCCAGTATAACTCATAACCCAATGAGCACCTGTATACTATCTCCGGTATCGCATACCAATGGCTGCGGGACAGGTCATCTTCCTGACTGGGATGAGAAGCGTATACACTAGTCTACTCTGGAGTATCGATACCATGTCTCGATAATTCTACGACTAGGGACAAGTATAGGGATGCGCTTATAGACTACCCAGCCCCCACTAGTGTGACTGCCATCACAACGCTGGTAATTAAGGAAAGATCCTAAGGGCTCTATTAATATGTATTAGAGATATGTTAAAAGAAATATATACACATATTAAAATAGAATCAAACCAGATAGCATACTATCATATTGAGCAAGACTGTTATTATATCTGTGTAGATCCCAAACTTCCAAAATATAATATACAATCCAGTACTATACAATAATGGCCTGTAGGACATATATCACTAAAAATTTCCTCATGTCGCTTCCTCATCTCCATAACATCACTAGTGATCGGGAACAGCTCCGAGACAAGTTGTGCAAGACGCCGGAACTCTAAGCGAGTTCCGTGCTGAATCTTGTACAACTGATGTACCAAATCATAAGCCTTCGAGAGGCTCTGCTGTGAATAATAGAGCTCATGGAGCTGATCCTAAGTCGTCTTCACAGAACCCAGATGAACAAGGCCGTCCATGATATGACGCTCCATCGAACTCAGCATAAGATGGTTGAGCTGTGCATCGTTCGCCTCCCAATCTAAAATTATTGGATCAGGGGGAGGGTTCGTCAAGTGATCGCCCTTCCTCCTCCTCTTGATATAATGCTCCATCATAAGCTTCCAACTATGGAGTTTTGATTGTCAAGCTTGAAGTCTACCACATCTTGGTAGCTAAATATTTGTCGAAGAGATCGACTTACTCTCGGATTTACTCTCCGTCGTCATCTCCAAGAATCAAAGAACCACTTCAAGAAACAACATTCGATCTCACAACAATAGATCCTTTTCCGAACACCAAATAATCACAAATCATGCAAACATCAAACTCAATCGGACTACAATCTTCGAGAGCATAAACTCATTGTCAACCATACAACCAACATAATAACCCAAGTCAAAAACTTCAAATCCGTCTAAAGAAATCATGAAATCCCTCAAATCAGCCAAAAAAATTCAAAAACAGCAAACAAATCCCAAAAGTCGACCAAGTAGAGGTCAAACATTACCAAAACTGATCAAATCCGACCAAATCGACGTCCAAAACTCCAAATCGACCTCCAAAACACTAAGATCCGACCAAATCGACCTCAAAAGCACCAAGATTCGACCAAATCGAACTCAAAAATGCCAAGTCAACGCTGTTCCGACCAGAGCCGAGGGAATCGAACAGAAACGACAAATACAAATCTCGAGAACATCAAAACGAGGAATAAGAACCCAAATCGAACTGAAATCGATCAATTCGAGGCCCTATTCATCATCGATCACTGATCTGGAAGAGATCGATGGAACAGGGGCCTCGATCTACGTCGCTAGGGCTTGATCGACGTCCATCTGGGTAGCTGGAGGTCAGGCAAAGCTTGATGAGGCAGCTGGAAGTCCGGCGAAGTCCGGCGAGGCTCGACGAGGGTGCTGGCGACGGCTAGGGTTAGTGTTGGGGTTTTGAATGATGGTGATGAGTGGTTGAGATTAGATGATGGTGATGATGATGGGTGGTTAAGATTAAATCTTTAGGAATGAGTGGTTCAGATTGAATGGCTCTGATGCCATGACAATAGAAAGAGAAAATTAAGGAAATATAAAATAGATAGGTTGGCCTAAACTTACTCCTTCTCTTTATATAGGTAAAACCATTTTACTTTTACACTCTTATTAATTATTTAATTACATAAAATAAACCCGTGTACACTACAGGTATTCAAACAAAGACCAGTAATGAAACAAAGACTAGTAATGAATCCGCTTCTTGGTAATCAATGGAAAAGTAGTTTGGACCAAGGAAAAAAATGGACTCAATCTGAGACTTCTGTCAACACCCTAAATCTCTCATTCATGAAACTTAACAGAGAGCAACAAGTGGCTGAAACCCGACACATGCTTGGATTACACACCATGTGATCATTACCGAAACTGGAATTGACGGTTCCATATCAAATCAACATGGCTTGAAAAGTTTTCTCGGTTTGAAATTGATGATAGAGAGAATCCATAAATTCGAAGCCGATCAATGAGATAAAAAACTGCAGCTACTTAGTGGTTCTGAGAGTGGGTTATAAGTGACAAAGATGGGGCTACAGGTACAGGACCAATCATCAATCCAGAAAAAATGACATGATCAGAGCTCGCATAGAAGACATGTGAATTTGGAACGAACACGTGTTGTTATATGCTTGTGAGTTTTCATGATAGTTCATTGTCAATGGTTTCCCGTCATCATTCCCCCAGATCCTCAGGCATAACAAGAATGGCAATTATGCATTTGAACGAGACAAATTCACACAAATTTATGCAAAAATGAAGACATGCTTACTGGAACCAAATTATCAAGAAATATCAAAAAGGAAACAATAGGTACATATTGGACTAATAATATCAAAAAGGAAAATGATTTATGCAGATTCTATTGCAACAAAATCCTATTTAAGAACTTTAGAAGCCATAGAGAGTCCAGCAATGTTGTTGATGATCATGTGCTTTCGATAATAAAGAAGACAGTGTACCTCGTCGCCATTAATGGATGCAATAACTAACTAACTGACTAATATATATATGCATACGTACGTACACACGCATATGTAGATGTATATACACATCTATATGTATATGTATGTATCCATACATACACATGTATAATATAGGCACGTGTATATACACACACATGTATACACACACATGTATGTGCATATGTATGTATGTATACACGCGCGTGCGCGCACATGCATGCGTACATACATACAAACAGTTTTATAAGAAAGATGTGGCTTAAATAAGTGAGGTCCTTTATTTGCAATCGGTGTCGACACAATTTTTCTTCTCCTTAATGACGCTAGTTTCTGCCATTTCATCACCATTTGTAAAAGTCTCTTAGAGTTGAGCATGCAGAGAGATTAACCATTGCTATCAACGAAAGAAAGAAGGTTGTGTTGCATTTTAAAAGAAATAATTGGCTATAAATAGAGGGAACAATTCTGTGTGCTCGCAATAGAGAGGTAGAAGTAGTGATGTTGTGGCAAGTATCATGTGATCTTTTTTATTTATTTATGGGGAACTGTCTTAATTCATTGCTCCTCATTTGCTTTATCTCTGAGAAGAAACAAGACAATACTCTATCCAAAAATAACAATTAATGATCTGTGACTGATGATGCTCGGTACTGAGTACTACCCAGATCATGACACGTGGCAGATGACATGTCCCGAGGCTTACAGGAAAGGAGCAGAAACGGTACATTGTAAGCATACCCCGGGCCTTCAACCCGAGGATGTTCCCGACCTTCAGCGGCATTCCCGACCACTCATGTGCCCGTCTTACAAACAACCATTGGCTCGCCTCCAGCCCTCCCACACGCCGAGTTCCCTCGGCCCTCTTAGCTCGCCTCCGAGCCATCGCATGAACCAAGCCTGCCTGGCCTCCCGCTTGTCTCCGAGCCTCCCGTCGAGTTTAGTTTCCTCAGTCTCATCGACCGACCCACAGCACGGATCGCAGACGTCTCCGCGAATCTCGCCTGATGCAAGATATATGCCGCCCACGATCCCATGTTCCACGCCATCTCGTTCCCCCATCAACGAGCATATCTCGTCATTAATGGGAAATCCCGCCTTTCACGCAGGCGTAACGCCAGGGGCATAACGGCCGGCGTGAATCTCGCGCCCGCCAGCCCACGGCTGCCACTATATAAATCCCTCTCTCAGACGACTCAAGTAAGGCAATTTCACCCCAATAGGCCGCTACTCGGCTCATTTAGCCCGTCTAACTTGATCGTCGGAAGGTCCTCGGTGGCACAACCATCCCGGGATTTTCTTGCAGGTAGCTCGGCTTCATCCACTTCAAGCCCATTGAGATCCACACGAATCAAGGGGAAACCCTCAGATCCAATCTCATCCGCTCATCACCACTCGCTGCGGATCAACGGAAGGTAACATCTGAAGGAGATCCAGAGCTCCATCAGACGGCGCCGTCTGTGGGAAACGCTAGTTCCACTCAACGAAATTTCACCTTTCGATCTCGAACATATGACGAGTGATCACCGCGACGACCCGAACTCTAGTCCCCGTCCTCCCCACAATGGAGACGCGGGTGGATCTCCTCCTATCCCGAACACCATTCACACCCTATCGGTCTGGATAGATCGGCTCGTGTCCATCGTGGATGCGCTTGTCCGCGTTCAAACGGCGGGACAAGCTCCCCAATTCTCCGTTTCCCTACCCCGGGAGCGACACATGGGGAGAGAAGACACTACCCGCGCCGGCACTTCTGGACGCCACCTCGCTATCTCGGGCGGCCACAGATCCCCCGTAGAGACCAACTCGATGACCTGGTGGGCACCTCACAGCTCCACACCGAGGTTTCTTGCCAGAGCACCCCGCCCTGAGGCCCATCGCGCTCCTGTCCCTCCCGAGGAGGTGTCGGTCAGCTCGTCTGTTCCCAGGCATGACCGGCGCCCCCTCCCTCGACAGGGTCGCGTGGACGGGACTCACCACGGTAGCTCGAAGACGACTTAGCTAGAGGACCTAAGGAACCTCATCTAACGGAACCAAAGCCGCATCTAGGTGCAGGTCGCCAGCAGCAGAGGCCATAAATCAGAGTATGCCGAATCATCGGGATACCACGACCAACTCGACACCCTCGAAAAGAAGATCGAGGGCATACATCGGGAAAATCGTCCTTCAAGCGATGGGGCTAGATATGCCGCCGACTCGCTCACGAAGCCCTTCACCAAAGAGCTACTCGCCATCCACATCTCCTCTCGGAACAAGCCCTCGAAGGTCTCCCTCTTCGACGGGAAGTCTGACCCGAAAGACCATTTGGACGCATTCACAGCCGGGATGAGTTTCCAGGACAATTCTGACACAGCGCAATGCCGTGCTTTCCTCGCCACTCTCATCCGCTCTGGACAAGACTGGTTCCGAGAACTCACGCCACGCTCAATCTCTACCTTCGATGAGCTGGCCATCCAATTCCTTGGTCACTTCGTCAGGAACAGACGACAGAAGCGGACCATTGATCATCTCTTCACCATAAAGTGCGGGGACAAAGAATCCATCAAAAGATACGTCACCCGCTTCTACAATGCTCTCCTTGAGATCCCAGAGCATCGGGACGACACGTTCATTATGGCCCTTAGGTCGGGTCTTAGGCACAAGGAGTGGCTACGCTCCTTTGCATTAGCGCAACCTTAGACCATTACCGAGGTAAAGGCCTGGACCGAACATGAGATCCAGCTTGAGTCCGAGGTGAATGCCAACCTACCCTGGACAAAGCAAGCTGATCAGAAGAAAAGGGCCAGGGAGGAGAAAAAGAAGATTAAGCGGCCAAAGCTCTACTCCCCGAAGTTTTAGGAGTAGACCCCACTCAACGTCTCCCATACGGAACTGTTGGAGGAGGCAAAAGACGAGAGATTCTTCAAACTCCTTCCAGTCTCGAATAGGGCGGCCAAGCGTACCCGGGGCCCCTACTGCGCTTTCCACAGGTCGCAGGGCCACCCCACCAAGAACTGCAAGCAGCTCTGAGACTATATCGAGGAGTTGATCCGCTCAGGGCACCTAGCAAGGTACTTGCGAGACAAGTGGCAAGCCGGCCGTGACCAAGAGCACCATCCCCCTTCCGGCGAGTTGGCAATCGATCAAATCATGGTTGTGTCAGCGGGGGGTACGACGGGGACCGAAGAAATGCGACGCCCCTTACCGGTCGAGAGGACTGGCAGCCACCTAAGGAAGAGGGCTAAAGCGGCCGAGCCGATCACCTTTACCGACGAGGACCTCCATGGGATATCCCTGCCTCACAACAACCCTCTGGTAATCACAGCCCGGGTCCACCACTACGAAGTGCAAAGGATATTGGTCGACTCGGGAAGCTCGGCAGACATTTTCTTTTATGACTGCTTTCTGCGTATGAGACTCATCCCGTCGGACCTAAGGCCGACCGTCTACATCCTGTCGGGGTTCACCAACCACTCCATCCCGAAAGAAGGGGTAGTCTCCCTCCAACTTAACATCGGGGAGACATGTCGTACGCGCACCGTGCCTGTGGAGTTTATCGTCGCAAGAATTCCATCGGCCTACAACATCCTCCTAGGTCGCCCGACACTGAACTCCTTCCGGACCCAGATATCGAATTACTACCTAGCATTGAAGTTCCCACTCGACCAAGGCAGGATAGGTCGGCCCTACGGGAACCAACAAACCACAAAAGTTTGCTTCACAACAACATCTACGTCTGAGCGGCAAAACAATGACCTTGAGGGCGAGGATGATATCAAGGGTCCCTGGATACTCGAGACGAGCAAAAAGAGGTCCGAGGAACCCCAGTGGAACCACCAACTAAGGTTCCCCTTGCGGAAGGGGACAATGAGCGAACCGTCCGAATCGGGTCACTCTTGACGGGGAATCGCCGAGACGACTTGATCCACTTCCTCAGAAATAACTCGGACGTATTCTCCTGGGCGCCTACCGACATGCCTGGGATTGACCCCAAAATCATATCACATAAGCTCGGAGTGGACCCTACGGTCCGTCCCGTCAGGCAGAAAAAGCGAAGCTTCACCCCGATCAAACAAAAAGCTATCGAAGACGAGGTAGACAGGCTCCTCGCCGCCAACTTCATTCGGAACGTGTCTTACTCAGAATGGTTGGCGAATATAGTCATGGTTAAAAAGTCTAGTGGGAAGTGGCGCATGTGCGTAGACTTTACTGACTTCAACAAGGCCTGCCCGAAAGACAACTATCCCCTCCCTCGGATAGATCAGCTCATCAACAGTTTGGCAGACCACGAGCTACTTAGCTTCATGAATGCTTTCTCCGGCTACAACCAGATCCGTATGAATCCGGCGGACGAGGATCTCACCGCATTCACAATGGACCGGGCGGTATACTGCTATAAGGTGATGCCCTTCGGCCTCAAAAACGTCGGGGCTACGTACCAACGCTTGGTTAATCGAATGTTTAAGCCACAGATCGGCAGGAATATGGAGGTTTACGTCGATGACATGCTCGTCAAATCGATCTTGTCAGATGAACACGCCAAGGATCTGGGCGAGGCCTTCGACGTCCTCCGCAAATATTAGATGAAACTGAACCCCGCAAAGTGCACATTCGGGGTCACCAGTGGAAAGTTCCTCGTCTTCATGGTCACCCACCGTGGAATCGAGGCTAACCCGGAGAAAATCAGCGCCATCCTCAACATGGCCGCGCCCAAGACTAACGTCAAAATCATGCGGCTAACAGGGCGGGTAGCCGCTCTGAGTCATTTCATGTCAAGATCCGGGAAAAAGCACCTCCCGTTCTGCAAAGCTCTAAGGAAGATACCAAGGTTCGAATGGTCAGAGGAGTGCCAGACCGCCTTGTTCCCCTCTGAAAGACGGCGCGACAGAGACGTCTTGCCTGAGATTCGGGGCAGATGCTAATAGGTGCTATCCGTCCACCTCTCCGAAGATGCCAAGTTGATTTATGGCACCATGTATCGAAGGCTTAAACGGATGCGACCGATGTAGCAGACTTCGTCAGATTCCCCCTCGCTTGAGGGGTTTTTGATTGTGGGGACGCTCTTCCCTGCAGGCGCAAGCCCCTGCAGTTAATTATGCTACCGCCTCGCGGTAACAACTTTCTCCTTCTCCATGTGGTCACTTCATGTCGTGGGTGTTTGTTTTGTTTTTGGTTGCCCGTGGATTGTATACGGAGACTAAGTTATGTTGTCGTCCGTAGGGCGTGGATTAGTCCAAATCCGTATCTTTCTTAGATTTGGGTTTGGGGGTTTGGGTTTAAGGATACGTTAGCCTCATTTGAGACTAAGATCAAATTAAACGTTAGTTAAGGATACGTTAGTCTAAGTTTAGACTAAGATCGACTTAACGGGATCGTTTAGATCCAACAACAGAGCATTTAGGCAGGGTGGGCTCCGTTGTTTAGTTTAGTGACATTGCGGTCGGTAACCAGTTTAAGGACATATTGGTCCAATATTAGTTTTAAGACATTGCGGTCAAGGTTAAGGACATCATAGTCTGTGGATTTAAGGACTCCACAGTTCGTTGTTAGTTTTAAGACATCACGGTCAAGGTTAAGGACATCATAGTCCATGAGTTTAAGGACCCCACAGTACGTTATTAGTTTTAAGACATCACGGTCAAGGTTAAGGACATCATAGTCCATTGTTAGTTTTAAGACATCCCGGTCAAGATTAAGGACATCATAGTCCATGAGTTTAAGAGCCCCACAGTCCGTGAAATGTGTGGTTGTTGGGACCCGTCACCTCTTTAAAGACGTTAAGGAATTACAACGACAAATATTAAAGGAGTGAAGAGAAGTACCCTTGAACCGAGATAGATTAAATGATCTGTAGCCCAATTTGGAACCAAGACCAATTAATTATATTGTGAGCCCATTGACTCAGTTAAGTCTGGATTGAGGACTTATGGCCAATTTGCGCTAAGTCCAATTAAGTCTGGCCCTTCGTTGGACTGTTTGACATTTGTCTGGTTCCAGTCCACAAGAGTTTTGAGGAATTTGATAACATTTCTTTTGTAGCCCTGGATGTTATTCAATTTTGAGGTTCAATTAAAGGGGAGGCTTTGCCTCTGAGAGATTAGCCAATTTGGCTAAAAGTAGTGTTAAACACTAAATGACAAAAGTGTTAAACCCTAAAGACAGAATTCTCAAATTAATGTTAAACACTAAAAGAACAATCAGTGTTAAACACTGGAAACATAGTTTTCGATTTGGTGTCAAACACTAGAAACTAATCAGTGTTAAACACTGCAAATAGGATTTTCAAATTAATGTTAAACACTAAGAAAATCAGTGTTAGACACTGGGAACAAAGATCTTGAATTAGTGTTAAACACTAAAGGAAGAGGGGTCACGTGTGGATACGTGAGAGCGCCTAAGGGTGAGATCAGATTCTCCTTATTCTGTTCTGCAAAAAAGTGTTGAATACTTTTTATGTTTGATTTTGGAGCATCACGCGCTGACACATGACGGGGATTTATGCGCTGGTTTGCCAAGGGGTCACGTGGTAACACGTGAGAGCGCCCAGAGCTGATATTTCTTTTGCTTTTGCTTCAGGGGTTACGTGGGGCACGTGAGGCATTGCCTCTGAGTTCTTTTCTGCGGATCTTTACAGGGGTCAAGTGGGGACACGTGACCCTGGTTCTTTGCCCCTTTATCTTTTTAAGAATTAAATTCTTCATAGGGTTAAACCCTAGCTATAACTTTGGAGGAATTAAATTTCTTGTTTTCTTTGGAAGAATTATATTCTTAGATAGGGTTAAACCCTAATTTTCCTTCTGAGGGAATTAAATTCTCATATATGTAAAGAATCAAATTCTGGCATAGGGTAAAACCCTAATTTCATTTTAAGAGGAATTAAATTCCTGTGAGCTTGAGAAAATTAAATTCTCAATGAGGGTTAAACCCTAGTTCTGTCCATCTTGAAGGAATTAAATTCCTATAATTTTTAGAGAATTGAATTCGCATATAGGGTTAGACCCTAATTTTATCTTGGAGGAATTAAATTCCTATAACTTTGGGGGAATTAAATTCTCTAAACTCAATTCTTCCTCTAAGTTTTAGATCTGCATGGCAGGATCTCGACCCGATGAGAATTAAATTCTCAACTTATGGGGAGATGCGCACTTTACAGATCTTCCACCAGAGAAAGAACCAAGTTCTTTGCAAAAGAGTTAGACTCTTAGATCTTTGAGAATTAAATTCTCTTTTCTTTTCCGAAGTTTTGATCCCCTTTCTTTTTCTCACCTATGGTTTTCTTTCTGAATTTTCGAGATGCTAAAATTCTCTTCCAAGCTTTCTCTCCAAAATTCTGTCTCTTCTTCTTTTTTTTTCTCTTTTTCTCCTCTTTTTAATTCTCCCTTCTCGACTCCTATTTATAGGAGGAGAAAAGAATCAATATGTTTAGTAAATGTCTCACTGAAAGATTTTATTTGTTTTCATCATTAATCTGAGCTTTTAGATTATTAGGTGAATTTTACTCACCGTTGGATGTTTTAATCCAAATATATTCTATTTGTTATTTCGGTAAGATTTAGAGGAAATCTTTCCTTGTCCCAGATTTTTCCATAAATTGGTGATATTTAATCACCCCTGGATTCTCAATCCAACGGTTCTTCTAAATTCTTCTCCATTTTGGAAAGATTTAAATGATCTTTTTAGAATTTAATTCTGTTAAACCGCGGGGCTTTTAAAGCCAGTCACGTGTTGACACGTGACCTTTGGTCACGTGTGAGCATGTGACCCCTGGTCACGTGTAAGCACGTGACCCTCGAATGACTTTTCTTTTCTGCGCTATTTTGCGCTGCTGCTTTAACCATCACGTGCCGACACGTGACCATTGGTCACGTGTGAGCACGTGATGTCTTTTTTTTAAGTTTTTCCTGATTTTTAATCAGAGAACAAATGCCCCCACAGTGTTGCTCTCACGTGTCTGCATGTGAGTGCAACGCTGTCACTTTTGTGACCGTTGGATCTGTCTAGGGAGTAGGATAGATGAAATGTTTTCCATCACATCCTATAAATGCAGGGGTCTCTTCAGAAGCGCCTCCACTTTTCATCTTCCTCCTTTGAGAACTTTCTTCTTTTGAGAATTTAATTCTCCTTTTCCAGAGCTTAGTTCTCTTCCTTGTAAATTTTTTAGAGTTTAACTCTGTTAAAAGATTTCCTTTTCTTCAGGTAATGCTCTTGAACGAACGAAGAACTTTTACAGAAATCACCATGGGATTTTAAATCCACACCAAGGGTTTTCCCTCTTGACAAGAACCGATTTTTAAGTTCCTTAACAAAAACGGAAAACCATCTAATTTTCAAATACTAGATCTTTTAAAGTTTCTCTGATCTTTAGGGATCGTTGGTGGTGTCTGTCTCTTCTGTGGAATTTAATTCCATCCTCAAGGAGCTCTGGCTCTGGAACAAAAAATTTCTGGGAATTTAATTCCCTTTTTCAAAAAGGAATTTAATTCCTATGAGGAACTAAGTTCTTCCCATGGGGACTTCTTGGGGTTTCCTTGCCTTGAGTTGTCTCCCTCACAACCGAGAAGAAGAAGTTTGTAATGTCTCTTCCTGGGAATTTAATTCCCCTGATTCTGTTTGATTTATCACAGAGTCCAAAATGGATTTCTTTTTAGGGGAATGTGTAGGGTCACTTGAAATCCACTGCCTATTTAATGAGAATCTTCCTTTTGTCTCATTATAATTGCTTAGCCTCATTATTAACGAGCCGCCTCTTGATTCTATGGGACCTAGGTGTTTTGTAGCCAATGGTCCCATAAAAAAAAAAGTCTGTTGTCGCTTTCTTCAACTGTCTTTATATATATATATATATATATATATATATAGATATATATATTGCTGGCTTCGCTTTTAACAGTTTTCCCCCTATTTCATTTCAGGTACAATGACTTCGGTTCCGTACTTTCCTTTCACCCGCTCGGAGGCCGCCTTTCCTCAGTCACCATCTGATAAGGAAGTGATGGCGATGATCAAGGCTCATGACCTGATCTGCACCAACTTGCTCTTGTGGGGGACCAGGTACGGTCATATTATCCGGGGGCGCCGAAGCTTCCTTTGTGAAGTACCAACGGAGCCCACCTTTCCGTTTCTGCCAATGGACCCACCAAGGACAGTCTTTGTCGTGGAGATGCCGAATTGGACTCCGATGAGGCGGCTCGAGCCTTCGACGACTGGTATCCCGAACCATCCTATTCCGGCTATAGATATTCTGGGACGGCGTATTTGTCAGGGTGAGGCCCAACCATGGGGACAAATCTACAAGATAGGGCTCACCCCTCGACACCCTATGGGCTACCTCCTCTGGGCTCGTTACATCCTTTCTGCTCATCGCGCGTGGCTGCAGAAGGTCGGGCTTTACCAGGCGATGTATGCGTCGCTCTTCCACTACCAATCCTCGCATGTCTGGTGGGTTAAGCCATTCTTGAACCAGTGGAATCTCCCCACCAACACTTTTCTCCTAGGGACCGAGAGGTTTCGATCTCTTTGGAAGAATTTTATGAGATTTCGGGGCTGCCGATCCGGGGGGCGCTTTATGAGGAGTTGCTGCCTCCTGATGAGTACGTCTTTGAGGCCGAGCCCTCAATCCTCGACGGCTTGTCAAGCGAAAATGACGTGTGCCACAAGCGTCCAAGTCTGATCAAGGCGTTGGGTGTCTTTGACCGGCTGTTCACAGAATCTGAGGAGCAAGGCGTCACTTTTAAGAGCTTCATCGCTTGCTTCCTTCGTGAGGATGTTCTGTCGAAGACGGCTCCGAAGTTCGCTAATATTAATGACCCCTTCGGGTTTGGTCCGAAGAAACTGCCGACCAAGGAATCAGATTTACCACAGTACTACATTCCCATTATGTCGCCGGTGTCTTTCGAATCCATTGCAGCTCCCGGCATGGATGAGGAGACGTTCTTCGTGGGCTTCGTCAGTGTCTGGCTCAGCTGGTTCGTCATCCCCATGCATCGCTACTTCATGAGAGTTTCGGTTATCTATCCGGCTCATCGTATAGCTGAGGGGACACGGCTGGCCGTCGGCATCTCGGCATTGGCGCATCTTTATCATGGGTTGGGCGCCGCGGCTAATACCTCTACCCCTGGCATAGATGTAGTAAAATTTTCGCTTCATTACTTCACGTCTTGGATCGAAATGCATATATTGGGTGCTTTTACCATATTTTACGATGCCTACACCTTCCCGCGACTTATGCGATTGGTGAATGCTTCTGCCTCCGACCCAACTCAATTTGGGGCCATTCGGGCGTTGATTGCCCCTTATGGTACCGCCGGTGGATTGGTATTTATCGACCGGGTTTTATCTTCTCCTTCAGGTCCAGCTCAGCAACTCTGGGACCGGTCAAAAGACAATAAGCCTTCTTTAAGGCCCCGAGAGGCCACGCACTTGTATGCAATTAGACCAGGCTACCTGGTATTTCGCCAGGATAGTGCGGCCCTTTTCATGTGGTACAACCCCGCATCGCTTCGCTCAGCAGCTCGGATACGACCAAGGCGTCCCTTTTGAGGCTTTCATAATTGCGTCGGTCCCTTCACTCGAAGCCGTTCGCGATGCATCTCACCATTTCGTGAAGTTGAACACTGGCTCCCACTTCATGATCCCTGAAGCTGACTATCTTCCCCGGTGCGTGGGGTCGTTTACAGGTTGGTACCTTCATCGGGTCAACCCGATTATTGTTGAGGAGAGAAGGTACTCCTTGGCCATGGTGCTCCTACTCAGGTTCTGGTCACAGGAGCTACGCTACGACTGCGCTCCCCGGTCCGCTTTCCCCTGAGGGATACCGGTGTTGCGCTTATTCTGGGAGAGTCGGGAGTAGACCTCACTCCCACTGTTGGTATGCCCTTAGGCACCCGGTCGCGAGCTAATCGGGCTCCGGTGGTAACTCCACCACCCGTGGCATCGACAATGGCTGTGTCATCCTCAGTTGTGGCGCCAAGCGAGGATGGTAGGGACGAGGGTGTTGAAGGTGAAGTGGGTCGGCGTCGTGCTAAGGCTCCACGGGGGAGGAAACGGTCATCTTCGGCGGCCGGTTCTGGATCTAAGCGGCGGAGGAAGGTGGCCACCAACTTACTCGATTCTTTAGCAGAGTCTGAGCCCATACTTCCAGATGAACCGTTGGCCGTGCAAGAGTCGGACACTGGCCTTCTTTTCCCGAGTTCGGCTGTCGAGGAAGCCGCACAATTGGCTGAGGCTATAAGACGTTCTAAAGATGAGTCTCAGAACGTAAGGGTTCCGAAGAAACCCTATCCTTCCGTAATCTTCTATGAAGACCCCTCATGGATCCGGCGGCGGTTTATTGGCCCTTTGGAGGAATGGGGAGAAAGGGCCCTAAAGCAAGCTGCTTTGGAGGATGCTGCGGACATGCTTTCCTTATGGACCGGCGGCCACGAGTCCACCCTCAAACCCCGGCGAGCATACCTCCTTAAGAAGGAGCATCGGCTTGAAGAAGCCATATTGAAGGCTTCCTTACGCATTGGTACGTTCTTATACTTCTTTGTAGCACTTTAGATTGTTTACACCTTTATGTATGTATCCTTATTCTTGCGTGAATTGTGCAGAGTCTTCGGCGATGGGGGAGATTCCTACGGGCTTGTTGAAGATAGAGCCTGTTGACATTCCCAATAAAACATTACTCGATGTGGAGGGGGTTGACGATGCTGCTCCTCTTACAATAGAGCCTCCGGTGGCGGTTCTTGATCCCGGAGCACTCGCTCCTTTGGGAGAGGCTCCTTTGGTGGTCGCCGCCCCAACGACTCTTCCTGAGGCCGGCCCAGAGGCTGGGATGGAGGTAGTCAGGACCACCCTTCCTTTGTTGGAGCCCGAGATCACGGCGGAGGCCGTTGAAGCCGCTATCCCTCCAGCTCAAAATAGGAGGAGCGTCGAAGGTAACCTTTTACATTTTAAGCTAGTAATCTTTTTGTTTTCTGAACTCTTTTGTCTTTTCAGAATTGCGCGGGGTGGCGGCCTCTATTGCCGATCTGTCTCCCCGGCAATCCTTTCAGCGTCTGCTGGAGATGGCAGCTCCGCGGGCGATATCTCCTCAATGCATCGTCCTCTCGTCTGGGCAAGGTTAATGTCGCTCACCATCTTTTCATAGCATTGTTGTTATTTTGCGGAATGACATTGATGTCCTTTACAGTTCTGGAAGCTGATGACGAGATTGAGGTCCTCGAAGGGCCAGGGGAACCTTCAGCCTCTTCTTGCATGACTGTGGGTAAATGACGTCTCAATATTGTCCCACTTATTCCTTTGCTTAAGAGTTTCACTGATCTTTTATAAGTCTGAACAGCCCTGCCAGTTCTTACAACGCTGGAGTCGCGCATCGCCATGCCACCCGGTCCTTATGCTTTGCGAGCCTCAGAACGCCTGGCCAAGTTAAGCCTTGTCTCCCTGTCGTCTTTGATCGAGGAGCTTCGTGCTGGCAGCGCAATCACAGCTGAAGCATTTGCTGCCGAAGCTAACGGTTCTCTTCCTTTTCTTGCCACCTACCATAGCGAAGAGGTGGTGCGAGTTTGGGTGGAGTTCTGTCGGCAGGTGGAGGCTTGCTTGCACGCACTTGAGTGTTCCTGTCTTTCTTCGGAGGCCGTGGCTGCAAAGGCGGGCTTGCAGGGGCTGATAGAGCGGTGCGCGGCGAACATGGTGTCGTGCGAGAAAAGGCTCGGCCGCAAATTCTCGGAGAGGGAGCTGGCCTCTAAGGTGCTGCACGAGCTCCAGGCCAACCTTACAGCCAAAGCCAACAAAGCGTACGAACTCTGGCGAGTACTTCAAGAGTCTATCAAAGAGGTGGTGGCCCTCGATAAAGCTGTCGTGTTCACTCACGAAAGGGTTGAGGCTCACAAGGCTACCGAGAAAGAGCTCGAAGGCCGACTTGCCTCGTATCAGGCCCAGCAGGCTCAGGCGGAAGCCCGTCTTCTGGCGATATTGAACCATGAAGGCGAGGCCCAGCGGAAAAAGGATGAGCTGACCAAGCTGCTAAATCGCCCGCCGTCCTGAAGACTTGTATCTTTTTCTTTCTTTTTGTACATACTCCTGAATGAGAGTATATATATTTTTTCTTTTTTCATGAATTGTACTTTGTATCCATTTTGGTTTATGAATAAAGGATATATTTTTCTTCCTAATGGTGAGTCTCTTTTTATTGAATGTGTTCCGCGGATAGTCTATCTTGATCTCTTTGCAGGATAACGATGGCTTAGGATTCAGGGTTAAGATCTGCCTCCTAAGACTTTTCAACTTTATGAGCCGTGAGGGTCTCATAAAGAGTTTTTCTCCCTACAGGTCGAGAGGATCCCATAGGTGTAAGTTCTCCTTAAGAATCGTGAGGATTCTTAAGCGGGTTTTCCCCTGAGAGTCGTAAGGATCTCACAAGAGAGTTTTCTTCCCTACAGGTCATAAGGACCCGCAAGTGCTGGGTACGGTTGCCCTTATCCGTATTTCACGGGGTCAGGGGTTGCTTTGGATGTTTTCCAGGGTACCGTAGTTTAAAGACATCGCGGTCGAGATTAAGGACATCATAGTCCATGGATTTTAAGGACTCCACCGTCCGTTTCTAGTTTTAAGACATCACGGTCGAGGTTAAGGACATTATAGTCCGTGGGTTTAAGGACTCCACAGTCCAATGTTAGTTTTAAGACATTGCGGTCAAGGTTAAGGACATCATAGTCCGTGGATTTAAGGACTCCATAGTCCAATGTTAGTTTTAAAACATCACGGTCAAGGTTAAGGACATCATAGTCCGTGGATTTAAGGACTCCACAGTCCAATGTTAGTTTTAAGAGATCACGGTCAAGGTTAAGGACATCATAGTCTGTGAATTTAAGGACTCCACAGTCCAATGTTAGTTTTAAGATATCACGGTCAAGGTTAAGGACATCATAGTCCGTAGATTTAAGGACTCCACAGTCTACGAAATATGTGGATACTGGAACTCGTCACCTCTTTGAAGACGTTGAGGAATTACAATGACAAATATCAAAGGAGTGAAGAGATGTACCCTTGAACCAAGGCAAACCAGTCTAGAATCATCATGGTTGATCGCTAGTTTTAAGACATTACGGTCGAGGCTAAGGACATCATAGTCCATGGATTTTAAGGACTCCACAGTCCGCTGTTTGCTCTGGATGCTTCACACGGGTTCACTGCCATGCTTTGCGAGGACCAGGCTCCGCTCTGGACGCTTTCCGCGGGGTCAAACACTGACATTATCCACGTTCCACGTGACCAGGAATTATGCTCTGGATGCTTCCCATGGGTTTACTGCCGTGTTCGGTGAGGACCAGGCTCCACTCTGGATGCTTCGCACAGATTCACTGCCGTGGTCTGCGAGGACCAGGATCCACTCTGGATGTTTTCCACGGGGTCAAAGAGTGACGTTATCCGTGTTCCACATGACAAGGAATTGTACTCTGGATGCTTCCCACGGGTTCACTGCCGTGTTCGGCGAGGACCAGGCTCTGCTCTGGGTGCTTCACACGGGTTCACTGCCGTGCTCTGCGAGGACCAGGATCCGCTCTGGACGTTTTCCACGGGGTCAAAGAGTGACGTTATTCGCGTTCCACGTGACCAGGAATTGTGCTCTGGATGCTTCCCACGGGTTCACTGTCGTGTTCGGCGAGGACCAGGC
Source organism: Agapanthus africanus (assembly GCA_030015575.1). Taxonomy (NCBI): domain Eukaryota; kingdom Viridiplantae; phylum Streptophyta; class Magnoliopsida; order Asparagales; family Amaryllidaceae; genus Agapanthus; species Agapanthus africanus. The sequence goes on from CM057339.1 coordinate 54,142,566, forward strand.
TCCGCTCTGGATGCTTCACACGGGTTCGCTGCCGTGCTCTGCGAGGACCAGGATCCGCTCTGGACGTTTTCCACGGGGTCAAAGAGTGATGTTATCCACGTTCCACGTGACTAGGAATTGTGCTCTGGATGCTTCCTACGGGTTCACTGCCGTGTTCGGCGAGAACCAGGCTCCGCTCTGGATGCTTCACACGAGTTCACTGCCATGCTCTGCGAGGACCAGGATCTGCTCTGGACGTTTTCCACGGGGTCAAAGAGTGACGTTATCCGCGTTCCACGTGACCAGGAATTGTGCTCTGGATGCTTCCCACGGGTTCACTGCCGTGTTCGGCGAGGACCAGGCTCTTCTCTGGATGCTTCACACAGGTTCACTGCCATGCTCTGCGAGGACCAGGATCCATTCTGGACGTTTTCCACGGGGTCAAAGAGTGACGTTATCCGCGTTCCACGTGACCAGGAATTGTGCTCTGGATGCTTCCCACAGGTTCACTGCCGTATTCGGCGAGGACCAGGCTCCACTCCGGATGCTTCACACGGGTTCACTGCCGTGCTCTGCGAGGACCAGGATCCACTCTGGACGTTTTCTACGGGGTCAAAGAGTGACGTTACCCGCGTTCCACGTGACCAGGAATTTTGCTCTGGATGCTTCCCAGGGGTTCACTGCCATGCTCTGCAGGGACCAGGATCCGCTCTGGATGCTTCACACGGGTTCACTGCCGTGCTCTGCGAGGACCAGGATCCGCTCTGGACGTTTTCCATGGGGTCAAAAAGTGACGTTATCCGCGTTCCACGTGACCAGGAATTGTGCTCTTAATGCTTCCCATGGGTTCACTGCCGTTTTCGGCGAAGACCAGGCTCCGCTTTGAATGCTTCACACGGGTTCACTGCCATGCTCTGCGAGGACCAGGATCCGCTCTGGATACTTCACACGGGTCCACTGCCGTGCTCTGCGAGGACCAGGATCTGCTCTGGACGTTTTCCACGGGGTCAAAGAGTGACGTTTTCCACGTTCTACGTGACCAGGAATTGTGCTCTGGATGCTTCCCACGGGTTCACTGCCGTGTTCGGCGAGGACCAGGCTCCACTCTAGATGTTTACCACGGGGTCAAAGAGTGACGTTATCCGCGTTCCACGTGACCAGGAATTTTGTTGATTATATCCGCATTTCACGGAGTTGGGATTTGACTCTCGGTGATCTGTACACCGCCGAGTCATGGAACTGGGAGTTGCCGCTGTTCCGCTTTGCTCGAGGTTGTATTTGCTGTAATGAGACGAATGCTGAGACGATCTCTAAGCTATCTGTGAACCATCGAGATTCGTCTTCTTCTTCTGATGAAACCTGGGGAGGAGGAGTGTGATTCCTTTTTTTTTTGCACCCCTGGATTGTATACAGGGATCGATGTAATATCACCTGTAGGGCATAAACTTCATTTTTATTTTATTTCTTTTTATTTCTTTCCGCGATACTCTATCATTTCAGCTTTTTATATCGCGAAGGTCGCGATTGCCCCATCATTTCGGCTATTTTTCGCGGTGCCCAATCATTTCGGCTATTTATTTTATTTTTACTCGCTGCTTTTTATTGCGAGTTGCCCAATCATTTCGGCTATTTTGCATGCATACCCTTTTTTTTACTTGCTGATTTTTATTTGCAAGTTACCCCATCGTTTCGGCTATTTCATATGCATGTGTGGCTTGCTGGCTTTTCACCGCGAGCTCTGGATTAGGCACCGATTTCGGCATCAACACCGCTACAACTGGGATATGGCCAGGAGCGAATCATCATTTGCCTCTGTCGATGTCGAACAAAGGTGGCTTAGTAAACAGGGTTAGGGTCCTGTCGACTAAGGCTTTTGACTTCATGAGCCGTAAGGGTCTCACAAAGGTATTTCTTCCTACAAGTCGTGAGGATCTCGTAGGTGTGTTTTCTCCTTAGGAATCATGAGGATTCCTAAGTGCATGTCCCCCTGTAAGTTGTAAGGATCTTACAAAAGGGTTTTCTCCTTACAAGTCGAGAGGAATCATAAGGGTTGTTCACCGTGCGAACATATCCCCAGTCACGGATGGGACTCGTTTAGGGAAATGTTTATTCGCGCCCGTGGATTGTATACAGGGGTCAGTATTGAGCCGCTTGTAGGGCAATATCGAAGGTTATGGGAGGTTGCTTAAGAACAGGTTCAGGTTTCTGTAACTTAAGACTTTCAAATCTTATGAGTCGTGAGGGTTCCATAAGAGAGTTCTCCTTACGAGTAGTGAGGATCTCGCAAGTATAATTTCTCCTTAGGAATCGTGAGGATCCCTAAGTGTGTTGCTCCCTTGTGAGTCGTAAGGATCTCACGCGGGTGGTTTCTCTTTACAAGGTCGAGAGGACCCTGTATGTGTCTTCTAACGAGGTTGCGTCCTTTCGGATTTTCACAAACACTCGCCGGTAGCCCTGCTGTTTTTACTCACGGAGCCCTTTCGGGTTTTCATCCGTGCCCATTTTGCTTATGGACATACTATCTACTTTTTTTTTTAATTCTTTAATTCTTTTTTTCTAACGAGGTCGCGCCCTTTCGGGTTTTCACGAACACTCGCCGGTAGCCCTGCTGTTTTTACTTACGGAGCCCTTTCGGATTTTCATCCGTGCCCATTTTGCTTATGGACATACCGTTTTTATTTTTTTTATTTATTCTTTTTTTATTGGCTTTGCGATGTTGCAATACACCGTAGTTTACCGACACCTCGGTCAACAGCTAATTTTAGGACGTAGTGGTCCGTCATTAGTTTAAGGACGTTTCGGTCCGTTGTTGAAGAAGGCCGGCTACTACTTATAGAGTTTGGGCTTAGGCAGATAGCGAGCGGATATAGTCGTCGTCATCTATCATTGACCTAAGTTGTGACTCATTAAGCGTAGTACTTCTTTAGGAAGCGACCATTTATTGGCCTGAAAGGCCTCTCACCGTGCATATCCATGAGTAGATAGGCTCCACCCTGGTAGACCTTGTCTATGATGTACGGGCCTTCATAGTTCGGCTCGAATTTTCCCCACTTGGCGCGATTGGGGATCATAGGTCTTTTGACCACTAGAACGAGTTCACCTTGGCGGAATGTCCTCGGCCTGGTCAATCTTTCATATGAGCGCGTCACCTTCGGTTTATAAGCCTCCAGATTTTGTTGTGCTATGAGCCGGGTTTCATCGAGGGCATCAAGCTCCTCAAGCCGAAGGTGAGCATTCTCCTGGTCCGTCAGCTCGTAATGAACCGCCACTCGTAGAGAGGGTAATTCTATTTCGAGAAGGAGTACTGCTTCTGCACCGAATACCAACACGTACGGCGTTGTGTTCGTGGCCGTCTTGAATGTAGTTCGATACGCCCAGAGAGCTTCTTCCAGTCTCTCGTGCCAGTCCTTCTTATTTCGGGACACCATCTTCTTCACGATCTTCGTCAAGGTCTTGTTGAAAGCCTCAACTAGACCGTTAGCTTGGGGATTGTAAACTGAGGAATATCTCCAGTCTATGTTGTGCTGTTGTGCGAAACGGCTGATTTTGTGGCTTTTGTAGGCTGGCCCGTTATCGGAGATGATCCGTCGCGGAGTCCCAAACCGATAAATGACGTGCGTCTTGAAGAAGTGGAGAATATTCTCCGTCTTCACTTCCCTCAGCGGTATTGCTTTTGGCCATTTGGAGAAGTAATCAGTCGTCGTCAAGATGAATCGATGTCCCCTGGACGATGCTGGTTCGATGGGGCCGATTACGTCAGTCCCCTACATTTCGAATGGCCAGCTAACCACCGTTGGATGCAGTGGATTTGGATGCTGATGGATAAAGTCCCTATGAATCTAGCACGAGTGGCAATGCTTCGCATACTCGAGGCAGTCCTGAATTATCGTGGGTCAGTAGTAGCCCATCCGTTTAATCTCCAACTTCATCTTCGGACCTGCTTGGTGAGAACCATAGAGTCCGTCGTGGACTTCTTGGACGACTCTTCTTGCTTCGTCAGGTCCCAGGCATCTTAACCACAGAGAATCGAACGACCTCTTGTACAGAGTATCATTGACGAGGCGAAAATAGGGCTCGCTTCATGAGCTGATGTCTTGAAGACGCATCTTCAGGTGTTCGACGGGATTTAAAGTAGTCTATGAAGACCTCTCTCCAATCCTCAGCCTTTTCTTGATCTTTCATTTCCAGAACCGTCTGCTCAGTCGCTTCCTTTCCATCGGATAATTCCGGAGATATCTCTGCCGGAGCAAGAACTCGACGGTTTTGTACCACATATCTTACATCATCATGGTTCTCGTCGGCTAGCTCTTTAGCGAGCTTGGCTAATGCATCCGCTTTACTATTTTCCGCGCGAGGTATGCTTTCCAGCATGTAGGAGGGGATTTGAGTCAGCAATTGCTGTACTCTCTCGCCATACTTTACCAGTTCGGGTTTGCACGTTTGGTAGTCGCCATTTACTTGACTGACGACCAGTTGAGAATCTCCGTATATGAGGAGGTTTTCAATTCCCATGTCGATGGCGATCTCGAGGCCTGCAATCAAAGCTTCGTATTTGGCTTCATTGTTCGTCCTCGGCTCTGTTAAGGAGAAAGCAAAGCGCATTATCCTTCTTTGTGGAGTTACGAAGATGAGGCCCACACCCGATTTGATTATAGGGGTGCTTTGCTTGCGCTTCTTCATGGAAGACGCTCCATCAAAATAAAGTTCCCATCGGGTACCACCTCCGTCGATCGCATCAAATGCATGTTCGTCTGGCAGTTCGCAATTCAAAGGGGAATCGGCCGGTATCGGATGCTCAGCGAGGAAGTCGGCGATGGCCTGACCTTTCACTGCCTTAAGAGGCTGATAGGTTATCGAAAACTCCATTAAGAGCAAGGCCCATTTAGCGAGTCTCCCTGTCAATATGGCCTTCGACATTAAATATTTAAGGGGGTCCACCTTCGAAATGAGACGGACTTCATGCGCCAACGCATAGTGCCTGAGCTTTGTTATCGCGAAGATCAACGCCAGGCAGTGTTTTTCGATGGGGGAGTAGTTGCTTTCTGCCCCCAGGAGAACTCGACTTAAGTAATAGAGAGCTCTTTCTTTCCCTTGGTCGTTCTCTTGTGCCTATAATGCGCCTAAGGAACCTTCGAGGGCGGTTGTATAAAAAATGAGAGGCTTTCCCTTGACCGGGGCAGCCAGCACTGGCGGGTTCTGCAGATACTGCTTGATTTCGTCCAGCGCACCTTGGCATTTGTGATCCCAGACGAATGGGTTTCCCTTCTTCATCAGGTGACTGTAAGGGCGGCATTTGCCAGAGAGATTGACTATAAAACGCCAGATGTATACGAGCTTCCCTTGGAGAGACTGTAATTGCTTGAGGGTTCTTGGCGGAGGCATTTCCATGATCGCCTTGATCTTTGACGGATCTATCTCGATATCTCGGTGTCGGACGAAGAATCCTAGGAACTTGCCCGAGAAAACTCCGAATGCGCACTTGAGAGGGTTCATCTTCAAGTTGTATTGTCGAAGGCGTCGAAATACGGTCTTCAGATGCTCTAAATGCTTCTCGTATGATTTGCTCTTAACCACGAGGTCGTCGATATAGCACTCGACGATTTCATGTATAAGGTCATCGAAGATCTTTGTCATGGCCCTTTGATAGGTGGCACCGGCGTTCTTTAGACCGAAGGGCATCACCTTGTAGTAGAATATACCCAAAGGGGTCCGGAAAGCGGTGTGCTTCTGGTCTTTGGGATGCATCTTTATCTGATTATATCCTGATGAGCCATCCATGAAGGAGAAAACCTCGTGAGTGGATGTGTTATCTATCATCAGCTCGGTGACTGGCACTGGGAAATCGTCCTTCGGGCAAGCTTTATTGAGATCCCGAAAGTCTACACATATGCGCACTGTCCCATTTTTCTTCATCACCGGGATGATGTTGGCGATCCAATCGGGATACTGAACTTCCTGGATAAACCCAGAGTCGATCAGCTTCTTAACTTCAGCGTTAATGCTCATCTCAAGCTCGAGCCGCATTCTTCTCGGTGCTTGCTTGACTGGATTGACGTCCGGGGATATGGACAGTTTGTGGACAGCAATCTCTGGATCTAATCCTGGCATCTCGGAATATTTTCCATGCGAAGCAATCTTTATGCTGCATAAGCACGTCTTTTAGCACAGCCACCCTTCCTTCAGACAACAGTTCACTAACGAATGTCAGTCGCGGGTCGTTCGTCGTCCCCAACTCAATTTTCTTGAGGTTATCCACAGTGGTGTGTATTCTATCTTCCGGCTCTTTCGGCGCTGGTGGAAATTCTGAGATCACCTCGTCATCACTGTTTTTGAAGCACCAGGGAAGGTCATCCATATTCTCAGGCTCTTCTTTTGATATCGTTATCATATGACAAGTACGAGCTCGCTTCCAAGACCGATGCGGATCTGGTTCTGCTCTCGTGGCTTTGGGTTCATGCTTCTGTGGTGGTGTTACCTTCCAGCTGTCAGATAGAGCGAACTTGCCGAGCTGATACTGATCTTCGACCCAATTCTTGAAGGTGAAGCAATCTTCGAGAGGATGGCCTATTACTCGGTGATAAAAGCAATAGTTCGGGTGAGAGACTTCGCCTGCTTGCTTAGGGTGTTTAGACTCCAGCAGTGTAAGCATTTGATGTTTTATAGCTAGGTCAAGTATCTTCTTTGTCTTGTCTTGAAGAAAAGAGTATGCTCGACTCATCTTCTTCATAAGGGGCAAATCTGGACCGCTTGATTCCCGACAGCGTGACTTCTTAGTCCCGCTTTGTCGCTGTCGAACGCCTTTTCCGCTCTTTGACTTGTTTCTGCCTCTGCGTCGGGCCTTTTGTGCAACAGGTTGACAGGGAGGAGCATTTTCATCTTTCGCAACCTGTTGAAGAAGGCGTTGCGTTCTGGCTTTCTCATAGATGGCCATTTCGCGGTTATGGTCGTCTCGAACTTACTGACCCGCTTCCCTGATAAACTTGTCCATTCGTTCTTCAAATGACGGACTCGGCATTTTGATGTGAGGATCTTGTTTTGGTGCGGGGTCGGCACTTTCTGACAGGACGTCCTCTTCTTCATCGAGGTTATATATAACGTAGCTACCATGGACTCGTTCCCGTTTCCCGGCTTTCACATATCCAAGCCCAAGCGTTTCCATTCTCCCATTGGGTAACTTGCGCTGAGTCCCAGGGACATCCCAAATCCTGTTGTAGAACCGAGCTTGTCGAATAGTCTGTTTAAAAGGTACCCCTTGGCATTTCAATAGCCTTTTTAGTCCGTTCGTGTAATATCTGGGCAAACGGGTGGGTTGGAGCCTGTCAAGTGTAGAATCCACGCCGTGCCAGATTTCTTTCTCCACTCTTGTTTCCATGGACCGGTAGAATAGGATCGCCTTTTCATCCTTTCGCCTGGGAGGGACGTAAAATGTCTGCAGGTCTTGCACACTATAAGCTTCAAGTGCGTCGAGATCTTTGTAGTGCACCCACGGAATCATGGTAACTTGCAAACTCTGATTATCACCAGGGAATGCTGGTATTGACGGCCGGCTGGAGAACACGGCATTTACCTCATCTTCCGAGTCGCTTCTGAAGATCAATATGGGGGCGGACGGTCTCGGGTTGTTGCGTCGAGACGGCCCAGAGTAAACTCTCTCTTCTTCTTCTTCTTCGGTATCACTCCCGAAGACGGGAATGGTGGTGACAACTTTGTTCTCCGGTTTGCGACATTTCTCTGTATCCTCGAAATCTGGCAAAAAGTATTTTGCATCTTCGTACTTGCGGACTTCGTTCACGGAGAATGGGTTTAACTCACCTGTTACGGTATACTCAAGACCATCCTTGAAGTACTTCATACACTGATGTTGTGTAGAAGGGATGATGTTATATCGTGTAACCAGGGACGACTGAGCAAAGCATTGTAGCAGGTCTTGGCGTCAATGACGTGATCTTAATATCCGTGACGAGTAGTCCGAAGCGTAATGTTAGTATTACAGATCCGAGAGTCCATGATGACCGTGAGTCAAAACCGGATATGGTAATTTTATAACGAGCGAGGTGCTGAACGCTCATGCAGATTTCCTTCAACACTCGTACATTAAGGAGATTTACGAAGGATCCATTATCAATCAGGATTTTTCCTATCTTGATATCGTGGCATTATTTTGAGACATATAGAGGGCGGTTGTGGTCGCACGTCCTAAGGAGAAGGTCTTCATCACCGAACGTGACATCGGCTGTGTGCACTTCTTCCAGTTCATCCTTCATCCTTTCTTCGGCGAGGAAGGCTTGGAATTGCTCGGGCTCTTGTAGCGCCTTGATTAATGAATCTCTCGCTTCTTTTGATAATAAGAGGGCGTCGAGAATGCCGAGCTGAGACGGTAGCTTCCTCAGGTGCGCTAGGACGTTGTAGTCCACCTTACTCTTCTTGGGCGGGTCCTTGGCAGTCAGCTCTTTCATGACTTGGTCATCTAAGGCGATATCCTCAGCGACCTTTTCCTTTCCCTTATCTTTTCTAGTTGCAGGTCCGAGATTCTTTTCTAGAAGCGTGCGATTGCGCAGCTGAATGTTTTCGCAGGCCTTTGGTTCTTCCTCTTTCCCTGAGATGGATTCTTTAAAGAGAGGGCCCAGAGCCATTTTCTCGTCAGAGTCGCTCCCAAAGGTGAGAATCTGTGATCCTCCGGCGTTGACCGTGCGACAGTTACCGGTAGTTATTTTTTGCTCCTCGGTCATACTTCTCTGCTCCCGACGAGCTTTGTGTTTCATCCGTTTAAAATGTTGCCGGTGAACGACATATCCCTTCCACCATCTTTTAAAAGCGTCACACTCCTCGGTGGGGTGCAAAATCTTTCGATGATATGAGAAGTAATTAGGATGCATTTCTGCTCCACCGAGAGTGTTTTCTTCCAAGAGTGGTAGCTTCATTTCCATTGATATGGCTTTAGCAAACCTTTTCCTCGTCTTGAATTTGTTTTTATCCGCAACAGATGTCTTTTGATTTGGCGGGAGTGCCTCGACTCTTTCGTCTAGTTGCCGGCGTTTGGCTCCTTCCAATATGGCCATCTCACGCTCCCGATCGGCTTTACTTTTCAGACGAATCTCATTCAGGAAGGCGTCGATCATCTCGTCTGACGGCCATAAAAGTTCCGGCTCAGGCTCTGCCCCCAGTTTCTTTGTACAGGGAGCTTCTTCATTTTCTAGCGATGAATGAGAGATCACATGGCAGCTTGCTACGTAATCCTCAGATCCATCTGACGAGTCTTCCCCATCATCTTCATCCTCAAGGACGTGGCTGAGGAACTCTTGAAGCGTGATGGGATTCCGCGCCTTCTGATTATACTCTTCCAGCGCGTCGATCTGTTTCTGCAAATCCGTGCGCTTGTCACCAGGCTTCACGGGCTTTTTAGATCTCTTCTTCTTTTTCGAAGATTTTGACGGCTGGGTGTGAGTGCTTGGGCCATCACCACCGATGTTTGGAATTGGGTGCGGTTTTAGCATCCCTTCGATGATCTGGGGTTCTAGCAGGTTCTTCCACTTGATCGCCGGGCATGTCTTGAGATCATTCAGCATCCTTTTGGTTTTGGCTGATAGCACAACCTCCCATGGAGCTTCTTCAACAAGGGAGCACGTTGCCCCCGGCATATTCACCTTTTTAGGGATATGAGGTTGCGGCGGGTTCACCTTCCATTTTTCGGACAACGCGAACTTGCCTTATTGGTATTGGTCTTCAATCCAGTTTTTGAAGACGTAGCAATCTTCGATCGTATGAACCAATACTCAGTGGTAGGGGCAGTAATTGGGATCATTGACGTCGTTTGGCTGCAACGGACGCTTTGAATCTGGTAGATTGATGAGTCTGTTGCGCACCGCCAGCTCGAATAGTCTTCTCGTTTTATCTTGAGAAAACGAGTAAGGACATCCTAGCCTCTCTTCGAGGGATAGGCGTGGACGCATATTGTTTTGATGGACAACCGGCTTCAAGTTGCTCGGCTGTTGTTGAGCATTGGCCACGGCGATCGCTTTTCCTTTCCCCTTCTCATTTCGAGAGTCCGACTTCGGAGGAGACGGTCTATGGCCCATCTGGTCCATTTGGACTAATTTATCAATCAAGGCCTGGAACGTGGTTGGTTTAAAGAACATCATGATCTGTGAAATAGTTGCATGAGGATCTAGGGTGCCGATGAACATGCCCACCGCTGGTGCTTCTTCGATGCGCTGTTCACACTTCGACCACAAGTTTCGCTACCGTATTGCGTATTGGACCTACGTCTCGCCTGGCCTCACCCTGGCATTAATCAATGCTGTTATCGGCGTGCGTTCACTAGCACTCGCGAATCTTTGTGTAAACAATAGCTCCATCTCCGCAAATGTTTTGACAGAGTCGTTAGGTAGCTCCGAATACCATTCAAAGGCTGTTTCTGCTAAGCTGCCGACGAATTGGCGAAGCAACAGTTTGTCGTCGCCCCCGGTGTTGCCGCATAAGGCCCTGAATTGAGCGACATGCTGATGTGGATTCCCCGTCCCTTTATATACATGGAACTTAGGGATTGTATATCCCGGCGGGTAACTTATTTGGTCATACCAGCTCGGGTACGGTCGTCCAGTTTTGATGACTTGGCTGGCCGCTTCATTCGCCTGATGAACTCGTATCTGCTGAGCTATATAGTCGTCTAGTGCAGCTTTGGAAATGGTTTCCTCCTTGGCTGCTGAATGAGCCGGAGGAGGATTAGATGTCTCCCCTCTGTCGTTTTTAATAATGATCGGAGGGTCTTCAGCTGGAGGATCCGGCTGTAACATCATTCCTACAATGTCTTGGAAGAGAAGCGCCATTCGCTTTATGTTGGCAGCTTGTTCTGCTGCTTCTTTGTCCTTCTTTTCGAGGACTCTGAGTAGGAAGTCAGCGTCAGTTTCTTGTTCGTGACGCTGTTCTGATGATGCCTCCGGGCTTTCTTTTCGCCCGGTGGGTGCGGCCATCGCGGTCATCATCTCTTGAAGCTTCTACTGTTGCTCCTGGGCTTTTGTCACGGATCGGGTTAGCGGTCGGTGACCCATCGAAGCACGGCTTTCCTCCTTTCTGGAAGCCATATAAACAGTATGCACCACTATGCCCCCAGACTTGGGGCGTTTGTACTCGATGCTTTTACGGTTCGCCATGTTCACAGGGGCCTTTTGCGGCCTCCTTTTCTTTTGAGTGATAGACGTTGAGGGAGCCGTTGCAGTGGGCACCCAGCCAGCTGTTGCTTTTTCTGGCTTGACGGAGTAGTCCTTCTTCTGCCGAACCTTCATCTTTTTCTGTCGGCGGAGATGGTCTTAATCCATTACGGAGTCTTGGATTTGATGCCAGACCTTGTAAATTTTAGAGGACAGCCGTTGAGGGGGCTGCTCCAGATTCACCTTCGGGGCATTATTCACAGGTGTAGGAGATCTTTTCAATACGGCAGTTGGCGAGTTTTTGCGCACCCTTCTTAGCGGTTCAAAGCTATTCCCGGTCGGAACAGCAGCATTGATTTCCGTCATCGGAGCTGGCGGAGTTAATCCAAAGGGAGAGCTGCCCCCAGCCTTCCGTACTCGGCGCCAGTGACGACGGCGAGCATGTCGTGCGATTGGGGTTGATTTAGCCGTAGGGGTGACCTCCTCATGCCCCCTGTGTTGGTCAGAATTTGCTGGTATCGGCCTTTTAAGGACCGACGTCCGTTGAATGGGGATGGTCAACCTATCAAAAGCTGGCTTCCGAGTAGGGGAAGCAACCTTGGTGATTTCGCCTGGAACGGGAGCAGAGATGGCTATCCGCTTCGGGATAACACCTTCTGGTATTGCAGGCTTCTTCATAGGCCCGTTAGAGCTCTGGCCTAGTCTGTTAAAAACTGAGGCAATGGAGTTAGGCGACCCGTTGAGAGGTGCCGCAGTAGTAGCAAGCCGATCGAATACCGACTTCTTGGAAGCTTCTTATGACGGCACAGGGGCGTTGAAGCTCATGGGTGGGAGCATGGTCCCAAAGAATAGTCCAGTGGTGGCTTGAGTTACTTGCTCTACTGGCATGGCGAAGATGGAGGCCGCTTGGGGCCCATAAGTCACTCCTCCAGTAAGGACAGAACGAGATTTGCAGTTGCAGTTAGTGCAGTTTGAAGCCATTGATTTTCTGTTTTCTGCATGGAGCAAGACACCAAATCTAAGTACCTCAAATTCACAGGCAACCATAGCAAACCACGATTCGTTCGCGAACACGACACACGAAGTGTGGAGTGGAAAGAGGAAGAGGTCCCACCGGGCGTGCCAGAATCTGTTCCCCTCCGAAAGACGGCGTGACAGGGACGTCTTGCCTGAGATTCGGGGCAGATGCTAATAGGTGCTATCCGTCCACCTTTCCGAAGATGCCAAGTTGATTTATGGCACCATGTATCGAAGGTTTAAACAGATGCGGCCGATGTAGCAGACTTCGTCAGATTCCCCCTCGCTTGAGGGGTTTTTGATTGTGGAGACGCTCTTCCCTGCAGGCGCAAGCCCCTGCAGTTAATTACGCTACCGCCTCGCTGTAACAACTTTCTCTTTCTCCATGTGGTCACTTCATGTCGTGGGTGTTTGTTTTGTTTTTGGTTGCCCGTGGATTGTATATGGAGACTAAGTTATGTTGTCGCCCGTAGGGCGTGGATTAATCCAAATCCGTATCTTTCTTAGATTTGGGTTTGGGGGTTTGGGTTTAAGGATACGTTAGCCTCATTTGAGACTAAGATCAACTTAAACGTTAGTTAAGGATACGTTAGTCTAAATTTAGACTAAGATCGACTTAACGGGATCGTTTAGATCCAACAACAGAGCATTTAGGCAGGGTGGGCTTCGTTGTTTAGTTTAGTGACATTGCGGTCGGTAACCAGTTTAAGGACATAGTGGTCCAATATTAGTTTTAAGACATTGCGGTCAAGGTTAAGGACATCATAGTCCGTGGATTTAAGGATTCCACAGTCCGTTGTTAGTTTTAAGACATCACGGTCAAGGTTAAGGACATCATAGTCCATGAGTTTAAGGACCCCACAGTCCGTTGTTAGTTTTAAGACATCACGGTCAAGGTTAAGGACATCATAGTCCATTGTTACTTTTAATACATCCCGATCAAGGTTAAGGAAATCATAGTCCATGAGTTTAAGGACCCCACAGTCCGTGAAATGTGTGGTTGTTGGGACCCGTCATCTCTTTGAAGACGTTGAGGAATTACAACGACAAATATCAAAGGAGTGAAGAGATGTACCCTTGAACCGAGATAGATTAAATGATCTGTAGCCCAATTTGGAACCAAAACCAATTAATTATATCGTGAGCCCATTGGCTCAGTTAAGTCTGGATTGAGGACTTATGGCCAACTTGGGCTAAGTCCAATTAAGTCTGGCCCTTCGTTGGACTGTTTGACAATTTTCTGGTTCCAGTCCACAAGAGTTTTGAAGAATTTGATAACATTTCTGTTGTAGCCCTGGATGTTATTCAATTTTGAGGTTCAATTGAAGGGGAGGCTTTGCCTCTGGGAGATTAGCCAATTTGGCTAAAAGTAGTGTTAAACACTAAATGACAAAAGTGTTAAACACTAAAGACAGAATTCTTAAATTAGTGTTAAACACTAAAAGAACAATCAGTGTTAAACACTGGAAACATAGTTTTCGATTTGGTGTCAAACACTAGAAACTAATCAGTGTTAAACACTGCAAATAGGGTTTTCAAATTAGTGTTAAACACTAAGAAAATCAGTGTTAGACACTGGGAACAAAGATCTTGAATTAGTGTCAAACACTAAAGGAAGAGGGGTCACGTGTGGACACGTGAGAGCGCCCAACGGTGAGATCAGATTCTCCTTATTCTGTTATGCAAAAAAGTGTTGAATACTTTCTATGTTTGATTTTGGAGCATCACGCGCTGACACGTGACGGGGATTTATGCGCTGGTTTGCCAAGGGGTCACGTGGTAACACGTGAGAGCGCCCAGAGCTGATATTTCTTTTGCTTTTGCTTCAGGGGTCATGTGGGGCACGTGAGGCATTGCCTCTGAGTTCTTTTCTGCGGATCTTTACAGGGGTCACGTGGGGACACGTGACCCTGGTTCTTTGTCCCTTTATTTTTTTAAGAATTAAATTCTTCATAGTGTTAAACCCTAGTTATAACTTTGGAGGAATTAAATTCCCTGTTTTCTTTAGAAGAATTATATTCTTAGATAAGGTTAAACCCTAATTTTCCTTCTGTGGGAATTAAATTCTCATATATGTAAAGAATCAAATTCTGGCATAGGGTAAAACCCTAATTTCATTTTAAGAGGAATTAAATTCCTGTGAGCTTGAGAAAATTAAATTCTAAATGAGGGTTAAACCCTAGTTCTGTCCATCTTGAAGGAATTAAATTCCTATAATTTTTGGAGATTTGAATTCTCATATAGGGTTAGACCCTAATTTTATCTTGGAGGAATTAAATTCCTATAACTTTGGGAGAATTAAATTCTCTAAACTCAATTCTTCCTCTAAGTTTTAGATCTGCATGGCAGGATCTCGACCCGATGAGAATTAAATTCTCAACTTATGAGGAGATGTGCACTTTACAGATCTTCCACCAGAGAAAGAACCAAGTTCTTTGCAAAAGAGTTAGACTCTTAGATATTTGAGAATTAAATTCTCTTTTCTTTTCCGAAGTTTTGATCCCCTTTCTTTTTCTCACCTAAGGTTTTCTTTCTGAATTTTCGAGATGCTAAAATTCTCTTCCAAGCTTTTTCTCCAAAATTCTGTCTCTCCTTTTTTCTCTCTCTTTTTCTCCTCTTTTTAATTCCCCCTTCTCGACTCCTATTTATAGAAGAAGGAAAAGAATCAATTTGTTTAGTAAATCTCTCACTGAAATATTTGATTTGTTTTCATCATTAATCTGAGCCTTTAGATTATTAGGTGAATTTTACTCACCGTTGGATGTTTTAATCTAAAAATATTCTATTTGTTATTTCGGTGAGATTTAGGGGAAATCTTTCCTTGTCCCAGATTTTTCCATAAATTGGTAATATTTAATCACCCCTGGATTCTCAATCCAACGGTTCTCCTAAATTCTTCTCCATTTTGGAAAGATTTAAATGATCTTTTTAGAATTTAATTCTGTTAAACCGTGAGGCCTTTACAGCCAGTCACTTGTTGGCACGTGGCCCCTGGTCACGTGTGAGCACGTGACCCTCGAATGGCTTTTCTTTTCTGCGCTATTCTGCGCTGCTGTTTTAACCATCACGTGCCGACACGTGACCATTGGTCACGTGTGAGCACGTGATATCTTTTTTTAAGTTTTTCCTGATTTTTAATCAGGAAACACGCCTTTGAGCAATTAAAGAGGCACGTTACGACTCCCCCACTGCTCACCCGGCCAATTGAAGGAGAAGAGCTATCGCTATATCTAGCGGTGTCCGACCAAGCTGTAGGTTCGGTGCTCGTCCGAGAGGTCGAGGGAGTCCAGAAGCAGGTATACTATATGATCCACGTCTTCGAAGACACGGAAATGAGGTACCCGGCCATAGAGAAGATCGTCTTGGCACTCATCGTGGCTTTAAGGAAACTACAACACTATTTCCAGGTGCACACCATCCTCGTTCTTACCAAGCGGACTTTAGGGACTATCCTCGCCTCCCCCGAGTACACTGATCGTTTGGAGAAATGGAGGTGGGAGTTGTCCCAATTCGACATAAAATACTGCCTGAGGCAGGCTATCAAGGCATAAGTCCTGATTGATTTTATCGTCGAGTGCACCATCCCCAGTAAAGAGGCGGAATCCACGATGGCCCCCGGAACTCAACCCTCAACCGATGAGAGGCCCGACTCCATCCCTGATTCTGAGATGCCTCTCCTCACCTATGCACTTCTGCCACGTGCCGCTTGCGGCGGTCACCCTTCCCGACATTCACACGTCTTGGAAGGACGGGTTGAGCCTCGCGACGGCGAGCGGCTTCCCTGCTCGGTCCATCCTTGGCTGGTAATCTCTTACCCAGCGACGCCAAGGATCAAAGCCCTCATCAAGAAGCCACCGAGCGGCTTCCCTGCTCGGTCCATCCTTGGCTGGTAATCTCTTACCCAACGACGCCAAGGATCAAATCCCTCATCAAGAGGCCACCGAGCGGCTTCCCCGCTCGGTCCATCCTTAGCTGGTAATCTCTTACCCAGCGACGCCAAGGATCAAAACCCTCATCAAGAGGCCACCGAGCGGCTTCTCTGCTCGGTCCATCCTTGGATGGTAATCTCTTACCCAGCGATGCCAAGGATCAAAGCTCTCATCAAGAGGCCACCGAGTGGCTTCCCTTCTCGGTCCATCCTTGGTTGGTAATCTCTTACCCAGCGACGCCAAGGATCAAAGCCCTCATCAAGAGGCCACCGAGAGACTTCCTTGCTCGGTCCAACCTTGGCTGGTAATCTCTTACCCAACGACGCCAAGGATCAAAGCCCTCATCAAGAGGCCATCGAGCAGCTTCCCTGCTCGGTCCATCCTTGGCTGGTAATCTCTTACCCAACGACGCCAAGGATCAAAGCCCTCATCAAGAGGCCACCGAGCGGCATCCTTGGCTGGTAATCTCTTACCCAACGACGCCCAGGATCAAAGCCCTCATCAAGAGACCACCGAGCGGCTTCCCTTCTCGGTCTATCCTTGGCTGGTAATCTCTTACCCAACGGCGCCAAGGATCAAAGCCCTCATTAAGAGGCCACCGAGAAGCTTCCCTGCTCGGTCCATCCTTAGCTGGTAATCTCTTACCCAACGACGCCAAGGATCAAAGCCCTCATCAAGAGGCCACTGAGCGGCTTCCCTGCTCGGTCCATTCTTAGAGGGTGACTTCCTATCCGTCTTTACTAAGCGATCCCCACCTCGACTCGGGGCCATCAAGATACAGACCCTGCACCGATCTTTTCACACTTGGCAAATGGTTGAGTTCAACTCGACGTGCGATCACCAGATG
This sequence comes from Agapanthus africanus, assembly GCA_030015575.1. Taxonomy (NCBI): domain Eukaryota; kingdom Viridiplantae; phylum Streptophyta; class Magnoliopsida; order Asparagales; family Amaryllidaceae; genus Agapanthus; species Agapanthus africanus. The sequence continues at coordinate 54,159,485 of CM057339.1, forward strand.
AAGGACCGGTCTCCGAGCTAACGCATCGTGAAAGCAGTATCGCGCAAATGAAGATTTTACCACAAACAAAGGGAAAATATGTACGCAAAGAGTCCTACAAAATGTTTCATTCACAAAGGTCAAAAGTCTTTACAGAGGTATTATGGGCTCCCCAGCCTTACAAAAACGTCCGGAGGCTTACAAAATTTCTCCGCAAAAGAAAATAATAAGGAGGCGAAGAGATTCAGGCCTCAGGGCCGGGGAGAACCTCGACGAGCTCCGCTTCCACCACGATGGCCGGGATGGCGGCTTGTGAGTCAGCGCTCACCGCAGGAGCCTCGACGTCGGGAGCCGGGGTGACCGACTTCTCCCCGGCACTCCCATCAAGGGCCTTCCCCCGGCGACGCTTCAAGGGGCATTCCCTTGCGCCTCACCCTTGAAGGGGTACTCACCCCGGAGATCGCCGTCAAGAAACTCTGGCATCAGGGCCTTGACAGTGTCGAGGTCCTCATGCCAAACGAGGACAGCGACTTCAGCAAGGTCGGTGTAGTACTGGTCCTACTTCTTGTAATTCTCCACCGCCTTCGCCGCTCGAAGGTCGGCACGCCTAAATCCTTCATTCGCCGCCTCGTTCTCCCTCTTGAGGGTGCTCGCCGTCTTCTTTAGGGTGTTGGCAAGCACCCTGGCATCTTCCAACTTGGCCTCGGTAGCCTTGTTGGACTCCCTCAAGACTCGGACGGCCTCTCGGCAGTTGGCGATCTTCCGATCCCCGGCCGTCACCCGGTCTTCAAGGGCGGCGACCCTCTCCTTTGCCGCTTGCAGCTCCAGCCTCGAGCTCACCTCCCATGAGGAGGAGTCGCCCGCGATCTGCATCACCGGGGCAATTTACTCGTCCTCCATGCCGAAAACGAGGGCGCAGTGCTGGAGGACTTGAAGAAAAAAAATGAGGGGTTAAAAAGAAAAGGGGGCACCCAATCTTGTGAACAAAAAGTACTGAATAAAAACCCGAGTGGGGGGGGCGAACATTGACCTGCACTGCCTCCTGGGCTATGGCCGCCATTTGGGACCTGAGGGTCCCCCGAGGGATTCTGCCCCCGGCTGACATTTCCATTTCTGAGAGCAGGCTGTCGGCAACGGAAAGCCTCGAGGGCACCTCGAAGCGAAGCTCCTCTTCATCCACGAAGATCGGGGAAGCCGAGGTACGGGGCACCGTCCTATGGTGCCTCTTGAGGAGGGGCGCGGGGACATCTTCCTCCTCTCCGAGGTCCATGGCCCGGGGCTCCTGCTCCCGAGCGTGTTTGCGGCTCTGCGCGCGGTAGGGCTCCGAGATCCGGGGCATGCTCGAGCGCCTGGCCAGAGCGGCCACCGGTAGAGCCGGGCTTGAAGAGGGACGTGACGGGCCGGCGCCTCCGGACTTCCTCCCTTTCTTCTGTTCGACAAGAGCCGCCCGAAATTTAATTCGGTCCAAAGGTTCTGAAAGAAAGCGAAAATACAAAGAAGGAGTTAGAAATGCCAAATAAAAGTGGAAGAATACACAAGTCTAAACAGGTCACCTAAAACTCCTAACTTACCCCCAAGCTGAGTGGGGCTGAGCCCGGCCCAACTGAGGGCCTGCTCAGGAAGCAACACATCGGCCCGAGGGACGGGCTCCCACTCTGACACCGCCACCGCGTCGGGATCATTCGACCGCCTCACCCGCGGGCAGTTGGCCCTATGCCACTGAATGGGCACAGGTCAATCCTCACCCTCGAGTGGCCCGACAAACAAAAACTTCTCCTTCCACTCGTGAATGGAAGAAGGTACTGTGATGACCCCCGACCCGGCCGCACCTCCCCGGTGCTTTCTAAAAGAAATATATACCCAGCTCGGCTCGTCCTTGTGAGTGTCGGGGTGGGTTTTTTAGAAGAGAGAGGAAAGGAGAAGGTTCAGACCGAAAGGGATCTCCCGCGATTTCAACCGGACCAGGAACCCGAGGAGAATCCTCCAGGAGTTCGGTACAAACTGGCTCGGGGCTAACTGAAAACAACGCAACACCGCACTCACCTCGGGAGAGAAGGGCAGGCGCGTTCCGGCCTAAAAAGCCTCTAAGTACAAGGCAATCTCCTTGCCCTGTACCTGATCTGCCCTCTCTCCCTCCCCGGACAAACGAAGGGAGTAGCCGGGGGAAATATGGAAGCGAGCCCGAATTGTGGTGAGCTCATCCACGTGCCTCACAAGGGAACTACATCGCGGACACTCCTGGCACTCGCTTTGGGGACCGTCCCCGCCGTACGACCCCGGGAAGCGCGACTAACCCTAACTTCTCGGGAAGGTTCTGACCCGGACGAAGAAGATGAAGCTGCAAAAGACTTCCTAGAATCTACCCAAACTATTTCTACGGACTACTCAGAGGAAGACATCTAACCTGATCAAGAGAAAGGGTCCTCCGAGGAAGAACGCAGGAAATTTGACCTAAAAGGAAGAGCGCCGAGCTAACACACGAAGGGAAGAGGAAATTATAACGAAGTGTGGACCCTCGGGAGGATCCCACCTCTATTTATAACCAACCAGCGAACACATCCAGTGACGCCGACCGTCTCCTGCCAAAATGACGCTTCGAATTCAACAGCCACCAATGCTCCACCTGTCGCACGCGTATTGGGTACGTTCCATCGAACGCGAAAACACCGGCGGCCCGTCACGTCATCCAACCAGCGTCGGACACGTGACCTGGCGCTCCGAAGAACGTACGCCCGAATCGGCGCTTCCTCTTTAATGCAAGATCTCTTCCCTGATCTGCTGACGTCAAAAAATACGACTAACTGCCCGGTAATCCGAGTTGACGCCGTCTTCAAATAGGAACTTAGCCCGGGTGACCGATTAGACCACTCTCGACCTGACCCATAAATAGGTCAGGAAGAGAGTGGGGGGCTAATGATGATGCTTGGTACTGAGCACTACCCAGATCATGACACGTGGCAGATGACGTGTTCCGAGGCTTACAGGAAAGGAGTAGGAACGGTACATTGGAAATATGCTTCGGGCCTTCAACTCGAGGATGTTCCCGACCTTCAGCGACCTTCCCAACTACTCCTATGCCCGCCTTAAAATAACCATTGGCTCGCCTCCGAGCCCTCCCATATGCCGAGTTCCCTCGGCCCTCCTAGATCGCCTTCGAGCTATCGCATGAATCAAGCCTGCCTGGCCTCCCGCTCGTCTTCGAGCCTCCCGCTGAGCTTAGTTTCCTCAGTCTCATCGACCGACCCACAGCACGGACCGCAGGCGTCTCCACCATAGCTCCGCGAATCTCGCCTGACGCGAGATATCCGCCGCCCACGATCTCACGTTCCACGCCATCCCATTCCCCCATTAACGAGCATATTTCGTCATTAATGGGAAATCCCGCCTTTTATGCAGGCGTAACGCCAGGGGCGTAACGACCGGCGTGAATCTCGTGCCCGCCAGCCCACGGCTGCCACTATATAAATCCCTCTCTCAGATGACTCAGGTAAGGCAATTTCACCCCAATAGGCCTCTACTTTGCCTATTTAGCCCATCTAACATGATCGTTGGAGGGTCCTCAGTGGCACAACCATCCCGGGACTTCCTTGTAGGTAGCTCGGCTTCATCCACTTCAAGCCTATTGAGATCCACACGCACCAATGGGAAACCCTCAGATCCAATCTCAGCCGCTCATCACCACTCGCTGCGGATTAACGGAAGGTAATATCTGAAGGAGATCCAGAGCTCCATCATTGGTAGAGATTCCTGCACGTGTTGTAGCTTATATTTATAATCAATCTCCAAACAAAATGCATGCAGCCATTAGTCCAAAATATACCATTGATTATTGTTGCTTATATCCACCAAGTTCAAACCCAACCTTGTGAAGCCCAAATTCAAGAAAGCCTATGTTTTATTCCCAGGCCGCTGCAGTAGCTTAGCAAATGAGCTCAAGCTTGAGCATCGTTTGAGACATAAGGAGTTAATTGTGTTCCAATTAATTCTTTGTTTGCATGTGAGAGGGGGCATGAGGAGTTAATTCTTCTCCAAGTTTCACCTTAGACTATAAATAGCTATGTTTGGCTAGGGTTTCTTTATGACTCATATGTTTGTATCCAGGAAGGCTACCAAAACCTAGAGAGTTTGAGAGAAAGGAGTGAGCTTTGTGAGAGATATTGTATTTGGGTGATTTTCGTAGGTTTGTAATCTCGTTTAATACTTATCTAGTGGAAGATCTTATTGCAAAGGTGGGACTAGGTGTATCTTGGCACCGAATCTGGATATATCTTATGTCGATTTCGTTTAGATGTGATTTTCTCTATCTTGTGATTGGTATTAGTTGCTTATGGATTCTTTTTGCTTAGGGCTTGAGTGTATCCTTCGAGATACACCGTGCCAGGTCCTTAGTAGATTTAATAAGAAGTGATATCAGAGCATCAGGCCCAAAGATTTGGGGGTATTAGGAGATGGCGTTTATGAGTTTTAAGATTGAGAAGTTTGACGATCATAACAATTTTGGGCTATGTAAGTTGAAGATGACCGCAGTTCTAAAGCAGCAAGGGGTACACAAGATAGTATTCGCTAAAGAGAAGATTCCACATACTACTACCGAAGTAGATAAAGAGGTTATGGAAGATAAGGCACATAGTTCCTTGCACCTTTACCTAGCGGATGAAGTACTTTGCAAGATAGAATAAGAGCCCATGGCAGCTGATATTTGGAAGAAGATAGATACCCTCTACAATAAGAAATCCCTCACAAACTCTCTCTACCTCAAACAGAGGTTGTACACTTTGAAGATGAAAGGGCGGACTTCCGTTAAAGCCCACCTCGACGAGCTCAATTAGATTATAATGGACTTGCGAAATGTAGAGTTAAGATAGATGATGAGGATCAAGCTATGATACTATTATGTTTGTTAACCGCTGAGTATGGCCAGATTGTTAAACAGTATGGCCGAGATAAGCTATCTTTAGAAGATATGAAGGCGGGTATACACAGTGAGGCGTTGAGGGAAAAGAAGGCGGGTAACAAGGGAAGTTTGAGCGACGCTATGTTCGTTAGAGGTCGTTCGGAGAAACGGTCGGCGGGTGGTTCCAAGGACAAGTCGATATCGAAATCTCGAAGTCGAAAAATGACAGATGCAATCAGAGCAAGCAGAAGGGGAATTGGAAAAAAGATTGTCAGAACAAGAAAGGGAAAAGCAAGCAGATTGATACCTCTACTATAGCTGTTGTGGTGGGGGAATCGGATGATGGCAGCGACAGTTCGGTATTATCCGTGTGTGCAGTTGGTGATGTACATGATACTTGGATGTTGGATTTCGGTAGCTCGTTCCATATGACTCTGCATCGGGATTGATTTTCTATGTATCGTTCTCTTGATGGAGGTTCTATTCTGAATGGGAACAATGCAGCGTGCAAAATAGTCGGGACCGACAACGTTCGAATTCATATGCATGATGGGATAGTCCGGACCCTAATCGATGTTAGGCATGTGCTAGATCTGAGGAAGAGGTTGATCTCTTTAGGTGCGTTGGACGGGATCGGTTGCAAGTGCATAATAAAAGGTGGTTCTCTGAAAATTTCCAGGGATTCTCTTATAGTCATGAAGGGAAAAAGTGATAAAAATGTACTTCATACAAGGACAGTCGGTATCAGATGATGTTGCTACAACTTCTACTAGCTCAGGGGATTCAGACTCGGTCAAATTGTGGCATCTTCGTTTGGGGCACATAGAAGAGGTCGGGTTTGAGGTGATTCGAAAGAGGCAGTTGCTCGGAATTGTAGATATGGGTAGGGTTGATTTTTTTAAGGACTATGTTTTGTGGAAGCAAGCGAAGGTGAAGTTAGGGACATCGGTTCATGATACAAAAGGTAATCTAGACTACGTCCACACCGACGTTTAGGGTCCGGCACTGGTACTTTCTCGAGGTGGAGCCAGATATTTCATTTTTTTCATTAATGACTTCTTGAGAAATTTGTGGGTTTACGCTTTTAAGCCTAAGGCCGAGACATTTGAGAAGTTTAAGCAATGTAAGGCCATAGTAGAAAAGCAGACTAGTAGGTCCGTAAAGGTTCTTCAATCTGATAATAGTGGAGAGTTTACTTCACATAAGTTTGTGGAGTTTTGCAAGCCGGAGGGGATTATGCATCATTTCACCACATCGGAAGACCCTCAGTCAAACGGCATTGCAGAGCGGATGAACCGGACACTACTTGAGAAGACCAGGTGTTTGTGGATTATGGTTGTACTTCCGAAGGAGTTTTGGGCTGAGACCTTATCTATCGCCGTGTACCTCATCAATCGTTCATCACCGTCGGTGACAGATAAGAAAATTCCCGAGGAAGTATGGATTGGAAAGGTTGGAGATTACTCAAGGCTTCGGATATTTGGGTGCCCAGCTTACGTTCATGAGCGGAGCGATAAGTTAGAGCCGAGAGCTAGGAAGTGCATCCTCCTCAGTTACAGAAGCGAAGCCAAAGGTTATATGTTGTGATGTCCTGGGACCCAGAACATAATGATCAGCCGACATGTTACATTCAATAGGTCTGCGATGCTTTAAAAAGATCACTCACTCAGATGGTGAATTGAGAACAGATACCCCACCGAGCGAGGTAGAGTTCGAGGCTCCAGTCTAAGATACGAGGAGTGATAAGGTGGTTGATACTCAGATTCAGACGGAGGGTCCGATATAGGTAGAGGAGTGGAGCGGAGGTCTACGAGAGCTAGACGCCCGCCAATCAGATATGGTTTCGAGGACATGACTGCGGTTCGTTTCGACGACATGGCATCATATGCATAGACCATTGAGCATGAGGAACTGTCTAGTTAAAGAGAGGTTGTGCAATCGGGTGACTTTCCAAGTTAGAGGGTTGCGATGGAGGAGGAGATAGAGTCTCTTCACCGGAATGATACGTGGGATCTTATTGCTCTACCAGAGGGAAAACATGATATCGGCTGCAAGTGGGACTTCAAAGTTAAATAGGGTAACTCAGAGGAAGAGGGCATTAGGCACAAGGCAAGATTAATAGCTAAAGGGTTTGTACAGAGGAAGGGAGAAGACTGCGATGAGATATTTTCTCCGGTTGTTCGACACACTTTGATCCGCATTCTATTGGTTATGGTTGCGAGTTACGACATGGAGCTAGAGCATCTAGATGTGAAGACTGCATTCTTGCATGGTAACCTAGAGGAGGATATTTATATGCATCAGCCCGTGGGGTTCGTGGTCGAGGGAAAATAGAGCTATGTTTGTAAATTATGGAAGTCACTTTATGGTTTAAAGTAGTCTCCGAGACAATGGTATAAGTGCTTCGATCAGTTTATATTGGTTATTGGGTACATGAGGAGTATAAAGGATCAGTGTGTTTATGTCAGGATACTTAACGATGAATCCAGAATTTATCTTCTCTTGTATATGGATGATATGTTGGTGGCATCATGCAACGTATCGGATGTCAACAGGTTGAAACAACAGTTAAGTCGGGAGTTTGTTATGACAGATTTAGGGGCTGCGAAAAAGATTCTTGGCATGGAGATAGTTGGGGACAGGAAGCATGGAGAGTTGCGTCTACGACAGAAACAATACATCGAAAGGGTTCTCACCCGGTATGGAATGGAAAAAGCGAATCCTATGTCTACTCCGTTAGGGGCGTATTTCATACTTTCAGCAAAGTTATCACTGGAGACAGATGCAGACAGAGAGTACATGTCTCGAGTGTCGTATGTAAGTGTAGTGGGCAGTTTGATGTATGCGATGGTATGCATGAGGCCGGATATTGCACAGGTGGTCGGAGTAGTTAGCAGATATATGGCTACTCCGGGCAAAGAGCATTGGCAAGCTGTGAAGTGGATTTTAAGATATTTGAGGGGTACTTCAAGGTTCGGCTTATTTTTCAGCAGAGGCAGTAGTGATGGATGCATTGTGATGGGATATTGTGACTTGGGTTTTGCTGGTGATATGGACATGCGACGATCGACTTCGGGCTATGTTTTCACATTGGGCACCGGCGCAGTGTCATGGAGGTCGACATTACAGTCTGTCGTCGCATTATCAACGACAGAGACAGAATTTATAGATGCTACCAAGGCAGCTAAGGAAGCCATCTATTTTTGTAGGTTGAATCAATGTTTCGTAGGAGGTGACAAAGGTATTCTATGATAGTCAAAGTGCCATTCACATGGCCGGGCACCAGGCTTATATTTCGAGAACTAAGCATATCGATGTGAAAGATTTCTTCATTGAGCATGAGAAGAAAGTTGTTTCTCTCTCCGAGATTGATACCCGCGAGAACACAACAGACGGATTCACGAAGGTGGTTCCGGTTTCGAAGATCAAGCTTTTCTTGGACTCGATTTGCCTAGTTGATTGTTGAGAGGCATGCTGCGATGAGAATCAAGTTCCAAGATTGATTAGTGTCGAGATATGTTTGGTGAATTTAGCACCAAGGTGGAGATTGTTGATTATTGTTGCATATATCCACCAAGTTCAAACCCAAGCTTGTGAAGCCCAAATTCAAGAAAGCCCATGTTTTATTCCCAGGCCACAGCAGCAGCTTAGCAAATGAACTCAAGCTTAAGCACATGAGAGGCATGAGGAGTTAATTATGCTCCAAGTAAATGCTTTGTTTGCATGTGAAGGGAGCATTAGGAGTTATTCTTCTCCGAGTTTCACCTTAGACTATAAATAACAATGTTTAGCTAGGGTTTCTTTATGCCTCATATTTTTGTATCCATAAAAAATGAAGGCTACCAAATCTAGAAAGATTGAGAGAAATGTGTAACACCCTAGCACGTTCATACGATATTAATTGGTATTTTAAATCTTACTTTATCTTTATTTATCTGGGTTGCGATTGGTTTGATAGTAGAAGGGTTTATCCGACCCGACCCACTTGTGTGTGAAACCCGTTATGGTGCTGGATTATATTGAAATATTATCCGTAAACTAAATCCAGGTGAATCTAAATAAATGATAAATATAATATCTAAATCATATATCTTCTGGTAGCCACACGTTAGGGATAACTATATTATTAACTGTCATCATATGGTTAAACATTCCATATTTTATTTTGACTCTTATCCATTACGCCTAAATCTCATATAATCTAAATACAAAATATTTATTAGATTCAAACATATTTAAAATCCTTTTAAATCATAAATAAAGGGGTATATGATATTTAGATTATGCTCCTTGCATTATGGTTAATAGGTTACGTATATGTATATATTTACAGTGAGATTTTGGTGGAGACAGATCGAAGTTTGATATTATCTTTATATTGTTAGTTATATTAAACTATAATATATATAACTAAGATATACTATACTATATACTATTATATATATGAGGTTAATGGAGGAAAGGTGCCATAGGAGGGAATTACCTCATATGGCGTCGGAAAAATACATGTTTCATGATTTTTTTCGACGATCGGCATACATCACTTCCATCTTTATCATCTAAGATGTGGATACACCAAATTTGATGTGATTATACCAATTTTTCACCATTGATTTTGTTGGTGTAAAATTAATGGTTTATCGACAATAGAACTTTTTACATTGCTAATTCAATGATGAAAAAGTGATGGAATCAAATGAAATTTGGTGTATGGACATCTTAGATGATAACGATGATGATGATGGGTGCCGATCGTCGGAAAAAATGGTGAAGGTTGTATTTTTTCGATGCCATAGGAGGAAATTCCCTCCTATGGCCTCTTTCCTCCATTATTCTCTATATATATTTTATATATTTTTTTATAAAACAAAACCTTTCTTTCTCTCTCTCCCCGCCTTTCTTTCTTTCTGTTCTCTCTCTTTTATTCTCTTCGTCCTCGATCCCTAAAACCCCTCGCACCCATCTCTGGCTCACCTCCGACCTTGTCTTCATCGCCGATTCCCTTTTCAAAAGACCCCGTCGCTATTCCTTATCATCCACCATCACCTCCTCATCGTCGTCGCCATCCCTTTCTACCTCCTCCGAACCCATTTTCCTCGTCGCCACCACTCCATCCTGACTTCATCCCGTCGTCACTTATCTCGTCATCATCACATCTCCAGCACCTCCTTTTCATCACCATCGTCTCCATCTTCATCTCCACCTCCTTCCTTCTTCTTTTCTTCTCATTGTCGTCAACGTTAAACTCCGACAACACTCATCATCGTCCCTGATCTCGACGTAGAACCCCATCCTCGCCAGCAACGACCGCCTTGTGTCCATCTCGTCGCCGGAGCATCTAACTCCGACTGAACCCACAACCCTTCACCCAACCTCGCCATCGACCTACTCACCTTCTCCTGCATCTTTTCAATAATCGACACCACCATCAGGCAGCACCCATCCTCTTCACTGAGCCTTGAACCCATCAAAAACCCTACACTTCCACTAACTCCTTCACTAACCGAGAACATCACCATCTTCAAACCCAAACCCCCGATGACGCAACCCTTGTATACTCCATCACCTGCAACCTAGCCACCAACCACCGAGAATCCTAACTCTAAACCTTCATGCAGTTCCTTTATGTGTCGTCACCAATCGCTGACATTCGAGTCAAGCAAACCTCGCCCTGAGCAAAGTTAGAACCCTAGCCGAGCCTTCAAGTTTTTGTTTGGCTATTTTATGCGTCTCCTGGTATCCGTCGTTTCGTTCACCGTAATCGAGACAAGTTTATCTTGCAACATGCTAATCTATCCATACCAAAATATATATCTATTTATATTACATACATATATTTATAGTGATGCAATTTATTATCAATATACAATTTTATAAAGAAAGTCTGTATTTTATTATTTAATAACACTAACACCTGCTAGTTACTTATATCTATATATATATTCTCGCAAATATACAGTTTCATATAGAAAACCTGTATTTTGGATTACTTAGTTAACATTATTATGTGTATAGCATAATTCATAAATTTTGTGCAAAAGTAGAATGAAATATTGTTTAATTGATCCAATTTAGTTTATAATAATTAACCATCGTAAAACACTATTATAAATATAGTTAGGTATATATTTAACCAAGCCATAATGCATACATCGATTCTTGACAACTAGATAACTATGACAATCAGATTCCTGCTTTTATTATGATTTGCATGCGCAATTAAATAATTCATCTGTTTAATACACAATACCTAATATATGCCCAACACGTTATCTTGCCATTGCTTTGGCTGTATTGTCAATATCTGTAATAGCTACATATGATAACAATATTGACTTGTTCTCCCGATTGACCCGACTTGTTGTCTTGTTAGATAAGACATGTACACGATTTTTCCTGTGTTGGCATTAGGTAAATATTCTATTAATACCTGACTTGAACACGAAACCTGGGGGAAAGGGAAAATCAAGAATGAAACCCGACTTGTAACTCAATAGTTCATTACTTTTCAGAGACTGATCAGTCAATACAAGTTTTGGGTTCCGGAATAATGATGCTGACATCATTCATCTGTACATGACTTCGTTTTACTGCCTGGCGGCACGTCTCGGATTCAGCCCCGAGAATCATGACCGTAGACCCGGACACGCACGGGATACTATTAAGTTACGATGAGAATCATATTAATTGGTTTCAAATACCGTTAGGGTAAATAATCTAGAAATACAGATTTTAGGATATACGCGATATACCTATAGCATGCTGTTATAACATCTGTGATTAGTTTGTTTGTACTCATACGTCTATTTACACATGACACCTTATATAGTACATTACTCAGTTTATTTTTATGATATTTGTGACGTACTGACGTCTGGGTTTTGCATGACCTAAATACTTGACTTAGCACGTGAGTATTTCGACAGGATCGCCGATCGATGAGGACTATCTCACCGTATAGCTCTTATTGATGGTTAGTATTTTTTAGATCTTTATTGCTTCCGCTATCTTTTCCTGTTATCGTTTCTTGTGGCTATTGGACATGTGATAGATAGATTTAGTAGTTTATTGTTCTTGATTACTGATAGACAGCCGTAATATGACTATGGGGGGATATTTCCTTACCATAGGTAATATGGTTGGCCGAATTACGTTCCGAAATTTTGGTATCTTGGGAAATAGGGTGTGACAAGAGGAGTGAGCTTTGTGAGAGATATTGTATTTGGACGATTTGGGTAAGTTTGTAATCTCGTTTAATAGTTATGTGGTGAAAGATCACATCGTGAAGGTAGGGCTAGGTGCATCTTGGTACCGAACCTGGGTATATCTTGTGTCGGTTGCTCTTTGGTGTGATTTTCTCTGTCTCGCGATCGTTATTAGTTGCTTACGGATTCTTTTCTTTACTTTTCGATCTCCGACGACTTGCTTTTCCGTTGCGTGCATATTGTTTGTGTTTTGCTTAGGGTTTGAGTTTATCCTTCGAGATACGGATCCTTAGTAGATTTAGTAACATATATATCTTGTAAGGCGCGGTTTTTCGTTGGAGATTCAAAATCACATAACCTCAAAATATTCTGAAAGATGGTTCACAAATGCGATGAGGATTAAAAGGGTACGACATGTGACTAGAGTTAGGACACTGTTTTCACACACCTAAGCGTGCTGCAGTTGTAATGATAATAAGAGTCTTTTTATTAGGACGTGGTGTCACAATAGGAGATTAAATGGAGAGAACTAGCACATCAGCAACTTTACGGCCCTCCTTATGACAATCAATCACAGACTCAAGCGGTAATAGAGAAACAAATCATATTGCAAAAAACGTAACCACACATAAAAAAGAGAGCTATTAAATGTTGTTCCACAATATACCTACATACACAAGGAGGAATTCTCCGTTATAATACTTATAATAATATGAGTACAAGAGTGTAGCACTACCTTCTCTAGATCCTTATATAAAGGCTTTATGATGACAATATCTCAGCCTTTGCTTTGTTCTTTGACCCTTAGAGAACCGACTCATATGCCTATCTACTCAAACCTAATGTGGTGGGAATAGAGTTTGCCTATAATAACGGTACAAGGAGAGCATCCTGTTTGTCTTCTCTAGATCCTTATACAGACCCCTCATAGCTATAATATCTCAGTTAGCGCTTTGATCTGAACCGTAAAGAACCGGCCCTAATGACTCTCTACTCCTAACTTCTACACATGATGAACTCAATAGAGATACCTCTTCCACCCACCAAAAGTTCTTAGATGAAAGCCGGATTTATCTATAGCAAAGAATAAGCCTCTTAAAATATCAAGAGTGTTTTTTTTAACCATATACAAGGATCATATCCTTATTTAAATAGGACTCCTTATTATTTATCCTTTACCAACTTATAATTAAATATTTAAAAGTAAATCACAACAAAAACCAAATCATTGCTTTTATGATAATTTTTTACCCTATGATATTCTGCCTTTGCATGCAAGGGTTTCAGCCAGAGGCTTTTTCACTTGGCCCAAAGCTTCCGCATAAGTTAGCTTGATGTGCATTGTTATCTCACAATCCAATAGTTTAAAATTGGTTCTAAAGGTTGGCTCCGAAATAATATTAGCACCTACTACATATTTAACTATCAACGTAATTGTTTATTCCATCCACTACACTCAACAGGAATAATTAAAAAATGGACGGGTTTAGCACCACAGAACAAAGAAATAATAGATGGGAAAAAGACTCAAGCATGCATTGAGTACTTGGCTGAAAGTCTCCAAATTAAATCAAGACCGATAATTATAAGACTAGAAAGGGCCAAGAAAAATAATGGCATAGCTTACTACAAGATTGGGAATGGGCATGGTGTTGCTAGTATATAATGCATATTTCATGAATCATATCAAAAGTTTTACAAATTAATGCGCCAAGATCCTTTCATCATAACATGCACAAACATGGAGATGTATGCATTGGATGGCATGTATTAAAAAATAATTATCCAAAATTATATAATATGCACAAATTCCATAGAGACAAAATTTCATATATATAAAAGATTTAGAAGCTGTAACACGTCAAGGACTGCAGTTTATTATGTGGTTGTGATAGAGACTTAGAAGACATTGAACATCATCCGCCTTTTATGGACGTGAGGATGTATCGCATGCACCAGGCATCACAAGGCAAAATGATAGGCCCGTCCCGTGGCAGGCCAAACTCTTCTTCGGACATTCTGAAGAGCTCTTTAAAGAGACTGTGGCTTAGGTAAGCGAGAGGTATCGAGAACCGGTTCCCATCAGTGGAGTACACAAACAGACGCCCTCTATCTACGGTTGGACCGCACTTTAAATAGCGAGCCAGCTTCTGCCATTTCTTTCCTGCTTGTGAGAGTTTCTTGTAGTTAAGCATACTCAACATTAAGAGAGATTATCGATGGAATGAAGGAATTAAGATAGAAGGTTGTGTCGCTATTTCTAAATAAGTGTTCAGGTATATATAGGAAGAGGAAGGAAGATGGTGTTCCAAAAGGAAAGCAATACTGTGTGCTGAGTAGAGAATTAGAAGCTGTAATTTTGCCATGCAGGCATCATGTGATCATCTTTGATTGGGAACTGTCTCAATTCATAGCTCATCATTTCCTACGCTACTATATCTGGAAAAAAGCAGCTCATGCTCTATTTCTGTGATTGAGATTTCTTGATGAAGTACAATGCACTGGGTGTAGCTCATTAATTTTGATAAAAGGCAATCTCCAAACAAGTTGCAGACACCCATTAGCCCAAAAATATATTTAGTAGGCTTCTAGCTCACATGCATTAATATTGCACTAGCTAGCTCCTGTACACTCCCCATAGTTTTCATTTTGACAACTAATGGAGATTTAAAACAACAGGCCCTTCAAATGTTGTGAATGGTCGATGATGGATCTTTGGATCTCCTTCAGATGTTATCTTCCGTTGATCTTCTCATACGCTGATGGACGACTGAGATTGAGTTGGAGAGTTGCCTCCTGGAGCGTGCGGATATCAATGGGTTTTGAGTGGTTGTGGCCGACACCACTACAAATAGGGGTTGCCCCTACGGATTACGAAATCCGTAGGGGCAGATTTCGTTTGGCCCTACGGATTAGTCCGTAGGGCCTTAAGGTTGCCCCTACGGTTCTTACATATTAATTTAAGAATATTAAATCGTAAATTGTTGTTTGCCCCTACGGAGCCGCAAACCAAGAGCCTACGAATTTATAGGGATTTAATTAAAAAGGCACAGATCGATCCTACGCTCATTATCTTTAATTATTCTCGATCGAAGTCGCGCGCGAACCCAAAATCCTCGTTCCCGCCGATCGCCAAATCTCTCGTCGTCGTTCTCGTTGTCGCCAGCGTAGGCCGTTTCGTCGTCGCCACCGCCTGGTTCTTCCTCGTCGCCGTTTTCGTCGTCGCCTCCGTTTCGTCGTCGCCACCGATCGATCGTCTCCTCCACTGCACAGGTAATTAAATCTTCAATTAAAGAAATTTTTGATTATTTTAGGGGTTGGGGTTGCGGTTGGGATTCGGCTAGGGTTGCGGTTGGGGTTGGATTCGGCTAGGGTTGCGGTTGGGGTTGGATTCGGCTAGGGTTGCGGTTGGGGTTGGGGTTGGATTCGGCTAGGGTTGCGGTTGGGGCTGGGGCTGGTGCTGGGGTTGCGGTTGGGGTTGGGGTTAGGGTTGGGGCTGGGGCTGGGGCTGGTGCTGGGGTTGCGGTTGGGGTTGGGGTTGGGGTTATGGTTGGGGTTCGGCTGAGGCTGGGGCTGGGTATGGGTCTGGGGCTGGGGTTAGGGTTAGGGCTGAAAACAATGGATCTTGCTTAAGTTATATTTTCAGTTGTAGAATTTTATTTGAGGTGTTACATGAGATAGAATAACTTAGTTATATTTTCAAACAATTATAACTATATTTTTCAGTTGTAGAATTTTAAACTAGTTAATAAATAGGCAAGATATCGCTAAGTAACTTATACAGTTCGAAATTCAGCTGTAGAGTTCGAGACTAGTTGATGCGCAAGTAAAACATTGCAATATTTGAGGGAAGTAAACAGTATGAAAACAATGGATCTTGCTTAAGATGCTAAAAGTTCGTAGGAAAACCCTAGGTGAGAAAAGAAAGGGGAATCAAAACTTCAAACAGAGAATTTAATTCTCAAATCTAAGAGTTTAACTCTTCTGCACAAAAGAACTTAGTTCTTCTTCTGGTTGAAGATCTGCACAGAGCACATCTCCCAATAGGATGAGAATTTAATTCTCATTGGATTGAGATCCTGCCATGCAAATCCAAAACTTAGAGGGGGAATTGAGTTTAGAGAATTTAATTCTCCCAAAACAAAGTTAGGGTTTAACCCAATATGAGAATTTAATTCTCCTAAAGTTATAGGAATTTAATTCCTTCAAGATGAAACTAGGGTTTAACCCTATATGAGAATTCAATTCTCCAAAAATTACAGGAATTTAATTTCTTCAAGACAAAACTAGGGTTTAACCCTAACTGAGAATTTAATTCTCTCAAATTCACAGGAATTTAATTCCTCTTAAAAAATGAAATTAGGGTTTCACCCTCTACAAGAATTTAATTCTTTTACATATATGAGAATTTAATTTCTCTAAAAGAAAATTAGGGTTTAACTCTATATAAGAATTTAATTCTTTCAGAAATTTAATTCCTCCAAATCATGATCAGGGTTTAACCCTACAGAGAATTTAATTATCAAAATAAAATAAGGAGACTTAAAAGATCTCCATGCATGCAAAGAGCTAGGGTCACGTGCCCCCACGTGACCCCTGAAAAGATCCCCACAAATGAGAAGGATTTAGCCCTGAGGCAATACCTCACGTGATCCTTTGTCAGTAACTATCACGTTCTTAGATTTCTCAATATAGTCACCATAACCTACAATTTATATGTTATACAGTCTAACATGGCCCATGAGTACGTCAGAGTTAAGGACTAGATATATGTGGATTGGCAACAACGTATGCAACCTAAGTTTGTCGCAGGAGTTGCTGCTTTTATTGAATTTGCAGACGCACATAATAAGATCGTGATAGAGAAGATTCTCTGCCCGTGCGATAGATGTGGCAATAAATACTGGCAGAAGGTAGAATTGGCAGAGCTTCATATCGTAAAATATGGGTTTACTAGAGTTTATACAACTTGGAAATATCAAGGGGAAGAAGAAGAACGCAGTAATGCGTCAGAAGAAGAAGAAGAACACGATAATGCGGCAGAAGAAGAAGGAGAAGACGGTAATGCGGCAGAAGGAGAAGACGGTAATTTATTTCCATCAGAAGAAATGGAGGATATGATAGAGGCTGCCCTAGGTGAATCTATTCGTACCGAAGATGACATTCCTTCCGGTCAAGGACCGCGTGCGGATAAATATGAAAATTTCATGAATGATGCTAGAAAACCAATTTATGAGAATGCAAAGTATTCCACCCTTTCATGGTTCGTCCAACTTTTTTAGATTAAGTGTCTAAATGGATGCAGCAATAAGTCATTCACAATACTTCTTTCGTTCTTGAAAGATTCTATGCCCCGGGAAATAACGTGCCCGACAGCTGGTACGGATCCCAGAAGATGATGTCTGATTTGGGTCTAAAGTGCGAGAAGTTTCAAGCATGTCCTAAAAATTGCGTGTTATACCGGAAAGAGAATTCAGATTTGAAAGAGTGTCCAACATGCGGAGAGGCCAGGTATAAGCCGAAAGATTCTGATAAGAAGCCTGATATACCTGTCAAGATAGCACGATCTTTTCCTATAACACAGAGGCTACAGAGGCTATTCAGGTGCAAGAAAACAGCCGAGGCAATGATTTGGTATCACCGTGCTCCTCCAAGTGAAGATGGAAAAATGAGCCATCCAAGAGATTCACCGGCATGGAAGGATTTCGATAGGAGGCATGCAATATTCAGTAGCGATCCTCGCAATGTCCGCCTCGGACTGGCTAGTGATGGCTTCTGCCCATTCAACTATATGGCTGGAAGTCACAGCACATAGCCCGCTGTAATGATAATTTATAATCTGTCGTCTTGGTTGGCTATGGACCAATCATACTTTATGATGGCTCTTCTTATCGACGGACCAAACTCAACGGGAAACAATATCGACGTCTATCTCCGACCTCTGATCGAGGAGTTAAAATCTTTGTTCATTGATGGTGTAGAGACATATGATGCAAACACAAATACAACCTTCATACTGCGTGCGGCTTTAATGTGGACAATTAATGACTTTCCTGCGTATGGAATGCTATCAGGTTGGTCCGTACATGGTCACAAAGCATGTCCTTATTGCCATCAACACACAACATCGAAATTCTTGAATTTTAGCAGGGAGGTTTGTTATTGCGGCCATCGACGTTTCCTGCCTCTAGACCACCCCTACAGGTTAGACACTGTTCACTTTGATGGTCATCAGGAGCTTCTTGAACCTCCAGCGCCGTTGTTCGGAGAGGACGTGACTGCTCAATGGGATGGTTACAATAATGTGACCTTTGGGATGGATCCGACGAAACAGGTCAAACCACCATTTTGGAACAGGTTAAGTATTTTCTTCGAGTTTCCGTACTGGTCAACAAATTTAGTGCGTCATTGTCTGGACGTCATGCATATAGAGAAGGGAGTATCAGAGCACATACTCAGTTTGCTTCTTTGTAAAGACGGGAAATAGAAAAACAACCTGAATGCTCGGATGGATCTACATGAGTGGGGAATAAGAAGTGAATTGCACCCTAGACCGGTAGCGGGTAAACCAGACAAGTTTGTACTTCCCAATGCCGCTTATCATATGTCACAACCGGAGAAGAAAAGATTCCTGCAGGTGTTGCATGATTTGAAAGTTCCCACAGTTTTCTCAGGATCATTCAGCAAGAAAATAAAAATTGTGAAAGACAAGATCGATGGGCTGAAAAGTCATGATCACCATGTTATCGTGGAGCACTTTCTTCCATTAGCCCTCAGGACTTCTCTCCCCGAATCGGTTGGTCTACTAATCAACGACCTATATTGTTTTTCAGAGAATTGTGTGCTAAAACACTGGAGGTTGTGATGCTGGATAAACTAGAAAATTCTATTACGTTGATACTTTACAAGTTTGAGCGTATTTTCCCACCGTCATTCTTCGATATCATAATACACTTGACGGTTCATCTTGCAACTGAGGCTAAGTTAGCCGGACCGATACAATATCGATAGATGTATCCCGTCGAGAGGTACGTGTAATTTTTCGTTTCGCACAATTTTTTAAATTATTGTTGTCCTGTATGCCCATATTTATTTATTCAACATATTTTCTTTAGGTACCTCTACACTCTTAAAAATTATATACGCAATAAAAATCGACCAGAGGGTTCTATTATGCAAGGTTATCTTCTTGATGAAGCAACCACATTTTGTTCCCGCTATCTGGACGAGAATATTGAGACGAGACTTAACTGGCCTTGAAGAATTCAAGACGGGCTATATGGTAAAGCCGATTATAAGAGGGTAGACACTATGTTTATCAACAAAATATACCGGTTTATCTTGCTTAATTGCGCATGTCTTAAACAAATTAGAGAGTAAGTTTTTTTGGATTAATTGTTATATTTGTGTTTGTGTGTGTATGAAATGATATAATATTAATGTCACCATTATTTGTCGAAAACAGAATTCATTTTAACGAGGTACGTGAGGGACATCCTGATTGGAACGAAGAACGATTGGAAAAATATCATCAGAATAATTTTTGTGATTGGGTCACAGATCATGTAAGTTATTCAAATAACATGTTATTGCTATCAGTTTTAATCTAAACTTATATCGTTATGTATTTGTCGTAAAATTTGTTTTGCTAGATCCATGATCCGAACTTGTCTGCATCATTTGAGAGTGATTCAAGATATTTAGCTCAATTTCCTAGTATGGAGGTTGCATATTATAAAGGATTCGGTGTCCTTGGATACAAATTCGAAGTTAAGGACATAGAAACATCTAGAACCACTCAGAATAGTGGGATTGCGACGGTAGGATCGGACGGTGTGATTTATTATGGGTACTTAAATTGTATACTCGGCATCCACTATCCCGGACGATCTGAACCCTTTTATATATTCCAGTGTACTTGGTAAGATACGCGAACCGATACGGATAAGTGGAGAAGCAATCTTAGGACTTGGAAAGATGAATATGGATTGACCAGTGTGAACACACTTCGATTTTACGGTCAGGAAGATCCGTTTATCTTTCCGAACCAAGCGTTCCAAGTATACTACTCACAGTGTTTGAAGTATCCGGGATGGAGTGTCGTATACCGTTGGAAACCCAGGGATGTCTACGACCCAGAATTCGAGGACAGCGATGAGGATGAAGAAGAGAGAAGGCTTAGAGTGCTCCGACCGTCTGTTTCGAAGGACGGGTTGTCTTCGGCCGATCATGAAGTTACGTGGGTTAGAAATGATATCAATGATGAAATCCAAGTAGATATGTTTAATGCGCCCACGAAACGAAAAAGGTTATCAGTAATGTTATATTATTACTTCACATGTTACGATCAATACATATATAGTCAATACTTGTAATGATTGTCTAATGCGTCCACGAACCGTTTATCTAGATTTGATGACGATGACGGGAGCAGCGAGGGGCGGCAGGAGCTCCAGTCGCGGCATCGGCAGAGGCAGAGCGGTTCTGCCGCCCGGAGAGCTGCGTAGGGAGCTTCAGAGGGCCGGTCTTGCACCCAGATCGGAGACCCCTTCGGATGCCTCCTTCCGTGTGGACTTTGCCACACCTCCAGGTATATTGCACGCATATCCATTTTGAATGTAATATTATAGATGTTCATGCATGTTCATGTCAAAATTAATTATATTGTCAATGTTTGATTGTCTAGTTGTTGGTGATGTGTCCACATCAGGGACAAAGGCCACTCCCGCACCTCCAGGTATGTTTATATATCATATAGTGCATGTATATTGATTTAGAATGCTATACCATAAATATACACACATTCCTTTTGCTCTTACTTTTTTTTTATTGTCTAGCTGTAGGTGGTGACACCACCGCACCTGCGGGTATGTTTATATATCGTATAGTGCATGCATGTTGATTTAGAATGTTATATTATTGATCTACACATTCTTTTTGCAATTATTTATATAATCTATTTTTAATTGTCTAATTATAGGTGGTGCGTCCATATCTGCCGCAGGGGCCACTCCTGCCACTTCCGTACCCTCCGCATCATCTGTAGGTTAGTATGAATAAATATAAGATATTTATTCATTTTACATATTCTCTATAGAATAAATATGAACTTCATGGAAATTTAGCGTCAATGTTTATTTTCTAGTTGGAGGGGATGCGTCCGCATCCGGGACACCGGCTGTTCCTCACCGGAGGAACTATCGTCCCGCTCGTGCTGCTGCCCGGGCCCAGGCTCGTGCTTTAGTCAACAGAGGTATATATCACACTTCAATTTTCGTTTAACCTTGATTTCTTAATACAACTTTGTCTTAATATTGATTGTCTTGATATTTCTTGCAGACGCATGGCCTCCCCATCCCCAGAGGGGGACTCGAGGCCCGAATCAGTCCCACAGGCTGAGGCCGGACAGAGGTAGGGGTAGGCAGCATTCCCCCTCTTTTTTAACCCTGATTATCGCTATATCGGTCCTCATGCTGAGAGGTTCGGCCGGTATATGGGGGATGAGAGCCGGCTCGTGAAGAATTATCCACTTCACGTTGAGTGGGGCGACCAGCACCGGCGCTCATTCGTCCTCTTCTTTGATCAGGCTCGGGTATTAATATATATTTTCATTTGATTTATCCAATATATTTATTATTAACACTTGCAATCTAATAACAATGTTTTTTTTTTGTATTTTCAGTTGGATTACGATTTTCAGTCTGTACCCGACCCTGATCACCCTGGGAAGGCCTCATGCCGAGAGGTTTGGCCGGTATATGGGGGATGAGAGCTGGCTCGTGAAGAATTATCCACTTCACGTTGAGTGGGACGACCAGCACCGGCGCTCATTCGCCCTCTTCTTTGATCAAGCCCGGGTATTAATATATATTTTCATTTGATTTATCCAATATATTTATTATAAACACTTGCAATCTAATAACAATGTTTTTTTTGTATTTTCAGTTGGATTATGATTTTCAACCTGTACCCGACCCTGATCACCCTGGGAAGGAGCTCGACCTTCATGCTCTGTACAATGGCCTGATGAAGAACATGCAGACCAAGGTCCGATACAACAGGAATGAGCTGAAGGCTGACTGCTACTCCCTATGGATGGCGACCCCCGAGGTAGAGAGAGCGGCCCTCCTATCTACTCCGGCCTTTGCGATAGTCGACGTAGAGACATGGCCTCTATTGTGCGAATATTTCGTCTCTCAACGCAAACAGGTATGTATTTTAAATGTAATTCATTGTTTAGTATATAATTTATTTTTTTTGTGTTCCTTAATTAGAAAACTAAATGTGAATGTGTTGTGCAGAAATAGGCCGCTCAAAATATAGAGAATAGGAAGTCGGCGAAGAGGGGTCGCCCCACTTATACAGGTAGCTCGAGAAATATTACTCGAGCCATGGAGTTATCGGTAAATTACAATAAACCGGCCTTTGTGATATAATGCAATATTAAGAGTTATTTTCTAATATATCTAATATTAAGAGTTATTTTCTAATATTGCAGACGGCTCAGACCCTGGCGCAAGGTGGTACACCGAGCGTGCTGTCCGAATATCTTGTCGTCCACAGCACCTCGACAGATCCAGCCACGGGCGAGCTTCGATACCCCAACGTCGCTACCTAGGAGTATTGCGTAAGTGTTAATATTTATCCAACCCCTATTTGAAATTTTAGTTTTGGAAGGTTCAAATTTAAATGATATACTTATATTTTACTGGTTAATGTGGGTGTAGGAGCGGGTGGTTGAGCAGGCCGAGGCATCGGGGATCGATTTTACCAGATAGAGTGATCCGATGCTGCTGACCCCAGTCCTGGACGCCGCACACGGAGGGCACCACGGAGGTTGGGAGAGAGGCCGGGGACTGGGCCCTAGCAGGGCCCATATGAGGTTGGACTCCACCCCGGCGGTTACTTCCTCCATCTCCGGTGAGCGACGTTTCTAGCAGGAACTGGAGAGCTTGAAGGACACCATTCAGGAGTTGAAGGAGATGCCGGTATGTATACTACTTAATAGTAAAATATTATGTTATATTATAGATAGCAACATATCCAATATGAGTACGTAGCCTGAGCTTATTTGGTTGTAGACTTAGCTTTGATTAATCATACATACATATCTAATTAAAATAAACTACGGTTTTCTAAACTAGATATCCAAACGAGACCTAAGTCCCTAAGTATACATAGATTGGGGTTTTGAAATAACTTGATAATGATACGAATTCGAATAATACACAGTTCTTACTCGCTTATTACACACGTAGGTCCAGATGCGACAGGGTATATCGGCCGAGCCTCCACATGCATCTCCTTCGGCTGCGGCTCCGTAAGCCACTACATCGGCTGTGATTCCACAGACAGCTCCTATAGCTCCACCGCCCGCTCAGACTCCCGCAGCCGCGGCTCCGCAAGCCACTACCTCGACGGCGGCTGCGCAGACCACATCGCCAGCTCCACAGCCTGCTCAGACTCCCGCACGCTCCGCATTGCATGATTTATTGACCGAGAAGCAGGCGCGCCAGATTCTGGCGTTTATCAGAGGTAGAGCTGGACTGAGCTAGGGTAGCTTTTTGATTCTTATATTTTAAACATGTATTTATTTATATGATACGATACATATTGTACTACATTTTGGACGATATTGATATTGTGGTGTTTGCGTGTTTATATTGATATCATATTTTGCTTGTTGGTTTCTTTTGTATATTATGCGTGAGATGTGATTATGAATATTACGATATATGTTCTACGTGATGATTAATTTTATATATGATCGATGTATATATTATTGTGCACAGGGCGAGAAAAAAATAGGCAGCCCTTTTTTTAAACAAAAAACTTGATAATATGTACCTACGGATTAATCCGTAGGTCCCAACATTGCCCCTACAGATTTATCCGCAGGGGCAAAATATCAGGATACCTGATATTTTGCCTCTATGATCTCGGTATCAGGGGTTAAGCTTTCCCCTACGGATATATCCGTAGGGGCAAATAAATGCCCCTACACAGGTATCTGTAGGGGCAAAATATTAGAATACCTGATATTTTGCCCCTACGGATATATACATACGCATTTATCCGTAGGGGCAACTACTTGGCCCTATGGATACGTGCGTAGGTACACCTAATCTATTTTATAAAACCGTAAATAAAATAAACTTTTTGTCTCTACGTCCCAATCCGTAGGGAAAACTGGACCTACACATAAATCCGTAGGGGCAAATTTTAGTCCGTAGGGGCCAGTTCGAGGCTTCGACTTGCACCTATGGCGTTTGTACTTACATGGTATTTTCTTGTCCCTACGGATATATCCGTAGGGGCAACCCCGTCGCTATTCCCTATCATCCACCATCACATCCTCATCATCGTCGCCATCCCTCTCTACCTCCTCTGAAACTATTTTCCTCGTCGCCACCACTCCATCCCGACTTCATCCCGTCGTCACTCATCTCGTCGTCATCACATCTCCAGCACCTCCTTTTCATCACCATCGTCTCCATCTTCATCTCCACCTCCTTCCTTCTTCTTTTCTTCTCATTGCCGTCAACGTTAAACTCTGACAACACTCATCATCGTCCCTGATCTCGACCTAGAACCACATCCTTGCCAGCAACCACCGCCTTGTGTCCATCTCGTTGCCGGAGCATCTAACTCCGACTGAACCCACAACCCTTCACCCAACCTCGCCATCGACCGACTCACCTTCTCCTGCATATTTTCAATAACCGACACCACCATCAGGCAGCACCCATCATCTTCACTGAGCCTTGAACCCATCAAAAACCCCACACTTCCACTAACTCCTTCACTAACCGAGAACATCACCATCTTCAAACCCAAACCCCCGATGACGCAACCCTTGTATACTCCATCGCCTGCAGCCTAGCCACCAACCACCGAGAATCCTAACTCTAAACCTTCATGCAGTTCCTTTATGTGTCGTCACCAATCGCTGACATTCAAGCCAAGCAAACCTCGCCCTGAGCAAAGTTAGAACCCTAGCCGGGCCTTCAAGTTTTTGTCTGGCTATTTTATGCGTCTCCTGGTATCCGTCGTTTCATTCACCGTAATTGAGACAAGTTTATCTTGGAACATACTACTCTATCCATACCAAAATATATATCTATTCAATTACATACATATATTTATAGTGATGCAATTTATTACCAATATACAATTTTATAAAGAAAGTCTGTATTTTATTATTTAATAACACTAACACCTACTAGTTACTTATATCTACGTATATATTCTCGCAAATATACAGTTTCATATAGAAAACCTGTATTTTGGATTACTTAGTTAACATTATTATGTATATAGCATAATTCATAAATTTTGTGCAAAAGTAGAATGAAAATATTGTTTAATTGATCCAATTTAGTTTATAATAATTAACCATCGTAAAACACTATTATAAATATAGTTAGGTATATATTTAACCAAGCAATAATGCATACATCGATTCTTGACAACTAGATAACTATGACAATCAGATTCCTGCTTTTATTTTGATTTGCATGCGCAATTAAATACTTCATCTGTTTAATACACAATACCTGACATATGCCCAACACGTTATCTTGCCATTGCTTTGGCTGTATTTTCTATATTTGTAATAGCTACCGATGATAACAATATTGACTTGTTATCCTGATTGACCTGACTTGTTGTCTTGCTAGATAAGACCTGTACACGGTTTTTCCTGTGTTGGCATTAGGTAAATATTCTATTGATACCTGACTTGAACACGAAATCTGGGGGAAAGAAAAAATCAAGAATGAAACCCGACTTGTAACTCAATAGTTTATTACTTTCCAGAGACTGATCAGTCGATACGAGTTTCGGGTTCCGGAATGATGATGCTGACATTATTCATTTGTACATGACTTCGTTTTACTGTCTGGCGGCACGTCTCGGATTCAGCCCCGAGAATCATGACCGTGGACCCGGGCACGCACGGGATACTATTAAGTTACGATGAGAATTACATTAATTGGTTTCAAATACCGTTAAGATAAATAATCTAGAAATACAGATTTCAGGATATACGCGACATACCTATAGCATGTTGTTATAACATCTGTGATTAGTTTGTTTGTACTCATACGTCTATTTAAACCTGACACCTTATATAGTACATTATTCATTTTTTTAATGATATTTGTGACGTACTGACGTCTGGGTTTTGCATGGCCTAGATACTTTACTTAGCACGTGAGTATTTCGACAGGATCGCCGATCGATGAGGACCATCTCACTGTATAGCTCTTATTGATGGTTAGTATTTTTTAGATCTTTATTGCTTCTGCTATCTTTTCCTGTAATCGTTTCTTGTGTCTATTGGACATGTGATAGATAGATTTAGTAGTTTATTGTTTTTAATTACTGATAAACAGCCGTAATATGACTATGAGGGATATTTCCTTACCATAGGTAACATGGTTGGCCGAATTACGTCACGAAATTTTAGTATCTTGGGAAATAGGGTGTGACAAGAGGAGTGAGCTTTGTAAGAGATATTATATTTGGACGATTTGGGTAAGTTTGTAATCTCGTTTAATAGTTATCTAGTGAAAGATCACATCGTGAAGGTAGGGCTAGGTGCGTCTTGGCACCGAACCTGGATATATCTTGTGTCGGTTGCTCTTTGGTGATTTTCTCTATCTTGCGATTATTATTAGTTGCTTATGGATTCTTTTCTTTACTTTTCGATCTCTGACGACTTGCTTTGCCGTTGCGTGCATATTTTTTGTGTTTTGCTTAGGGTTTGAGTTTATCCTTGGAGATACGGATCCTTAGTAGATTTAGTAACATATATATCTTGTAAGGCACCCACGGTTTTTCGTTGGTGATTCAAAATCACATAACCTCAAAATATTCTGAAAGATGGTTCACAAATGCGATGAGGATTAAAAGGGTACCACATGTGACTAAAGTTAGGACACTGTTTTCACACACCTAAGCGTGATGCAGTTGTAATGATAATAAGAGTCTTTTTATTAGGATGTGGTGTCACAATAGGAGATTAAATGGAGAGAACTAGCACATCAGCAACTTTACGGCCCTCCTTATGACAATCAATCACAGACTCAAGCGGTAATAGAGAAACAAATCATATTGCATAACCACACATAAAAAAGAGAGCTATTAAATGTTGTTCCACAATATACCTACATACACAAGGAGGAATTCTCCGTTATAATACTTATAATAATATGAGTACAAGAGTGTAGCACTACCTTCTCTAGATCCTTATATAAAGGCTTTATGATGACAATATCTCAGCCTTTGCTTTGTTCTTTAACCCTTAGAGAACTCACTCATATGCCTATCTACTCAAACCTAATGTGGTGGGACTAGAGTTAGCCTATAATAACGGTACAAGGAGAGCATCCTGTTTGTCTTCTCTAGATCCTTATACAGACCCCTCATAGATATAATATCTCAGTTAGTGCTTTGATCTTAACCGTAAAGAACCGGCCCTAATGACTCTCTACTCCTAACTTCTACACATGACGAACTCGATAGAGATGCCTCTTCCACCCACCAAAAGTTCTTAGATGAAAGCCGGATTTATCTATAGCAAAGAATAAGCCTCTTAAAATATCAAGTGTGTTTTTTTTTAACCATATACAAGATCATATCCTTATTTAAATAGGACTCCTTATTATTTATCCTTTACCAACTTATAATTAAATATTTAAAAGTAAATCACAACAAAAACCAAATCATTGCTTTTATGATAATTTTTTACCCTATGATATTCTGCCTTTGCATGCAAGGGTTTCAGCGAGAGGCTTTTTCACTTGGCCCAAAGCTTCCGCATAAGTTAGCTTGATGTGCATTGTTATCTCACAACCCAATAGTTTAAAATTGGTTCTAAAGGTTGGCTCCGAAATAATATTAGCACCTACTACCACTAGTAAAATAGGCGGTTGCCCCTACGGATATTTGAATCCGTAGGGGCAGATATAACTTGGCCCTACGGATTAATCCGTATGGCTAAAAGGTTGCCCCTACGGGCAAAGACGTCCAAGAATAAAAATATTAATTCTTAATTAGGTGTTTGCCCCTACGGAGACGCAAACAAAGGACCTACGGGTATGTCCGTAGGGGCAAGTAAATATCGATTTAACAAAATCCCAGATCGATCGCCTACGCTCACTTCCTCTCTCTCTCGATCGCGCGCGAAAATAAGCCCCAAATCGCCACGCCGTCGTCGCCAATGTTGTTCTCCTCGTCGCCACCGCCGGTTTCGTCGCCACCGTAGTTCTCGTCGCCACCGCGGTTCAGGTCGTCGCCACCGCCGTTCAGGTCGTCGCCCCAGCCCCAGCAGCCGTTCAGCTGAGTAAATCTCGAGGTAAATTAAAGAATTTTTGGATTATTTTGGGCTTAGGGTTCATGGCGCGCGAGTTGGGGTTGGGCCGGGGTCGCGGTCGTGGTCGCGGTCGGGGTAGGGTTAGGGTTGGGGCAGGGGCTGGGCTGCGGGGTCGGGTTCGGGGTCGGGGTAGGGTTAGGGTCGGGGTCGGGGTCGGGGAAGGGTCAATTTATCAAATTTTTTATTGGGGGTGCGGCTGGGGCTGCGGGCTGGGGCTAGGGCTGGGCTGCGGCTAGGGCTAGGGTTGGGGCTGGGGCTCGGGCTGCGGCTAGGGCTGTGCGTCCTCCAGAGGGCGATCATAGGATCGGTGAAGTGAGGTGGCTGGATATGAGATACGATGGATTTCCATGTGTTCAATGGAATGCTGAGGGTCAGAGTCGGTTATTCATATATCTCCCAAAAAAGAATGAGTTTGTTATCAAAGGTATATTGACTTCTACATCAAGGAATATCAGTTATATGTCATCCAGTGACTAAGTCTGTTTCTGGCCCAACCATATTTATGAATCGTTTCTTCTTTTTCCTTCTTACGTATATTTACTAGTTCAGACTGTATGCACCTCTGCAATCAACGCCGAGAACTTGTACATTATAGGTTAATAGACATATGCTATGAAATCATGGTGCATATCGAATTCATGATATGTTATAGTCCCTCATTATTTTTACTGTGGTGAGAAAGCAGTCGCTGGTGGCCACAAGCCATAGAATTGGCAGTTGTCCTACCTGCGATAACATCTTACAAATCATCAGTAGACATCTCTGTTATATTAATCTTTTAATGTCTGCATGCATGCATGTTTATTTGCATATTTCCACTTGTTTGTGCCATAGTTTTTGTGTGCCTGTGTGCGTGTGTGCCACAGTTATATTTACTTCTACATCAAGGAATATCAGTCGCATGGCAGGATTTAGTCCGGTTTTGGCCTAACCGCATTTATGAATTTGTCTTTTAGATGTTTTTCTGAGTGTCATATCGTTCTCACCCAAGTTTGTAAGCCATGTTCATTATTCTTTCAATTCTTTTAACTTGAATATGCCAGTTATTGTTCCGTTTACTATAAAGTTGCAACAAAGAGTCTCTGTTAGCACTTCCATGCACCCTTTACATGTTTTTATCATATCCACTCCTATCTATCCAGAAAGTCAACATCTTCTGGTATTTGTTTTCAAAAAGAAAAGATAAGAGAGGAAAAGATATTTGTCCGTCTCATATTTGAGCCATACCTTTGATTTTCTTGCAGATTCTGGGTTGATTTTCTGTGATAATTCATAAACATAGTAATATTTGTAATGTTTCTTCTTGTTAGTCTAGCTTTCCTCTTATGAATGCCAACACTGTTTTTGCCTCCTTTTCTTCGGGGCACATGATATCTTGCACCTCTCCTCTCGAAAACTTATTTCTCTTTTATTTTCTATATCTTTATTTTATTTTATCTTATTTGCTACGCTTTGTTTTATTTTATTATATTTTTCCTCTGCTAATTATATTCTTCTAGATCATGTTTGCCTAATCTATCCGAGGCTTAGCATAATCTAGTTGCGATAAACAATTCCATCTTCTGCTACTATGGTGGTACTGAGAAACTTCCATTTAGAAATGACAGCATGTATTTTGTGGAAGTACTGTACTTAAGTAAAACCCCAACGGGCATGACAAATTTGTTGACCAGGTACCGATTACTGTGTGAAAGTTGTTCGGATGAAATTCTAATTCTGGTGGAATTGAAACCGATAACCGGTTCATATAGTGATTTAGGCTGCTTCAGTGATATTTGTGCCTACATTGATGCCTCAAGCAACGAATCAATGATGTGGATCACAAACTAATTAAATAAATTTTGAATACCAACCTGGACTGGGATTTGTGATTGGGGAGAAGTTTGTGTGCTCATGGGCATGGCACAAGTCTGGAAAGTACAACTTACAACGATCGTGTTCCAAATTAACGTAATTCAAATAGCAATTCCTTGGAATTTTTTAGTCCAGAGAATCTTGATCGAGTCTCAGTTCCATATTATTGCTAGTGGATGCGTTTTGTTCAAAGAGTCTTTTCCTTTTAGTAATTTTCCTTTTTAGGGAGTTTTCGACATTGAAATCTCACTAGTTGATAATGTTAAATGAGTTCTAGTCCTAGTTTGCTACATTTTTTTTATATATAGTAGATGGTGATACTTCTTTAAATAAAAACAACCCTACACTTAAGCGAAATCATAAATCGAAACACACATATATAGAATACAACTCATACATGGGTATCCTCAAATCTAACTTTAATTATCGATAATTTATTTTTTTCAACGACAAACGCACACACAAAGCATATACACGGATTTTCTCCTTTGTCAGTAACCATCCCGTTCTTAGATTTCTCAATATAGTCATCATAACCTACAATTTATATGATACAGTCTAACATGGCCCATGAGTACGTCAGGGTTACGGACTGGATGTATGTGAATTGGCAACAACATATGCAACCTAAGTTTGTCACTGGAGTTTCCGCTTTCATTGAATTTGCACGCGCACTTAAAATAACAACCTTTATACTAAAAAATTATGTATGCTATTACTTAGTAGTTTATGGTTTTTAGACGCAAAAGCCATTTGAGAAATACTTTTCCTACCCACTATTAATCCATATTCTCAATATAGTCATTGAATTTGCACACGCACATAATAAGAATGAGAAGACAGTAATGTGGCAGAAGAAGAAGGAGAAGACAGTAATGTGGCAGAAGAAGAAAAAAATGACATTCCTTGTTCTCTGTTTCAGCATCAATCTTCTGATATGAACTAATGATGGCTTTCACATAGGCTTTTCCCTTTAGAGACTTCTTAGTGTCCAATGGAAAGCATACATCATATTTGTGCAGGTCAGGTTCTTCTATGACTTTCAAGAGTCTCAACTGATTCTGTAAATTACACTCTTGTTGAGTGATACTTTTATCACTTCTCACTGCAGGTGCGCTCTCTAATATCCATTTTGAATGTAATATTATAGATATCCATGCCTGTTTATGTCAAAATTACTTATATTGTCAATGTTTGATTGTCTAGTTGTTGGTGATGCGTCCATATCAGGACAGAGGCCACTCCCGTTCCTCCAGGTATGTTTATATATTATATAGGGCATGTATATTGATTTAGAATGCTATATCATAAATATACACACATTCCTTTTGCTCTTAGTCGTCCAACTCATTATCATGGGCTGCTTGATGAGATTAGATTTATGCCTGATGATCTACAAGAGCTTGTTCACTCCCTGTCATATGTGTAAGCAGCGCTATATATATGCGAGTTTACCTTGTTAATATGTATGTACTGAAATTAATTAATATTATTCAAATTTTGATACATGCAGATACCAGAGGAGCACATCTTCTATCTCTGTAGGTAAGGCTTTGAATTTGTTGATTTTGGTATTTCTTGTCAATTTTATAGACCAGTATGTGCCAAATATAATGTTCTGACAGTTGCTAGGGGGAAGGCAGCATTCGAGGCTGCTGACCCCAGTCCTGGACGCCGCACACGGACGGCACCACGGAGGTTGGGAGAGAGGCCGAGGACTGGGCTCTAGCAGGGCCCATATGAGGTTGGACTCCACCCCGGTGGTTACTTCCTCCGTCTCCAGTGAGCGACGTATCCAGCAGGAACTGGAGAGCTTGAAGGCCACCGTTCAGGAGTTGAAGGAGATGCTGGTATGTATACTACTTAATAGTAAAATATCATGTCATATTATAGATATCAACATATCCAATATCAGTACATAGCCTGAGCTTATTTGGTTGTAGACTTATGTTTTATTAATCATACATGTACATATCTAATTAAAATAAACTACAGTTTTCCAAACTAGATATCCAAATGGGGTTTCGAAATAACTCGATAATGATAAGAATTCGAATAAAACAGAGTTCTTACACGCTTATTGCACACGTTAGGTCCAGACGCGACAGGGTAGGCGCATGATTCTAGCGTTTATCAGAGGTGGAGCTGGACCGAGCTAGGCTAGCATTTTGATTCTTATTTTTTGAAACATGTATTTATTTATATGATACATATTGTATTACATTTTGAAACATTTTGGGCGATATTGATTTTGGTTTATATTTATATCATATTCAGTTTTTTGGTTTCTTTTGTATA
Source organism: Agapanthus africanus (assembly GCA_030015575.1). NCBI lineage: Eukaryota > Viridiplantae > Streptophyta > Magnoliopsida > Asparagales > Amaryllidaceae > Agapanthus > Agapanthus africanus. The sequence goes on from CM057339.1 coordinate 54,192,093, forward strand.
TTATATGCGTGAGATGTGAATATGAATACTGCGATATATGTTGTGTGATGATAAATTTTATATTTGATTGGTGTATATATTATTGTGCACAGGGCGGGAAAAAATCTAGCAGCCTAATTTTAAAAAAAAAATACAGATATTGTGTACCTACGGATTAATCCGTAGGTACACATGTTACCCCTACGGCTAACACCGTAGGGACAAAATAACAGCAGTAACTGATATTTTCCCACTGATCGCAGTACCAGGGGTAGGGAGTGCCCCTACGGACTCACCCGTAGGGCCAAAAGCCTAGCCCCTACAGCGTTATCCGTAGGGGCCATATATCTGGATTCCTGATATATGGCCCCTACGGATAGGTACCTGCGCGTATATCCGTAGGGGTTATCTAATGCCCCTACGGTTATATCCGCAGGTACATTCAATATATTAAAAAAACCATAAATAATATAACTTTTTTTTACCCTACGCATTACTCCGTAGGGGCAACAGGACCTACACATATATCCGTAGGGGCAAAAATTTGCCCGTAGGGGCAACCTCAGGGCTTCAATTTGCACCTGCGGCCTTTGCACCTTCGGCTTATTTTTTAGCCCCTACAGTTATATCCGTAGGGGCAGTGGTTTTCCCCTACGGATTTATCCGTAGGGGCAACCCTTATTTGTAGTAGTGTACATATTTAACTATCAAGGTAATTGTCCGTAGAGGCAACCCTTATTTGTAGTAGTGTACATATTTAACTATCAAGGTAATTGTTTATTCCATCCACTACACTCGACAGGAATAATTAAAAAATGGATGGGTTTAGCACCACAGAACAAAGAAATAATAGATGGGAAAAAGACTCAAGCATGCATTGAGTACTTGGCTGAAAGTCTCCAAATTAAATCAAGACCGATAATTATAAGACTAGAAAGGGCCAAGAAAAATAATGGCATAGCTTACTACAAGATTGGGAATGAGCATGGTGTTGCTAGTATATAATGCATATTTCATGAATCATATCAAAAGTTTTACAAATTAATGCGCCAAGATCCTTTCATCATAACATGCACAAACATGGAGATGTATGCATTGGATGGCATTTATTAAAAAATAATTATCCAAAATTATATAATATGCACAAATTCCATATAGAGACAAAATTTCATATATATAAAAGATTTAGAAGCTGTAACACGTCAAGGACTGCAGTTTATTATGTGGTTGTAATAGAGACTTTGAAGACATTGAACATCATCCGCCTTTTATGGACGTGAGGATGTATCGCATGCACCAGGCATCACAAGGCAAAATGATAGGCCCGTCCCGTGGCAGGCCAAACTCTTCTTCGGACATTCTGAAGAGCTCTTTAAAGAGACTGTGGCTTAGGTAAGCGAGAGGTATCGAGAACCGGTTCCCATCAGTGGAGTACACAAACAGACGCCCTCTATCTACGGTTGGACCGCACTTTAAATAGCGAGCCAGCTTCTGCCATTTCTTTCCTGCTTGTGAGAGTTTCTTGTAGTTAAGCATACTCAACATTAAGAGAGATTATCGATGGAATGAAGGAATTAAGATAGAAGGTTGTGTCGCTATTTCTAAATAAGTGTTCAGGTATATATAGGAAGAGGAAGGAAGATGGTGTTCCAAAAGGAAAGCAATACTGTGTGCTGAGTAGAGAATTAGAAGCTGTAATTTTGCCATGCAGGCATCATGTGATCATCTTTGATTGGGAACTGTCTCAATTCATTGCTCATCATTTCCTACGCTACTATATCTGGAAAAAAGCAGCTCATGCTCTATTTCTGTGATTGAGATTTCTTGATGAAGTACAATGCACTGGGTGTAGCTCATTAATTTTGATAAAAGGCAATCTCCAAACAAGTTGCAGACACCCATTAGCCCAAAAATATATTTAGTAGGCTTCTAGCTCACATGCATTAATATTGCACTAGCTAGCTCCTGTACACTACCCATAGTTTTCATTTTGACAACTAATGGAGATTTAAAACAACAGGCCCTTCAAATGTTGTGAATGGTCGATGATGGATCTTTGGATCTCCTTCAGATGTTATCTTCCGTTGATCTTCTCATGCGCTGATGGACGACTGAGATTGAGTTGGAGAGTTGCCTCTTGGAGCGTGCGGATATCAATGGGTTTTGAGTGGTTGTGGCCGAGCAACCTGCAAAGAAGTCCCGGGGTTGTTGTGCCACCGAGGACCCTTCGACGATCAAGTTAGACGGGTATTTTGGCAGAGTAACGGCCTAGTGTGTAAGTGCACGGCGGCGCCCCGGCCGTCAATCCGACTCCGGAATGCGGAAGCGATGATTTACTTTAACTTTTTGAACCGGCACCACCGCGCACTAAAATCCCGGATCGTGCCATTAAACTAGTCCTAGCTATCTAGAGAACGGGGTAGAGAGATATACCGAGCGATCCGTGTCCTTCGGTCTTCTCGTCGTCGTCCCGATCTCCCCGCGGAATCTCCGGTCTCCACCTCGTCGCCGGAAGAGTACCACGTCGCCGGCTTCTTTTACGGGCTCCCACCTCTGGACCGAGGCAACTCGGGCACGAAGTTGGCGAGCCGACGTGCCCAAGATTTGCTGTAGAAAACGTGTAGTGCTCTATGTCTCATTTAGGGTTACTTGAAGTTGCCTTTGGTGGAAGAAATGAACTTGTGGAATTTTGTGATGAACTTGGGGATTTTTGCAAGCATGAGAGAGCCAAAAATCCCCACACACAAATTGAGCAGCCACTTCTCCTTGCTTGGCCGGCCCCCTCATGGAAGTGAGTGAGAATGGAGTCGAAGGGAATGGAAAAGGAAGTGAGCCACACAATAATCCAAGGGAGAGAGAGAAAAGGTTATCATACAAAGAAATGATCACTAGGAAAGTCCAACACTCAATCAACAACCATCACTTCCAAAATTCATGCCATCATGAAGATAGAAGTCAAGCAATGATGAAGTGAACAAGTTAAATGATGGTGCAACCATCATGACACAACAATATGCAAAGACAACCTTCCAAAATGCTTATTTGCACAAATGCAAATAAGCCCTCCTCCACCAATCTTCAGCCAAATGAAAGATACAAAGAAATATGGCTGAAACGGAAAACAAACTGGCAACTCCAAAAAACTGATCCCGTAATAAATTACAGGAAAACCCCGCTACTGTATATACATACCCGCATTTGTATTCCGACCGAAATACAAATGCAATGAGACAAAATCTATATTGTACAATACTAGGATCGGGCTTCAACCAAAGCCCGCTAGTATTAACCGTCCGATCCTGATCCGTGCAATGCCGTACGTATCTGATCAAACCCTGCCATATCTCCATACGGCCTCTACGGCGTTTCGCCCGAAAACTTGAGCAACTGAATGTGGGGGACTCTAAAGACTCGTCAATAATATGGCTGTGGATTTAACCACTAGCACGTCAGAGGTATTAGCCATACGTGACGGGCTACCAGCTATTGACCAAAAGGCATGTCGATGAGCGAACTCATCCTGACACCCTACTGAGCCTGTCAGTGACAATATCCGTACAGTCCGGTCCGTTCGTCTATGAGCATCGCATGGTGGGCCTAGGGGATTGGTAAAAGTCAGACCCCCAAAAGCGGTACAAGTCGTGTCGGAGTGTAGCCCAGAACACCTTGAGATACTACTGGAATACCTACCAGTAAATCTCCTGCCTTGGCCAAGGACTTTTCATGTACTGGCTCTCCTAGACACAGCGCGACCTCACCCCCAATACCGGGAGAGACGAACCCCTGAAGATCCGCTCACTGCCTCCATGTGGCTCGGGATTGCACCCAACTAAACCTGTTTGCACGTCTCCTTTGAGCGTGGTACGTAGGGTAGTAATCAAAGTACAGTGGGAACTCACACGAGACAAATGACGATCCTCAGGTTGATGAACTAACCTGTACACATGTCACCAGGGAACTGCTATCTGACGTCAGGTATAAGACCAACTAGCATGTTCCCGGCGAGTCATGTCCGGTGTACTCATAACCCAATGAGCACCTGTATACATCTTAGGTGAACCAACTGACACCAGTGGCTTGTGAGACCGGCCACCGCCCCTCGTCGAGGTCTCGACTGTATACACTAGTCTACTCTGGAGTATCGATGCCCAGTCTCGAAACTCCCACGACTAGGGACCATTTAAGGATGTGCTTATAGACTACCAGCTCCCACGTATATGATCGCCCTCATACTGCTATCAGTCAAGCAAGAATCCTAGGGGCTCTATCAACGTGTAATAGCGACCTGTCAGGCCACCTGAAGCAGTACACGATGATAAAGATAAACCAGATAGCATACTATCATCTTGAGTAAGACTGTCCTACCGGGATAGGTCCTCCCTCAATCATTGCAATCACGTTCCTGTGATCCAATAATTGACTCTGAGGGCACTATCTCCAACAATCTCCCACTTGCACTCAAGGCTAATTATTGCGATGTCGCATACTCACAGCCCGTGTGATACCGAACACCCAACTCCTCTACTAGTCCGTCTCACAAAGTCTGTTTGCGAAACTATTGCGTTCGAGGAATAGCCTCAGTGAGTGGATCCGCTTTGATATTTCTTTCTATGTCTCTCTAAATCTCAAGTTCGCGGAGAAACCCATCTCCCGAAATGAGCAATACCTGTCTTAGAATGTGTTTGGATGTCTGATGGGACCTAGTTCATAAATGAACTCCAAATCCAAACTTCTTAGACTGTATCGTCAACTGAACTTAATCAGTATCCTGCGCCATGCCTCCCTCAGTATCTGCTTGGATCACCTGCCCAAAATACTGCCCCTCGTCAGAGGGAAAACTATAACTCTGACGACCACCCTGTCGTCCATGTCACCATGGAAGCCTGGAATGATAACTGTCTCCCGAATGGGGCTGTCGTTATCATATCCCTAGAACATGCGCTTATGTTCTAAAACTGCTTCCGACTGTTTCTCCAGGATTGGATCAATGTCAACTTACTTGCATCTACTGCAAAAACAACATCTGGTGTGGTACTTGACATCTCATGATTGACTCAATTGCCTAAGCTAGTGATCTGCCAATCATGCACATCCCTCTCCACTTTAGTCTGTAAGATACCTTTAGAGAGGATGACTCCATCACCTGCAGATACACTACCGTGCCAGGAGTCGTCCATTCTAAATACTCTTAGAATGCTGTCAAAGTACCCTTAATTGGGAAACCACCCAAATCTAGATCTAAAACCATAGATCTAGTAACCAGTATGTCTGATATAATGTCCAAGTCCCATGTGGAGAAACCACTGTGTGACGACCAAAGTATAACCGATCGTAGTATAGGAATATCACTTCCTACTCTGTGTATGCCATCCAAATACCAGGACATCACACCCTACTACCTTCTTAACAGATCCATCCCCTATTCTGATGAAGTCAAACCTATGACTATCACATCAGAAATAGATGATCTATCTCCGCTATATCTGCTTTAGTCTATAAATAGACATAAGCCACCTGTCCACCATGCTTCCGCTGCTTCCACTGACTACGACAACCCTCTGGCAGAGTCATATACACGTACACTTCTAAAGCTAGTTTAGAATGACGCTATACTCATCCTCCTGACGGGTCTCGCAATCTGGAACAACAGCAATGGCAAGTCTGGGTAAACAAGAACCTCCCCGTCACCGTCCTTGAGGCTACCGGAGTACCTCTCGGGTGCCTGAGGTTACCCACCGTATCTGCGGAGTGGCCAATGGAATGTCAAACCAGATTGAATCTATAGGTTCCTATCAAATCTTCAGTAATCGTTTGTGGTTCTGGAATCACTTCCAGTTCTACCATACTCCCACTACCGTTTTCTGAAAAAATCCATTTTTATTAGAACTGTGGCGAGTTAAGAACAATATCACTATTGATCTTCCAGATGGTAGAAAGTCAACCCTCGTCATAGCTTGAGTCAACCCACAAACAGCCATTACAGAAACGTGCCTTGAGTTATCCAGAGTCTGGTTTTAATCATAAGCCGGACAACTCCCCGTACCTTAACATCGTTAAGATATGAACTGTTCTATATCCAATACAGAAACAGAGGAACTGATTTAATTGATCCAGATTCAAATCATGCAGCTGTCTCCAGTACATGTCAACTAAATGGAAGGAGGCCGATCAGCGTTACTCAACTTAGGAATGCTTCCAATTATGAGTAACCTAAAAGAGAAGCAAGTTCTCTTAATCATTACTATCAACTGAATACCATACACAAGTATCTACATTTTCGATCACCTTGAAGAATCCCGATACTTGCAACATCTGGTTCTCTACTTTACTTTTATACCTATAACTTCTCAAAACTTGGACCCTGTGTTTCTACGAAACACCTGTCTAAGAACTAGAGAAGTCATAAGTAAACAGAATATAGTACGAGGACCAACCCCTCTGTCCTAATGGACACTGGACAATATACAATACTCTGTATAAGTCCCGTGAGTCTAATAACTCAATCCCTGTGTGTCGTAGGTTGAAAACTGTACTTATGGTTAAAAAGAATTACACCGCTGTTCAATGCTCCTTACCTAACCATCCACTGATATAGGTAAATGTCATAGACATAATTTCAAAAAGGTATATCTCACTCTATAAAAATAGACGTACAGATATTTCAATTTGAAATTGGTGCATAACAACGGATATTCAAAACCAAATATTTGCCGTCCGGCAAACAACCCAAGTGACTTCCTCAAATATCACCAATTACAACGAATTCCGATATAATGAGGATGATCACCTAATTCCCAATAACTTACTCCCACTCATCATCTGTAAAACCACACAGATGTGAGAATCATAGCTGGTAAATACATACCCTGGAGCAAGGATTAATTGGGAAATCAGTTTTCTTTTAACAGTACACTGTGAAACTGGAACATTGAAATGTTTCGATGGGGTATCCCGGTATTCCTAGTAATGCCTCTTCCATCATCCAGATTCACAACTATAACCGTATATTTCTTTGCCACCTCTCCACATCCTTTCATATGTCTTTAGTCATTACCTTCTGTACACCCCTTTAGGCCAAATGGTTTTCTTCCTTCCCTACCGTTCGACACCAGCCTATGGTTTGGAAGAAGACTATCCAATAAGCATAATGGGTGTACTGTCCCAATCCTAGGAACACTCGCAATGCGAGAGAAGGTGAAGATAAAGGACACCTGAATAAACCTTATTCCTATTTCTTCTGAACCAGAATCCATCCCCGAACTGGAACAAGTTCCTTTCGAGTTCGTATATAACCATACGATGGAATATCCAATAAACTGTGGATCTTCGTAGTGATACGGAGTGTCCTGGAGAAATACAAAGGTGAAGTGGGAGTGGTAATGAAATACTTGGTTTGGTCGTGAATATCAGTCGCAATTTACTTTGCCCTCTTACTAATCCCTTTCTTTGTCTTTACATAATACCTTCTATACACCATCGCTAGGCTAATTGGTTTTCTTCATTCCCTACCGGTCGGCACCTGCCTATGGTTTAGAAGAAGACTATCCAATTTGCGTAATAGGTGTACTATCCCCTAATCTAAGGGGTACTCGCAACCTGAGAGAAGATAAAAGGAGAAGACAACTGAATAGTCCTATTCGTTTTCTCCAGAACCGGAAACCATCCTTGAATAAATTCCTTCGAGTTCATATATAACCATACGATGGTTTTGTCCAATGGAAGTGGACGTTTGTAGTAATACGGGGTGTCCTGGAGAAAAGGGTAAAAGTAGGAGTGGCAACGAGGTTTGCAACTCTGACAATCCAAAAGCCAGTGTTTAAGAAGGTTCGGTCAACTTGGTCACTGAGTCATAGTCTTAGGGTCGGGTCAATGGTCGCTGCCAAAGAGAGAGAGAAAAAAAATACTCAGCGTGCACTCTAACCTAGATTAGAATGGTTACCAATTTATCTAATCTGGAAACCTCCCACTGTATCGTCAAATTCTCCTCCAAACCTGAAAGAAGAATTAGTCGGGATCACCCGAGGAGTAAACCAACTCATCAGTGGGAATCGGGATCTAACTATCATCACATGATAACGTGACGGAATCCGCTCACGCTATCACACTCCAGAAGGTATGCGCATATCTGGCAAGTTTCAGTTTCTTTAGAAACTTCAGATGTGATTTTTGCCCCATGCTCTTATGACCTTGACGAAGGCCAACATATCATAAGTCACATGTCAAGTTCTACCCGTCATTGTCCAGGTTAATTTGAACCCACCCGTACATACCATTGACGAAGGCCAAAATAGTAGTACGACTGTCCCAAACCAACGCATCTATCTATGCTACAGAAAAGTAACAAATAGCTACCATACACTATGCCTTGACGAAGGCCAACATACATAGCATGAATACTAAGTGCTACCTTCCTGAAACGACGGAGGGCTACGAATGGTTTCTGGCGAAAACCTTTAACGTAATGAATTTGATATCGTTGAAAGAACTGGATAGCTTTTATAAAAATATAGTAACGAAAACCTTTGCTAAAGAGGTCACTCCCGGTGAAGGGATCTCGGCTCTTTCCCCGTAGAATGAGGTGCAGGATATTCCAACTGAATACCACGATGCAAAGCAAAAGTAATCGGCTATAGTGAAGTTATTGCCCTGACGCAAACTTTTGTCCAAGGGGTCACTCCCGGTGAAGGGATCTCGGCCCTTGCCTCGTCGACTGAGGAGCAGGATATTCCAACCGAATACCACTGTGCAAAAAAAAAGTGAACTTCCTTGCAATAATAGCTTTTTGAAAAATGTTCCAACAACATCAGATTAGGTTTGTTTTTAACTTGCATTGATCCGAATCAACGCAGTCCCATCAATTGATCACACCAATAAAGAACGAAAATAATGACGTACGTATATGCCATCCGCATTCGCCACTGGGTCCCGTCATTACCCGTTAGGTTAGCTAACTAACGACAGAGCGGGGACTGGACTAGCGCGGATGCAAAACATATACAACATCTACTAGTATATATATCAATATATAATATTTCGCTCAAGGCGTGATAAAATGCAACATCACAGAAATGTACAGCATCACAGAACAATACAGATATCTGGGATCCCCGGGTTTCACAGAGCCGCTACTGAAACCCGACGTTCCCCTGGTCGTGTGGATAGCCTGTGCAATGAAATCCTAGACCCCAACGGGCGCGACAAGTTACCCGCCAAAACCTGAAGCCAGACAGCCCCCTTCAGCAACGTGAATGGACCACCCAGCACTTCACGGAATCCGGTAACTTGGGCACCCCTCCTGGGTCAACCTGTACCCCCTACGAGTGCGGCGAATAGCCCGCCAATTCTAGAGTAAAGCCCCCTCCGTCTCAATTCCATGAGATGCGGGCTTGTTGCCCTCTAGAACCCGGCTATCCGTGCACCCCTCAGCGGGGCAATCCTAGTACAGAAAGTAAAATATACATACAACGGGTACATCGACCGCAACCTGGTCGTGCCCCAAAAGAATAATACAAACAGGCAGTGGCGGCAGTCCACATGTCGGACGCTCGCCCTGCAATATCAAATGTACATAATACAACAAAAACTGTACTAGCATTGCATCCAGGCTATCCCCCACGACCAATCCGCAACATCACAACACAATCACAGAATATCAACATGAATGTCACGTTCGCAAATCTGTCTAACCGGGCTATAGCAGTTAGACAGGATTTACCGATCAAGTGACATTCACGGTCGCAGATATAATGTAAATACTGTGAACTAATGTGTTTAAAATTCTTGATCGATCAAATTTATCGAAGTGGGCCCCAAGCACTACTGTAGCACTCACAGAAAATCTGGGCCCAAAAAGAATGTTCCAAAACCCTATTTTCAACACAGAGACACGCTGTAGAAATTTGATACACTGAACAGTAAAGACTGCGGCGGAACCGCGGCCCAAGCATGGGTTTGGCCGCGGTTCCGCGGTCGTATAGTGTGATCAAGTGATCAAATTTCTACAGAAGTCTTATAATTCCCTGCACATCATTCTTCAACAACCTGAAAAATTTTTGGAGCCAAAAAAAATTCGACAGAAACTGATGCACATGAAAACGCGGTTTTTGGAATTTTGTTCGATCGGAAATGTAAACACATTAGACAAAGCTAGACTAGGTTAATGGTGAGGCTCTGATACCACTGTAAGTGCACGGCGGCGCCCCGGCCGTCAATCCGACGCCGGAATGCGGAAGCGATGATTTACTTTAACTTTTTGAACCGGCACTACCGCGCACTAAAATCCCGGATCGTGCCATTAAACTAGTCCTAGCTATCTAGAGAACGAGGTAGAGAGATATACCGAGCGATCCGTGTCCTTCGGTCTTCTCGTCGTCGTCCCGATCTCCCCGCGGAATCTCCGGTCTCCACCTCGTCGCCGGAAGGGCACCACGTCCCCGGCTTCTTTTACGGGCTCCCATCTCTGGACCGAGGCAACTCGGGCACGAAGTTGGCGAGCCGACGTGCCCAAGATTTGCTGTAGAAAATGTGTAGTGCTCTATGTCTCATTTGGGGTTACTTGAAGTTGCTTTTGGTGGGGAAAATGAACTTGTGGAATTTTGTGATGAACTTGAGGATTTTTGCAAGCAAGAGAGAGCCAAAAATCCCCACACACAAATTGGGTAGCCTCCTCTCCTTGCTTGGCCGGCCCCCTCTCCTTGCTTGGCCGGCCCCCTCATGGAAGTGAGTGAGAATGGAGTCCAAGGGAATGGAAAAGGAAGTGAGCCACACAATAATCCAAGGGATAGAGAGAAAAGGCTATCATGCAAAGAAATGATCACTAGGAAAGTCCAACACTCAATCAACAATCATCACTTCCAAAAGTCATGCCATCATGAAGATAGAAGTCAAGCAATGATGAAGTGAACAAGTCAAATGATGATGCAACCATCATGACACAACAATATGCAAAGACAACCCTCCAAAGTGCTTCCTCCACCAATCATCAGCCAAATGAAAGATACAAAGAAATATGGCTGAAACGGAAAACAAACTGGCAACTCCAAAAAACTGATCCCGTAATAAATTACAGGAAAACCCCGCTACTGTATATACATATCCGCATTTATATTCCGACCGAAATACAAATGCAATGAGACAAAGTCTACACTGTACAATACTAGGATCAGGCTTAAACCAAAGCCCGCTAGTATTAACCGTCCGATCCTGATCCGTGCAATGCCGCACGTATCTGATCAAACCCTGCCATATCTCCATACGGCCTCTACAGCGTTTTGCCCGAAAACTTGAGCAACTGAATGTGGGGGACTCTAAAGACTCGTCAATAATATAGCTGTGGATTTAACCACTAGCACGTCAGAGGTATTAGCCATATGTGACGGGCTACCAGCTATTGACCAAAAGGGACGTCGATGACCGAACTCATCCTGACACTCTACTGAGCCTGTCAGTGACAATATTCGTACAGTCTGGTCCGTTCTTCTATGAGCATCGCATGGCGGGCCTAAGAGGTTGGTAAAAGTCAGACCCCCAAAAGCGGTACAAGTCGTGTCGGAGTGTAGCCCAGAACACCCTGAGATACTACTGGAATAACTACCAGTAAATCTCCTGCCTTGGCCAAGGACTTTTCATGTACTGGCTCTCCTAGACACAGCGCGACCTCACCCCAATACCGGGAGAGACGAACCCCTGAAGATCCGCTCACTGCTTCCATGTGGCTCGGGACTGCACCCAACTAAAACCTGTTTGCATGTCTCCTTTGAGCGTGGTAGGGTAGTAATCAAAGTACAGTTGGAACTCACACAAGACAAATGACGATCCTCAGGTCGATGAACTAACCTGTACACATGTCACCAGGGAACTGCTATCTGACGTCAGGTATAAGACCAACAAGTATGTTCCCAGCGAGTCCTGTCCGGTGTACTCATAACCCAATGAGCACCTGTATACATCTTAGGTGAACCAACTGACACCAGTAGCTTGTGAGACCGGCCACCGCCCCTCGTCGGGGTCTCGACTGTATACACCAGTCTACTCTGGAGTATCGATGCCCACTCTCGAAACTCCCACGACTAGGGACCATTTAAGGATGTGCTTATAGACTACCAGCTCCCACGTATATGATCGCCCTCATACTGCTGGTAGTCAAGCAAGAATCCTAGGGGCTCTATCAACATGTAATAGCGACCTGTCAGGTCACCTAAAGCAGTACACGATGATAAAGATAAACTAAATAGCATACTATCATTTTGAGTAAGACTGTCCTACCGGGATAGGTCCTCCCTCAATCATTGCAATCACGTGCCTGTGATCTAATAATTGACTCTGAGGGCACAATCTCCAACATAGTGGAGTAAAAAATGGCTTTCTTCGATCGCCTAAGAGGGGTTTATATAGCGGCAGCAATGGGCAGGCCGACGCGAGATTCACGCCGGCCGTTACGCCCCTGGCGTCACGCCCGCTTGATAGGTGGGATCCCGCATTAATGACGAGACAGGCTCGCTAATCGGGGATCGTGATGGAGTGGGACGCGGGATCATGGGCAGTGGATAACTCGCGCATGGCGAGATTCACGGAGCCGTGGCAGATGCACCTGTGGTCAGTGCTGTGGGTCGGTCGGTGAGACCGAGAAAGATGAGCTCGTCGGGACGCTCGGGTACGAGCGAGAGGCCGAGGTATCTTGGTTCTGTGATAGCTCGGGAAGATCCGGGGGGTCTGGAAGGCCACTGAGGGTCGGTAGACTTCTCGGGCCGGAGGCCCGAGGTGTGATCCAAACTGAAGTTCTTGATCCTTTCTTGCAGGTTCTGGGACACGTCATCTGTAACGTGTCAGTATCTGGAGAGTCACCGATATCGAGCCTCATCATTAGCCCCCCACTCTCGTCTCGATCCATTCTTGGGTCGGGTCGAGAGTGGTTTGACCGATCACCCGAGGTGAGATTTCATTCGAAGATATCGTCGGCGTGCGTTCCCGGAAAAAAAGTAGCATTTTCTTGATGACGTCAACGGATCAGGGGAGAGATCTCGCATTAAAGGGGAAGCGCCGGATCGTGTGTACGTTCGTCGAAGCGACAACCCAAGTGTCTGGTGCTGGTTAGCTGGCGAGATGTGCCATAGGAGTTCCTGCACCCGAAGGGACGTGCCTAATGTGAGTGCGACGGGTGGAACATTGTCGGCCGTTGGTTGTGAAACGTTGTTTTGGCGGGAGGCGATCGGAGCCGTAGGATGCGTACGTCGGCAGCTATAAATAGAGGCGGGATCCCCATCAGGGCTCATACCTCTTCCCAATTTCCTCGTCCCTGGTCGTGTTAGCTCGACGCTCTCCTCTTTAGGTTGGATTCCTAATTTCCTCAGGTGGAACGTTGTCGGCCGTTGGTTGCGAAACATTGTTTTGGCGGGAGGTGATCGGAGCCGTAGGATGCGTACGTCGGAAGCTATAAATAGAGATGGGATCCCTATCAAGGCCCATACCTCTTCCTAATTTCCTTGTCCCTGGTCATGTTAGCTCAGTGCTCTCTTCCTCAGGTCGGATTCCTTGCGCTTGATCTCCCGAGGACACATCCCTTTGATCAGGTTAGATGTTTTCTTCTGAGAAGTCTGTAGATGTAGTCCGGATAGAGTTTAGGGAGTCTTCTGAAGCTTCATCTTCTACTTCTTCCTCTTCCCCCTCTGAGTTGGAGTCCCCCTCGGGAGTTAGGGTTAGTAATGCTCCCCGGGGTTGCGCGAAGGGGGCGGTCCCCAGAGTGCAAGTCGCGGGTGTTCTTGGCATGCGATCCACGCTGAGGCGTGCGGAGGAGCTCGTCAACATCAAGACTCGCTTCCTCATTCCTCCCGGCTATTCGTTTCGTCTGGCCGAGGAGGGGGAGAGGGCAAATCAGGTATGGGACAAGGAGATTGCCTTGTATCTGGAAGCCTTTTGGGCCGGGATGCGTCTTCCCTTCTCCCCCGAGGTGATAGAGGCGTTGAATTGTTTCGGGTTAGACCTGGGAAAGCTAATGCCGAAGTCTTGGAGGATCCTCCTTGGGTTCCTGGTCCGGTTGAGATTGAGTCAGATCCTTTTCAGCCTGAGCCTTCTCGTTTCTTCTCTTTGCTTAAAAAACAACCCTGGCGCTCGCAGGGGCGAGCCGAGCTGGGTATACCTCTCTTTTAGAAAAAAAAAGGGGGGACGCTGCCCGGTCGGGGATCGTCGTAGTACCTTCTTCCATTCACGAATGGAAGAAAAAGTTTTTCTTTATTGCGCCGCCCGAGGGTGAGGATTGGCCTGTTCCCAACCAGTGGTAAGGGGCCAGCTGTCCGCGGGTGAGTCGGTCGAATGATCCCGACGCGATGGCGGTGTCGAAATGGGAGCCCCTCCCTCGAGCTGATGTGCTGCTGTCTGAGGGGGCCCTCAGTTGGGCTGTGCTCAGCCCCGCCTATTACGCGGGTAAGTTAGGAGGTTTCAGGCGACCTGTTTAGACTTGTGCATCCTTTTATTTTTCCTGGTATTGTTGACTCTTTATATTTTTTTCTTATGCAGGACCCATGGACCTGAGGAAGTTCCGGGCGGCAGTGGTTGACGTGAAGAAGGGGAAGAAGGCCGGAAGCGCCGGCCCTTCTCGCCCGTCGTCGGCTCTGGCTCCGCCGGTGGCCGCTCCACCCAGGCGCCCAAGCACTCCCCGGGCCCCCGAGTCCAGTCGTGCGCCGGTTCGAAAGCGCGCTCAGGAACAAGAGCCCCGGGCTCCCGAGGTGGGAGGCGGGATTGGTTCCCCCACGTCGCTCCTCAAGAGGTTTCATAGGATGGTGCCTAGCTTCCCGGCTTCCCCGATCCTCATGGACGATGGGGAGCTCCGCTTCGAGGTGCCCTCAGGGCTTTCCGTGGCCGACAGCCTGCTCTCGCAGATGGAGAGGTCAGCCGGGGGCAGAATCCCTCGGGGGACTCTCCGGGCCTAAATGGTGACCATAGTTCAAAAGGCCATGCATGTTAGTGTTCGCACCCCACCTGGTTCTTCATTCAGCATTTTTGTTCGTGTGATCGGGTGTCTCCCTTTCCCTTTTAACCTTCTTTCTTTTCTTCAGGTCCTCCAGCACGTCGCCCTCGTCGTCAACATGGAGGACGAAGAGATAGCCCCGGCGATGCAAGCCGCGGGCGAGTTCTCCTCACGGGAGGAGAGCTCAAGGTTGGAGCTGGAGGCGGCGATGGAGAGGGTCGCTGTCCTTGAAGACCGGGCGGGGCCGGGAATCGGGAGGTTGCCAGGGGCCGAGAGGCCGCCCGAGCCGCCGAGGCCCAGTTGGAAGACTCCCAGGTGCTCGTCGCCACCTTGAAGAAGACGGTGAACACCCTTCGAATGGAGAATGAGGCGGCGAAGGAGAGGACGAGGCGTGCCGAGCTTCGGGCGTCGAAGGCTGAGCTTCTGGCTTCGGACGCGGTGGAGAGCTACAAGAAGTCGGACCAGTTCTACGCCGACCTTGCTGGAGCTGCCGGCGTTATTTGGCACGACGCCCTCGACGCTGTCAAGGCCAAGATACCGGAGTTCCCTGACGGCAAGCTCCGAGAGTACCCTCGCGAGGATGACGCGCAGGGGAATGCTCCTGGAAACGCTGCAGGTGGGAGTGCGGGGGATAAGTCGGCCGCCCCGGCTACCGGCATCGAGGTTCCCGCCGTGGGTTTCGACCCTGAAGATGCCGCCCCGGTGGTCGCAGTGGACGCGCGACTCATCGAGGTTCTCCCCGGCCCTGAGACCTGAGCTTTCTCGTCTCCTTTTCTTTTGTTGCTCTGAATTTTTGTAAGCCTCTGGGCATTTTGTAAGGCTGGAGAGCCCATAATACCCTTATAAAGACTTTTGACTTTATGAATAAGATCTTTTTGCAGTATTCTTTGCATGCGCATTTTCCCTGTGGTAAACATTTATATTTGCGCAGTACTGCCTTCATGTTAAGTCGATTTTCTATTTAGCGATCGCACATCGAGTTTAATTCTATCACTTGCCAAGTGTGCGAAGACCGGAGAAAGGACGGTATCTCCATGGCCCCGAAGTCGAGGTGGAGATCGCTTGGTAAGACGTGTAGGGAGTTGAGCAGGGTAGCTGCTTGGCGGCCTCTAGATGAGGGCTTCGGATCCTTGGCGTTGTGGGGTAAGACATTATCAGCCAAGGATGGACCGAGCAGGGTAGCTGCTCGGTGGCCTCTTGGTGAGGGCTTTGATCCCTGGCATTGGTAGGCAGGGAACTACCAGCCATGGATGGACCGAGCAGGATTGCTGCCCGGTTGCCTCTTGGTGAGGGCTTTGATCCTTAGCGCGGGAGGGCATGGAGAGGCCTGCTAAGGATGGACCGAGCATGGTTGCTTCTCGGTTGCCTCTTGGCGAGGGCTTAGATCCCTGGCGTTGGTGGGTAGAGAACTACCAGCCATGGATGGACCGAGCAGGGTCGCTGCCCGGTTGCCTCTTGTTGAGGGTTTTGATCCATAGCACGGGAGGGCATGGAGAGGCCTGCTAAGGATGAACTGAGAAGGGTTGCTTCTCGGTTGCCTCTTGGCGAGGGCTTAGATCCCTGGCGTTGGTGGGTAGGGAACTACCAGCCATGGATGGACCGAGCAGGGTCGCTGCCCGGTTGCCTCTTGGTGAGAGCTTTGATCATTAGCGCGGGAAGGCATGGGGAGGCCTGCTAAGGATGGACCGAGCAGGGTTGCTGCCCGGTGGCCTCTTGGCGAGGGCTTAGATCCCTGGCGTCGGTGGGTAGGGAACTACCAGCCAGGGATAACCGAGCAGGGTTGCTTCCCGGTGGCCTCTTGGTGAGGGCTTAGATCCCTGGTGTCGGTGGGTAGGGAACTACCAGTTAGGGATAACCGAGCAGGGTCACTGCCCAGTTTCCTCTTGGTGAGGGCTTTGATCCCTGGCGTCGGTGGGTAGGGAACTACCAGCTAGGGATAACTGAGCAGGGTTGCTGCTCGGTTGCCTCTTGGCGAGGGCTTAGATCCTTGACGTCGTGGGGTAAGAGATTACCAGCCAAGGATGGACCGAGCAGGGTAGTTGCTTGGCCTTGTGAGGTTTCGTCCGATCCTGGTTCGTGGCGTGAGCGTTGGGAAGAGCGACCGTCACGGGTGACATGTGTCATGAACGCGCGGGGGGAGGCGAAGCGTAAGAGCCATGTCGTTCCGACTTCTGTTTTCCGAAAGAGGCGGGATATCTGCCGCGTGGCGGCACGGCATTGGAAGGAACGAGCGACTGTTGGACTTTTGAGGGCGTAGTGGGGCTATAAAACGGAAGTCATGTTGAGCACTCCTTTCTCCATCTCCAAAACGTAAGAATAGACACTTTCCCCTTCACCATCCCCGAGATCATAAATTTTGAGGACGTGTACATGTACGACCAGTACTGCACCGAGGATATGGTGCAGGTAGTTATAGGCCGCATTGAGGATCATTTCGGCCGACTGCTTCCCCAGCGCTCACCCCTCCTCTAGCTCTTGATGTACTCAATCTGGAAGGCTCCGCTGGGGCTTTACAACCCATTGTCCGAGCAGCTGAAGGACGAGGCGGTTGGTAAGCTGAGGTCTTTGTGCCGCTTCAGCTTTATCTCGATGGGTTGGCGGGATCGCTCGGTAGCACTCGTCCTTGAGTGCTACCAATTGAGGCATCATGCCTACGTTCGCGGATGGCATCAGAGGCAGAGGTTCGAGGCGGCTAAGGCTCGGCTGGCGGAAATATCCTCAGAGTACCACGAGCAATATTTCCTACACCCCCTTCCCCCGGTACTGTAATTTTTCTTTTTTCAATGTACGGCTGAGGAGCCTACAATACCTTTTTGAATCAATAAAATTCTTCTTTTCTGCAATGTTCTTTCATGTCCTTCTTGTTGTTTGAATGGAAAGAACTTAGAAGAATTTACACTGCTTCGTTGAAGAATCCAAGTAGTGGCCTGCGAAGGATGGACCGAGAAGGGTAGCTGTTCGATGGATCCAGAGGTTCAGCCCGACCTTCCCTGGTTCGTGAACATTGGGAGGGGCGACCGTCACAGGCGGCACGTGCCAGGAATTCTTGGGAGAGGCGTAACGTTTCGGGGGGCCGCGTCACTTTTTCCACGTGGCGGCTCAGTATTGGATTATTCTTGGCGGATCCTAGGATTCACGCGTGAATCTGGGCCCTCAAGAATTCTGTTTGGGGTTATAAATAGGGAAGGAGGTGGCAACCCCTTCGGCACCGTTTTCTTTTTAGATGACTGGGCGCATGTATTCGATCGAAGAGATTATCACCTTCGACAACGTCTCCTTGTATGATCAATCCCTGGTTGAAGATGGGTACCGGGGAGTGGTTCAGCGCCTCGAGGGTCATGCCGGCCTACTTCTCCCTCGGCGGTTGTCCCTGCTTCAGTTGCTGATGTATGCGATTTGGAGGAGGTCGCCGGGGTTGGACAACCCTTTCACCAAGGAGCTTCTGGACGAGGCGCTCGAAAAGGTGCGTTCGATCTTCTTGCTCGGCCTTATCTCGAAAGCCAGGCATGACCGATCCTTGACCCTCATTCTGGAGTGCTTCAAAATGAGGTACATCGTGAGCTAAGGCTCAAAGGGTGGAACATCGGGTACTTCTGTGGCATCCCGGGTTCGCGTGCAGTATCGGCAGGAGCGGGCTGCAGAGGCTAGGGCTCGGCTAGCAGAAATCCACTCTGAGTACCACCGGGAGTACTTTCTCGATCCTGTTCCACCTCTGTTGTAACTTTTTCCTTTTTCTATAAGGCTGAGGAGCCCTTAGTACCTTTGGGCTGAATAAATTCTTTTTTGCGATGTTCTAGTGTTCCCTTCTTATTATTTAAACAAAAAGAACTTTAGAAAGATTTACATTGCCTTTGTGAAAGAAGAAATACACACTCATATATATTCTTTTCATTGGTACATCTTGAGCTTCTCAGTGTTGTAAGGCCGTGGAAACTTGCGTCCTTTTGCGTCTTGCAAGCGGTAGGCTCCGCCGGGCAGTACCTCGGAGACGAGGAAAGGACCGTCCCATTTTGGGGAAAACTTATGTAGCTTGCCTTGATCGATGAACTCTTTCCGCCTCAGGACTAAATCTCCGGCCTTAAAGAAGCGACGCTTGACTCGTGCGTTGTAGTAGCGGGCGGTTTGTTGTTAATAGGCGACA
The DNA here is from genome assembly GCA_030015575.1 of Agapanthus africanus. NCBI lineage: Eukaryota > Viridiplantae > Streptophyta > Magnoliopsida > Asparagales > Amaryllidaceae > Agapanthus > Agapanthus africanus. The sequence goes on from CM057339.1 coordinate 54,211,175, forward strand.
GCTCTGATCTGAGCCCCGTCTCGTTTCTCCAACATGATGTCCAGGTTAGTTCGGAGTGCCAAGGTGTTCGCTTCATCGTCGAAGTGCTCGACCTGATGACTGGTGAGCCCGATCTCCGCTGGGACCACTGCCTCGGTTCCATAGCAGAGGCTGAAAGGGGTTTCCCCGATGGGGGTTTTCTTCGACGTGCGCAGGGCCCATAAGTCCCGGGGCAATTCCCCGACCCAACTGCCTTGGAGCCCCTCTAGGCATGTCCGAAGACCTCGGTGAACGTCCTGATTAGCGACTTCGGCTTGCCCGTTGCATTGGGGATGTGCGACCGCGGCAAATTTCATGAGGATATGATATTCGCTGCAAAATCCCTTTAACCCTTTCCTTTTCGAAATTTGTTATGTGGTCGGTGATGATGCACCTCGGGATGCCGAACTGGAGTATCACGTTGTTCTGCAGGAACTTAATAGTCATGGTGGCGTCCGGTTTCTTGATAGGAATGGCCTCGATCCACTTCGTGCAGTAGTCCATCGCGACAAGGACGTACTTGTGCCTGCCCGTACCAGTAGGGAACTGGCCTACCATGTCCATTCCCCACTGGGCAAATGGCCATGGGGAGGTTAGGGCAGTTAGCTCGGTAGCGGGAAGGTGGGGTATGCTTCTATGGAGTTGGCAGCTCTTGCATCTCCTGACCAGCTTCTGGGCGTCTTGATGAATGGTCGACCAGTAGTATCCCTGGAGCAATGCCTTCTGGATTAAGGTGCGGTCCCCTTGGTGCGTGCCGCCGACCCCTTCGTGGATCTCACGGAGGACGTAGTCGGCTTCGTGGGGGTCGACGCACTGGAGCAGGGGCTGAGTGAAGGACTTCTTGTAGAGGTTCCCATTGATCCAGATGAAATGGTGAGCTTTGGGTCGGAGACGACGGGCTTCTCCCCGATCTTCTGGGAGCGTACCTTCCCTCAGTAATTCCACGAGGGGCTTTCTCCAGTCCCGGTCTTCTTCCTGGGCTGCAAACACTTGAAGTGTAGTTGCCCCGTCTTCCACGCTGGGCCGTGGCAAAACCTCGAAGAGGATGTTTCTCTTGTTGTTGGCCGTATAGGATGAAGCCAGCTTACTCAAGGCGTCGGCCTGGGCGTTGAGCTGTCTGGGGATCTGATCCACCTGGACTTCGTCGAACTCCTTTGGCAGTCTTCTTACCTCGGCCATATACTTCACCATCAGAGGCTCCCGTGCCTCGAATCGTCCGGTCACTTGGCCAACGACTAGGGCGGAATCACTGTGGATCCGAATCGTTTTCAGCTCCAGTCCGGAGGCTATGCGCAGTCCGGCCAGTAAGGCCTCGTATTCTGCCGCGTTATTTGAGGCCTTGAACCCGAGTTTCAGAGAATACTCCTGTTTCCTGATTAAAAAAATCAGGAATTACCTCAATGAGGTATCACGTGTTCACACGTGACCAATGGTCACGTGATGACACGTGGTGGTTAAAATCTCACTAAACAGAAACCGAAAACAAAGCCTGAAAGATCACCCAATTTGGGGTCACGTGCTCATACGTGACCAATGGTCACGTGCCAGCACGTGACAGGCTTTGAAAGCCTCACAGTTTAATAGAATTTGATTCTAAATATCAGAAAATATTCAACGAGGTATCACGTGCTCACACGTGACCAATGGTCACGTGTTGATTAAAATGGCAACGTAAACAAGCGACTGTTAAAGGGCTCAATTGAGGGTCACGTGCTCACACGTGATCAAGGGTCACGTGCCAGCACGTGACAGGCTTTGAAAGCCTTACAGCTTAAAAGAATTTAATTCAAAAAATTAGCAAATACCTCAACAAGGGTCACGTGCCAGCACGTGACAGGCTTCGAAAACCTTACAGTTTAATTGAAATAAAATTCTGAATTTCTCTAAAATCTTTCCAAATGGGAAAGGATTAAGGAGAATCGATTAAAAATCCAGGGGTGATTAAAATATCACCAATTTATGGAAAAATCTTAGGCAAGGAAAGATTTCCCTAAATCTCACCAGAAATAACAAACGAAATATCTTTGGATTAAAAATCCAACGGTGAATAAAATTCACTTAATAATCTAAAGGCTCATATTGACTATGAAAACAAACAAAATCTTTCAATGAAAGATTTGCTAAACAAATTGATTCTCTTCCTTCTCCTATAAATAGGAGCCAAGAGGAAGAATTGGAGGAGAATTATTGAAGGGATAGAAGTTTGAGGAGAGAGAGCGCTTCGGAATCTTGAAATTTTAGAGAGAAAAGAAAGGAGAATTTAATTCTCTACAAAAGAAAAACCCTAGGTGAGAAAAGAAAGGGGATCAAAACTTCAAACAGAGAATTTAATTCTCAAATCTAAGAGTTTAACTCTTCTGCACAAAAGAACTTAGATCTTCTTCCGGTTGAAGATCTGCACAGAGCACATCTCCCCATAGGATGAGAATTTAATTATCATCGGGTTGAGATCCTGCCATGCAGATCCAAAACTTAGAGGGGGAATTGAGTTTAGAGAATTTAATTCTCCCAAAACAAAATTAGGGTTTAACACTACATGAGAATTTAATTCTCCCAAATTCACAGAAATTTAATTCCTCTTAAAAATGAAATTAGGGTTTCACCCTCTACAAGAATTTAATTTTTTTACACATATGGGACTTTAATTTCTCTAAAAGAAAATTAGGGTTTAACCCTATATAAGAATTTAATTCTTTCATAATAGGAATTTAATACCTCCAAATCATGATCAGGGTTTAACCTTACAGAGAATTTAATTCTTAAAATAAAATAAAGAGACTAAAGAGATCTCTGTACATGCAAAGAGCTAGGGTCACGTGTCCCACGTGACCCCTGAAAAGATCCCCAAATGAGAAGGATTTATCCCTGAGGCAATACCTCACGTGCTCCCACGTGACCCTCATTGTAAATGGAACAAAAGCAAAGGCAAAATCTGACTTGGGCGCTCTCACGTGTTACCCCGTGACCCTTAATAAATGTTCTAATAAATCAGGGCATGAGCATACATCACGTGCCCACACGTGATGGCTATGAAAATTAAAGTGTTTAACACTTGTTTGCAGAACAAAATAAAGGGGATCTGGCCCCGCTTTTGATGCCATCACGTGCTCCCACGTGATCCCTTCCTCTTCTAGCGTTTAACACTAATCTGACAATTCCGTTTCCAGTGTTTGACACTGATATCTTTTAATGTTTAACACTAATTTGAGAATCACATTTCTAGTGTTTAACACTAATTTGATAATCTTATTTCCAGTGTTTAACACTGTTGTTCTCTAGTGTTAGCCTAATTGGCTATTTTTCTAGAGGCAAAGCCTCCTCTTCAATTGAATCTCAAAATTGAGTAAAAATTCAGAGGTATAATGTTTAATTCTCAGCCAAAGACCCAAATGTTATCAAAGCCCTCAAACTCTTGTTTAGCATTGCTAAATAATATGGGCTTGAACCCAGACAAATGTCTAATGGTCCAACAGAAGGCCAATACTTCAAACTTAATTGGACTTAGCCCAAGTTGGCCATAAGCCCTCAATTCAGACTCAACTGAGCCAATGTGCTCATAATTTAATTAATTGATCTAAGTTCCAAATTGGGCTACAGATCATTTAATCCACTTTGGTGCAAGGGTACATCTCTTCACTCCTCTGATATTTGTCGTTGTAATCCTTCAACGTCTTCAGAGAGGTAACGGGTCCCGACAACCATACGTTTCTACGGACTGTGGAGTCCTTAAACTCATGGACTATGACATCCTTAACCTCGACCGTAATGTCTTAAAACTAACAACGGACTGTGGAGTCCTTAAATCCACGGACTATGATGTCCTTAACCTCGACCGCGATATCTTTAAACTAACATTGGACCGTAATGTCCTTAAACTAATTATCGACCGCAATGTCATTAAACTAAACAATAGAGCCCACTTGCTCTCTTGTCGGATCTAAACGATCCCGTTAAGTCGATCTTAGTCTAAAATTAGACTAACGTCGGACTGTGAGGTCCTTAAACTCATGGACTATGATGTCCTTAACCTCGACCGTGATATCTTAAAACTAACAACGGACTGTGGGGTCCTTAAACTCATGGACTATGATGTCCTTAACCTCGACCGTGATGTCTTAAAACTAACAACGGACTGTGGGGTCCTTAAACTCATGGACTATGATGTCCTTAATCTTGACCGTGATGTCTTAAAACTAACAACGGACTGTAGGGTCCTTAAACTCATAGACTATGACGTCCTTAATCTCGACCGTGATGTCTTAAAACTAACAACGGACTGTGGAGTCCTTAAATCCACGGACTATGATATCCTTAACCTCAACCGCGATGTCTTTAAACTAACATTGGACCGTAATGTCCTTAAACTAATTATCGACCGCAATATTATTAAACTAAACAATAGAGCCCATTTGCTCTCTTGTCGGATCTAAACGATCCCGTTAAGTCGATCTTGGTCTAAAATTAGACTAATGTATCCTTAACAAACGTTTAAGTTGATCTTAGTCTCAAATGAAGCTAACGTATTCTTAAACCACAACCCCCAAACCCAAATCTAAGAAGATACGGATTTGGACTAGTCCACGCCCTACGGGCGACAACATAACCTAGTCTCCGTATACAATCCACGGGCAACCAAACACAAAATAAACACCCACGACATGAAGTGACCATCTGGAGAAGGAGAAAGTTGTTACCGCGATGCAGTAGCGTAATTAACTGCAGGGGCTTGCGTCTGCAGGGAAGAGCGTCCCCACAATAAAAACCCCCTCAAACGAGGGGGAATCTGACGAAGTCTGCTAAATCGGTCGCATCCGTTTAAACCTTCGATATACGGTGCCATAAATCAACTTGGCATCTTCAGAGAGGTGGACGGATAGCACCAATTAGTATCTGCCCCGAATTTCAGGCAAGACGGGCCTACGCGGCCGCGTCTCCGTCTTTCGGAGGGGAACAGATTCTGGCACGCCCGGTGGGAACTTTTCCTCTTTCCACTCCACACTTCGTGTGTCTTGTTCGCGAACCAATCGCGGTTTGCTAATGGTTGCCCTTGGGTTTCGAGGTACTAAGATTTGGCATTTTGCTTGCTGCAGAAAACAAAGAATCAATGGCGTCCACTTGTGCAAGATGTTCCAATTGCGACCTACGCTCCGCCTCACCTGGAGGTGTAGCTTACGGGCCCCAAGCGGCTTCCTTATTCACGATGCCAGTGGAACAGGTCACTCAGGACACTACTGGATTGTTTTTCGGGACCATGCTCCCGCCAACGAGCTTCGCCGTTCCTGTACCAGCACCGGAAGCTCCCAAGAAGTCGGTTTTCGATCGGCTTGCTACTACCATGGCCCCTCTCAGCGGGTCGTCCAGCTCCAACTCCTCGGTCTTCGCCAGACTGAGCCTGAACTCCGATGGGCCTGCCGAGAAGCCCATGACACCTGAAGTGGCCATCCCAAAGAAGATAGCCATCTCTGCTCCTGAAGTCGTCAAGGCGGCTTCTCCTGCCAAAGAGTCGGTCTTTACAAAACTGACTGTTCCGGCTCCCGTTCCTTCTCGAAGGTCTGTCTTTGACAGATTGGATACCGCTACTCAAAAGACGTCAGTCTTCAAGAGGCTGGCACCAGCGGCGCCTTATCTGGACAGGGGGCAAGACAAAGCCATCCCCATCGCCGAACCAACACCGTCAGCTCGACACGCTCGACGTCGCCACTGGCGCCGAGTAAGGAAGGCTGGGGGCAACTCCCCCTCTGGGCTAACTCCACCGGCTCCAACAGTAAAAATTAATGCTGCTGTTCCAACCGGGAACAGCTTTGAGCTGCTGAATAAGGTGTGTATGAACTCATCTACCGCCGTACTGAAAAGATCTCCGCCGCCGGTGGAGACTGTCACAGAAATGAAGCCGGAACAGTCCCCTCAACGACTGTCTTCTAAAGTTTATAAAATCTGGCGACAAATCCGAGAGTCGGTGGTTGATCAAGACTACCTCCGCCGACAGAAGAAGCTGAAGGTTCAGCCGGAAGGGAACCGTCCTAGTAAGCCGCAAAAGACGACAACCACTTGGGTGCCCACTTCATCGGCCCCCTCAACTTCGACCGCGCACAAGAGAAGAAGGCTGGAGAAAATCCCCATGCCTGCGACAAATGTCAAAGGCACTGAGCCCAAACGCCGTAAGTCTGGGGGCATGATGGTGCATACCGTCTACATGGCATCCGGGAAAGAGGATAGCCGCGTTTCTACGGGCCACCGACCACTCACCCGATCCATCACAAGAGCTCAGGAACAACAGCAGCAGAAGCTTCAAGAGATGCTGACTACAATGGCCGCACTTACCGGGCCAAAAGAAAGCCCGGAGGCGTCATCGGAACAACGTCACGAACACGAGACTGATGCTGAATTCCTTCGGAGAATGCTTGAAAAGAAGGACAAGGAGGCTGCGGAACAAGCGGCCAATATAAAGCAAATGACCCTTCTATTCCAGGATATGGTGGGCATGATGATCCAGCCGGACCCTCCAGCCGAAGATCCTCCAGTAATAATTGAAGATGATAGAGGAGAAATATCAAACCCTCTGCCGGCTCTATCAACAGCCAAGGAGGAAACAATTTCCAAGGCCGCCCTAGACGATTATATCGCTCAGCAGATAAGAGTTCACCAGGCGAATGAAGCGGCCGGCCAAGTTGTTAGAACTGGGCGACCGTATCCAGGCTGGTATGATCAGATAAAGTACCCGCCGGGCTACACGATCCCGAAATTCCATGTGTATAAGGGGACAGGCAATCCCCATCAATATGTTGTTCAGTTCAGGGCCTCCTGTGGCAACACCGGTGGTGATGATAAACTTTTGCTCTGCCAATTCGTCGGCAGCTTATCGGAGACGGCGTTTGAATGGTACTCTGAACTTCTAAACGACTCCGTCAAAACTTTCACAGAAATGGAGTTGTTGTTCAACCAGCGATTCGTGAGTGCTAGTGAACAAACTCCAATAATAGCATTGATCAATGCCAGGGTGAAGCCAGGAGAGACGTGGGTTCAATACGCAATCCGATGGCGGAATCTGTGGTCGAAGTGTGAACAGCGCATCAAAGAAGCACCAGTGGTGGGCATGTTCGTGGGCACTCTAGACCCTCATGCAACTATTTCACAGTTCATGATGTTCTTCAAACCGACCACGTTCCAGGCTTTAATCGACAAGCTAGCCCAGATGGACCAGATGGGGCATAGACCGTCTCCCCCGAAGCCGGAACCGCGGAATGAAAAAGGTAAAGGGAAGGCGATCTTCGTTGCGAACACCTAACAGCAGCCCAGTGCCCCAAAGCTAGCGGATCAACTGGAAAAAAGACGACGCTATTATAATGAGAAGATGAAGCGTCCTTACTCATTCCCGCGGGATAAAACGAAGAGGCTGTTCGAGCTGGCGATGCGCAACAGGCTTATCAATTTGCCGAATCCAAGGCGACCATCGCAACCCAGCGAAGTGAATAATCCCAATTATTGCCCTTACCATCAAACGGTAAGCCATCCGATCGAAGATTGCTTCGTCTCTAAGGGATGGATCAAGGATCAGTACCTACAAGGTAAGTTTGCGCTGTCGGAGAAGTGGAAAGTAAACCCACCACAACCGCACACTCCTAAGAAGATGGATCCACCGGGGGAAACATGCTCTTTTGTTGAAGAAGCCCCATGGGAGGTGGCTCTTTTGGCCAAAACCAAAAGGATGCTGAATGATCTCCTGACATGCCCGGCGACAAGGTGGAAGAATCAGCTGGAGCCCCAGATCATCGAAGGGATGCTGAAGCCGCGCCCAACTCCAAAGATTGGTGGCGATGGATAAAGTGTTCACACCCAGCCGTTGAAATATCCGAAGAAGAAAAAGAAATCCAAGAATCCCGTGAAGCCTGATGACAAGCCACGAACCTGCAGAAAAAGATCGACGTGCTGGAAGAATATAACCAGAAAGCGCGGACTCCGATCACGCTCCAAGAATTCCTCGGCCATGTCCTTGAAGATGGAGATGATGGAGAAGACTCATCAGATGGATCTGAGGATTACGTAGCAAGTTGCCATGTGATCTCTCACTCATCGATGGATGATGAAGAGGCTCCTTGCACCAAGAGACTGGGGGCAGGCCTTGAACCGGAACTTCCAGGGCCATCAGAAGAAATGATCGACGCATTCCTAAACGAAACTCTTCTGAAAAGTAAAGCTGATCGAGAGCGTGAGATGGCTATATTTGAAAAAGCCAAACACCGGCGACTGGATGAAAGAGTCGAGACACTCCCGCCAAATCAAGAGACATCCGTCATGAATAAAAACAAGTTCAAGACGAGGAAAAGGTTTGCTAAAGCCCTATCAATGGGGATGAAGCTACCACCCTCCGAAGAAAACATTCTTGATGAAGCAGAAATGCATCCTAGCTACTGCTTATATCATCGAAAGATTGCGCACCCCACCGAAGAGTGCAACGCTTTTAAAAGATGGTGGCAGGGATATGTTGCTCACCGGCAACATTTTAAGCGGATGAAACGTAAAATTCGTCAGGAGCAAAGAAATCCGACCGAGGAGCATAAAAGAACCACCGGCAATTGTTGCGTAATTAACGCTGGGGGATCACAAGTTCTCACATTTGGGAGCGACTCGGATGAGAAAATGGCTCTTGGCCCTCGCTTTAAAGAGTCCACCTCGGGGAAAGAGGAAGAGCCGAAGACCTGTGAAAATATCCAGCTGCGCAATTGTACGTTGCCCGAAAAGAATCTTTGACCCACAAACAGAAAAGATAAGGGAAAAGAAAAGGTCTCTGAGGATATCGCCCTAGATGACCAAGTCATGAAAGAGCTGACTGCCAAGGACCCGCCAAGGAAAAGTAAGGTGGACTACAACATTCTGGCACACTTGAGGAAGTTACCCTCGCAGCTCAGCATTCTCGACGCTCTTTTACTATCAAAAGAAGTATGGGACTCATTGATTAAGGCGCTACAAGAGCCAGAGCAATTCCAAGCTTTTCTCGCCGAAGAAAAGATGGAGGACGAGCTGGAAGAAGTACACACAGCCGATATTACCTTCGGCGATGAAGATCTCCTCCTCGGGACGTGCGAGCACAACCATCCCCTATATGTCTCCGGATACTGTCACGATATCAAGATAGGCAAGATCCTGGTCGACAATGGGTCTTCCGTCAATCTTCTCAACGTGCGAGTGTTGAAGGAAATTTGCATGAGCGTTCAACACCTCGCTCGTGATAAAATTACCATCTCCGGTTTCGATTCTCAGTCATCACGGACTCTCGGCTCTGTGATACTGATGTTGCGCTTCGGACTACTCGTCATGGATATTAAATTTCACGTTATTGACGCCAAGACCTGCTATAACGCTTTGCTCGGCCGACCCTAGTTACACGAGTACAACATTATCCCTTCGACACAACATCAGTGTATGAAATACTTCAAGGATGGTCTCGAGTACACTGTGACGGGAGAGCTGAACCCATTCTCCGTGAATGAAGTCTGAAAGTATGAAGATGTAAAATACTTCTTGCCAGACTTTGAAGACACAGAGAGATGTCATAAACCGGAGAACAAAGCTATCACCACCATTCCGGTCTTCGGGAGTGATACCGAGGAAGAGGAAGAGATAGTTTATTCAGGGGCACCCCAGTACAATAAGCCGAGACCCTCCGCCCCCATGTTGATTTTCGGCAGCGACTCGGAAGATGAGGTTAACGCTATATTTTCCGCTCGACCATCAATACAAGCCTTTGATGGCAATAATCAGAGTTTGCAAATTGCTATGGTTCCGCCAAAGCATCATAAAGAACTAGACGCGCTTGATACCTACAGTGTGGAAGAGCTGCAGACGTTCTATGTCCCTCCCAGGCGAGAAGGCGAAAAGGCAATCCTATTCTACCGATCAGAGGAAACTAAAGTGGAGAAAGAAATTTGGCATGGCGCCGATTCTACGCTCGACAAGCTCCAGCCCATCCGTCTGCCTAGATATTACACGGAAGGCTTGAAAAGGATATTGAAGCACCAAGGGGTACCCTTCAAACAGACCACGACAAGCTCGGTTCTACAACAGGATTTGGGACGTCCCCGGGACTCAACGAAAGCTGCCCAACGGGAGAATGGAAATGGCCGGGCTCGGATATGTCCAATTTAGGAAACGAGAACGAGTCCATGGTAGCTACGTCATATATGACTTCGATGAGGAAGAAGACGCCCTGTTAAAAGATGCTAATCCTAAACCAAAACAAGGTCCTGTCATCAAAGCGCCAAGTCCGTCATTTGAAGAACGAATGGACAAGCTGGTAAGGGAAGCGGGTCAAAAGATCCGGGACGACCATAACCGCGAGATGGCCATTTACGAAAAATCCAGGACACAGCACCTCCTTCAACAAGACGCAGAGAACAGCAATAATCTTCCTTATCAACCCGTCATACAAAAGGCCCAACGCAGAGGCAGAAACAAACCAAAGAACGGGAAAGGCGTTCGACAGCAACGAAGCGGGCCCAAGAAGCCACGCGATCAAAAGTCAAGCAATCCGGATTCATCTCTTATAAAGGACATGGGTGAAGTATACTCTTTTGCCCAAGACACGACAAAGAAAATACTTGATGTTGCCATAAAACATCAACTGATTACACTCCCGGAGTCCAAGCACCCCGAGCAAGCAGGCGAAGTCTCTCATCCGGACTATTGCTCCTATCATAGGGCAATCGGACATCCTATTGAAGACTGCTTCACCTTCAAGAACTGGGTCGAAGATCAATATCGACAAGGCGGATTCGCTCTATCCAGCAGCTGGAAGGTAACCCCGCCGCAGAAGCATAAACCCAAATCCATGAGGGTAGAAACAGATCCACATCGGTCTTGGAAGCGAGCCCGTACCTGTCACATGATAATATCATCGAAAGAAGGAATGCCCGAGAATATGGATGACCTCCCCTGGTGCTTCGAAAACAATGATGACGAAGTAATCTCGGAGTTTCCATCGGTACCGAAAGAGATGGAAGATGGAATACATACCACTGCAGATGAGCTCAAGAAAATTGACTTGGGAACGGCAAGTGATCCACGACCGACGTTTGTTAGTGAGTTGCTGTCTGAAGAACGGGTGGCCATATTAAAAGACGTGCTCATGCAGCATAAAGATTGCTTCGCATGGAATTATTCCGAGATGCCAGGACTAGACCCAAAGATTGCGGTTCACAAACTGGCCATATCCCCAGACGTCAAGCCAATCAAACAAGCACCGCGAAGAATGCGGCTCAAGCTTGAGATGAGCATCAACGCTAAGGTTAAGAAGCTGATTGACTCCGGCTTCATCCAAGAGGTTCAATACCCAGATTGGATTGCCAACATTGTACCAGTGATGAAGAAAAATGGAACGGTGCGCATATGTGTGGACTTTCGGGATCTCAACAAAGCTTGCCCGAAGGACGATTTCCTAATACCGATCGCCGAGCTAATGATAGATAATACATCCACTCACGAGGTTTTCTCCTTCATGGACGGATCATCAGGATACAATCAGATAAAGATGCATCCCGAAGACCAGAAACATACCGCTTTCTGGACCCCTTTAGGCATATTCTGCTACAAGGTGATGCCCTTCGGTCTAAAGAATGCCGGTGCCACCTATCGGAGGGCCATGACGAAGATCTTCGATGACCTCATACATGAAATCGTCGAATGCTATATCGACGATCTCGTAGTGAAAAGCAAATCATACGAAGAACATCTAGAGCATCTGAAGATCGTGTTTCAATGCCTCCGGCAATACAACTTGAAGATGAACCCTCTCAAGTGCGCGTTCGGAGTTTCCTCGGGCAAATTCCTAGGATTCATCGTCAGACACAGAGGCATCGAGATAGATCCGTCAAAGATCAAGGCGATCATGGAAATGCCCCCGCCAAGGACTCTCAAGCAATTGCGATCTCTCCATATATTCGGCGATTTATAGCCAATCTCTCAGGCAAGTGTCGTCCTTACAGCCACCTGATGAAGAAAGGAACCCCTTTCGTCTGGGACCGCAAATGCCAAAGCGCGCTGGACGAAATCAAGCAATACCTGCAGAACCCGCCAGTGCTGGCTGCTCCAGTTAAAGGAAAGCCTCTCATTCTGTATACAACCGCCCTTGAAGGTTCTTTAGGTGCATTATGGGCACAAGAGAACGACCAAGGGAAGGATAGAGCCCTCTACTATTTGAGTCGAGTTCTGCTGGGGGCAGAAAGCAATTATTCTCCTATCGAAAAACACTGCCTGGCATTGATCTTCGCGATAACAAAGCTCAGACATTATGCATTGGTGCATGAAGTCCGTCTCATATCGAAGGTGGATCCCCTCAAATATTTGATGTCAAAGGCTATATTAACAGGACGGCTCGCTAAATGGGCTTTGCTCTTAATGGAGTTCTCGATAACTTATTAGCCTCTTAAAGCAGTGAAAGGCCAGGCCATCGCCGACTTCCTCGCTGAGCATCCGATACCTGCCGATTCTCCCCTGAATTGCGAACTGCCAGACGAACATGCGTTTGATACGATCGACGGAAGTGATACCCGGTGGGAACTTTATTTTGATGGAGCGTCTTCCATGAAGAAACGCAAACAAAACATCCCCATAATCAAATCAGGGGTAGGCCTCATCTTCATAACTCCACAAGGAGGGATAATGCGCTTTGCCTTCTCCTTAACAGAGCCGAGAACAAACAATGAAGCCGAGTATGAAGCCTTGATAGCAGGTCTCGAGATCGCCATCAACAAGGGGATCGAAAACCTCTTCATATACGGAGATTCCCAGCTGTTCGTCAATCAAGTAAATGACGACTATCAAACGTGCAAACCAGAGCCGGTGAAATACTGCGAGAGGGTGCAGCAACTGCTGACCCAAATCCCTTCCTATACCTTGGAAAACATACCGTGTGCGGAGAATAGTAAAACGGATGCATTAGCAAAGCTTGCTAAAGAATTAGCCGATGAGAACCTCGATGACGTAAGAATCGCGGTACAAAGCCGTCGGGTTCTTGCACCGGCAGAAATATCTCCGGAGTCGCCCGAGGAGAAGGGAGTGACCGAGCAAATGGCTCTACAAATAAAAGACCAAGAGAAGATTGAAGATTGGCGAGAAGTCTTCATAGACTACTTCAAATCCCGTCGAACACCTGAAGATGCGTCCTCAAAACATCTGCTCATGAAGCGAGCCCTAGCTTTCGCTTTCGTCAATAATACTCTGTATAAGAGGTCATTTGATTCTCTGTGGTTAAGATGCCTGGGACCTGAAGAAGCAAGAAGAGTCGTCCAAGAAACTCACGACGGACTCTGCGGTTCTCACCAAGCCGTGCCGAAGATGAAGCTAAAGATTAAAAGGATGGGCTACTATTGGCCCACGATGATCCAGGATTGCCTTGAATATGCGAAGCAATGCCACCCGTGCCAGATTCACAGGGACTTCATCTATCAGCATCCGAATCCGCTACATCCGACAGTGGCTAGCTGGCCATTTGAAGTGTGGGGAACTGACATAATCGGCCCCATCGAACCAGCATCATCCAGAGGACATCGTTTCATTTTGGCGACAACTGATTACTTCTCCAAATGGGCAAAGCAGTACCGCTGAGGGAAGTAAAGACGGAGAATATCCTCCACTTCTTCAAGACGCACGTCATTTATCGGTTCGGAACTCCGAGAAGGATCATCTCCGATAACGGACCACCCTACAGAAGCCACAAGATCAGCCGCTTCGCACAACAACACAACATATACTGGAGGTACTCATCAGTTTATAATCCCCGAGCTAACAGTCTAGCCGAGGCTTTTAACAAGACCTTAACGAAGATCATGAAAAAGACGGTGTCTCGAAATAAAAAGGACTGGCATGAGAGACTGCATGAAGCTCTCTGGGTGTATCGGACCACGTTCAAGATGGCCACGAACACAACGCTGTACGCATTGGTATTCGGTACAGAGGCGGTACTCTCCCTCGAGATAGAGCTACCCTCTCTACGAATAGCAGTTCATTACGAGCTAACGGACGAAGAGGATGCTCACCTTCGGCTTGAGGAGCTCGACACCCTTGATGAAACCCGGCTCATAGCGCAACAAAATCTGGAAGCTTATAAAGCAAAGATGACGCGCTCATATGAAAGAATGACTAGGCCGAGAACATTCCGCCAAGGCGAACTCGTGCTAGTGGTCAAAAGACCTATGATCCCTAATCGTGCCAAGCGGGGAAAATTTAAGCCAAACTATGAAGGCCCGTATATCATAGACAAAGTCTACCAGGGTGGAGCCTATCTACTCATGGACATGCACGGTGAAAGACCTTTCAGGCCAATAAATGGTTGCTTCCTGAAGAAATACTACGCTTAACGATTCATGGCCTAGGTCAATGATAGATGATGACGCCTATGTCCGCTCGCTGTCTTCCTAAGCCCAAACTCTATAAGTAGTAACCAACGGCGGACCGAAACGTCCTTAAACTAACGGCGGACCAAAACGTCCTTAAACTAACGACGAACCGAAACGTCCTTAAACTAACAACGGACCACTACGTCCTAAAACTAGCCGTTGATCGAGATGTCGATAAACTACGGTGGATTGCAGCATCCCAAAGATGATAAAAAAGAATAAAAAAAAAGAGAGAAAACGGTATGTCTATAAGCAGAATGGGCACGGATGAAAACCCGAAAGGGCTCCGTGAGTAAAAACAGCAGAGCTACCGACGAGTCTTGTGAAAACCCGAAAGGGCGCAACCTCGTTAAAAATAAAAAAAGAAGAAAAGAAAAAAGAAACGGTACGTCCATAAGCAAAATGGGCACGGATAAAAACCCGAAAGGGCTCCGTGAGTAAAACAGCAGGGCTACCGACGAGTTTTGTGAAAACCTGAAAGGGCACAATCTCGTTAAAAGACACTTGTAAGATCCTCTCGACTTTGTAAGGAGAAACCACCTGCGTGAGATCCTTACGACTCACAAGAGAGCAACACACTTAGGGATCCCCACGATTCCTAAGGAGAAATTACACTTGCGAGATCCTCACGACTCGTAAGGAGAACTCTCTTATGGGACCCTCATGGCTCATAAGATTTGAATGTCTTAAGCTATAGGGATCTAAACCTGTTCTTAAGCAGCCCCCACAACCTTCAATACTGCCCTACAAGCGGCTCGGTGCTGACCCTTGTATACAATCCACGGGCGCGAACAGATATTTCCCTAACGAAGTCCCATCCGTGACTAGGGATATGTCTATACAGTGAACAACCCTTGTAAGTCCTCTCGACTTATAAGGAGAAAACACTCTTGTAAAATCCTTACAACTTATAAGAAACCATACACTTAGGAATCCTCACGACTCCTAAGGAGAAAACGCACCTACGAGATCCTCACGACTCGCAGGGAGAAATATCTTTATGAGACCCTTACGGCTCATGAAGTCAAAAGCCTTAGTCGACAGAATCCTAACCCTGTCTACTAAGCCACCTTTGCTCGACATCGATAAAGGCAAATGAAGATTCGCTCCTGACAATACCCCAGTTGTGGCGGTGCTGATGCCGAAATCGGTGTCTAATTCCAAGCTTGCAGCAAGAAGCTGGCGAGCCACACATGCATACGAAATAGCCGAAATGATGGGGTGTTCCCCTCCGAAAGACGGCGCACAAGACTGCGATGTCTTGGAGCTGAGATTCGGGGCAGATGCTAATTGGTGCAATCCGTTCACCTCTCCGAAGATGCCAAGTTGATTTATGGCACCATATATCGAAGGTTTAAACAGATGCGGCCGATGTAGCAGACTTCGTCAGATTCCCCCTCGTTTGAGGGGTTTTTGATTGTGGGAACGCTCTTCCCTGCAGGCGCAAGCCCCTGCAATTAATTACGCTACCGCATCGCGGTAACAACTTTCTCCTTCTCCAGATGGTCACTTCATGTCGTGTGTGTTTATTTTATGTTTTGTTGCCCGTAGATTGTTTACGGAGACCGAGTTATGTCGTCGCCCGTAGAGCGTGGACTAGTCCAAATCCGTATTATCTTAGATTTGGGTTTGGGGGTTTGGTTTGAGGATACGTTAGCCATATTTGAGGCTAAGATCAACTCAAACGTTTGTTAAGGATACGTTAGTCTAACTTGAGACTAAGATCAACTTAACGGGATCGTTTAGATCCGACAAAAGAGCGTTTGGGCTCTATTGTTCCAGTTTAGGGACATAGTGGTCCATTGAATGTATGGCCGTCGGGACCCGTCACCTCTCTGACGACGTTGAAGGATTACAACGACAGGTGTCAGAGGAGTTCAGAGATGTACCCTTGGACCAAAGTTGGTTGGGTGATCCATAGTCCAATTTGGGACTAAAGTCTGTTTGAAGGTTTAAGAATACGTTAGCCATATTTGAAGCTAAGATCAACTTAAACGGTTGTTAAGGATACGTTAGTCCAGTTTGGGACTAAGATCGACTTAACGGGATCGTTTAGATCCGACAAAAGAGCGTTTGGGCTCTATTGTTCCAGTTTAGGGACATGGTGGTCCATTACCAGTTTAGGGACATGGTGGTCCATTACCAGTTTAGGGACATGGTCGTCCATTACCAGTTTAAGGACCCCACAGCCCATGGACGCATAAGTCCATGGGTTTAAGGACCCCACAGTCCATGTTGATGTGTGGTTGTCGGGACCCGTCACCTCTCTGAAGACGTTGAAGGATTACAACGACAAATATCAGAGGAGTTCAGAGATATACCCTTGAACCAATAAGTGGGTTGAAAGAGCAGATGTGCTCAGTTCAAGATGATTTGAGGACTTATGGCCAGTTTGGGCTAAGTCCAAAATATTGGCCCTCTGTTGGTCCATTGAAGGAGAGGCTTTGCCTCTGGCTATTTAGCCAATTGGGCCAATGCCTAGTGTTAAACACTAAAGACCAATCAGTGTTGAACACTGGGAATGAAATTGATAAGTTAGTATTTAACACTAAAAGATAGTTGGTGTTAAACACCAGCAACAAGGCTTTCAAATCAGTGTTAAACACTAAAATAGATCAAAACACTGGCAGCAGAGATCTCAAATTAGTGTTAAACACTAAGGTAATCAGTGTTGAACACTGCAAATAAAGCTCTTTGATTAGTGTTGAACACTAAGGCCAAACAGTGTTTTAACACTGGATTCAGGGGTTCCAATTTAGCGTTAGACGCTAAGGCAAGAGGGGTCACGTGGTAGCACGTGTGGGCGCCCTCCCTTCATTTGTTCTGCTGAGAATATCGCATCTTTTGGAGCATCACGTGCCATCACGTGACGGGTGTTTAAATGGAGTATGTTAAAGCCTCTTCCAAGGGTCACGTGGGTCACGTGAGGCGCTGCCTCAAAGGGGCTTTTCTGTAGATCTTTTTGGGGGTCACATGGTGACACGTGACCCTGTATGTTTTTTAGAAGATCTGTTAATCCCTTTCAGGAATTAAATTCCTCGTAGGGTTGAACCCTGGTAATAATTTCAGAGGAATTAAATTCCTACTTCCTTTTGAAGATTTATATTCTGGGATAGAGTTGAACTCTGAATTTTCTGTAGAATATATGTGAAGAACTGAATAGGGTTAAACCCTAATAAAAGCTTTAAGGAATTAAACTCCCACTCTCTGTTAAAGAATTATTCTGGGGAATGAGATTAAGAGAATTAAATTCCTGTTGTTTTAACAGAACTAAGTTCCTAACTAGGGTTAAACCCTGATTCTGCTCATTCACAGGGTCAAACCCTAATTTTATTTTAAAGGAATTAAATTCCTATAGTTCTGTGAGAATTAAATTCTCGTGCTTCCATTCCCTCCCTATGCTTTGGGTCGCATGGCAGGATCTCAACCCATTGAGAATTAAATTCTCAACTCAAGGGGAGATGTGCACTTTACAGATCCTCCACCAAAGAGAGAACTATGTTATTCTGTTTTTATATCAGAGTTAAACTATGTTGAGAATTAAACTTTCTTTTCCTTTCAAAAAGGCCTTCCCCTTCTTACCCAGGGTTTTCTTTTGCAGAAGATCCAAATTTCTCCAAAGTATCAAGGCTCCCCTCTTTTTTGTCTCGATTCCTTTCTGCCTTTTTCTCTCTCTTTTTCTTCTTCTGCATATATCCCTTCTTTGTGTGTCTCTTGGCTTCTATTTATAGGAGAAGCAGCCGAGTCAATTAGTTTTTGATGAATCTTTCATTGAGAGATTTGATTTGTATCCATCATTCGTTTTGGACCTTTGGATTATTAGGTGAATTTTATTCACCATTGGATTTTAAATCCAGAGATTCTCCTTTGTTATTTCGGTTAGATTTTACGGGGAAATCTTTCCAAATTCGAGATTTTCCCATAGATAGATGATATTTAATCACCTTTAAATCTTTAATTCAATCGGTTGCTTTGGAAAGATTTAAGAGGTCTTTTCTCAGAATTTAATTCTGTTAACAGATAGGTTTTGAAAGCCGGTCACGTATGGCCACGTGACCCTTGGTCACGTGTGGGCACGTGACCCCCTTGGAACGAGCCCTCTTCTTTCTTTCTGCGCTCTACTTTCTGGTCGCTGCTTAGCTGTCACGTGCCACCACGTGACCCCTGGTCACGTGTGAGCACGTGACCCTCGTCTGGAGCCTTTTTCTTGATTCAATCAGGGAATTGAGTCTGCCGCTTTTGAGTGTCACGTGCTAACACGTGACCCTGGTCACGTGGGAGCACGTGACCCTTTCTGAAGCCTTTTTCTTCGATATAGTTGGGAAACTGAATTTGCCTTGCCGATACTTTTAGATGTCACGTGCCAACACGTGACTGCTGGTCACGTGTAAGCACGTGACCCTTTTCTGAAGCCTTTTCCGTAGGCTTTCCTGATTTTAAATCAGGAAACAAATGCCCCTACAGCGTTGTTTTCACGTGTCCGCACGTGAGTGCAACGCTGTCACCTTTTGTGACCGTTGGATTCCTCTAGGGATTTGGGGAGATGAAACGTTTCCATCACCTCCTATAAATACTCATGTTTCTTCAGAAGAGCCTTCACTTTGTTCATCTTCTTCTTTTGAGAACTTTTTCCCTTGAGAATTTAATTCTCGCTTCCAGAGCTTAGTTCTCTATCTTGAAACAATCTTCAGAGTTTAAGTTTGTTCAGGTGACCCTTTTTCCTCAGGTAATGTTCTTGGAAAAACAGTAAATTTTCACATTCCTTTGGATTTTAAATCCAAAACAAGGGTTTTTACTCTTTTTCAACAAGGAACCCATTTTTCTTCAAGTTTTTCCATAAGAACAGGAAACCACCTAACCTTCGAACTGTAGATCTCTTAGGGTGGGAGATGATGATGGCGTTTCAACTCCATGGAATTTAATTCCATCCAAAAATGTTTCTGTGAATTTAATTCCTTTCCCTTAATAAGGAATTTAATTCCAATGAAGAACTCAGTTTCTTCACACGGAGGCTTCTTGGGGTCTCTTGACCCGAGGTTGTCCTTCTGCAATTAATGAAACGGGAGCTTTGTAATGATGTCTTCTGTGGGAATTTAATTCCTTTGATCTTGTTGGATCCATTGTAGAGCCCGAGACAGATCCTGTTGGGGGAATGTGTAGGGTTACCATTCTTTATTTAATGAGGATATTCCCTTTGTTTTATTGTAACTATTTGGTCTCATTATTAATGAGCCGTCATCCTGATTCTGTGGGGCCCATGTGTTTTGTAACCAATGGTCCCAGAAACTCTGCTGTTGCTTTCTTTAACTAGTCTTCATGTTCATGCATGGATATATATCGCTGACTTTGCTTTTAACGGTCTTCTTTTATTGGATTCCAGGTGCGACGGCTTCTGTTCCGTGCTTTCCCTTTTCTCGCTCGGAGGCTGCTTTTCCTCAGTCACCATCTGATGAGGAAGCGATGGCGATGATCCGGGCCCATGACCCGAACTGCACCAACCTTCTTCAATGGGGATCTTGGTATAATCAGATTATTCAGGGTCGTCGGAGTTTTCTTTGCGCGGTACCGACGGAGCCCACTTTCCCGGTTCTTACCGATGGACCCTCCGAGAACGGTTTTTGCTGTGGAAATGCCCAACTGGACTCCAATGGGGAGGCTCGAGCCTTCGACAACCGGTATTCCGAACCATCCGATCCCGGCCATAGACATCTTGGGGCGGTGTATTTGCCAGGGTGAGGCCCACCCGTGGGGGCAAATTTATAAGATAGGGCTCACTCCTCGACACCCTACGAGCTACCTTCTCTGGGCTCGCTACATTCTTTCTGCCCATCGTGCACGGCTGCAGAAAGTCGGGCTTTATCAGGAAATATATGCGTCACTCTTCCATTATAAGTCCCCGCATGTCTGGTGGGTCAAGGCGTTTTTGAACCAATGGAATCTTCCCACCAACACTTTCATTCTAGGAGATCGCGAGGTCTCGATCTCTCTGGCAGAATTTTATGACATTTCGGGGTTGCCAATCAGGAGTAGTCTGTATGAGGAGTTGCTGCCTTCTGACGAGTACATTTTTGAACCCGAGCCCGCCCCGGTTGACGGCCTGTCTGCTGAGAATGCCGTCCGCCACAAGCGTCCCAGTTTAATCAGGGCGCTAGGTATCTTCGACCGATTATTCACCGAATCCGAAGAGCAGGGTGTTACTTTCAAGAGCTTCATTGCTCGTTTCCTTCGCGAGGACGCCTTATCAAAGACAGCCCCGAAGTTTGCAAACATGAAAGACCCCTTTGGGTTTGGCCCGAAGAAACTGCCAACTAATGAATCGGATCTGCCGCAATACTACATTCCCATAATGTCACCGACGTCTTTCGAATCCATCGCAGCTCCCGGCGTGGATGAGGAGACATTCTTCGTGGGGTTTGTTAGCGTCTGGCTCAGTTGGTTTGTCATCCCCATGCATCGTCGCTTTATGAGAGCTTCGGTTATCTATCCGGCTTATCGTATTGCTGAGGGGACGCGGTTGGCCATCGGCATCCCAGCCTTGGCGCACCTTTATCATGGGTTGGGTACCGCAGCTAATACCTCTACTCCTGGCGTGGATGTGGTAAACTTTTTGCTTCATTATTTCATGTCCTGGATCGAAATGCACGTGTTGGGGGCTTTCGCTATGCATCAGAGGCATGCGTTCTATGACGCCTACACTTTCCCTCGGCTTATGCGATTGGTGGATGCTTCTGCCGTTGAACCGACTCAATTCGGGGCTATTCGGGCGTTGATTTCTCCTTACGCTACTGCCGGCGGATTAATATTTAATGATCGGGTCTTATCTTCTTCCACGGGTTCGGCCCGGCCGCTTTGGGACCGGTCGAAAGATGACGCGCCCACTTTGAAACCCCGGGAAGCCGCGCGCTTATATGCAATCAGACCGGGTTACCTGGTGTTTCGTCAGGACAGTGCGGCTCTCTTTATGCGGTACAATCCGCATCGCTTTGCCCGGCAGTTTGGCTATGATCAGGGCGTCCCGTTTGAAGCTTTCATAATCGCGCCGGTTCCTTCGCTCGAGGCCGTTCGGGATGCCGCCCACCACTTTGTGAGGCTGAACACCGGTTCTCAGTTCATGATCCCCGATGGTGACTACATTCCCCGATGTGTGGGGTCGTTTACGGGCTGGTATCTCCATCGGGTGAACCCGGTTATTATTGAGGAGAGAAGGGTGCTTCTTGGCCATGGCGCCCCTATTCAGGTTCCGGCCTCGGGAGCCATGCTGCGACCACGTGCCCCAGTCCGCTTTCCCCTGAGGGATATCGGCACTGTGATTATTCGTGGAGAGTCAGGAGTAGATCTTACTCCAATAGTTGGTATGCCCCTGGGTATTCGGTCGCGGGGTAAACGGGCTCCGGTAACAGTACCCCCACCCGAGGCAGCACCAACCTCCGTGTCATCGACGATGGCAGTGTCATCTCCAGTTGTGGCCCAGGGAGAGGGTGTTGAGGGCGACGTAGGCTAACGCCGCACTAAGGCTTCGAAGGGAAAGAGACGGTCGTCCTCGGCGACTGGTTTTGGGTCCAAGCGTCGAAGGAAAGTGGCTACTAATTTGCTCGACTCTTTAACGGAGTCTGAGCCCATCCTTGAAGATGAGCCGTTGGCCTTACCGGAATCAAACGCTGAACTACTTTTTCCCAGTTCAGCCGCCGAGGAAGCTGCACAGTTGGCTGAGGCTATAAGGCGTTCCAAAGACGCGTCTCAGAACGCCAGGGTTCCGAAGAAGCCCTATCCTGCTGTAATCTTTTACGAGGACCCCTCGTGGATTCGGCGGCGATTTATAGGCCCTTTGGAGGAATGGGGGGAAAGGGCCTTGAACCAGGCTGTCTCAGAGGACGCGGCGGACGCACTCTCTTTATGGACCGGCGGCCATGAGTCTACTCTCGAACCCCGGCGAGCACGCCTCCTTGAGAAGGAGCAACGGCTTGAAGAGGCCATATTGAGGGCTTTTTTGCGTATTGGTACGTTGTGCTTCTTTTGTAGTCTTTCCGATTATTTATGCCCGTGCATATGTATCATTATTCTTATTCGAATCGTGCAGAATCTTCGACGCTGGGGGAGCTCTCTACGGGCTCATTAAAGCTAAAGCCCGCCGAAATTCTCAATGAAGCCTTGCTTGATGTGGAGGGGGCTGATGAGGCTGCTCCTCTCATGGTAGAGCCTCCAGTGGCGGTTCTCGATCAGGGAGCGCTTGCCCCTTTAGGGGAAGCTCCTTTGGAGGTCGCCGCCCCAATGACCCTTACTGAGGGCGGCTCAGAGGCTGGAAGAGAGGTAGTCGGGACTACCCTTCCTTTGTTGAATCCTGATGTTACGGCGGAGACCGTTGAAGCTGCTATCCTCCCGGCTCAGAATGGGAGGAGCGTTGGAGGTAACCCTCTGCGTTTTAATTTAGCAACCCTTTCATAGTCTGAACTCTTTTGTCTTTCCCAGAATTGCGCGATCTGGCAGCCACTATCGCTGATATGTCGCCTCGACAGTCATTTCAGCGTTTATTGGAGATGGCAGCTCCGCAGGCGATCTCCCCTCAGCGTATTGTCCTTTCCTCCGGGCAAGGTTAGTGTCATTCGCCATTTTTTCTTTTACCATAGCATTGTTACTATCTTGCGAAATGACGTTGATGTCTCTTATAGTTTTGGAAGCTGACGATGAGGTCGAGGTCGTTGAAGGGCCAGGGGAACCTTCGGCTCCTACTTGCATGACTGTCGGTGAGTGACATTTTATTATAATCCCGTTTCGTTCTGTGCTTAAGAATTTTACTAACATTTGTCAAACTTGAACAGCCCTGCCAGTCTCCATGGTGTTGGAATCGCGCATCGTGATGCCGCCCGGCCCTTATGCTTTGCGGGCTTCAGAACGCTTGGCCCAATTGAGCCTTGTCTCCCTATCATCTTTCTTTGAGGAGCTCCGTGCTGGTACCGAGACCACGGCCGAAGCGTTTGCCGCTGAAGCTAACTGCTCTCTTCCTTTTCTCGCCACCTATCATAGCGAGGAGGTGGTGCGGGTCTGGGTGGAGTTCTGTAGGAAGGTGGAGGCTTGTTTGCACGCTCTTGAATGTTCTCTCCTTTCTTCAGAAGCCGTGGCTGCAAAAGCGGAGTTACGGGGTCTGATAGCACGATGTGCGGCCAACATGACGTCATGCGAGAAGAGGCTTGGCTGCAAGTTCTCAGAGAGGGAGTTGGCTTCTAAGGCGCTGAGCGAACTTCAGGCCAGCCTCACAGCCAAGGCCAACAAAGTATACAAACTCTGGCGAGTGCTCCAGGAGTCCATAAAAGAGGCGGTGGCTCTCGATAAAGCTGCCATGTTCACTCGTGAGAGGGTCGAGGCTCATAAAGCCACCGAGAAAGAGCTCGAAGCTCGGCTTGCTTCGTATCAGGCTCAGCAAGCTCAGGCGGAGGCTCGTCTTCTGGATATCTTGCATCATGAAGCCGTGGCTCAGCAACAGAACGATGAGCTGGTAAAATTACTGCACCGCCCGCCGGCTTGAGGACTTGTATCTTTTCCCCTTTTTTGTACGTACTCATGGATGAGAGTATCTTTCTTTTTTGTTTCTTTCATGAATTGTACTTTGTATCCATTTTGGTTTATGAATAAAAGATACATTTTTCTTCTCAATGGTGTGTCCCCTTTTTATTGAATGTATTCTGCGGATATTCTATCTTGATCTCCTTGCAGGACAGTGATGGCTTAGGATTCAGGGTTAAGATCTGCTTCCTAAGACTTTTGCATTTTATGGGCCACGAGGGTCGCATAAAGAGTCTTTCCCCCTACAGGTCGAGAGGATCCCATAGGTGTAAGTTCTTCTTAAGAATCGTGAGGATTCTTAAGCGAGTTTTTCCCTTGAGAGTCGTAAGTATCTCACAAGAGAGTTTTCTTCCTTACAGGTCGTGAGGACCTGCAAGTGCTGGGTGTGGTCGCCCTTATCCGTGTTTCAGGGGGTCGGGGGTCGCACAGGGTAGCATAGTTTAAAGACATCACGGTCAAGGTTAAGGACCTCATAGTCCGTGGATTTAGGGACTCCACAGTCCGATGTTAGTTTTAAGACATCACGGTCAAGGTTAAGGACCTCATAGTCCGTGGATTTAGGGACTCCACAGTCCGATGTTTGGTTGCAGGGACCCGTCACCTCTTTGAAGACGTTGAGGAATTACAACGCCAGGTATCAAAGGAGTGAAGAGATGTACCCTTCAACTGAGGCAGATTCCGTAGGGAATCGGGGTGGTTGATCGTTAGTTTTAAGACATTACGGTCAAGGTTAAGGACATCATAGTCCGTGGATTTTAAGGACTCCACAGTCCGGTATTTGCTCTGGATGCTTCACACGGGTTCACTGCCGTGCTTGGCGAGGACCAGGCTCCGCTCTGGGCGTTTTTCACGGGGTCAAAGAGTGACGTTATCCGCGTTCCACGTAACCAGGAATTTTGCACTAGATGCTTCACACAGGTTCACTGCCGTGCTCGGCGAGGACTAGGCTCCGCTCTGGATGCTTCACACGGGTTCACTGCCGTGCTCTGCAAGGAACAGGATCCGCTCTGGACGTTTCCCACGGGGTCAAAGAGTGACGTTATCCGCGTTCCACGTAACCAGGAATTTTTCACTAGATGCTTCACACGGGTTCACTGCCGTGCTCGGCGAGGACTAGGCTCCGCTCTGGATGCTTCACACGGGTTCACTGCCGTGCTCTGCGAGGACCAGGATCCGCTCTGGACGTATTCCACGGGGTCAAAGAGTGACGTTATCCGCGTTCCACGTAACCAGGAATTTTGCACTAGATGCTTCACACGGGTTCACTGCCGTGCTCGGCGAGGACTAGGCTCCGCTCTGGATGCTTCACACGGGTTCACTGCCATGCTCTGCGAAGACCAGGATCCGCTCTGGACGTTTTCCATGGGGTCAAAGAGTGACGTTATCCTCGTTCCACGTAACCAGGAATTTTGCTGATTGTATCCGCATTTCACGGGATGGAGGTTTGACTGCTGGCGATATGTATACCACCGAATATACCACCGAGCCATGGAACTGGGAGCTGCCGCTGCTCCGCTTTGTTTGAAGTTGTGTCCGTCGTTACGAGACGAGTGTTGGGATGATCTCTAGGTCGCTTGTGGCCCGTCGAGATTTAGCTTCTTTCTTTGGTGAAACATGGAGGGGAGGTATGTTCCCTTTTTGTTTACGCTCTTGGATTGTGTACAGGGTGTGATGGAACATCGCCTGTAGGGCATAAATTTTATTTCTATTTTATCTCTTTTTCCGTGATGCTCTATCGTTTCAGCTTTTATATCGCGAAGGTCGCGATTGCCCCATCATTTCGGCTATTTTTCGCGGTGCCCAATCATTTCGGCTATTTATTTATTTTCTACTCGCTGCTTTTTATTGCGAGTTGCCCTATCATTTCGGCTATTTTTCATGCATAGATTTTTACTTGCTGCTTTTTATTACAAGTTGCCCCATCATTTCGGCTATTTCGTATGCATGTGTGGCTTGCTAGCTTTTTCGCCACAAGCTTGGATTTTAGACACTGATTTCAGCATCAACACCGCTGCAACTGGGATGTTGCCAGGAGCGAATCATCATTTGCCTCTGTCGATGTCGAACAAAGGTGGCTTAGTAAACAGGGTTAAGGGTCCTGTCGACCAAGGCTTTTGACTTCATGAGCCGTAAGGGTCTCACAAAGGTATTTCTCCCTACAAGTCGTGAGGATCTTGCAGGTGTATTTTCTCCTTAGGGATCGTGAGGATTCCTAAGTGTATGTTCTTCTGTAAGTCGTAAGGATCCTACAAGAGGGTTTTCTCCTTATAAGTCGAGAGGAATTATAAGGGTTGTTCACCATATGGACATGTCCCTAGTCACGGGTGTGACATTGCTGGGGAAATGTTTATTCGCGCCCGTGGATTGTAAACAAGGGTCAGTATTGAGCTGCTTGTAGGGCAATATCTAAGGTTGTGGGGGATCTTCTTAAGAACAGGTTTAGGTTTCTGTAACTTAAGACTTTCAAATCTCATGAGCCATGTGGGTCCCATAAGAGAATTCTCCTTACGAGTCGTGAGGATCTCGCAAGTGTATTTTCTCCTTAGGAATTGTGAGGATTTCTAAGTGTGTTGCTTCTTTGTGAGTCGTAAGGATCTCACGCGGGTGGTTTTTCCTTACAAGGTCGAGAGGACCTTATAAGTGTCTTTTAACAAGGTTGCGCCCTTTCGGGTTTTCACAAACACTCGCCGGTAGTCCTGCTGTTTTTACTCACGGAGCCCTTTCGGGTTTTCATCCGTGCCCATTTTGCTTATGGACATATCGTTTTTTTATTCTTTTCATTTTCTTTTTCTCCTTTTTTTTACGAGGCCGCGCCCTTTCGGGTTTTCACGAACACTCGCCGGTAGCCCTGCTGTTTTTACTCACGGAGCCCTTTCGGGTTTTCATCCGTGCCCTTTTTGCTTATGGACATACCGTTTTTATTTATTATATATTTTTTATCTCGTCAGCCTAAGGATGCTGCGGTATTAGTTTAAGGACGTTTTCGGTCCGCTATTAGTTTAAGGACGTTTCGGTCCGTCGTTAGTTTAAGGACGTTTCGGTCCGTCGTTAGTTTAAGGACGTTTCGGTCCGTCATTGAGAGAGCCGGCTACTACTTATAGAGCTTTGAGCTTTAGGAAGATAGCGAGCGGACATAGTCGTCGTCATCTATCATTGACCTAGGCTGTGGCTCATTAAGCGTAGTATTTCTTTAGGAAGCGGCCGTTTATTGGCCTGAAAGGCCTTTCACCATGCATGTCCATGAGTAGATAGGCTCCACCCTGGTAGACCTTATCTATGATGTACGGGCCTTCATAGTTCGGCTCAAATTTTCCCCGCTTGGCACGATTGGGGATCATAGGTCTTTTGACCACTAGTACGAGTTCGCCCTGGCAGAATGTCCTCGGCCTGGTCAATCTTTCGTACGCGTGCGTCATCTTTGCTTTGTAGGCCTCTAGATTTTGTTGCGCTATGAGCCGAGTTTCATCGAGGGCATCAAGCTCCTCGAGCCGAATGTGAGAATTTTCTTCGTCCGTCAGCTCGTAGTGGACTGCCACTCGTAGAGAGGGTAACTCTATCTCGAGGGGGAGCACTGCTTCCGTCCCAAATACCAACGCGTACGGCATTGTGTTCATGGCCGTCTTGAACGTAGTTCGATAGGCCCAAAGGGCCTCTTGCAGCCTCTCATGCCAGTCCTTCTTATTTCGGGACACCGTCTTTTTTATGATCTTTGTCAAGGTCTTATTGAAGGCCTCGGCCAGACCGTTAGCTCGTGGATTGTAAACTGAAGAATATCTCCAGTCTATATTGTGCTGCTGCGCGAAGCAGCTAATCTTATGGCTTCTGTAGGCTGGCCCGTTATCGGAGATAATCCGCCGTGGGGTTCCAAACCGATAGATGACGTGCGTCTTAAAGAAGTGGAGGATATTCTCCGTCTTCACTTCCCTCAGCGGTACTGCTTCTGCCCATTTGGAGAAGTAGTCAGCTGTCGCCAAGATGAAACGATGTCCCCGGGACGATGCTGGCTCGATGGGGCCGACTATGTCAGTCCCCCACATTTCGAATGGCCAGCTAGCCACCGTTGGGTGTAGTGGATTCGGATGTTGGTGGATAAAGTCCCCGTGGATTTGGCACGAGTGGCACTGCTTCGCATACTCGAGGCAGTCCTGGATCATCGTGGGCCAGTAGTAACCCATCTGTTTAATTTTTAACTTCATCTTCGGGCCTGCTTGATGAGAACCACAGATTCCGTCATGAACCTCTTGAACGACTCTTTCTGCTTCGTCCGGTCCTAAACATCTTAGCCACAGAGAATCAAACGACCTCTTATACAGAGTATTATTGACAAAAGCGAAAGATAGAGCTCGTTTCATGAGCTGATGTCTTGAGGACGCTCCTTCGGGCATTCGGTGGAACTTAAAGTAGTCTATGAAGACTTCCCTCCTGTCCTCAGCCTGCTTACGGTCTTTTATTTGTAGGATTGTCTGCTCAGTCGCTCCCTTTTCTTCGCATGATTCCGGAGATATTTCTGCCGGGGCGAGCACTCGACGGCTTTGCACCATGATTTTGACGTCATCGAGGTTCTCTCATCAGCTAGTTCTTTAGCGAACTTAGCTAGCGCGTCTGCTTTGCTATTTTCCGCACGTGGTATACTTTCCAAAGTGTAGGAGGGAATTTGGGTCAATAGTTGTTGCACCTTTTCGCCGTACTTCACCAGCTCCGGTTTGCGCGTTTGGTAGTCGCCATTTACTTGACTAACGACCAGTTGAGAATCCCCGTATATAAGGAGGTCTTCAATTCCCATGTCAATGGAGATCTCGAGGCCTGCTATCAAAGCTTCGTATTCGGCTTCATTGTTCGTCCTCGATTCCGTTAAGGAGAAAGCAAAGCGCATTATCCCTCCTTGTGGGGTTACAAAGATAAGGCCTACTCCCGATTTGATTATGGGGGTACATTGTTTGCGCTTCTTCATGGAAGATGCCCCGTCAAAATAGAGTTCCCATCGGGTATCACCGCCGCCGATCGCATCGAATGCATGTTCGTCCGGCAAATCGCAGTTCAGAGGAGAACTGGCAGGTACTGGATGCTCAGCAAGGAAGTCGGCAATAGCCTGGCCTTTCACTGCCTTAAGAGGTCGATACGTTATCGAGAACTCCATCAGGAGTAGAGCCTATTTAGCGAGTCGACCCATCATTATAGCCTTTGACATCAAATATTTAAGGGGGTCCACCTTCGAGATGAGACGGACTTCGTGCGCCAACGCATAGTGCCTGAGTTTTGTTATTGCGAAGATTAACGCCAAGCAGTGTTTTTCAATGGGAGAGTAGTTACTTTCTGCCCCCAGCAGAACTCGACTTAGGTAGTAGAGTGCTCTCTCTTTTTCTTGATCGTTCTCTTGTGCCCACAATGCGCCTAAGGAACCTTCGAGGGCAGTTGTATAAAGAATGAGGGGTTTTCCCCTGACCGGCGCAGCTAACACCGGAGGGTTCTGCAGGTACTGCTTGATCTCGTCTAGTGCACCTTGGCATTTGTGATCCCAAACGAATGGAGTTCCCTTCTTCATCAGGTGGCTGTAAGGACGGTACTTGCCTGAAAGATTGGCGATAAACCTCCGGATGTATGCGAGCTTCCTTGGAGAGACCGCAACTGTTTGAGGGTTCTTGGCGGAGGCATTTCCATGATCGCCTTGATCTTAGATGGATCTATTTCGATACCTCGGTGTCGGATGATGAATCCCAGGAATTTACCCGAGGAGACTCCAAACACGCATTTGAGGGGATTCATCTTCAAATTATATTGCCGAAGGCGTTGAAATACAGTCTCCAGATGCGCTAAGTGCTCTTCGTATGACATGCTCTTCACCACGAGGTCATCGATATAGCACTCGACAATGTCATGTATGAGATCGTCGAAGATCTTTGTCATGGCCCTTTGATAGGTTGCGCCGGCGTTCTTTAGACCAAAGGGCGTAACCCTGTAGCAGAATATACCCAAAGGGGTCCGGAAAGCGGTGTGCTTCTGGTCTTCGGGATGCATCTTTATCTGATTGAACCCTGATGAACCGTCCATAAAGGAGAAAAACTCATGAGTGGACGTGTTATCTATCATTAGCTCGGTTACCGGTACTGGGAAATCGTCCTTCGGGCAGGCTTTGTTGAGATCCCTGAAATCCACGCATATGCGTACCGTCCCATTTTTCTTCATTACCGGGACGATGTTGGCGATCCAATCGGGATACTGGACTTCTTGGATAAATCCAGAATCGATCAGCTTCTTGACTTCGGCGTTGATGTTCATCTCAAGCTCGAGCCGCATCCTTCTCGGCGCCTGCTTGACTGGCTTGATATCTGGGGATATTGCTAATTTATGCACAGCAATCTCCGGATCCAATCCTGGCATTTCGGAATAGTTCCACGCGAAGCAGTCTTTATGTTGTAGAAGCACGTTCTTTAACGCAACCACCCTTTCTTCAGATAACAGCTCGCTAACAAATGTCGGTCGCGGATCATCTGCCGCTCCCAGCTCAATCTTCTTGAGGTTATCTGCAGTAGTATGTATGCCATCTTCCATTTCTCTCGGGGCTGGCGGAAATTCTGAGATCACCTCATCATTGCTGTTCTCAAAGCACAAGGGAAGGTCATCAATGTTCTCGGGCTCTTCTTTTAATATCGTAATCGTGTAACAGGTGCGAATCCGCTTCCAGGGCTGAGGTGGATCTGGTCCCACTTTTGCGGCTTTTGGTTCGTGCTTTTGTGGCGGCGTTACCCTCCAGCCGTTGGATAAAGCGAATCTGCCCTGTTGGTACTGGTCCTCGACCCAGTTCTTGAAGGTGAAGCAGTCTTCGGTAGGATGTCCTATGGCTCGGTGATAAGAGCAATAGCTCAGATGAGACGCCTTGTTAGCTTTCTCAGGGTGCTTAGACTCTGGAAGCGCGATCATTTGATGTTTTATAGCGAGCTCGAGTAACCTCTCCGTCTTGTCTCGGGGGAAGGAGTACGCTCGACTCATCTTCTTCATGAGGGACAAATCCGAGCCGCGCAATATCCGATCACGTAACTCTCTAATCGTGCGTCGTTGTTGTCGGCTCCCCTTTCCGCTTCTTGATTTATTTCTGCCTCTGCGTCGGGCCTTTCGTACAACGGGTTGACAGGGATGAGCATCTTCATCTTTTGCAGCCTGTTGAAATAGACGTTGCGCCCTGGCCTTCTCGTAGATGGCCATCTCGCGATTATGGTCTTCCCGAGCCTTTTGACCTGCTTTCCTGATAAGCTTGTCCATTCGTTCTTCAAACGACGGAATCGGCACTTCGCTCGCGGGATCCAGTTTTGACGAGGGGTTAGCATCGCTCGACAGGGCGTTTTCCTCCTCATCGAAGTTATCTATGGCGTAGCTACCGTGGACTCGTTCCCGTTTTTTGGATCTCACATATCCAAGCCCGAGCGTTTCCATTCTCCCATTGGACAATTTGCGTTGAGTCCCAGGGACATCCCAAATCCTGTTGTAGAACCGAGCTTGTCGAACAGTCTGTTTTAAAGGTACTCCTTGGTGCTTCAATAGCCTTTTTAGTCCATTTGTGTAGTATCTGGGCAAACGGATGGGTTGGAGCCTGTCGAGTGTAGTATCCGCGCCATGCCAGATCTCTTTCTCTACTTTCGTCTCTGAGGATCGGTAGAATAGGATTGCCTTCTCACTCCTTTGCCTGGGAGGGACGTAAAACGTTTGCAGGTCCTGCACATTGTAAGCTTGAAGTGTGTCGAGCTCCTTGTAGTGTTCTCGCGGCACCATGGTGATTTGCAAACTCTGATCATCGCTAGGGGGTGCTTGTATTGACGGCCGATTAAAGAACACGTCATTAACCTCATCTTCCGAGTCACTTTCGAAGATCAACATGGGGGCGGACGTCCCCGGGTTGTTGCGTTGAGATGGCCCAGCATAAACTATCTCTTCTTCTTCTTCGGTATCGCTCCCGAAGACAGGGATGGCGGCGGCGGCTTTGTTCTCTGGCTTGCGACACCTTTCTGTATCCTCGAAGTCTGGCAAAAAGTACTTCGCATCTTCGTACTTGCGGACTTCGTTCACGGAAAATGGGTTCAGCTCACCTGTTACGGTATACTCGAAACCATCCTTAAAGTACTTCATACACTGATGTTGTGTAGAAGGGATGATATTGTACTCGTGTAACCAAGGGCGACCGAGCAAGGCGTTGTAGCAGGTCTTGGCATCAATGACATGGAATTTGATGTCCGTGACGAGCAGTCCGAAGCGTAATGTTAGTATCACGGATCCGAGAGTCCGTGACGATTGGGAGTCGAAACCAGAGATGGTAATTTTGTCACGAGCGAGGTGTTGCACACTCATGCAGATTTCTTTCAACACCCGAACATTAAGGAGATTGACGGAGGATCCATTGTTAACCAGGATTTTGCCTATCTTGATATCGTGGCAATACCCGGAGACGTATAGGGGACGGTTGTGGTCGCACGTCCCGAGGAGAAGGTCTTCGTCACCGAAAGTGATGTCGGCCGTATGCACTTCCTCCAGTTCATCCTTCATCCTTTCAGTGGCGAGGAAGGCTTGGAATTGCTCAGGTTGTTGTAACGCCTTAATCAGTGACTCTCGCGCTTCTTTTGATAATAGGAGGGCATCGAGAATGCTAAGTTGAGAAGGTAGCTTCCTTAGGTGTGCCAGGATATTGTAGTCCACCTTACCCTTCCTGGGAGGGTCTTTGGTAGTCAGCTCTTTCATGACTTGTTCATCTAAAGTGATATCCTCAGTGACCTTTTCCTTTCCCTTATCTTTTCTATTTGCGGGCCCGAGATTCTTTTCTGGGAGCGTGCGATTGCGCAGCTGAATGTTCTCGCAGGCCTCCGATTCCTCCTCTTTCCCTAAAACAGATTCTTTAAAGAGAGGGCCCAGAGCCATTTTTTCATCAGAGTCGCTCCCAAAGGTGAGAACTTGTGACCCTCCGGCATTAACCATGTAACAGTTGCCAGTGGTTCTGTTGTGCCCGTCGGCAGTACTTCTTCGTTCCCGACGAGTCTTGCGTTTCATGCGCTTAAAATGTTGCCGATGAGCAACATATCCTTGCCACCATATCCTAAAGGCGTCGCACTCCTCCGTGGGGTGTGAAATTTTCCGATGATATGCGCAATAATTAGGGTGCCTCTCCGCCCCATTGAGTGTGTTTTCTTCCGAGGGTGGTAGCTTCATTCCCATTGACATGGCTTTGGTAAACCTTTTCCTCGTCTTGAATATCTTCTTGTCTGCCTCGGATGCCTTTCGATCTGGCGGGAGTACTTCAACTCTTTCGTTCAGTCGCCTGCATTTGGCTCCTTCCGATGCGGCCATCTCACGCTCCTGATCCGCTTTACTCTTTAGACGAATCTCGTCTAGAAAGGCGTCGATCATTTCATCTGTTGGCCACACACGCTCTGGTTCAGGCTTTGTCCCCAGTTTCCTAGCGCCAAGAGTTTTTTCATCGTCGGTAAACGAGTGGGAGATTACGTTACAACTCGCCACATATCCTTCGGATTCATCCGACGAGCTTTCTCCATCATCTTCCTCTTGAAAGATGTGGTTGAGGAATTCTTGCAGCGTGACGGGAGTCCGCGCCTTTTGATTGTACTCTTCCATCGCGTCGATCTGCTTCTGCAAGTTCGTGCGCTCGTCTCCAGGCTTCACGGGCTTCTTCTTCTTTTTCTTCAAAGATTTTGACGGTTGGGCGTGAGTATTTAGGCCATTACCACGAGTCTTCGTAGTCGGGCATGGCTTCAGCATCCCTTCGATAATTTGAGGTTCAAGCGGGTCCTTCCATTCGATTGCAGGGCACGCATGAAGGTCCATCAGCATTCTTTTGGTTTTAGTTGACAGCACGACCTCCCATGGAGCTTCTTCAATAAAGGAACAGGTTGCCCCCGGTGTATCTGCTTTCTTAGGAGTATGCGGCTGTGGTGGGTTCACCTTCCACTTTTCGGACAGTGCAAACTTCCCCTGGAGGTATTGATCTTCAATCCATCCTTTGAAGATGAAGCAATCCTCAATCGGATGACTTACCGTTTGATGATAAGGGCAATAGTTAGGGTTATTCACCTCAGTGGGTTGTGGCGGTCGCCTAGATTTGGTAGGCTTATAAGTCTGTTGCGTACTGCCAGCTCGAATAGCCGCTTCGTCTTGTCCCGTGGGAACGAGTAGGGACGCTTCATCTTCTCATTATAATACCGGCGTCGTTCTTCCAGTTGATCCGTCAGCTTTGGGGCATTGGGTTGCTGCTGAGCATTCGCGACGAAGGTGGCCTTTCCCTTACCCTTGTCATTCCGAGGTTCTGGCTTCGGGGAAGGTGGTCTATGACCCATCTGGTCCATCTGAGCCAACTTGTCGATTAAAGCCTGGAATGTGGTCTGCTTAAAGAACATCATAAACAGGGAGATAGTTGCGTAAGGGTCTAGGGTTCCCACGAACATGCCCACCACGGGCGCTTCCTCAATGCGTTGTTCGCATTTCGACCATAAATTCCGCTAGCGTATAGCATACTGGACCCAAGTTTCGCCTGGTTTTACCCTGGCGTTAATCAATGCCGTTATTGGAGTGCGTTCGCTGGCGCTTGCGAATCGCTGAGTGAATAGCAACTCCATTTCAGCGAACGTCTTGATGGAATCATTCGGGATTTCCGAATACCATTCGAACGTTGTTTCTGATAGGCTGCCCACGAACTGGCGAAGCAACAGTTTATCATCACCGCCGGTGTTACCGCAAAGGGCCCTGAACTGGGCGACATGTTGGTGGGGATTGCCGGTCCCCTTATACACGTGAAATTTTGGTATTGTATAACCCGACAGATATTTGATTTGGTCGTACCAGCTTGGATACGGCCGCCCCGTTTTTACGACTTGACCAGCTGCCTCAGTCGCGTGATGAACCTGGATTTGCCGGGCTATATAATCGACCAAATCAGCCTTAGAGATTGTCTCCTCCTTGGCCGTTGAGAGGGCCGGTGGTAGATTTGACGTTTCCCCCCTGTCGTCTTCAAGGACGATCGGGGGATCCTCAGCGGGTGGGTCTTGTTGGATCATCATTCCTATCATATCTTGGAAGAGAAGGCCCATACGCTGTATGTTGGCTGCTTGTTCAGCGGCCTCTTTGTCCTTCTTCTCCAATATTCGGCGAAGGAACTCAGCGTCGGTTTCTTCCTCCTGGCGTTCGTCTGAGGACGTTTCTGGGTTTTCTTTTGGCCCGGTAAGTGCGGCCATAGCGTCAATCATTTCCTGGAGCTTTTGTTGTTGCTCCTGAGCTTTGGTCACCGACCGTGTAAGCGGTCTATGGCCTGTAGACGCACGGCTGTCTTCCTTCCCCGACGCCATGTATACAGTATGGACCATCCTGCCCCCAGCCTTAGGGCGTCTGGGTTCAGCGCTTTTAGCTCTCGTTGCAGGCCCGAGGATCTTCTCCGGCCTCCTCTTTTTGTGAGCAGTGGAAGCTGAGGGGGCCGTTGGGGTGGGCACCCAGAAAGCTTTTCGTGGCTTAGCCTGGTGACTGGCTTCCTGTTGGATTTTCAGCTTCTTGTGCTGGAGGGAGAAGTTTGGATCGATCATCGAGTCTCGGGCCTGCCGCCAAACCCTGTAGATTTTGGAAGACAGCCATTGAGGAGATCGGGGCTGTTCTGGCTTTGTTTCCGCAACCTTTTTTAGTGGAGGAGGAGATCTCTTTAGCATCGCGGTAGGAGAATTCCTATGCACTTTATTTAGCATCTCAAAGCTGTTTCCAGTTGGAACAGCAGCATTAACTTCTTCCATCGGGGCTGGTAGAGTTAGCCCAGAGGGGGAGTTGCCCCCAGCCTTCCTTACTCGGCGCCAGTGGCGACGTCGAACGTGTTGAGCGGACGGCGTTCGTTCAGCGGTGAGAATAGCTTCGTCTTGCCCCCTGTGTAGGTGGGGGGTCGTTCCTGGGGTTAGCCTGTCAAAGACCGACGTCTTTTGGATAGCAGGAGCGGGAGCTGGAGCCGTCAATCATGTAAAGACCGACTTTGTGGCAGGGGAAGCTGCTTTGACGACTTCCGGAGCAGGACCGGTCACTTTCTTAGAAGCAGCCTTCTCTGGGATTGTAGGCCTCATTGTGGGTCCACAGGAGTCTTGGCCCAATCTAGAGAAGACCGAGGCGCTGGTGTTGGGCGACCCGTTGAGAGGGGCCGTGGCAGGGGTAAGACGATCAAAGACCGACTTCTTGGGATCTTCCTCTGTCAGCACCGGCGCGGTGACGCTTGTCGGTGGGAGCATGGTCCCAAAAAACAATCCTGTGGTGGCTCGAGTGACCTGTTCCACGGGCATTGTGAATAGCGAAGCAGCTTGGGGTCCGTAGGCTATACCTCCTGGCGAGGCAGAGCGTTGGTTGCAATTGCAGTCCGAGCAGTTGGAGCGTTTCGCAGAAGTAGAAACCATCGATTCTTTGCTTTCTGCAATAAGCAGGACGCCAAGTCTTAGTATCTCGAAACCCAAGGGCAACCATTAGCGAACCGCGATTGGTTCGCGAATCACGACACACGAAGTGTGGAGTGGAAAGAGGAAAAGGTCCCACCGGGCGTGCCAGAATCTGTTCCCCTCCGAAAGACGGCGCGCAAGACTGCGATGTCTTGGCGCTGAGATTCGGGGCAGATGCTAATTGGTGCTATCCGTTCACCTCTCCGAAGATGCCAAGTTGATTTATGGCACCATATATCGAAGGTTTAAACAGATGCGGCCGATGTAGCAGACTTCGTCAGATTCCCCCTCGTTTGAGGGGTTTTTGATTGTGGGAACGCTCTTCCCTGCAGGCGCAAGCCCCTGCAGTTAATTACGCTACCGCATCGCGGTAACAACTTTCTCCTTCTCCAGATGTTCACTTCGTGTCGTGTGTGTTTATTTTATGTTTTGTTGCCCGTGGATTGTTTACGGAGACCGAGTTATGTCGTCGCCCGTAGGACGTGGACTAGTCCAAATCCGTATTATCTTAGATTTGGGTTTGGGGGTTTGGTTTGAGGATACGTTAGCCATATTTGAGGCTAAGATCAACTCAAACGTTTGTTAAGGATACGTTAGTCTAACTTGAGACTAAGATCAACTTAACGGGATCGTTTAGATCCGACAAAAGAGCGTTTGGGCTCTATTGTTCCAGTTTAGGGACATAGTGGTCCATTGAATGTATGGCCGTCGGGACCCGTCACCTCTCTGACGACGTTGAAGGATTACAATGACAGGTGTCAGAGAAGTTCAGAGATGTACCCTTGGACCAAAGTTGGTTAGGTGATCCATAGTCCAATTTGGGACTAAAGTCTGTTTGAAGGTTTAAGGATACGTTAGCCATATTTGAAGCTCAGATCAACTTAAACGGTTGTTAAGGATACGTTAGTCCAGTTTAGGACTAAGATCGACTTAACAGGATCGTTTAGATCCGACAAAAGAGCGTTTGGGCTCTATTGTTCCAGTTTAGGGACATGGTGGTCCATTACCAGTTAAGGGACATGGTGGTCCATTACCAGTTTAGGGACATGGTGGTCCATTAGCAGTTTAGGGACGCATAAGTTCATGGGTTTAAGGACCCCACAGTCCGTGTTGATGTGTGGTTGTCGGGACCCGTCACCTCTCTGAAGACGTTGAAGGATTACAACGACAAATATCAGAGGAGTTCAGAGATGTACCCTTGAACCAATGAGTGGGTTGAAAGAGCAGATGTGCTCAGTTCAAGATGATTTGAGGACTTATGGCCAGTTTGGGCTAAGTCCAAAATATTGGCCCTCTGTTAGTCCATTGAAGGAGAGGCTTTGCCTCTGGCTATTTAGCCAATTGGGCCAATGCCTAGTGTTAAACACTAAAGACCAATCAGTGTTGAACACTGGGAATGAAATTGATAAGTTAGTGTTTAACACTAAAAGATAGTTGGTGTTAAACACCAGCAACAAGGCTTTCAAATCAGTGTTAAACACTAAAACAGATCAAAACACTGGCAGCAGAGATCTCAAATTAGTGTTAAACACTAAGGTAATCAGTGTTGAACACTGCAAATAAAGCTCTTTGATTAGTGTTGAACACTAAGGCCAAACAGTGTTTTAACACTAGATCCAGGGGTTCCAAGTTAGCGTTAGACGCTAAGGCAAGAGGGGTCATAAGGTAGCACGTGAGGGCGCCCTCCCTTCATTTGTTCTGCTGAGAATATCGCATCTTTTGGAGCATCACGTGCCATCATGTGACGGGTGTTTAAATGGAGTATGTTAAAGCCTCTGCCAAGGGTCACGTGGGTCACGTGAGGCACTGCCTCAAAGGGGCTTTTTTGTAGATCTTTTTGGGGGTCACATGGTGACACGTGACCCTATATGTTTTTTAGAAGATCTGTTAATCCCTTTCAGGAATTAAATTCCTCGTAGGGTTGAACCCTGGCAATAATTTCAGAGGAATTAAATTCCTACTTCCTTTTGAAGATTTATATTCTGGGATAGAGTCGAACTCTGAATTTTCCGTAGAATATATGTGAAGAACTGAATAGGGTTAAACCCTAATAAAAGCTTTAAGGAATTAAACTCCCACTCTCTGTTAAAGAATTATTCTGGGGAATGAGATTAAGGGAATTAAATTCCTGTTGTTTTAACAGAACTAAGTTCCTAACTAGGGTTAAACCCTTATTCTGCTCATTCACAGGGTCAAACCCTAATTTTATTTTAAAGGAATTAAATTCCTATAGTTCTGTGAGAATTAAATTCTCGTGCTTCCATTCCCTCCCTATGCTTTGGGTCTGCATGGCAGGATCTCAACCCATTGAGAATTAAATTTTCAACTCAAGGGGAGATGTGCACTTTACAGATCCTCCACCAAAGAGAGAACTATGTTCTTCTGTTTTTATATCAGAGTTAAACTCTGTTGAGAATTAAACTTTCTTTTCCTTTCAAAAAGGCATTCCCCTTCTTACCTAGGGTTTTCTTTTGCAGAAGATCCAAATTTCTCCAAAGTATCAAGGCTCCCCTCTTTTTTGTCTCGATTCCTTTCTGCCTTTTTCTCTCTCTTTTTCTTCTTCTGCATATATCCCTTCTTTGTGTGTCTCTTGGCTCCTATTTATAAGAGAAGCAGCCGAGTCAATTAGTTTTTGATGAATCTTTCATTGAGAGATTTGATTTGTATCCATCATTCGTTTTGGACCTTTGGATTATTAGGTGAATTTTATTCACCATTGGATTTTAAATCCAGAGATTCTCTTTTGTTATTTCGGTTAGATTTTACGGGGAAATCTTTCCAAATTCGAGATTTTCCCATAGATAGATGATATTTAATCACCTTTAAATCTTTAATTCAATCGGTTGCTTTGGAAAGATTTAAGAGGTCTTTTCTCAGAATTTAATTCTGTTAACAGATAGGTTTTGAAAGATGGTCACGTGTGGCCACGTGACCCTTGGTCACGTGTGGGCACGTGACCCCCTTGGAACGAGCCCTCTTCTTTCTTTCTGCGCTCTGCTTTCTGGTCGCTGCTTAGCTGTCACGTGCCACCACGTGACCCCTGGTCACGTGTGAGCACGTGACCCTCGTCTGGAGCCTTTTTCTTGATTCAATCAGGGAATTGAGTCTGCCGCTTTTGAGTGTCACGTGCTAACACGTGACCCTGGTCACGTGGGAGCACGTGACCCTTTCTGAAGTCTTTTTCTTCGATGTAGTTGGGAAACTGAATTTGCCTTGCCGATGCTTTTAGATGTCACGTGCCAACACGTGACTGCTGGTCACGTGTAAGCACGTGACCCTTTTCTGAAGCCTTTTCCGTAGGCTTTCCTGATTTTAAATCAGGAAACATGGGGCAACCTGCCACAAAATCAGCAAGTAAAAAAACTGTATGCATGCCAAATAGCCGAAATGATTGGGTAACTCGCAATAAAAACAGCGAGTAAAAATTAAACAAATAGCCGAAATGATTGGGCACCACGAAAAATAGCCGAAATGATTGGGCAATCGCGATTTTCGTGATACAAAAAGCTGAAATGATAGAGCATCGCGGAAAGAAAAAAATATGAAAGAATGAAACTTTTTGCCCTACAGGTAGTATCACATCAATCCATGTATACAATCCACGGGCACAAACAAAGAAGGAATCACACCTCCCCCCCAAGGTTTCATCAGAAGAAGAAGCCAAATCTCGACGGTTAACAGATAGCCTGGAGATCATCTCGATATTCGTCTCATTACAACAGACACAACATCAAGCAAACCGGAACAGCGGCAACTCCCAGTTCCATGACTCGGCAGTGCACAGATGACCGAAAGTCAAACTCCGACTCCGTGAAATGCGGATAGTCAACCCTTCCCGGTCACGTGGAACACGGCTTACGTCAATCTTGACCCCGTGGGAAACGTCCAGAGCGGAGCTTGGTCCTCGCCGAACACGGCAATGATCCCGTGTGAAGCATCCAGAGAGGATCCTGGTCCTCGCAGAGCACGGTAGTGAACCCGTGTGAAGCATCCAGAGCGGAGCCTAGTCCTCGCCGAACATGGCAGTGAACCCATGGGAAGCATCTAGAGCAAAATTCCTGGTTACATGGAACGCGGATTATGTCATTCCTGACCCCGTGGAAAACGTCCAGAGCGGATCCTGGTCCTCGCAAGAGCACGGCAATGAACCCGTGTGAAGCATCCAGAGTGGAGCCTGGTCCTCGCAGAACACGGCAGTGAACCCGTGGGAAGCATCCAGAGCAAATTCCTGGCTACATGGAACGTGGATCATGTCACTTCTAACCCCGTGGAAAACGTCCAGAGCGGATCCTGGTCCTCGCAAGAGCACGGTAATGAACCCGTGTGAAGCATCCAGAGCGGAGCCTGGTCCTCGCAGAACACGGCAGTGAACCCGTGGGAAGCATCCAGAGCAAATTCCTGGCTACGTGGAATGCGGATCATGTCACTTCTGACCCCGTGGAAAACGTCCAGAGCGGATCCTGGTCCTCGCAGAGCACGGCAATGACCCTGTGTGAAGCATCCAGAGCGGAGCATGGTCCTCTCCGAACACGGCAGTGAACCCGTGGGAAGCATC
This sequence comes from Agapanthus africanus, assembly GCA_030015575.1. NCBI lineage: Eukaryota > Viridiplantae > Streptophyta > Magnoliopsida > Asparagales > Amaryllidaceae > Agapanthus > Agapanthus africanus. The sequence goes on from CM057339.1 coordinate 54,252,145, forward strand.
CAGAGTAAAAATTGGACTGTGAGGTCCTTAAACTCACGGACTATGATGTCCTTAACCTCGACCGTAATGTCTTTAAACTAACATCGGACTGTGGGGTCCTTAAACCCATGGACTATGATGTCCTTAACCTCGACCGTGATGTCTTAAAACTAACAACGGACTGTGGGGTCCTTAAACTCACGGACTATGATGTCCTTAACCTCGACCGTGATGTCTTAAAACTAACGTTGGACTGTGAGGTCCTTAAACTCATGGACTATGAGGTCCTTAACCTCGACCGTAATGTCTTTAAACTAACATCGGACTGTGGGGTCCTTAAACCCATGGACTATGATGTCCTTAACCTTGACCGTGATGTCTTAAAACTAACATTGGACTGTGAAGTTGTTAAACTCATGGACTATGATGTCCATAACCTCGACCGTGATGTATTAAAACTAACAACGAACTGTGGAGTCTTTAAATCCACGGACTATGATGTCCTTAACCTCGACCGCGATGTTTTTAAACTACGGTATCCTGGAAAACGCCCAGAGCGGATCCTGGTCTTCCCAGAACACGGCAGTGAACCCGTGGGAAGCATCCAGAGCAACCTCTGACTCCGTGAAATGCGGATAAGGGCAACTTCACCCATCACTTTCGAGTCCTCACAACTCGTAAGGGAGTAAATTCTCTTGTGAGATCCTTACGACTTTCAAAGGAAAAAAACAAACTTAGGAATCCTCATAATTCTTAAGGAGAAATTACACCTACGGGATCCTCTCAACCGGTAAAGAGAAAATTCTTTATGAGACCCTCACGGCTCATAAAGTTGAAAAGTCTTAGGAGGCAGATCTTAACCCTGAATCCTAAGCCATCGTTGTCCTGCAAAGGAACCAAGATAGACTACCCATAGAAATACGTTCAATAACAAGGGACACATCATTGAGAAGGAAAATATGTCTTTTATTCATGAACCAAAATGAGTACAAAGTATAAGTCGTGAAAGGAACAAAAAATATACTCTTATTCAGGAGTATGTACAAAAAAATATCTACAAGTCTTCAAGTCGGCGGGCGATTTAACAGATTGGTCAGCTCATCTCTCTTTCGCTGGGCCTCGCCTTTGTGATTCAATATCGCCAAAAGACGGGCCTCCGCCTGAGCTTGCCGGGCCTGATATGAGGCAAGCTGGCCTTCGAGCTCTTTCTGGGTAGCCTTGTGAGCCTCAACCCTTTCACGAGTGAACACCGCGTCTTTATCGATGGTCACTACCTCCTTGATTGCCTCTTGAATCACTCGCCAAAGTTCATACGCTTTGTTGGCCTTGGCTGTAAGGTTGGTCTGAAGCTCTATCAGCGCTTTCGAAGCCAGCTCCCGCTCCAAAAACTTGCGGCCAAGTCTCTTCTCGCACGACACCATGTTCGCCGTGCACCGCTCAATCAGACCCCACAAGCTCACCTTTGCAGCTACAACCTCTGAGGAAAGGCGTGTAGATTCAAGAATATGCAAGAAAAACTCTGTTTCAACGACGATACTTAATCCAGAATAAACACAAACCACTTGATATGGGAAGCAACAAGGAAAGCCCAGGATATATATCCCATCAAGCATACATGTGAAACTGTATGAATAGAAATGAGATTAAAAAAATGTGCATGCAACATAACGATGATGCTCGCAATTAAAGAAAATTTCCATGGAAAAATATGAAGCTCATTTACGCAAGTAAGACGCACATACGAGTACCCGGCAAACATGAAAATTCAACAAAAAAGCATACAACAGCCAATGATAAAAAGAGTACATCGATTTAAGCATACTACACTACTGGGAAAACGTCACCAAACAAAGGATCAGTGGCACAAGGGTTAACAAAACAAAACGCAAAATTTTCTAACTCCCTCTCTGCCTTCTCCAACACATCGAAACGATGATTCTCATGAGGAGTGGCTCCCCACCGATTAACGCCGTGTTCATCCGCAAAGGCAGACATAATAACCCGTCGGGATCTTATCTGGCTCAACAGACCGACCGAGTAGTCCTTCATGTTGGATATAGTGCCCTCACAGTCAATTATTGGATTGCAGGCACGTGACTGCAATGATTGAGGAGGACCTATACCGGTAGTACAGTCTTACTTGAGATGATAGTATGCTATCTGGTTTGCCTTTATCAGTCGTGTACAGGTTCAGGTGACTGATCACTGTTACACGTTGATAGAGCCCTTAGGATCTTGCATGACTACCAACAGTATGATGGCGACCATATACGTGAGAGTTGGGTGGTCTATAAGCATATCCTTAATTGTGGTCTTCAGTCATGGAAGTTTCGAGACAGGGCATCGATTCTCCGGAGTAGACTAGTGTATACAGTCGAGACCCCGACGAGGGGCGGTGGCTGGTCTCACAAGCCACTGGTGTCAGTTGGATCACCTAAGATGTATACAGGTGCTCATTGGGTTATGAATACACCGGACAGGACTCGCCGGGAATCTGCTAGTTGGTATTATACCTATCGTCAGATAGCAGTTCCCTGGTGACATGTGTACAGGTTAGTTCATCGACCTGAGGTCGTCATTTTTCTCGTGTGAGTTCCCACTGTGCTTTGATTTCTACCCTACCATGGCTCAAAGAAGTCGTGCAAATAGGTATTTTTTGGGTACAGTCCCGAGCCACATGGAGGCAAGTGAGCGGATCGGCAGGGGATTCGTCTCTCCCGGCATTGGGGGTGAGATCGCGCTGTGTCTAGGAGAGCCATTACACATAGCCCTCGGCCGAGGCAGGAGATTTACTGGTAGGTACTCCAGTAGTATTTCAGGGTGTTTTTGGGCTACACTCCTGTTAGGTTTACCTAGCATCTTATGAAGGGTTTGGAAGCATCACATGAACCAAAGATTAAATTTTTAGGGTGCTAAGTGAATACACAAAGAATCATTCCTAGAAAATTAGGGTTTCAAAAACAACACATCATCTCAAGTAAGAAAAGCTAGGGTTTTGAGAGTACAACCTTTGTAACTCCCTACGCTAGACTCCTCGGCTACTTGGGGTTTGGAAAAGGTCCGCTTGAACTCCTCTAGGTCCACGATGATCCACCCGGAGTCTGCTTTGTCTAAGCTTGCAACTTCACTTGATCAAGAGAAAGAAATGAAGCTAACACTCTAAACAAGTGGGCAAGACTTGTGTAGAATGATGTTGTGGTGGCTTTTCTCACTTCAAAAACCTAACTTGATGAGTATTTTGCTCACTACAAAAGTCTAAAGAGCAAAATAAGAAGGAGGGAGAAGATGATGGCCTTTTTGAACAAGAGTGAAAGATAATCTCATATCAAGAAAATGGAAAATATGTGTATATATATTTTTCACCCTTCATCTCAAACCATGGTTATATCATATGGATATTATTTCACTTGAGTGAAAACCTAAAAGAAAAGATTAACACATGGTTAAAAGGTAGGTGAGCATGGTTAGTTGAAGGAAGAGTGTAGAAACCATGTATTAATCTTTATCTTTTGTTTTGTTTTAAAACAAATGCAAATATATATATATCCATATATATAAACATAGTGTGTGATTCTTATATTGCCATCATTTTCTATGTATATCCAACCATGAAGGATGATGTATGTATGTATGTGTGCATGTACATCCATATGTGCATGAATCATGAAAGAATGCATACATGCATGCATACATCAAAAATACAAGAAAGGATTTCTAGTGAGAAACTAATGGTTAAATGATAAATCAATACTTGATTTATCAATCCGGCCATATCACATACGACCCAACCAAAAGTAAGCCGCCCGATTAATATACGGTATCTCATATGCGCATTTTAACCGGGTTCATGCGCATATCGCATACGCGCACCACAACGTTTCGCCTGGACTAGGTAACTCCTTTGTGGGACTCTAAGACTCGTCAATACGCCGGCAGTGGGTGATGATCATATCAAGCACCGCCAAGCCGCAAGCGGTCAGCTAAACGTAACGGCCACCCGGGTATTGAGCGATCAGAAGATCAACAAGCAAGCCGGCTCCAACTCCTGTAAAAGCCTGCCGGTAACACTTCCCGTACAGTCCGGTCTCCTCGTCTGATATGTCGCATATCAAGTCTAGGGGTGGTAAACGTCAGACCCCAATAACCGATAAGTCGTGCCGATGTGAGGCTCATAACGGGTCGAGAAACTACAGGTAACACTTACCAGCAAATCTCAGAATCAGCCCTGGCCAGGGACTTCCCAGTTACGGCCAATCGAGCACAGCGCAACATCAACCCCCAATACCGGGAGAGACGAAACCCCTCCTATCGCTCATCGCCTCCATGTGACTCGGGACTGTACCCAAAAACCACCGTTTTGCACGCCCTCATAGACGTGGTAAGGTGGAAATCAAAGTACAGTGGGAATCACACAAGACTCTATGACGATCTCGGGTCTACAGACTAACCTGTACAAGTGTCACCAGAGAACTGCCATCTGACGTGAGGTATAATACCATCTGGGAGTTCTCGGCGAGTCCGTCTAGTGTACTCAGTCTCCACTGAGCACCCGTATACCATCTCTGATGTCAAACACCAATGGATATGGGATCATCCATCGCCCATCTCATGGGTCGAGAAGCGTATACGCTAGTCTACACTGGTATATCGATGCCCCGTCTCGATACACCCACGACTAGGGACCTTGAAGGATGTACTTATGAACTACCATGTCCCCACTAGTATGATCCGCATCATAGTCCAGGTAGTCAAGTACACATCCTAAGGGCTTTACCAACATGTAACTATAAGACAGTATAAAGAGACAAGTACACATGTTAAGATAAAAAGCAACCAGATAGCATACTATCATATCGAGTAAGAAAGTCATCTCTATATATGTCCAAGCATCCAATATAATATATATCATCTGTACAATACTGGCCTCTAGGGCATACATACAACTAACAATCTCCCACTTGCACTAGGGCCAGCTTCTGTAGTATCGCATACCGAGCATCCCGAAGAGTCTCTCAAACTGTATCTGGGGAATGGCCTTCGTGAGTGGATCCGCTGTGTTGTTCTTCGTGTCAACCCTCCTGACCTCGATCTCCCGATGATCAACTATCTCCCGGATCAGGTGATACCGCCTCAGAATATGCCTGGATCGCTGATGGGACCTGGGTTCCTTGGCCAAAACCACCGCTCCATTGTTATCACAATACAAAGGTATTGGATGCTCAATGGATAGAACCACTCCAAGTTCAGTAATGAACTTCTTGATCCAGATAGCCTCTTTGGCAGCATCGTTGGCAGCGATGTATTCAGACTCCATCATCGAGTCTGCCACGGTTTCCTGCTTGGAACTCTTCCAGCTAACCGCCCCTCCGTAAAGAGTAAAGACAAATCCCGACCGCGACTTAGAGTCGTCCTTATCACTCTGGAAGCTCGAATCGGTAAAGGACTCCACTTGGAGTTCTCCGTTACCATACACCAAGAGCATCTCTTTAGTCCTTCGTAAGTACTTGAGAATGCTCTTCACAGCTGTCCAGTGACTCTCTCCAGGATCAGCTTGATACCTACTCACTACACTTAGTGAGTATACTACATCGGGTCTGGTACATAGTATCGCGTACATGATAGAGCCTACAGCCGAAGCATAGGGTATCCCTTGCATGCGAGCTCTCTCCAAATCAGTCTTGGGAGATATCTCTTTGGAGAGAGTGACTCCAGAGATCGTGGGTAAGTTCCCACGCTTGGATTCTTCCATACTAAACCTCTTTAGTATGGTGTCAATGTACCTGGATTGGGACAATCCCAATATCCTTTTAGATCTATCTCTATAGATCATAATTCCCAATATGCAGGAGCCATCACCTAGATCTTTCATTGAGAATCTTTGTGATAAGAAGAGCTTAACCGATTGCAGCATAGGAATGTCATTTCCTATCAGGAGTATGTCGTCTACGTACAATACGAGGAAGACAACCTTACTCCCTGCTACCTTCTTGTAGACATAAGGTTCATCTACGTTTTTGACGAAATCAAACTCTTTGATAACGACGTCAAAGCAGATGTTCCAACTCCGCGATACTTGCTTTAATCCATAAATGGATTTAAGCAGCTTGCACACCTTCCCGCTGCTCCCACTATCTACGAAGCCCTCTGGCTGAGTCATGTACACGCACTCTTCTAAATCACCGTTTAGAAAGGCGGTCTTAACATCCATTTGCCAGATTTCGTAATCATGATATGCAACGATGGCAAGCATGATCCGGATGGATTTAAGTATAGCCACTGGAGAAAAGGTTTCGTCATAGTCCACACCTGGTCTTTGACGAAAACCCTTTGCAACAAGTCTAGCTTTGAAAGTCTCCACTTTCCCATCTACACCATGTTTTTTCTTGAAGATCCACTTGCTCCCAATGGGTTTTACCCCTTCAGGAGCATCTTCCAAAGTCTACACTTTGTTGGTGTACATGGATTCCATTTCGGACCGCATTGCATCTAGCCATTTCACTGAGTCCCCACTCGTGATGGCCTGCTCGAAGCCAGTTGGGTCATCATCCTCCATGATGCAATCCTCGCTCCCACCATCCATGAGAAAACCGTAGTATCTCTCAGATTGGCAAGGAACCCTACTAGATCGACGGAGAGGCTGAGGTTCGTTGGGAGCTACTGAATCCTCCGGTTCCACTAAATCTTCTGTTGTGGTTTGTACAGCTGGAACCTCTTCCAGTTCTACCTCAGAGCCACTAATCTCTTTTGCAAGAAATTCCTTTTCTAAAAAGGTGGCATGTTGAGCAACAAACACTCTTTGTTCCTCACTGTGGTAGAAGATATACCCTCGCGAATGCTTGGGATATCCAACAAACTTACACAAAACAGACCTTGCCTCGAGTTTGTCCGGTTTTTGTCTTTTGACATAGGCCGGGCAACCCCATATCTTAATAAAATTAAGATATGGTCTCTTCCCCTTCTATATCTCATATGGGGTGGTAGGCACAGATTTGGTAGGAACCCTATTCAGTAGGTATGCTGCTGTCTCCAGTGCATATCCCCATAAGGAAATAGGTAACTCAGCTGTGCTCATCATAGAGCGCACCATATCTAATAGGGTGCGGTTCCTCCATTCCGATACACCGTTGTGCTGTGGTGTATATGGAGGAGTTAGCTGAGAGAGAATCTCATTCTCTTTTAGGAAGTCCATGAATTCATTGCTCAAGTATTGTAACAACCCTAATTTTCTTATACACTTTTTCCTATACAAATTTTTTCAAATATTTTTTTCAAAATCCACAAAGGGGTATTTTAGCCTGAGCACAAGATATTTTGTTTTTAATTACAAGCTACAAGAATGTAATAACTCAATTTTTAGTGTACAAGAAATTACTTTAAATTTAATGTATACTTGGAGTATTTACTCTTGCTGCTATCATTTTAAGTAATTAAATAACACAGTAATTACAAGAAGGTGCTTGTAGCTCATTGGTAATACCTTGCACTGCTGAACCAAGCCACCAGAGTTCGAATCTCATGCCCCACATTATTTTTAGATTATTTTTCTTTTAAAATTCTTGGAAGCCCAACAGTCCACAGGCCATAACTCCTAAAAGTTGAACTGAACCCTAAAAAACTAAATATACCATGAGCTACATCAGAAGACCCCCCACGATTTGGCCACCGGACTCGGCCGGGATCGGCCGAATCGGCCGGCGCCGCCGGCCAGACTCGGCCGAACGGCCAAGTCGCCAACATGAAATTTTTGCCTTTTCACATTCCTTAACCCCCTGTATACTCCAATTTATTGGATCGGTTCTCTAATGTTAAATACATCCAATTTAATACAAATTTTAATGATTTTTCTTTAATTTTTACAATTTTTTAAAATAAAAACCTTTTACCTACCCTACCCTAGCCTACCCTATAAATAGACACCCCTGCCCCCTACCCTCTCATTCCAAAACACTAGCTTTACTCTCTTGAAATTTTCACAAGAAGGGTGTGCTTTGAAACCGAGTTCACGGCGAAGCGCTGACGGAATTCCGACGACGTTTCTTTGAAACAACCGGCGACGAAACAACTCTCGGTCACTCACCTAGTTCCTCTATACTCTTTAGTATAGATCGAAACCCGTAAGTCCCGTTCTTTTCTTCGTTCTACTTCTCAAAAATACGGAATTACGAAACCCGACGGAAATCGGAACAAACCGATTTCCGATTCGGTTTTTCTATAAAATCTCACTTGTCACTAATTCCATAATACCTAAACTTATCCTTGTTGACTATTAATTACATAACAATTAATTTGGACAAAGTTTCTCACATGAAATGATAACTTTTGCAATATCGTATTCTTTTTCACATTAATACCATAATGTTTATTATTCTTCTTCTAATCAATTAAATTATTCCTAAACACCTTCATCTTGACCACTAAACTTGTAAAAATTAATTTGAATAAGTTTTCACACATGAAATGATAACCTTTTCAATTTACCGTATTTTCACTTTAATACCATGAAGTTTCAATTTCACATTTAACCCCTTAACCTTAATATACATTTAAAATAGAGCACGAGATAATGACCTACCTCCACACACACGCAAATGCAAACCCTAAAATGATATCCTCAATATTTAGAATACGATAAAACGAATTTTTCATTAAAATACCATAAGCTTCATAAAACCATTCTTAAAGATTTTAGATTTGTTACACTTTTTAGTAAATAATTCTTACTAGGAAAATACGATAAGTTGTGGACATCGATCGTTTATCTAAACTGACTTTGTGGTGTCTAGGCTAGGAAAGTGAGCTTGTGTAAGTTTAAAAGGCCCGCCTCACGATTCGTGAGCGGATCCCTCCCTCCTCACTTGTACTTACCTGGCCACAATTGGCGGTGAAGAGGCGATTTGAGACTTCTAACGACTTGTCGTTTAGACCTTTTAGAAATAGCCTAGTTGGCTTAGGAAACCCTAGAATCTAAAATACGGAAAATTATACTTTCTAAGTAAATACCTTTTACTTTATTAAAACCGTTTTCTAAGGATTAGTATTTTACAATCTTTGCAAAGCGCCGTTACAGCCCATCTTTGGGGAACCCGTTCAGGATCGTGCGGTTTATCGCACACCCTCGGGCTAGTAGTGCGAGATTCAGACCTTCGCAAGGAGCATTCGGTCTCGAAAGGTTTAAAATACGACATCTTAAGAAAATGAGATTTTTGGAATATAAAATATTTATTAAAACCATTTTTGTATAAATATATGTATATTTATCATTTAAATATCTATTTTATTATAATATAAATATTCCACCTTTTTCTAAAAATCACAAGAATAAATTTTACACTGAAATACCATGAACTTCAGATAATCAATATTTATAAAACTAGGATATTTTCACTAGAAATGTCATAATATAAAAACCACCCTCAATAAAACTCTAATGACGAACAATAAATACTTGAGGTGTATTTTGAAAAGTATATAAAAGTATTTTTACATAAAACCCCCTCAAGTTTTATAAATTACCCTAAGGACCCTAGCAGTTATAAGACTTCGTTTCACATTCCTGATTGTCTGACTCGGGTTTGAGTCTGATCAATCTGACTTGAATATGATTCAAGTCAATCCATAATCTACAAGTTTCCAATTCAATATGAACACATGAATCCATGAATACAATTACCAGTTTATACAATCTGGCTGAACCGAACCATGGATATATTCCTTCTACATGATTCCCAGTATTCCATTTACATGACTCTACGGTTATAACCGTTTCCTGATATCATGGTTTCGGTCAGTCAGTCAATCAATCATACAACCAACACAATTTACAAGATAACAATACAAACAAGACATCGCGGGGTTTAAGGGGTAGATTGGTACGGAAGGTGTTAAAGGTGGCATGGGGTGGTCAGATTTAACACACCTAATCTGAATCCAGTTGCTGTTGTACCGTGGCATAAACGGTACCTTGTACTATACGTGCCCTTAGTCTCTGGCATATAGAGACTCCCCTCGTATACACTGACATTTTTCTGTACCAAGCCACAAACAACAGCGTTGACATAACATTACAACAATAGTTTACACTTTAAAATGTACCTTCTTATTCTATCTTTTTCTACTTCCCTCTTACCTTTGGGACTTACCGAGCGATTTGTTCGCTGACGACATTCTGTTTCTCTCTTCTTTGAATGTCGTCAGGTGAATTGGATCCGGTAGAAGTTGAGCCATCGCAAGAAGACTTGGAGCAGTTTACTGAAGACCCTGCACTATAGTTTCATTGTACACTTTTCTTTTCAGTAGTTTTCATTTCCTGTTATGCCACTGTTTAGGGATCTTTTTATTTCAGTTGTATTTCCTTTCATGCATTGTACAAAGAATGTTACTAAATAAAAGTTGCTGTTCTTTTACTTCTTGTCTCTTGTGTACTTATTTATATTGCTTAGATACGCTTAGCATATGTACTTCTGAGTATATACGTAGCGGACCTCGTCGCGCCCACTTCGTCGTACATTGGGAAGCGAGGCGTAACAGGTATTCACCTCCTCGATCAGATCGAAGAATTTTAATACTTTTTCCGGTTTGGTTCTCAACTTCTTGTTTATATTCTCTAAATTTCTCAAAAGCTTCTGATTTGTGTTTCATCAGGAACACATATCTGAATTTAGAGAGATCGTCAGTGAATGTAATGAAGTATGAAGAACCATCCCTGGTATGTGTAGACATGGGACCGCATACATCACTATGTATCAGTCCCAAGAGTTCAGTAACTCTTTCTCCATGTCCCGTAAACGGAGTTTTGGTCATCTTGCCTTTGAGACATGACTGGCAAGTGTCATAAGATGAAAATTCAAATGGATTCAAATATCCATCCTTATGAAACTTAGCTAGTCGCGTCGCATTGATGTAACCCAGTCTACAATGCCACAAGAAGGATTCGTTCAGTTCTGAACTCTTCTTCTTGTGTGTGTTTGTTATGCTCAGAACTGTTGATTGATTTAGAACATAAATGCCATTGCACAACGTGCCTGATCCAACCAACTTTTGGTTACGGAAAATGTTCATAACATTATCCTGTAATACAAAATTATATCCCTCTTTACTCAACAAAGAAACCGATATAATGTTGCATATCAGGTTCGGCATGTAATAGCATTCGTTCAGAATCAATGTATTACCAGTTGCTAATACAAGGTGATATTCCCCGACGGTTTTAGCTGCAACAATTGCAGCATTTCCAACTCTTATGTCTTTATCACCTTCTCCAAGTTCTCTACCTTTCTTAAGCCCATGTAACTGATTACATATATGGGATCCTGACCCGGTATCCAATACCCAGGACGTAGAGGAAATGGAGAAACAGTTCTCTGTAACGAACACACCCGAAGAAAATGCATCATCATGTACTTTCTTCATTCGGGTGGCATGGGAATCCTGGTATTCCCCTATGTCCTGTTCAGTCCTATAACTCTTATAAGAAAGAACGGAACCAACGTTCCCCAGCACTGTATAACATGCGGGTTCAGTCAATACATCCATATTATTATCTTGATTAAGGCATGACATGGTCGCTACCTGGAGAGAGAGAGAGAGAGAAGAAAAACTTTAGCGTATGCACTTGAAAGATCAGATTGGTTATTATTTTATCTAATCAGGATGGCTCCCACTGTTTTTTTATCAAATCTTCCTTCAAACCCTAAAAGGAAAGACTAGCCGGGATTAATTACACCTTACAATTTCGCCAATCTTTCAGCTAGGCCAGTGTCGGTACTTTGAGGGAGGTTCCCCGTGCTTTCGCATGGACCTAATTAAAGTAAACCTCGTTTTCCCATAGGCGTAACCCCATTGACACCTTTCTAGACACCTACTTGATCGGCTAATTGTCCTGTGTAAAACTCTCCCAGGAGTAACAATTACTCGCAGTGGGTATCGGGATCCAACATCTCATAGAAGGTATGCAATCTCATTGCAAATTTCAACACTTGAAACTCCCGATAATGTTTTGCCCCAAGCATCCCATGACCTTGACGGAGGTCAACAAACCACAGGGTGCAAGTCAAGTTCAACCCGTCATTTCTTGATTGAATCAAACCCACCCGCACGACCCTTGACGGAGGTCAACAAGGTCGTATGACTACCCTTATCGAATCTGCATCATATGCAAAAGCAGATAAATACTAGTTAGCTACTGCACACTACGCCTTGACGGAGGTCAACAAACGTAGCACGAATACTAAGTAGGACTTATCTGAAATGACGGAGGGCTACGACAGGTTTTTTTGAAAACCTATTGCGTAATGAACTTGATATCAATGTAGAATCGAATGAATTTTGAAATGGAGTGATTTTGAGGTTTTTATTAGTTTTGCTAAAGAGGTCACTCCCGGTGAAGGGATCTCGGCTCTTTCCTCATCGAATAAGGTGCAAGACATATCATATATATCACTATGCAAAGCAAATCTCCAAAAGCAGTCAAAAGTCAAACCGAGTGTTGTAGCATTTGCCAGTTTTGCTAAAGAGGTCACTCTCGGTGAAGGGATCTCGGCTCTTTCCTCATCGAATAAGGTGTAGGGTATATCATATATACCGCTATGCAAAGCAAAACTGTAGCTACCCTTTTATTTGAAAATTTGATTCTACAACATCTTTTAGGTTTCTTTTCTTTCATTAATCACATTAATGAAGTCCCATCATTTAAGTCACCTAAACATCATAGATAAATACGACGTACACTTATGCCATCCGCATTCGCCTCGATGTCCCCTCGTGCACTGTTAGGTTAGGTAACTAACGACAGAGCAGGGCAGGGCTAGTGCGGGTGTAAAACATAAGTAACGTCTATATAATATATCATATATACTATATACTGTATCCATCACAACATATCAAATGATCACATCACAGATATCGCAGCAGAAACATAGATATAATGTGGGATATACTAGGACATCCGTATTTAGTATTTAGCCAATAATAGAAAATACGGATTCCACAGTCGCGATGAATAGCCAAGCCCACACCCTGGACCCCTACGAGAGCGGCAAGCGACCCTACCAATTTTGGAGTTTAGGAGACCCGGTCTCGACTCCTTGAGATGGCCTCCCACTGAACCCCAGAACCCGGTCACCTGTGCTCCCCTCCTTGGGTCTATCCTAATGCGGAAAAGTAAATAATATACAACACTGGTGGCATCAACCTCAACCCGGAAGTGCCCCAAATAAAAGAATATTACATTACATATGAATATACATGAATGAAAATAAAACTCTCATCTCACATAAAACCCCCCGGCTATTCAATCGCGACAATCCTGCACATCATATCTCAGCAACACATAATATCATATATCATCAACGTAAGTAAATATGCGTACCCCGATTGTCGTTGATCTATAGCAACGAAACCGGCGATATCGACATACTAGACTTACCGTCACAGAAAAGAAAGTGAAAAACTGCAATATTTGGAATCCACATTCTTTTTAGACATCGTAAATGCGAAATATCACATACTTCGTATTTCATGTTCAACTATATGAATTCCACATATTGCATCACATTCCAGATAATTAGACAGTATTAAAGTTTTCGAACGAGTGATCAAATACCCAAAATTTTCCAAAGCTCAACACTTAAGCGGAGTTCAAAAAACCCGGAGTGTGACACAGTAGTAGCGGTCCAACTGTAGAAGGGTCAAGCCAACGCCTTACATGTGGCACGCCGTACTGCCCTAAACCCTAAGGTTCAAAGGGCAGTTCAAGACGGTCACATAATCGAGTTAAGGTTTGTTGTCTTCTAGAGGGTCCACCAGAAAACTTGCACGTATTTCCGAAATATTTAAACCCCGTGAAAAGTGAGCAAATGATACTCGTTCGAACAATTCAATACTTTCTAAATTACCCGGAAAAAAACACGAAATTAAAATTCCGATCGAATCACCGAATCCAAAACAATCTCCAGAACATATGTCACTGAAACCAGATTAAAAATACCTAAAAACATCTACAAGCAGACAAGAAGCTCACTGTACAAAAACGAAGCCTTAATGGCTCTGTACGGCCGCGGTTCCGGGGTGGGATTTGCTTATTAGGGTTTCGTTTTTTACAGTGTGTCTTATAATTCCCTGCTGTATTTTTTACATATTTTTAAATATGAAAAATAACAGTTTTCGAAAAATGTCTAGAGAGTGCTAAATATCCGTATTTTCCGGTTCGATCGGAGTTTTAACTTCGCTAAAGTGTCGCCTATTGTTCTAGGTCGTCTCTGATACCAATGTTAGGTTTACCTAGCACCTTATGAAGGGTTTGGAAGTATCACATGAACCAAAGATTAAATTTTTAGGGTGCTAAGTGAACACACAAAAAATCATTCCTAGAAAATTAGGGTTTCAAAAACAACACATCATCTCAAGTAAGAAAAGCTAGGGTTTTGAGAGTACAACCTTTGTAGCTCCCTACGCTAGACTCCTCGGCTACTTGGGGTTTGGAAAAGGTCCGCTTGAACTCCTCTAGGTCCACGATGATCGACCCGGATTCCGCTTTGTCCAAGCTTGCAACTTCACTTGATCAAGAGATAGAAATGAAGCTAACACTTTAAACAAGTGGGCAAGACTTGTGTAGAATGATGTTGTGGAGGCTTTTCTCACTTCAAAAACCTAACTTGATGAGTATTTTGCTCACTACAAAAGTCTAGAGAGCAAAAGAAGAAGGAGGAAGAAGATGATGGCCTTTTTGAACAAGAGTGAAAGATAATCTCATATCAAGAAAATGGAAAATATGTGTATATATATTTTTCACCCTTCATCTCAAACCATGGTTATATCATATGGATATTATTTCACTTGAGTTAAAACCTAAAAGAAAAGATTAACACATGGTTAAAAGGTAGGTGAGCATGGTTAGTTGAAGGAAGAGTGTAAAAACCATGTATTAATCTTTATCTTTTGTTTTGTTTTAAAAAAATGCAAATATATATATCCATATATATAAACATAGTGTGTAATTCTTATATTGCCATCATTTTCTATGTATATCCAACCATGAAGGATGATGTATGTATGTATGTGTGCATGCACATCCATATGTGCATGAATCATGAAAGAATGCATACATGCATGCATACATCAAAAATACAAGAAAGGATTTCTAGTGAGAAACTAATATTAAATGATAAATCAACACTTGATTTATCAATCCGGCCATATCACATACGACCCAACCAAAAGCAAGCCGCCCGATTAATATACGGTATCTCATACGCGCATTTTAACCGGGTCCATGCGCATATCGCATACGCGCACCACAACGTTTCGCCTGGACTAGGTAACTCCTTTGTGGGACTCTAAGACTCGTCAATACGCCGGCAGTAGGTGATGATCATATCAAGCACCCCCAAGCCGCAAGCGGTCAACTAAACGTAACGGCCACCCGGGTATTGAGCGATCAGAAGATCAGCAAGCAAGCCCGCTCCAACTCCTGTAAAAGCCTACCGGTAACACTTCCCGTACAGTCCGGTCTTCTCGTCTGATATGTCGCATATCAAGTCTAGGGGTGGTAAACGTCAGACCCCAATAACCGATAAGTCGTGCCGATGTGAGGCTCATAACGGGTCGAGAAACTACAGGTAACACTTACTAGCAAATCTCAGAATCAGCCCTGGCCAGGGACATCCCTGTTACGGCCAATCGAGCACAGCGCAACATCAACCCCCAATACCGGGAGAGACGAAACCCCTCCTATCGCTCATCGCCTCTATATGACTCGAGACTGTACCCAAAAACCACCATTTTGCACGCCCTCATGGACGTGGTAAGGTGGAAATCAAAGTACAGTGGGAATCACACAAGACACTATGACGATCTCGGGTCTACAGACTAACCTGTACAAGTGTCACCAGAGAACTGCCATCTGACGTGAGGTATAATACCATCTAGGAGTTCTCGGTGAGTCCGTCCAGTGTACCCAGTCTCCACTGAGCACCCGTATACCATCTCTGATGTCAAACACCAATGGATATGGGATCATCCATCGCCTATCTCATGGGTCGAGAAGCGTATACGCTAGTCTACACTGGTATATCGATGCCCCGTCTCGATACACCCACGACTAGGGACCTTGAAGGATGTACTTATGGACTACCATGTCCCCACTAGTATGATCCGCATCATAGTCCAGGTAGTCAAGTACACATCCTAAGGGCTTTACCAACATGTAACTATAAGACAGTATAAAGAGACAAGTACACATGTTAAGATAAAGAGCAACCATATAACATACTATCATATCGAGCAAGAAAGTCATCTCTATATATGTCCAAGCATCTAATATAATATACATCATCTGTACAATACTGGCCTCTAGGGCATACATACAACTAACAACTCCGACACGACTTATACCGCTATTGGGGGTCTGACGTTACCAGCCCCCTAGGCCGATATGCGATACTCATAGACGAACGGACCGGACTATATATACATTGCCACTGTTAGGCTCAGTAGGGTTTCCGGATGAGTTCACTCATCGGCCTCCCTTAAGGTCAGTGCATGGGCAGCCGTTACGCACAGCTAGTGCCGCTGACGGCTTGTGGTTAAACCCACTGCCTGGGTACTGACGAGTCATTAGAGTCCCCCACAGATAGTTTTCCAAGTTCGGGCGAAACGTTGTAGAGGCAGTATGGTTTTATGGCAGGGTTCGGAAAATGCACGTGCGTTTACGCACGTGTCATATTTCGGGCAGATAATACTGGTGGGCTTTGGTTTAAGCCGGATCCGAGTATTATACTTTGTAGATATAATATCTTTGTCTCAGTTGCATTTGTATTCGGTCGTAATACAAATGCGGGTATGTTTATACTATTACGGGGTTATCCTGAAATTCGTTTCGGGATCGCTTTTGGAAGTTGCCAGTTTCTAGTTTCCAGTTTCCTGTTTTCGATCACCCGTCTTTAACATTCGGTTAAACACGGATTTATCTTTTCTTGAGGTGAGTCATGAGTGAGTGGATGGTTCTAGAAGTTTCTAGATGGTGACTAGGCTTCATGACTCATTAGTGCATTGATTGTGCATTTATTGGATGATGACTAGGTTATTATGGTTCAATGTATGCAATTAATGATTTTGCAAGGTGTTATCTTTGACTCATGCTTTTCTTTTTGTACTAATGGTTACCCCCCTCCTACACTCACCCCTCCACCTCTTCATGTAGTGGCCGGCCCCTTCTTGAGTGAGTGAGAGATTCATTTTGTGAAATATATGAATTATGTGCTAAGTTTCCAAGCTCATATTCCATCATCCGATTCAAATGGCAATTTTATTAACCGTTCGTCCATGGCTTTGGACGAAGTGAGACAAAGTGTTCTACTCATTCTCTACATCAATCTTGGTCATCTCTTTTAGCAAACTTGATGACCGAGTTACCTCGGGTCAGAGGCGGGAGCCCGTTTAAAGATCCGTTGACGTCGTGCCACCTGGACGAGAAGACCGGAGATCGAGGAGATCGGAGCAGCCGCAACGGAGCGTGGGATGATGGTTAAAGAACGAAGGACTCGGATCGTTTGGTATAACCTTTCTACCCTCTTTATAGTTTGTTAGTTTAGCAATAATAGCAGATCCGGGTTATAGTATACGATAGCGCCAGTTAAAAAGTTTTTGTTCCGCATTTGGCATCTGTTAGACGGCTGGGGCGCTACCGTAGACTTACACTTCAGAGCCTGAGTAATCAGGCACGCCTCGTAAAAACACTCGAGCTTGTCTTCAGCCGCATCAAGGATCACCAGAGTCATCTCTGCTGGGTGAAGAGGGATGTCAGCGAGCACGGCAGCAAGAATCATCCGGAGCCAAATGGATCCCATTGGAAGAGGGGACCCCCTGCGGATCAGGAGTTCATATGTCGCTGAGTCACATTCGTCGTCGGTGAGAAGGGGATCCACCAGTCGGGCAGCAAAGCGAGGAATCATCTCCTCAATGGGTACTTTCCATGGTTGTCGACGAGTATGGGGACGGTTGGAAGCCATAGCACTCAATTGTCTCTTCAAGATAAATTACCCTAAAGTTGTAATTGGAGTTCTCTGTGAAAAGAGAAGGAAAACTACGGCTTCAAGTTATAAAGAGAAGCATTAAATGCTGTACACGGAAGATACTGCATGATGAAACTATTTCCAAGGCCCAGAAAAAGGGAAGGAATTGGAAATCAAAGAGATGGAACTATTTCCAAAGCTCCTTTTTTGCATCTAATGTTGTGCACAGAAAATATGGCAAAAAAAACCAAACAATCCCATCAATAGAGCACCACGCACAGGGCACGTGATCATACACCTTGGCATATACTGAGAATTGAAATCATGTCATGTGTGAATAACACGTGAGTGGATGCCGATGTGAGATCAAAATCCCCAACAGTGCCTCACATGCAAAACATGTGAGCAACAACAACAATATGACAAAATTTCATAAAGGAGGCATGCAAACACAAAAAGGGAAGGAAAGACTTAGCATTCATATTTTGAAAATTCATACAAAAAATAAGAGAAAACAATTACAATGGCAAGACCTCAGATCCAGGGCATGGATTGAGAAACTCAAAAGTGACTTTTTCCATAATCTTCCAGGCATTTCAAACCACCCTAGTATGCTTTCTTTCGCGATCACAAGCGTCGGGATCCTCATGGATGTCCTCCACCCTCTGATAGGCAGCAAGTATGGCCGACTGTTGAAAAGCCTGATGCAGGAGATCAATAAGATTGTCCCGCCTTCTCTTCAAGATTAGGCTCATCAGATACAACGAATGCACTTTATTCTCGGCGGCATCCAATGCCCCAAGCGGTACGCCGGTACATAATAGAGGGAGCGCCTCCCAGATCGCCCTCACGATGAGTTTCAAAAGAGGAGAGCGACGAGGGAGTAGTCGACCGTTGTACTCGTCGAAGCGGTTCATGATCTCAGCACACTGAGCGTTGGTGAACTCCTGGTTCTGGCTACGGCCCAGTGCACGAATGTCTCCGTAAGAAATGATTTCATCAAGATCATACAAATGGGCATCCATAGTATCTGAAATAAAGATCATGAGAATTTAATGAATAAGCCAATCAAAAAGAATACTTGTCTAGATGAACAGTGGATTTCAAATGACCCTACACATTCCCCTAGAAGAAATCTATCTTGGACTCTGTGACAAATCAAACAGAATCAAGGGAATTAAATTCCCAGAAAGAGACATTGCAAACTTCTTCTTCTTGGATGTGAAAAAGAAAACTCAGGGCAAGAAAACCCCAAGAAGCTTTCTGGGAAGAACTAAGTTCTTCATAGGAATTAAATTTTTTTTGGAAAAGGGAAATTAAATTCCCAGAAACATTTTTGAGATGGAATTAGATTCCATGGAAAAGGGCAAAACATCATCATTGACCCCTGAAGGCCAGAGAAACCTTAGCAAGATCTGTTGTTTAAGGATTGAAGGATTTTCTTTTTAAAGAACTTAAAATAAAAATGTGTGTTCTTGTTAAAGGGAAAAACCCTTGATCTGGATTTAAAATCCCATGGTGATTTCTGTGAAAGTTCTTCGTTCGTTCAAGATCATTACCTGAAGAAAAGGAAATCTTTCAACAGAGTTAAACTCTGGAAAATTTGCAAGACAGGGAACTAAGCTCTGAGGAACGAGAATTAAATTCTCAAAAGAAAAGTTAGCCAAAGGAGGAAGATGAAAGAGTGGAGGCGCTTCTGAAGAGACCCCTGTATTTATAGGATGTGATGGAAACGCTTCATCTTCCCGATTCCCTAGATGGATCCAACGGTCACAAAAGTGACAGCGTTGCACTCACGTGCAGACATGTGAGAGCAACGCTGTGGGGGCATTTGTTTCCTGATTAAAAAATCAGGAATTACCTCAATGAGGTATCACGTGTTCACACGTAACCAATGGTCACGTGATGACACGTGGTGGTTAAAATCTCACTAAACAGAAACAGAAAACAAAGCCTGAAAGATGACCCTATTTGGGGCCACGTGCTCCCACGTGACCAATGGTCACGTGCCAGCACGTGACAGGCTTTGAAAGCCTCACAGTTGAATAGAATTTAATTCTAAAAATCAGAAAATATCTCAACGAGGTATCACGTGCTCACACGTGACCAATGGTCACGTGTTGACACGTGATGATTAAAATGGCAACGTAAACAAGCGACTGTTAAAGGGCTCAATTGGGGGTCACGTGCTCACACGTGATCAAGGGTCACGTGCCAGCACGTGACAGGCTTTGAAAGCCTTACAGCTTAAAAGAATTTAATTCAAAAATTAGGAAATACCTCAACAAGGGTCACGTGCCAGCACGTGACAGGCTTCGAAAACCTTACATTTTAATTGAATTAAAATTTTGAATTTCTCTAAAATCTTTCCAAATGGGAAAGGATTAAGGAGAACCGATTAAAAATCCAGGGGTGATTAAAATATCACCAATTTATGGAAAAATCTTAGACAAGGAAAGATTTCCCTAAATCTCACCAGAAATAACAAACGAAATATCTTTGGATTAAAAATCCAACGGTGAATAAAATTCACTTAATAATCTAAAGGCTCATATTGACTATGAAAACAAAAAAAAAATTTCAATGAAAAATTTGCTAAACAAATTGATTCTTTTCCTTCTTCTATAAATAGGAGCCAAGAGAAAGAATTGGAGGAGAATTTTTGAAGGGATAGAAGTTTGAGGAGAGAGAGAGCTTCGGAATCTTGAAATTTCAGAGAGAAAGGAGAATTTAATTCTCTACAAAAGAAAGACCCTAGGTGAGAAAAGAAAGGGGATCAAAACTTCAAACAAAGAATTAAATTCTCAAATCTAAGAGTTTAACTCTTCTGCACAAAAGAACTTAGTTCTTCTTCCGGTTGAAGATCTGTATAGAGCACAACTCCCCATAGGATGAGAATTTAATTCTCATCGGGTTGAGATCCTGCCATGCAGATCCAAAACTTAGAGGGGGAATTGAGTTTAGAGAATTTAATTTCCCCAAAACAAAATTAGGGTTTAACCCTACATGAGAATTTAATTCTCCCAAATTCACAGGAATTTAATTCCTCTTAAAAAATGAAATTAGGGTTTCTCCCTCTACAAGAATTTAATTCTTTTACACATATGGGACTTTAATTTCTTTAAAAGAAAATTAGGGTTTAACCCTATATAAGATTTAATTCTTTCATAATAGGAATTTAATTCCTCCAAATCATGATCAGGGTTTAACCCTACAGAGAATTTAATTCTCAAAATAAAATAAAGAGACTAAAGAGATCTCTGTGCATGCAAAGAGCAAGGGTCACGTGTCCCTACGTGACCCCTGAAAAGATCCCCACAAATGAGAAGGATTTAGCCTTGAGGCAATACCTCACGTGCTCCCACGTGACCCTCATTGTAAATGGAACAAAAGCAAAGGCAAAATCTGACTTGGGCGCTCTCACGTGTTACCCCGTGACCCCTAATAAATAATCTAATAAATCAGGGCATGAGCATACATCACGTGCCCACACGTGATGGCTATGAAAATTAAAGTGTTTAACACTTGTTTGCAGAACAAAATAAAGGGGATCTAGCCCCGCTTTTGATGCCATCACGTGCTCCTACATAATCCCTTCCTCTTCTAGTGTTTAACACTAATCTGACAATTCCGTTTCCAGTGTTTAACACTGATATCTTTTAATGTTTAACACTAATTTGAGAATCACATTTTTAGTGTTTAACACTAATTTGATAATCTTATTTCCAGTGTTTAACACTGTTGTTCTCTAGTGTTAGCCAAATTGGCTAATTTTCTAGAGGCAAAGCCTCCCCTTCAATTGAATTTCAAAATTGAGTAAAAATTCAGAGGTATAATGTTTAATCCTCAGCCAAAAACCCAAATGTTATCAAAAGCCCTCAAACTCTTGTTTAGCATTGCTAAATAATGTGGGCTTGAACCCAGACAAATGTCTAATGGTCCAACAAAAGGCCAATACTTCAAACTTAATTGGACTTAGCCCAAGTTGGCCATAAGCCCTCAATTCAGACTCAACTGAGCCAATGTGCTCATAATTTAATTAATTGATCTCAGTTCCAAATTGGGCTACAGATCATTTAATCCACTTTGGTGCAAGGGTACATCTCTTCACTCCTCTGATATTTGTCGTTGTAATCCTTCAACATCTTCAGAAAGGTAACGGGTCCCGACAACCATACATTTCTACGGACTGTGGGGTCCTCAAACTCATTGACTGTGACGTCCTTAACCTCAACCGTAATGTCTTAAAACTAACAACGGACTGTGGAGTCTTTAAATCCACGGACTATGATGTACTTAACCTCGACCGAGATGTCTTTAAACTAACATTGGACCGTAATGTTCTTAAACTAATTATCGACCGCAATGTCATTAAACTAAACAATAGAGCCTATTTGCTCTCTTGTTAGATCTAAACGATCCCGTTAAGTCGATCTTAGTCTAAAATTAGACTAACGTCGGACTGTGAGGTCCTTAAACTCATGGACTGTGATGTCCTTAATCTCGACCGTGATGTCTTAAAACTAACAACGGATTGTAGGGTCCTTAAACTCATGGACTATGATGTCCTTAACCTCGACCGTGATGTCTTAAAACTAACAACGGACTGTGGGGTCCTTAAACTCATGGACTATGATGTCCTTAATCTCGACCGTGATGATTTAAAACTAACAACGGACTGTGGTGTCCTTAAAGTCATGGACTGTGACGTCCTTAACCTCGACCGTAATGTCTTAAAACTAACAACGGACTGTGGAGTCCTTAAATCCACAGACTATGATGTCCTTAACCTCGACCGCGATGTCTTTAAACTAACATTGGACCGTAATATCCTTAAACTAATTATCGACCGCAGTGTCATTAAACTAAACAATAGAGCCCATTTGCTCTCTTGTCGGATCTAAACGATCCCGTTAAGTCAATCTTAGTCTAAAATTAGACTAACGTATCCTTAACAAACGTTTAAGTTGATCTTAGTCTCAAATGAGGCTAACGTATTCTTAAACCACAACCCCCAAACCCAAATCTAAGAAGATACGGATTTGGACTAGTCCACGCCCTACGGGCGACAACATAACCTAGTCTCCGTATACAATCCACGGGAAACCAAACACAAAACAAACACCCACGACACGAAATGACCATCTGAAGAAGGAGAAAGTTGTTACCGCGATGCGATAGCATAATTAACTACAGGGGCTTGCGCCTGCAGGGAAGAGCGTCCCCACAATCAAAAACCCCTCAAACGAGGGGGAATTTGACGAAGTCTGCTACATCGGCCGCATCCGTTTAAACCTTCGATATACGGTGCCATAAATCAACTTGGCATCTTCGGAGAGGTGGACGGATAGCACCAATTAGCATCTGTCCCGAATTTCAGACAAGACGGGCCTACGCGGTCGTGTCTCCGTCTTTCGGAGGGGAACAACTCCATTTCTGCCTTGTTTGGGCCCCAAATGATGAGGCCGGCACCACATCCTTCCTCGTTCGAGGACCCGTCGATGTAAAGGATCCAATCAGGGACTAAGTCGGGCTTCCCATCGACCGAGGGTTGAGCTTCGGGGGCCGGCGTTGACTCCGGCTCCTTGCTGGGTATGGTGCACTCAACGATAAAATCGACCAGGGCTTGTGCTTTGATGTCCTGCCTCGGGTGGTATTTTACGTCGAACTGGGACAACTCCCACCTCCACTTCTCCAAGTGGCCAGAGGACTCGGGTGAGGCGAGGATAGCCCCCAGAGGGCGCTCGGTAAGAACGAGGATGGCGCACGCCTGGAAATAGTGCCATAGCTTCCTTGAGGCCATAATGAGTGCCAGGAGGATCTTCTCTATGGCTGAGTATCTCGTTTCTGCGTCTTTGAAGACGTGGCTCACATAGTATACTAGCTTCTGGACTCCGTCGATCTCTCGGAGGAGCACTGAGCCCAATGCTTGGTCGGATACCGCCAGATATAGCGATAGCTCGTCCCCTTCAACCGATCGGGTGAGCAGCGGTGGAGTCGTAAGGTGCCTCTTCAATTAGTCAAAGATGGTCTGGCACTCCTCCGACCACCCGAACCTTGGAATTTTCCTTAGAGCCTTGAAGAACGAGAGGCACTTCTCCCCAGACCTCGACATGAAATGTGACAGAGCTGCTACCCGCCCTGTCAGCTGCATGATCTCGATGTTAGTCTTGGGCGCGACCATGTTGAGGATGGCATTGATTTTCTCCGGGTTAGTTTCGATCCCGCGGTGAGTGACCATGAAACCGAGGAACTTTCCCTCGGTGACCCCGAATGCGTACTTGGCGGGGTTCGGTTTCATATTGAACTTGCGGAGGACGTCAAAGGCCTCGTCCAGATCCTTGGCGTGGTCGACCGATGAGACCGTCTTGACGATCATGTCGTCAACACAAACTTCCATGTTCCTGCCGATCTGCGGTTTGAACATGCAATTAACCAAGCGTTGGTACGTAGCTCCAGCGTTTTTTAGGCCGAAAAGTATCACCTTGTAGCAGTATACCCCCCGGTCCGTTGTGAATGCGGTGAGATCCTCATTTGACGGATTCATACGGATCTTATTGTAGCCAGAAAAAGCATCCATGAAGCTGAGTAGCTCATGGCTTGCCGAGTTGTCGACAAGCTAATCTATCCTAGGGAGCGGATAGTTGTCTTTCGGGCAGGCCTTGTTGAGGTCGGTGAAGTCAATGCACATGCGCCACTTCCCGGTTTACTTTTTGACCATGACCACGTTTTCCAACCATTCGGAGTAAGGCACATTCTAAATGAAGTTGGCGGCGAGGAGCCTGTCTACCTCGTCCTCGATCGCCTTCTGCTTGATCGGGGCGAAGTTTCGCTTCTTCTTCCTGACGAGTCGGGCCGTAGGATCTACCCCGAGCTTGTGAGATATGATTTTGGGGTCGATCCCAAGCATGTCAGCAGGTGCCCAGGAGAACACGTCAGAGTTGTTTTTGAGAAAATGAACCAAGTCGTCTCGCTGAGTACCTGTCAGAAGCGAACCGATCTGGACTGTTCGTTCGTCTTCCCCTTCTACAAGGGGGACCTCTGTCGGTGGCTCCACCGGGGTCCCTCAGACCACTTTTTGCTCGTCTCAAGTGTCCAGGGAACCCTTGATGTCACCCTCGCCCTCAACATCATTGTTTGGTCGCTCAGTCGAAGATGCTGCGGTGAATCTAACCTTTGCAGTCCGTTAGTCTTCGTAGGCCCGACCTATCCCGCCTTGGTCGAGCGAGAATTTTATCGTCAGGTGGAAGGTCGATATCTGGGTCCTGAGGGAGTTCAGTGTAGGGCGGCCGAGGAGGATATTGTAGGCCGACGGGATTCTCGCTACGATGAATTCTACAGGCACGGTGCGCGTACTTCCGGCCTCCCCAATGTTAAATTAGAAGAGTGATCACCCCTTCCGTCGGGATGGAGTGGTTAGTGAATCCTGACAGGACATGGGTGGTTAGTCTGAGGTCCGACGGGGTGAGTCCCATACGCAGGAAGCAGTCATAGAATAGAATGTCTGCCGAGCTTCAAGAGTCGACCAATATCCTCTGCACCTCATAGCGGTGGACCCGAGCTGTGATCACCAGCAGGTCGTTGTAGGGCAGGGATATACCGCGGATGTCCTCGTCATTAAAAATGATCGGCTCGGCTGCCCTGGCCTTCTTCCTCGAGTGGCTGTTTGTCCCCTCGATCGGTGAGGGGTGTTATGCCTCGTAGGTATTCGCCGTACCCCCCGCTGACATGACTATGATTTGGCCGATTGTTAATTCACCAGAAAGGGGACATTGCTCTTGCTCACGGTCATCTTGCCGCTTGTCCCGCAACTATGTTGCCAGGTGCCCCGAACGGATTAACTCTTCGATGTAGTCTCGGAGCTGCTTACAGTTCTCCGTGGAGTGGCCCTGCAACTGGTGGAATCCGCAGTAGGGGTCCCGGGAGCGCTTTGCCGCCCTGTTCGAGACTGGGGGGAGCTTGAAGAACCTCTCGCCCTTAGCCTCCTCCAGCAGCACCGTCTGGGAGACGTTGAGCGCGGTGTACTCCTGAAACTTCGGAGAGTAGGGCTTCGGTCGATCAATCTTCTTTTTCTCTTCATGTGCCCTTTCTTGTGGTCAGCTTGTTCTGTCCGGGACATATTAGAGTTCACCTCGGATTCAAGCTGGATCTCGCGTTCGGTCCAGGCTTTTACCTCAGCCATGGTCTTAGGTTGCGCTAATGCAAAGGAGCGTAACCACTCCTTGTGCCTAAGACCCGACCTTAGCGCCATAATGACCGTCTCGTCTCGGTGTTCTGGGACTTCGAGGAGGGCGTTGTAGAAGCGGGTGACATACCCTTTGAAGGTTTCTTTATCCCCGCTCTTTATTGTGAAGAGATGGTCGACAGTCCGCTTCTGTGACAACCCTAAATTTTCTATACAAATTTTTTTCAAAATATTTTTTTTTCAAAATCTATAAAGGGGTATTTTAGCCTGAGCACAAGATATAAGTAATTAATTTGCTTTTTAATTACAAGTTAGAAAAATATAACAATTCCATTTTTAGTGTACAAAATTTGCTTAAAAATAATATATACTTGGGGTATTTACATTTACTGTTATTACTTTAAGTAATTAATTAGCTCCATAATTATAAGAAGGAGCTTGTAGCTCATTGGTAATACCTTACACTACTGAACCAAGCCACCAGAGTTCAAATCCTATACCTCACATTATTTTTAATATTATTTTGTTTTGAAATTTTTAGAATACCAACAGTCACACGTGCATTTCTCACAAAAATCCCACTACACGCACAAAACTAAATATACCAGTGAGCACCCCAACCAACCAGCCACCGTCCGACCCCTCAACTCGGCCGGCGGACTGGCCGACTCGGGCCGGCGCCGCCGGCCGGACTCGGCCGGACCGCCGAGTCCCCTTCACCATTGTTGTGTCTTTTGGGCTACTCTACCCCCCTGCACACTTTAAAAGTTCAGACCAGTTCCAGAGACATTTTAAATCCCCATTTACTTCATTTTTAATGAATTTTAATATATTTTTACGTTTTTTCAATTTAAACTCTTCATCTACCCTAACCCTGGCCTAACCCTATAAATACCACCCCTACACTCTACCCTCTCACCCTAAAACCCTGAGCTAACTCTCAAGAAATCTTTAGAAACCCTAGTGTGCAATCGAAGTGAGCGAAAGGCGAAGTTCTGGCGGATTTTCCGGCAACGACCCTAGGAGATCCCGGCGATGAAACGACGCACCAGCGACTCCTCCCGATCCATCTTCCTCTTATCTTTGATCGAAACCTGTAAGTTCTAATTCCCTTTTCTCTATTCTTATTCTAAATACGAAATTTCAAAACCCAACGGAATCGGAACAAATCCGATTTCCACTTCGGTTTCTTTATAAAACCTAACTTTTTCTTTAATACAATCATGCTACAACCACTATATGTTGACTATTAAACACTAACTAATTATATTGAACAAGTTCTATATCAAAAGTAATTGCTATTTCCATTTTACCGTATTTTTTCATTTAAATACCATATAATTTCTTTTCTACATTTAAACTATCAAAACCCTTGCTATACCTTTAAGTAGATCACGAGGTAATGACCTACCTCCTCACACACTCATATGCAACATAGCACAATACCCTCGGGAATATAGAATACGGGAAAACGATATCTTTACAAATAAATACCATAATTAATAAAACCGTTTTTCCTTAATGATTAGTATTTATACAAATCTTTGCAAAGCGCCGTTACAACCCATTTGGGGAACCCGTTCGGGATGGTACGGATTATCGCACATTTTTAGGGTTAGTAGTGCGAGATGCAGACCTCCGCAAGGAGCATTCGGTCTCGAAAGATTTAAAATACGACATCTTAAGAAAACGAGATTTCTAGAATATTATATATATACTAAAATTATTTTCATATAAATATATGTATATGTAATATAAAAATATCTATTTTGAATTATTGCAAATATTCCACTTTTTTTTCTAAAATTGTCACAAGAATCATTTTACACTAAAATACCATGAATTCCATACAAATCAATATTACAAATAAATACCTTTATTTATGAAATTAGGATATTTTCACTAGAAATATCACAATATAAAATCTACATTCATTACAACTCTAAAGACGATTAATAAATACTTGGGGAGTATTTTGAAAAGTATATAAAAGTATTTTTACATAAAACCCTCTCAAGTTCTATAAATTACCCTAAGGACCCTAATAAACATAGTTTTAAGCGGGACCAATCTCTTAAGCCTCAGGGAGCCGGAGAAGTGGGTGCTTGCCTATCTAAGGTAAACAATTAACAAACGATGTTATCAACACGGTAATCGTCTTTGAAAAAGACACAAATCCTGCCGCCCATGTGCAGCGGTTACCGATAACATCAAAACAATCAGGATTTCAATTTACTTTTCTAATTGTCTGACTCAGATGAGTCTCTTTAATAATCTGACTTGAATATAATTCAAGTACAATCTACAATCTATAATCTACAATATTACAATTCAATATGAATTCATGAATCCATTATTCCATATATTCAATCTATTAACTTGACAGAACCGAACCATGGATATACATTCCATTCACATGATTATACAGTTACATCCATGATTCTACAGTTACATACATGATTCTACGGTTACATCCGTTTACTGATATCATGGTTTCGGTCAGTCATCCAATTATAAAATTAATACAATTTACAATACAACAATACGATCAAGATAACACGAGGTTTAAGGGGTAGATTAGTACAGAAAGTGTTAAAAGTGGCACGAGACTGCAAGATTAAGACACCTAACATGAATCCAATTGCCGTTGTTCCGGGTTGTATAACAGAGCCTTGTACTTCCATTTGCCTTTAGTCTCTGGCATATAGAGACTCCTCTCGTATACACTGGTATTCTTATGTACCAAGCTACAAACAACAGCGTTAATAAAACCAACAGCGTTAACAATATAATATAACTTTAAAAGTTACACTCTCTCCGTCTATTCTATTTCTCCCTCATCTTTGGGACTTACCAAGTGATCTGTTCGCTGACGACATTCTCTTTCTTTCTTCTTTGAATGTCGTCAGGTGATCTGGACACGTCAGAGATCGAGCCCACTGCTGAAGACTTGGACCAATTCAATGAAGACCATGAGCTCTAGTTCATTGTACATTTTCCATTCAGTACTTTTCATTTCTGTTATGCCATTGTTTAGGCATTGCTTTTTATCAATTGTATTTACTTTCCATGTATTGTACAGAAAGAATGTGAATAAATAAAGTTGATGTTTTGATTATATCTTGTCTCTCGTGCATTTACTTTTATATTTCTTAGATACTCATAGCGTATTTACTTCACAGTAAATACGTAGCGGCCTCATCGCGTCCCCTTCGCCGTACACCGGGAAGCGGGGCGTGACAGCTTCTGCCGTTTGTTCCCGACGAAGTGGCCGATAAATTGGGTGGCCAGCTCATCGAAGGTTGAGATTGAGCGTGGCGCGAGTCTTCAGAACCAATCCCGTCCGAAGCGGATGAGAGTTACCGGGAAAGCACGGCATTGGGCAGCGTCGAAACAGTCCTGGAAACTCATCCCGGCTGTGAACGCGTCAAATGTTCCTTCGGGTCGGACTTCCCGTCGAAGAGTGAGACCTTCGGGTGCTTGTTCCAGGAGGAGACATGGATGACGAGTAGCTCTTCGGTGAAGGGCTTCGTGAGCGGGTCGGCGGCGTATTTAACCCCGTCGCTCGAATGACGACCTTCCCGATGCATACCTTCGATCTTCTTTTCGAGGGTGTCGAGTCAGCCATGGTATCCCGATGAGTCGGCATACTCTGATTTTTGTCCTCTGCTGCCGGAGACCTTAGCCTGGCCACGGCCTTGATTCCGTTCGATGACGTTCCTCAGGTCTCCCGGCGAGGTCGTTTTTGAGCTGTCGTAACGAGTCCCGTGCGCGCGATCCCGTCGAGGGAAGGGGTGCCGGTCTTGCCTGGGCGCAGGCGAGCTGACCGACACCTCCTCGGGAGGGACATGGGCGCGATGGGGCTCGGGGCAAGGCGCTCTTGCTTAAGACCTCGGAGTTAAACTGTGCAGCGCCCAACGGGTCATTGAATATGTCGGCCCGGGGGATCTGCGGCCGTCGGAGACAGCGAGGCGGTGATCGTTCGTGCTAACGTGGGCAGAGTCTTCTCTCCCTCTGTAGGAGTCCCGGTCCCGCGGAGGGGGAGCAGCGACCTAGGGAGCTTGCTTGGCCGCTTGGATACGGACGAGCGCATCCACGACGGACGTGAGTCGATCTATCCGAGTGGATTGGGCATGAATGGCGTTCGGTGGAGGAGAGGATTCTCCCTCGTCTCCACTATGGGGAGGCCGACGGCTGGTGCTTGGATCGTCGTGGTGACCGCTTACCATGTAGTCGAGATCGGAAGACAAACTTTTGGTTGAATGGAACTAGTTTCCCACAGACGGCGCCAACTGATGGATCTTTGGATCTCCTTCAGATGTTATCTTCCGTTGATCTCCTCATGCGCTGATGGACGGCTGGGATTGAGTTTGAGGGTTGCCTCCTGGAGCGTGCGGATCTCAATGGGTTTTGAGTGGTTGTGGCCGAGCTACCTGTAAAGATGTCTCGGGGTGGTTGTGCCACCGAGAACTATCCGACGATCAAGTTAGACGGGGTACTTTGGCAGAGTAATGATCTAGTGGAGTAAAAAATGGCTTTCCTCGATCGCCTGAGAGAGGTGTTTATATAGTGGCAGCAATGGGCAGACGGGCGCGAGATTCACGCCGGCCGTTACGCCCCTGGCGTCATGCCCGCGCGATAGGAGGGATCCCGCATTAATGACGAGACATGCTTGTTAATGGGGGATCGTGATGGCGTGGGACGCGGGATCATGGGCGGCGGATATCTCACGCATGGCGAGATTCGCGGAGCCGTGGCCGAGACGCCTGTGGTCAGCGCTGTGGGTCGGTCGGTGAGACCGAGGAAGATGATCTCGGCGGGAGGCTCGGGTACGAGCGGGAGGCCGAGGCATCTTGGTGCTGTGATAGCTCGGGAAGAGCCGGGCGGTCTGGAAGGCCACCGAGGGTCGGTAGACTCCTCGGGCCGGAGGCCTGTGGTATGATCCAAACTGAAGTTCTTGATCCTTTCTTACATGTTCTGGGACACGTCATCTGCAACGTGTCAGCATCTGGAGAGTCACCGATATCAAGCCTCATCAGTCGACGTTCACAAAAATTGCCATGAAGATTTTATTCACCACAGTCAACAGGAAAAATAATATATTGATGGATTAACACCACAAAACAGATAATAATAGACAGGATTTTACAAGAGTATGATGCATGTTCTAAAAAATTATAAAAGGCACATATAGCACAATCAAATTAATTAATAGTAAGACTTCATGATCATTCTGTACCTTTGTTTTGTGGCGGAATGATTCTGTGGATCGTTTCTAAGACAAGTATTGCAGATCAATAGGCTACAACCTTCAAAGGAAAATAGACAGAAGAAAAATTAGTGTTTCTAAAAGCAAAGGCAAAGGAGAACAGCCATGGGTTGAAATCTCAGCCGATTTCGATCCGAAATATGGCCGATTCAGATCCCAAAAGTGGCATCTGAGTTTTTGAGACCGATACCATCCGATACCCAGTAATATTGTGTTACCATTTTATAATGGGGTTTTCGTATTAAGTTTATTAATGGTTATATACTGGTTAGTGGGTTTGCTAATGGTTTGATGGGTTCATTATTTATAGGTTATTCGGTTATTATGATTGGTTTGACATCATTAATATGGTTTTAGACATCACTAATTACAAAAGAATTTATAGTTATTCTAAATGTTTGTTTAACTTTTTCCTTCTAATTTCTAATTTTTTTTCCTCAAACAATATAAAATTTGATATTATGATCCGAGTCCCCTTAGATTGCCAATTCCAATTCCCAAAAGTGACTGTTCTACTGATCTCATTACCGAGATTTTAAACCTTGTTACCAGCAATATCACACCATCAATTCCGTCAACATGCTTTGATTACAATGAGGGTTGGATCTGATAGAGGCCTCGGCTTTGCACAGGAAAAAAAGGAAATACTTCAGAATATTCATAAAGAAAAAAGAAAATTAATAAAAACCCATAAAAAAAGGGAAAGTCCCTTTCTGCTATATGGCATTTATCATTTCCTATCCGCGTCACTAAATGTTTTGAAGAATCCACTTTGATGCTTCTTAATTGTTACTTAACTTACTTTTGTCCAATTGAGAGAGAATCTTTAAAACGCCTGCCCATACATAAGAAAAATAAAATGACATCAAATGAGAAAATTATGCTCATTTTCATGCAGTAAAAATGTAGTACTGAAGATGGTAATGAATTTGGCGTAGGATTCTAGTAAACGAAAGCTTTAATTGAGGAACTCTTTTTGTTTTAAGACAAGATCGTCCCCTTGGCTGCAAAGGGGTTGGGGAACTCTTTTTATTTTAAATCTTCCATCTCTTGCTTAAAAGCAAACCATGTTACCATATGAGTTGAGCTCTCTTCGTGTCGTGTCATATACAAACATTGAATACATATACTTTACAAGTTCAACAATTCCACCAATTTATTTTGAATATCCGTAGGCCCTTAATTTTCAAATAAACTGTCTCCGGCTTAATTTTCAAATAAACTGTCTCTAGCTAGTAATCGTGATAGACTAACATAAGCAAATGTGTCTTTCAACTTAAAACGTTCATACAGTTTTTTGCATCAATATTAGCCAAAATTAAATATAATTGAAGCCTTGAACTTAGTATTCAGGTGACCGAGTAATCATATAGTTTATCTGGTGTCTGTTCCTTTATTCAGAAATAAACATAGGGAAGACCATAATAATCAAAGGTGGCATAAAGTTTATCTGGTGTAAATTCCTTCGGGAAAACATAATATAAGGGCTATGGGATGTTGAAAACCACTTCAAATTGAATTCTATTTATACTCAGATGCTCTAATTCGAAGCCTATATTAAGTATACTAATGATTCAAAACAATCGAAGAGGTTGTAAAATATATTTCTATTTTAAATAAAGATTTGAGAATCTTATTGTAAGTTCGAAGAGAGGAGTCATACAAAGCAGTAGTTATATCCCCTTTAGGATGCGGTCTCTAAGTAGTATGATAATCCTAGATTCCCACGAAATATTACCAAGCTTGTTTTGATGTGAAAAATATTCCCAGAGGCAATGGTAATCTGACGCTTCAAATCATGGGAATTTTATACCCACCCGAATTGATGTCTATCTGAGATTAACATCATATATTCCAACCTAACATAAGATTAGCCACAATTGTCTCTGCCCGTCTATCACAGCCCAGCCACCGGTCGGCCTCCCCCCGCTCCTCCTCTCGCCGACTGGTCGTGACTGCCCGTAGGCCATCTGTCGCCGACCATCCACCACCGCCCTCTGCTACTACCTCCCTTCCCCCGTTGACGCTCCATCCGCCGGCCATCTCTCGCCAGCCATCCACAATGACGGGACTGTTTGCCCACATCAATCCACAATGGCGAGAAAAATCGATAGCTCATCCTATAATTGTTAAGATTTGATAGTAGTGTTAGAACTTGAAAACATAAGTAATGGCATTTGTTAATACACATTCTATGTATATGATAAGAATAAATAACTTACAATCTCTTTATCAACTGACATCTTCTGAGACAAATTATTGTGGTTGATTTAAGGCTCCACAAGGTATTTATAAGGATGAAAAATTGTTGTTGTGGGAGGCTTAGTAAAGTCACCCAACATTTTAAATGTAACACATGACACGCTAGATTTATATGTTGCATTGAAGGTAGTTTTTACATCAACAAATAGTATAATTGTTATAAATTCAATGCTTGTTTCACTGCACAATTCATTTGTTTTTTGCAGTGTTCTTTCACTTCACTATTAAAGACATATAGTTTGGCATAAACCATTGACCTTATAAATGATTTTGTTGTGTGTAGTTCGTGGGGTTGAAACATGAAAAGGGGTATGTATAGCTTGAATTATTGTAGAAAAAATCTGTGCTTTCAAACATGGGTATCTAATAGTAGAGGTGTCAAATGGGCAGGTCGGGTCATCCATGGACGGGTCATCGTGGGTAGCGGGTAAAATGGATACGGATAAAAATGCTCGGATTTAAACGGGTCATAATTTTTATACCCAGCAACCGACCCGTATACGGCGAACAGATGTATAGGTTACCCATGTAGGAATAAACGGGTAATCAATGAACGGGTTAACGGGTTAATAGTTAACATATATTGTTTTTTATGTTTGTTTTCAATATGGTTTGCAATTTAATACAAGAAATTTGATTTTAGACATTTTGGTGTTTAAATAGATTAACTATCGTAAATAAAGATGATAACTGCATTTAAATGTACATTTTAAGGACGATTTAATATTCATGATATAACTTTAACATAAAAAGTTTATTAAAAATGACTAGAAAAGCTACATGACAAGTTGATTAATTTTTTATTTTCGATACGGGCCAGATAAAACCCATGAACCCGCAGGTTGAGTCAACAAACGGGTAAAACCGTGAAGTTATGGGTTAGGTCGACCCAGTGATACTTTTAAACAGACGGGCCGGGTAGGCGTAATTTTTAAACGGGTTGTAATTTTTGACCTATGACAGGTGTTTTACGAGTCAACCAACGGGTCACGGATTATTCTAGACACCTTTATCTAATAGTCATAAATAATATGAGGGTAACACATCTTGAAAAAAAATTGCCACTAATGTATAGCTTTTCATTATGTATATAGACTCCACGCATTTATTAACTTTATATGTAGTCTTAGGGTTTTCCGCATGTGTCGTAAGATAGCTCTCCCCCTCTATGAAGCATGGATACTCCAAACAACCTCACAAATCGTCCCCAAATGCGTATCGGATAACGATACTTTGGAAACACGACTCGAAAACGCGAATCCCCCATTTTTGATTTAAATAAATCAAAAAATATTTGGAAACTTTGGGATTATTCTCGATTTGCGAATCGAATACCTCGCCCGATTCATGGTGGTTATTTTTC
Organism: Agapanthus africanus; assembly: GCA_030015575.1. Taxonomy (NCBI): domain Eukaryota; kingdom Viridiplantae; phylum Streptophyta; class Magnoliopsida; order Asparagales; family Amaryllidaceae; genus Agapanthus; species Agapanthus africanus. Next base: position 54,287,211 of record CM057339.1, read on the forward strand.
AATTTGAGACTGATATTTGACCCTGATTATTTTTATCTTTAACTCCGATATCTCTAAGGTTTTTAAAATATTGACAAATTTTAGTACTGGTCCTGCATCCTTCTTGAATCTGAGACCCCACCGGGGATCGCACACGACTTGAGACCTCGCCACAGCCTCCTCTGATCGGTTCGAATCAGCTCACTGGTGTATGGTTAGATTTACGATTTAATGTTAAGATGCCCTATTTTAAATTGTTTAATTGAAAGTAATTGAATACTATTTGAGAGAATTAGTATATGATGGGATCGAATTGGTATTTGAAATCAAAACCTTTTGATATTGAACATAAATGAGAATGCTACAATTGTTTTCTTAGAATAGCATGCTAACGTGTTAATGGAATATATGTAATGTAATCTTGCCCTTATATATATATATAATAGAGGAAAGAGGCCATAGGAGGGAATTTCCTCTTATGGCGTCGAAAAAAACACACCCTCCATCGTATTTTCCGACGATCAGAATGCATCATCTTCATCGTTATCATCTAAGATGTGGGTACACCAAATTTCATGTGATTCTACAAATTTTTCACCGTTGATTTAGCAATGTAAAAAGTTCTATTGTCGGTAAACCGTTAATTTTGAACCCACTAATTCAACGGTGAAAAGGTTGTAGAATCACATAAAATTTGGTGTACCTACATCTTAGATGATAACGATGAAGATGATGCATTCCGATCGTCGGAAAACACGATGGATGGTGTGTTTTTTCGACGCCATAGGAGGAAATTCCTTCTTATGGCATCTTTCCTCCATTATTATTATTATTATTATTATTATTATTATTATTATTATTATTATTATTATTATTATATATATATATATATATATATATATATATATATATATATATATAGGGAGAGAAAGAGAGAGGCCATAGGAGGGAATTTCCTCCTATGGCATCGAAAAAATACACCCTCTCTATGGGAAATTTCACCAAAACCACCATATGATTTGGCATATGTTCCCACTGCCATCCTGACCTTTTTTTCCCATCACAACTCCCCCCAACGTTTCACTCCATTACTCCTGACCCCCCTGCGACCCCCTCCCATTAAGTTGCTTAGCAAATGACCGAAATACCTTTATTTATTCCATATATTTTCAAAAGCAGTTCTCATCTAAATAAATAGAAAAGGGGAAAAGGTTCTTAGCTGAAAAAAGCGAAAATGGATTTGGACGTTGATTTAGGCGCTTTCGACTTCGATTTGCGAGCTTTCGAAGTGAGGAGATCTTGCAAAGTGAAGCATGAGAGGAATTGTTTGGTTGACGATCTGGAGGAACTCAGCATAAAGATAATCGATTTTGGCAATCAAGATGAGTTTTTTAATATTGAAACCCTAACTCCATATTTTTCTTAATTTAGCATCCTTTTGTTGTCATGATGCATTGTTTAGCTCTTGTTATCACAGTGATCTTGTAGGCAAGAGTCAATGGTTCACATGCAATACTTGGATATATAAATCCATCTTATTGTCATTTCAATAATTTTATTGATATATCTTTTGTATACTTGAGCTATGATAGCAAACGTTGGGGGAAATTGTGATGGGAAAAAAGCTTAGGATTGCAGTGTAAATATATGCCAAACCACACGGTGGTTTTGGTGAAATTTCCATATATATATATATATATATATATATATATATATATATATATATATGAGAATAATGGAGGAAAGAGACCATATATAGGAGGGAATTTCCTCCTATGGCTTCGAAAAAATACACCCTCCATCATTTTTACCGACGATCGGCACCCACCGTCTTCGTCGTTATCATCTAAGATGTGGGTATACAAAATTTCATGTGATTCTACAACGTTTTCACCGTTGATTTAGTGGGTTCAAAATTAACGGTTAACCGACACTAGAACTTTTTATATTGCTAAATCAACGGTGAAAAAGTTGTAGAATCACATGAAATTTGGTGTACTCACATCTTAGATGATAATGATGAAGATGGTGGATACCGATCGTCGGAAAAAATAAGGGAGGAAGTATTTTTTCGACGCCATAGGAGGAAATTCCCACTTTTGGCATCTTTTCTCCATATTATATATATATATTCGATATAAAAATGTATCTCGTATTCTCGTACCCGATGCCGTGTTTCATAGCCCCCACTTCCTAACTCTAATATAGGTGAGTCTAAATACACATATATGATCTGAACCTTCCAAATTGGATGAAGACTCATTATGAAAATGTTTCATAATCTCCTAATCTCCAGGCAACTAAGCACTTAACTGAGATGGATATGAACAATATTTTCACCATATTGGAATTTCATAATTGGTTATGACCGGACGAGATATTTAATTGAACCAGTTGACTAGATGTTCATCTACAATTTGCTTTCCATAAATAAGCTACCTCTCAGTCATCTCGAAGGGTATTCCGTATTTATACCATTCCTAGGCCTTACGTATAAAGGAAGATGCTAAATATCTTTTGGACTTGACATAGCTCATGTTTACAACTCTCATTTCAAGTTGTTACCTTAAATAGCTATGTCTATCGTCTCATGGTAATTGGAATGAAGACAGTCATACCCGTTAATGGCGGATCCAGGAATTTTTGTGAGAGACACAATAGGCAACAAGAGTCCATTAAAATTTTATTCAAAATTATCTATATATATCTTGTCCGTTTTCAATTGAAATTAAATATTTTTGTTTAAACAAGCACACACAAAAATTCACACTTAATACTGTTGGGAATGAATTTTTGTTTAAAGAAAGGGAAACTTCACCAAAACCACCATGTGGTTTGGCATACACCCTAACCTTTTTTCACATCACAGCTCTCCCCAACGTTTCACTCCGTTACTTCCGACCCTCCTGCGACCCTCCTCCCATTAAGTTGCTTATCAAATAACCGAAATACCCTTATTTATTTCATATATTTTCAAAAAAGGTTCCCATCTAAATGAACAGAAAAGGGGAAAAAGGCTCTCAGCTCAAGAGAGCGAAAAGGGATTTGGACGTCGATTTGGACGCTTTCGACTTTGATTTGTGAGCTTTCGAAGTGGACTTCTTCGAAGTGAGGAGATCATGCAAAGTGAAGCATACGAGGAATTGTTTGGTCGGCGATCTGGAGAACTCAGCATAAAGATAATCGATTTTGACAATCAAGATGATTTTTTTTAACATTGAAATTTTAACTCCATATTTTCCCTAATTTAGCATCTTTTTGTTGTCTTGATCCATTGTTTAGCTCTTGTTATCACGGTGATCTTGTAGGCAGATCAATGGTTCACATGCATTACTTGGATATATGAATCCATCTTATTGTCATTTCAATAATTTTATTGATATATCTTTTGTATACTTGAGCTATTTCTATTATTAAAAATTCCAGTATTTTCACAGATGTCTGAGCCTGAAATTAAAGTAATTTTTCATATATATGAGAAAATTAACCCAGAACGGAATAGACAAGTTGTGTATACAGAATTTTTACATAAGTTCTCTTATCAAAAGATTCTTGAGATGGTCCATGATATGGGTTATGAAAGCTGCAAAATCATGTATCTATCTGGACCTGGACAACTATCAGAGGTCCTTGATGATAAGATGATACAAGAGTTTAAGACTATGATGCAAAATAGCACTGAAATTTACTTTATTTTGGAGAACTGCGTAGAAAAACAAAGGCAGAAAAGTCCTCACATACGGTTATCTGTCCCGGTCAAAGAAGATGTTATTCAAGATGGAAATGAATATGGAACCATTAATACTGAGAAAGAGGTGGTTATTTTCTAAATTCATCTTGCATTAAACTTCATTATACAGTCCAATTGGATTCAATAGTAGTTAGTTGCAAATTTTTTCATGTTTTTTCTATCAAATGCTACAATGTATGATATTTTGATTATGTACAGACCAACAGTTAAAAAATGAGAATTCAACTAGAACATGAAAGAAAAGAAAATGTTGACCATGGAACATTTAATACTGAGGAATAGTTGGTTAGTTTCTAAAATTAGCTTGCATTGTTTAGCTCTATTATCCCAGTGATCCTTAGTTTTTTTCATGATTTTTCACAGATGACCGAGTCTGCTATCAATATAATATTTCGTAGTGTTGGGAAACTTAACATAGAAAAGTCTATATATGAAGGGGGTATAATAATTGTTTATCAAGAATTTTTACATAAGTTCTCTTATGAAATTATTCTTGAGATGGTCCAGGACATGGGTTATGAAAACTGCAAAATTATGTATTTATCTGGACCTAGACAGCTTTCAGAGCTTGTTGATGATAAGATGATACAAGAGTTTAAAACTGTAATACAAAAAGGCTCTATAATTTAATTTTATTTGAAGAATTTTGTAGAACTAAAAAGGGAGAAAAGTCCCGAAATAGAGTTATCTGTGCCTGTCATAGAAGAGAAAATTCAAGATGAAAAATTAAGGTATATGAATGTCTATATACTAAAGTTTATAACTATTTTCTGTTTTGGCAAATTAATACTCAATTTATGGCATATAAGAATACACTATTTTCTGTCGTGTGTGTCAGAAATCTAGATACATGAAAACATATAGTATCTCGTTGGACTCAAAAGTTGAAACTATCAACCGCAAAAGATGAATTGAAGAGTGAACAAATAAGGTAAATGAATATATCTATACTAAATTTTATTAAATTTGTTTTAAATATAGTAGATTCTATTATGCAAGAGTGCATAAAATAATTTATATGAATTGACAGGATGCATGCAAGCTTGAAAGTAAGAAGACCGCTTAGGTGTCACCAAACAGAAAACCAAATGTTATGTCACCTACAAGGTAAAAAACCATTTTAGTGATATAATATGATGATTTTTTATAAGTTTACACACTTAAGTATGTGCTTATTTATAAACTACTTCACATGGAGCCAATAATGTTGCAACCCACAAGGTCCCCTAGAAACCACAAACCACCCTTATCACCAATGAAAACTGAAGTTCCAATCAAAAATACTAAGCAAGTCAAAGATATAGAATTTTCTGACAGTGAAAAGAGTTAAAGTGGCAGTGAAAAGAGTTCCAATGACAATTTCAAGAGCAGTGAAAGAAAATCAAGTGGCAGTGACAAGAGTTTTAAAGCAGATTTTAAGGGCAGTGAAAAAATTCAAGTGGCAGTGACAAGAGTGTTGAAGGAGCAGGTATTGGAGTGTTTACTCAGGAGAATGACAATAGAAAGGAATATTATGACAGTGATGAGCTGAGGCCTGTATATAAAGATAAAAAATATGTTAAGTCTAACTTCAGAGAGTTTGATATGGATCAACACACAGGGAAAACAATGCTTTCCGTAGGAGATAAATTCTCCAATGCTAAGCATTTAAGAAAGGCTTTACACAAGGAGGTTGTAAATATGGGTTACACAGTGAAATATATGAAGAATGAAAACTATAGAGTAACATCAGTTTGCATTGCAGCAAGAACAAATCTGAGAATTGTTTATGGAGGATACATGCATCATGGGCCGTAGAAAAAAGTTAATTTCAAATAAAAACCCTAAAGAACAAGCATATTTGCCAAAGGTCGTGGCAGAACAAGCATACAAGTACTAAATGGATTGCTAAAGAATATGAAAAGTAGATAAGGGAAAATCCAAATTGGGATGTGAAAGTAATGCAGAGCACTATAAAGAGAGACTACTATTTGAAATTGAAAGCAGTCCAGCTCCATAAAACAAAAAGAGCCGTGAAAAGGAAATATGAAGGTAGCCAGAAGGAGCAGTATGCAAGAATTAGAGACTATGCTAACATAATTCAATTGAAGAAGCCGGGAAGTTATGTGAGAATGGAATTGGATCACTTTTTTCCTGAATCTTCACATATCTTTAAAAGAATATATATTTCATTTGTTGCCCAGATCAAAGGTTTCAAAGCAGGATGCAGGCCATTCATTGATCTAGATGGATACCATCTCAATGTTCAACATAGTGTCTTGTTAAATACTATAGGAAGGTAAAAATTTAATTTTATTGCAAACAAAAACATGTTCTTTAAATATATAGAAATACCTAAAGAGATATACTTAATTTTGACAGGAATACAGATAATGAGTTGTTTTCTATTGCATGGGCAGTAGTCGAGGCAAAGCCTAGAAATGCTTGGAAGTTTGTCTTGGAATGTATATCTAATTCTTTAGGATCACAAGATGAGAACAGTTTTGTCTTCATGTCAGACGAACAGAAGTTATGTATTCATTGCACATGTAATATAGATAATAAACTAAATTCTCATGATATTTGATCTTCCTACTACTAACCGTATGTTCAAATATCATGCACTCATTTAATAGCAAATCATAAATTCATGTTCTAATTGTGATGCACAAATTTGTTAAGTAAAGGAGTTGTTTCCTTCATACTTCTTCCATTGATATTATGCTTAACAAATGTTATATGATATATGTACACTACAACGAATAGGGGTTGCCCCTACGGATAAATCCGTAGACGCAAACCTTTGCCCCTACGGCTATATTCGTAGGGGCACAAAAAAATGCCATAGGTGCACACGCCGCAGGTGCAAGTCTTAGCCTTAAATATGCCCCTACGGTGAAATAATTTCCTCACTAGTCCCTACGGATTTCACCGTAGGGACAAAATATTTATTTAATTTATCGATTTATAAAATAAAATAGTTGCCCCTCCGGATAAATCCGTAGGGACAAATATATTCCCCTATGGCTTAAGGCGTAGGTACAGATGTGTAGGGGCAAAATATCAGGTATCCTGATATTTTGTCCCTACAGATAAATTTGTAGGGGTAAAGATAAGCCCCTACGGATTACTCCGTAGGGACAAGCCTAACCCCTGTTACTGAGTCCATAGGGTCAAAATATCAGGTATCCTGATATATTGTCCCTACAGATTAAACGGTAGGTGCAACATATGTACCTACGGATTAATCCGTAGGGACATATTATTAGGGTTTTTTTTAAAAATGGCTGCCTATTTTTTCCTCGCCCTGTGCACAATAATATATATATCATATATGAAAGTAATCAACAAGCAGAATATATACAGCAGTATTCATAATCAACATCTCATGCATAATATAAAAGAAATCAACAAGCAGAATACGATATCAATCTAAATCAATATGAACACCACCAATATCGTCCAAAATATATACAATATGTATCATATAAGTAAATACATGTTTAAAATAAAAAAATAAAAAAGCTACCGTAGCTCGGTCCAGCTCCACCTCTGATAATCTCCGTAATCTGGCGCATCTGCTCCTCGGATAAACCCTAAGTCAACAACTCGAGCAATGCGGACGGTGCGGGAGTCTGAGCGGGCTGTGGAGCTGGTCTGCGCAACCGCAGCCGAGGTAGTGGCTTGCGGAGCCGCAACTGCGGGAATCTGAGCGGACTGTGGAGCTGTAGGATCCGAAGGAGATGCATGTGGAGCCTCAGCCGAAGTACCCTGTCGCGTCTGTTCAGTTTTGCGTGTAATAAACGACTAAGAACTGTGTATTAGTAGAATTCATATCATTATCATGTTATTCCAAAACCCCAATATATGAATACTTAGGGACTTAGGCCTCGTTTGGATATCTAGTTTGGAAAACCGTAGTTTATTTTAATTAGACAGTTCTGTGTATGTATGATTAATCAAAGCTAAGTCTACAACCAAATAAGCTCAGGCTACGTACTAATATTGGATATGTTGCTATCTATAATATGACACAATATTTTACTATTAAGTAGTATGCATACCATCATCTCGTTCAACTCCTAGATAGTGGCCTTCAAGGTGTCAAGTTCTTGCTCTAGACGTCGCTCACGGGAGATAGAGGAAGTAACCTCCGGAGTGGAGTCCAACCTCATATAGGCCCTGCTAGGACCCAGTCCCTGGCCTCTCTCCCAACCTCCGTGGTGCCCTCCGTGTGCGACGTCTAGGACTGGGGTCAGCAGGCGATTTTTTCGGGTCGCGATTTTCCGGTCATTCTGTCCAGTAAAATCGATCCCCGATGCCTCGACCTGCTCAACCACCCACTCCTACACCCACATTAACCAGTAAAATATAAGTATATCATTTAAATTTGAACTTTTCGAAACAAAAATTTCAAATAGGGGTTGAATAAATATTAACACTTACGCAATACTCCTGGGTAGCGGTGTCGGGGTATCGAAGCTCGCCTGTGGCAGGATCTGTCGAGGTGCCGTGGACGGCAAGATACACAGACAGCACGCTCGGTGTACCACCATGCGCCAGGGTCTGAGCTCTCTGCAATTCACCAAAAATTTATTATAAAATAACTCTTAAGTTCACATTATATTAAAATAGATCTATTATAATTTACCGATGCCTCCATGCCACGAGTAATATTCCTCGAGCCACCTGTATAAGTGGGGCGACCCCTCTTCACCGAATTCCTATTCTCTTTATTTTGATCCGCCTGTTTCTGCACAACACATTCAGATTTAGTTTTCTAATTAAGCAACACAAAAAAAATTATATATTAAACAATGAATTGCATTTAAAATACATACCTGTTTGCGCTGAGAGTCGAAATATTAGCACAATAGAGCCCATGTATCTACGCCGGCTCTCGTAAAGGCCGAAGTATGTAGGAGGGTCGCTCTCTCTGCCTCGGGGATCGCCATCCACAGGGAATAGCAGTAAATCTTCAGCTCATTCCTATTGTATCGGACCTTCGATTGCATGTTCTTCATCAGGCCATGGTACAGAACGTGAAGATCGAGCACCCTCCCAGGGTGATCAGGGTCGGGTATAGGCTGGAAATCGTAATCCAACTGCAAATACAAAAAAACAATGTTATTAAATTGCAAGTGTTAATAATAAATATATTGGATAAATCAAATGAAAATATATATATCAATACCCGAGCCTGATCCCAGAAGAGGGCGAATGAGCGCCGGTGCTGGCCGTCCCACTCAAGGTGAAGTAGATACTTCTTTACGAGGCGGCTCTCATCTCTCATATACCAGCCGAACCTCTCGGCATAATCGCCGGTATAGAGATAATCAGGGGTAAAGAAGAGGGGGAATGCTGCCTCCCCCCTGGCTCTGTCGGGCCTCAGCCTATGAGATTGATTCGAGCCTCGAGTCCCCCTCTCAGGATGGGGATGCCCTGCGTCTATAAGAAATATCAAGAAAATCAATATTAAGACAAAGTGGTATTAAGAAATCAAGGTTTAACGAAAATTGAAGTGTGATATATACCTCCGGCGACAGAAGCATAAGCCTAGGCCCGGGCAGCAGCACGAGCGGGGCGATAGTTCCTCCGGTGAGGAACAGCCGGTGACCCGAACGTGGACGCATCCCCTCCAACTAGAAAATAAACATCGATAAAACTACATGAATATTTAAAGGATATGTAAAATGGATAAATATTTTATATTTATTCATACAAACCTGCAGACTGAGCGGAGGGTATGGAAGTGATGGGAGTGGCCCCTGCGCCGGGAGTGCCCCCTGCACCAGACGTGGACGCACCACCTATAATTAGACAATCAAACATTAACTATATAAGTAATTGCAAAAAGAATGCATATATCAATAATATAACATTCTAAATCAATATGTATACACTATAGGATATATAAACATACCCGCAGATGCGGTGGTGGGCTATGCCCCTGATGTAAGTACGTAAGAGCTAAAATAATGTATTCATATTTATGATATAGCATTCTAAATCAATATACATGCACTATATGATATATAAATATACCTGGAGGTGCGGGAGTGGCCTCTGTCCCTGTTGTGGACGCACTAACAGCTAGACAATCAAACATTGACTATGTAAGTAATTTTGACATGAATATGCATGTATATCTATAATATTACATTCAAATGAATAGGGGTGTAACATACCTGGAGGTGCGGGAGTGGCCTCTGTCCCTGATATGGACGCACCACTAACAACTAGACAATCAAAGATTGACTATGTAAGTAATTTTGACATGAATATACATGTATATCTATAATAGATATTACATTCAAAATGAATATGCATGCAATATACCTGGAGGTGTGGCAAAGTCCACACGGAAGGAAGCATCCTAAGGGGTCTCCGATCGGGATGCAAGACTGGCCCTCTAAAGTTCCCTACGCAGCTCTCCGAGTGGCAGAACCGCTCTGCATCTGCCTCTGCCTCTGCCGGTGCCGCGGCTGGAGCTCCTGCCGCCCATCGCTACTCCTGTCCTCGTCATCAAATCTAGATAAAATGGTTCGTGTACGCATTAGACAATCATTACATATGCATGCTATATATGTATAGATCGTAAAATGTGAAGTAATAATATAACATTACTTATAACCTTTTTCATTTCGTAGACGCATTAGACATATCTACTTGGATTTCATCATTGATATCATTTCTAACCCATGTAACTTCCTGATCAGCCGAAGACAACCCGTCTTTCAAAACAGACGGTCGGAGCATTCTAAGTCTTCTCTCTTTTTCATCCTCATCGTTGTCCTTTAATTTTGGGACATCGTAAACATCCCTGGGTTTTCAACGGCATACGACGCTCCATCCCGGATACTTCAAACACTGTGAGTAGTATACTTGGAACGCTTGGTTCAAAAAGATAAACGGATCTTCCTAACCGTAAAATCGAAGTGTGTTCACACTGGTCAATCCATATTCATCTTTCCAAGTCCCAAGATTGCTTCTCCACTTATCCGTATCAGTTCGTGTATCGTACCAAGTACACTGAAATATATAAAAGGGTTCTGATCGTCCGGGATATTGGATGCCGAGTATACAGTTTAAGTATCCATAATAAATCACACCATCCGATCCTACCGTCGCAATCCCACTATTCTGAGTAGTTCTAGATGTTTCTATGTCCTTAACTTCGAATTTGTATCCAAGGACACCGAATCTTTTATAATATGCAACCTCCATACTAGAAAACTGAGCTAAACATCTTGAATCACTCTCTAATGATGCAGACAAATTCAGATCGTGGATCTAACAAAACAAATTTTACGACAAATACATAAACGATATAAGTTTAGATTAAAACCGATAGCAATAACATGTTATTCGAATAACTTACATGATCTGCAACCCAATCGCAAAAATTATCCTGATAATATTTTTCCAATCGTTCATCGTTCCAATCAGGATGCCCCTCACATACCTCGTTAAAATGAATTCTGTTCTTGACAATAAATTATGACATTAATATTATATCATTTCATACACACAAACAAAAATATAACAATTAATACAAAAAAACATACTCTCTAATTTTTTCAAGACATGCGCTATTGAGGAGGATAAACCGGTATATCTTGTTGATAAACATAGTGTCTACCCTCTTATAATCGGCTTTACCATATAGCCCGTCTTGAATTTTTTGAGGCCGGTCAAGTCTCGTCTCAATGTTCTCGTCCAGATAGCAGGAACAAAATATGGTTGCTTAACCTTGCATGATAGAACCCTCTGGTCAATTTCTATTACGTATATACTTTTTAAGAGTGTAGAGGTACCTAAAGAAAAATATGTTAAATAAATAAATATGGGCATACAGGACAACACTAATTTTACAAATTGCGCAAAATGAAAATTTCCATGTACCTATCGACGAGATATATCCATCGATATTGTATCGGTACGGCTAACTTAGCCTCAGTTGCAAGATGAACCGTCAGGTGTATTATGATATCGAAGAATGACGGTAGGAAAATACACTCAAACTTGCAAAGCATCAACGCAATAGAATTTTCTAGTTTCTCCAGCGTCACAACATCTAGTGTTTTACCGCATAATTCTCTGAAAAAACAATATAGGTCATTGATTATTAGACCAACCGATTCGGGGAGGGAAGTCCTGAGGGCTAATGGGAGAAGATGCTTCATAATAACATGATGATCATGACTTTTCAGTCCATCGATCTTGCCTTTCACAATTTTTATCTTCTTGCTGAATGATCCTGAGAAACCTGTGGGAACTTTCAAATCATGCAACACCTGCAGGAATCTTTTCTTCTCTGATTGTGATATATGATAAGCGGCATTGGGAAGTACAAACTTTCCTGGTTTATCCGCTACCGGTTTAGGATGCAATTCACTTCTAATTCCCCAGTCCTGTAGATCCATCTGAGAATTAAAGTTGTCTTTCGATTTCCCGTCTTTACAAAGAAGCAAGTTGAGTACATACTCGAATACTTCCTTCTCTATGTGCATGACATCCAGACAATAACGCACTAAATTTGTTGACCAGTACGGAAGCTCAAAGAAAATGCTTAACTTGTTCCAGAATGGTGGTTTGACCTATTTTTTCGGATCCATCCCGAAAGTCACATTATTGTAACCATCCCACTGAGCAGTCACGTCCTCTCCGGACAATGGGGCTGGAGGTCCACGAAGCTCCTGATGACCATCAAACTGAATATCGTCTAACCTGTAAGAGTGGTCTAAAGGCAGGAAATGTCAATGGCCGCAATAACAAACCTTCCTGCTAAAATTCAAGAATTTCGATATTGTATGTTGATGGCAATGAGGACATGCTTTGTGACCATGTACGGACCAACCTGATAGCATTCCATACATAGGAAAGTCATTAATTGTCCACATTAAAGCCGCACGCAGTATGAAGGTTGTATTTGTGTTTGCATCGTAAGTCTCTACACCATCAATGAATAAAGATTTTAACTTCTCGATTAGAGGTCGGAGATAGACGTCGATATTTTTTCCCAGTAGTTTGGTCCGTCGATAAGAAGAGCCATCATAAAGTATGATTGGTCCATAACCAATCAAGGCGACAGATTATAAACTATCATTACAACGGGCCATGTGCTGTGGCTTCCAGCAATATAGTTGAATGGGCAGAAGCCATCACTAACCAGTCCGAGCCTGACATTGCGAGGATCGCTACTGAATATTGCGTGCCTCCTATCGAACTCCTTCCATACCGGTGAATCTCTTGGATGACTCATTTTTCCATCTTCACTTGGAGGAGCACGGTGATACCAAATCATTGCCTCGGCTGTTTTTTTGCACCTGAATAGCCTCTGCAGCCTCTGTGTTATGGGAAAGTATCGTGCTATCTTGACAGGTATATCGGGCTTCTTATCAGAATCTTTCGGTTTATACCTGGCTTCTCCGCATGTTGACACTCTTTCAAATCTGAATTCTCTTTCCGGTACAACACGCAATTTTTAAGATATGTTTGAATCTTATCACACTTCAGACCCAAATCAGACATCATCTTCTGGGCTCCGTACCAGCTGTCGGGCACGTTATTTCCCGAGGGTATAGAATCTTTCAAGAACGAAAGAAGCATTGTGAATGATTTGTTGCTCCATCCATTTAGGCACTTAATCTGTAAAAGTTGGACGAACCATAAGAGGGTGGAATACTTTGCATTCTCATAAATTGGTTTTCTAGTATCATTCATGAAATTTTCATATTTATCCATACACGGTCCTTGACCGGAAGGAATGTCATCTTCGGTACGAATAGATTCACCTAGGACGGTCTCTACCATATCCTCCATTTCTTCAGATGGAAAGAAATTACCATCTTCTTTTTCTGCCGTATTACCGTCTTCTCCTTCTTCTCCTGCCGCATTATCGTCTTCTCCTTCTTCTTTTGCCGCATTATTGTGTTCTTCTCCTTCCCCGTGATATAACCAAGTTGTATAAAGTCTAGTAAAACCATGTTTTACGATATGAAGCTCTTCCAATTCTACCTTCTGCCAGTACTTATTCCCACATTTATCGCACGGACAAAAAATCTTCTCTATCACGATCTTATTATGTGCGCGTGCAAATTCAATAAAAGCAACAACTCCTGCGACAAACTTAGGTTGCATACGTTGTTTCCAATCCACATACATCCAGTCCTTAACTCTGGCATACTCATGGGTCATGTTTGACTGTATAACATATAAATTGTAGGTTATGATGACTATATTGAGAAATCTAAGAATGGGATGGTTACTGACAAAGGAGAAAATCCGTGTATATGCTTTGTGTATGCGTTTATCGTTGAAAAGAATAAATTATCGATAATCAAAGTTAGATTTGAGGATACCCATGTATGAGTTGTATTCTATATATGTGTGTTTCAATTTATGATTTCGCTTAAGTGTAGAGTTGTTAGTGTGTATGTGTTGTGTGTGCGTTTGTTGTGTATTCGTGTTGTATGTGTGTGTTTCGGCTGTCAGGGGTAAGACTTCTATCCCATTAAGAATGTATAGAGCGGAAACCCATTCGTTTGTGTTTTCAACCGTTTTGAGTAAATTTCGGCAGCACCTTCCCGCTGTTCTCCGAGTACACTGTAATAGAATAGATAATTATTTCAAAGCTGTGAAACAACGTTGAAATGAACATCTAATCTATCTTTGTACATGGAGAAACAGCGGAAAAGTACCGACGAAATATCTCGAAACGGATGAAAACACAAGTGAATGCAGGTGTTTGCTTTATACATTCCTAACTTGTCCACACGGGACAAATCTATTGGTTATCATCGATTGAATTTTCTCGTCACATAGACTACACGACGGTTGTTAGTACCGAGCTATACCGTCCGATATTTAACAATCTTCATATAGTTCTATTTCACGAGGAACATCGAACGTATGTTAACCGATAGACGGGGACTAAGTGGTGCTTTGAGTTTCATATATGAGTATCGATGAGAATATGAAAGTTTCATATTATCATCGAGTATCATATATTGGTTTTAACTTGAACATCTTGAATCGCTCTTTAATGATGCGTTTGTTGTGTATTCGTGTTGTATGTGTGTGTTTCGGATTTCGGGGGTAAGGTTTCTATCCCATTAAGAATGTATAGAGCGGACACCCATTCGCTTGTGCTTTCAACCGTTTTGAGTAAATTTCGGTAGCACCTCCCCGCTGTTCTCCGAATACACTGTAATTGAATAGATAATCATTTCAAAGCTGTGAAACAACGTTGAAATGAACATCAAATCTATCTTTGTACACGGATAACCAGCGGAAAAGTATCGACGAAATATCTCGAAACGAATGAAAACACAAGTGAATGCAGGTGTTTGCTTTATACATTCTTAACTTGTCCACACGGGACAAATCTATCGGTTATCATATGATTGAATCTTCTCGTCACATAGACTACACGACGGTTGTTAGCACCGAGTTATACCGTCCGATATTTAACAACCTTCGTATAGTTCTATGTCACGACGAATATCGAACGTATGTTAACCGATAGACGGGGACTAAGTGGCGCTTTGAGTTACATATATGAGTATCGATGAGAATATGAAAGTTTCATATTATCATCGAGTATCATATATTAGTTTTAACTTGAACATTTAACATAAATAGGTTTTACATTTACGTTTCGTTATTAAAGGTTTGAAATTTCAAGTTTAGGGTAAATTTTTCTTGCATTTACGGTAAAGTTGTACGTTTACGTTATCATCGAGTATCCTACTACAATGAACTAGTGCACCCTAAACCATAACCCTAAATAACCCAAATTAACCTAATTAATTTTTCTTGCATTTACGGTAAAGTTGTACGTTTACGTTATCATCGAGTATCCTACTGCAATGAACTAGTGCACCCTAAACCATAACCCTAAATAACCCAAATTAACCTAATTAACCATAATTAACCATAATCGTTACCCTAACATAAATTATCCTTAATTAACTCAAACTTAACCTAATTTATCCAAATTGACCTAATTAACCCTAATCAGCCCAAACTTAACCCAATTTACCCAAACTTAACCTAATTAATCATAATCAACACCCTAACCCTTTTAAATTATCACTAATTAACCCAAATTAACCCTACCCTCTAATTAACCCTAGCCTCTAACCCTAAATCTAAACCAAACCCTAACCCTAACCCTAATTACCCTAACCCTAAGCCCAAATAATTAACCCTAACCCTATTCCCAACCCCAACCGAACCTTAACCCTAACCCTAACCCTAACCCTAACCCCAACCGAACCCTAACCCCAACCCCAACCGAACCCAAACCCTAACCCCAACCCACTACTACAATAGGGGGTTGCCCCTATGGATATTGAAATCCGTAGGGGCAGATTTATGTTGGCCCTACGGATTAAGCCGTAGGGCTAGAAGGTTGCCCCTACGGTCCAAGACGTTCAAGAGTAAAAATATTAAATCTTAATTTGGTGTTTGCCCCTACGGAGCCGCAAACCAAGGATCTACGGACAAATCCGTAGGGGCAACTAAATAGCAATTTAATTAAAAAGGCACAGATCACCTATGCTGATTATCTCTTTCTCTCTCTCTCGATCGCGCGCGGACCAAAATCCCCAAATCTCTCCCGCCGTTCTCGTCGTCGCCACCGCCGTTCTCGTCGTCGCCACCGCCGTTCTCGTCACCGTTCTTCCTCGTCGCCGTTTTCGTCGTCGTCTCCGTTTCGTTGTCGCCACCGATCAATCGTCTCCTCCACCGCATAGGTTAGTAAATCTTCAACTAAACAATTTTTTGATTATTTTAGGGCTAGGGTTCATGGCTGGGGCTGGGGTTACGGTTGGAGTTGGGGTTCGGCAGGGGTTGCGGTTGGGGTTGGGGTTAGGGTTAGGGTTGGGGTTCGGCTGGGGCTGGGGCTGGGGTTAGGGTTAGGGTTGGGGTTAGGGTTAGGGTTTAGCTGGGGCTGGGGTTAGGGTTAGGTTAGGGCTGGGCTGGGCTAGGGCTGGGGCTGGGCTGGGGCTGGGGCTGGGGTTAGGGTTAGGTTGGGGTTGGGGTTTGCTGAATTTGGCAAACCTGAGAGGAATTTCCAGCAATTTTAGCCTAGTTTGATTACTAAAATTATTGTTGATAGAGAAAATCTTGGGTCCTTCTAATCAAACATTGTTTGTTACTATATGTCAACGAGTGCCGATAAAAGAAAAAACCGATTTCAAGTGGAAATTAGGTATGTACAATGTTCTAATATAATTTGTATTTCTTTCCATCATCAAACATATAAAAGTACTAATATGAAATGGAAAATAAATAAATAAATAATCAAAGCTTTGGCATGTATGTAAAATCCCTTGTTACTTTTTCTTGGTTGCCCAACTTTGAAAATTCTATCTATTAAATTAGACATACTCTAAAAAGAATGATATTGCAAGAATTTGACTTGGTGGAGACTTGCATCATTAATAGAAATATGAAAGTGTAAGGTCGTTCTTTACCTTTGATAAGGTTCGGTTGGGGTGGGGCTGAGGCTAGCTAGGGCTTGGTCTTCATCACCTGATATAGCGAAATACAAAGCGTACTTCAGTACACCCAACCTCATTGAGTTTCCTATTGAAGTTCCCGGTCAAATGGCATATGCATATTTTTATTCACCATGAAATCCCAATTATCAAGCTACCAAGGACGAAAAGCCACCTTTGTTAGTCGAGAATCATGATCATAGACTTGTCATTATAGATCATAGTCAATTGTTTTTCCTATCATTTTCTTGATCCAGATACTAATCAACTTGTTAATTAGTTACTGTTTTTATGACGTATTTGTCTATATTTGTTGACAGTGGCCTTTCTTTTGGATGAACATGTTTTTTTGATGCATGTTTCAGTCATGTGAATTCATATGTTGCGTATAACACTTTATGATATCAGTATCCTACATTTGTAGTTTTAATTGTTGATTGCTATAGATGAATGCCATTCAATAATAGTTTTTGGTAGATGAATGCAATTGCACTGTAGGATGATCAGTTCTATCAATCTTGATCTCAATGGTTTAAAATCATGTTACACATACAACACGAATGCACAACAAACGCATCATTAGAGAGTAATTCAAGATGTTCAATTTAAAACCAATATATGATACTCGATGATAATATGAAACCTTCATATTCTCATCGATACTCATATATGAAACTAAAAGCGCCACTTAGTCCCCGTCTATCGGTTAACATACGTGCGATGTTCGTCGTGACATAGAACTATACGAAAGTTGTTAAATATCGAACGGTATAGCTCAATACTAACAACCGTCGTATAGTCAATGCGACGAGAAGATTCAATCGTATGGTAACTGATAGATTTGTCCCGTGTGGACAAGTTAGGAATGTATAAAGCAAACACCTTCATTTACTTGTATTTTCATCCGTTTCGAGATATTTCGTCGGTACCTTTCCGCTGGTTCTCCATGTACAAAGATAGATTAGATGTTCATTTCAACGTTGTTTCATAGCTTTGAAATGATTATCTATTCTATTACAGTGTACTCGGAGAACAGCGGGGAGGTGCTGCCGAAATTTACTCGAAACGATTGAAAGCACAAGTGATGGGTGTTCGCTCTATACATTCTTAATGGGATAATAGCCTTACCCCCGACAGCCGGAACACACACATACAACAAGAATACACACAAACGCATCATTAGAGAGTGATTCGAGATGTTCAAGTTAAAACCAATATATGATACTCGATGATAATATGAAACCTTCATATTCTCATCGATACTCATATATGAAACTAAAAGCGCCATTTAGTCCCCGTCTATCGGTTAACATACGTGCGATGTTCGTCGTGACATAGAACTATACGAAGGTTGTTAAATATCGGACGGTATAGCTCGATACTAACAACCGTCTTATAGTCTACGCGACGAGAAAATTCAATCGTATGGTAACCTATAGATTTGTCCCGTGTGGATAAGTTAAGAATGTATAAAGCAAATGCCTTCATTCACTTGTGTTTTCATCCGTTTCGAGATATTTCGTCGGTACCTTTCCGCTGGTTCTCCGTGTACAAAGATAGATTAGATGTTCATTTCAACGTTGTTTCACAGCTTTGAAATGATTATCTATTCTATTACAGTGTACTCGGAGAACAGCGGGGAGGTACTGCCGAAATTTACTCGAAACGGTTGAAAGCACAAGTGATGGGTTTTCGCTCTATATATTCTTAATGGGATAGAAGCCTACCCCCGACAGCCGGAACACACACATATAAGAATACACAACAAACGCATAATTAGATAGTGATTCGAGATGTTCAAGTTAAAACCAATATATGATAATATGAAACCTTCATATTCTTATCGATACTCATATATGAAACTAAAAGCGCCACTTAGTCCCCATCTATCGGTTAACATACGTGCGATGCTCGTCGTGGTATAGAACTATACGAAGGTTGTTAAATATCGAACTATGCGAATATTTCGACTCCCAACGCAAACAGGTATGTATTTTAAATGTAATTCATTATTTAGGATATAATTTATTTTTTTGTGTTCCTTAATTAGAAAACTAAATGTTAATGCGTTGTGTAGAAACAGGCCGCTCAGAATACAGAGAACAGGAAGTCGGCGAAGAGGGGTCGCCCTACTTACACAGGTGGCTCGAGGAATATTACTCGAGCCATGGAGTTATCGGTAAATTACAATAGACCGGCCTTTGTGATATTCTACAATATTAAGAGTTATTTTCTAATATTTCTAATATTAAGAGTTATTTTCTAATATTGCAGACAGCTCGGACCGTGGCGCAAGGTGGTACACCGAGCGTGCTGTCCGCATATCTTGCCGTCCACGGCACCTCGACAGATGCCGCCACGGGCGAGCTTCGATATCCCGACGTTGCTACCCAGGAGTATTACGTAAGTGTTAATATTTATTCTACCCATATTTGAAATTTTAGTTTTGGAAGGTTCAAGTTTAAATTTTATACTTATACTTTACTGCTTAATGTGGGTGTAGGAGCGGGTGGTTGAGCAGGCCGAGGCCTCGGGGATCGACTTTACCGGACAGAGCGATCCGAGGCTGCTGACCCCAGTTCTGGACGCCGCACACGGAGGGCACCACGGAGGTTGGGAGAAAGGCCGGGGATTGGGCCCTAGCAGGGCCCATATGAGGTTGGACTCCACCCCGGCATTTACTTCCTCCGTCTCCAGTGAGCGACGTATCCAGCAGGAACTGGAGAGCTTGAGGGCCACCGTTCAGGAGTTGAAGGAGATGCTGGTATGTATACTATTTTATAGTAAAATATCATGTCATATTATAGATATCAACATATCCATAATTAGTACGTAGCTTGAGCTTATTTGGTTTTAGACTTAGGTTTGATTAATCATACATACATATGTAACTAAAATAAACAACGGTTTTCCAAACTAGATATCCAAATGGGGTTTCGAAATAACTTGATAATGATACGAATTCGAATAATACACAGTTCTTACACGCTTCTTACACACGTTAGGTCCAGACGCGACAGGGTACATCGGTCGAGCCTCCACATGCATCTCCTTCGGCTGCGGCTCCGCAAGCCACTACATCGGCTGCGGTTCCGCAGACAGCTTCTATAGCTCCACCGCCCGCTCAGACTCCTGCAGCCGCGGCTCCGCAAGCGACTACCTCGACGGCGGCTACGCAGACCACATCGCCAGCTCCACAGGCCGCTCAGACTCCCGCACGCGCTGAATTGCCCGAGGAAGGCGCGCTTGATTCTATCGTTTATCAGAGGTGGAGCTGGACCGAGCTAGGGTAGCTTTTTGATTCTTATTTTTTGAAACATGTATTTATTTATATCATACATATTGTACTACATTTTGAAATGATATTGATATTGATATTGGTTTATATTTATATCATATTCAGTTTTTGGGTTTCTTTTGTATATTATATGCGTGAGATGTGATTATGAATATTGCAATATATGTTGTGTGATGATTAATTTTATATTTTATTGGTATATATATTATTGTGCACAGGGCGGGAAAAAATCAGGCAGCCTCTTTTTAAAAAAAAAATACAGATAATGTGTACCTACGGATTAATCCGTAGGTACACATGTTGCCCCTACGGATTACACCGTAGGGGCAAAATATCAACAGTAACTGATATTTCCCCCCTGATCTCAGTACCAGGGGGTTGGGAGTGCCCCTACGGATATGTCTGTAGGGGCAAACAAAGGCCCCTACGGATAAGTACCTACGCAGATATCCGTAGAGGATGGTACTTGGCCCTACGGATATCTCCGTAGGTACAGTTAATATATTTAAAAAAATCGTAAATAAAATAACTTTTTTTACCCTACGGCCTACTCCATAGGTGAAACTGGCCCTACACAGAACTCCGTAGGGGTAAGATTTTGCCCGTAGGGGCAAGTTCGGGGCTTCAACTTGCACCTACAGCGTTTGCACCTACAAGTTATTTTTTCGCCCCGATGGATATATCCGTAGGGGCAACACTTATTTGTAGTAGTGACCCCAACCCCAACCCCAACCGAACCCCAACCCTAACCCCAACCCCAACCCAACCTAACCCTAACCTAAACTGAACCCAATGCCTAACCTTAACCCTCAAGCCCCTACCCGAACCCTGCAGAACCAAGAACACTAGCCCTAACATCATCAAAATTATAAGTAATTGGAGATTTACTAACCTGTAGCGGGCGGTGGAGAAGACGACGGAGGAGACCGGTGGTCGACGACGCAATCGGCGACGAGTTGCGGGCGGTGGCGACGAGGAAGTCAACGAGAAAGTTTTGGGAACGATCGAGGGCGGTGGCGGGCCGTGGGCGGAGCGCGGTGGCGACGAAGTGAAAAATCGAGGCGCACGCGGCAACGATCGATCGAGACGCGGGAGAGTGAGAGAAAGAATTTTGGGAATGGCGAGGGCTTTTCTGTGCCTTTTTTTTATTAAATACCCAAATATATGCCCCTACGGATTTAACCGTAGGGCATTTGTTTGCGGCTACGTAGGGATAAACAACAAATTACAATTTATTATTTTTAAATTAAAACGTATGGCACCGTAAGGACAACCATGGGGACCTACGGATTAGTCCGTAGGGGCAATAAAAAGTTGCCCCTACGGATTTCTGGAGCCGTAGGGGCAACCCCATATTTTAGTAGTCGTTTAATCTTTGTTCAAAATCTTTTTTCCATCAAATTTGAGCATTGACTTGATAAATGGATCCTAACTAGCATGAGGGACTTGACAATATTGTAAAATACAGACAAATGAACATGATTCCACATTGACTTGTTGCATTTTCTAGAATTTTGTTATATTTACAACCTGAATTAATGAGTTTCATATTAAATAGCTAAGTATACTTTTTTCATATATATATATATATTGGCAACTAAATAGATTTGTCAATTAGTAATGACGGTGAAGTTTCATCTTATTTGAGCTGAGCTACATTCTATTGCAGTTCTACTCAACTGTCTATATATATATATATATATATATATATATATATATATATATATATATATTCAAATAATAGAGACTGATTGCTGCCCTTGATGAGGTGTTCCCTTGGATTGAGCATAGGTTTTGCATCAGACATTTATATGCAAACGTATTAAAATATGTAGAGAGTCTGGGGACGTAATATCAAAACTTGTAAGAATGAAGCATCCACATTAACTTGGAATGTGGAAACATACAACAAGCGAGAGAGACCAAAGAAAACAGACTCAAGTATGGCTGGCTGTGGTGAATTTCCTACCACAAGCTCTCAAGTTCAGAGTCAAAATGTTGTATCTTCAATAGGTCAAATTAATGCACAAGAAGAAGGGTTAGCTGTTAGGGATATAGGAAATCAAGCCAATACTAGAATTAGAGTGAGTGATCTTTCATAATGATTTTGTATATTTTCTTTTATAAATTTCTTTATATAAGTTCACATAGCTTTTCTTTTTGCAGAAGAAATTAGCACCAAAGAGGAAGTTAAGTGCTGCAACTGTTTTGGATGGGGCAAAATAGTTTGTTGTCCTGGTATTGCTTTTGGAGAGATTGGTATGTTTTAGTGAACTTGTGTAGAATCTGTGTTATGCTCAACGAACTTGTGTAGCTCAGTGTTGCACGTGTAGAATCTGTTTTATGAATATAGAACTTCAGGACATGTATTACTTTAGTGAACTTGTGTACAATCTATTTTATTCTCAGTGGTTGGTACATTGCTGAAATTATAAGATTTGCTATTATAATTGTTGTTGTAATTACTAATTTATACTCTATTTTGTTCATTGTGTAGCTCAGTGTTGCTACATTATCAAATTTTGTTCTAATTCTGCTCAGTATGTTATTTAGTTATTCTTCTTCATGTGCTATTTTTCTAAACTATTTTGTTCAATGTGCAACTCAGTGTAGCTCAGTGACATGCTCAAATTTTGATCAAACAAATCTAGTCCAGATTTTACTTGTTTTTAGTGTTGCGGCTCAAATTTTTAATGTTGCATCAAATACAGCTCAAAATTTTACTGTTGCGTCAATTTCTAAAGTTGCAGCTCATTTTCTACTTGACAAGTCAATATTTTTCTGTTTTGATAAAGTATTAGATTTTTTTAAACAAATACAGCTCAAATCTGCTCCAGATTTTAGTGTTGCAGCTCAATTTCTAATGTTGTAAGAATGAAGCATCAGTTTTTTTTTATGCAACATTGATCGGAAATTTTTTTGCAATGGATAATCAACAAAAATTTTGCATAAATTGGTTGCAATTAATGGATCATATTTTTGCACCAGAAATTTTGCATCTGTTTTTTTTTTACACCACAGATTTTGCAGCAGAATATACTAATCAATTTTTCAGTGTTGCATCTGAGTATTGCATCAGAAATTTTTTGGCACCATAAAATTTTGCATTCACATCCGATTTTTTGAAATCGATAAACATAAATTTGTCGGCAGAAATGTTCATGAATCAACAATCTGGAATATAAATAACTGCAAAATTAAATTTCATATTGATAACTGGATCATAACATTCACATAGTTTCATATTTTCAACACCAAAAAGATCACATAGCCACATACACTGCAATTCTTCACTTCCTCAAAATCTCAAGAATATTAAAAAAACATAAACAAACTACTAAAATAGATACAATCATAAACCACATCCATTGTTTAGCACCTAAACCTACAAGACCAACTCCAGCATTTCTATTTTCTATCCTACCAATTCTCACAACTTGCTCCAGTTGCGCTATTCTTTCTTGAAGCGCTTGATTCTCTATCTGCAGTTTTTGAACATGTTGTACAACCCTAGGTCTTGTCTCAAGATCTCTCCATATAAAGAACTTACATTTTCAAGGGAAATGATAGCAAATGTAGAATCTACGACCCGCATTCTCCTCGGTCGCAGCAGCAACAAGCAATGGAACAGGAAGACCGCAGTAGCAAAGGATTTAGCCATCAGGATCAACACTCTCTAAGCTCTTCGATGGATTGTTGCCCTTTTTTTTGTGAGGAATTCACCATCTTCGTCATCGATTGTCCCTTCTTCGCGAACCCTAGAAAAGAAATGAATGTGAGCTAAGATATGGACGAGAGGTTGTAAAAAGTTGAAAGAAGGATAGTGTTGGAATTAAAAAAATATTAGTCACAGGGAGTATTTTTTATTTAAAAATTGCTAAAAGTTACGAGAGGGGGGTCGCAGGGGGTCGAAAGTAATGGAGTGAAACATTGAGAGGGAGCGGGGAAAAAAAATTTAGAATAGCGATGGGAACATATGCCAACCCATAGGGTGGTTTTGATGAAATTTCAAACGTTTATTTTCTTTGGACCAATGAATGTAAAAGGCTGGTTAAGTTACAAAGAGGTGAGAAGCATTATAACGGTATACGATCATTTGGGAATGAATTTATCTCACGGTATACAATCAGCAGTGGGTGTGAGTTGCCTGACGTGTCATGTGAGAAACTTAAAGTAATCATTTTTCATGTCCATGCTCTAAGGTTGCATCTCCCTATACAGATATGATATTTCGTATCCGTCTAGATACGGATATGGATACAGATATAGATATGTATTTAAATAATTTTTCGGATCCGAGTATGCAGTGGCAGATCCAGGAATTTTTGTGAGAGTCCATTAAAATTTTGTTCAAATTTATCGATTATATATCTTGTCGTTTTCAATTGAAATTAAATGTTATTTTAACAAAAAGGGAAAATCAAATAATTATGTACACAGTAGGGATTGTGAACCACAACCTCTTACTAGAAAACACCTTGCACAACCACATGAGCAGCTATATCTATATATTTTGTTATAAACCCAATAAATATAATATGTATCCATAATTTTGAATTGCATCAATAGATCGAAGCAGAGATTTCTGTAAAATCTCAGGGTGGTCACGTGCCCCCCCTTCCCTGAGTTCAACGTGGGTCCGCCCCTGATACCAGTGTTGGACATGCTTGTTACATTATAATCATGTGGTAGGAAATCAAGGTTGATAGCACTTTAGGATATCTAGCTTTAATACCCTAAAATTAGAAAGGTTACAAGAGCTTTAGGTGAGTTGAAGATTATCGGTATAAGGATTGATAGTTGATAGAAGTGGCGTAGAGGATCTCAAAGGAAAATAGAACCTTTATATCGGATTTCTCTCCAATTTAGTACGAGAAAGGTGTTGGCTTGGTTCCTTGTTCCTTTCCAATATTACTAGCAACGCACCCGCGCTACGCGCGGAAAAGCATAAATTAAGGACCATGAGATGATGAAAACTACTTCAAAGTGATTTTGAATTCTATTTGTACTTTATGCTCTAATTTCAAAGCCAGATAAATCATACTTAATCATTCAAAACAATTGATGAGGTTATAAGATATATTTCTATTCTAAATAAGATTTAAGAATCTTATCGTTAGTTCGAATAAAGAAGTCATGCAAAGCAGTAGTTAATAACCCCTTTAGGATGCGCTTGATAAGTGGTAATCCTACATTCCCATTAAATATTACCAAACTTGTTTTGATATAAGAAAGATTACCAAACTTGTTTTGATATAAAAAATATTTCCGAGAATATAAGATTAGCATGGTAATTTAATGCTCCAAATCATGAGAATCTTATTCCCACCCAGGTCAGTACCTATCACAAAATTATACCCAATTATTTCCATCTAACAAAAAATTTGCCACAACTGTCTCCGTCTGCCTATCGCAGTCTAGTCGTCGCCTCGACGCCTCACATTGACCGACCGGCTGGCCGTCGATAGTTCATTGGCCATCTGACGCCGGCCTTCCCTTTTGCCGCCTTCCGCTCGTCCGTAGGCAAACTACTCGATGGCCGTCTTTTGCCATCCATCCACACCGGCGAGACTAGTTGAATACACCAATCCATAATGGCAATAAAAATGATAGCTCATCTTATAATTGTTGAGATTTTAAAGTATTGTTAGAACTTGAAAACATAAGTAATGTAATTTTGTTAATATACAAATAAATGTATATGATAAGAATAATAACTTACAATCTCCGCGTTAACTGACATGTTATTAGATAGATTGTTGTGGTCGATGCAAGTATCTACAAACTATTTATAAGGATGAAAAAGTAGTAGTTGTTGTAGGAGGCTGAGTAAAATCACCCAATATCTTAAATGTAGCACAGTACATACCAGAATTACATGTTGCAGTGGAGGTGGTTGAAAATAAATTACTGTCCTTAAATTATTGTCCGTATTGATGAATATGGTGGTTGAAACTTGAAATTGAAGGTCATTTTTACATCAACAAATAGTATGCTTGTTGAAATTCTATGCTTGCTTCACTGCACATATTAAATTCATTTGTTTGTTTGCAATATTCTTTCACTTCACTACACATAGTTTGACATAAATTATTGTCCTTATTGATGACTATGATGGTTGAAACATGAAATTGAAGGTCATTTTTACATCTACATATAGTATGCTTGTTGAAATTCTATGCTTGCTTCACTGTACATTTTAAATTCATTTGTTTGTTTGCAATGTTCTTTCACTTCACCGCACATAGCTTAACATAAAATATTGTCCTTATTGATGACTAAGATGGTTGAAACATGAAATTGAAGATCATTTTTACATCAACAAATAGTATGCTTGTTGAAATTCTATGCTTGCTTCACTGCACATATTAAATCCGTTTGTTTGTTTGCCATGTTCTTTTACTTCACTGCACATAGTCTGACATAAATTATTGTCCTTATACATGACTATGGTGTTTGAAACATGAAAAGGAGCATACATAGATTGAATTATTGCAGACAAAATATGTGTTGTTACATGCTCATAATTGCATTTGCTGAATCAAATAATTGAGCTTGGGCAATTTGGGAAATAGAGAAAATCTGCCACCCTTCTATAGCTTTACATTATGTATATAGATAGGCATTGAAAACATTCTCTACAACATCTCTTGAGACTACAAAGAAACATTCTACATTCGTCAAAGAGATTTCAACCTATATATGCATGCCTTCTCGGATCTTCTTCATGCTACTTCCTTCATCTCACAAATTACACTCCTGTAGACTTTTCTAGATACTTGTACAAAAAAACCAATATAGCAACTCATTTTTTTTTAAAGATTCTAGATTATTCTTTCTAAAAAGTGCACCGACTTCTAATACATGCCATAAATTTCATTCCCTAAGTTATTACTCATAACAAGTTTGTTAATTATGCATCCATGAAATGATAAAATTTACATACTATAATTTCAAGCACAGAAGTCTAGACACATTGGATAAAAGCCATCTAAAAATTATCTAAAACAATGTACACATATCAAAGATACGAAGTGCGATCGAAGAGTTTCAGAAGCTGTAGAGAGTCAAGCACCATTGGTTATGTGGTTGCAGAGATAAAGAAGACACTACACATGGTCCGTTATGTGTGCCTCACATTCGTCTCTATTGATTTCCTAAGGATCCGGAATTGTCATGAAGTTGTCAGAGATTCGATATTATCTTCAAAACAGACGTTTGCCTAGGCTCTGTATGCGCAAGCTTAAATTAGGCAAACGTATGACTCTATAAAGCCAGACATCTGCGAGCACTCTGGTGTTTTAATGATACTTGGACAGACATCTGCCTAGTCCTTCTGCAAACGCCTGCCGTATTGGGTCGTTCAAAAACTGCTTAGTTAGGAAATATCCTCACAACACCGTCAAATATCTTGATTTGGATCGTCCTCTTGACAATAGCTCGACACGGACTATTGTTGCCCATCAAAACCACTCCACTATCAACGGACTCATAGGTGGTAGAGAAATCTCTGTTAGGACGCATGTGGTAGGAACAATCCGAATCCATAATCCACTCGTTGTTGAATCGATGTGTGCTGTCAAGAACCACAAGAAAATCTCCTTCTCCTTCCACTATACAAGCTTTGGCCGAAGACTCATTCGATTTGTCTTCCAACTTCTGCTTGTTCTGCAATTTGTAACAATTGATCTTGAAATGCCCCGGCTTCTTACAATAGTAGTTGCAGATCAAGTTCTTTTTATTCTTGGACTTCGACCTTGACTTCTTCCTATTACCTTCTGGATCTCTCCTCTCCGCACGTCCTTGAACAAATAAGCCGGACGATGAACCATCGGTTTCGGTAGAAGTCAACTCCTTGTCAATTTTCTCTTTGTTCATCAAATTCTTCTTGACATTTTTTATTGAGATTATATCTCATCTATAAACCATGGTGTCATGAAAATGCTTACATGAATGTGACAACGAATATAATAAAAGAAAAGCATGATCTTCATCATCAATTTTAATATCAATCTTACCCAGATCTGTAATGATTGAATTAAACTCACCGACATGAGATTTGATTGGAGAGTTTTCTGACATGCGAAGTGCGTAGAGACGCTGCTTCAACAGGAGTCGATTCATGAGAAATTTCCTTGAATATAACTCCTCCAATTTCTTTCACAAATCAGTCGCCGTCTTCTCTACCAAAACTTTTTGTAGACTTTGTTTGTCAAATATAAATGGACAGCTGTCAGGGTCTTCTCATCCACCTCCTCCCAAACTTCCTCCGTCATAGTGGAAGGCTTTGCATCCTTCCCAAGAATCGTCTTTCCCAAATTGTTTTGAGTCAACACGACAATCATACAGACTTACTATAAACAGAAACTCATATTTCCATCAAACTTCTCGATATTGAACTTTATGATTGTCGGAGACATGATGCGAAATCAAACTAAAATATGATAAGTGCTAACGAATCTTAAAACTTCAAAATCACAATCTAAAAAAGTGGGGAAGAGGGTGTAGTTGTCATTACCCACCGTTAAGCTAGATCGCAAAATTAAAGACCTAATGGTTCAATGGCCAAAAGATCCCACAACAACGCAACAAAAGTTCTGATACCAATTTGTTGCGACAAGACGATCACGAAGATAAAACAAACGATATAGATAAGTAGCACAAATCAGTTTAAAGCAAATAGAAAATAAAAGTACTAACTACAAAACCAAATAGGTGAAGGAAAAGTTTTATTAATAACCAAAAGTGGAGGAATACAAATTGATAGACGAATACAAATCCCTCAAATAAACACTTACTCTCTCAAACAACAAGAAGGTTTTCTCAAATATCACAAAAGCATCAGATCTAGGGCTAAAACATACTATCATATATATAACATGAAAAAGATTTTCCCAAATAACCAATTTCCTAACTAAGTAGTTTTTGACTGACTTTATTAAAAAGATTTAGATTCCGGATTTTTTGCTTACTTGGGTTACGGTGGAGTCCTATAGATTTCACGTGATTTAAATGCCGGTTACGTGCCTTTTTAGGTCGTGACACGTCATAATAAGCTCTTCGTTGTCTAGCTGACTTGTGGAAATCAAGCTTTTCTTCAAATCCAGAATATGACGAGCATTCTTCAATTTGATTTGACCACATCCTAACGGTTGCAAGATAATCATTCAATTTCCAACGATCTTGCACGATTGATCGTTTCCCACCATCACATGTCTAAGGTCGTCCTGAACGTACTCGCTGAACTGATGTCTACCCGAAGAGCAATAAAAAAAATATCCCGAATCTAGGAACCAAGTATCCATCTTTGTGTTCTCGCTCACCGATAGACAAAGACCTTGTTCCCCTTATTTTTGTTTAGACACCGCCTTCACTTCCATTTCATCCGCCATTTTATCTGGGCCTTTCTTCAGAAGTCTGCACTCACTTTTTTCTGTGGCCTTTCTTTCCGCAATTCTAACAGACGGCTTGGATCTTTCCCTGAGATTTTCCTCGGTTTTTAGACTTGCCCTTTTTTCACTTTCCCATTTCCATCGTTCTGCTGCGATTCTCCACCAAAAGTGCAGAAATTTCAGAACTCTCACTCACGGCCTTTCTTCGCATCGCATCATCTAATATGTAACTCACCGCATCATTAAACGTGAGAGTTCTAGAGATAAAGTTGCTAACTGCCATAACTAGGTTCTCCCAACTATCCGGTAATGAACAGAGGAATAATAGAGCTCGAATCTCGTCTTCAAAGACGATTGAAACCGATTCAAGTTGGCTCGTCAGGCTGTTGAAATCGTTCAAGTGCTCCGTCACCGAACAGTTCTCTGTCATTTTCATGTTGAAAAGTTTCTTCATAAAAAAATATGTGTTTGATGTCAAAGGCTTCTCACGTCGTCATTAGCGCCCTGGTTGTTTTCTCCTTTGAGATATTAAAGGCCACCTGAGAAGTCAACGACAATCTGATCGTCGCTGGGGCTTTACTATCGAAAAGGTTCCACTCCTCATCGGTCATTTTCTCGGGCTTTTCTCCTAACAACAAAAGATACAGATCGTTTTGGTATAGGCAATCCTCCAACTGCATATGCCACCAACCAAAATTGTGACTATTGAATTTTTCGATTCTTATCTTATCCTCCGCCATTTTTCGTCTGTATCGCAGTAAACTCGACTCTCCTTAGATCTGAACCGACGCCTTCAAAACTAAAATCTAAGAAAGTGGAGAAGAGGACGCAGGCATCGTTACCCACAGTTGACCTAGATTATAGAATCGAAGAACTCTAGGTCCTCTTAACCAAGCTCTGACACTAGTTGTTGGGAGATAAGTCGATCCACAGAACAATTCTCGCAACAAAACAATCACGCAAAAAAATCACGCAATTAGACAACGAAAGATACAGTTAAATTAAAGGGCGAGAATAAGAAAGTAATCAATCACAAATAAGAGAGAAATTTGTTAACGGGATTCGCCTACCGTATGGCTAGTCTCCGGCGAAGCGGAATCTGCCAACTTTTACTGTACTTGAATTAAGTTTATAAGTAAGAGTAATCCTAGAAGATTTCTCTCAAATCTCTCTATAAAATTCTCTCTGCCTCTCTCTCTCAAATCTCTTTCGGCCGCAGCCAATAATATTCTGCAATCACCAAAGAACCCCCTCTGGATTTATTTAGGCTGCTACAGACATTAATGGTTGGAGACACAACCAATTAATGCCGCAGACTTCACAAATCAATGGTCGTAGCCTACAAATAAGCTTCTGTCGTGTTGTGATTTAATTGGCTTAGAGAATTTAATTTTCCATCACAATCACCACATGCAGCCTCCATTGGTTTTCTGCGCTGTTGAAATAATTGATTTCAACCAATCAACTATATAATAGACAAGTCTTCACATAACCCAATTAGTGTCTATTCGAGCCCTCTTCCTCATGTGTTGCTGCTCTATTTTCATGGGCTGCACATCAATTATTTTGCATCACATTTTCACACCCACCACATAAATTGCCCATCGGTGGAAATATGAAGCCAATGTGTGTGCAAATGGTGTCAGCCATGGTTCAGATACCTAGGTTAATTACAACCAGTTTTACTGCAAAACAAATTACATAAACATAGGAAGAAGAAACGTACGTACTCCGCAATAAGCGTTGCATGCAATAAGGAGGTGAACAAAGCTTGTAGGCCGTGAGAATTGTAACAAATAGGTCACAACTGATGGGTAACATGCAACAAACAAAAGGAGAAGAGAGGACCGGCCATATTTATTTAAAAATGGGTGGGTCTTTCATGGGTCACACCATATAACTAAAAACAGAACGCTCCCATTAAGGGATAAATTGGATTAATTAAACTACTGTCGACTTTAGTTTCTTTCACTAAGTTATCTTGAATTTTGTTAATTACGTTAAGCTCGTTAAGTGATTAAGATACTGCATTTAAGGGCATTTAAGTGAGAGAAAAAAAACTCTTTTAAACCAAAGTTTTGAGGAGATTGACGATAATAAAAGAACTTTAATGTAGTTTTGAAAACAGCGATAATCAAGTGCAGTTTAATCCCTGTGTTAAAAGAGGGAGTGAGAAGACTTGGTAACGTATGAATTGTCAATCATAAGAAGATCACTGCTTCAGTACTTCGTCGCAGGCAACTAACACAAGGAAAGAGGAGGCTGTCCTACTTATTTCAGATAAGGTCGGCGCGGCATTGGCCACTTATCACAACTGGAAAAGATAATAGTAGGGGATATCCAACATGCGAAGGACCACCTATAAGTGCCATAGTCCCTCTTTGATCTCTTTACATAGTACCACATGTTATTTAACTTCTATTTCATTTGAAGGACCACCTTCATGCAATATCCTCTCTCTTAATTTCCAAAAATAGCAGCACTGGTTATATAACTTGTACTTGAAATTTTAAAAAGAATGCACTCACCTAGAATAGTTGCTGGTTGATTGTTAAGAGGATACTTCGCGGAAAGCAGAACGTTAATCAGTATGCAACTCATAAGAAATTCAACTCCATTACAACGAATGAACACTGCAGATAATATAAAAAGAAACAGTTAAAATGAAAAGTAGCAAGATTGAAACTCCCGAGTATGAGCACACAAAAGACCGCACATTTTCAAAGAATTTATTATAATAATAGCTCAAAACATTAGTTTCTTCATTAGGAAAAGTCTTCGGTAGCTAGGGGGTTTATTGTGAATATACTGACAGTTAATAGAAAAGTGTTTCCTTAACCATGGTCCCAACTGCAAAGTTTTCGTGCAGCAGGTTAGGCTTTAAGTTGACAAAGCAAAAAGTAGATAAGTAATAAATACTAGGTGTGATATATCCTCGGCCACGGAAAGGCCTCTGACGTGCAGGGACATGCTAGAACTTAATAGTAATTCTTTCAACTCTCACCACAATTTTGGAGTTTTGATATGGTTGTGAGACTGGCCTTATCCACATCAATAGATGCCACGCACCGAAAGTCGGGAAATGATGAATTCCATGAAAGAAGCATCACAAGGCAAAGGAATAGGCCCGTCCCTTGGAAGGCCATGCATACTATTCTTCAGAGATCCTCAAGAGCTCCTTAAAAAGAATGTGGCTTAAATAAGTGAGGGGAATCATGAATCGCTTTCCATCAGAGGAGTACACAAATAGATGGCCTCTATTAGCGCACTACTACAAATAAGGGTTGCCCCTACGGATTTATCCGTAGGAGCAAACCACTGCCCCTACGGATATATTCGTAGGGACAAGAAAATACCCTGTAGGTACAAACGCCGTAGATGCAAGTCGAAGCCTTGAACTTGCCCCTACGGACTAAAACTTGCCCCTACGGAGTTATGTGTAGGTCCCGTTTTCCCTACGGATTACACCGTAAGGACAAAAAATTTATTTTATTTACGGTTTTATAAAATAGATTATGTGTACCTACGGACTTATCCGTAGGGCCAAATAATGGCCCCTACGGATAAGTGCGTAGGTATATATCCGTAGGGGAAAAATATCAGGATACCTGATATTTTGCCCCTACGGATACCTGTGTAGGGGCATTTGTTTGCCCCTACGAATATATCCATAAGGGCAAGCTTAACCCCTGATACTGAGATCATAGGGGCAAAATATCAGGTATCCTGATATTTTGCACCTACAGATAAATCGGTAGGTACATTGTTGGGCCCTACGGATTAATCCGTAGGGGCAACGAAGGGCCCTACGGTTAAATCCATAGGTACATATTATCAGGGGGTTTTTAAAAAAAAAGGGCTGCCTATTTTTTTCTCGCCCTGTGCACAATAATTTATACATCGATCAAATATAAAATTAATCATCACGCAGAACATATATCGCAGTATTCATAATCACATCACGCATAATATACAAAAGAAACCAACAAGCAGAATATGATATCAATATAAACACTCAAACACCACCAATATCAATATCGTCCAAAATGTAGTACAATATGTACCATATAAATAAATACATGTTTAAAATATAAGAATCAAAAAGCTACCCTACCTGGGTCCAGCTCCAGCTCTGATAAACGCCAGAATCTGGCGTGCCTGCTCCTCGGTCAATAAATCATGCAATGCGGAGCGTGCGGGAGTCTGAGCAGGCTGTGGAGCTAGCGATGTGGTCTGCGCAGCCGCCGTCGAGGTAGTGGCTTGCAGAGCCGCGGCTGTGGGAGTCTGAGCGGGCGGTGGAGCTATAGGAGCTGTCTGCGGAACCGCAGCCGATGTAGTGGCTTGCTAAGCCGCAGCCGAAGGAGATGCATGTGGAGGCTCGGCCGATGTACCATGTCGCGTCTGGACCTACGTGTGTAATAAGCGAGTAAGAACTGTATATTATTCGAATTCGTATCATTATCAAGTTATTTCGAAACCCCAATCTATATATACTTAGGGACTTAGGCCTCTTTTGGATATCTAGTTTGGAAAACCGTAATTTATTTTAATTAGATATGTATGTATGATTAATCAAAGCTAAGTCTACAACCAAATAAGCTCAGGCTACGTACTAATATTGGATATGTTGCTATCTATAATATGACATAATATTTTACTATTAAGTAGTATACATACCAGCATCTTCTTCAACTCCTGAACAGTGGCCTTCAAGCTCTCCAGTTCCTGCTGGAAACGTCGCTCACCGGAGACGGAGAAGTAACCGCCGGGGTGGAGTACAAACTCATATGGGCCCTGCTAGGACCCGGTCCCCGGCCTCTCTCCCAACCTCCGTGGTGCCCTCCGTGTGCGACGTCCAGGACTGGGGTCAGCAGTATCAGATCGCTTTGTCCGGTAAAATTGATCCCCGATACCTCGTCCTGCTCAACCACCCGCTCCTACACCCACATTAACCAGTAAAATATAAGTATATCATATTAATTTGAACCTTTCAAAACTAAAATTTCAAATAGGGGTTGAATAAATATTAACACTTAAGCAATACTTCTGGGTAGCGACGTCGGGGTATCGAAACTCGCCCGTGGCGGGATCTGTCGAGATGCCGTGGACGGTAAAATATGCGGACAGCACGCTCGGTGTACCACCTTGCGCTAGGGTCTGAGCTCTCTGTAATATTAGAAAATAACTCTTAATATTGCATTATATCACAAAGGTCGGTCTATTGTAATTTACCAATAACTCCATGGCTCGAGTAATATTCCTCGAGCCACATGTATAAGTAGGGCGACCCCTCTTCGCCGACTTCATATTCATTCTCTATATTTTGAGCGGTTTGTTTCTGCACAACACATTCACATTTAGTTTTCTAATTAAGGAACACAAAAAAATAAATTATATACTAAACAATGAATTACATTTAAAATACATACCCATTTGCTTTGAGAGTCGAAATATTCGTACAATAGAGGCCATGTCTCTACGTCGACTCTCGCAAAGGCCGGAGTAGATACGAGGGCCGCTCTCTCTGCCTCGGGGGTCGCCATCCACAGGGAGTAGCAGTCGGCCTTCAGCTCATTTCTGTTGTATCGGACCTTAGTCTGCATGTTCTTCATCAGGCCATTGTACAGAGCATGAAGGTCGAGCACCCTCCTAAGGTGATCAGGGTTGGGTACAGGCTGAAAATCGTAATCCAACTGAAAATACAAAAAAAACATTGTTATTAGATTGCAAATGTTAATAATAAATATATTGGATAAATCAAATGAAAATATATATTAATACCCGAGCCTGATCAAAGAAGAGGGCGAATGAGCGCCGGTGCTGGTCGCCCTACTCAACGTGAAGTGGATAGTTCTTCACGAGCCGGCTCTCATCCTCCATATACCGGCCGAACCTCTCGGCATGAGGACCGGTATAGCAATAATCAGGGGTAAAAAAGAGGGGGAATGCTGCCTCCCCCTAGCTCTGTCAGGCCTCAGCCCGTGGGACTGATTCGGGCCTCGAGTCCCCCTCTGGGGATGGGGATGGGGAGGCCCTGCGTCTGCAAGAAATATCAAGACAATCAATATTAAGACAAAGTTGTATTAAGAAATCAAGGTTAAATGAAAATTGAAGTGTGATATATACCTCCGGTGACTAAAGCACGAGCCTGGGCCCTGGCAGCAGCACGAGCGGGACGATAGTTCCTCCGGTGAGGAACAGCCGGTGTCCCGGATGCGGACGCATCCCCTCCAACTAGAAAATAAACATTGACGCTAAATTTCCATGAAGTTCATATTTATTCTATAGAGGATATGTAAAATGAATAAATATTTTATATTTATTCATACTAACATACAGACGATGCGGAGGGTACGGAAGTGGCAGGAGTGGCCCCTGCGGCAGATGTGGATGCACCACCTATAATTAGACAATTAAAAATAGATTATATAAGTAATTGCAAAAAGAATGTGTAGATCAATAATATAACATTCTAAATCAATATGCATGCACTATAGGATATATAAACATACCCGCAGGTGTGGTGGTGTCACCACCTACAGCTAGACAATAAAAAAAATTACTATCTAAGTAAGAGCAAAAGGAATGTGTGTATATTTATGATATAGCATTCTAAATCAATATACATGTACTATATGATATATAAACATATCTGGAGGTGCGGGAGTGGCCTCTGTCCCTGATGTGGACACATCACCAACAACTAGACAATAAAACATTGACAATATAAGTAATTTTGACATGAACATGCATGAATATCTATAATATTACATTCAAAATGGATATGCGTGCAATATACCTGGAGATGTGGCAAATTCCACACGAAATGAGGCATCCGAAGGGGTCTCCGATCTGGGTGCAAGACCGGCCCTCTGAAGCTCCCTACGCAGCTCTCCGGGCGGCAGAACCGCTCTGCCTTTGCCTCTGCCTCTGTCGGTGCCGCGGCTGGAGCTCCTGCCGCCCCTCGCTGTTCCTATCATCGTCATCAAATCTAGATAAACGGTTCGTGGACGCGTTAGACAATCATTACAAGTATTGACTATATATGTATAGATCGTAAAATGTGAAGTAATAATATAACATTACTGATAACCTTTTTCGTTTCGTGGGCGCATTAAACATATCTACTTAGATTTCATCATCGATATCATTTCTAACTCACGTAACTTCATGAACGGCCGAAGACAACCCGTCCTTCGAAACAGACGGTCGGAGCACTCTAAGCCTTCTCTCTTCTTTATCCTCATCGCTGTCCTCGAATTCTGGGACATCGTAGACATCCCTGGGTTTCCAACGGCATACGACACTCCATCCCGGATGTTTCAAAAACTGTGAGTAGTATACTTGGAACGCTTGGTTCGGAAAGATAAACGGATCTTCCTGGCCGTAAAATCGAAGTGTGTTCACACTGGTCAATCCATATTCATCTTTCTAAGTCCCAAGATTGCTTCTCCACTTATCCGTATCGGTTCGCGTATCGTACCAAGTACACTGGAATATATAAAAGGGTTCTGATCGTCCGGGATAGTGGATGACGAGTATACAATTTAAGTACCTATAATAAATCACTCCGTCCGATCCTACCGTCGCAATCCCACTATTCTGAGTGATTCTAGATGTTTCTATGTCCTTAACTACGAATTTTTATCCAAGGATACCGAATCCTTTATAATATGCAACCTCCATACTAGGAAATTGAGCTAAACATCTTGAATCACTCTCAAATGATGCAGACAAGTTTGGATCGTGGATCTAACAAAACAAATTTTACGACAAATACATAACGATATAAGTTTAGATTAAAACTGATAGCAATAAAATGTTATTCGAATAACTTACATGATCTGTGACCCCATCACAAAAATTATCCTGATGATATTTTTCCAATCGTTCTTCGTTCCAATCAGGATGCCCCTCACGTACCTCGTTAAAATGAATTCTGTTTTCGACAAATAATGGTAACATTAATATTATATCATTTCATACACACACAAACACAAATATAACAATTAATCCAAAAAAAACTTACTCTCTAATTTGTTCAAGACATGCGCAATTAAGAAAGATAAACCGGTATATCTTGTTGATAAACATAGTGTCTACCCTCTTATAATCGACTTTACCATATGGCCCGTCTTCAATTCTTCGAGGCCGGTTAAGTCTCGTCTCAATGTTCTCGTTCAGATAGCGAGAACAAAATGTGGTTGCTTCATCAAGAAGATAACCTTGCATGATAGAACTCTCTGGTCAACTTTTATTGCGTATATACTTTTTAAGATTGTAGAGATACCTAAAGAAAATATGTTGAATAAATAAATACGGGTATACAGGACAACAATAATTTTAAAAATTGCGCGAAACGAAAAATGACACGTACCTCTCGACGGGATACATCCATCGATATTGTACCGGTCCGGCTAACTTAGCCTCAGTTGCAAAATGAACCGTCAAGTGTATTATGATATCGAAAAATGACGGTGGGAAAATACGCTCAAACTTGCAAACTATCAACGCAATAGAATTTTCTAGTTTATCTAGCGTCACAACCTCCAGTGTTTTAGCGCACAACTCTCTGAAAAAACAACATAGGTCGTTCATTACTAGACCAACCGATTCGAGAAGAGAAGTCCTGAGGGCTAATGGAAGAAGGTGCTCCACGATAATATGGTGATCATGACTTTTCAACCCATCGATCTTGCCTTTCATAATTTTTATTTTCTTGCTGAATGATCCTGAGAAACCTGTGGGAACTTTCAAATCATGCAACACCTGTAGGAATCTTTTCTTCTCCGGTTGTGACATATGATAAGCGATATTAGGAAGTACAAACTTTCCTGGTTTACCCGCTACCAGTTTAGGGTGCAATTCACTTCTTATTACCCACTCCTGTAGATCCATCCGAGCATTCAAGTTGTCTTTCGATTTCCCGTCTTTATAAAGAAGGAAGTTGAGTATGTGCTCTGATACTCCCTTCTCAATATGCATGGCGTCCAGACAATGACGCACTAAATTTGTTGACCAGTACGGAAGCTCGAAGAAAATGCTTAACTTGTTCCAAAATGGTGGTTTGACCTGTTTCGTCGGATCCATCCCGAAGGTCACATTATTGTAATCATCCCATTGAACAGTCACGTCCTCTCCGGACAATGGGGCTGGAGGTCCAAGAAGCTCCTGATGACCATCAAAGTGAACAGTGTTTAACCTGTAGGGGTAGTCTAGAGGCAGGAAACGTCGATGGCCGCAATAACAAACCTTCCTGCTAAAATTCAAGAATTTCGATGTTGTGTGATGGCAATGAGGACATGCTTTGTGACCATGTACGGTCTGATAGCATTCCATACGCAGGAAAGTCATTAATTGTCCACATTAAAGCCGCACGCAGTATGAAGGTTGTATTTGTGTTTGCATCATATGTTTCTACACCATCAATGAACAAAGATTTTAACTCCTCGATCAGAGGTCGGAGATAGACGTCGATATTGTTTCCCGGTGAGTTTGGTCCGTCGATAAGAAGAGGCATCATAAAGTATGATTGGTCCATAGCCAACCAAGACGACAGATTATAAATTATCATTACAACGGGTCATGTGCTATGACTTCCAGCCATATAGTTGAATGGGCAGAAACCATCACTAACCAGTTCGAGCCGGGCAATGCGAGGATCGCTACTGAATATTGCGTGCCTCCAATCGAAATCCTTTCATGCCGGTGAATCTCTTGGATGGCTCATTTTTCCATCTTCACTTGGAGGAGCACGGTGATGCCAAATCATTGCCTCGGCTGTTTTCTTGCACCTGAATAGCCTCTGTAGCCTCTGTGTTATGGGAAAATATTGTTCTATCTTGACAGGTATATCAGGCTTCTTATCAGAATCTTTCGGCTTATACCTGGCCTCTCCGCATGTTGGACACTCTTTCAAATCTGAATTCTCTTTCCGGTACAACACGCAATTTTTAGGACATGCTTGAATCTTCTCACACTTTAGACCCAAATCAGACATCATCTTTTGGGCTCCGTACCAGCTGTCGGGCACGTTATTTCCCGGAGGCATAGAATCTTTCAAGAACGAAAGAAGTATTGTGAATGACTTGTTGCTCCATCCATTTAGGCACTTAATCTGGAAAAGTTGGACGAACCGTGAGAGGGTGGAATACTTTGCATTCTCATAAATTGGTTTTCTAGCATCATTCATGAAATTTTCATATTTATCCGCACACGGTTCTTGACCGGAAGGAATGTCATCTTCGGTACGAATAGATTCACTTAGGACAGTCTCTACCATATCCTCCATTTCTTCTGATGGAAATAAATTACCGTCTTCTCCTTCTGCCGCATTACCGTCTTCTCCTTTTCTCCTGCCGCATTATCGTATTCTCCTTCTTCTTCTGCCGCATTACTGCGTTCTTCTCCTTCCCCGTGATATTTCCAAGTTGTATACAGTCTAATAAACCCATATTTTACGATATGAAGCTCTGCCAATTCTACCTTCTGCCAGTACTTATTGCTACATCTATCGCACGGACAGATAATCTTCTCTATCACGATCTTATTATGTGCGTGTGCAAATTCAATAAAAGCAGCAACTCCTGCGACAAACTTAGATTGCATACGTTGTTGACAATCCACATACATCCAGTCCTTAACTCTGACGTACTCATGGGCAATGTTAGACTGTATAACATATAAATTGTATGTTATGGTGACTATATTGAGAAATCTAAGAATGGGATAATTACTGACAAAGGAGAAAATCCGTGTATATGCTTTGTGTGTGCGTTTGTCGTTGAAAAGAATATATTGATTTTAACTTGAGCATCTTGAATCACTCTCTAATGATGCGTTTGTTGTGTATTCTTGTTATATGTGTGTGTTCCGGCTGTCGGGGGTAAGACTTCTATCCCATTAAGAATGTATAGAGCGAACACCCATTCGCATGTGCTTTCAACCGTTTCGAGTAAATTTCGGCAGCACCTCCCCGCTGTTCTCCGAGTACACTGTAATAGAATAGATAATCATTTCAAAGCTGTGAAACAACGTTGAAATGAACATCTAATCTATCTTTGTACACGGAGAACCAGCGGAAAGCTACCGACGAAATATCTCGAAACGGATGAAAACACAAGTGAATGAAGGTGTTTGCTTTATACATTCCTAACTTGTCCACACGAGACAAATCTATCGGTTATCATACGATTGAATCTTCTCGTCACATAGACTATACGACAGTTGTTAGTATCGAGCTATACCGTCCGATATTTAACAACTTTCATATAGTTCTATGTCACGACGAACATCGAATGTATGTTAACCGATAGACGGGGACTAAGTGGCGCTTTGAGTTTCATATATGAGTATCGATGAGAATATGAAGGTTGCATATTATCATCGAGTATCATATATTGGTTTTAACTTGAACATCTTGAATCACTCTCTAATGATGCGTTTGTTGTGTATTCTTGTTGTATGTGTGTGTTCCGGCTGTCAGGGGTAAGGCTTCTATCCCATTAAGAATGTATAGAGCGAACACCCATTCGCTTGTGCTTTCAACCGTTTCGAGTAAATTTCGGCAGTACCTCCCCGCTGTTCTCCGAGTATACCGTAATAGAATAGATAATCATTTCAAAGTTATGAAACAATGTTGAAATGAACATCTAATCTATCTTTGTACACAGAGAACCAGTGGAAAGGTACCGACGAAATATCTCGAAACGGATGAAAACACAAGTGAATGAAGGTGTTTGCTTTATACATTCCTAACTTGTCCACACGGGACAAATCTATCGGTTATCATACGATTGAATCTTCTCGTCGCATAGACTATACGACGGTTGTTAGTATCGACCTATACCGTCCGATATTTAACAGCCTTCGTATAGTTCTATGTCACGACGAACATTGAACGTGTGTTAACCGATAGACGGGGACTAAGTGGCGCTTTTAGTTTCATTTATGAGTATCGATGAGAATATGAAAGTTTCATATTATCATCGAGTATCATATATTGGTTTTAACTTGAACATCTTGAATCACTCTCTAATGATGCGTTTGTTGTGTATTCTTGTTGTATGTGTGTGTTCCGGCTGTCGGGGGTAAGGCTTCTATCCTATTAAGAATGTATAGAACGAACACCCATTCGCATGTGCTTTCAACCGTTTCGAGTAAATTTCGGCAGCACCTCCCCGCTGTTCTCCGAGTACACTGTAATAGAATAGATAATCATTTCAAAGCTGTGAAACAATGTTGAAATGAACATCTAATCTATCTTTGTATACGGAGAACCAGGGAAAAGGTACCGATGAAATATCTTAAAACGGATGAAAACACAAGTGAATGAAGGTGTTTGCTTTATACATTCCTAACTTGTCCACACGGGACAAATCTATCGGTTATCATACGATTGAATCTTCTCGTCATATAGACTATACGACGGTTGTTAGTATCGAGCTATACCGTCCGATATTTAACAACCTTCGTATAGTTCTATGTCACGACGAACATCGAACGTATGTTAACCGATAGACGGGGACTAAATGGCGCTTTTAGTTTCATATATGAGTATCGATGAGAATATGAAAGTTCCATATTATCATCGAGTATCATATATTGGTTTTAACTTGAACATCTTGAATCACTCT
Organism: Agapanthus africanus; assembly: GCA_030015575.1. Taxonomy (NCBI): domain Eukaryota; kingdom Viridiplantae; phylum Streptophyta; class Magnoliopsida; order Asparagales; family Amaryllidaceae; genus Agapanthus; species Agapanthus africanus. The sequence goes on from CM057339.1 coordinate 54,329,753, forward strand.
CTGATGATGCGTTTGTTGTGTATTCTTGTTGTATGTGTAACATGATTTTAAACTTATGAAATAATACTTGCTTAGTTACTTTCAAATTGATCGACATTGCAAGTTAAACTTCAGCTTCGTATGTACCAAGAACTAGTATCTCCAGAAATGTATTAGACATCAATTTGGATATTTTAATCTACCATACATCTGTATCCATATGCATAAAAGGGATACATTTTATATATCCATATTTTGAGTCATCCATATTTATCGTGTGAAAACAAAAGAGTATGAAAACAACATGTTTTTGTGTATCTATATATTAAACCATTGAGATCAAGATTGATAAAACTGATCATCCACAAAGAGATTAAGGATTGACTTTTGATAGCCATATGAAGGGAAAAAATTTCTCCTATGGCAACCTAATAATATACCCATTATCCTCATATATACATATATGCAGGCATGCATGGATACATACATGCAAATATTTGAAAATTTAATATATCAACCAAAAACTATTATTGCAATGGCATTCATCTATAACAATCAACAATTAAAACTACAAATGTAGGATATTGATATCATAAAGTGTTATACGCAACATATGAATTCACATGACTGAAAACATGCATCAAAAAAACATGTTCATCCAAAAGAAATGCCACTGTCAACAAATATAGACAAATACGTCATAAAAATAGTAACTAACAAGTTGATTAGCATCTGGATCAAGAAAATGATAGAAAAAACAATTGACTATGATCTATAATGATAAGTCTATTATCATGACTCTCGACTAACAAAGGTGGCTTTTCGTCCTCGGTAGCTTGATAATTGGGATTTGATGGCGAATAAAAATATGTATATGCCGTTTGACCGGAAACTTCAATAGGAAACTCAATGAGGTCGGGTGTACTGAAGTACGCTTTGTATTTCGCTATATCAGGTGATGAAGCCCAAGCCCTAGCCCAAGCCCTAGCCCTAGCCCCAGCCCCAGCCCCACCCCAACCCCAACCCCAACCGAACCCTAACCTCAGCTCCAGCCCCAACCGAACCCTAACCCCAACCCCAACCCCAACCGAACCTTAACCCTAACCCTAACCTAAACCGAACCCGATGCCTAACCTTAACCCTTACCCCTACCCGAACCCTGAACCCTAGACCTAACATCATCAAAATTATAAATAATTTGAGATTTACTAACTTGTAGCGGGCGGTGGAGGAGACGACAGAGAAGACCGGTGGTCGACGACGATCGGCGACGAGTCGCGGATAGTGGCGACGAGGAAGTCGACGAGGAAGTTTTGGGAACGACCGAGGAAGGTGGAGACGAGGCACGGAGGGCGGTGGCGACGAGGCACGGGAACGAGCGATCGAGGCGCAGGAAAGAGAGAGAGAATTTTTGGGAACGATCGATGACTTTTCTGTGCTTTTTTTTATATTAATAACCTATTTATATGCCCCTACGGACATAACCGTAGGTCCACCGTTTGCGGCTCCGTAGGGCCAAACAACAAATTACGATTTAATATTTTTAAATCAGAACGTAAGGCACCATAGGGACAACGATAGGGACCTACGGATAAATCCGTAGGGGCAACCCCATATTGTAGTAGTGGCGATAGGATTGTATTTTGCATGAGCCAACTTCTGCCATTTCTTTGCCATTTGTAGGAGCCTCTTGGAGTTGAGCATCGTGAAGTTAACGAGAGGTTTAGTTGCATGTTTCAAAGGAATGATCGGGTATATATAGGAATAGGGAAGGAAGTTGGTGTTCAGAGAGGAAAGGAATTTGGTATGTTCAAGGAGGAAACAATTAATACTATGTGATGATTAAGTGTACCACTTGTATGTGTGGCAGGCTGCAGATATCATATGTGATCTTTTGCTTTGAACCTGTCTTAATCAGGAAGCAATATGCTATGCTCTCTATCTCAAAAAAAGTACAATGCACTGGGGCTGGCCCTTATGGGCTGGGCTACACACGTGCTACAATGGCAATGACAATGGGAAGCTGCTCAGTCTCAGGCAACTGATCAGGTTTACCTCCAAACAAGTTGCGAAGAGTCATTTGCCCAAATTATATATTTAGTTGGTTCCAGCAGCTCACATGCATTAATTAATACACTCACATGAATGTTTCAGGTTAAACATTAGCGAGACGTATATGGTACCCACCGTTTTCAGAGACCAAAGGGGAACTATGGAATTATAGGCATGTGTTGTGAATAGCTTTCCAATAAAATGTGATGAATGTTTCAGTTTCGCAGCTATGTTCATGCACACAGAGAATACAAAGTCATCATTCATTTCTTATCCCTTTTCTAGTTTAACAGCTAAAGCCATGTGCATGCACTCAAAAATAGCATCTCATATTTCAAAAGTAGAAACTAATTCTCTAATCACCCTTCAGCGCGTACTTAACCATTTCTCATCCTTCGTTGCACTTAATTGCAGCCATGTGTGAAGATAATATAGACGAGTTTATTGATAAAATGATTGCATATCTAGTGAATTTTATTTTCCAATCAGGCTAACCCACACATAAACAAACATGCAAGAACAGTGTTCTAAATCTCCTGCAATTTTCTCCGCATATCTGACAGACATGGCGACTTTAAATCGTCGTACAAGAATGCACAAGCTCCTTCAGTATCTATATAATATTTTTGATATAACAGCCCAAAGAAGCCACCACATGTGTAGCAGATTTTGATGCCAGTAATAATCTACATGCCTGCTTTCTTCTGCATATTAGAGCAACCCTCATTCCTGGCAACTTACATAGAACATTTAGCGCATGCACTCACATTCCAGATAAATAGACAATATTAAACTTTCCGATCGAATAATTAAATACCCAAGATTTCCTAAATAGCTCAACACTTAAGCGGAGTTCAAATAATCCTAGAATATGTCATAGTACCGATGGTCCAGCCGTAGAAGGGTCAAGCCAACGCCTCATATGTGGCACGCCGTACTGCCCCAAACCCTAAGGTTTAGAGGCAGTTCAGACGGTCACATAATCGAGTTAAGATTTGTGTTCTTTTAGAGGGTCCACCGCGTTACTTGCACGTTTTTCCGAAAGATTTAAACTCAAGAAAAATTCAACACTTGAAAGTTTTTCGTGCCAGGAAAAAGTGAGTTAATGATATCCGTTCGAACATTTTAACAGTTTCTAAATTATCCGGAAAACAGAACGAAATTAAATTATCCGATCGAATCAACGAATTCAAAACAATCCTCAGAATACTCAACACTTGAGTCAGATTAAAAATACCCAGAAGCAGCTATAAATACCTACAGATGTACTGTGCCAAAAAACTAACCCTAATGTTACAGCGTTGCCGTGGAACCGCCGCAGAAGGCATGGTACGGCCGCGGTTCCGCGGCGCTTTAGTGGCATTTTGGTGTCGTTTTGCACAGTAACTCTTATAATCCCCTGCTGATTTTTTTGAGTATTTTTAATGCAGAAAAAAATCACATTTTTACAAAATTTCCAGAGAGGGGTCTATTTCGACGTTTCGGGGTTTGATCGGAGTTTTAACTTCGTATATACGTCGCCTAATACTCTAGTTAGGCTCTTATACCACTGTAGGGTTACTAGGCACTCTTACAAGGGTCTATAAGGTATCAACCATGCCCGAATAAAATTTTAGACGTGCCGAACAACCCAAAGCCGGGATCTTTGCTAGATTATTAGGGTTTAACATGCAAGGAAACATCTTTACAACTAAGTGTGAGGGATTACAACCTTTGTAGTCCGCTCCTTCGCTTCATAAGCTCCGAGTAGAAGTCCCTTCGCCGCGATCCACGATCTCCCGGACTCAAGAGAGGCTCCACAACTCGAACGATCTATGCTAACTTGTAGTCTTCTTTTTCTCCGATGATCGACCTCGAAGTATCTATAACTCAAGCTATCTCTCTCTAATGAGGTGAACACCCTAATCTAATTGGCTAGATTAGATGAGGATGATGGAGTAGTATTTGTGCTCTCTTTTCTTATCAAATTCTCACTTTTAATCATCACAAAATGAAAACCTAGAAAGTTTTCTCAAAGCTCAAGGTTGAAGAAGAAGAAGAAAAATGGATAAATCCTTTTGTGATGAATTATGAAATGATATATGATTAATAATGTAACCATGGTCAACTATGACAAGGCTAACTCTTGTAGAGATTAAACTAGGGCTAGGATTTGGGTTGAGTTAAAGAATGAGTCACTAAAAATATCAAGCATAATATCTTAGCTCAATCCAAAAGAAAACCTTCTAGAAGGTTCATGAAAGAACTAACCCAATTCAAACCCTAACCTTATTTAATCTCTACTAAACATGTTGTATTAGTAATCATATCATATGACTATATTATATATCACATATATAATATATATATTTGTAACAAAAGAAAATAATACAATTAACATATATCACATATATATCAATGTATTACCCGGTGAGAAAATGAAATAATAAAGCGAGCCAATATTAGATAATGTAATGTAATATATCATATATATTATTATACATTAAATTATCGAATCAAGACTTGATCCGACAATCCGGCTATATCGAATATAACCGACTAATATATCATGTACTGATTCATCGAATCAACACTTGATCCGATGACCCGGCTCATATCAAAATATCGCGAGAATATAATACGGTATCTCATATCGCATTATACTCGGTCATGCACATATCACATATGTACGCCTACTCCGTTTTGCCTGAGTCAAGAAACCTCTGTGTAGGACTCTAAAGAATCGTCAATATGCCGGTAGCAGGTGATGATCATATCAAACACCCACAAGCTGTAAGCAGTCAGCTAAACGTAACAACCACCCAGGTATTGAGCGATCAGAAGATCAACAAGATAGCCTTTACATTCTCCTGTGAATCCAATCAGTAACACTCCCGTACAGTCCTGTCTCTTCGTCTGATATGTTGTATATCTAGTCTAGGGGTGGTATACGTCAGACCCCAGTAACCGATAAGTCGTGTCGATGTGAGGCTCATAACGGATCGAGAAATTATTGATAACACTTACCAGTAAATCTCTATATCAGCCCTAGACAGAGACTTCCAGTTATAGCCAATCGAACACAGCACAACATCAACTCCCTATACCGGGAGAGACGAATCCCCTCCTATCGCTCATTGCCTCCATGTGATTCGGGACTGCACCCAAAAGTCACCGTTTTGCACGCCCTCTTGGATATGGTAAGGTGAAAATCAAAGCACAGTAGGAATCACACAAGACTCTATGACGATCTCGGGTCTACAGACTACCATGTACCAGTGTCACCGGAGAACTGCCATCTGACGTATGGTATATCACCATCTGAGAGTTCTCGGCGAGTCCGTCCAGTGTACCCAGTCTCCGCTGAGCACCCGTACACCATCTCTGATGTCAAAACACCGATGGATATGGGATCATCCATCGCCCATCATATGGGTCAAGATGCGTATACGCTAGTCTACTCTGGTGTATCGATGCCCTGTCTCGACACACCCTCGACTAGGAACAGTTATAGGATGTACTCATCGACTACTCTGGCCCCACTTTTATGATCTCATCATAGTCCCAGCAGTCGAGTACATATCCTAAGGGCTTTATCAACATGTGAGAGTAAGACAGTAAACATATACAAGTCAACATGTTAAGATAAAGGAAAACCAAATAGCATACTATCATGACGAGCAAGTAAGTCCTCTCTATATATATCCAAGCATCCATTATAATATACATCATATGTACAACAATGGCCTCTAGGGCATATACATAACTAACAATTGATTTCAAGACTTGAGAGTAGTTAACCCAGTAGACCAGTCTAGATTACTCACTGCACATCACCTATGTCTTACCCTTCACTGTCCTTATTTATGTTACTGTTATACATGTTTTACTGTTCATACTCATACCTGCATGTCTTGCTACCCCTTGTTTATATTATTGCTTGATATTATGACGCACTGACGTCTGGATTTTGCATAGCCCAGATCCTCTACTTTTGTCGCAGGCTGATCAAGAGTATTTCCGCCGTCAGGCCGAGCAGTGAGGATCCTGTTAGTATCCAGTTAGTTATTTCCTTACTTTCCAGATGTTATTGTTACTTAGATTTATTGCTTCCGCATATTATTTCTTGACTCGTTTATTCTGGCTCATGGACATGTACTAGATAGTTTATTTACTTTCCTGTTCTTGATATCTCTACAGCCGTAATGTGACTGTGCATGGATTTTTCCTATCCACAGGTAGCATGGTTGGCTCTGTCACGTGCCTATCTTAGCGCACTCTGGGAAGCGGGGCGTGACATTTAGTTTAGGGTCGGGCCATGGTCGCTGCCAAAAAGAGAGAGAGAGAAAAGAAACACTCAGCGTGCACTCTAACCTAGATTGGATTAGTTAAACATTTTATCTAATCAAGATGACTCCAACTGTTTTCTCGAATTCTCCTTCAAACCTTAAAAGAAGTATTAGTTAGGATCGTTTAAATTCACCCGAGGAGTATCCTACTCATCAGTAGGAATCGGGATCCAACTATCATCGCATGATAACTTAATAGAAACCACTCAAGTCAACACACTAGAATGTATGCGCATGCATGGCAAGTTTCATGTATATTTAAAACTCCCGATGTGGTTTTTACCCTTAACGACCTATAACCTTGACGCTTGCCAACAAGTTATAGGCCACTAGTCAAGTTCAACCCGTCATTGTCCTGGATTAACTCGAACCCACCCACACAAACTCTTGACGCTTGCCAACAAAGCTGTACGACTGTCTCGATCAATTACATATCTATGTATCAGAAAAATATCACTCAGCTACCGTTCACTATGTCTTAACGCTTGCCAACAAACATAGCACGAATACTATGTGTTACCCATCTGAAATGACAGAGGGCTACTGCTGGTTTTTGACGAAAACCCTTTAACATAATGAACTTGATATCGTTGAAGAAATCCAAGTGGTTTTACAAATATATAGTGGGGAAAACTTTTGCTAAAGATGTCACTCCTGGTGAAGGGATCTCAACTCTTTTCTCGTCGAATGAGGTGCAGGATATTCCAAACTGAATACCACGATGCAAAGCAAAAAGAATCGACTATAGTGAAATTATTACAATGACGCAAACTTTTGCTCAAGAGGTCACTCCCGATGAAAGGATCTCGGCTCTTTCCTCGTCGAATGAGGTGCTGGATATTCATAACCGAATATCACCGTGCAAAGCAAAAGATAACGTATGTAATGTCAGTTTTCAAAAACTTGGTTCCAACAACATCATATAAGTTAGTTTTCCTTGCATTAATCAGAATTAATGCAGTCCCATCGGTTAAAACATATCTCACCAGAAAAGAACGAAAATACAATGTACGTATATACCATCCACATTCGCCACTGGGCCCGTTATCACCCGTTAGGTTACTTAACTAACGGCAGAGCGGGGACTGGACTAGCGCGGGTGCAAAACATATACAACATTTACTAGTATATAAATATATATAGCATTCGTCCCAGGCATGATATAAGCAATATCTCAGAATCTCAGCCAACAACACAGAATGGTGGATAATGCTGGAGTCTCGGGTTTCACTTGAGCCGAAAATGTGACCCGACGTTCCCTGTCGTGTGGATAGCATGTGCAATGAAAACCTGGACCCCTACGAGCGCGACAAGTTATCCGCCAATCCCAGAAGTGAGGTAACCCCAATCAACAACGTGAATGGGCCACCCAGCACTTCACGGAATTCAGTAACTTGGGCATCCCTCCGTGGATCAACCTATACCCCTACGAGTGCGGCGAATAACCCACCAATTCTAGAGTGAGTCCCTCTCCGTCTCAACGCCATGAGATGCGGGCTCGTTGCCATCTAGAACCCGTCTATTCGAGCACTCCACCACGGGGTAATCCTAGTACAGAAAAGAAAATAATATGTACAAGGGTGATATCGACCTCAACCCGGTCGTGCACCAAACAAATAATATACAAACTGGCAGAGACGGTAGTCCATATGTCGGACACTCGCCCCGCAATATCAAATGTATAAATGAATCTGAACTGTACAACTATCATTACACTACTGGCTATTCACCACGACTATCCAACCATAACCACAGCACAATACAGAACATCAACGTGACTGCCATGTTCGCAAACCCGTCTAAAAGAACATATAGCAATTAAACGAGTTGTACCACTCTAATGACATTCACGGTCGCAGATAGTAATGTATGTACTGAAAACTTTTAAACAGTGTTAAAAATAGTAACTTCGAAATACTCCGTATTACCCCCAAACTAAAAATAACACAATATACAATATGAGAAAAAACAAACAATACCAAAAACCCAATATTCCAGAGACCGGAACACCCCAAAAATTTCGAGTCCCAAATCCAAAGAAGGGTCGGCTAGGCTGGTTTTTCATGCAATCTCGCGGGCCATAATTTGGCATTTGGGGCTCGTGTTTTGTGTGTGTTCTAGTTACTACATAAATAGCCTTCAACAATTGTTTAAAAATAATTTGAAGACTAGAAAAATTCGACAGAAACTGGAATATACGGGGTATTGTTTCGGAGTTGTTTCGGTTTGGATACTTTAATATCGTCTAAAACAGCTAGTATAGGGTTAATAGGTTAGCTCTGATACCATATTGGGTTATGTCAGCGCCCTGGCCATCAAACCGTGGCCGATTGCGGAACAATTTTTTTCTAAACTGGCGCTAACACAACCCGATGCTACGGATCTACCATTAACCCTAATCTAGCAAACATATAAAGAGAGAAGTTAGATGGTTATACTGAATGATCCGTGTCCTTAGATTTTTAACCATCATCCCAAGCTCCTAGAGACCTCCATGATCAAGCTTGATCTCCGGTCTCCCTCCATCGAAGATGATCCAACTGAGGATTTGTATTCCGAGCTCCTACCTCAATATCTGAGGTAACTAGAGTACCTAGATCGCTAAACTAGATAGCCTAGAGGATGTGAAGAGTAGTGATGGATTAATTTGTCCCCAATCACCTTAGGTTTCTCAACATATAAGACTTGAAAGGTGGAGGTAGAAGAAGAAGCTTAAGGATGAGAGTGTGAAGCAACCCAAGAAAAATGGCTGGGTGGAGGTAGAAGAAGAAGTTTGAGGATGAGAGTGTGTGGCAACCCAAGAAAAATGGCTAAGTCTTTTGTGTTGTGTTGGGAGCAATAATAAAGCATCCAATAAATATCTCAAGACACGAAAATATCTCAAGTCAACAAAATATCTCATGGTTGAATAGTAACTATAAGTCACTACAAAGCCATGCCACAATAAATGCATACAACACCTCATCCTCCAACTCATTAACCATTTAATCATAAATGGTTAAAACTAAATGAGCTGGCATCTTCTAGAAGCACCTTATAATAAATTACAAGAATACCACTCATCTGTATATACATACCCGTATCCGTATTCCGACAAAATACGAATACAATGAGACGAAAAATAATCCAACAATATAATACTAAAATCCGGCTTAAACCAAAACCCACTAGTATTATCCGTCCAAATCATGATACGCGCACAAGTGCATGTATATGATCGAACATTGTCGTAAGACCATACGGCCTTTACATCGTTTCGTCCGAAGCAGAGAAACCCACTGTATGGGACTTTAAAGACTCGTCAATACGCTGGCAGTGGGTTTAACTATAAGCACGTCGGCGGCACTAGCTGTACGTAACGGCTACCCAGGTATTGAGAGAAAGGAAGACCGACGAGCAAACTCATCTGAACCCCTACTGAGCCTGTCCGTGACAATATTCGTACAGTCCAGTCTGCTCATCTAAGAGTATCGCATATCGAATCTAGGAGGGTGGATAAAGTCAGACCCCTAATAACGCGATATTTCGTATCGGTATGAAACCCATCGCCAACTGAGAAACTACTGATCCAAATTAGAAATTCTCGACTATATTGACCAAAGATTTCTGTTGATGGCCACCCTGCACTGCGCGACATCAACCTCCAATACCGGGAGAGACGAATCCCAGACGATCCGCTCACTGCCTCCATATGGTTCGGAACTGTACCCAACTAAAACCTGTTTGTACGACTCCTTTGAGCCGTGGTAGGATAGTAATCAAAGCACAGTGGAAACTCACACGTGACAAATGACGATCTCAGGTCGAAAAACTAACATGTACACATGTCACCTAGAAACTGCTATCTGACAATAGGTATATTACCAACTAGCAGATTTCCGGCGAGTCCGTCCAGTGTACTCATAACCCAATGAGCACCTGTATACTATCTTAGGTGAACAAACTAACACCAATGGCTTGTGAGACCTGGCCACCACTACTCGTCGGGGTCTCGATCTGTATACAGTAGTCTACTCAGGAGTATCAATGCCTAGTCTCGATACTCCCACGACTAGAGATATTTAAGGATGTGCTTATAGACCACCCAGCTCCCACATATATGATCGCCATTATAATGCTGATAGTCAAGAAAGAGTCTTATGGGCTCTATCAACATGTAATAGTGATATGTAATACCACATAAAGTATGTACATGATGATAAAAACAAACCAGATAGTATACTATCATTTTGAGTAAGACTGTTATATCCGTATAGGTCCTCCCTCAATTATCGCAATCGAGTGCCTGCGATTCAATAATTGACTTGAGGGCACTATAGCCAACATTTGTAATACATTTTTCTTATACTTTATGATTATCAATAATGCTGGTGTTTTATAAATATTGGTTATTTGGTTGATTACATGTTGTTTTATAACTTTCGGCAAGTAAGCATGTTTTTAATATAGTATTAGAGATATATACGACTTGGCGGTTATGATTACATATTTATGTCTCGGGCACGTGATGATGCTTATATATTTGTGTCTAGAGCACGTGGTGTGTGTACCTCTATTTTTGAAAATAAAATTGTCTGAGTAAATGAATATCGGTATGAGTAGAAAAAATTAAGTATGTTACACCCAAACTAGTAGTGTATCCCATAGAGGTTATTGCGTGCGCCGCAAGGTAATTTGACCGTGGTTCATAACATACGGTTCTTTCTATCATGGGATACCTATAGTGGCGTTTTGATTATTTCAAGAGCTATAGAAGTTGGCCGTGCTTAGTCGTAACCTGCTAGTTTTTTCATACACGAAAATAATATTTTCATAAGTTATGCACAATTTGAATTATTGGATGTTATTTACTATTTGTTATCTCAAGATTATTATTTTGGTAATATAAACTGCTAAACATGTATCTTATCACTGAGCGTTATAGCTTACCCATTTTTTATGTGGCTACTAATCAAAATACAAGAAATTATGTCGGAGGAGCTGATATGATAGATAATTCGATCTTACAGCATTTGGTGTGGAGCAATATCACTTTGAGTAGGAGTGTTTTCTCGTGATGAATAATTTAGTTGTCTTTGTAGCGGATCTTTTCCTTTTGGAATAATGTTGTTTCAGCAAAATATTATGTAAGGATTTTTTTTAGTTTAATTGGTGAATTTCATGTTAGAGGAGATTTTGTATTATTGTTTAAGTTTTGAAAGACAGACCTTGCGATTTTCTTGATGGAGAATCGCGGCATGTCACGCATTGGTTGCATGCTTTTATAAGTGTGGATTTCGCGTGTGACATAGGGCATCTTAGGGAAGATCCGGAGGGAATGTAAATGATCTTAATTAATATAAAGAGTCCCAAAGATTTGTTGTTGTTTTTTTTTTCCTTTTTTCTTTTTTGAAGAATTTAATTAAAATGGACACTTGTGGTGAAATTTTGGCTGCTAAAGTCTGCAAAGAAGGGGAATAAAATTAAATTACATTACAGCTTAAGTTATTGTGAGATCATCCATTATATCGTGCTTTTACCCATTGTTAATATGATTGTTCATTGCATGATTAACATAAAGCAACAATCTAGGGCAAGGTTTCCTTGATATAAATGTATCATACTCAAACTTGAATTTGCTATATCTAAAAGACTAAAACCTCATGTTAAATTGTAACTGGCTGTACAAGTTGGATCATCTTTTCAAAAGCTACAAACAGCTTGCTGAGTAAATCCTACAAGGTGCGAGGAGCACGGGGAATCATGATGCTTGAATACATCCTCTAACAACAATCTATCCGCCGTTTTAGACCCTCTTGTTCGAATGAAAGATAAAATGAACTCCATGAGTAATGAATCACAAGGCAATGTGATAGGGCCGTCACTTGGTAGTCCAAACTCATCTTCAGACATCTTGAAAAGTTGCACAAAGACACTACTTGTCAAATAAGCCAAAGGAACCATGAACCTCTTCTTGTCTGAGGAATATACAACAAAGTTGCCCTTATCTGCAACCGATGTCCTGCATGCATCCGAAGAAGCCTGAGCATCAGATGAGGCTCTTCTGCCCAATGCAGCCGCCCTTTGCCATTTCTTCGCCATCTGAATAAGCTTTTTGGGGTTCACCATTGCTAATATTTAGGTATGTAGAAACAAAAAAAAATCTGTTTGAGAAATTTCTAAGGCTGTGGATGTGATGAGAAGAGGAGGAACTCTGGCTGCTTACTTATAGGGATGGGAATTTTGGTTGCCGAATGGGAGAGGATACAAAGGCATGTGCTTTGAGTAAATGAGAAGATGACATTTGATACAAAATGTTTGTATTTGGTTAGCAAGTTGCTAAGTAATGGAGGAGACATAAGGGAATGGTTAGCAAATGCCGGCCTTATTCTTCGCTGCAGCACTACTTGCTTATTTTCTTTGCCTTTTCTAACTTTAAAAACATTTTTATGATTTTTTTCAGAGAACTTGCTTAGCTATACATTTTTTCAAACGCGATTGTTATAAGAAAAAAAATATAAAGTGAATGTAATTGATAAATTTTGTATTTTGATTGTGGTATACAGAGCCAAGCTTGTTGGCTACCGAACTTCTATTGAAACTTTTGTGATTTATTATTGATCCTTAATGAATGCTGGTGTGGTTAACACCATTTATTATCAAAAAAAAAAAGATAAATAGGAAGCACAATAACAAACAATCTATTTATGAGGGAACAATCTCAATATCAGAGGCAGAAGAAATCTCACAATCTCGCCCAGCTAATCTTCCACCAGTCCTTTCACATCTGAAGAGATTGCATTGTTTCTCACATTAAGAAATCATGCATGATGGAGCTCCTTTTTTTGCCTCCGTTAGATGTTGTCTTCCGTTGATCTCGCGGTGAACTTAGCTGATTATCCTTCGTCGCATGTGGGTCTCAATGGGTTTTTGGAGGAAGAGGTGAGATGAGAGAGTTGTTGCCGAGCACCTGCAAAGAAGTCCCGCGATGGTTTGGTACCACCAAGGACCCTCCGACGCTCAAGTTAGAAGGGAAATCCGAGCAAAGTAACGGCATAAAAGTGTAAAAAATGGCTTACTTGACCCCTCTGTGATGGGGGTTTATATAGCGGCGGCGGCACGCAGCAGCAGGCATGGGAATCTCGCCGGCAGTTACGCTCCCGACGTCACGCCCGCGTAAAGAGCGGATCGCCCATTAATAGGGATCGTGATGGCGTGGAATATGGGACGTTGCTGGCGGAGAATCCGCCCGTGGCGAGATTCGCGGAGCGGCGGTCACGCCTGGGAATAGGTCGGAGGGCCGAGGAAAACGTCCTCGGCGGGAGCTCAGGGACGAGCAAGGAGGCCGAGGAGTCTTGGTCCTGTGGTAGCTCGGGGGGGGAGCTGAGAGGCCGAGGAGGCCAATTTGCAGGGGCCCAAAGGGGGGCCAGATTTGGCTTGCTAGTCGGGCACGGGGTGGCCTGATTGGTCCCTGCGGGCCCATTCTGCTGAGCTCTGGGACACGTCACCTGCCACGCGTCATGATCTTGGGGGTCGCCAATATCGAGCACTATCATTAGCCCCCCACTCTTGTCCCGACCAGATAGTGGTCGGGTCAGGAGTGGACTGCCGGGCCTCCCGAGGTGAGGTCCCTTCTATGGTTGTCTTTTTCGCCCGTGAATCAGGATGAGATCTTTGCATTTAAAGAAGGTGCACCGGTTCGTGCGCTCTGCAGTCGAAGCGACGGCCCACGTGTCGAGCATCGATTAGCCGATGCGACGTGTGCAGGTCTGTGGCATCTGATGGGACTCGGTCCAGCGCTGGGCCGCCACGTGGAACGATCGGAGCTTCTGGGCGCGAGGAGCCCTTTCGGCAGGAGATGATGGGCGCCGTTGGATGTGGCAATAAATACGGGTGCGGTCCACCCTAAGGCCCTTACTCTTTCATATTTTCCTCTCTCAAGCCCCAGCTGCTCGGCGCTTGTCTCCCCCCTTTCGTTTCCAACCTTTGGAGAATTTCTTTCCTAGGTTAGATGTCTTCCTCTGTAAAATCAGTAGATGTTGTAGGAGTAGATGCTAGGGTCCCCTTAGATGTTTCTGAGTCTCCTCGGGGAGCAAGGGCTGGGCCCTCTTCCCAACGCCGTGAGGCGGGGGCCGCCTCCAGGGAGGAGGCGGTAGATGTGGCCCCCAACACCTCGTGTTGGGTGAGGCATGAGGACGAGCTCGCCAGCGCTCGGGCTCGCTTCCACATTCCCCCACGCTACACGCTCCGTCTAGCCGAATAGGGAGAGAGGGCAGACTAGGTATGGGGCAGGGAGATTGCCTTATATTTGGAAGCTTTTTAGGGAGGAATGCGCCTGCCCTTCTCTCCTGAGGTCATCGCCGCTTTGAATTTCTTCGGCTTGGCCCCCGGCCAGTTAGTGCCGAATGCGTGGAGGACCCTACTTGGGTTCTTGATCCGCCTGAGGTTGCAGGCGGTTCCTTTCAGTCTCTCCCTTCTTGATTCCTCTCTCGCTTTCAAGAGTCACCCTGGCGGTCGAGCCGGCGACCCGAGATGGGTTTACTTTACTTTTAGGAAGCGGCCCGGGGTCGCTGCCGGCACCAGGGTCGTGGCCCTGCCCTCCTCCATTCATGATCGGAAAAAGAATTTTTTCTTCGTTTCCCCTTCCGAGGGCGAGGACTGGCCGGTGCCCACCAAGTGGTCGAGGGAGAAGTGTCTGCCGGGGAACCTATCCGATGACCTCGCTGTGGTGAGAGTGGCGTCATGGGAGCCCATCCCTCGACATGACGTGCTGCTGTCCGAGAGGGTTTTGAGCTGGGCCGGGCTTAGCCCCATCGAGTTCGTCGGTAAGTTAGGCTTGCTTTTTGGGTTTAGATTTTACTCGTGTTGCTGATCTGTTGGGTGTTCGTTTCATGCAGGATCCATGGATTTTGGCTCTCTCCGAGATGCTATGCGCCAGCCGAGGCAGCCTGCTAGGACCGGGGGCGCCAGCTCTTCTCGGGCGCAGCCCGCTCCGGCTCCTACTGCCCCGAAGGCGGCGCCTCGAGGACGCTCGTGGCGGATCCCGCCCAGGGCCCCAGCAGAGCATCAGGTCGGAAGCAGGCCCTAATTCTGGAGGATGCGGCCTCGAAAGAGGAGATTGGCTCTCCCTCGGAGCCGCTTAAGAAGAGTTCCCGGAGACCCTCCCGGGGCCGGTCATCGCCGACCGTAGTGGAGGAAGGGGCTCCGGTTCGCGGTGCCGTCGGGGCTGTCGGTCGCGAACAGCCTCCTGCACGAAATAGAGACCTCGGCCGGGGGTCGAGTTCCTGGAGGACCCTCAGGGCCCAGCTGGCGTCGATCGCTCAGGAGTCCGTGCAAGTAAGCCCCCAGTTCATCGTGAGGTTTGGTGCCCTTTTCTGTTTTCTGACCTTTTTGTGTCTTCCCAGGTTCTCCAGCACGTGGCCCTCGCCCTCCGCATGGAGACCGAGGTGGTAGCCCCGGCGTTAGAGGCCGCGGGTCAGCTCGCCTCGCTGCAAGAAAACTCCAGGCGAGAGCAGGAGGCGATGTCGGCGAAGATCGCCACCCTGGAGGGCGAGGTGGTCGCCGGGAAGAAGGTGGTCTCCGGGCATCGCGAGGCCACCGTGATCGCCGAGGGCAAGTTCGAGGACTCCCAGGCGCTTGCCGGCAACCTGAAGAGGATGGTGAAGGCCCTCTGAAATGAGCTGGGGGCGGCGGCAGAGGCGTTTAAGTCGGCTGAATCGAGGGCCGTGGCGAGCTATAAGGGGTCGAAGGATTTTTATACTGACCTGGCCGTGGCCACGACTCGCATTTGGCACGACGCCCTCGATGCCGTCAAGTCCCAGATGCCGGGTTTCGACGACGCGGATCTCTGGGCAGAGTTCCCCTCATGGGCGCCGACGAGCAAGGGGAAGAAGTTCCCGGCAAGGAAGCGGCCGAGGACCCAGCACATGAAGTGGTGGAGGTCGAGGACCCCGAGGTCGCGCCCGGCCCTGAGGTGTAGCGCCCCCGTTCTCCCATCTTCAATTTGTTTTTCTTTGAATTTTGTAAGGCTGGAGAGCCCAAAAAATACCCTTTGTAAAAAAAACTTGTCTTTGGCAGTAGTAATGAAGTTTCTTTTTTTTTCCAGCTCCATAGAATTGTGTTCTGCATTTTGTTTGTGAAGAATGCTCGTGGAATATCCTTTGTCTGTATCGTTGTGCTTTTACGTAAGGTTGGCCATCTGTCTAGCGATTGTCCGTTGAGTTGTCTGCGATCACTTGCCGACGAGCGCTTCTAAGGAGGTATCTCCTTAGGCCCCGGAGTCGAGGGAAGATCGTTTAGACTTGGACAGACCTGACGCCCCTCACTGGGGTCTCGGGTCCTCCACGATCACAGAGCATCTCTGATTTTGAGCATTGGTCACCATCCGGGGTTGACTGGGCAAGGTAGCCGCCTCGTCACCCCTTGCAATGGCTTGGTGCTTCCTGGCGCGGTGGTAAGGGAGTTGCCCACCAAGGACGGCCGAGCAGGGTAGCTGCTTGGCGGCCTCTGGGCGAGGGCTTTGACCTCCGACGTCGTGGGTAGGCGACTACCAGCCGGAGTTTTTACCGAGCAGGGTAGCTGCTCGGTTGCCTCTTGCGAGGGCTTTGATCCTTCAGGACGGTTGTAGTAGGAATCTACCAGCCGGGGATAACTGAGCGAGGGCCCGGCTGCCTCCGGGAGGACTTTGGTCCTTGGCGCGGGAAGAGCTATAGGGCTGTAAAAAGCCTACCAAGGACCCTTGGCCGGGCAGGGTTACTGTCCGGTGCCTTTTGGCGAGGGCTTTCATCCTGAAAGATAGCCGAGCGAGGGAACCTCGGGCTCGACTGTCTCTAGGAGGGCTTTTGATCCCCGGCGTTGTGGCGGGGAAGCTGACTGCCGGGGATAGCCGAGCAAGGGGACATCGGGCTCGAATGCCTCTGGGAAGGCTTTTCGATCCCCAGCGTCGTGGGTAGGCGACTACTAGCCAGAGTTATTACCGAGCAGGGTAGCTGCTCAGTTGCCTCTTGCGAGGGCTTTGATCCTTCAGGACGGGGACCAAGCAGGGTTACTGCCCAGTGCCTCTTGGCGAGGACTTTGATCCCTGTCGGTTGTGGTAGAAAGCTACCAGCCGGGGATAGCCGAGCGAGGGCCCGACTGCCTCCGGGAGGACTTTGGTCCTTGGCGCGGGAAGAGCTATAGGGCTGTAAGAAGCCTACCAAGGACCCTTGGCCAGGCAGGGTTACTGTCCGGTGCCTCTTGGCGAGGGCTTTTGTCCTGAAAGATAGCCAAGCGAGGGAACCTTGGGCTCAACTGCCTCTGGGAGGGCTTTTTGGTCCTCGGCGTTGTGGCAGGGAAGCTGCCCGCTGGGGACGACCGAGCAGGGAAGCTGCTGGGCTGAATCTTGTCGTGGTGTGTCCCGACCGTTCAGCTGCAGGTGTGGGGAATGGGAACGGTCGGGGTAACGACGCGCTTAGCTGGCCTATTGAATGCGGAGGAAGGCAAAGCGCTAGGGGTGCGTCGCTTCGATTCCACCGGAGGAGGCTTGACGGTTGCCGCGTGGCAGCAACGGCGTGCGTAGCTGGCCTATTGAATGCGAGGGAAGGCGAAGCGCTACGGGCGCATCGCTTCGATTCCACCGGAAGAGGCTTGACGGTTGCCGCATGGCAGCGACTCCTACGGCGAAAGCGTGCAACGGTTGGGTTGCGTAGTGGGCTATACAAGGCTGAAGGAGTACTGGTCCTTTCATCCTTCATAAACAGGTCGCCGAGAATGCAGGACTTCCCGTTCACCATCCCCGACATCGTCCGCTTCGAAGACGTGTACCTCTATAACCCGTACTGCACCGAGGACACGGTGCAGCTGGTCTACGGGAGCTTCGAGGACCATTTTGGCCGGCTGCTCCCCGGCTCTCCTCCCTTCTGCAGTTGCTGATGTACTCCATCTGGAGGGCATCGCCGGGGCTTTACAACCCCCTGTCTGAGCTGCTCTTCGACGAGGCCGTGGGTAAGCTGCGGTCTTTGAGGCGATTCGGCTTAATCTCCGTGAACCGGCTGGCCCGCTCAGAGGCGCTCGTCTGCAAATGCTACGAGCTGAGGCTCGGGGTTGATGCCCGCTGGGGGAACCGGGGACAGAGGTTGGAACTGGCGAGGCGCCGGCTGGCGGAGATTTTTACCGAGTACCACGAGCAGTGCTCGCTGCACCCTCTTCCCCCACTATTGTAATTTTCTTTTCGTTTTGCATGTACGGCTGAAGAGCCTATAATACCCTTTGAATAAACAAAGCTTTTTTTCTTTTTCGCAACGCTCCATTGATCTTTATTAAATTAACAATAGATCTTATGAAGAATTTACATTTCTTTAAAAGAAGGGTACAAGCTAGAAGATGACTTTATTGGCTGGGGCCGAGCTCCCCGAAGGGCTGTCTGCTCCGGTGCTTGTCATAGGGCATGGGGCTCCCTGAGCTCCTGGTTGGCCGTCTGCTGAAGCAAGCATAATCTGACCGATGGTCAGGTCGGCGGAAGGGTGATGCTGCTCCTGCTCGCGGTCGGTCTACCGCTTGTCCCTCAGGTAGGCGACGAGGTGTCCAGACCGGATGAGTTCTTCGATATAGTCCTTTAGTTGTTTGCAGTCCTCCGTGGCGTGGCCCAGTACCCGGTGGAAAGCGCAGTAGGGGCCCCGGGTTCGCTTCGCGGCCTGACGTGGGACCGGAGAACTTGAAGAACCCCTCGTTCTGGGCCTCCTCCAGCAACACCGCGAGGGAGACATTGAGGGGGGTATACTCCTGGAACTTCGGGTGGCAGGGCTGCTGACGCTCTGGCCTCTCCTCCCGAGCCCTCTTCTTCTGATCGGGCCGTTATGCCCGAGGAAGGTTAGCGTTCACCTCTGATTCCAGCTGGACCTCGCGCTCGGTCCACGCCTTGACCTCGGCCATGGTCTTAGGTTGCGCCAGCGTGAAGGAGCGCAACCATTCCTTATGCCTCAGGCCGGATCTGAGTACCGTTATGACGGTTTCGTCTCGGTGCTCGGACACCTCGAGGAGGGCGTTGTAGAAACGGGTAATGCATGCCTTGAACGTTTCCTTATCCCCACTCTTAACCGTGAAGAGGTAGTCGACCGTGCGCTTCCGTCGACGGTTCCCCACGAAATGGCCGAGGAACTGAGTAGCCAGCTCGTCGAAGGTCGAAATCGAGCGGGGCTCGAGCCTCCGGAACCAGTCCTGTAACAACCGAGTTCTGTTATACCAATTTCTATTGCCGTATGTGGGGTTTGTAGTGTTTAATTCATTTACTTGATGGATGCGTGGTAGATTCTTTATTTTCGACCCGTTTAGATGAGTTTGTTGTTTCCTATTTATAAATTACCCTAAATTACATACTGGTACATATAACAATTTAAGTCTCTTAAAATAATTTAAAAAATATATGACATGGCCTGCTTGGCACCCCTAACCCTATGGTAGCGTCCTTACATCGTGTTCCCGTCCCGTTCAGTGGAACGGACGTGTTTGGATGGTTACGCGCATGTACGTGCATCCGTTCTTGGGGGTATACATTTCTGTTACAAAATCCTTCATTTTATTTTTTGGAACATGCCGATAATGTTTATACTTCAAATTCGAAATTTTGGACCCGACCCGGGCGCAATTCTAAAATATTTTGTATCCCGCCAAATCCTATTTAATTTTGAATTTCTTAAATCATTTAGAAAATATTTTTTACAGCTTACTGTATATTTCCTCAACTAACAAAGCTATTGTGTAAGCTGGTAAATCTTTTATTTTTTCCCAAAACAAAATTCCCTAAATTCCCCAGCCAATCAAACCCCCGTTTCTTCCCTGGGCCCCATCTCTCTCTCCTTCTCCCCTTACCGAGCTCTTTCTGTTTCTAAAACCCTGGCCTACCTCTTCTTTCTCTCCCTTCTCTTTTCTTTCTCTCTCCCTCAGCGACGCAGCTCTCTCTCTCTCTTCCACCGCCATCCTCACTTCCATCGCCGCCGATCACATCGTCATCGCCTCACCCCGTGACCACCATCTCCTCCACCTTTCTCTCCTCTCATCATCTCTATCAACTCCTTCTTCTTCTCTTCTCCTTACCTCTCTCCAACCCCGACACCACCATCACCCACACCTGCATGCTCATGCACCAACCGACCTGAGCAACCCCCTTCGACCCATCTCGCCACCATCTTCTTCCTCGGACCCTTTATCCACCGACACCACCTAACTCAATACCCTAACGCAATGAAACCCTAGCCTACCTATACAACCGAGCTGAGCCAACCTATGGAATCCATCTCGTCTCCATCATAGCTGACATCTTCTTCCCAAAACATCAAGCAACCCAACACCGTCGTCTCACCCTCGTTGTTAACTCTCGATGCCTGAACCCTAACTCCAAACTCAGCCCTCGAATTCATCCCTTAACCGTGAACTCCAGCCACTTCGTTGTCGTCGGTTGAGCCACCAAGCCAAGCACCCAAGCCGAGCAATGTGGAGCCTAGCCTAACAGACCTAAGTTCAAGATGAGCCATGATCTTTAGACGAGATCAAGTTTCGACCTTGCTCCGTTTCGTGGTTGCGTGTAGTCATGTCCGCATTCGCCTCAGGTTCGCCGGAAACCGGCGTACCGTCGACGATCCCGACGATCCTGACGAGCGTACCTGACCCGTGTGATCACCCTGTACATGGTTTGGATCCGTTCCGTGTACCATGGGCGCATTGCGACATTTTCCGCCGATGTGAGACGTTCTGTATTCCCGTTCCTGATCCGTCCAGGCAAGTTAATCTTGCTACATGCTATTTAAACTAATACATATGCTATTTAAATTAATTTATGCCTATTAGAGTGCACGGTGGATCTGTAGTTCCATTTAATACCAGAATTCCATGTTGACGCCCCATTATATCATTTTATAATCATGGCTCAAAACATACCAGTTTGCTTTTAGTTTTGTTATACATAGTATGCGCATTCATATTTAAATCTTGTAACAATTACTGGCATGACCCACAGTACCCCTCTTTATACTTTATACCTGTCGGACGACCGTTCACGTACGTCTAACCTGATTTATCGTCCATTGCATCTTTAGATTATTTAATACATATTAACCTTTTTTTATCATCCATATTGTTAAACTGTAGTTGAGAAATGTTAAAACTATCTCTTAAACCGAAACTGATAACCGTACATCCTAGTAGTTCAATCTGTACCTATTTGCATATCATGTTCCTGTTTATTGTTCTGATAATTTCATGCTTGTTTATTTATAACCATGTTTATATTAGTTGATTTGTGAACACCCACATATTATTTGTGCTTCTTGACATGACCTGTTGCACTTCCTATTTGATATGACATGGTACCGTACGCTCTTGACATGACATGACACCTGTATACATTACCTGGCTTGACCTGATGTACCATGGTATTACCCGTTATTTGATCTTGTGTCTAATGCCAAAAAACCTGACATGTAGTCCTTACGGACCGTTCCTGTTGTCTATCCAGACAAACCTGCTCTTACCTGATCCTGTGTTGGCATTAGTTCTTGATTACTGAATACCTGACTTGACATACATAGCCTGGGGGTATGGGGAAATCAATGATGAAACTTGACTTGTAACTCGACAGTTCGATTGCTTATACTGATCAGTTTTAGGTGCTGCTGACATCATTCATCTGTACATGTTTCCTATTTAGTGCCTAGCGGCATGTCTCGGTTTCAGCCCGAGAATCTGGACCGTGGTCCCGGGCATGCATGGGATACTATTGAGTTATATCGATGATTCATCAAATTGATTTCAAAGACTTGAGAGTAGATAACCCAATAGACCAGTTTAGTTTACTCACTGCACACTACCCTTCACTGTCCTGATTTATATTGCTGTCACATCTGCTTTACCACTCAGGATTATATTTGTATTGCCTGTTACCCTGTTTATATTTTATTGCTTGATGTTATGACGCGCTGACGTCTGGATTTTTGCATGGCCCAGATCATCTACCTTTGTTGCAGATTGATCAGGAGTATTGCCGCTGTTAGACCAAGCGGTGAAGATCCTGTCGGTATGCAGTTTTACTTCCAGGTGTTTCTTTTACTATATCTTTTGCTTCCGCATATTATCATTTCTCGACCCGTTTATTCTGGCTCATGGACATGTACTAGATAGTTTAGTTTTTTCCTGTTCTTGATATCTCTACAGCCGTAATGTGACTGTGGAAGAATTTTTCCTATCCACAGGTAGCATGGTTGGCTATGTCACATGCCCATCTTAGCGTACTCTAGAAAGCGGGGCGTGACATGGTTCTTTTGGTATCAGAGCCATAGGATATAGGTTAATCGAGTGTGATTCTTTTGTAGTTGGGTATTGGACCCAATACACGAATCAGAATACTCGTGATTAGGAACATGTCCTGCTACCTTGTTATCGTGATTCTTGAATCATATCTTTCTTTTATCCTTCGTCCTTGACGATATATAAACAACTTTGTATCTCGGCTTGAAACCTTTTGGTTCTCTATTGTTTCCCCTTGTTCTTTGATTCTGATATTAGGATTTGGGCGACTTGAGTGGAGTTATGTAATTGTACACATGAACTGCAGCATGGTTACAATGCGGTACTCTATTTAAGTAATTTGGAGTCCTGGTCTTGATTCAGTTCCTTGTTCCATGATCGTTATACTACCTTGCTCCTTTCGGTTTCATTGCTTACCAGTTATTGTTTTATCACCAGCTTGAATCATGTTTACTGTGCTTAATCCTCTTCAGTATCTTGATTTCGGATGAAGTCAGCTCGATATCTTATTTGTTCTTGTTTTCCCCGCATTAGGACTATTCAATCCTAGTGCGTTCCCTTATTTGTTGTGGTCTTGGGAATGGATTTTTTGCGGCACTTCCATGATCATAGTGATTGTAGGGAAAGGAAAGTGATTCTCCAGATTCCCGGACATTCGGAAGTTGTTTTGCTGGAGGAAGCAGTTCTGTCGGGCCAGTTGAGTTTAGGGCTAGGCCGACAAACAATGTTCTTTCGTCGATAGAAATGGATAAGGAAGAAGCGCCGACTATATTCGAGAGTTTCATGGACGTGTTTGAAGACATATCAGGTTTACCGCCGAAGCGAGACGTGGAGTTCGCAATTGAACTTGTTCCTGGTGCAGCACCAATCTCAAAAGCGTATTACCCGATGGCACCAGTAGAGTTGGAAGAAATTAGAAAGCAAGTTGCTGAATTACTTGAGAAGGGTTGGTTTCGCCGCAGCCATTTAACTTGGGAAGCTCCAATCCTCCTAGTAAAGAAGAATGATGACACAGGGAAGGCGTGCGTTGACTACCGAGAAATTAACCGAGTGACTGTTATGGACAAGTACCTGATCTCTCGTATTGGCGGAGTGTTTGAGCAGCTTAGTGGCATGAGGGTATTCTCGGAGCTAGATTTGCGGTTCGGATATCCTCAGGTCCGAGTTCAATCAGAAGATAATTGCAAGACTGCGTTCCGAACTCAGTATGGACATTACGAGTATTGCGATGCCCTTCGGAGTAACGAATACACCGGCAATATTTATGGACTTGATGAATTGAATTTTTTCACCATTCTTGGACCAGTTTTAGTAAAGGTCATTGAAGATATTCTGATCTACTCGAGGAGCATTGAAGAGCATGCAGAATACTTGAAAATCGCACCGCAGACATTGAGGCAAGAAGGATTATATGCAAAGATGAGCAAGTGCAAGTTTGGGCTTGAAGATGTAAAGTTTAGGGACATATCGTAGCTGGAAATGGAATCGCCGTTTACCCAGAGAAGATTGCAGCAGTTCAAGACTGGCCGATTCCGAAGAATGTTATAAAGATCAGAAGTTTCTTGGACTTGCAGGATACATAGAAGGTTGGTGGAGAGTTTTGCTCGTTTGGCTGAGCCTTGACCAAGCTTACGCGTAAGAAAGTACCATTGGTATGAGCGGATAAGTGTGCGACAGCTTTCGAGGCGTGAAGCAGAGGTTGATGACCGCACCTGTTTTAACCGTACCAGACGGTTCCAGAAGATTGGTGTTTCACAGCAACGCACCGGAGAAAGAATTGGGATGTATTTTGGTGCATCATGAGAGGGTTACAACTTACGCATCAAGACAGTTGAAGACCCATGAGAGAAATTACCCAACTCATGACTTGGAGTTAACAGCTGGGATTTTCGCTTTGAAAATTTGGAGACACTATCTATTGGGCGAAAGGGGTCGAGGTATTCACCGATCATAAAAGCCTAAAGTACGTGTTCGCTCAGAATGAGCTAGTTGTGTGACAGCGAAGATGGTTGAAGCTGACAGCTGACTACGATTTCGATCTTAGGTACCATCCGGGAAAAGTTAGTGTTGTGCCGGATACGCTTAGTCGGTTACCGGCAATTCAGATATTGACTACACAGAAGAAACTTAGTGAAGACTTTCGGAGATTCGATTTGGAGGTTGTGCTACCGCATTCTACAGGACAGTTGATGCAGCTACAAGTACGTTCGTCGTTGATCGAGAATATTAAAGCAGCGATTTGCAGGACCCTAGATTGCAAAAGTTTCGAGAACAGGTTGACGCCGGAATACAAACAGATGTACTGATACGTGAAGATGGTTTGTTGAGGTGTGGTAGCCGTTTGTGTGTGCCTAAGGGAGATATTCACGAAGAGCTTATGAAGGAGGCCCACAGTCCAGCTTATTCCGTACACCCCGGAAGCATGAAGATGTACCGAAACTTACGACAGCATTTCTGGTGGGAAGGTATGACACGGGAGATTGCTCGCTTTGTGGCAAAGTGCTTGATGTGTCAGCAAGTTAAGGCTGAACATCAAACGGCTGCTGGTTTATTGCAACCACTTTCGATTTCTCAGTGGAAGTGGAAACATATAACCATGGATTTCGTGACGGCTCTACCAAGGTGTCCGAAAGGCAACAATGTAGTTGGATGATCGTTGACGATTTGACCAAGGCAGTTCATTCATCCCTTTCGAGTTGGTCAAACAACAGAAGTTTTGGCAGAACGGTACGAGCGGGGGGATTGCAAGATTGCGTGGAATGTCGGTGAGTATCGTGTCCGATCGTGACACTCGTTTCTTAGCACACTTTTGGAGGAGCTTACAAAGAAGTTTGGGGACTCGATTGAAGTTTAGCACCGCTTATCGCCCTCAACAGATGGCCATTCGGAGAAAGCGATCCGCATTCTCAAAGACATGTTGAGATCTTGTATGTCAGACTTCAAGGGTTCATGGGAGGATCGTCTATACTTAGTGGAGTTTTCTTACAACAACAGTTTCCAGGCGACTTTTCGGATAGCTCCATTCGAAGCTTTATGTGGTCGCAAGTGTCGTTCACCTGTTTATCGGGACGATATTGGTGAGCGAAGATGGTTGGGACCAGATTTGGTGGCGCAGACAGTTGAGAAGATTGTCGATATCCGGAATCATATGAAGGCAGCACAAGACCGACAGAAGATTTGGGCTGATACGTCGAGAGGACCTCTAGAGTTCGCTGTTGGTGATTTAGTATTCTTGAAGATGTCACCGACTCGAGGGGTGATCTGTTACAGAAGTCAAGGAAAGTTTAGTCCTCGATTCGTTAGACCTTTTAAGATTTTGGGGCGTATTGGAGAAGTGGCGCATCGTTTGGTGTTA
The DNA here is from genome assembly GCA_030015575.1 of Agapanthus africanus. NCBI lineage: Eukaryota > Viridiplantae > Streptophyta > Magnoliopsida > Asparagales > Amaryllidaceae > Agapanthus > Agapanthus africanus. The sequence goes on from CM057339.1 coordinate 54,355,721, forward strand.
CCGAAATCTTTAGAAAGTATTCATGACGAGTTTCTTGTATCTCCATCCCGTAGGTATGCTCGAGATGAAATACATGTATTGGATCTTTCAGAGATGACTGTACGAGAAGATTTAACCTATGAGTAGCGACCGATGTCAATCGTGGATCGAAGGGAAATGATTCTTAAGAACGAGGTTATCCCTCTTGTGCTTGTTTCTTGGAGTAATCGCTCGTGTGGAGAACCAACTTGGATACGAGGAGATGAAATCCGGCAGGAGTTTCCACATCTATCCCTGTAGTTTCTTGTTTGTGTATCCTTTCTTGTTTTGGAATTTCGAAGACGAAATTCTTTTGTAGTAGGGTATAATGAAACAACCGAGTTCTGTTATACCAATTTCTATTGTCGCATGTGGGGTTTGTAGTGTTTAATTCATTTACTTGATAGATGCATGGTAGATTCTTTATTTTCGACCCGTTTACATGAGCTTGTTGTTTCTTAGTTATAAATTACCCTAACATTACATACTGTTACATATAACAATTTAAGTCTCTTAAAATAATTTTAAAAATACATGACATGGCCTGCTTGACACCCCTAATCCTGTGGTAGCGTCCTTGCATCGTGTTCCCGTCCCGTTCAGTGGAACGGACGTGTTTGGATGGTTACGCGCATGTACGTGCATCCGTTCTTGGGGGTATACATTTCTGTTACAAAATCCTTCATTTTATTTTTTGGAACTTGCCGATAATGTTTATACTTCAAATTCGAAATTTTGGACCCGACCCGGGCGCAATTCTGAAATATTTTGTATCCCGCCAAATCCTATTTAATTTTGAATTTCTTAAATCATTTAGAAAATATTTTTTACAGCTTACTGTATATTTCCTCAACTAACAAAGCTATTGTGTAAGCTGGTAAATCTTTTATTTTTTCCCAAAACAAAATTCCCTAAATTCCCCGGTCAATCAAACCCCCGTTTCTTCCCTGGGCCCCATCTCTCTCTCCTTCTCCCCTCACCGAGCTCTTTCTGTTTCTAAAACCCTGGCCTACCTCTTCTTTCTCTCCCTTCTCTTTTCTTTCTCTCTCCCTCAGCGACGCAGCTCTCTCTCTCTCTCTTCTTTTTCTCTCTCCTCTCGCACTTTCTCTCAGCTATCGCGATTACTGTGCATTCCTTGATTCTCGTCACCGCCCCCTGCTTCTCGTCACCTTCCTTCTATCTTCCTCTTCTTCTTCTGTATTTTTTCTAAAACGCTGCAGCCCTCGCCTCCACAAACCCAACTCCTCATCGCCCCACGAACTCAACTCCTCGCCTCCATCACCCTAACCCTACGACCTTACCGAGCACTCATCTCTTCCTCCTCGTCCTCTCCTTCTCATTCCTCCTTTCCCCGAGCCTGCAAACCCCAGAACCCATCACCGCCAACCTCACTTCCATCGCCGCCGATCACATTGTCATCGCCTCACCCGCGACCACCATCTCCTCCATCTTCCTCTCCTCTCCTCATCTCTATCATCTCCTTCTTCTTCTCTTCTCCTCACCTCTCTCCAACCCCGATACCACCATCACCCACACCTGCACGCTCATGCACCAACCGACCTGAGCAACCCCCTTCGACCCATCTCGCCACCATCTTCTTCCTCGGACCCTCTATCCACCGACACCTCCTAACTCAACACCCTAACGCAATGAAACCCTAGCCTACTTATACAACCGAGCTGAGCCAACCCATGGAATCCATCTCGTCTCCATCATAGCTGACATCTTCTTCCCAAAGCATCAAGCAACCCAACACCGTCGTCTCACCCTCGTTGTTAACTCTCGATGCCTGAACCCTAACTCCAAACTCAGCCCTCGAATTCATCCCTTAACCGTGAACTCCAGCCACTTCGTCGTCGTCGGTCGAGCCACCAAGCCAAGCACCCAAGCCGAGCAATGTGGAGCCTAGCCTAACAAACCTAAGTTCAAGACGAGCCGTGATCTTTGGACGAGATCAAGTTTCGACCTTGCTCCGTTTCGTGGTTGCGTGTAGTCATGTCCGGGTTCGCCTCAGGTCGCCGGAAACCGGCATACCGTCGACGATCCTGACGAGCGTACCTGACCCGTGTGATCACCCTGTATGTGGTTTGGATCCGTTCCGTGTACCATGCGCGCATCGCGACGTTTTCCGCCGACGTGAGACGTTCCGTATTCCCGTTCCTGATCCGTCCAGGCAAGTTAATCTTGCTACATGCTATTTAAACTAATACATATGCTATTTAAATTAATTTATGCCTATTAGAGTGCACGGTGGATCTGTAGTTCCATTTAATACCAGAATTCCATGTTGACGTCCCATTATATCATTTTATAATCATGGCTCGAAACATACCAGTTTGCTTTTAGTTCTGTTATACATAGTATGCGCATTCATATTTAAGTCTTGTAACAATTACTGGCATGACCCACAGTACCCCTCTTTATACTTTATACCTGTCGAACGACCGTTCGCGTACGTCTAACCTGATTTATCGTCGATTGCATCTTTGGATTATTTAATACATATTAACCTTTTTTTATCATCCATATTGTTAAACTGTAGTTGAGAAATGTTAAAACTGTCCCTTAAACCCAAACTGATAACCGTGCATCCTAGTAGTTCAATCTGTACCTATTTGGATATCATGTTCCAGTTTATTGTTCTGGTAATTCCATGCTTGTTTATTTATAACCATATTTATATTAGTTGATTTGTGAGCATCCACATATTATTTGTGCTTCCTGACATGACCTGTTGCACTTCCTGTTTGATATGACATGGTACTGTACGCTCTTGATATGACATGACACCTGTATACATTACCTGGCTTGACCCGATGTACCATGGTATTACCTGTTATTTGATCTTGTGTCTAATGCCATCAAACCTGACATGTAGTCCTTACGGACCGTTCCTGTTGTCTATCCAGACAAACATGCTCTTACCTGATCCTGTGTTGGCATTAGTTCTTGATTACTGAATACCTGACTTGACATACATAGCCTGGGGGTATGGGGAAATCAATGATGAAACTTGACTTGTAACTCGACAGTTCGATTGCTTATACTGATCAGTTTTAGGGGCTAGGCCAGTCCTGGGATGATGCTGCTGACATCATTCATCTGTACATGTTTCCTGTTTAGTGCCTAGCGGCATGTCTAGGTTTCAGCCCGAGAATCTGAACCGTGGTCCCGGGCATGCACGGGATACTATTGAGTTACATCGATGATTCATCAAATTGATTTCAAAGACTTGAGAGTAGATAACCCAATAGACCAGTTTAGTTTACTCACTGCACACTACCCTTCACTGTCCTGATTTATATTGCTGTCACATCTGCTTTACCATTCAGGATTATATTTGCATTGCCTGTTACCCTGTTTATATTTTATTGCTTGATGTTATGACGCGCTGACGTCTGGGTTTTGCATGGCCCAGATCCTTTAACTTTGTTGCAAACTGATCAGGAGTATTGCCGCTGTTAGACCGAGCGGTGAAGATCCTGTCGGTATGCAGTTTTACTTCCAGATGTTTCTCTTACTATATCTTTTACTTCCGCATATTATCATTTCTCGACCTGTTTATTCTAGCTCATGGACATGTACTAAATAGTTTAGTTTTTTCCTGTTCTTGATATCTCTACAGCCGTAATGTGACTGTGGAAGAATTTTTCCTATCCACAGGTAGCATGGTTGGCTATGTCACGTGCCCATCTTAGCGTACTCTCGGAAGCGGGGCGTGACAAGTCCCGACCTGCGCGGATGAGGGTGGCCGGGAAGGCCCTGCACTAGGCGGCGTCGGAGTGATCCTGGAAGCTCATCCCCGCGGTGAAAGCGTCCAAGTGGTCCTTCGGGTCGGTTTTCCCATCAAACAGAAAGACCTTTGGGGCCTTGTTGCGCGAGGAGACGTGGACGGCAAGCAGTTTCTCGGTGAACGGCTTCATGAGCGAGTCGGAGGCGTACTTAGCTCCGTCGCTCGAGAGGTGAGCTTCTCGGCGCATGCCCTCGATCTTCTTCTCGAGGGCGTCGAGCCGACCGTGGTACCCTGGGGAATCGGCGCCTCGGGATCTCTTGCCCCCACTGTGGGTGACCTGCGTCTGGGAGCATCCCCGGTTCTTCTCAATGAGGTGCCTCAGGTCCCGGGGTGAGGTAGCTCTTGAGCCGCCTGGGCGGACCTCCTCTGTGCAGCCCTACCGATGGTGGTCTGGCCGACCACGCCCGTGGACATGTGAGGTGACTGACATCTCTTCAGGGGGATAGCGGTCACGAGGAGGCTCGAGGTGAGGCGCCCTGGCGGAGGATCTCGGTGTCGAGCCCTGGGGCGCCCAACGGGCCTCAGGGAGCACCGGTTCGAGAGACCGGCGGCCAGGAGACGCGGCTTGTTGGTGATCGGCCATCCAGACAGGGACAGAGCCTTCTGGAGGCGGTGGAACGGCGATCTGGGGCCCCGGCGCGGCTGTTTGGATGCGGACGAGGGCCTGCACGAGGGATTGCAGGCGATCTATCCGGCCTGTGAGGGCGTTGATGACCGTCATGGGAGGAGGTTCATCCCCGCCTTCAGTGAGTGGAGGACGGCGATTGGTACTGGGATCCCCAGGATGGTCGTCTGCCATGAGGGTGGAGATAGGAAGGCCAACTTTGTATTTTGTGGAGTTATGTTCCTACAGACGGCGCCAACTGATGGAGCTCCTTTTCGGGCCTCCATCAGATGTTGTCTTCCGTTGATCTCGCGGTGAACTTAGCTGATTATCTTTCGTCGCGTGTGGATCTCAATGGGTTTTTGGAGGAAGAGGTGAGGTGAGGTGAGGGAGTTGTTGCCGAGCACCTGCAAAGAAGTCCCAGGATGGTTTGGTACCACCAAGGACCCTCCGATGCTAAGTTAGAGGGGAAATCTGAGCAGAGTAACAGTATAAAAGTGTAAAAAAAAATGGCTTACTTGATCCCTCTGTGATGGGGGTTTATATAGCGGCGGCAGCACGCAGCAGCAGGCATGGGAATCTCGCCGGCAGTTATGCTCCCGACATCACGCCCGCGTAAAGAGCGGATCGCCCATTAATGGAGATCGTGATGGCGTGGAACGTGGGACGTTGCTGGCGGAGAATCCGCCCGTGGCGAGATTCGCGGAGCAGCAGTTACGCCTGGGAATAGGTTGGAGGGCCGAGGAAAATGTCCTCGGCCGGAGCTCGGGGACAAGCATGGAGGCCGAGGAGTCTTGGTCCTGTGGTAGCTCGGGGGGCGGGCTGAGAGGCCGAGGAGGCCAATTTGCAGGGGCCCAAAGGGGGGCCAGTTTGGGCTTGCTGGTCGGGCACGGGGTGGCCTGATCGGTCCCTGCAGGCCCATTCTTCCGAGCTCTGGGACACGTCACCTGCCACGCGTCATGATCTTGGGGGTCGCCAATATCGAGCACTATCAATGCATGACTTCTCAAATTTTTATTCTCGGACATCATTGTATTGTTAGATGAAAAATTGAACTAGTTTATCTCTTTCACATAATTGGAAATTAAGAATTTGTCTCTCCTAACATAATTAATCAGTAATTTGTTCCTATTTTGGTCCCCTGCAGGATGAAAACATAGAATTCATATCTTTCGGCAATATCACGCGCCCCAGGGATCTCTGTATCAATAGCAAGATCTATGTTGATCTCAAGAGAGACAAGGCCACATGATGACGGCCCGATAAACATCAATATATAACAAGACGGTCGAGACCTATACCTGTAATCTGATTTATATTTACATTCATTTTCTGTGAATTTGTAATTCTGTAGCAAATACATACTTCACCTGTCATCTTCATGATTTGAACGCTTACCGAATTCCAGACATCGAGCTTCCACCACCAATTAAGCACATGGTATTGCTCCCTCTCGATCAATGTATGTACATAACATCCTCCAGTGATCCTTATCATGCGGCCATTTCCTATGGATATAATAAGTAGATGGCAAGCATTGCTAGTTCTCTCATCACATCCAACGCCTTAGAAATTGCAAACCAAATCATCTGTTTTTCTTTAAAAAATAACAATGGTGAACCCGAACAAGCTTATTCAAATGGCGAAGAAATGGCAAAGGACGGCTGTGTTAAGCAGAAGAGTCTCCTTCAATTCTCAGGTTTCTTCTGATGAATGCAGTACATCGGGTGCAGATAGAGGCAACTTCATTGTATATTCATCAGACAAGAAGAGGTTCATGGTTCCTTTGGCTTATTTGACGAGTAGTATCTTTGTACAACTTTTCAAGATGTCTGAAGATGAGTTCGGACTACCAACCGACGGGCCTATCACATTGCCATGTGATTCCGTGTTCATGGAATATATCTTATCTTTGCTTAGGATACGAGGATCTAAAGCTGCAGATAGATTGTTGTTAGAAGTTGTATTTAAGCATCATCATTCTCCATGTTCTTCTCGCCCTGTAGGGTTTAATCAGCAAGTTGTTTGTAGCTTCTGAATATTCTGATTCAATTTGTACAGCTTATTAGATCGATTTTAGATATGAAAATTTAAGTCCAGATACTTAATTTCAGGGAAATTAACTTCGCTCGAGTGTGTCTTTATGTTGATCATGCAATGAAGAATCACAGTAATTAACCATGGGTAGAAATACAGTATACTGAGCGACCTCACCAAAAAATTTCTCTTTACACTCTTATTTTCTAATGCATGTTTTTAATAATTAACACATTTAGCAACCACCATTTCAGAACAAGCGCTTCATTTTTTTTATTTTTAAGTAAACCTTCTATAAAGCAATCTTGGGGGCTCTGTAACTTTAATTTCGATCAATTTCATGGAATAAAAAAGTCGAAACGAAAATTTTAGACTGGTAGTTATCATTCTTCGGTTAATCTCTTCTGTAAAACAACTTTTGTTGCGTGGGTGAAATGTTGGAAAAACATGGGGACATTTTATGAAAGTAAGATCGATATGCCTTGATACAGAATAAGAAATAATCGAACGAAAATTTAAGGTTATAGGCCCAATACTCGGCAAACCAAACTCTTCTTCCAACATTGTGAAGAGATCTCTAAATATCGTGCTCGAAAGATATATACATGAGAGGAATCATGAGTGTTCCATCAGAAGACAGACGCATGGCCTTGACGTGCGACAAATTTGTTGGACTTCTCATTTTGCTCATTGTTGACGCGATTCTTCTCCTCAATGCAGCCATTTTTGCCATTTCTTAGCCACATCTCAAGGATCTGTGGTAATCATATCTAGTCTTTGAGATTGTGGTAGGATTCAAATGAATGGTAGATTTCAAATGATGTGGCGTAAATCTATACGGCATGATTAACGACTTGATCATCTCACGCACATGCCATACATGGGTGTAGAGAAACTTACCTTGAATCATGTGTTGTAGAATAAAAATAAATAAGACCCATTGATCTTTCTTGCCTACATCAATACCGTAGAGTATCCCGATGGGAGGAACACACAATATCTTTATTTCACAAATCGTATTTCTGTCTTCTCCTATTAATTGTGTAGACAAAAACTCTCTTTATATAATCCTTCGCGTTATGGTAGTTTTCAAAACTACGTGGTGGTTTCATGGTAACCACTTATAACTAAATGTGGATAACCATTCAAAACTTTATGAGAATAACCACCACAAATATTACTCTCTCATATGCTATATAATATAGTAATAGAATATTTGAGTCACATATATGGTTATTCTAACAATCTCCTACTTGACTTAAAATATCATATTAATATCTTAATCATATAACATCTTTGTAACTATACTTTATGGCTAATTAAATAGTTACACTTTAATCAGCAATTAATTTATTTTTAAAAAACTTCATATACATATACAAATAGCCTTACGAATAATTATTATAATTATTCAAGAGTCCAGCTTTAAATTGCTTTAAAAGCAAAAAAAAATCACTTGACCGAAAAATAATGTGCACACTTTATTAGTCATGTATAATATCGCTAACAACATCCAAATGTCTAGACATAAAACTATATATAGATTTTAAGCAAATAGTACACAACACTTGAATCCTTATGAGTCTCATATTTCTTGCATGACCCATAAATGGAATAACACATAATATTTTAGCCAATGGGTCAATAATTATGAACTCTATTTTTATATGCTAAAAACCAAATGTACTCTATAATATTATGTCGATATGCCTTTAATCGACTTTTTATATACTGTTGATTGATACGAAAGAGTGTTTGTAGAATAACCGCAATCAATAACGGTGTCGCGCGTAGTTAGACCGAGATGAGTACGGGTCGTCCTCAGGGAAACGTGGAACCTTTTATTTTTACTTTAGATGTGTTGAGAAAGAGAGGAGGGATAAAGAATTTTATAGAAAGATTTCTAGATCTACGTTAAACAAGAATGTAAAATATAGATCTAGATTATTTTAAAGATATAATTAATATAATAAGAGGGCTTGTAGGATCCGTTAGGATTTAATAGTTATGGACGATTAATTAAAAGTTACCCTTTTTATCCATTAATAGATTTAAAACTAGAACGACGATGATGCGTGTAGATTAGGGTTTCTGGAGGGAAAAGAAATCTCATTCTTAACCCTTATCTCGACACGGAACTCCGTTCATATCTAGCCTTTACCAAAACAATTATTAATCTAATCTCTAATCGCGGTCGGAACTAGCAAAGGATTGCTAGCGTGCCCGATTAGGATGTTAATGATTCTTTTGATAAAGTTCCTAAACTTTATAGGACTTAAAAAGGGTTTAGTTATTTTCATCATCCATTAACCTACCATAATCCTATGAACCCTAACAAGCGAAGAATTACCCGCGCATGTTGGGAGAAAAAGAGATGGAAAGAAATTGCATAATTAAACTAAAGAATTAGAATAAGAAAAAGAAAGCTACCTTTATTAATCAACAAAATTCACTACACTTTGATTCCTTAGAAAATGATTACAAAGACTAGTTTGCTTCTCGATCTCTTCCAAGGAGGTAGACGAACAGTTGATGATCAGCCTGGATGCGTGAGCCGTCTTGGATTTCGTGATCTCGTCGGTTTGATGCCTTCTAACTTTAGCCCTTGGTCCTTTATATAGCCCTCAAAGAAGAAAACTAGTTACCATATATGGTGACTTCCTAATATGGTGACTTTCCATGCCTGGATTCCGAGTCCCTGTCAGTATTGATTTTATGATTTTGGCAGATTTTTGATCCTGACATCTTGAACATCTTGATCTCTTGACCTGAGCTAAATCTTGCATAATATCTCTATGAATAATGTTAGTACTATTTATTAAATTAGAGAGAGTATCTTAATCACTATATATGGTAATAAATCTTTAAGAAACTTGATTAAGAATATTTTATATGCTATGCACTTTATATGGTAATAAATCTTTAAGAAACTTGATTAAGAATATTTAATATGCTATGCACTTTATATGGTAATAAATCTTTAAGAAACATGATTAAGAATATTTGATATGCTATGCATCTTTTCAATTACCAAAATATTATATAAATATAAAATGCCTATATTTTCCTTCATAATATTAATTATAATATATAAACATATGGAAAATAGTATTTTGCAGATAAATCCAAATATGTTTAATATTTATAATAAACACCTTTTATTATTTAAGAAATGTAAGGAAAATACTTATACCAAAGTGCAATATTTTCAACTGAACAAATACCCCCAAACTTAATTTTGATCGTCCCGAGCAAACTAGTTATTCAAGAGAAAGAGAAAAATAAAAAGAGAAACCTAAATAGCACACTTTCGTAGGCAAACACGATTGCACTGAGCATGTGCAACAAGCCGTTAAACCTCTAGGTGTGCCTAATAGGAGGAGTGTTGTCTCCTGAGGGTTTTCAGCGGATTACACCCACAAAATCCTATAATAAAAGAGAGATAGTGAAATTTACATATAAAGATAAGAACCATAAAAGAAATACTTTGAAAATTTAGAGTTTCCAACTACACTAGCTTTTCAGTTGTCATGAGCCCTATCTTAATAGTCATGAAAAAATGTTAAAAATCACATCATCCCTCAATAAAACATCGTCTTTATTCTTCATTCCTACCTTTCATCCAAACATCGATCATATACCCCTACGTGTGTGAAATGGACATCGCTACACTCGGAGAATTCAATTCAAGCTATCATACTCTTGTCCATCTACCTCAGTACTTTTTAACTTGATGAATATTTAAATTTGTTCACACATTTTCATGCGACCGTTAATACTTCTTGAGGTACTAACCGACCGATTACTCCTGTGCTTGCTGATTAGGTGATAATATTTTTCTCGTCTTGCACCATCCAAGGCTTAGCAGTGACTCCCAGACCAGTTGGCCTTAGGGTACGAGGTGAAGGGGCACCCTCGCTATATTTTTTTATTGCTGTCTTGACGATAACAAAACCAGTGTTCATTTTTCTTTTCACCATTTCTATATTTTCTTAATTTTTTTTCCTTCATACTTTGGCTTTTAGACAAGAGCATTTCAAGGTATTCTCTACTATCCCGAGTTTCAAGACGTGTGAAAGTGCATATAGTAGGGTATCAACATTCAAATGTTTGGCTTCCAGAATAGAAACTATTTTTCAGACTTATTTTTATTCTCAGATTAGTGACTTCCTTCATCTTACTAATCCTTGGGACAACAGCTCATAACTACTTATTACTAGTTCATTTAAGAAAACTTCTAATTTTCTTGGTTTTCTTAAACTATTCCTATCTTTTGGATGTAATTTTTCACACTCTACTCTCTTGTTATAAATTTTTTTTAAAAAAAGTTATGCTTGTAGGGTTCCTAGGCACACTATAGAGGTCTCACAAGGCATCAACCATGCCAATTTCAAATTTTATGGGTGCCGAGAAACCCTAATACGGATCGTTGACTAGAAATTTAGGCGATAAACGAAACTAGTTAACAACTTAACTAAAGGAGAGAGGCTACAACCTTTGTAGATCCGGTTCTCCACTTCCTTAGCTCCATGTAGGCGTCCTCTCGCTGTCCATCTCGATTCCCGAACTCAAACGTCGGCTTCATCGGAGAATTGGGCGGACTAGGTCGTCGGCTTCGTGCCGAAGATGATCTACGTCGAGGTTTCACAAGTTCAAGCTCCGACTTCACCAAGTTGTGAAACTTGTGAAGAAAACACCCAAAACAACTTGGCAAGAGGTAGAGGGTGAAGAAATAGGAGGTGGGTTCACTTTAGAATTGGATTTCTCACACTTTTGCTCAAGATGCCATTGTTGAAGACAAGGTTTTTCTTGAAGAAGAAGAAGGAGAAGAAGAAAGAATATGATAAGTTTTTTATTTAAAAATGAAACTAATATGAATACTTATCATATCTTGACCATGGTCAAGTGTAGAGATTAAACTAAGGTTAGTTGGAATGGTTAGGGTTAAGGATGAGATAAGGATGGTGGACTTTGTCAAAGCTTCAAGAAGCTTCAACATAGAAACAAAATAAGCCACCATTCTTAATAATATCCAAAAAGAATAAATAAATAAATAACTAAGTAAATAATCAAAACCCTAACCATCCATATATAACCATGGTTTAATCTTTACACAAACCCAAGTGAGCAAGTATCATCAAACATGATACAAACAAGTGCACAAAAAAATATATCACATATACAATGTGCATCAAGTGAGCAAATCCTTTTAAAATGAACCAATACTAGTTGATGCAAAGCAATATATCATATATATAATTATACATTAAATCATTAAATCAACACTTGATTTAACGATCCGGTCATATCGCATATAACCGACTAGTATCCAATGTATCGGCTTATCGAATCAATCCTTGATTCGATATCTAGGTTATATCGCATATAACCAATCGATACATTCATCGCGAGAATGAAATACGGTATCATATACACGCATTATTCTCGCTCCCGCACATATCTCATATGCGCTCCTATTTCGTTTCGCTTGAGCCAGGAAACCTCTGTGTAGGACTCTAAAGACTCGTCAATACGCCGGTAGCAGATGATGATCATATCAAGAACCCACAAGCCGCAAGCGGTCTGCTAAACGTAACGGCCACCCGGGTATTGAGCGATCAGAAGATCGACGAGCTAGCCCGCTCACACTCCTGTGAATCCAACCAGTAACACTTACCGTACAGTCCGGTCTGTTCGTCTGATATGTCGCATATCAAATCTAGGGGTGGTAAACGTCAGACCCCAATAACCGATAAGTCGTGCTGATGTGAGGCTCATAACGGGTTGAGAAACTACTGGTAACACTTACCAGCAAATCTCTGATCAGCCCTGGCCAGGGACTTCCCTGTTACGGCCAATCGAGCACAGCGCAACATCAACCCCCAATACCGGGAGAGACGAAACCCCTCCTATCGCTCATTGCCTCCATGTGACTCGGGACTGTACCCAAAGACCACCGTTTTGCACGCCCTCATGGACGTGGTAAGGTGGAGATCAAAGCACAGTGGGAATCACACAAGACTCTATGACGATCTGGGGTCTACAGACTAACCTGTACAAGTGTCACCTGAGAACTGCCATCTGACGTGAGGTATAATACCATCTGAGAGTTCTCGGCGAGTCCGTCCAGTGTACCCAGTCTCCACTGAGCACCCGTATACCATCTCTGATGTCAAACACCAATGGATATGGGATCATCCATCGCCCATCTCATGGGTCGAGAAGCGTATACGCTAGTCTACACTGGTATATCGATGCCCTGTCTCGATACACCCACGACTAGGGACCTTGAAGGATGTACTTATGGACTACCATGTTTCCACTAGGATGCCTTGTGAGACCTCTATAGTATGCCTAGGAACCCTACAGTGGTATCAGAGCCTAGCTAGAGCCTTAGGCGAAGTCTAGACGATGTTTGAAACCCGATCGAACACGAAAACCTAACTTTTTGATGCTCTCTGGACTTTTTCTAAAAACCGGGATTTTTCCAGATTAAAAATTTCTAAAAAATTCAGCAGAAAATTGTAAGAATTACTGTGCAAATACGACACTGTTTGGAGCTTAAACAGCCGCGGAACCGCGGCAAGAGCTGGCTCATGCGGGGGTTCCGCCGCTAGTTGATGACGTCATCCCTATTAATTTGCACAGTAATTCCCATTTTATAGTGCTGAGTTCTCTGGGTATTTTTAATATTTATTCAAGAGTTGAATATTCCAGGTTGTTTTGGGGATTCGATGATTCGATCGGATTATTAGATTTTGTCTATGTGGATTCCGGATAATTTTTGAATTTGTTAAAAAGTTCGACCGGATATAAATACCCAACTTTTCCCCTGTCGGAAAGTTTCCAAGTGTTGGATTTTTTCGTAGTTTAACGACGTTCTAAGTAGTGCAAGTAACGCGATGGACCCTCTAGAAGACAACAAATCTTAACTCGATTATGTGACCGTCTTGAACTGCCCTTTGAACCTTCGGGTTTGGGGCAGTACGGCGTGCCACATGTAAGGCGTTGGCTTGACCCTTCTACGGCTGGACCGTTGGTACTGAGGCACGAACTGAATGTTGTTAGACTTATTTCATGTGTTGAGCTGTATCGGGAAAACTTGGGTATTCGACTGTTCGATCGGAAAGTTTAACATTTTCTGTTTATCTGGAATGTGATACAATAATTGGAATTCACAAACAGTTATGAGATAACTGAATGAATGTTATAAATCTAGCGGTTTAGTTTCACTTGATATTGAAAAGAGTTTTCGATAATGAGACTAAAATAGGGGTTTATAACTGTTAGGCATGTGATGTCTAAGTATTTCATTTGATTAGGCATGTGATGTCTAAAGAGGTTGCGGATTCCAACTGTTGTAGTTTTACACTTTCTTTTCTGTGACCGTAAGTGTAATATGTGATATCGCCGGTTTCGTTGCTATATGTCAACGACAATTGGGATGCGCATATTTACTTACGTTGATGACATGTGATGTTATGTGTTGCTGGATATGTTATATTGGATCGTCGTGTTTGAATAGCCGGGGGTTTTTATGTGAGATGAGTGTTTTTCATTTTCATTCATGTAAAGACTTGTATGTAATATTCTTTTATTTGGGGCACTTCCAGGTTGCGGAAGTTGTCACCTTTTGTATATTGTTTACATTTCCGCATTAGGATAGACCCAAGGAGGGGAGCACAAGTAACCGGGTTCTAGGGTCCAGTGGGAGACCATCTCGAGGAGTCGAGTCCGGGTCTCCTAACCCTAAAATTGGTAGGGTTGCTTGCCGCTCTCGTAGGGGTCTAAGGGTGTGGGATTGGCTATTCATCACGACCGTGGAATCCGTGTTTTATACTGGCTCGTATTGAAAACACGGACGTCCTAGTATATCCAATGTTTCTTCTGCTGCGATATCTGTGATGTGATCATGTGATGTTCTGTGATAGATAAAGTATATAGTATATATGATATATTATATAGACGTTACTTATGTTTTGCACCCGCACTAGCCCTGCCCTGCTCTGTCGTTAGTTACCTAACCTAACGGTGCATGAGGGGACATCGAGGCGAATGCGGATGGCATAAGTGTACGTCATATCTATCTGTGATGTTTAGGTATTTAAATGATGGGACTTCATTAATGTGATTAATGAAAGAAAAGGAACCTAAGATGTTGTAGAATCAAATTTTAAATAAAAAAGGGTAGCTACAGTTCTTGCTTTGCATAGCGGTATATATGATATACCCTGCACCTTATTCGATGAGGAAAGGACCGAGATCCCTTCACCGGGAGTGACTCCTTTAGCAATAACTGGCAGATGCTACATACTCGGTTTGCTTTTGATTGTTTTTGAGTTTTGCTTTGCACAGTGATATATATGATATATCCCGCACCTCATTCGACGAGGAAAGGGCCGACGATCCCTTCACCGGGAGTGACCCCTTTAGCAAAACTAGAAAAGCCTCAAAATCACTCCATTTCAAAACTTCATTTGATTCTACAACGATATCAAGTTCATTACGCAATAGGTTTTCAGAAAAACCTGTCGTAGCCCTCCGTCATTTCAGATAAGTAGTAGTTAGTATTCATGCTACGTTTGTTGGCCTGCGTCAAGGCGTAGTGTGCGGTAGCTAACTAGTATTTACCTGCTTTTGCATATGATGCAGATTGGATTAGGGTAGTCGTGCGACTTTGTTGGCCTGCGTCAAGGGTCGTACGGGTGGGTTTAATTCAATAAGGAAATGACGGGTTGAACTTGACTAGCGCACTATGGTTTGTTGGCCTGCGTCAAGGTCATAGGACGCTATGGGCAAAATATTATCGGGAATTTCAAGTGTTGAAATTTGCAATGAGATTGCATACCTTCTATGAGATAATTGGATCCCGATACCCGCTGCGAGTAAGAGTTACTCCTGGGAGAGTTTTACATATTACAATTAGCCGATCAAGTAGGTGTCAAGAAAGGTGTTAACGAGGTTACGCCTCTGGGAAAACGAGGTTTACATTAATTAGGTTCGTGCGAAAGCACGGGGGACCTCCCTCAAAGTACCGACACTGGCCTGGCTGAAAGATTGGCGAACTTGTAGTGTGTAATTAATCCCGGCTAGTCTTTCCTTTTAGGGTTTGAAGGAAGATTTGATAAAAAGCAGTGGGAGCCATCCTGATCAGATAAGATAATAACCAATCTGATCTTGCACGAGCATACGCTAAAGTGTTTTCTTCTCTCTCTCTCCAGGTAGCGACCATTTCATGCCCTAATAAAGATAATAATATGGATGTATTGACCGAACCCGCATGTTATACTGTGCTGGGGAACGTTGGTTCCGTTCTTTCCTATAAGAGTTATAGGAATGAACAGGATATAGGGGAATACCAGGATTCCCATGCCACCCGAATGAAGAAAGTACATGATGATGCATTTTCTTCGGGTGTGTTCGTTACAGAGAACTGTTTCTCCATTTGCTCTACGTCCTGGGTATTAGATACCGGGTCAGGATCCCATATATGTAATCAGTTATATGGGCTTAGAAAAGGTAGAGAACTTGGAGAAGGTGATAAAGACATAAGAGTTGGAAATGGTGCAATTGTTGCAGCTAAGACTGTCGGGGAATATCACCTTGTGTTACCAACTGGTAATACATTGGTTCTGAACGAATGCTATTACATGCCGAACCTGATATGCAACATTATATCAGTTTCTTTATTAAGTAAAGAGGGATATAATTTTGTATTACAGGACAATGTTATGAACATTTTCCGTAACCAAAAGTTGGTTGGATCAGGCACGTTGTGCAATGGCATTTATGTTCTAAATCAATCAACAGTTCTGAGCATAACAAACACACACAAATGGAAGAGTTCTGAACTGAACGAATCTTTCTTGTGGCATTGTAGACTGGGTCACATCAATGCGACACGACTAGCTAAGTTGTATAAAGATGGATATTTAAATCCGTTTGAATTTTCATCTTATGACACTTGCCAATCATGTCTTAAAAGCAAGATGACCAAAACTCCATTTACGGGACACGGAGAAAGAGTTACCGAACTCTTGGGACTGATACATAGTGATGTATGCGGTCCTATGTCTACACATGCCAGGGATGGTTCTTCGTACTTCATTACATTCACTGACGATCTCTCTAGATTCGGATATGTGTTCCTGATGAAACACAAATCAGAAGCTATTGAGAAATTTAGAGAATATAAACAAGAAGTCGAGAACCAAACTGGAAAAAGTATTAAAATCCTTCGATCTGATCGAGGAGGAGAATACTTAAGTAATGAATTCCTGGACTTCCTAAAAGAGAATGGGATTCTCTCTCAGCTGACTCCTCCATATACACCACAGCACAACGGTGTATCAGAACGGAGGAACCGCACCCTATTGGATATGGTGCGCTCTATGATGAGCACAGCTGAGTTACCTATTTCCTTCTGGGGATATGCACTGGAAACAGCTGCAGATCTATTGAATATGGTTCCCACCCAAACCGTGCCAACCACTCCATATGAGATATGGAAAGGAAAGAGACCATGTCTTAATTATGTTAAGATATGGGGTTGTCCGGCATATGTAAAAACGCAAAATCCGGACAAACTCGCGGCAAGGTCCATTCTGTGTAAGTTTATTGGATATCCCAAACATTCGCGCGGGTATATCTTCTACCACACCGAGGAACAAAAGGTGTTTGTTTCTCGACATGCCACCTTTTTAGAAAAGGAATTTCTTGAAAAAGAGATTAGTGGCAAGGAGGTAGAACTGGAAGAGGTTCCAGCAATACAGACTACAACAGAAGATTTGGTTGAACCAGAGGATTCAGTAGTTCCCAATGAATCTCAGCCTCTCCGCCGATCTAGTAGGGTTCCTCGCCCACCTGAGAGATACTACGGTTTTCTCATGGATGGTGGGAGCGAGGATTGCATCATGGAGGATGATGACCCAACTAGCTTCGAGCAGGCCATCACGAGTAGGGACTCAGTGAAATGGCTGGATGCTATGCGGTCCGAGATGGAATCCATGTACACCAACAAAGTATGGACTTTGGAAGTTGCTCCTGAAGGGGTAAAACCCATCGGGAGCAAGTGGATCTTCAAGAAGAAACTTGGTGTAGATGGGAAAGTGGAGACTTTCAAAGCTAGACTTGTAGCAAAGGGTTTTCGTCAAAGACCAGGTGTGGACTATGACGAAACCTTTTCTCCAGTGGCTATGCTTAAATCCATCCGGATCATGCTTGCCATCGCTGCATACCATGATTACGAAATCTGGCAAATGGATGTTAAGACCGCCTTTCTAAATGGTGATTTAGAAGAGTGCGTGTACATGACTCAGCCAGAGGGCTTCGTAGACAGTGGGATCAGCGGCAAGGTGTGCAAGCTGCTTAAATCCATTTATGGATTAAAGCAAGCATCGCGGAGTTGGAACATCTGCTTTGATGTCGTTATCAAAGAGTTTGATTTCGTCAAAAACCCAGATGAACCTTGTATTTACAAGAAGGTGGCAGGGAGTAAGGTTGTCTTCCTCGTATTGTACGTGGACGACATACTCTTGATAGGAAATGATATTCCTATGCTGCAATCGGTCAAGCTCTTCTTATCACAAAGATTCTCAATGAAAGATCTTGGTGATGCCTCCTGCATATTGGGAATAAGGATCTATAGAGATAGATCCAAACGGATATTGGGATTGTCCCAATCCAGGTACATTGACACCATACTAAAGAGGTTTAGTATGGAAGAATCCAAGCGTGGGAACTTGCCCACGATCTCTGGAGTCACTCTCTCCAAAGAGATGTCTTCCAAGACTGATTTGGAGAGAGCTCGCATGCAAGGGATACCCTATGCTTCGGCTGTAGGCTCTATCATGTATGCAATGCTATGTACCAGACCCGATGTAGCATACTCACTAAGTGTAGTGAGCAGGTATCAAGCTGATCCTGGAGAGAGTCACTGGACAGCTGTGAAGAGCATTCTCAAGTACTTACGAAGGACTAAAGGGATGCTCTTGGTGTATGGTAACGGAGAACTCCAAGTGGAGTCCTTTACCGATTCGAGCTTCCAGAGTGATAAGGACGACTCTAAGTCGCAGTCGGGTTTTGTCTTTACCCTTTACGGAGGGGCGGTTAGCTGGAAGAGTTCCAAGCAGGAAACCGTGGCAGACTCGACGATGGAGGCTGAATACATCGCTGCCAACGATGTTGCCAAAGAGGCTGTCTGGATCAAGAAGTTCATTACTGAACTTGGAGTGGTTCCATCCATTGAGCATCCAATACCTTTGTATTGCGATAACAATGGAGCGGTGGCTTTGGCCAAGGAACCCAGGTCCCATCAGCGATCCAGGCATATTCTGAGGCGGTATCACCTGATCCGGGAGATAGTTGATCGCCGGGAGATCGAGGTCAGGAGGGTTGACACAAAGAACAACACGACGGATCTACTCACGAAGGCCATTCCCCAGATACAGTTTGAGAGACTCTTCGGGATGCTCGGTATGCGATACTACAGCAGCTGGCCCTAGTGCAAGTGGGAGATTGTTAGTTGTATGTATGCCCTAGAGGCCAGTATTGTACAGATGATGTATATTATATTGGATGCTTGGACATATATAGAGATGACTTTCTTGCTCGATATGATAGTATGCTATCTGGTTACTCTTTATCTTAACATGTACACTTGTCTCTTTAAACTGCCTTATAGTTACATGTTGATAAAGCCCTTAGGATGTGTACTTGACTACCTGGACTATGATGAAGATCATACTAGTGGGGACATGGTAGTCCATAAGTACATCCTTCAAGGTCCCTAGTCGTGGGTGTATCAAGACAGGCATCGATATACCAGTGTAGACTAGCGTATACGCTTCTCGACCCATGAGATGGGCGATGGATGATCCCATATTCATTGGTGTTTGACATCAGAGATGGTATACGGGTGCTCAGTGGAGACTGGGTACACTGGACGGACTCGCCGAGAACTCCCAGATGGTATTATACCTCACGTCAGATAGCAGTTCTCAGGTGACACTTGTACAGGTTAGTCTGTAGACCCAAGATCGTCATAGAGTCTTGTGTGATTCCCACTGTGCTTTGATCTCCACCTTACCACGTCCATGAGGGCATGCAAAACGGTGGTCTTTGGGTACAGTTCCGAGTCACATGGAGGCAATGAGCGATAGGAGGGGTTTCGTCTCTCCCGGTATTGGGGGTTGATGTTGCGCTGTGCTCGATTGGCTGTAACAGGGAAGTCCCTGGCCAGGGCTGATCATAGATTTGCTGGTAAGTGTTACCAGTAATGCTTATGCAAAATATGATGCAAATTGATGTGTAAATAAGCACAAACCTCCCCCAAACCTGTTTACAGCAGTGTCCTCACTGATGTCATCCGATAAGCTCATAAACCTGTAGACTTGGGAGGAAATTATTAATGGGGGCAAGAATATATGAAAGTGAAAATCCTCCCCCAAACTTATTTTTGGCTCACAATTTTGTAAAAATCATTTTCTTTCAAGAGCCCAAAATATACCACCCCCCAAACTTGAGTTAAACAATTTTAATCTTTTAAAATCACACGAGGGGGTCAAGATTATTGGTCAATGCCAAGCTTTGCAAAGACCGAAGGTCAACACCAACCATTCAAAAAATTTATTGATGAAGCACCAAGGTTGGTGGAAGAACATGTCACCTTTCGACGTGAAGAAGTGGGGAGGTGATAAGAGGTGTGATGGAAAAGGATTGCGTCTCAATTTGGAGAGACGACACAGTGATAGTGATGATGGATTACTCGCATTATCATGATTGTCCAAAAGAAGGGGTGGAGGTCCAATTTCTTCATCTTGGAGTTGATTCATCTTAACACCCGTGTCTTGTAAAAATGCGAGTTCATCAGCGAAAATTTCCTCAAAGCTTTCGTCGATACCCCGAAGAATAATGTCATCAGAAAAAATGGGGTGATCGTCCGACTCTATAAAAAGTTCCTCATCAGTGTTAGATGCTGACCCGGACAACTCGGTGGAAGAGTCCGTGTCAAATAACGACATATGAAAAGAGTCAGAATTATGAGGTTGATCAAATTCGCTGCTGTCGACATCCATTAATTCGACAGAACACACATGAGCATAGGGTTCGGAGGGTTCACTTCCCAACTTGTAAATGTTAAGCTCAATTGACTTCTTTCCAAAGGATAGGGTCATAGAGTCGTTTCTACAATTGATTACTGCGTTGGAAGTGGCCAAAAAGGGTCGACAGAGTATCACCGGGATTTGATTTCGTGGATTTGCCACAGGTTGTGTATCTAAAACAATAAAGTCCATAGGGAATATGAATTCCCCGACTTTGATTAACACATCCTCTAGCTCACCCCTAGGTTGGATGATAGATCGATCGGCCATCTGAAGAGTGCAATGCGCAGGTTTTAACTCTCCGATCCCTAATTGCTCATAAACAGGATACGGAAGCAAGTTAACACTAGCACCTAAATCGAGTAGAGCACGATTGATATTTTTACCCCCAATAGAAATTGAAATTGTAGGACTTCCGTGGTCCTTTCGTTTCTTAGGAAGTTGTTGTGTAAAAGCTGTGCTCACATTACTCGCAAGGAAAACTTTTTTATGTACTTGAACTTTTCTCTTCCTAGTGCACAAGTCCTTTAGGATTTTCGCATATGATGGAACTTGTTGAATAGCATCTAGGAGAGGAATGTTTATGTTAACTTGCTTAAAAATTTCCACAATCTTCTCCATTTGTGGACTTGGTCTGTTGCCCCTTAACCTGTTTGGATAAGGTGCTTGATCAATAAGTTTTGGGTCCAACGTTTGTGGAGAAGACTGTGGGGATGGATTCGATCCCAAAACTGGAGTGGGAATCGACTTAGATAGATTTGGCGAAATGGGCGAAGGGTTCGAGCCTTAGGGAAAACGGAGAATAGGCTCGGGTGAAGGTGGGAGACTAGACGAATTAGAGGAAGAAGAAGAAGCTGGGGTATCATTGGTGTCACTATCATCACACTGCTCACCCACTCTGTCATTCAACACTTTTCCCGATCTCAACGTGGTAACAGCACTCACATTATAACTTTATGAGTGGCCAGGATTAGGTATGGGTTGAGATGGGAGCTTCCCTTTCTCTCTCGCACTCATTGCGGCGTTTAACTGTGCGATTTGGTTTTCTATTGATTTAATACTCTCACCATGGGAGGCGGAGTTTTTCGTTAGGGTATCAATAGAAGACGTCATCTCAGCAATTTCATGAATTGTTTCATGAACATATCCAAAGTTTGTGCAACTGAGTTGTCAGTACCGGCCACTTGTGGTGCAGAAATGTTGGCCGGATTTTGAAAATTCTTTGACTGAAAGGGAGGCTGATTCTATGGTTGTGGTTGCTGTGGAGGAGGTCTTTGATAATTGCTTTGTTGGTTTTGGTTCCAAGCAAAGTTAGGATGATTCCTCCATCCTTGATTGTACGTGGAAGAATAAGGGTCGTTTCTAGGTCGCTGCTGAAAAGCAGCATTAGCTTGAAACGATGTATTCATAGGATATTCTTCCGTTAAGTGTGAAGGATCCGAACAGCAACCACAGACGGTCTTAGGAAGCGTGACCTGATTTAGAGAGAATGATGAGAACTTGTTTTCAATAGCGTCGAGTTTCTTCTGTATCGCTGCCATTTCGGCTTTTACTGCGATAGAAATATCGAGCTGGTGAACACCTCCCTTAGTTGAAGGTGGTCTTACGCTTTCCCACTGCAAAGTGCTTTCTGCGAGATCTTCCAGATATTTCCATGCTTCACCGTTATCTTTAGACATGAAATTGCATTGACGCATTGTTTCAAGCATCTGCTTTGTCGCTGGATTAATGCCCTCATATATAATCCGACATAAATCCCATTTTTGTATTCCGTGATGGGGGCATTGGACAAGCAGATCCTTGAAACGTTCAAAGCACTTCCAAAATGGTTCATTGGGAAGCTGGGTGAACTGGTTGATCTCTCTCCTAATATGGGCAGTCTTATGATTTGGGTAAAACTTCTTAAGAAATGCTATGACGAATTCATCCCAGCTAGTGATAGAGTGTGCGGCAGTATTGTAAAGCCATTTTTCTGCCAAGTCGCACAGTGTGAATGGGAGAAGACGTAAGCGCATAGCATCTAAAGTCAATTGCGAAGTACCCATCATTGCGCATACGTTGTCGAATTTGGTGATGAAAACGTACGCGTCTTCCGACTCAAGCCCGTGAAATTTGGGCAGCAGATTGATGTAGTGGGGTTTAATTTCGAAATTATCCCCGTTAGGTGGTGGAAGAGATAGACAAGTAGGAAGGGGACCACGAAGGATAGCATCTCTTTTGGAGAGAGATGCGCGGTGGATTCTGCTCACCTGCGGGCGGTGGCAGCGTGGTGTTATAATTAGATGGAGTGCCGTCCATCACAGTCGATGTGGTGTGTGGTGGGGGAAAAGAAGATGAAGAAATACTGACTTCGGTGTCGATAGCAGGAACACGGACAAGACGGGCACTAGGATCCCGTGTCCAGCCGAGCATGCACTAAGCGGGTTTAGTGCAAGTGGCAGCGTGTGTGTGATTTAAAATTGGCTTGTTTTGAAAAAAAGTGGGACTCAAGACAAACCTCTCTAAGATGCACAAGCAACCCTAGAACTAAGGTCACCTAGGTCCAGTCTCTAGACCGCTCCTAGACTTCCAAAGGACAAGCCGCAGGATAAATCCTCTACCGCCTCCGTACTACCTTTGTAGCCAGGTAAGTGCCAGGTAAGTGGGAAGGAACCACAGTGGTGGGCCTAATTAAAAACCACTAGCCTTTGTCACACTTGCCTAGGCATTGCAAAAGTAATGCGGATAAACGATAGATTACCCACGACCTTCCTCTGTCCTTATTGAGCGCGACAGTCCTTAGAGTCTGGTCTAAATATTTTTTAAATTAATGAAGGGTAGATCTAT
Organism: Agapanthus africanus; assembly: GCA_030015575.1. Lineage (NCBI taxonomy): Eukaryota > Viridiplantae > Streptophyta > Magnoliopsida > Asparagales > Amaryllidaceae > Agapanthus > Agapanthus africanus. Next base: position 54,379,101 of record CM057339.1, read on the forward strand.
TTGCTCAGTTTGTGATTTGTGGGGCTTAGGAAGGGTGATAAAATCCCCACCTAATCTTGATTTGGTCTTTTCCCCTTAAAGTTCGTATTAAATATGCAAAACAAAACCAATCACAAAACTTTTGTAAAAAGATTTTTTTTAGCGGCGCGATTTTTGCAAAGAATCCTGCAGAATATAGATTTTATTGGATTTGAGAGGAGAGAGAAGGAGTTAAGAAAGATATCAGAGAAGTGTGAAACCCTAGATCTCCTGTTTCCTCTAGTCCGTGACTCCAGATCCCCTCGCAAAATTCACACATAAATCGTTAAATATGCAATTTGCAGTTTTTTTAATAATGATATGAATCGTCTAAGAATTCAACACAAATAGTAAGAATAAAAAATTACGCACGTTTTCTCGGCAACGGCGCCATTTGATTGATACGAAAGAGTGTTTGTAGAATAACTGCAATCAATAACGGTGTCGTGCGTAGCTAGACCGAGATGAGTACGGGTCGTCCTCAGGGAAACGTGGAACCTTTTACTTTTACTTTAAATGTGTTGAGAAAGAGAGAAGGGATAAAGAATTTTATAGAAAGATTTCTAGATCTACGTTAAACAAGAATGTAAAATATAGATCTAGATTATTTTAAAGATATAATTAATATAATAAGAGGGCTTGTAGGGTCCGTTAGGATTTAATAGTTATGGACGATTAATTAAAAGTTACCCTTTTTATCTATTAATAGATTTAAAACTAGAACGACGATGATGCGTGTAGATTAGGGTTTCTGGAGGGAAAAGGAATCCCATTCTTAACCCTTATCTCGACACGGAACTCCGTTCATATCTAGCCTTTACCAAAACAATTATTAATCTAATCTCTAATCGCGGTCGGAACTAGCAAAGAATTGCTAGCGCGCCCGATTAGAATGTTAATGATTCTTTTGATAAAGTTCCTAAACTTTATAGGACTTAAAAAGGGTTTAGTTATTTTCATCATCCATTAGCCTACCCTAATCCTACGAACCCTAACAAGCGGAGAATTATCCGCGCATGTTGGGAGAAAAAGAGATGGAAAGAAATTGCATAATTAAACTAAAGAATTAGAATAAGAAAAAGAAAGCTACCTTTATTAATCAACAAAATTCACTACACTTTGATTCCTTAGAAAATGATTACAAAGACTAGTTTGCTTCTCGATCTCTTTCAAGGAGGTAGACGAACAGTTGATGATCAATCTGGATACGTGAGCCGTCTTGGACTTCATGATCTCGTCGGCTTGATGCCTTTAACTTTAGCCCTTGGTCCTTTATATAGCCATCAAAGAAGAAAACTAGTTACTATATATGGTGACTTCCTAATATGGTGACTTTCCATGCCTGGATTCCGAGTCCCTGTCAGTATTGATTTTATGATTTTGGCAGATTTTTGATCTGACATCTTGAACATCTTGATCTCTTGACCTGAGCTAAATCTTGCATAATATCTCTATGAATAATGTTAGTACTATTTATTAAATTAGAGAGAGTATCTTAATCACTATATATGGTAATAAATCTTTAAGAAACTTGATTAAGAATATTTAATATGCTATGCACTTTATATGGTAAAAAATCTTTAAGAAACTTGATTAAGAATATTTAATATGCTATGCACTTTATATGGTAATAAATCTTTAAGAAACATGATTAAGAATATTTGATATGCTATGCATCTTTTCAATTACCAAAATATTATATAAATATAAAATGCCTATATTTTCCTTCATAATATTAATTATAATATATAAACATATAGAAAATAGTATTTTGCAGATAAATCCAAATATGTTTAATATTTATAATAAACACCTTTTATTATTTAAGAAATGTAAGGAAAATACTTATACCAAAGTGCAATATTTTGAACTGAACAACTGTTGTTAGCAAACTAAGATTTGTCATAGTAGATTGTAGAGCCTTTAATATGTGTCAATTGTTTTAAACCTTATGACAAATTTATCAATCATAACACTTGTGAAATCCTCATAGTAATATATAAATTAAATCCATTACCTTCAGACATGGTTTCCTCATCATGAGTCATTATAATTAAATCTTTTATACATTATTTAATTCTTTCTTATGATTAAGAATATATTTATTTCCAATGTCCTATCCAAATATCCATATTTTGGACAAACCAAATTTTACGAGTTAGTTAATAACGGGAGTCGTCCACTTTACTTTTATCCTTTATGTCCTTAAGAAGGTAAAATAATTTCTCAAACTTTACGTACGAGAATTTTTTTTCCACTGAACTCAAAATTCTTACACTTTATCATTGGATATATATATAGAAGGATCATAAGTAAGAATAAATTTATAATCAAGTCAATATACACATCATTGCTATGATATTCTAAATATATTAAAATAGATCAATGTCTATTTTTATTAGTAAATTCAACCTTTTTGTGGGTAAAGGTTGCTAAATGCATAAATCTACTAATTACAATATATTAAGATTAGCAATTTAATACCAAAATAGAAATCTCGTTTCCTGTGGACATAAGTAATCTTTATTCTAACATTCTTTAAGCCATCTTAATCCAATTAAAATAAATCGAAAAAATGCAAAATAAAACTGGCAATGTAATATCAGATAGACAATTTCTTTTCCTGTGAGCATAAGAAATTTATATTCTAACATTTCTTTAAGCTATTTTATTCTAATTGAATCACATAAATAATCACTTCTCCATAAGGCCAAGTAATTATCTAAATGAAAATAATTGCAATATTAGATGTCATGTAAATACAAAAATAACTATATGTGAAGAAAACCATAATATACTAATATCATAAGAATTGGGATGACATGGCTATCCCTAACTCATAAGATAATTAGTTATGAATGACATCTAAACTTTAATCCATCATTTTAAATATATATGATGAAACAACACATGTCCATAAACACAATTTTGTACATGATAGTATAAATTGACAATATATGTTTAGCATGAAAAATGATTTCCAACGAATGTTGGATCATCAAAAACGAATTTCCCAAAATTAACATGGATCACTTATTTCTTGTTCTCTTAAAAGTATATGAAAGACAAAAATAAATTTTAAAAAATGGATTCTCATATCAAAACACATAATGAGATAAATACCTTCTCTTTATCAATACAAGAGATAAATAAAATTAAAATCTATATCAATCATGATCATTGACCATGGAAACCATGGCTCTGATACCAATTGTAAAAAAATAAAATATATTCTTAATCTATACGACATCATGATCATTGACCATGGAAACCACGGCTTTGATACCAATTGTAAAAAATTAAAATATTTTCTTAATCTATACGGCATGATTAACGACTTGATCATCTTATGCGCATGTCATACATGAGTCTAGAGAAACTAACCTTGAACCATGTGTTGTAGAATAAGAATAACTAAGACCCATTGATCTTTCTTGCCTACTCCAATACCGTAGAGTATCCCGATAAGAGAAACACACCTTTATTTCACAAGTTGTATGTATTTCTCTTGTTAATTGTGTTGGTAAGAACTCTCTTTATATAACCCGTTCTATCAAGAAAGTAGTTTTCAAAACTACATGGCGGTTCAATAGTAACTATTCATAATTAAATGTGGATAATCATTCAAAATATTATGAGAATAACCACCACAAATATTACTCTCATATGCTATATAATATAGTAATAGGATATTTGAGTCACATATATGGTTATTCTAACATGTGGTTGAATTTAGTTGAAGGCAATTAAATTATCGGGTATTTATGTAGCGGCGATGGAAGTAGTGAAGACAGTGCATGTGGCAAGTTGAGCAATACCATGAACTAATTAAAGAAGGAAGTTGCATGTCTGGACTTTGACATCGATTCACTTTCATGAAATGGGCAGGTCACCAAAAAGAAACACTGCCATTTTGTGTAGGCCTCATCAAGTGATTCCCCTATGAGGCTTCTGCCATACAAATCACATGCCATGTTACTTGTTAGATAGTTGATATGTATGGATGTCGTCTCTAGGGACACTCTCATGTTGAATTGCCGCTCTTGTGGCGCTTCTATCGTTCGTTATTAAGTACATACATATCTTATCTTTGATGGTTAAATGAAGATCATATTGCTAGCGGTGACGGAATCCTCAAAGGGCCACTATCGCGTGACACTGTCTCTCGTTTCTTGCAATTTGACAACTGTTGGCTGCTGAAGTACTTATTAGTTGTCGAGTCCAACCAATGCAAACCAATTCAGTCGTGTCTCACCCATCAGAAAGCAACATGCTAACCAAATCCAAACATATTTCTTCAAATGCCATGTTCTTATTTACTAAGCACATGCCCATGTTTCCCTCCTAGATAGCTTACAAAATTATACAACTTGTCGCGGGGCCGATTTATTTGTTTATAAGTACCCGGCCGGATTTGCTATTCTTCTCATCACATTCACAAATCTTAGAAATTTCAAATCAAAGCATCTGTTTCTCAAAGAATATTATCAACAATGGTGAACCCAAAGAAGCTTATTCAGATGGCAAAGAGATGGCAAAGAGCGGCTGCATCGGTCAGGAGAGCCTCATCCTCTGATGCTCAAGTTTCATCGGATGCACGTAGTACATCGGTTGCGGATAAGGGTTGTATATTCATCGGACAAGAAGAGGTTCATGATTCCTTTGACATATTTGGAGAGTAGTATCTTTGTACTACTCTTCAGGATGTCTGAAGATGAGTTTGGACTACCAAGCGACGGGCCTATCACATTGTTAGGATCTTCACAACTTTATGTTCGGTCTACGATGTAGCCGAATGTGTTTGGAGGAGAGAATGGATAGAGAATGGAGAAAGTATCAATAAACTATTCTTATATTTTCCTTGCTCTTTTAAAAACTTTACAAAACATCTCCTTATATAGGAGTTTACATGCCCCTTCATTATGACTCTTCATAATACCAATTGATTACAATAACCGTTACATATCCTTTCATTAAACCTATTCATGAATTGGTATCCCTTCCTTTTATAACCGATGTCTCTTTAATTCTTTGTAACCGAAAACAAGTTTAATTTCTAACATGCTCCCTTAAACTTATTTTACCATGCCGATCTTTCCTCGCAATTTTGCGAACACTTCAAATTTTAGGGGCTTTGTAAAAATGTCGGCCAGTTGATCTTGTGATTTGACATGAACGAGTTCGACCTCTTTCTTCCTCACATGTTCTCTGATAGAGTGATACCGAGTATCAATGTGCTTGCTTCATTCATGAAACACTGGATTCTTCGCCAGTGCTATAGCAGATTGGTTGTCCACATACATCTTCGTAGGTCCTTCCTGTTCAACCTTTAGATCTTTCAGCAGATTTCTTAGCCATATAGCATGGCAAACTCCAGCCGATATAGCAACGTATTCGGCTTCACAAGTTGATAGTGTCACTATCGGTTGCTTCTTGGAACACCAAGTAAATGCTGATTCACCGATGAAGAAAATGTACCCTGTCGTACTTTTCCGGTCATCTATATCTCCTCCCCAATCGCTATCGGTATATGCATATAATTCAAAATTGTTAGATTTCGAATAGAACAAACCGAAATTTGGTGTACCTTTGATATATCTCAATATCCTTTTCGCCGCTGATAAATGTGTCAATTTCGGTTCTTCCATGTATCGGTTGATCAAGCCGACTCCATATAGAATATCCGGTCTTGTGCATGTAAGATACCGAAGACTGCCTACCAAGCTTTTAAAATGCGTCGAGTCCACATTGCTCCCTTCATCGAACTTTGATAATTTTGTTCCGCAGTCTACTGGGGTATTGACCGAATTGCTTTGCTCCATATTGAACTTTCTCAAAATCGACCGAGCATATCCTTCTTGGGATAAGAAAATCCCATTCGGTCTTTGCTTTACCTCTATTCCCAAATAATATGCCATCTGACCGATGTCGGTCATTTCAAATTCTTTAACCATCGAGCTTTTGAAGTCATCGAACATACGTGGATTGTTTCCTGTGAAGATGAGATCATCCACATATAAACATACTATAAAAATATCACCTTTTTGGGACTTCTTTATGTATAATGCATGCTCATAAGGACACTTCATGAAACCGTGTGCTTGGAAGTATATGTCGATTCGACTATTCCATGCTCTCGGTGCCTGCTTCAGGCCATATAAAGCCTTCTTTAGCTTCAGTACTTTCGACTCATGTCCTTTCTTCTCATAACCGAGTGGTTGCTCGATGTAGACTTCTTCTTCAAGATATCCATTGAGGAATGCCGATTTAACATCCAATTGATATATCTTCCAACTGAATTGAGCCGCTATAGCAATGATCAGTCGAATTGTCTCGAGTCGCGCTACTGGTGAGAAAACTTCATCATAATCAATGCCAGCTTGTTGTTTGTAGCCTTTGACCACTAACCTTGCCTTGTATCGCTCGATTTCTCCCTTAGCGTTCTTTTTCTCCTTGTACACCCATTTCACTCCTATGGGTTTCTTGCCTTTGGGAAGTTCGGTGATCTCCCAAGTTCCATTTCTCTCAATAGCACTGATTTCTTCGTCCATTGCTTCTTTCCACCTTCGGTCTTTGACCGCTTCTTCAAAATTCATTGGCTCGCATTCGGCAAACAAACAAAATAATGTTAGATTATTTTGCATTTCGGTTACCTCATATAACTCGGTCATAGTCCTCGTCCTTGGATTTCTTGGTGGAGTTGAACTTGACGACGCTTCGGTTTGTGGAGAACCGACTTGAGGCGAATTGAACCGAGGTGTTGTTGTAGGCGATGGAACATCAACTTCGACTTCATTTCTTTTCTTTTCTTCTTGACCGAGTACTTCATTCGGTCTGCTGCTTTCGGCTTCATCGCTCCAACTCCATGAGCTTTCTTCATCAAATTCGACATCTCGGCTAACAATGACCTTCTTATTGACTGGATCAAACAGCTTGTAGCCTTTGGTTCTTTTTCCACCAAATGAATTTGGAGTAATTGGTCCACATACATCGGTGTGGACAAGTTGTAATGGCTCCTTGGCTTTAAACTCGGCTTCTTTTGGAAAACTTGCTCGGTGATGTTTACCAAGTAAACACCCTTCACATAACTCTTTCGGTTCATTCATAATCGGCAAACCTTTGACCATGTTCTTCCTCGCCAACAAGTTTAGTCCGCCGAAATTGAGATGTCCATACCTCATATGCTATAACCGAGCCGAATCTTTCACCGATAATTTTAGACACTTTGCTTCACCATATTTGATATCCAATAAAAATAGCCGATTCTTCGTCATCTGCACTTTTGCTATCAACTTCATTCGGTTATCTCTTAAGAAAAGAGTTCGATCCTTTAAATGAATATCGAAATTCTTTTCTAAGAGTTGTCCCAAACTCAAGATGTTGTTTTTCATATTCGGCACATAATACACATTTTCGATATATTTTTGTGATCTATCTTTCAGTCGAATTAAAATTTTACCTTTGCCTTTTACTGGTACCTTCGAACAATCACCGAATGTGACTTGGCCACTCACCGATTCGTCCAAGTCTACGAACATGTTTCGCTTGCCACACATATGATTACTTGCACCAGTATCGAGATACCAAGTGTCGGCACTTTCTTCGTCACCTTTAAAAGCCAGTAGAAGTACATCGTCATTGTAATCTTCTTTCTCCACAAAGTTTGATTTTTTCTCGACTGTTTTTCCCCAACAGTCTGCTGCGTAGTGACCGAATTTCTTGCAATTATAGCATTGAACATTCGGTCTCCCTCTTCCACCAGTCGATCGACCTCGGCCTCGACCTCGACCTCGGCCGAAATTTTGGCTTTGGCTTCTATCGTCATTGTTTTGACCTCCTCGACCACCTTGTCCTCGACCGAATTGACCTCGGCCACGGCCTCTTCCTCGGCCGCCTGCATTTCCTCGATTTCGGTCATTTTGACCATTTTCAACCGAATCACCTTTCAAATTAACTTGTGTTTGTAGTAATTTTTCAATCGGTTCTTGCTTTTTCACGAACCGTTCTTCGTGGGCTTTTAGTGAACCCATCAACTCATCTATCGTCATTTCTTCAAGATTCTTTGACTCTTCAATTGAACACACAATGAAGTCAAACTTCGGTGGTAGTGACCGAAGAATTTCTCCATCACCCTTACATCCTCCATTTTTTCTCCGTTCCTCTTCATTTGGTTGACCACCATAAGCACTCGGGCATTATAGTCAGTCACCGATTCATTCTCCTCCATTTTTAACAATTCAAACTCCCTCCTTAGTGATTGTAAGCGTACCTTTTTAACCTTCTCGACTCCTTGGAAGGTTTTCTCAAGTATCTCCCACTGTTGCTTTGCATTAGTGGCAGCCGAAATCTTCTCGAAAGTCGAATCATCGACACCTTGCTCGATAAAGTATCTTGCGGTACAATCTTTCTCGAATAATTTTTCTTGGGTCGTTCTCTGAGCTGCCGTCAGTGCAGCTTCATCTTAAGGCCGATCATAGCCTCGGACCACCACATCCCAAGCGCCCACTGCTCCCAAAACAGTCTTCATTTTGATGCTCCAATTTTCATAGTTATCTTTGGTGAGGCGTGGGGCGTTGTACGAGAGTGTTGTCTTCGACATTTTCTTCGAACCTTGTCTCTGATACCACTTTGTTAGGATCTTCACAACTTTATGTTCGGTCTACGATGTAGCCGAATGTGTTTGGAGGAGAGAATGGATAGAGAATGGAGAAAGTATCAATAAACTATTCTTATATTTTCCTTGCTCTTTTTAAAAACTTTACAAAACATCTCCTTATATAGGAGTTTACATGCCCCTTCATTATGACTCTTCATAATACCAATTGATTACAATAACCGTTACATATCCTTTCATTAAACCTATTCATGAATTGGTATCCCTTCCTTTTATAACCGATGTCTCTTCAATTCTTTGTAACCGAAAACAAGTTTAATTTCTAACACACATTGCCTTGTGATTCAATATTCATGGAGTGTATTTTATCTTTGATTCGAACACGAGGGTCTAAAGAGGCAGATAGATTGTTGTTAGATGATGTATTCAAGCATCATCATTCCCCCTGTTCTTCGCACCTTGTAGGATATAACCAGCAAGCTGTCTGCAGCTTCTGATATTTTGATCAGTTTGTACAGTTTGTTACAATGTAACATGTTTTAATTCAAAAATTAAATTTAGATACATTTAATCCAAGGAAGCATCCCAAATATCTTTATGTTGATCATGCAATGAGCAGTCATAGTCTAAACATATTTTGTAGAATGCAGTATTAATCTTTACACTCTTATTATACCTTTTAATGCATGTTCTTTTTCCCAACTATCACACTTTAGCAGCCACCATTTTTATTAAAGCCTGTACAAAACAGGCTTTGCAACTTCTTTAACTTTAAGTGCAATTTAATTGCTCTTGTGGTATCTTCGACGTTGTATTGGGAGAACATGAACTTATTTTAGAGAGTAAGATAGGCGTTAATACTTAATATAGACTAGCAGATACTCTGAACCAAAATTTTTGACTATGAATTATCTATCTCAACCTCTTTTTTAATTTCATAATACCTTTTTTACTCTCTCCCCCAAGCGAAACTAAACTTGCATATGAACAGCTCAAAAATATCCTGTCAGATTACAGCGGTTTTTTCCTTTTAGAATATCTACAAGGTACGCCTTACTTACTACATGTACACGCATAACCCAAGATTTTGTTGGAATATAAAATCAAAATCTCATCAGTCGAGAACACCGTCCAGGGCTAATACTCGATTTATGTAGACTTCTGTGATTTCCACTAGCCAAAGTTCCGAAACTGTCTCCAAAATGTATCCAGAGGTTAAAGGTTGATTCCGTTATAAGATGGAGTGTATCGGGAACACGCCCTTCTTTTAATAAATAGAAAAACCTACAGATTTTCACGAGGTGAAGCTGTGGAGCGCCTAGATTGGAGCATGTAAGTTTTTCCGGTGACCGAAGAAACATACCACAAAATATACCATTGAAAAAATGTTCAAAATTTATATAAGAAACAACATATGTACAACTGAAAAGAAAGGAAAATTCTGCCATTCTATACTTCTAATGTCGACTTTAGAAGCCACAAAGAACTAGATTATGCTGCTCATGCCTTGGTAAGGGTAAAGAAGCCACCGAACAACTACTAGTGCCGATAGCGGTTAGCAAAGCTCTCTCCACATCAAGTGACACATTGCACGGGAGCAGAGAGACGATGTATTCGATGCAGAATGAATCACAGGGCAATGTGATAGGCCCGTCTCTGGGCAAACCAAGCTCTTCTTCAGACATTCTGAAGAGCTCTCTAAAGATTGTGGATGACAGATACATGAGAGGAATCAAGAAGCGCTTTCCATCGATCGAGTACACAAACAGATGGCCTTTGATTGAAACCGATGTGTTGGACTTTTCATCGCTACTCATTGTTGCCGTGATCCTTCTCCTCCCCAATGCAGCTATCCTTTGCCATTTTTTCGCCATCACAAGGAGCCTCTTTGTGTTGATCATAACTAGTAGTGGGGGTTTAATTTTTTGAATTCTGAAGAACAATAGACTTTTCGAAGATTGTGTTCGGTTTGAGTTGAAGGCAATGGAATTATCAGGAACACATATATGTGGAGGCAGGGGGAGTGGGATAATGCTTGTGGCAAGTGTGGAGCAACCATGAGCTAATTAATGATGGAAGTTGCTTGTCTTAGCATAGACAATGATTCAATTTCATGTGATATTGTCCCTCTTCTCTTGTGGTTCCTCTATTGTAGGTAATTTAGTGCATACAGATCTTATCTTGAATTGATCGCTGCAGATCTCGCTGGTGGTGACGAAATCCTGGAAGGGCCACCCCCGCGTGACACAGTCTCTCGTTTGTAGCAACTTGATAACCGTTGGCTGACAAACTATATAAATGCTGCTGGATATAAACAACTTCCTCCGTATTCTTGATCGATCTATTGTCCTTGCTGAAGTTGTAAAAATATATTTAGAAAAAACGTTAAATACGACAACACTCGATTGATTTGTTCTTGACAATTATCATGTACACAGTCTATCACTAATCTGTGTCTCACCCTTTTGAAAGCAACTTGCTAACCAAATCCAAACATCTTTCTTGAAATGTTATGATCCCATTTGCTAACCACATGCCTTTGTATCCTCTGCTAATTAATAGCTTACAAAGTTATACAGCTTGTCATGGGGCTTCTTTCCATTCCTGTAAGTACAATGCCAGACTTCCTATTCTTCTCATCACATTCAAAACCCTTAGAAATTACAAGATCAAACCATTTGTTTCTTAAAGAAGAGTTCACGCCTACATATTTGAACCCAAAGAAGCTTATTCAAATGGCGAAGAAATTGCAAAAGGCGACTGCCTTGGGAAGAAGTGCCCCATCTGACACTCAAGCTTCTTCCGATGCATGCAGTACATCGGTTGCGGATAAGGGCAACTTCATTGTATATTCATCGGACAAGAAGAGGTTCATGATTCCTTTGGCATATTTGGAGAGTAGTGTCTATGTACAACTCTTCAAAATGTCCGAAGATGAGTTTGGGCTACCAAGCGGCGGGCCTATCATGTTGCCTTGTGATTCGGTGTCATGGAGTATGTTCTATCTATGCTAAGAATTCGGGGGTCTAAAGCCATGGATAGATTGTTACTAGATGTTGTATTCAAACATCAACACTCTCCATGTTCTTCACACATTGTAGGATTTAATCAGTAACCTGTTTGTAGCTTCTGACTATTCTGATTCGATTTGTACAGAATATTAAAGATAAATTTTAGATATTTGCAAATTTAAGTCTGGATATTCTATTTCATTGAACATTGCTTGCATGTCTTTTATGTTGATCATGCATTAAAGAATATCCTAATGCATGTTCTTTTTAAATCTCACTTTGTAGCAACCACCATTTCAGAACAAGAACTTATCATAGTTAATGGCACAATGGACGCCAATCAATGCCCGGTTAGAAAAAGTAATAAAATTATAGTTAACGACGCAACTGGAGGGAGGGTAGACCTAAGATAATATGGCAAGAGACAATGAAGAATTATATGTTAATTGTTAATTTAACTGATAAGATGGTCCTTAATAAAGCTGAACGGAAGAGAATGTTTCGTATAACCGGCCCTAAAAATTTGAGATAAAGGCTTGTTGTTGTTATTGAACTTCATCTTGGTTAAACTCTTAATAAAACAATATTCACGACTTCGATATTTATCACTCTCATACCATATCGGGTTGGAAATACTCTATACCAAAATTTTAGGCTTATAGTTTTATTCCTGACTTTATATTCAAACTAATTATTCTTTTGAACTCTTTCCCTAGCAAGAATATACTGACAAATGAATGCCTTCAAAATATCCTTTCCGATAGAACTTTTTCCGAAGCGGTTCATAGCATACATCGACTATCCCCAGTCGTATACAATTCACTCTGGTACTTCTACATGTGATGAAATCAATGAAATTATTTGCAAACTCGTAAAATGATCATAAACACTGATCTTGCAGCGATGAAAAAAATCAGAATTTCAGCAGTCAACAACACTGTCCTGCGTTAATGCTCAATCTATGTATAAAAAATTCTCCAAAATAATAAACGAAGAAACCTGGTAAAATGCCCAATGACAAGAACAAAAAACACATAATATATCATCCACGAAAAATGTATATATATTATGTCCTCCGTCGAATCAAAACTTTTTTTAACAAAACAATATATGTACAGCTCAGAGGGGAAAATTGACATTCAAATGACAGTTTCAGAAGCCGCAAACTAGATTATGCTGCTCGTTCCTTGAAAAGGGTAATGAAGCCGCAGAACAACTACTAGAGCCAATAGCGGTTAGCACAGCATGATAGGCCTATCACTCGGTAAACCAAACTCTTGTTCAGACATTCTGAAGAGCTCTCTAAATATTGTGGTTGATAGATACGTAAGAGGAATCATGAATCGCTTCCCGACTGCAGAGTACACAAACAGATGGCCTTTACAAGCTACCAACACGCTATTTACGGACATGATCCTTCTCCTCCCCAATGAAGCTATCTTCTACCACTTCTTAGCCATCTCCAAGAGCCTCTTTGTGTTGATCATAGTTGATTGTGATAAATCTATTGACGGTGGATTTCAAACTTCAGAGATATGTGTGTGAATTGAGTTGAAGGCAATGGAAATTTTGGGGTATATATGTAGAGGCAAGGAGAGTGAAGACAGTGCATGTGGCAAGTTGAGCTAATGGGGGTTCTGCCATATAATGACATGCCTGGTTACTTGTTAGGTAGATGTCTAATGAGGGTTCTGCCATATAATGACATGCCTGGTTACTTGTTAGGTAGATGATAGGTATCTGCCTTTGATGCTGTTACAGATGAGTTTGTTACGGACGAATAGAGATAAACCAAAACACAAAACAGACACATATTTTTATGTGAAAACCCCAAATCGGAAAAACCACGGACAACATCAAAGATCGTTTTTTATTATTTTAATGGAGAGATTACAAGTTTTCCGACGGTGGCTCCTAAGCCTGCCTAAACCCTTAAATAGCACTTAGGGCTTATATACAAGACAAAATTCCCAAAATACCTCTCAACAAGTTCCAGGGTACTAGCTCCGCTTCGGAAAAATCCTTTACGGTTGATGAACTGAGACAGCTTAGGAGACAAAACAGAATTAGAATTTAAGACATCCTAATAGATGAATGGTCCTCTGAAGGACCAACTTGATGGGAAACTGTCTCTCTTGTGGTGCTTCTATTCTTTACTAAAAATACATGCATATCTAATCCTCAAAGGGCCTCCCTCGCGTGATATTGTCTGCCATTTCTAGCAATTTGATAACTATTGGCCACCAAGGTATTTCAAAATTGTCGAGTTGAACCAATTTCTTCTCCATTCTTGATTTATATTGATGCATGGGCCTCTCAAGGGCCACCTTCATGTGAAATTGTCTCCCGTGATTGCATCAGAATTTTAGCACCGACTTTTTTGGCAGAAAGAGGTAGAGTCAATTCTTAGATCCACGCCAGATATTGTCCTCCAAGCCACATAACAGGTAGCTTGCAACTCTTATCGTGTTTGTAGTTCAGTAGATAAGAGCATTATCCTGTTAGTACACTAGATAATTTGTACTCGAGAGTGTCGAGTCAAGACTGCTGCTGAAATCTGATACAAAAATTTATGAAATAGGATGTCTATTTTACGTATGACTTGGAAAAAGATACGAAGATCATCAATACAACGAATTGCACATAAACTAACACTAATACGAAAAGGTTTAGAAAATGTTGGCAACAAAATCGACTTAAAACATAAATGATCAATATATTCCAACTGAAACTACACTTTGGGGTTCAAATTAGATGTTGATAGGTACTACCTCAACTACGACATATAATTTAAGTAATGACAGTGTTTAACGCCTTCAAAATATGCATGTAGAAGCTTTACCACTACTGATGATGCTCAGTATTAGCGATCTCCAAGATCATGACACGTGGTAGATGACGTGTCCCAGAACTCAGAAGAAAGGGTCCACAGGAGCCGACCAGGACACCCTTGTATCCGACCTGTAAGCACAAGATGGCTCACCTCCGAGCCCCCTGAAGATTGGCCTCCTCGGCCTCTCGGCTCGCCCCGAGCTGCCACAGGACCAAGACTCCTCGGCCCGCTCGTTCGTCCCCGAGCTCCCCAGCCGAGGCCATCTTCCCCGGTCCACCGACCGACCAACTCTACCACTCGCAGGCGTAACCGCCGCTCCGCAAATCTGGCCACACGCATATTCTCCGCCAGCAGCATCCCACGTTCCACGCCATCACGATCCCATTAATGGCGATCCGCTCTTTACGCGGGCGTGACGTCGGGAGCGTAACTGCCGGCGAGATTCTCGCGCCTGCTGCTGCGTGCTGCCGCCACTATATAAACCCCCATCACAGAGGGGTTAAGTAAGCCATTTTTAATTCCACTTAGCCGTTACTCTGCTCGGATCTGGTACTAACTTGATCGTCGGAGGGTCCTCGGTGGTACCAAACCACCCCGGGACTTCTTTGCAGGTACTCGGAGTTAAACTCCTCAAATCACCAATCTCCTCAAAACCTATTGAGACCCGCACGCAACAGAAGATCACCTTCCAAATCCACTGGGAGATCGACGGAAGACAACATCTGTGGGAGACCCGAAAAGGGCCTCCATCAGTTGGCGCCGTCTGTGGGAAACGACTCCACAAAAAACTAAGTTAGCCTTCCGATCTCCATCCACATGGCGAACGACCACCCTGAAGATCCAGGTACCAGCCGCCGCCTTCCCCTTATCGGAGGCGCGGATGAACCTCCCCCGGCGACCATCATCAACGCCCTCGCCAGCCGAATAGATCGGCTACAGTCGCTCGTGGAGGCGTTCGTCCGCATCCAGACGGTCGGGCCAGGGCCCCAGATCGCCGCTCCTCCGCCTCCAGAAGGCTCTGCCCTCATAGGCACGGCTGACCATCGGCAGGCTATGACCCCTGGCCACAGATCTCATGGGCCGATACTCCCTGAGGCCCGCTGGGCGCCCCACGGCTCCACACCAAGATCCGCCGCCAGAGCGCCTCGCCTCGAGCCTCCTCGCAACCCTTACCCCCCTGAGAAGATATCGGTCACCTCGCCTGTCTAAAAGCACGATCGACACCCCCTCCCTCGACGGGGTCGCACAGAAGGGGCCCGCCACGACGGCTCGAAGGCCATCTCGCCCGGGGATCTGAAGGACCTCATCGGGAGGAACTGGGGTCGCGCCCAGACCCAGGTCTCCCACAGCAGAGGCCAGAGATCACAAGGCGCCGAATCCTCGGGGTACCACGGCCGACTCGACGCCTTCGAAAAGAAGATCGAGGGCATGCGCCGGGAAGGTAACCTCTCGGGCGACAGGGCTAAGTACGCCGCCGACTCGCTCACCAAGCCGTTTACCGAGGGACTGCTCGTTGTCCACGTCTTCTCACGCAACAAGCCCCCGAAGGTCTCACTGTTCGACGGGAAAACCGACCCCAAAGACCATTTGGATGCTTTTACCACGGGGATGAGCTTCCACGACCATTCCGACACCGTCCAGTGCAGGGCCTTCCCAGCCACCCTCATCCGCTCTGGTCAGGGCTAGTTCTGAGGACTCGAGTCTCGCTCAATCTCGACCTTCGACGAGCTGGCTACTCAGTTCCTCGGCCACTTCGTTGGGAACCGTTGGCAGAAGCGCACGGTCGACTACCTCTTCACAATTAAGAACGGGGACAAAGAGACGTTCAAGGGTTACATCACCCACTTCTACAACGCCCTCCTAGAGGTTCCCGAGCACCGGGACGAGACAGTCATCACGGCGCTCAGATCTGATCTGAGTTACAAGGAATGGCTGCGCTCCTTTGCGTTGGCACAGTCTAAGACCATGGCCGAGGTCAAGGCGTGGACCGAGCGTGAGGTTCAGCTAGAGTCCGAGGTGAACGCGAACCTTCCCCGGGCAGAAAGGTCCGACCAGAAGAAGAGGGCTCGGGAGGAGAGGCCGGAGCGTCAGCAGCCCTATCACCCTAAGTTCCAGGAGTGCACCCCGCTCAACGTCTCCCTTGCAGTGTTACTAGAGGAGGCCCAAGGCGAGAGGTTCTTCAAGTTCCCTCCAATCCCGCGTCAGGCCTCGAAGCGAACCCGGGGCCCTTACTGTGCCTTCCACCCGGGGCCCTTACTGTGCCACGCCACGGAGGATTGTAAGCAACTCCGGGACTATATCGAGGAGCTTGTCCGATCGGGACACCTTGCCGCCTACTTGAGGGACAAACGGCAGGCCAACCGCGAGCGAGCAGCGTCCCCCTCCCGCCAAGCTGACCATTGGCCAGATCATGCTTGTTTCGGCAGATAACCTGTCCGGCACTCAGGGAGCCCCGTACCCGGTGCCGAGCACGGAGACCAACAAGCCCCCGGGGAGCTCGGGCCACGCCAATAAGGTCATCTATAGCATGTACTTTTCTTTTAGGGCAATGTAAACTCTTCCTAGGGTCTGTTGTTAATTTAATAAAGATCAATAGAACATTGCGAAAAAGAGGGAAAGATCTCATTTATTCAAAAAAGGTATTATAGGCTCCTCAGCCATACATACAAAAAAAAAAAAGAAAATTACAACAGCGGGGGAAGGGGGTGCAGAGAGCACTGCTCATGATACTCGGTAAAGATCTCCGCCAGCCGAGGTCTCCCGAGATCCAAGCTCTGCCCTCGGTTCCCCCCGCGCGCATTGACCCCGAGCCTCAGCTTGTAGCACTTGCGGACGAGCGCATCTGAGCGAGCCAGCCGGTTCGCGGAGATCAGGCCGAAGCACCTCAAAGACCGCAGCTTGCCCATGGCCTCGTCATAGAGCTACTAAGACAGAAGGTTGTAAAGCCCCGGCGATGCCCTCCAGATGGAGTACATCAGCAGCTGCAGCAGGGAGGAGCGTCGAGGGAGCAGCCGGCCGAAGTGGTCCTCGATGATCCCGTAGACCAACTGCACCGTGTCCTCGGCGCAGTTCTGGTCATAGAGGTATACGTCTTCGAAATGGATGATATCGGGGATGGTAAAGGGGAAGTCTTGCATTCTCAATGATCTGTTTATGAAGAAAGGAAGGACCAGTGTTCCTTCGGCCTTATATAACCTGTTGAGCCCCAACAGAACTCAACGGTCGCCCGCTCTCGCCCAAGAAATCGCCGCCACGCGGCGATCATCGAACCTTCCCTGGCAGAATCGAAACGACGCGACCCTAGCGCTTCGCCTCCCCCCATATTTAATGCGCATGCTACGCGCAGACCCGCCGCGACTGTTCCTGTTCCCCATACCTGCAACTGGATGGTCGGGTGAAGCCTCATGAAGATTCAGCCGAGCAGCTACCTTGCCCGGTTATCCATAGCCGGCCTCATACGGCCCCTCCAACGCTAAGGATCAAAGTCCTCCGTGGAGGCAGCCGAGCGGCTCCCCTGCTCGGTTATCCCTGGCCGGTACCTTCCCTACTCATAATGCCAGGGATCAAAGCCCTCGCCAAAAGGCAACCGCGCAGATTTACTGCCCGGTTATCCTTAGCAGGCCTCATACGGCCTCTCCAACGCTAAAGATCAAAGTCCTCCGTAGAGGCAGCCGAGCGGCTCCCCTGCTTGGCTATCTCTGGCCGGTAGTTTCCCTACTCGCAACGCCAGGGATCAAAGCCCTTACCAAGAGGCAACCGCACAGCTTCGCCTCCCGGTTATCCTTAGCAGGCCTCATGCGGCCCCTCCAACGCTAAGGATCAAAGTCCTCCTTGGAGGCAGCTCAGCAGCTACCCTGCTCCGCTATCCCCGGCTGGTAGCTTCCTACCACGACCGACAGGGATCAAAAGCCCTCCCAGAGGCAGTCGAGCCCGAGGATCCCTCACTCAGCTATCCTTTAGGACAAAAGCCCTCGCCAAGAGGCACCGGGCGGGAACCCCACCCGGCCAAGGGTCCTTGGTAGGCTTCTTACAACCCCTCCCACGCTAAGGACCAAAGTCCTCCCAAAGGCAGTCGAGTCCTTGCTCGGCTATCCTCGGCTGGTAGCTTTCTACCACAACCGACAGGGATCAAAGTCCTCGCCAAGAGGCACTGGGCAGTAACCCTGCTCGGTCCCCGTCCTGAAAGATCAAAGCCCTCGCAAGAGGCAACCGAGCGGCTTCCCTGCTCGGTCAACTCCGGCTGGTAGCTCCCTACCCACAACGCTAGGGATCAAAACCTTCGCAAAAGGCATATGAGCGGCTACCCCGCTCAGTCATCCCAGGCTGGTAGTTGCCTACCCTGTTCCCCTTCGAACGGCGGCCGAGACGCGGGGACGTCTATACCTGAGGTTCGGGACAGATGCTAATTGGTGCTATCCGTCCACCTCTCCGAAGATGCCAAGTTGATTTATGGCACCATGTATCGAAGGTTTAAACGGATGTGGCCGATGTAGCAGACTTCGTCAGATTCCCCCTCATTTGAGGGGTTTTTGATTGTGGGGACGCTCTTCCCTGCAGGCGCAAGCCCCTGCAGTTAATTACGCTACCGCATCGCGGTAACAACTTTCTCCTTCTCCAGATGGTCACTTCGCTTCGTGTGTGTTTGTTTTGTGTCTTGTTGCCCGTGGATTGTTTACGGAGACCGAGTTATGTCGTCGCCCGTAGGGCGTGGACTAGTCCAAATCCGTATTATCTTAGGTTTGGGTTTGGGGGTTTGGTTTGAGGATACGTTAGCCATACTTGAGGCCAAGATCAACTCAAACGTTTGTTAAGGATACGTTAGTCCAGGCTGAGACTAAGATCGACTTAACGGGATCGTTTAGATCCGACAAAAGAGCATTTGAGCTCCATTGTTCCAGTTTAAGGACATAGTGGTCCATCGTATGTATGGCCGTCGGGACCCGTCACCTCTCTGACGACGTTGAAGGACTAGAACGACAGATGTCAGAGGAGTTCAGAGATGTACCCTCGAACCAGAGTTAATTGGGGAAGATTCATAGTCCAGTCTGTTTGAAGGTTTAAGGATACGTTAGCCATCTTTGAAGCTAAGATCAACTTAAACGGGATCGTTTAGATCCGACAAAAGAGCATGCGGGGCTCTATTGTCCCGGTTTAGGGACGTGGTGGTCCATTGCTAGTTTAAGGACATTGCGGTCCATGGGTAGTTTAAGGACATTGCGGTCCATTGTTAGTTTTAAGACATCTCGGTCAAGGTTAAGGACGTCGTAGTCCATGGGTTTAAGGACCCCACAGTCCATTGTTAGTTTTAAGACATCTCGGTCGAGGTTAAGGACGTCGTAGTCCATGGGTTTAAGGACCCCACAGTCCATTGTTAGTTTTAAGACATCTCGGTCGAGGTTAAGGACGTCGTAGTCCATGGGTTTAAGGACCCCACAGTCCATTGTTAGTTTTAAGACATCTCGGTCGAGGTTAAGGATGTCGTAGTCCATGGGTTTAAGGACCCCACAGTCCACATCAATACGTGGTCATCGGAACCCGTCACTTCTTTGAAGACGTTGAGGGATTACAACGCCAAGTATCAAAGGAGTGAAGAGATATACCCTGGAACCGGAGTGGATTAAATAGTCTTTGGCCCAATTTGGGATTAAGAACAATTAATTATGTTATGAGCCCATTAGCCCAGTCAATTACGAATTGAGGACTTAAGGCCATCTTGGGCTAAGTCCAATCATGTCTGGAATGTTGGCTTCCTGTTGGTCCCTTGAAGGAGAGGCTTTGCCTCTATCCATTCGGCCAATTGGGCCAGTGTCTAGTGTTAAACACTAAAGACGAATCAGTGTTGAACACTGGGAATAAAATTGATAAGTTAGTGTTTCAACACTAAAAGAGACCAGTGTTAAACACTGTCAACAGGAGTCCCAAACTAGTGTTGAACACTACGGTAATCAGTGTTGAACACTGCAAATATAGTTCTGTGCTTAGCGTTACACTAAGGCCAAACAATGTTTTATCACTGAATTCAGGGGTTCCGTTTTAGTGTTAAACACTAAGGCAAGAGGGGTCACGTGGCAACACGTGAGAGCGCCCTCCCTTCACTTGTTCTTCTGAGACTATGCATCTTTTAGAGCATCACGTGCCATCACGTGAAGGGGATTCAAGCGCTTGTGTGTTAAAGCTTCTGTCAAGGGTCACGTGAGTCACGTGAGGCACTGCCTCCAGAGGGCTTTCTGTAGATCTTTTGGGGGGAGGGTCACGTGGTGGCATGTGACCCTGCCTCTACGTATGTTGTTTAGAAGATCTGTTAATCTTTTTCAGGAATTAAATTCCTCGTAGGGTTAAACCCTAATAAAAGCTTTAAATTCCAGAGGAATTAAATTCCTACTTCCTTTTGAAGATTTATATTCTGGAATAGAGTTGGACTCTGAATTTTCTGTAGGAATTAAATTCTTCATATATGTGAAGAACTGAATAGGGTTAAACCCTAATAAAAGCTTTTAAGGAATCAAACTCCCATTCTCTATTAAAGAATTATGATTAAGGGAATTAAATTCCCGTTGTTTCAACAGAACTAAGTTCTTAATTAGGGTTAAATCCTGTTTCTTTTTGTTCTGAAGGAATTAAATTCCCATAACACGGGGTCGAGCCCTAATTTTATTTTAAAGGAATCAAATTCCTATAGTTCTATGAGAATTAAATTCTCGTGCTTCCATTCCCTCTCTATGCTTTGGATCTGCATGGCAGGATCTCAACCCATTGAGAATTAAATTCTCAACTTCAAGGGGAGATGTGCACTTTACAGATCCTCTATCAAGGAGAGAAGAAATATGTTCTTCTGTTTTATATCAGAGTTAAACTCTGTTGAGAATTAAATTCTTTTTTCTTTCAAGAAGCCTTCCCTTTCTTACCTAGGGTTTTCTTTTGCAGAAGATCCAAATTCCTCAAAGTATCAAGGTTCTCTCCTTTTTCTTCCTTCTGCACCTCTCCCTTTATATGTCTCTTGGCTCCTATTTATAGGAGAAGCAGCCAAGTCAATTAGTTTTTTGACGAATCTTCATTGAGAGATTTGATTTGCATCCATCATTCGTTTTGGACCTTTGGATTATTAGGTGAATTTTATTCACCATTGGATTTCAAATCCAGGGATTCTCCTTTGTTATTTCTGTTAGATTTAAAGGGGAAATCTTTCCAAATTCGAGATTTTCCCATAGATAGATGATATTTAATCACCTCTAAATCTTTAATTCAATCGGTTGCTTTTGGAAAGATTTGAGAGTTCTTTTCTCAGAATTTAATTCTGTTAACAAATGGGCTTTGAAGTCAGTCACGTGTGGCCACGTGACCCTTGGTCACGTGTGGGCACGTGACCCCCTTGGAATGAGCTTTCTTCTTTCTTTCTGCGCTTTGCTTTCTGTTCTCTGTTTAGCTGTCACGTGCCACCACGTGACAACTGGTCACGTGTGAGCACGTGACCCTGGCATGGAGCCTTCTTTTCGATTTAACCGGAGAATGAGTCTGATGTTTTGAGTGTCACGTGCCAACACATGACCCTGGTCACGTGGGAGCACGTGACCTCTTCTGAAGCCTTTTTCTTGATTTGATCAGAGAACCGTTATGTCTTTGCCGCTGCTTTTAAATGTCACGTGCCGACACGTGACCCAGGTCACGTGGGAGCACGTGACCCTTTCTGAAGCCCCTTTCTTTGATGTAGTTGGGAAACTGAATTTGCCTTGCCGATACTTTTAGATGTCACGTGCCAACACGTGACTGCTGGTCACGTGTAAGCACGTGACCCTTTTCTGAAGCTTTTTCCGTAAGCTTTCCTGATTTTAAATCAGGAAACAAATGCCCCCATAGCGTGTTCTCACGTGTCCGCACGTGAGTGCAACGCTGTCACCTTTTGTGACCGTTGGATTCCTCTAGGGATTTGGGGGAGTAGGGTAGACGAAACGTCCTTTCAGAAGCGCCTTCACTTTTTCATGTCCTTCCTTTCAAACCTTTCTTTTAAGAGTTTGATTCTCGTTCTCAGAGCTTAATTCTCTGTTTTGTCTGTGCAGTGCCGCCTCATTTTCCCATCAAAGGCTAGTGCTCACGTGTTGCGTATGCAGGGATCTGCTTGATGGGGATGTTTCATTTCCCTAACCTAATTCCAATGCATCGTTGGATTTCATTTCCAACGCTCTGCCCCCCTTTTCGGGCTTTGAGAATAGTCCTACCATGCACAACATTTTTTGTGCATAGCATTAAATGCTCCCCTTTATAACCTGAACCCTATGCCGTACTTCTTTTCTTCACAGAGAAACCCATTCATAACTTAAGGTGGTCATCTTTGAGAACCCGATCAATCGCCATGGCTTGCGATCGTCCCCATGCTCGTCGGCAACCATGGGAGGTGCCCCTTGAGGAGATAATTCCTCGCTTCGCTGCGCGGCTGGCGGATCCCTTTCTCACCGACGCTGAATGTGACACGGTGATGTACGAGCTACTGACCCGTCGGGGCTCTCCTCTTCCCATGGGCTCTATTTGGCTCCGGATGATCCTCCTGTCTGTGCTTGCCGATATACCCTCTCATCCGGCGGAGATGACTTCGGCAATCCTTGACGCGGCGGAGGACAAGCTTGAGTGCTTTCATGAGGCTTGTCTAATCACTCAAGCTCTGAAGGATCACTCAGTTCATTTACTGAGTCAGATAAGAGCTCGTCGGGCCGTTATGTCTGCTTTCGCTGACGAGCATGGCTCCAACCGGTGGAGAGCGACTCCTCGCGAAAACCGCCGTTTTGACGTGCTGGAGAAGGCGGAGAGGGAGTTGGAGAATTTTGTGTTTGCTTTGTTAACCCTTGTATTTCTGATCCCTTGTTTGGTAATCTTTTCCCACCGATGTAGTATGTTTGAATCAATGTACTCCTTTAATCATTGGTGGTTTGCATGCTTTCTGTTGAATTTTCATGCTTGTCAGATAGTCGTACGTGTGTCTTGCTTGCGTAAATGTGCTGTCTGTTTTTCTTTTGGGAATTTTCTTTAATTGCGAGCACCATCGTTACGTTGCATGCCCGTCAGGGCCTCGGGTAACATTTCTTTTTAAACATTCGTACAGCTGCAAATGCGCGCCTGATAGGATACAGATCAGAAACTTTCCTTGTTATCTCCCGTATCGGGTGGTTTGTGCTGGCTTTAGATCGAGTATTGTTGTCGAAGGGGGGTTTATGAATGAAGACATATTTTCCTCTTCAATGGTGTGTCCCCTTTTTAGTGAATGTATTCTGCGGATATTCTATCTTGATCTCCTTGCAGGACAGCGATGGCTCAGGATTCAGGGTTAAGATCTACTTCCTAAGACTTTTGCATTTTATGAGCTACGAGGGTCTCATAAAGAGTTTTTCTCCCTACAGGTCGAGAGGATCCCATAGAATCGTGAGGATTCTTAAAAGGGTTTTCTCTTGAGAGTCGTAAGGATCCCACAAGAGAGTTTTTCTTCCTTACAGGTCGTGAGGACTTGTAAGTGCTGGATGCGGTCACCCTTGTCCGTGTTTTACGGAGTCAGGGGTTTCTCCAGGTATTATAGTTTAAAGACGTCGCGGTCAAGGTTAAGGACCTCATAGTCCGTGGATTTAGGGACTCCACAGTCCGATGTTAGTTTTAAGACATTACGGTCAAGGTTAAGGACCTCATAGTCCGTGGATTTAGGGACTCCACAGTCCGATGTTGGTTTTAAGACATCACGGTCAAGGTTAAAGACCTCATAGTCTATGGATTTAGGGACTCCACAGTCCGATGTTAGTTTTAAGACATCACGGTCAAGGTTAAGGACCTCATAGTCCGTGGATTTAGGGACTCCACAGTCCGATGTTTGGTTGCAGGGACCCGTCACCTCTTTGAAGACGTTGAGGAATTACAACGCCAGGTATCAAAGGAGTGAAGAGATGTACCCTTAAACCAAGGCAAAATCTGTAGGGAATCGGGGTGGTTGATCGTTAGTTTTAAGACATCACGGTCGAGGTTAAGGACATCATAGTCCGTGGATTTTAAGGACTCCACAGTCCGGTATTTGCTCTGGATGCTTCACACGGGTTCATTGCCATGTTTGGCGAGGACCAGGCTCCGCTCTGGGCGTTTTCCGCGGGGTCAAAGAGTGACGTTATCCGCGTTCCACGTAACCAGGAATTTTGCACTAGATGCTTCACACGGGTTCACTGCCATGCTCGGCGAGGACTAGGCTCCGCTCTGGATGCTTCACACGGGTTCACTGCCGTGCTCCGCGAGGACCAGGATCCGCTCTGGGCGTTTTCCACGGGGTCAAAGAGTGACGTTATCCGCGTTCCACGTAACCAGGAATTTTGCACTAGATGCTTCACACGGGTTCACTGCCGTGCTCGGCGAGGACTAGGCTCCGCTCTGGATGCTTCACACGGGTTCACTGCCGTGCTCTGCGAGGACCAGGATCCGCTCTGGACGTTTTCCACGAGGTCAAAGAGTGACGTTATCCGCGTTCCACGTAACCAGGAATTTTGCACTAGATGCTTCACACGGGTTCACTGCCGTGCTCGGCGAGGACTAGGCTCCGCTCTGGATGCTTCTCACGGGTTCACTGTCGTGTTCTGCGAGGACCAGGATCCGCTCTGGACGTTTTCCACGGGGTCAAAGAGTGACGTTATCCGCGTTCCACGTAACCAGGAATTTTGCACTAGATGCTTCACACGGGTTCACTGCCGTGCTTGGCGAGGACTAGGCTCCGCTCTGGGTGCTTCATACGGGTTCACTGCCGTGCTCTGCGAGGACCAGGATCCGCTCTGGACGTTTTCCACGGGGTCAAAGAGTGACGTTATCCGCGTTCCACGTAACCAGGAATTTTGCTGATTGTATCCGCATTTCACGGGATGGAGGTTTGACTGTTGGCGATATGTATACCACCGAGCCATGGAACCGGGAGTTGCCGCTGTTCCGCTTAGCTTGAAGTTGTGTTCGTCGTTACGAGACGAATGTTGGGATGATCTCTAGGTCGCTTGTGGCCCGTCGAGATTTAGCTTCTTTCTTTGGTGAAACCTGGGGGGGGAGGTATGTTCCCTTTTTGTTTACGTCCTTGGATTGTGTACAGGGTGTGATGGAACATCACCTGTAGGGCATAAATTGAAACTTTTTTTTTATATTTTATTTCATTTTCCGCGATGCTGTATCATTTCAGCTTTTATATCGCGGAGGTCGTGATTGCCCCATCATTTCGGCTATTTTTCGTGGTGCCCAATCATTTCGGCTATTTATTTATTCTCTGCTTGCTGCTTTTTTATTGTGAGTTGCCCCATCATTTCGGCTATTTTTCATGCATACATTTTTACTTGCTACTTTTTATTGCAAGTTGCCCTATCATTTCGGCTATTTCGTATGTATGCGTAGCTTGCTAGCTTTTTCGCTGCAAACTTGGATTTTAGACACCGATTTCAGCATCAGCACCGCCACAACTGGGATGTTGCCAGGAGCGAATCATCATTTGCCTCTGTCGATATTGAACAAAGATGACTTAGTAAACAGGGTTAAGGTCCTATCGACCAAGGCTTCTGACTTCATGAGCCGTAAGGGTCTCACAAAGGTATTTCTCCCTACAAGTCGTGAGGATCTCGTAGGTGTGTTTTCTCCTTAGGGATCGTGAGGATTCCTAAGTGTATGTTTCCCCTGTAAGTCGTAAGGATCTTACAAAAGGATTTTCTCCCTATAAGTCGAGAGGACTTACAAGGGTTGTTCACCATATGGACATATCCCCAGTCACGGATGGGACTTTGCTGGGGAAATGTTTATTCGCGCCCGTGGATTGTATACAAGGGTCAGTATGAGCCGCTTGTAGGGCAGTGTCGAAGGTCATGGGGGAATTTTGCTTAAGCACAGGTTTAGGTCTCTGTAACTTAAGACTTTCAAGTCTTATGAGCCATGAGGGTCCCATAAGAGAATTCTCCTTACGAGTCGTGAGGATCTCGCAAGTGTATTTTCTCCTTAGGAATCATGAGGGTCCCTAAGTGTGTTGTTCCTTTGTGAGTCGTAAGGATCTCACGCGGGTGGTTTCTCCTTACAAGGTCGAGAGGACCCTATAAGTGTCTTTTAATGAGGTTGCGCCCTTTCGGGTTTTCACAAACACTCGCCGGTTGCCCTGCTGTTTTTTCTCACGGAGCCCTTTCGGGTTTTCATCCGTGCCCATTTTGCTTATGGACATACCGTTTTTTTTATTCTTTTTCTCTCTTTTTTTTACGAGGTCGCGCCCTTTCGGGTTTTCATAAACACTCGCCGGTAGCCCTGCTGTTTTTACTCACGGAGCCCTTTCGGGTTTTCATCCGTGCCCATTTTGCTTATGGACATACCGTTTTTTATCATTTTTTATATATATATATTTTTCTTTTTCTCCTTTTTTTTTATTCATCTCGTCAGCCTAAGAATGCTGCGGTAGTAGTTTAGGGACGTTTCGGTCCGTCGTTAGTTTAAGAACATTTCGGTCCGTCGTTAGTTTAAAGACGTTAGTTTAAGGACGTTTCGGTCCCTCGTTAGTTTAAAGACATTTCGGTCCGTCGATAATTTAAGGACGTTTCGGTCCCTCGTTAGTTTAAGGACATTTCGGTCCGTTATTAGTTTAAGGACATTTCGGTCCGCTATCCAGTTTTAGGACGTAGTGGTCCGTTAGGCTTTTTCTATGAATGAGCATGGTGGCCCCGGCATATCCATCTTTTTCGGAGTATGTGGTTGTGGTGGGCTCACCTTCCAATTTTGGGACAGTGCAAGTTCGCCCTGTTTGTACTGGTCTTCAACCCAGTTTTTGAAGACGAAGCAATCTTCGATCGGATGACTTACTGCTCGATGGTAGGGGCAGTAATTAGGATCGTTTACATCTCCTGGTTGTAGTGGACGTTTCGGATTCGGTAGATTGACAAATTTGTTGCGCACTGTCAGTTCAAATAGTTTCCTTGTTTTATCTTGAGGAAACGAGTAAGGACGTCCCAGTCTTTCTTCGAGTGATGGGCGTGGACGCATGTTGCTTTGGCGAACAACTGATTTTGAGTTGCTCGGCTGTTGTTGAGTGTTGGCGGTGAAGGTCATTTTTCCCTTTCCTTTATCCCTTTTGTTCGCTCCGTAGTTTGCGGGTCTACGATTCTTTCCGGGTATTATGCCCTTGCATGGATGAATGTTTTTATGATTCTTCAATTTTTCAGAGATGGATACCTCGAAGAGAGGGTTGAAGGCTGTTTTTCCATCAGGATCGTTCCTGGGGCAATTGCCGGTGATTCTTTTATGCTTATCCTTCGCATTTTTCGGCCGTCTACGAGCTTCCCGCTTTGTTCTGTTGACGTAATCCTTGTGAGCGACATACCCTTGCCACCAACACTTAAAGGAGTCGCAGTCTTCGGTAGCGTGTTCGGTCTTCCGATGATATAGGCAATAATTAGGATACATCTCTATTCCACCGAGAGTGTTTCTTTCAGAGGGTGGTAGCTTCATTCCCATTGATATGGCTTTAGCAAACCTTTTCCTCGTCTTGAATTTGCTTTTATCGGCAGCGGATGTCTTTTGATTTGATGGGAGTGCCTCGACTCTTTCGTCCAGTCGGCGGTGTTTAGCTCCTCCTAGTATGGCCATTTCACGCTCTTGATTGGCTTTAACTTTCAGACGAATCTCATTTAGGAAGGCATCGATCATCTCGTTTGACGGCTGCAGGATTTCTGGTTCAGGGTCCGCCCTTAGCTTTTTAGTGCAAGGAGTCTCTTCGTCGTCTGTAAACGAATGGGAGATCATATGACAGCTCGCCCCGTATTCCTCAGATTCATCCGACGAACTCTCCTCTTCATTTTCCTTTCGAAAGACGTGGTTGAGAAACTCCTGGAGCGCGATGGGGGTCCATGCTTTCTGGCTGTATTTCTCCAGTGCATCCATTTGTTTTTATAAGTCTGTGCGCTTGTCGCCAGGCTTCACGGGCTTCCTGGATTTCTTTTTCTTCTTCTTTGAAGATTTCAACGGCTGGTTGCGAACGTTCGGGCCACCCCCATCGATCGTTTGAGTTGAACGCGGTTTCAACATTCCTTCAATGATTTGAGGTTCCAAAGGGTTCTTCCACCTAATCGCTGGGCACGCATGAAGATCGTTCAGCATTCTCTTTGTTTTAGCTGATAGCATAACCTCCCATGGGGCTTCCTCAATGAGAGAGCACGTTGCCCCCGGTGTATTCATCCTCTTAGAGGTGTGAGGTTGTGGCGGATTCACCTTCCATCTGTCGGATAGCACGAACTTTCCCTGTTGGTACTGGTATTCAAGCCAATCTTTGAAGACGTAGCAATCCTCGATCGAATGACCCAGTACTCGATGATAAGGACAGTAGTTGGGATCATTGACATCATTTGGTTGTGATGGACGTTTTGGATCCGGCAGATTTATGAGTTGGTTGCGCAATGCCGGCTCGAATAATCTTCTCGTCTTATCTCGGGGAAACGAGTAAGGACGTCCTAGCCTCTCTCCAAGGGGTACATTCGGACGCATATTATTTTGGCGGATGGCCGGCTTCGGGTTGTTCGGCTGTTGTTGAGCATTAGCGACAATGATTGCTTTCCCCTTTCCCTTCTCATTTTGGGAGTCCGGCTTTGGAAGAGAAGGTTTATGGCCCATCTGATCCATTTGGGCCAGCTTATCGATCAGATCCTGAAACGTGGTCGGCTTAAAGAACATCATAAACTGAGAGATAGTTGCGTGGGGGTCTAGGGTTCCCACGAACATGCCCACCGCGGGTGCTTCCTCAATGCGTTGTTCGCATCTCGACCACAAATTCCGCCAGCGTATAGCATACTGGACCCAGGTTTCGCCTGGTTTTACCCTGGCGTTAATCAGTGCTGTTATTGGAGTGCGTTCGCTGGCGCTTGCGAATCGCTGAGTGAATAGCAGCTCCATTTCAGCGAACGTCTTGATAGAATCGTTCGGGAGTTCCGAATACCATTCGAACGCCGTTTCTGATAAGCTGCCCACGAACTGGCGAAGCAACAGTTTATCATCACCGCCGGTGTTACCGCAAAGGGCCCGAAACTGGGCAACATGTTGATGGGGATTGCCGGTCCCCTTATACACGTGGAATTTTGGTATTGTATAACCCGGCGGGTATTTGATTTGGTCGTACCAGCTTGGATACGGCCGGCCTGTCTTTACGACTTGACCAGCTGCCTCAGTCGCATGATGAACCCGAATTTGCTGGGCTATATAGTCGACCAAATCAGCCTTAGAGATTGTCTCCTCTTTGGCCGTTGAGAGGGCCGGTGGTGGATTTGACGTTTCTCCTCGGTCGTCTTCAAGAACGATTGGGGGATCCTCAGCAGGTAGGTCCTGCTGGATCATCATTCCTATCATATCTTGGAAGAGAAGGCCATACGCTGTATGTTGGCTGCTTGTTCGGCAACCTCTTTGTCCTTCTTCTCCAGTATCCGACGAAGGAATTCGGCGTCGGTTTCTTCCTCCTGGCGTTCGTCTGAGGACGTTTCTGGGTTTTCTTTTGGCCCGGTAAGTGCGGCCATAGCATTCATCATTTCCTGGAGCTTTTGCTGTTGCTCCTGAGCTTTGGTCACCGACCGTGTGAGCGGTCTATGACCTGTAGACACACGGCTGTCTTCTTTTCCTGACGCCATGTATACGGTGTGGACCATCATGCCCCCAGACTTAGGGCGTCTGGGCTCAGTGCTTTTAGCTGTCGTTGCAGGCTGGGGGATCTTCTCTGGCTTCCTCCTTTTATGAGCAGTGGAGGTTGAGGGGGCCGTTGAGGTGGGCATCCAGATAGCCTTTCGTGGTTTAGCCCGGTGACCGGCTTCCGATTGGATTTTCAGCTTCTTATGCTGGCGGGAGTAGTTTGGATCGATCATCGAATCTCGGGCCTGCCTCCAAACCTTATAGATTCTGGAAGACAGCCGTTGAGGGGATCGGAGCTGTTCTGACTTTATTTCCGCAACCTTTTTTAGTGGGGGAGGAGACCTCTTTAGCATTGCAGTAGGAGAATTCCTTCGCACCTTATTTAGCATCTCGAAGCTGTTCCCAGTTGGAACAGCAGCATTAATTTCTGCCATCGGGGCTGATGGAGTTAGCCCAGAGGGGGAGTTGCCCTCAGCCTTCCTTACTCGGCGCCAATGGCGACGTCGAGCGTGTCGAGCGGACGGCGTTGGTTCAGTGGTGAGAGTGGCTTCGTTTTGCCCCCTGTGTAGGTGGGGGGTCGTTGCTGGTGTTAGCCTATCAAAGACAGATGTCCTTTGGGTAGCAGGAGCGGGAGGTGAAGCCGTCAATCTTGTAAAGACCGACTTTTTGGCCGGAGAAGCCGCCTTGGATATTTCGGGAGCAGGAGCGGCCACTTTCTTAGAAGCAGCCTTCTCTGGGATTGTAGGCCCCATAATGGGTCCACCGGATTTCTGGCCCAATCTAGAGAAGACCGAGGCGCTGATGTTGGGCGACCCGTTGAGAGGGGCCGCAGCAGGGGTAAGAAGATCAAAGACCGACTTCTTGAGAGCTTTCTTTGTCAGCACCGGCGCCGTGAAGCTTGTTGGTGGGAGTATAGTCCCGAAGAACAATCCGGTAGTGGCCTGAGTCACCTGGTCCACCGGCATTGTGAATAACGAAGCAGCTTGGGGTCCGTAGGCTATACCTCCTGGCGAGGTAGAGCGTTGGTCGCAATTGCAGTCTGAGCAGTTGGAGAATTTCACAGAAGTAGAAACCATCGATCCTTTGCTTTCTGCAATAAGCAAGACGCCAATTCTTAGTATCTTGAAACCCAAGGGCAACCATTAGCGAACCGCGATTGGTTCGCGAATCACGACACACGAAGTGTGGAGTGGAAAGAGGAAAAGGTCCCACCGGGCGTGCCAGAATCTGTTCCCTTCCGAACGGCGGCCGAGACGCGGGGACGTCTATGCCTGAGGTTCGGGGCAGATGCTAATTGGTGCTATCCGTCCACCTCTCCGAAGATGCCAAGTTGATTTATGGCACCATGTATCGAAGGTTTAAACGGATGCGGCCGATGTAGCAGACTTCGTCAGATTCTCCCTCATTTGAGGGGTTTTTGATTGTGGGGACGCTCTTCCCTGCAGGCGCAAGCCCCTGCAGTTAATTACGCTACCGCATCGCGGTAACAACTTTCTCCTTCTCCAGATGGTCACTTCGCTTCGTGTGTGTTTGTTTTGTGTCTTGTTGCCCGTGGATTGTTTACGGAGACCGAGTTATGTCGTCGCCCGTAGGGCGTGGACTAGTCCAAATCCGTATTATCTTAGGTTTGGGTTTGGGGGTTTGGTTTGAGGATACGTTAGCCATACTTGAGGCCAAGATCAACTCAAACGTTTGTTAAGGATACGTTAGTCCAGGCTGAGACTAAAATCGACTTAACGGGATCGTTTAGATCCGACAAAAGAGCATTTGAGCTCCATTGTTCCAGTTTAGGGACATAGTGGTCCATCGTATGTATGGCCGTCGGGACCCGTCACCTCTCTAACGACGTTGAAGGATTACAACGACAGATGTCAGAGGAGTTCAGAGATGTACCCTCGAACCAGAGTTAATTGGGGGAGATTCATAGTCCAGTCTGTTTGAAGGTTTAAGGATACGTTAGCCATCTTTGAAGCTAAGATCAACTTAAACGGGATCGTTTAGATCCGACAAAAGAGCATGCGGGGCTCTATTGTCCCGGTTTAGGGACGTGGTGGTCCATTGCTAGTTTAAGGACATTGCGGTCCATGGGTAGTTTAAGGACATTGCGGTCCATTGTTAGTTTTAAGACATCTCGGTCAAGGTTAAGGACGTCGTAGTCCATGGGTTTAAGGACCCCACAGTCCATTGTTAGTTTTAAGACATCTCGGTCGAGGTTAAGGACGTCGTAGTCCATGGGTTTAAGGACCCCACAGTCCATTATTAGTTTTAAGACATCTCGGTCGAGGTTAAGGACGTCGTAGTCCATGGGTTTAAGGACCCCACAGTCCACATCAATACGTGGTCATCGAGACCCGTCACCTCTTTGAAGACGTTGAGGGATTACAACACCAAGTATCAAAGGAGTGAAGAGATGTACCATGGAACCGGAGTGGATTAAATAGTCTTTGGCCCGATTTGGGATTAAGACCAATTAATTATGTTATGAGCCCATTAGCCCAGTCAATTACGAATTGAGGACTTATGGCCATCTTGGGCTAAATCCAATCATGTCTGGAATGTTGGCTTCTAGTTGGTCCCTTGAAGGAGAGGCTTTGCCTCTATCCATTCGGCCAATTGGGCCAGTGTCTAGTGTTAAACACTAAAGACGAATCAGTGTTGAACACTGGGAATAAAATTGATAAGTTAGTGTTTCAACACTAAAAGAGACCAGTGTTAAACACTGTCAACAGGAGTCCCAAACTAGTGTTGAACACTACGGTAATCAGTGTTGAACACTGCAAATATAGTTCTGTGCTTAGCGTTACACTAAGGCCAAACAATGTTTTATCACTGAATTCAGGGGTTCCGTTTTAGTGTTAAACACTAAGGCAAGAGGGGTCACGTGGCAACACGTGAGAGCGCCCTCCCTTCACTTGTTCTTCTGAGACTATGCATCTTTTAGAGCATCACGTGCCATCACGTGACGGGGATTCAAGCGCTTGTGTGTTAAAGCTTCTGTCAAGGGTCACGTGAGTCACGTGAGGCACTGCCTCCAGAGGGCTTTCTGTAGATCTTTTGGGGGGAGGGTCACGTGGTGGCACGTGACCCTGCCTCTACGTATGTTGTTTAGAAGATCTGTTAATCTTTTTCAGGAATTAAATTCCTCGTAGGGTTAAACCCTAATAAAAGCTTTAAATTCCAGAGGAATTAAATTCCTACTTCCTTTTGAAGATTTATATTCTGGAATAGAGTTGGACTCTGAATTTTCTGTAGGAATTAAATTCTTCATATATGTGAAGAACTGAATAGGGTTAAACCCTAATAAAAGCTTTTAAGGAATCAAACTCCCATTCTCTGTTAAAGAATTATGATTAAGGGAATTAAATTCCCGTTGTTTCAACAGAACTAAGTTCTTAATTAGGGTTAAACCCTGTTTCTTTTTGTTCTGAAGGAATTAAATTCCCATAACACAGGGTCGAGCCCTAATTTTATTTTAAAGGAATCAAATTCCTATAGTTCTGTGAGAATTAAATTCTCGTGCTTCCATTCCCTCTCTATGCTTTGGATCTGCATGGCAGGATCTCAACCCATTGAGAATTAAATTCTCAACTTCAAGGGGAGATGTGCACTTTACAGATCCTCTATCAAAGAGAGAAGAAATATGTTCTTCTGTTTTATATCAGAGTTAAACTCTGTTAAGAATTAAATTCTCTTTTCTTTCAAGAAACCTTCCCTTTATTACCTAGGGTTTTCTTTTGCAGAAGATCCAAATTCCTCAAAGTATCAAGGCTCTCTCCTTTTTCTTCCTTCTGCACCTCTCCCTTTTTGTGTCTCTTGGCTCCTATTTATAGGAGAAGCAGCCAAGTCAATTAGTTTTTTGACGAATCTTCATTGAGAGATTTGATTTGCATCCATCATTCGTTTTGGACCTTTGGATTATTAGGTGAATTTTATTCACCATTGGATTTCAAATCCAGGGATTCTCCTTTGTTATTTCTGTTAGATTTAAAGGGGAAATCTTTCCAAATTCGAGATTTTCCCATAGATAGATGATATTTAATCACCTCTAAATCTTTAATTCAATCGGTTGCTTTTGGAAAGATTTGAGAGTTCTTTTCTCAGAATTTAATTCTGTTAACAAATGGGCTTTGAAGTCGGTCACGTGTGGCCACGTGACCCCCTTGGAATGAGCTTTCTTCTTTCTTTCTGCGCTTTGCTTTCTGTTCTCTGTTTAGCTGTCACGTGCCACCACGTGACCCTGGCATGGAGCCTTCTTCTCGATTTAACCGGAGAATGAGTCTGATGTTTTGAGTGTCACGTGCTAACACGTGACCCTGGTCATGTGGGAGCACGTGACCTCTTCTGAAGCCTTTTTCTTGATTTGATCAGGGAACCGTTGTCTTTGCCGCTGCTTTTAAATGTCACGTGCCGACACGTGACCCAGGTCACGTGGGAGCACGTGACCCTTTCTGAAGCCCCTTTCTTTGATGTAGTTGGGAAACTGAATTTGTCTTGCCGATACTTTTAGATGTCACGTGCCAACACGTGACTGCTGGTCACGTGTAAGCACGTGACCCTTTTCTGAAGCCTTTTCCATAAGCTTTCCTGATTTTAAATCAGGAAACATACCCACGACGACAGAGATCAAAGCCCTCGCCAAGAGGAAACCGCGCAGCTTCACTGCCCGGTCATCCTTAGTGGGCTTCTTACAGCCCCTCCAACGCTAAGGATCAAAGCTCTCGCAAGAGGCAACCGAGCAGCTACCATGCTCGGTCATCTCCGGCTGGTAGATCCCTACCCACGACGCCAGGGATCGAAACCCTCACAATGGGCACCCGAGCGGCTACCCCGCTCATTCATCCCAGGCTGGCAGTTGCCTACCCACGACGCCACAGATCAAAGCCCTCGCCAAGAGGCAACCGCGCAGCTTCACTGCCCGGTCATCCTTAGTGGGCTTCTTACAGCCCCTCCAACACTAGGGACCCAGAGTCCTCCCAAAGACAGTCGAGCCCGACCCTCGCCCGACCATCCCCAGCTAGTGGTCGTTGCTCGCAACGCCAGAACTGAAAGACCCTCGCCAAGGGACAACCGAGCAGCTTCCCATTCATACTCAGCAAAAATAAGGCGGACAGCCCTCTGCCCGTCGCATGCAAAGAATCCGAGGCCACAACATGGGGCATCAAGTCCATCCGAGTCTGAGCGATCCCCCCTCGACTTCGGGGCCATGGAGACGCCTACTTCTTGGCAGCGCTTGGCAAGTGATCGAAATTAACTCGACGACCGATCGCTAGACAGATGGCCGACCTGACATGAAAGCCCAACAGTGCAAACAGAAGACAAAGCACAAACCGATGAAACCAAAGAAAAAGTTTTATTACTAAATGGCAAAGTCTTTACAAAGGGTATTTTGGGCTTCCCGGCCTTACAAAATGCCCGGAGGCTTACAAAATCCCAGAAGCAACAAAATAAAAGAGGAGGAAGACGGGGGCTTTAGGCCTCGGGGCCAGGCGCGACCTCGGGGCCCTCGACATCCACCACGAGACGAGCAGGGTCCTCGGCGACTTTCTCGTCAGGAATCTCCTTCCCCTGCTTATCGGCATCCGTGAGGGGGTATTCGGCCCGGAGCTCTTCGTCGGCGAACCCCGTCATGTGATCTTTTGCTTTGAACCTGTCTTAATCAGGAAGCAATATGCTATGCTCTCTATCTCAAAAAATGTACAATGCACTGGGGCTGCTCAGTCTCAGGCAACTGATCAGGTTTTACCTCCAAACAAGTTGCGAAGAGTCATTTGCCCAAATTATATATTTAGTTGGTTCCAGCAGCTCACATTCATTAATTAATACACTCACATGAATGTTTTAGGTTAAACATTAGCGAGATGTATATGGCACCCACTGTTTTCAGAGACCAAAGGGGAACAGTGGAATTATAGGCATGTGTTGTGAATAGCTTTCCGATAAAATGTGATGAATGTTTCAGTTTCACAGCTATGTTCATGCACTCAAGAGAATACAAAGTCATCATTCATTTCTCATCCCTTTTCTAGTTTAACAGCTAAATCCATGTGCAGACACTCAAAAATAGCATCTCATATTTCAAAAGTAGAAACTAATTCTCTAATCACCCTTCAGCGCGTACTTAACCATTTCTCATCCTTCGTTGCACTTAATTATTGCAGCCATGGGTGAAGATAATGTAGACGAGTTTATTGATAAAAGGATTGCATATCTAGTGAATTTTATTTTCCAATCAGGCTAACCCACACATAAACAAACATACAAGAACAGTGTTCTAAATCTCCTGCAATTTTCTCCGCATATCTGACAGACATGGCGACTTTAAATCGTCGTACAAGAATGCACAAGCCCCTTCAGTATCTATATAATATTTTTGATATAACAGCCCAAAGAAGCCACCACATGTGTAGCAGATTCTGATGCCAGTAATAATCTACATGCCTGCTTTCTTCTGCATATTAGAGCAACCCTCATTCCTGGCAACTTACATAGAACATTTAGCGCATGCACTCACATTCCAGATAAATAAACAATATTAAACTTTCCGATCGAATAATCAAATACCCAAGATTTCCTAAATATCTCAACACTTGAGCGGAGTTCAAATAATCCTAGAATATGTCATAGTACCGATGGTCCAGCCGTAGAAGGGTCAAGTCAACGCCTCATATGTGGCACGCCGTACTGCCCCAAACCCTAAGGTTTAGAGGCAGTTCAGACGGTCACATAATCGAGTTAAGATTTGTGTTCTTTTAGAGGGTCCACCGCGTTACTTGCACGTTTTTCCGAAAGATTTAAACTCAAGAAAAATTCAACACTTGAAAGTTTTTCGTGCCGGGAAAAAGTGAGTTAATGATATCCGTTCGAACATTTTAACAGTTTCTAAATTATCCGGAAAACAGAACGAAATTAAATTATCCGATCGAATCAACGAATTCAAAACAATCCCCAGAATACTCAACACTTGAGTCAAATTAAAAATACCCAGAAGCAGCTATAAATACCTACGGATGTACTGTGCCAAAAAACTAACCCTAATGTTACAGTGTTGCCGCGGAACCGCCGTAGAAGGCATGGTACGGCCACGGTTCCGCGGCGCTTTAGTGGCATTTTGGTGTCGTTTTGCACAGTAACTCTTATAATCCCCTGGTGATTTTTTTGAGTATTTTTAATGCAGAAAAAATCACATTTTTACAAAATTTCCAGAAAGGGGTCTATTTCAACGTTTCGGGGTTCAATCGGAGTTTTAACTTCGTATACACGTCGCCTAATACTCTAGCTAGGCTCTTATACCACTGTAGGGTTACTAGACACTCTTACAAGGGTCTATAAGGCATCAACCATGCCCGAATAAAATTTTAAACGTGCCGAACAACCCAAAGCCGGGATCTTTGCTAGATTATTAGGATTTAACATACAAGTAAACATCTTTACAACTAAGTGTGAGGGATTACAACTTTTGTAGTCCGCTCCTTCGCTTCATAAGCTCCGAGTAGATGTCCCTTTGCCGCGGTCCATGATCTCCCGGACTCAAGAGAGGCTCCACAACTCGAACGATCTATGCTAACTTGTAGTCTTCTTTTTCTCCGATGATCTACCTCGAAATATCTATAACTCAAGCTATCTCTCTCTAATGAGGTGAACACCCTAATCTAATTGGCTAGATTAGATGAGGATGATGGAGTAGTATTTGTGCTCTCTTTTCTTATCAAATTCTCACTTTTAATCATCACAAAATGAAAACCTAGAAAGCTTTCTCAAAGCTCAAGGTTGAAGAAGAAGAAGAAGAAAAATGGATAAATCCTTTTGTGATGAATTATGAAATGATATATGATTAATAATGTAACCATGGTCAACTATGACAAGGCTAACTCTTGTAGAGATTTAACTAGGGCTAGGATTTGGGTTGGGTTAAAGAATGAGTCACTAAAAATATCAAGCATAATATCTTAGCTCAATCCAAAAGAAAACCTTCTAGAAGGTTCATGAAAGAACTAACCCAATTCAAACCCTAACCTTGTTTAATCTCTACTAAACATGTTGCATTAGTAATCATATCATATTACTATATTATATATCACATATATAATATATATATTTGTAACAAAAGAAAATAATACAATTAACATATATCACATATATATCAATGTATTACCCGGTGAGAAAATGAAATAATAAAGCGAGCCAATATTAGATAATATAATGTAATATATCATATATATTATTATACATTAAATCATCGAATCAACACTTGATCTGACAATCCGGCTATATCGAATATAACCGACTAATATATCGTGTACCGATTTATCGAATCAACACTTGATCCGATGACCCGGCTCATATCAAAATATCGCGAGAATATAATACGGTATCTCATATCGCATTATCCTCGGTCATGCACATATCACATATGTGCGCCTACTCCGTTTTGCCTGAGTCAAGAAACCTCTGTGTAGGACTCTAAAGAATCGTCAATACGCCGGTAGCAGGTGATGATCATATCAAACACCCACAAGCTGTAAGCAGTCAGCTAAACGTAACAGCCACCCAGGTATTGAGCGATCAGAAGATCAACAAGCTAGC
This sequence comes from Agapanthus africanus, assembly GCA_030015575.1. Classification (NCBI taxonomy): domain Eukaryota; kingdom Viridiplantae; phylum Streptophyta; class Magnoliopsida; order Asparagales; family Amaryllidaceae; genus Agapanthus; species Agapanthus africanus. The sequence continues at coordinate 54,417,787 of CM057339.1, forward strand.
ATGTACATTCTCCTGTGAATCCAATCAGTAACACTCCCGTACAGTCCGGTCTCTTCGTCTGATATGTTGCATATCTAGTCTAGGGGTGGTATATATCAGACCCCAGTAACCGATAAGTCATGTCGATGTGAGGCTCATAACGGATCGAGAAACTACTGATAACACTTACCAGTAAATCTCTATATCATCCCTGGACAGAGACTTCCAGTTATAGCCAATCGAACACAGCAAAACATCAACTCCCTATACCGGGAGAGACGAATCCCCTCCTATCGCTCATTGCCTCCATGTGATTCGGGACTGCACCCAAAAGCCACCGTTTTGCACGCCCTTGGATATGGTAAGGTGAAAATCAAAGCACAGTAGGAATCACACAAGACTCTATGACGATCTCGGGTCTACAGACTACCATGTACCAGTGTCACCGGAGAACTGCCATCTGACGTGTGGTATATCACCATCTAGGAGTTCTTGGCGAGTCCGTCCAGTGTACCCAGTCTCCACTGAGCACCCGTACACCATCTCTGATGTCAAAACACCGATAGATATGGGATCATCCATCGCCCATCATATGGGTCAAGATGCGTATACGCTAGTCTATTCTGGTGTATCGATGCCCTGTCTCGACACACCCTCGACTAGGAACAGTTATAGGATGTACTCATCGACTACTCTGGCTCCACTAGTATGATCTCATCATAGTCCCAGCAGTCGAGTACATATCCTAAGGGCTTTATCAACATGTGAGAGTAAAACAGTAAACATATACAAGTCAACATGTTAAGATAAAGGAAAACCAAATAGCATACTATCATGACGAGTAAGTAAGTCCTCTCTATATATATCCAAGCATCCATTATAATATACATCATATGTACAACAATGGCCTCTAGGGCATATACATAACTAACAATTGATTTCAAGACTTGAGAGTAGTTAACTCAGTAGACCAGTCTAGATTACTCACTGCACATCACCTATGTCTTACCCTTTACTGTCCTTACTTATGTTACTGTTATACCTGTTTTACTGTTCATACTCATACCTACATGTCTTGCTACCCCTTGTTTATATTATTGCTTGATATTATGACGCACTGACGTCTGGATTTTGCATGACCCAGATCCTCTACTTTTGTCGCAGGCTGATCAAGAGTATTTCCGCCGTCAGGCCGAGCAGTGAGGATCCTGTTAGTATCCAGTTAGTTATTTCCTTACTTTCCAGATGTTATTGTTACTTGGATTTATTGCTTCCGCATATTATTTCTTGACTCGTTTATTCTGGCTCATGGACATGTACTAGATAGTTTATTTACTTTCCTGTTCTTGATATCTCTACAGCCGTAATGTGACTGTGCATGGATTTTTCCTATCCACAGGTAGCATGGTTGGCTCTGTCACGTGCCTATCTTAGCGCACTCTAGGAAGCGGGGCGTGACATTTAGTTTAGGGTCGGGCCATGGTCGCTGCCAAAAAGAGAGAGAGAGAAAAAAGAAACACTCAGCGTGCACTCTAATCTAGATTGGATTAGTTAAACATTTTATCTAATCAGGATGACTCCAACTGTTTTCTCGAATTCTCCTTCAAACCCTAAAAGAAGTATTAGTCGGGATCGTCTAAATTCACCTGAGAAGTATCCTGCTCATCAGTAGGAATCGGGATCCAACTATCATCGCATGATAACTTGATAGAAACCACTCAAATCACCACACACTAGAATGTATGCGCATGCATGGCAAGTTTCCTGTATGTTTAAAACTCCCGATGTGGTTTTTACCCCTAACGACCTATAACCTTGACGCTTGCCAACAAGTTATAGGCCACTAGTCAAGTTCAACCCGTCATTGTCCTGGATTAACTCGAACCCACCCACACAAACTCTTGACACTTGCCAACAAAGCTGTACGACTGTCTCGATCAATTACATATCTATGTATCAGACAAATATCACTCAGCTACCGTTCACTATGTCTTAACGCTTGCCAACAAACATAGCACGAATACTATGTGGTACCCATCTGAAATGACAGAGGGCTACGACTGGTTTTTGACGAAAACCCTTTAACATAATGAACTTGATATCGTTGAAGAAATCCAAGTAGTTTTACAAATATATAGTGGGGAAAACTTTTGCTAAAGATGTCACTCCTGGTGAAGGGATCTCAACTCTTTTCTCGTCGAATGAGGTGCAGGATATTCCAAACTGAATACCACGATGCAAAGCAAAAAGAATCGACTATAGTGAAATTATTACAATGAAGCAAACTTTTGCTCAAGAGGTCACTCCCGATGAAGGGATCTCGGCTCTTTCCTTGTCGAATGAGGTGCTGGATATTCATAATCGAATATCACTGTGCAAAGCAAAAGAGAACGTATGTAATGTCAGTTTTCAAAAACTTGGTTCCAACAACATCATATAAGTTAGTTTTCCTTGCATTATCAGAATTAATGCAGTCCCATCAGTTAAAACATATCTCACCAGAAAAGAACGAAAATATAATGTACGTATATACCATCCACATTCGCCACTGGGCCCGTCATCACCCGTTAGGTTACTTAACTAACGGCAGAGCGGGGACTGGACTAGCACGGGTGCAAAACATATACAACATTTACTAGTATATAAATATATATAGCATTCGTTCCAGGCATGATATAAGCAATATCTCAGAATCTCAGCCAACAACACAGAATGGTGGATAATGCTGGAGCCTCGGGTTTCACTTGAGCCGAAAATGTGACCCGACGTTCCCTGTCGTGTGGATAGCATGTGCAACGAAAACCTGGACCCCTACGAGCGCGACAAGTTATCCGCCAATCCCAGAAGTGAGGCAACCCCAATCAACAACGTGAATGGGCCACCCAGCACTTCACGGAATTCAGCAACTTGGGCATCCCTCCGTGGATCAACCTATACCCCTACGAGTGCGGCGAATAACCCACCAATTCTAGAGTGAGTCCCTCTCCGTCTCAACGCCATGAGATGCGGGCTTGTTGCCATCTAGAACCCGTCTATTCGAGCACTCCACCACGGGGTAATCCTAGTACAGAAAAGAAAATAATATGTACAAGGGTGACATCGACCTTAATCCGGTCGTGCACCAAACAAATAATATACAAACTGGCAGAGACGGCAGTCCATATGTCGGACACTCGCCTCGCAATATCAAATGTATAAATGAATCTGAACTGTATAACTATCATTACACCACTGGCTATTCACCACGACTATCCAACCATAACCACAGCACAACACAGAACATCAACATGACTGCCATGTTCGCAAATCCGTCTAAAAGAACATATAGCAATTAAACGAGTTGTACCACTCTAATGACATTCACGGTTGCAGATAGTAATGTATGTACTGAAAACTTTTAAACAGTGTTAAAAACAGTAACTTCAAAATACTCCGTATTACCCCCAAACTAAAAATAACACAATATACAATATGAGAAAAAACAAACAATACCAAAAATCCAATATTCCAGAGACCGGAACACCCCAAAAATTTCGAGTCCCAAATCCAAAGAAGGGTCGGCCAGGCTGGTTTTTCATGCAATCTCGCGGGCCATAATTTGGCATTTGGGGCTCGTGTTTTGTGTGTGTTCTAGTTACTACATAAATAGCCTTCAACAATTGTTTAAAAAAAATTTGAAGACTAGAAAAATTCGACAGAAACTAGAATATACGGGGTATTGTTTCAGAGTTGTTTCGGTTTGGATACTTTAATATCGTCTAAAACAGCTAGTATAAGGTTAATAGGTTAGCTCTGATACCATATTGGGTTATGTCAGCGTCCTGGCCATCAAACCGTGGCCGATTGCGAAACAAAATTTTTCTAAACTGGCGCTAACACAACCCGATGCTACGGATCTACCATTAACCCTAATCTAGCAAACATATAAAGAGAGAAGTTAGATGGTTATACTGAATGATCCGTGTCCTTAGATTTTTAACCATTATCCCAAGCTCCTAGAGACCTCCATGATCAAGCTTGATCTCCGGTCTCCCTCCATCGAAGATGATCCAACTGAGGATTTGTATTCCGAGCTCCTACCTCAATATCTGAGGTAACTAGAGTACCTAGATAGCTAAACTAGATAGCCTAGAGGATGTAAAGAGTAGTGATGGATTAATTTGTCCCCAATTACCTTAGGTTTCTTAACACATAAGACTTGAAAGGTGGAGGTAGAAGAAGAAGCTTAAGGACGAGAGTGTGAAGCAACCTAAGAAAAATGGCTGGGTGGAGGTAGAAGAAGAAGTTTGAGGATGAGAGTGTGTGGCAACCCAAGAAAAATGGCTAAGTCTTTTGTGTTGTGTTGGGAGCAATAATAAAGCATCCAATAAATATCTCAAGACACGAAAATATCTCAAGTCTAGAAAATATCTCAAGTCAACAAAATATCTCACAACCAACAAAATATCAAGCATGGTTGAATAGTAACCATAAGTCACTACAAAGTCATGCCACAATAAATGCATACAACACCTCATCCTCCAATTCATTAACCATTTAATCATAAATGGTTAAAACTAAATGAGCCGGCATCTTCTAAAAGCACCTTATAATAAATTACAAGAATATATACATACCCGTATCCGTATTCCGACAAAATACGAATACAATGAGACGAAAAATAATCCAACAATATAATACTAAAATCCGGCTTAAACCAAAACCTACTAGTATTATCCGTCCGAATCATGATACGCGCACAAGTGCATGTATGTGATCGAACATTGTCGTAAGACCATACGGCCTTTACATCGTTTCGTCCGAAGTAGGGAAACCCTCTGTATGGGACTTTAAAGACTCGTCAATACGCTGGCAGTGGGTTTAACCATAAGCACGTCGGCGGCACTAGCTGTACGTAACGGCTACCCGGGTATTGAAAGAAAGGAAGACCGACGAGCAAACTCATCTGAACTCCTACTGAGCCTGTCCGTGACAATATTCGTACAGTCCGGTCTGCTCATCTAAGAGTATCACATATCGAATCTAGGAGGGTGGATAAAGTCAGACCCCTAATAACGCGATATTTCGTGTCGGTATGAAACCCATCGCCAACTGAGAAACTACTGATCAAAATTAGTAATTCTCGACTATCTTGACCAAGGATTTCTGTTGATGGCCACCCTGCACTGCGCGACATCAACCTCCAATATCGGGAGAGACGAATCTCTGACGATCCGCTCACTGCCTCCATATGGTTCGGGACTGTACCCAACTAAAACCTGTTTGTACGACTCCTTTGAGCCGTGGTAGGATAGTAATCAAAGCACAGTGGAAACTCACACGAGACAAATGACGATCTCAGGTCGAAAGACTAACATGTACACATGTCACCTAGAAACTGCTATCTGACAATAGGTATATTACCAACTAGCAGATTTCCGGCGAGTCCGTCCAGTGTACTCATAACCCAATGAGCACCTGTATACTATCTTAGGTGAACAAACTAACACCAATGGCTTATGAGACCTGGCAACCACTACTCGTCGGGGTCTCGATCAGTATACACTAGTCTATTCAGGAGTATCAATGCCCAGTCTCGATACTCCCACGACTAGAGATATTTAAGGATGTGCTTATAGACCACCCAGCTCCCACGTATATGATCGCCATCATAATGCTGGTAGTCAAGAAAGAGTCTTATGGGCTCTATCAATATGTAATAGTAATATGTAATACCACATAAAGTATGTACATGATAATAAAAATAAACCAGATAGTATACTATCATTTTGAGTAAGACTGTTCTATCCGTATAGGTCCTCCCTCAATTATCGCAATCGAGTGCATGCGATTCAATAATTGACTTGAGGGCACTATAGCCAACATTTGTAATACATTTTTCTTATACTTTATGATTATCATTAACGATGGTGTTTTATAAATATTGGTTATTTGGTTGATTACATGTTGTTTTATAACTTTCGGCAAGTAAGCATGTTTTTAATATAGTATTAGAGATATATACGACTTGGCGGTTATGATTACATATTTATGACTCGGGCACGTGATGATGCTTATATATTTGTGTCTAGAGCACGTGGTGTGTGTACCTCTATTTTTGAAAATAAAATTGTCTGAGTAGATGAATATTGGTATGAGTTGAAAAAATTAAGTATGTTACACCCAAACTAGTAGTGTATCCCATAGAGGTTATTGCGCGCGCCGCAAGGTAATTTGACCGTGGTTCATAACATACGGTTCTTTCTATCATGGGATACCTATAGTGGCGTTTTGATTATTTCAAGAGCTATAGAAGTTGGCCGTGCTTAGTCGTAACCTGCTAGTTTTTTCATACACGAAAATAATATTTTCATAAGTTATGCACAATTTGAATTATTGGATGTTATTTACTATTTGTTATCTCATGATTATTATTTTGGTAATATAAACTGCTAAACATGTATCTTTTCACTGAGCGTTATAGCTTACCCATTTTTTATGTGGCTACTAATCAAAATACAAGAAATTATGTCGGAGGAGCTGATATGATAGATAATTCGATCTTACAGCATTTGGTGTGGAGCAATATCACTTTGAGTAGGAGTGTTTTCTCGTGATGAATTATTTAGTTGTCTTTGTAGCCGGATCTTTTCCTTTTGGAATAATGTTGTTTCAGCAAAATATTATGTAAGGATTTTTTTTAGTTTAATTGGTGAATTTCATGTTAGAGGAGATTTTGTATTATTGTTTAAGTTTTGAAAGACAGACCTTGCGATTTACTTGATGGAGAATCGCGGCATGTCACGCATTGGTTGCATGCTTTTATAAGTGTGGATTTCGCGTGTGACATAGGGCATCTTAGGGAAGATCCGGAGGGAATGTAAATGATCTTAATTAATATAAAGAGTCCCAAAGATTTTTTTTTTTTTTTCCTTTATTCTTTTTTGAAGAATTTAATTAAAATGGACACTTGTGGTGAAATTTTGGCTGCTAAAGTCTGCAAAGAAGGGGAATAAAATTAAATTACATTACAGCTTAAGTTATTGTGAGATCATCCATTATATCGTGCTTTTACCCATTGTTAATATGATTGTTCATTGCATGATTAACATAATGCAACAATCTAGGGCAAGGTTTCCTTGATATAAATGTACGTACTCAAACTTGAATTTGCTATATCTAAAAGACTAAAACCTCATGTTAAATTGTAACTGGCTGTACAAGTTGGATCATCTTTTCAAAAGCTACAGACAGCTTGCTGAGTAAATCCTACAAGGTGCGAGGAGCACGGGGAATCATGATGCTTGAATACATCCTCTAACAACAATCTATCCGCCGCTTTAGACCCTCGTGTTCGAATGAAAGATAAAATAAACTCCATGAGTAATGAATCACAAGGCAATGTGATAGGGCCGTCACTTGGTAGTCCAAACTCGTCTTCAGACATCTTGAAAAGTTGCACAAAGACACTACTTGTCAAATAAGCCAAAGGAACCATGAACCTCTTCTTGTCTGAGGAATATACAACAAAGTTGCCCTTATCTGCGACCGATGTCCTGCATGCATCCGAAGAAGCCTGAGCATCAGATGAGGCTCTTCTGCCCAATGCAGCCGCCCTTTGCCATTTCTTCGCCATCTGAATAAGCTTTTTGGGGTTCACCATTGCTAATATTTAGGTATGCAGAAACAAAAAAAATTATGTTTGAGAAATTTCTAAGGCTGTGGATGTGATGAGAAGAGGAGGAACTCTGGCTGCTTACTTATAGGGATGGGAATTTTGGTTGCTGAATGGGAGAGGATACAAAGGCATGTGCTTTGAGTAAATGAGAAGATGACATTTGATGCAAAATGTTTGTATTTGGTTAGCAAGTTGCTAAGTAATGGAGGAGACATAAAGGAATGGTTAGCAAATGCCGGCCTTATTCTTCGCTGCAGCACTACTTGCTTATTTTCTTTGCCTTTTCTAACTTTAAAAACATTTTTATGATTTTTTTTCAGAGAACTTGATTAGCTATAAATTTTGTCAAACGCGATTGTTGTAAGAAAAAAAATATAAAGTGAATGTAATTGATAAATTTTGTATTTTGATTGTGGTGTACAGAGCCATGCTTGTTGGCTACCGAACTTGTATTGAAACTTCTGTGATTTATTATTGATCCTTAATGAATGCTCGTGTGGTTAACACCATTTATTATCAAAAAAAAAAAAAAAAGATAAATAGGAAGCACAATAACAAACAATCTATTTATGAGGGAACAATCTCAATATCAGAGGCAGAAGAAATCTCACGATCTCGCCCAGCTAATCTTCCACCAGTCCTTTCACATCTTAAGAGATTGCATTATTTCTCACATTAAGAAATCATGCATGACTTCTCAAATTTTTATTCCCGGACATCATTGTATTGTTAGATGAAAAATTGAACTAGTTTATCTCTTTCACATAATTGGAAATTAAGAATTTGTCTCTCCTAACATAATTAATCAGTAATTTGTTCCTATTTTGGTCCCCTGCAGGATGAAAACATAGAATTTATATCTTTCGGCAATATCATGCGCCCCTCAGGGATCTCTGTATCAATAGCAAGATCTATATTGATCTCAAGAGAGACAAGGCCACATGATGACGGCCCGATAAACATCAATATATAACAAGACGGTCGAGACCTATACCTGTAATCTGATTTATATTTACATGCATTTTCTGTGAATTTGTAATTCTGTAGCAAATACATACTTCACCTGTCATCTTCATGATTTGAATCCTTACCGAATTCCAGACATCGAGCTTCCACCACCAATTAAGCACATGGTATTGCTCCCTCTCGATCAATGTATGTACATAACATCCTCCAGTGATCCTTATCGTGCAGCCATTTCCTATGCATATAATAAGTAGATGGCAAGCATTGCTAGTTCTCTCATCACATCCAAAGCCTTAGAAATTGCAAACCAAATCATCTGTTTTTCTTTAAAAAATAACAATGGTGAACCCGAACAAGCTTATTCAAATGGCGAAGAAATGGCAAAGGACGGCTGTGTTAAGCAGAAGAGTCTCCTTCAATTCTCAGGTTTCTTCTGATGAATGCAGTACATCGGTTGCAGATAGAGGCAACTTCATTGTATATTCATCAGACAAGAAGAGGTTCATGGTTCCTTTGGCTTATTTGACGAGTAGTATCTTTGTACAACTTTTCAAGATGTCTGAAGATGAGTTCGGACTACCAACCGACGGGCCTATCACATTGCCATGTGATTCCGTGTTCATGGAATATATCTTATCTTTGCTTAGGATACGAGGATCTAAAGCTGCAGATAGATTGTTGTTAGAAGTTGTATTTAAGCATCATCATTCTCCATGTTCTTCTCGCCCTGTAGGGTTTAATCAGCAAGTTGTTTGTAGCTTTTGAATATTCTGATTCAATTTGTACAGCTTATTAGATCGATTTTAGATATGAAAATTTAAGTCCAGATACTTAATTTCAGGGAAATTAACTTCGCTCGAGTGTGTCTTTATGTTGATCATGCAATGAAGAATCACAGTAATTAACCATGGGTAGAAATACAGTATACTGAGCAACCTCACCAAAAAATTTCTCTTTACACTCTTATTTTCTAATGCGTGTTTTTAATAATTAACACATTTAGCAACCACCATTTCAGAACAAGCGCTTCATTTTTTTTATTTTTAAGTAAACCTTCTATAAAGCAATCTTGGGGGCTCTGTAACTTTAATTTCGATCAATTTCATTGAATAAAAAAGTCGAAACAAAAATTTTAGACTGGTAGTTATCATTCTCCGGTTAATCTCTTCTGTAAAACAACTTTTGTTGCGTGGGTGAAATGTTGGAAAAACATGGGGTCGTTTTATGAAAGTAAGATCGATATGCCTTGATACAGAATAAGAAATAATCGAACGAAAATTTAAGGTTATAGGCCCAATACTCGGCAAACCAAACTCTTCTTCCGACATTGTGAAGAGATCTCTAAATATCGTGCTCGAAAGATATATACATGAGAGGAATCATGAGTGTTCCATCAGAAGACAGACGAATGGCCTTGACGTGCGACAAATTTGTTGGACTTCTCATTTTGCTCATTGTTGACGCGATTCTTCTCCTCAATGCAGCCATTCTTGCCATTTCTTAGCCATCTCAAGGATCTGTGTTAATCATATCTAGTCTTTGACATTGTGGTAGGATTCAAATGAATGGTAGATTTCAAATGATGTGGTGTACGAAATTAAAATATATTCTTAATCTATACGGCATGATTAACGACTTGATCATCTCACGCACATGCCATACATGAGTCTACAGAAACTTACCTTGAATCATGTGTTGTAGAATAAAAACAAATAAGACCCATTGATCTTTCTTGCCTACTTCAATACCGTAGAATATCCCGATGGGAGGAACACACAATATCTTTATTTCACAAATCGTATTTGTGTCTTCTCTTATTAATTGTGTAGGCAAGAACTCTCTTTATATAACCCTTCGAGTTATGGTAGTTTTACGTGGTGGTTTCATGGTAATCACTTATAACTAAATGTGGATGACCATTCAAAACTTTATGAGAATAACCACCACAAATATTACTCTCTCATATGCTATATAATATAGTAATAGAATATTTGAGTCACATATATGGTTATTCTAACAATCTCCCACTTAACTCAAAATATCATATTAATATCTTAATCATATAACATCTTTGTAACTATACTTTATGGCTAATTAAATAGTTACACTTTAATGAGCAATTAATTTATTTTTAAAAAACTTCATATACATATACAAATAGCCTTACGAATAATTATTATAATTATTCAAGAGTCCAACTTTAAATTGCTTTAAAAGCAAAAAATCACTTGACCTAAGAATAATGTGCACACTTTATTAATCATGTATAATATCGCTAACAACATCCAAATGTCTAGACATAAAACTATATATAGATTTTAGGCAAATAGTACACAACACTTGAATCCTTATGAGTCTCATATTTCTTGCATGACCCGTAAATGGAATGACACATAATATTTTAGCCAATGAGTCAATAATTATGAACTCTATTTTTATATGCTAAAAACCAAATGTACTCTATAATATTATGTCGCTATGCCTTTAATCGACTTTGTATATACTGTTGTTAGCAAACTAAGATTTGTCATAGTAGATGGTAGAGCCTTTAATATGTGTCAATTGTTTTAAACCTTATGACAAATTTCTCAGTCATAACACTTGTGAAATCCTCATAGCAATATATAAATTTATTACATTACCTTCAGACATAGTTTCCTCATCATGAGTCATTATAATTAAATCTTTTATACATTATTTAATTCTTTCTTATGATTAAGAATATATTTATTTCCAATGTCCTATCCAAATATCCATATTTTGGACAAACCAAATTTTACGAGTTAGTTAATAACGGAAGTTTCCACTTTACTTTTATCCTTTATGTCCTTAAGAAGATAAAATAATTTCTTAAACTTTACGTACGAGAGTTTTTTTTTCCACTGAACTCAAAATTCTTACACTTTATCATTGGATATATATGGAAGGATCATAAGTAAGAATAAATTTATAATCAAGTCAATATACACATCATTGCTATGATATTCTAAATATATTAAAATAGGTCAATGTCTATTTTTATTAGTAAATTCAACCTTTTTGTAGGTAAAGGTTGCTAAATGCATAAATCTACTAATTACAATATATTAAGATTAGCAATTTAATACCAAAATAGAAATCTCGTTTCCTGTGGACATAAGTAATCTTTATTCTAACATTCTTTAAGCCATCTTAATCCAATTAAAATAAATCGAAAAAATGCAAAATAAAACTGGCAATGTAATATCAGATAGACAATTTCTTTTCCTGTGAGCATAAGAAATTTATATTCTAACATTTCTTTAAGCTATTTTATTCTAATTGAATCACATAAATAATCACTTCTCCATAAGGCCAAGTAATTATCTAAATGAAAATAATTGCAATATTAGATGTCATGTAAATACAAAAATAACTATATGTGAAGAAAACCATAATATACTAATATCATAAGAATTGGGATGACATGGCTATCCCTAACTCATAAGATAATTAGTTATGAATGACATCTAAACTTTAATCCATCATTTTAAATATATATGATGAAACAACACATGTCCATAAACACAATTTTGTACATGATAGTATAAATTGACAATATATGTTTAGCATGAAAAATGATTTCCAACGAATGTTGGATCATCAAAAACGAATTTCCCAAAATTAACATGGATCACTTATTTCTTGTTCTCTTAAAAGTATATGAAAGACAAAAATAAATTTTAAAAAATGGATTCTCATATCAAAACACATAATGAGATAAATACCTTCTCTTTATCAATACAAGAGATAAATAAAATTAAAATCTATATCAATCATGATCATTGACCATGGAAACCATGGCTCTGATACCAATTGTAAAAAAATAAAATATATTCTTAATCTATACGACATCATGATCATTGACCATGGAAACCACGGCTTTGATACCAATTGTAAAAAATTAAAATATTTTCTTAATCTATACGGCATGATTAACGACTTGATCATCTTATGCGCATGTCATACATGAGTCTAGAGAAACTAACCTTGAACCATGTGTTGTAGAATAAGAATAACTAAGACCCATTGATCTTTCTTGCCTACTCCAATACCGTAGAGTATCCCGATAAGAGAAACACACCTTTATTTCACAAGTTGTATGTATTTCTCTTGTTAATTGTGTTGGTAAGAACTCTCTTTATATAACCCGTTCTATCAAGAAAGTAGTTTTCAAAACTACATGGCGGTTCAATAGTAACTATTCATAATTAAATGTGGATAATCATTCAAAATATTATGAGAATAACCACCACAAATATTACTCTCATATGCTATATAATATAGTAATAGGATATTTGAGTCACATATATGGTTATTCTAACATGTGGTTGAATTTAGTTGAAGGCAATTAAATTATCGGGTATTTATGTAGCGGCGATGGAAGTAGTGAAGACAGTGCATGTGGCAAGTTGAGCAATACCATGAACTAATTAAAGAAGGAAGTTGCATGTCCGGACTTTGACATCGATTCACTTTCATGAAATGGGCAGGTCACCAAAAAGAAACACTGCCATTTTGTGTAGGCCTCATCAAGTGATTCCCCTATGAGGCTTCTGCCATACAAATCACATGCCATGTTACTTGTTAGATAGTTGATATGTATGGATGTCGTCTCTAGGGACACTCTCATGTTGAATTGCCGCTCTTGTGGCGCTTCTATCGTTCGTTATTAAGTACATACATATCTTATCTTTGATGGTTAAATGAAGATCATATTGCTAGCGGTGACGGAATCCTCAAAGGGCCACTATCGCGTGACACTGTCTCTCGTTTCTTGCAATTTGACAACTGTTGGCTGCTGAAGTACTTATTAGTTGTCGAGTCCAACCAATGCAAACCAATTCAGTCGTGTCTCACCCATCAGAAAGCAACATGCTAACCAAATCCAAACATATTTCTTCAAATGCCATGTTCTTATTTACTAAGCACATGCCCATGTTTCCGTCCTAGATAGCTTACAAAATTATACAACTTGTCGCGGGGCCGATTTATTTGTTTATAAGTACCCGGCCGGATTTGCTATTCTTCTCATCACATTCACAAATCTTAGAAATTTCAAATCAAAGCATCTGTTTCTCAAAGAATATTATCAACAATGGTGAACCCAAAGAAGCTTATTCAGATGGCAAAGAAATGGCAAAGAGCGGCTGCATCGGTCAGGAGAGCCTCATCCTCTGATGCTCAAGTTTCATCGGATGCACGTAGTACATCGGTTGCGGATAAGGGCAACTTTGTTGTATATTCATCGGACAAGAAGAGGTTCATGATTCCTTTGACATATTTGGAGAGTAGTATCTTTGTACTACTCTTCAGGATGTCTGAAGATGAGTTTGGACTACCAAGCGACGGGCCTATCACATTGCCTTGTGATTCAATATTCATGGAGTGTATTTTATCTTTGATTCGAACACGAGGGTCTAAAGAGGCAGATAGATTTTTGTTAGATGATGTATTCAAGCATCATCATTCCCCCTGTTCTTCGCACCTTGTACGATATAACCAGCAAGCTGTCTGCAGCTTCTGATATTTTGATCAGTTTGTACAGTTTGTTACAATGTAACATGTTTTAATTCAAAAATTAAATTTAGATACATTTAATCCAAGGAAGCATCCCAAATATCTTTATGTTGATCATGCAATGAGCAGTCATAGTCTAAACATATTTTGTAGAATGCAGTATTAATCTTTACACTCTTATTATACCTTTTAATGCATGTTCTTTTTCCCAACTATCACACTTTAGCAGCCACCATTTTTATTAAAGCCTGTACAAAACAGGCTTTGCAACTTCTTTAACTTTAAGAGCAATTTAATTGCTCTTGTGGTATCTTCGACGTTGTATTGGGAGAACATGAACTTATTTTAGAGAGTAAGATAGGCGTTAATACTTAATATAGACTAGCAGATACTCTGAACCAAAATTTTCGACTATGAATTATCTATCTCAACTTCTTTTTTAATTTCATAATACCTTTTTTACTCTCTCCCCCAAGCGAAACTAAACTTGCATATGAACAGCTCAAAAATATCCTGTCAGATTACAGCGGTTTTTTCCTTTTAGAATATCTACAAGGTACGCCTTACTTACTACATGTACACGCATAACCCAAGATTTTGTTGGAATATAAAATCAAAATCTCATCAGTCGAGAACACCGTCCAGGGCTAATACTCGATTTATGTAGACTTCTGTGATTTCCGCTAGCCAAAGTTCCGAAACTGTCTCCAAAATGTATCCAGAGGTTAAAGGTTGATTCCGTTATAAGATGGAGTGTATCGGGAACACGCCCTTCTTTTAATAAATAGAAAAACCTACAGATTTCACTACTACAAATAAGGGTTGCCCCTACGGATTTATCGGTAGGGGCAACGCACTGCCCCTACGGATATGTACGTAGGGGCGAAAAAAGACCCCGTAGGTGCAAAGGCCGCAGGTGCAAGTTGAGGCCCTGAACTTGCCCCTACGGACAAATTAAAGCCCCTACGGATATATCGGTAGGTGTTATAGCCCCTACGGAGTACCCCGTAGGGGTAATAAAATCATATATGTAATTTTTTTTTTTGAATATATTGTATATACCTACGGATATATCCGTAGGTCCTTTTTCTACCCCTACGGATACCTCCGTAGGGGATATAAAGTAGCCCCTACGGATAAGTCCGTAGGGGCCACTCCCAACACCCTGCACTGAGATCGGGGGGAAAAATATCAGGAAACCTGATATTTTGCCCCTACGAATTTATCCGTAGGGGATAAACAGTGGCCCCTACGGATATATCCGTAGGGGCACCCCCAACACCCTGCACTGATATCAGGTGGGAAAATATCAGGTTTCCTGATAGTTTGCCCCTACGGATAACGCCGTAGGGGCAACGTATGTACCTACGGCTTAATCCGTAGGTACATATTGTCTGTATTTTTTTTAAAAAAATGGGCTGCTAGATTTTTTCCCGCCCTGTGCACAATACTATATACATCAATCAAATCATATATTGCAGTATTCATAATCACATCTCACGCATATATATAATATACAAAAGAAACCCAAAAACTGAATATGATATAAATACAAACCAATATCAATATCGTTTCAAAATGTAATACAATGTGATATAAATACATGTTTCAAAAAATAAGAACCAAAAAGCTACCCTAGTTCGGTCCAGCTCCACCTCCGAATAACGTTAGAATAACGCGCGCCTGCTCCTCGGTCAATACACTCTGCAATGCTACATATAAGGGAGTCTGAGCGGCATGTGGAGCTGGCGATGTGGTCTGCGCAGCCGCCGTCGAGGTAGTCGCTTGCGGAGCCGCGGCTGCGGGAGTCTGAGTGGGCGGTAGAGCTACAGGAGCTGTCTGCGGAACCGCAGCCGATGTAGTAGCTTGCGGAGCCGCAGCCGAAGGAGATGCATGTGGAGGCTCGGCCGATCTACCCTGTCGCGTCTGGACATAACGTGTGTAAGAAGCGTGTAAGAACTGTGTATTATTCGAATTCGTTTCATTATTAAGTTATTTCGAAACCCTGTTTGGATATCTAGTTTGGAAAAGCGTTGTTTATTTTAATTACATATGTATGTATGATTAATCAAACTTAAGTCTAAAACCAAATAAGCTCAAGCTACGTACTAATTATGGATATATTGATATGTATATAATATGAAATGATATTTTACTATAAAGTAGTATACATACCAGCATCTCCTTCAACTCCTGAACGGTGGTCCTCAAGCTATCCAGTTCCTGATGGACATGCCGGTCACTGGAGACGGAGGAAGTAACCGCCGGGGTGGAGTCCAACCTCATATGGGCCCTGCTAGGGCCCAATCCCCGGCCTCTCTCCCAACCTCCGTGGTGCCCTCCGTGTGCGGCGTCCAGAACTGGGGTCAGCAGCCTCGGATCGTTCTGTCCGGTAAAATCGATCCCCGAGGCCTGGGCCTGCTCAACCACCCGCTCCTACACCCACATTAAGCAGTAAAGTATAAGTATAAAATTTAAACTTGAACCTTCCAAAACTAAAATTTCAAATTTGGGTAGAAAAAATATTAACACTTACGCAGTACTCCTGGGTAGCGACGTCGGGACATCGAAGCTCGCCCGTGGCGGGATCTGTCGAGGTGCCGTGGACGGCAAGATATGCGGACAGCACGCTCGGTGTACCACCTGACGCCACGGTCCGAGATGTCTGCAATATTAGAAAGTAACTCTTAATATTAGAAATATTAGAGAATAACTCTTAATATTGCAGAATATTAGAGAATAACTCTTAATTTACCGATAACTCCATGGCTCGAGTAATGTTCCTCGAGCCACCTGTGTAAGTGGGGCGACCCCTCTTCGCCGACTTCCTGTTCTCCGTATTCTGAGCGGCCTGTTTCTGCACAACGCATTAACATTTAGTTTTCTAATTAAGAAACACAAAGAAATAAATTATATCATAAATAATGAATTAAATTTAAAATACATACTTGTTTGCGTTCGGAGTCGAAATAAGCGCACAATAGAGGCCATGTCTCTACGTCGACTCTCGCAAACGCCGGAGTAGATAGGAGGGCCGCTCTCTCTGCCTCGGGGGTCGCTATCCACAGGGAGTAGCAGTCGGCCTTCAGCTCATTCCTGTTGTATCGGACCTTGGCCTGTATGTTCTTCATCAGGCCATTGTACAGAGCATGAAGGTCGAGCACCCTTCCCGAGTGATCAGGGTCGGCTACAGGCTGAAAATCGTAATCCAACTGAAAATACAAAAAAAAACATTGTTATTAGATTGCAAGTGTTAATAATAAATATATTGGATAGATCAAATGAAAATATATATTAATACATACCCGAGCCTGATCAAAGAAGAGGGCGAATGAGCGCTGGTGCTGCTCGCCCCACTCAACGTGAAGTGGATAGTTCTTCACGATTCGGCTCTCGTCCCCCAAATACCGGCCGAACCTCTCGGCATGAGGACCGGTATAGCGATAGTCAAGGGTAAAAAATAGGGGGAATGCTGCCTCCCCCCTAGCTCTATCAGGCCTCAGCCTATGGGACTGATTCGGGCCTCGAGTCTCCCTCTGGGGATGGAGAGGCCCTGCGTCTGCACGAAATATCAAGACAATCAATAATAAGACAAAGTTGTATTAAGAAATCAAGGTTAAACAAAAATTCAAGTGTGATATATACCTCCGGTGATTAGCGCACGAGCCTGGGCCCGAGCAGCAGCACGAGCGGGACGATAGTTCCTCCGGTGAGGAACAACCGGGGTCCCGGACCCGGACGCATCCCCTCCAACTATAAAATAAACATCGACGCTAAATCTCCATGAAGTTCATATTTATTCTATATAGCACATGTAAAATAAATAAATATTTTAAATTTATTCATACTAACCTGCAGACGATGCGGAGGGTATGGAAGCAGCAGGAGTGGCCCCTGTGGAAGGTGTGGACGCACCACCTATAATTAGACAATTAAAAATAGATTTTATAAGTAATTGCAAAAAGAATGTGTAGATCAATAATATAACGTTCTAAATCAATATGCATGAACTATAGGACATATAAACATACCCGCAGGTGCGGTGGTGTCACCACCTACAGCTAGACAATAATAAAAATTGCTAAGTAAGAGCAAAAGGAATGTGTATATTTATGATATAGCATTCTAAATCAATATACATACACTATATGATATATAAATATACCTGGAGGAGCGGGGGTGGCCTCTGTCCTAGATGTGGACGCAGGACCAACAACTAGACAATTAAAAATAGATTTTATAAGTAATTGCAAAAAGAATGTGTAGATCAATAATATAACGTTCTAAATCAATATGCATGCACTATAGGACATATAAATATACCCGCAGGTGCGGTGGTGTCACCATCTACAGCTAGACAATAATAAAAATTGCTAAGTAAGAGCAAAAGGAATGTGTATATTTATGATATAGCATTCTAAATCAATATACATACACTATATGATATATAAACATACCTGGAGGAGCGGGGGTGGCCTCTGTCCCAGATGTGGACGCAGGACCAACAACTAGACAATCAAACATTGACAATATAAGTAATTTTGACATAAACATGCATGAATATCTGTAATATTACATTGAAAATGGATATGCGTGCAGTATACCTGGAGGTGTGGCAAAATCCACACGGAAGGAGGCATCCGAAGGGGTCTCCGATCTGGGTGCAAGACCGGCCCTCTGAAGCTCCCTACGGAGCTCTCCGGGCGGCAGAACCGCTCTGCCTCTGCCTCTGCCTCTGCCACGGCTGGAGCTCCTGCCGCCCCTCGCTGCTCCCGACATCGTCATCAAATCTAGATAAACGGTTCGTGGACGCATTAGACAATCATTAAAAGTATTGACTATATATGATCTAGAGCGTAAAATGTGAAGTAATAATATAACATTACTGATAACCTTTTTCGTTTCGTGGGCGCATCATACATATCTACTTGGATTTCATCGTCGATGTCATTTCTAACCCACGTAACTTCATGATCGGTCGAAGACAACCCGTCCTTCGAAACAGACGGTCGGAGCACTTTAAGCCTTCTCTCTTCTTCGTCCTCATTGCTGTCCTCGTATTCTGGGACATCGTAGACATCTCTAGGTTTCCATCGGCATACAACACTCCACCCTGGATGCTTCAAACACTGTGAGTAGTATACTTGGAACGCTTGGTTCGGAAAGATAAACGGATCGTCCTGACCGTAAAATCGAAGTGTGTTCACACTGGTCAATCCATATTCATCTTTCCAAGTCCCAAGACTGCTTCTCCACCTGTCTGTTTCGGTTCGCGGATCGTACCAAGTACAGTGGAATATATAAAAGGGTTCTGATCGTCCGGGATAGTGGATGCCGAGTATACAATTTAAGTACCCATAGTAAATCACACCGTCCGATCCTACCGTCGCAATCCCACTATTCTGAGTGGTTCTAGATGTTTCTATGTCCTTAACTTCGAATTTGTATCCAAGGACACCAAATCCTCTGTAATATGCAACCTCCATACTAGGAAATTGAGTTAAACATCTTGAATCACTCTCAAATGATGCAGACAAGTTCGGATCGTGGATCTAACAAAACAAATTTTACGATAAATACATAACGATACAAGTTTAGATTAAAACTGATAGCAATAAAATGTAATTCGAATAACTTACATGCTCTGTGACCCAATCACAAAAATTATCCTGATGGTATTTTTCCAAACGCTCTTCGTTCCAATCAGGATGCCCCTCACGTACCTCGTTAAAATGAGTTCTGTTTTCGACAAATAATTGTGACATTAATATTATGTCATTTCATACACACAAACACAGATATAACAATTAATCCAAAAGAACTTACTCTCTAATTTGTTCAAGACATGCGCAATTAAGCAAGATAAACCGGTATATCTTGTTGATAAACATATTGTCTACCCTCTTATACTCGGCTTTACCATATGGCCCGTCTTGAATTCTTCGTGGTCGGTTAAGCCTTGTCTCAATGTTCTCGTCCAGATAGCGGGAACAAAATATGGTTACTTCATCAAGAAGATAACCTTGCATGATAGAACCCTCTGGTCGATTTTTATTGCGTATATACTTCTTAAGAGTGTAAAGGTACCTAATGAGAATATGTTGAATAAATAAACACGGGCATACAGGACAAAAATAAATTTATAAATTGCGCGAAACGAAAAATTACACGTACCTCTCGACGGGATACATCCATTGATATTGTACCGGTCCGGCTAACTTCGCCTCAGTTGCAAGATGAACCGTCAAGTGTATTATGATATCAAAGAATGACGGTAGGAAAATACGCTCAAACTTGCAAAGTATCAACACAATAGAATTTTCTAGTTTATCCAGCGTCGCAACCTCCAGTGTTTTAGCACACAACTCCCTGAAAAAACAACATAGGTCGTTGATTACTAGACCAACCGAGTCGGGGAGAGAAGTCCTGAGGGCTAATGGAAGAAGGTGCTCCACGATAACATGGTGGTCATGACTTTTCAGCCCATCGATCTTGCCCTTTACAATTTTTATTTTCTTGCTGAATGATCCTGAGAATCCTGTGGGGACTTTCAAATCATGCAACACCTGCAGGAATCTTTTCTTCTCCGGTTGTGACATATGATAAGCGGCATTGGGAAGTACAAACTTGCCCGGTTTACCCGCTACCGGTTTAGGGTGCAGTTCACTTCTTATTCCCCACTCTTGTAGATCCATCCGGGCATTCATGTTGTCTTTCGATTTCCCGTCTTTACACAGAAGCAAGTTAAGTATGTGCTCTGATACTCCCTTCTCTATATGCATGACGTCCAGACAATGACGCACTGAATTTGTAGACCAGTACGGAAGCTCGAAGAAAATGCTTAACTTGTTCCAATATTGTGGTTTGACCTGTCTCGTCGGATCCATCCCGAAGGTCACGTTATTGTAACCATCCCATTTAGCAGTCACGTCCTCTCCGGACAATGGGGATGGAGGCCCAAGAAGCTCCTGATGACCATCAAAGTGAACCGTGTCTAACCTATAGGGGTGGTCTGGAGGCAGAAAACGTCGATGGCCGCAATAACAAACCTTCCTACTAAAATTCAAAAATTTTGATGTTGTGTGTTCATGGCAATGAGGACATGCTTTGTGACCATGTACGAACCAACCTGAAAGCATTCTATACACAGGAAAGTCATTAATTGTCCACATTAAAGCCGCACGCAGTATGAAGGTTGTATTTGTGTTTGAATCATATGTCTCTACACCATCAATGAACAAAGTTTTCAGCTCCTCAATCAGAGGTCGGAGATAGACGTCGATATTGTTCCCCGGTGAGTTTGGTCCGTCGATAAGAAGAGGCATCATAAAGTATGATTGGTCCATAGCCAACCAAGACGACAGATTATAAATTATCATTACAACGGGCCATGTACTGTGACTTCCAGCCATATAGTTGAATGGGCAGAAGCCATCGGCAGCCAGTCCGAGCCGGACATTGCGAGGATCGCTACTGAATATTGCGTGCCTCCTATCGAAATCCTTCCATGCCGGTGAATCTCTTGGATGGCTCATTTTTCCATTTTCGCTTGGAGGAGCACGGTGATGCCAAATCATTGCCTCGGCTGTTTTCTTGCACCTGAATAGCCTCTGTAGCCTCTGTGTTATGGGAAAATATCGTGCTATCTTCACAGGTATATCAGGCTTCTTATCAGAATCTTTCGGCTTATACCTGGCCTCTCCGCATGTTGGACACTCTTTCAAATCTGAATTCTCTTTCCGGTACAACACGCAATTTTTAGGACATGCTTGAATCTTCTCGCACTTTAGACCCAAATCAGACATCATTTTCTGGGCTTCGTACCAGCTTTCGGGCACATTATTTCCCGGAGGCATAGAATCTTTCAAGAACGAAAGAAGTATTGTGAATGACTTGTTGCTCCATCCATTTAGGCACTTAATTTGGAAAAGTTGGACGAACCATGAGAGGGTGGAATACTTCGCATTCTCATAAATTGGTTTCCTAGCATCATTCATGAAATTTTCATATTTATCCGCACGCGGTCCTTGACCGGAAGGAATGTCATCTTCGGTACGAATAGATTCATCTAGAGCAGCCTCTACCATATCCTCCATTTCTTCTGATGGAAATAAATTTCCGTATCCTGCCGTATTACCGAATTCTTCTTCTTCTCCTGCCGCATTATCGTGTTCTCCTTCTTCTACCGCAGTACTGCATTCTTCTCCTTCCCCGTGATATTTCCAAGTTGAATAAAGTCTAGTAAACCCATGTTTTACAATATGAAGCTCTGCCAATTCTACCTTCTGCCAGTACTTATTGCCACATCTATCGCACGGACAGAGAATCTTCTCTATTATGATCTTATTATGTGCTCGTGCAAATTCAAGGAAAGAAGCAACTCCTGCGACAAACTTAGGTTGCATACGTTGTTTCCAATCCACATACATCCAGTCCTTAACTCTGACGTACTCATGGGCCATGTTAGACTAATAACATATAAATTGTAGGTTATGCTGACTATATTGAGAAATATAAGAACGGGCTAGTTACTGACAAAGGAGAAAATCCATGTATATGCTTTGTGTGTGCGTTTGTCGTTGAAAAGAATAAATTATCGCACGTTATGTTGACCGATAGACGAGGACTAAGTGGCGTTTTTAGTTTCATATATGGGTATCGATGGGAATATGAAGGTTTCATATTATCATATATTGGTTTTAACCCGAACATCTCGAATCGCTCTCTGATTATGCGTTTGTATGTATGTGTTCCGGCTGTCGGGGGTAGGCTTCTATCCCATTAAGAATGTATAGAGCGAACGCCCATCACTTGTGCTTTCAACCGTTTCGAGTAAATTTCGGCAGCACCTCCCCGCTGTTCTCCGAGTACACTGTAATAGAATAGATAATCATTTCAAAGCTGTGAAACAACGTTGAAATGAACATCTAATCTATCTTTGTACACGGAGAACCAGCGGAAAGATACCGACGAAATATCTCGAAACGGATGAAAACACAAGTGAATGAAGGCGTTTGCTTTATACATTCTTAACTTGTCCACACGGGACAAATCTATGGGTTACCATACGATTGAATTTTCTCGTCGCGTAGACTATACGACGGTTGTTAGTATCGAGCTATACTGTCCGATAATTAACAACCTTCGTATAGTTCTAGGTCACGACGAGCATCGCACGTATGTTAACCGATAGACGGGGACTAAGTGGCGCTTTTAGTTTCATATATGGGTATCGATGGGAATATGAAGGTTTCATATTATCATCGAGTATCATATATTGGTTTTAACCCGAACATATCGAATCGCTCTCTAATTATGCGTTTGTATGTATGTGTTCCGGCTGTCGGGGGTAGGCTTCTATCCCATTAAGAATGTATAGAGCGAACACCCATCACTTGTGCTTTCAACCGTTTCGAGTAAATTTCGGCAGCACCTCCCCGCTGTTCTCCGAGTACACTGTAATAGAATAGATAATCATTTCAAAGCTGTGAAACAACGTTGAAATGAACATCTAATCTATCTTTGTACATGGAGAACCAGCGGAAAGATACCGACGAAATATCTCGAAACGGATGAAAACACAAGTGAATGAAGGCGTTTGCTTTATACATTCTTAACTTGTCCACACGGGACAAATCTATGGGTTACCATACGATTGAATTTTCTCGTCGCGTAGACTATACGACGGTTGTTAGTATCGAGCTATACTGTCCGATATTTAACAACCTTCGTATAGTTGTAGGTCACGACGAGCATCGCACGTATGTTAACCGATAGACGGGAACTAAGTGGCGCTTTTAGTTTCATATATGGGTATCGATGGGAATATGAAGGTTTCATATTATCATCGAGTATCATATATTGGTTTTAACCTGAATATCTCGAGTCGCTCTCTAATTATGCGTTTGTTGTGCATTCGTGTTGTATGTGTAACATGATTTTAAACCATTGAGATCAAGATTGATAGAACTGATCATTCTACATTACAATAGCATTCATCAACCAAAAACTATTATTGGAATGGTATACATCTATAACAATCAACAATTAAAACTACAAATATAGGATACTGATATCATAAAGCGTTATGAGACACGTCATCTGCCACGTGTCGTGATCATGGAAATCGCTAATATTGAGCATCATCAAGATTAGATTATGGTTTTGAAGCAAGTTATTGAGCATCTTGGATTGATTTTCAAGTGTTGATTTTTATTTCAACACTTGACAGAATGAAAATCATAAATACAGTTGCAAAATGTGTTCCTCACCCCCATAAAGTGGATCTTAACAATTCAGACAAGACCATTATTGTTCAAATTGCCAAGGTAGACATAATCTCAGCAGTTATTTACGGTTGCTAGCTTGTATTGCTTGTTGCTATTCTTTTTTTTCCTTGTCCTTTCTTTCTTTCTTTTTTTGGGGGGGTGGGGGTTGTGTTTGAAAAGTTTTAACCAACTCACTGCTATTTCTAGGCAATGCAGGAATATAACTAGTTTTATCCCTCAAAAGAAAGAGCTTCAGGCTTCATGAGTCAAGCGATGTGTACGTATAATTATAGGATTTTCTTGCTAGCGGTTCATTTACAACTATTCTTTAGTCTATATACCTAGCATCTGCTACTAGATATTACATCTTGCATCAACACCCTGCATGTTAAAATCAAAATCGATTATTTTTTTCTTGATCTTTTTCTGATTTTCTACCATCTGTGTCGAGTAAATTATGATTAACATTGTATTTGTCAACTAATCAGAAGAGCCATTCAACCAGCCCCACCGTAACCCTAACCCCAGCCCTACTACCGTAACCCTAACCCCAGCCCCACCGTAACCCTAACCCCAGCCCCACCCCAGCAGCAGCCGAACCCCAACCCTAACCCTACCCCGACCCCGACCCCGACCGCCACCGCGACCCCTGCCCAACCCTAACCCCAGCCCCACCCCAGCAGCAGCCGAACCCCAACCCTAACCCTAACCCGACCCCGACCCCGACCGCCACCGCGACCCCTGCCCAACCCCAACTCTCGCGCACGCAACCCAGACCCAGCCATGAACCCTAAGCCCAAAATAATCCAAAAATGCTTTAATTTACCTCGAGATTTATACCTGAACGGCTGCTGGTGGGCTGGAGCGACGACGGTGGCGATTTGGCGACGAAACCGGCGGTGGCGACGACGGTGGCGACGACGGTGGCGACGAAACAGGCGCTGGCGACGACGGTGGCGACGAAACCGGCGGTGGCGACGACGGAGGCGACGGTGGCGACGATGGAGGCGATTTGGGGTTTTTTCTCGCGCGCGATTGAGAGAGAGAGAGAAAGTGAGCGTAGGCGATCGATCTGGGGTATTGGTAAATAGATATTTACTTGCCCCTACGGATATAACCGTAGGTCCTTTGTTTGCGCCTCCATAGGGGCAAACACCAAATTAATAATTAATATTTTTATTCTTGGAGGTCTGTGCCCGTAGGGGCAACCTTTTAGCCCTACGGATTAATCCGTAGGGCCAAGTAAAATCTGCCCCTACGGATATTTTCATCCGTAGGGGCAACCCCCTATTTTACTAGTGTTTTCACGAGGTGAAGCTGTGGAGCGCCTAGATTGGAGCATGTAAGTTTTTCCGGTGACCGAAGAAACATACCACAAAATATACCATTGAAAAAATGTTCAAAATTTATATAAGAAACAACATATGTACAACTGAAAAGAAAGGAAAATTCTGCCATTCTATACTTCTAATGTCGACTTTAGAAGCCACAAAGAACTAGATTATGCTGCTCATGCCTTGGTAAGGGTAAAGAAGCCACCGAACAACTACTAGTGCCGATAGCGGTTAGCAAAGCTCTCTCCACATCAAGTGACACATCGCACGGGAGCAGAGAGACGATGTATTCGATGCAGAATGAATCACAGGGCAATGTGATAGGCCCGTCTCTGGGCAAACCAAGCTCTTCTTCAGACATTCTGAAGAGCTCTCTAAAGATTGTGGATGACAGATACATGAGAGGAATCAAGAAGCGCTTTCCATCGATCGAGTACACAAACAGATGGCCTTTGCGTGAAACCGATGTGTTGGACTTTTCATCGCTACTCATTGTTGCCGTGATCCTTCTCCTCCCCAATGCAGCTATCCTTTGCCATTTTTTCGCCATCACAAGGAGCCTCTTTGTGTTGATCATAACTAGTAGTGGGGGTTTAATTTTTTGAATTCTGAAGAACAATAGACTTTTCGAAGATTGTGTTCGGTTTGAGTTGAAGGCAATGGAATTATCAGGAACACATATATGTGGAGGCAGGGGGAGTGGGATAATGCTTGTGGCAAGTGTGGAGCAACCATGAGCTAATTAATGATGGAAGTTGCTTGTCTTAGCATAGACAATGATTCAATTTCATGTGATATTGTCCCTCTTCACTTGTGGTTCCTCTATTGTAGGTAATTTAGTGCATACAGATCTTATCTTGAATTGATCGCTGCAGATCTCGCTGGTGGTGACGAAATCCTGGAAGGGCCACCCCCGCGTGACACAGTCTCTCGTTTGTAGCAACTTGATAACCGTTGGCTGACAAACTATATAAATGCTGCTGGATATAAACAACTTCCTCCGTATTCTTGATCGATCTATTGTCCTTGCTGAAGTTGTAAAAATATATTTAGAAAAAACGTTAAATACGACAACACTCGATTGATTTGTTCTTGACAATTATCATGTACACAGTCTATCACTAATCTGTGTCTCACCCTTTTGAAAGCAACTTGCTAACCAAATCCAAACATCTTTCTTGAAATGTTATGATCCCATTTGCTAACCACATGCCTTTGTATCCTCTGCTAATTAATAGCTTACAAAGTTATACAGCTTGTCATGGGGCTTCTTTCCATTCCTGTAAGTACAATGCCAGACTTCCTATTCTTCTCATCACATTCAAAACCCTTAGAAATTACAAGATCAAACCATTTGTTTCTTAAAGAAGAGTTCACGCCTACATATATGAACCCAAAGAAGCTTATTCAAATGGCGAAGAAATTGCAAAAGGCGACTGCCTTGGGAAGAAGTGCCCCATCCGACACTCAAGCTTCTTCCGATGCATGCAGTACATCGGTTGCGGATAAGGGCAACTTCATTGTATATTCATCGGACAAGAAGAGGTTCATGATTCCTTTGGCATATTTGGAGAGTAGTGTCTATGTACAACTCTTCAAAATGTCCGAAGATGAGTTTGGGCTACCAAGCGGCGGGCCTATCATGTTGCCTTGTGATTCGGTGTCATGGAGTATGTTCTATCTATGCTAAGAATTCGGGGGTCTAAAGCCATGGATAGATTGTTACTAGATGTCGTATTCAAACATCAACACTCTCCATGTTCTTCACACATTGTAGGATTTAATCAGTAACCTGTTTGTAGCTTCTGACTATTCTGATTCGATTTGTACAGAATGTTAAAGATAAATTTTAGATATTTGCAAATTTAAGTCTGGATATTCTATTTCATTGAACATTGCTTGCATGTCTTTTATGTTGATCACGCATTAAAGAATATCCTAATGCATGTTCTTTTTAAATCTCACTTTGTAGCAACCACCATTTCAGAACAAGAACTTATCATAGTTAATGGCACAATGGACGCCAATCAATGCCCGGTTAGAAAAAGTAATAAAATTATAGTTAACGACGCAACTGGAGGGAGGGTAGACCTAAGATAATATGGCAAGAGACAATGAAGAATTATATGTTAATTGTTAATTTAACTGATAAGATGGTCCTTAATAAAGCTGAATGGAAAAGAAGGTTTCGTATAACCGGCCCTAAAAATTTGAGATAAAGGTTTGTTGTTGTTATTGAACTTCATCTTGGTTAAACGCTTAATAAAACAATATTCACGACTTCGATATTTATCACTCTCATACCATATCGGCTTGGAAATACTCTATACCAAAATTTTAGGCTTATAGTTTTATTCCTGACTTTATATTCAAACTAATTATTCTTTTGAACTCTTTCCCTAGCAAGAATATACTGACAAATGAATGCCTTCAAAATATCCTTTCCGATAGAACTTTTTCCGAAGCGGTTCATAGCATACATCGACTATCCCCAGTCGTATACAATTCACTCTGGTACTTCTACATGTGATGAAATCAATGAAATTATTTGCAAACTCGTAAAATGATCATAAACACTGATCTTGCAGCGATGAAAAAAAATCAGAATTTCAGCAGTCAACTACACTGTCCTGCGTTAATGCTCAATCTATGTATAAAAAATTCTCCAAAATAATTAATAAACGAAGAAACCTGGTAAAATGCCCAATGACAAGAACAAAAAACACATAATATATCATCCACGAAAAATGTATATATATTATGTCCTCCGTCGAATCAAAACTTTTTTCAACAAAACAATATATGTACAGCTCAGAGGGGAAAATTGACATTCAAATGACAGTTTCAGAAGCCGCAAACTAGATTATGCTGCTCGTTCCTTGAAAAGGGTAATGAAGCCGCAGAACAACTACTAGAGCCAATAGCGGTTAGCACAGCATGATAGGCCTATCACTCGGTAAACCAAACTCTTGTTCAGACATTCTGAAGAGCTCTCTAAATATTGTGGTTGATAGATACGTAAGAGGAATCATGAATCGCTTCCCGTCTGCAGAGTACACAAACAGATGGCCTTTACAAGCTACCAACACGCTATTTACGGACATGATCCTTCTCCTCCCCAATGAAGCTATCTTCTACCACTTCTTAGCCATCTCCAAGAGCCTCTTTGTGTTGATCATAGTTGATCGTGATAAATCTATTGACGGTGGATTTCAAACTTCAGAGATATGTGTGTGAATTGAGTTGAAGGCAATGGAAATTTTGGGGTATATATGTAGAGGCAAGGAGAGTGAAGACAGTGCATGTGGCAAGTTGAGCTAATGGGGGTTCTGCCATATAATGACATGCCTGGTTACTTGTTAGGTAGATGTCTAATGAGGGTTCTGCCATATAATGACATGCCTGGTTACTTGTTAGGTAGATGATAGGTATCTGCCTTTGATGCTGTTACAGATGAGTTTGTTACGGACGAATAGAGATAAACCAAAACACAAAACAGACACATATTTTTATGTGAAAACCCCAAATCGGAAAAACCACGGACAACATCAAAGATCGTTTTTCATTATTTTAATGGAGAGATTACAAGTTTTCCGACGGTGGCTCCTAAGCCTGCCTAAACCCTTAAATAGCACTTAGGGCTTATATACAAGACAAAATTCCCAAAATACCTCTCAACAAGTTCCAGGGTACTAGCTCCGCTTTGGAAAAATCCTTTACGGTTGATGAACTGAGACAGCTTAGGAGACAAAACAGAATTAGAATTTAAGACATCCTAATAGATGAATGGTCCTCTGACGGACCAACTTGATGGGAAACTGTCTCTCTTGTGGTGCTTCTATTCTTTACTAAAAATACATGCATATCTAATCCTCAAAGGGCCTCCCTCACGTGATATTGTCTGCCATTTCTAGCAATTTGATAACTATTGGCCACCAAGGTATTTCAAAATTGTCGAGTTGAACCAATTTCTTCTCCATTCTTGATTTATATTGATGCATGGGCCTCTCAAGGGCCACCTTCATGTGAAATTGTCTCCCGTGATTGCATCAGAATTTTAGCACCGACTTTTTTGGCAGAAAGAGGTAGAGTCAATTCTTAGATCCACGCCAGATATTTTCCTCCAAGCCACATAACAGGTAGCTTGCAACTCTTATCGTGTTTGTAGTTCAGTAGATAAGAGCATTATCCTGTTAGTACACTAGATAATTTGTACTCGAGAGTGTCGAGTCAAGACTGCTGCTGAAATCTGATACAAAAATTTATGAAATAGGATGTCTATTTTACGTATGACTTGGAACAAGATACGAAGATCATCAATACAACGAATTGCACATAAACTAACACTAATACGAAAAGGTTTAGAAAATGTTGGCAACAAAATCGACTTAAAACATAAATGATCAATATATTCCAACTGAAACTACACTTTGGGGTTCAAATTAGATGTTGATAGGTACTACCTCAACTACGACATATAATTTAAGTAATGACAGTGTTTAACGCCTTCAAAATATGCATGTAGAAGCTTTACCGCTACTGATGATGCTCAGTATTAGCGATCTCCAAGATCATGACACGTGGTAGATGACGTGTCCCAGAACTCAGAAGAAAGGGTCCACAGGAGCCGACCAGGACACCCTTGTACCCGACCTGTAAGCACAAGATGGCTCACCTCCGAGCCCCCTGAAGATTGGCCTCCTCGGCCTCTCGGCTCGCCCCGAGCTGCCACAGGACCAAGACTCCTCGGCCCGCTCGTTCGTCCCCGAGCTCCCCAGCCGAGGCCATCTTCCCCGGTCCACCGACCGACCAACTCTACCACTCGCAGGCGTAACCGCCGCTCCGCAAATCTGGCCACACGCATATTCTCCGCCAGCAGCATCCCACGTTCCACGCCATCACGATCCCATTAATGGCGATCCGCTCTTTACGCGGGCGTGACGTCGGGAGCGTAACTGCCGGCGAGATTCTCGCGCCTGCTGCTGCGTACTGCCGCCACTATATAAACCCCCATCACAGAGGGGTTAAGTAAGCCATTTTTAATTCCACTTAGCCGTTACTCTGCTCGGATCTGGTACTAACTTGATCGTCGGAGGGTCCTCGGTGGTACCAAACCACCCCGGGACTTCTTTGCAGGTACTCGGAGTTAAACTCCTCAAATCACCAATCTCCTCAAAACCTATTGAGACCCGCACGCAACAGGAGATCACCTTCCAAATCCACTGGGAGATCGACGGAAGACAACATCTGTGGGAGACCCGAAAAGGGCCTCCATCAGTTGGCGCCGTCTGTGGGAAACGACTCCACAAAAAACTAAGTTAGCCTTCCGATCTCCATCCACATGGCGAGCGACCACCCTGAAGATCCAGGTACCAGCCGCCGCCTTCCCCTCACCGGAGGCGCGGATGAACCTCCCCCGGTGACCATCATCAACGCCCTCGCCAGCCGAATAGATCGGCTACAGTCGCTCGTGGAGGAGTTCGTCCGCGTCCAGACGGTCGGGCCAGGGCCCTAGATCGCCGCTCCTCCGCCTCCAGAAGGCTCTGCCCTCGTAGGCACGGCTGACCATCGGCAGGCTACGACCCCTGGCCACAGATCTCATG
The DNA here is from genome assembly GCA_030015575.1 of Agapanthus africanus. NCBI lineage: Eukaryota > Viridiplantae > Streptophyta > Magnoliopsida > Asparagales > Amaryllidaceae > Agapanthus > Agapanthus africanus. The sequence goes on from CM057339.1 coordinate 54,449,132, forward strand.
CGCCGATACTCCCTGAGGCCCGCTGGGCGCCCCATGGCTCCACACCAAGATCCGCCGCCAGAGTGCCTCGCCTCGAGCCTCCTCGCAACCCTTACCCCCCTGAGAAGATGTCGGTCGCCTCGCCTGTCTAAAAGCACGATCGACACCCCCTCCCTCGACGGGGTCGCACAGAAGGGGCCCGCCACGACGGCTCGAAGGCCATCTCGCCCGGGGATCTGAGGGACCTCATCGGGAGGAACTGGGGTCGCGCCCAGACCCATGTCTCCCACAGCAGAGGCCAGGGATCACAAGGCGCCGAATCCTCGGGGTACCACGGCCGACTCGACGCCTTCGAAAAGAAGATCGAGGGCATGCGCAGGGAAGGTAACCTCTCGGGCGACAGGGCTAAGTACGCCGCCGACTCGCTCACCAAGCCGATTACCGAGGGACTGCTCGCTGTCCACGTCTTCTCACGCAACAAGCCCCCGAAGGTCTCACTGTTCGATGGAAAAACCGACCCCAAAGACCATTTGGATGCTTTTACCACGGGGATGAGCTTCCACGACCATTCCGACGCCGCCCAGTGCAGGGCCTTCCCAGCCACCCTCATCCGCTCTGGTCAGAGCTAGTTCTGAGGACTCGAGCCTCGCTCAATCTCGACCTTCAACGAGCCGGCTACTCAGTTCCTCGGCCACTTCGTTGGGAACCGTTGGCAGAAGCGCACGGTCAACTACCTCTTCACAATTAAGAACGGGGACAAAGAGACGTTCAAGGGTTACATCACCCACTTCTACAACGCCCTCCTAGAGGTTCCCGAGCATCGGGACGAGACAGTCATCACGGCGCTCAGATCTGATCTGAGTCACAAGGAATGGCTGCGCTCCTTTGCGTTGGCACAGCCTAAGACCATGGCCGAGGTCAAGGCATGGACCGAGCGTGAGGTTCAGCTAGAGTCCAAGGTGAACACGAACCTTCCCCGGGCAGAAAGGTCCGACCAGAAGAAGAGGGCTCGGGAGGAGAGGCCGGAGCGTCAGCAGCCCTATCACCCTAAGTTCCAGGAGTGCACTCCACTCAACGTCTCCCTTGCAGTGTTACTAGAGGAGGCCCAAGGCGAGGGGTTCTTCAAGTTCCCTCCAATCCCGCGTCAGGCCTCGAAGCGAACCCGGGGCCTTTACTGTGCCTTCCACCCGGGGCCCTTACTGTTCCACGCCACGGAGGATTGTAAGCAACTCCGGGACTACATCGAGGAGCTTGTCCGATCGGGACACCTTGCCGCCTACTTGAGGGACAAACGGCAGGCCGACCGCGAGCGAGCAGCGTCCCCCTCCTGCCGAGCTGACCATTGGCCAGATCATGCTTGTTTCGACAGATAACCTGTCCGGCGCTCAGGGAGCCCCGTACCCGGTGCCGAGCACGGAGACCAACAAGCCCCCGGGGAGCTCGGGCCACGCCAATAAGGTCATCTATAGCATGTACTTTTCTTTTAGGGCAATGTAAACTCTTCCTAGGGTCTGTTGTTAATTTAATAAAGATCAATAGAACATTGCGAAAAAGAGGGAAAGATCTCATTTATTCAAAAAAGGTATTATAGGCTCCTCAGCCATACATACAAAAAGAAAAAGAAAATTACAACAGCGGGGGAAGGGGGTGCAGAGAGCACTGCTCATGATACTCGGTAAAGATCTCCGCCAGCCGAGGTCTCCCGAGATCCAACCTCTGCCCTCGGTTCCCCCCGCGCGCATTGACCCCGAGCCTCAGCTTGTAGCACTTGCGGACGAGCGCATCTGAGCGAGCCAGCCGGTTCGCAGAGATCAGGCCGAAGCGCCTCAAAGACCGCAGCTTGCCCATGGCCTCGTCATAGAGCTACTCAGACAGGGGGTTGTAAAGCCCCGGCGACGCCTTCCAGATGGAGTACATCAGCAGCTGCAGCAGGAAGGAGCGTCGAGGGAGCAGCCGGCCGAAGTGGTCCTCGATGATCCCGTAGACCAACTGCACCGTGTCCTCGGCGCAGTTCTGGTCATAGAGGTATACGTCTTCGAAATGGATGATATCGGGGATGGTAAAGGGGAAGTCTTGCATTCTCAATGATCTGTTTATAAAGAAAGGAAGGACCAGTGTTCCTCCGGCCTTATATAACCTGTTGAGCCCCAACGGAACTCAACGGTCGCCCGCTCTCGCCCAAGAAATCGCCGCCACGCGGCGATCATCGAACCTTCCCTGGCAGAATCGGAACGACGCGACCCTAGCGCTTCGCCTCCCCCCATATTTAATGCGCATGCTACGCGCAGACCCGCCGCGACCGTTCCTGTTCCCCATACCTGCAACTGGATGGTCGGGTGAAGCCTCATGAAGATTCAGCCGAGCAGCTACCCTGCCCGGTTATCCATAGCCGGCCTCATACGGCCCCTCCAACGCTAAGGATCAAAGTCCTCCGTGGAGGCAGCCGAGCGGCTCCCCTGCTCGGCTATCCCTGGCCGGTACCTTCCCTACTCGCAATGCCAGGGATCAAAGCCCTCGCCAAAAGGCAACCGCGCAGCTTTACTGCCCGGTTATCCTTAGCAGGCCTCATACGGTCCCTCCAACGCTAAGGATCAAAGTCCTCCGTAGAGGCAGCCGAGCGGCTCCCCTGCTTGGCTATCTCTGGCCGGTAGCTTCCCTACTCGCAACGCCAGGGATCAAAGCCCTTACCAAGAGGCAACCGCACAGCTTCGCCTCCCGGTTATCCTTAGCAGGCCTTATGCGTCCCCTCCAACGCTAAGGATCAAAGTCCTCCTTGGAGGCAGCTCAGAGCTACCCTGATCGGCTATCCCCGGCTGGTAGCTTCCTACCACGACCGACAGGGATCAAAAGCCCTCCCAGAGGCAGTCGAGCCCGAGGATCCCTCACTCGGCTATCCTTTAGGACAAAAGCCCTCGCCAAGAGGCACCGGGCGGGAACCCCACCCGGCCAAGGGTCCTTGGTAGGCTTCTTACAACCCCTCCCGCGCTAAGGACCAAAGTCCTCCCAAAGGTAATCAAGTCCTTGCTCGGCTATCCTCGGCTGGTAGCTTCCTACCACAACCGACAGGGATCAAAGTCCTCGCCAAGAGGCACTGGGCAGTAACCCTGCTCGGTCCCCGTCCTGAAGGATCAAAGCCCTCGCAAGAGGCAACCGAGCGGCTTTCCTGCTCGGTCAACTCCGGCTGGTGGCTCCCTACCCACAACGCTAGGGATCAAAACCTTCGTAAAAGGCATATGAGCGGCTACCCGGCTCAGTTATCCTAGGCTGGTAGTTGCCTACCCACGACGACAGAGATCAAAGCCCTCGCCAAGAGGCAACCGCGCAGCTTCACTGCCCGGTCATCCTTAGTGGGCTTCTTACAGCCCCTCCAACGCTAAGGATCAAAGCCCTCGCAAGAGGCAACCGAGCAGCTACCATGCTCGGTCATCTTCGGCTAGTAGATCCCTACCCACGACGCCAGGGATCGAAACCCTCACAAGGGGCACCCGAGTGGCTACCCCGCTCATTCATCCCAGGCTGGCAGTTGCCTACCCACGACGCCAGAGATCAAAGCCCTTGCCAAGAGGCAACCGCGCAGCTTCACTACCCGGTCATCCTTAGTGGGCTTCTTACAGCCCCTCTAACACTAGGGACCCAGAGTCCTCCCAAAGACAGTCGAGCCCGACCCTCACCCGACCATCCCCAGCTAGTGGTCGTTGCTCGCAACGCCAGAAGTGAAAGACCCTCGCCAAGGGACAACCGAGCAGCTTCCCATTCATACTCAGCAAAAATAAGGCGGACAGCCCTCTGCCCGTCGCATGCAAAGAATCCGAGGCCACAACATGGGGCATCAAGTCCATCCGAGTCTGAGCGATCCCCCCTCGACTTCGGGGCCATGGAGACGCCTACTTCTTGGCAGCGCTTGGCAAGTGATCGAAATCAACTCGACGAACGATCGCTAGACAGATGGCCGACCTGACATGAAAGCCCAACAGTGCAAACAGAAGACAAAGCGCAAACCGATGAAACCAAAGAAAAAGTTTTATTACTAAATGGCAAAGTCTTTACAAAGGGTATTTTGGGCTTCCCGGCCTTACGAAATGCCCGGAGGCTTACAAAATCCCAGAAGCAACAAAATAAAAGAGGAGGAAGACGGGGGCTTTAGGCCTCGGGGCCAGGCGCGACCTCGGGGCCCTCGACATCCACCACGAGACGAGCAGGGTCCTCGGCGACTTTCTCGTCAGGAATCTCCTTCCCCTGCTTATCGGCATCCGTGAGGGGGTATTCGGCCCGGAGCTCTTCGTCGGCGAACCCCGGCATTCGGGCCTTAACGGCGTCGAGGGCCTCGTGCCAGATGAAGGTCATGGAAACAGCCAAGTCATCATAGAAGTCCTTCGACTTCTTGTAGCCCTCCACCGTCTTCGCCGCCGAGAGATCGGCCAACTTCGCAGCTCTCAGGTCGGCCGATTTCGCCGACTCGGCCGCCGCCCCCAGCTCCTTCCGGAGGGTTTTCACCATCTTCTTCAGGTTGCCGGCAAGCACCTGAGCGTCCTCTAGCTCGGCAGCCACGGCGGCCTCGCGGTACCAGGCGACCTCCTGCTTCCCGGCCTCCATCTCGCCCTCCAGGGCGGCGACCCTCGCCATCACCGCCTCCAGCTCCCGCTTAGAGCTCTCTTCCAGTGAGGCGAGCTGGCCCGCAGCCTTCATCGCCGGGGCTATCACCTCGGCCTCCATGCATAAGGCGAGGGCAACGTGCCGGAGAACCTGAAAGACAGGAAAGAGATCAGAAAGACGAAAGAGACACCGAATCACACAAAAAAACCAAACACTTACCTGCACGGACTCCTGGGTGATGGACGCCAGCTGAGCCCTGAAGGTCCCCCGGGGACTTTACTCCCGGCCGATGTCTCTATTTCATGCAGCAGGCTATCCGCGACGGATAGCCCCGAAGGCACTGCGAACTAGAGGCCCCCTTCCTCCACCATAGTCGGCGAGGATGGGCCCCAGGAAGATCTTCGAGAACTCCTCTTGAGCGGCTCCGAGGGAGAGCCAATCTCTTCCTCCGAGGTCGGGTCCTCCAGAATCCGAGCCCGCTTCCAGCCCGACACTCTGCTAGGCCCCGGGGAGGGATCCGCCCCCGAACGCTCACGGGACGCGATCACCGGAGGAGAAAGAGCCGGGGCAGGCTTTGAGCGGGAAGAGCTGGAGCCCCCAGCCTTCGTGACCTTCCTCGGCTGGCACATGGAGGATCGGAGTGAGTCCATATCCATGGGTCCTATACAAAACTAAATGTAAATAAGTCAGCGACACAAGCAATATACAAGCCAAAAAGCAAGCCTAAAACTTACCAACGAACTCAACGGGTCTGAGCCAGGCCCAACTCAGGACTCTCTCAGACAGCAGCACGTCGAAACAGGGGATGGGCTCCCACAACGCCACTCTCACCGTGACGGGGTCACTGGACTGGTTCCCCGGCAAGCATTTCTCCCTCGACCACTTTATAGTCACGGGACAGTCCTCGCCCTCGGGAGAGGAAACGAAGAAGAACTTCTTCTTCCAGTCATGAATGGAAGAAGGCAGGGCCACAACCCCTGTCCCGGCGACGCCCCCCTGTCGCTTTCTGAAAGAGATGTAGACCCACCTCGGGTCGCCCGCTCGACCACCAGGGTGATTTTTGAAGACGAGGGAAGAATCAAGGAGGGAGAGGCTGAAGGGAATCGCCTGTAACTTCATGCGGATCAGAAACCCGAGGAGAATCCTCCACAAGTTCGGCACTAACTGGCCAGGGGCTAACCCGAAAAAGTTCAGCGCTTCGACGACCTCGGGGGAGAAGGGCAAGCGCATTCCACCCCAAAAAGCTTCCAAATATAAGGCGATCTTCCTGCCCCGTACTTGGTCTGCCCTCTCTCCCTCCTTACCCAGACGAAGCGTATAACGTGAGGGGATGTAGAAGCGAGCTCGAGCATTGGCGAGCTCGTCCTCATGCCTCACCCAACACAGGGACGCGTCCCGACGAAACCTTAGAAAAGAGCTCACCCGGGCGGCCCGGCAGTCCACTCCTAACCCGACCAGCTAGCTGGACGGGACAAGAGTGGACTACCGGGCTAATGATGATGCTCAGTATTGGCGATCTCCAAGATCATGACACGTGGTAGATGATGTGTCCTAGAACTCAGAAGAAAGGGTCCACAGGAGCCGACCAGGCCACCCCTGTACCCGACCTGCAAGCACAAGATGGCTCACCTCTGAGCCCCCTGAAGATTGGCCTTCTCGGCCTCTTAGCTCGCCCCAAGCTGCCACAGGACCAAGACTCATCGGCCCTCTCATTCGTCCCCGAGCTCCCCAGCCGAAGCCATCTTCCCCGGTCCACCGACAGACCAACTCTACCACTCGCAGGCGTAACCGCTGCTCCGCAAATCTTGCCACGCGCAGATTCTCCGCTAGCAGCATCCCACGTTCCATGCCATCACGATCTCATTAATGGCGATCCGCTCTTTACGCAGGCGTGACGTCGGGAGCGTAACTGCCGGCGAGATTCTCGCGCCTGCTGCTGCGTGCTGCCGCCACTATATAAACCCCCATCACAGAGGGGTCAAGAAAGCCATTTTTAATTCCACTTAGCCGTTACTCTGCTCGGATATGGTACCAACTTGATCGTCGGAGGGTTCTCGGTGGTACCAAACCACCCCGGGACTTCTTTGCAGATACTCGACGTTAAACACCTCAAATCACCAATCTCCTCAAAACCCATTGAGACCCGTACGCAACAGGAGATCACCTTCCAAATCCACCGGGAGATCGACGGAAGACAACATCTGAGGGAGACCCGAAAAGGACCTCCATCAGCTACACAGGTTGAAAATAGTTTGGTAATAAAGGGATCAGGCCAATGAAACAATACAAGATGGCCTGACATGATAAAAGCTAACGCATACTTTCTCAACTGAACGATTTGATCCGGCTATAGCTTACGCTTTGTGGCTTTTTCCTTTTTCTTCCCAGATTGACTTTTTGGGCGTTTCTTTTGTGAAACGGGCAAATCATCCTCTATAATAGACTCCATCATTGTTAACAATGCAGCGGTGTTGGCAGCATCTTCACCGTCGTTGTTAGTTTCGCTTGATTCTTCCTCAATTGCTTTTACAATATATATCTGAGGTGATAATAATGAAAGATCACTAGTCAGAGTAGTTATTTATGTTATGATGTAGTATTGCTAAAATTCACAAAAACTACTCCTAACTATGAGTAGTTAATTGGCTCATAGTTGGTAGTTACAGTAAGCTCCCTTAAAGAACTACATTTAAGGGTATTTTAGTAAAGAAAAACCTTTAAGGTAATTTAATGAAAAATGCTCATTGTTACGTGTATTTATATTAGCTTAATTTTCAAAAACTACCAAAAATTAGAGGCTGTGACAGGTAACTATCAAGTTCTTTGAAAATTACATGAAACTACCAAGTACATGAAAACTTGTAAAATTAATAAATAATAAACTACCAAACTTGTTTAGCTAATGTTTAATAAACTACCATATTTGTTTAGTAAATATTCAATAAACTACCAAATTTGTTTACTAAATTTTAAATAAGCCACCAAACTGGTTTAAGAAAGTTTGAGAATGCCCATACAGTTGGTTTTCTGTAATTTTCAAAAAAATTGGTCGTTACATGTGTCACGGCCCTTAAGTTTTTGGTAGTTTTTGGGAATTAAGCCGTTTATATTTAGCCATGTTTTTATTCTGATGCTTGAGCAGCAAGTGCTGGCAATGTTAGATTAATATGCTAATGTTAACAAAGACAAATACAAAGTCAAATGCCCAGCATAAAATGTTCATGGATGTTGTGTTTAAACTCTAGTCCAGATCAACAAGAGTCCATACATAATTTTATTCTGGAACATTTTATAACATTATCTCATTCTCACTATTATGCAATGTCAAGAGTCCATAGGTTAGCATAAATTGAAGCCGCTCGTTGAAATAATTAACTATGAAGTGCGCCAGGACAGGCTGAACTCATCAGGCCAATGCTATCAACAAATCCAATACCATGGCTTCTGATACTCAATATAATAGATATTTAACCAAATATGTAAGCGGGGGTGTCCATTACCATAGCTTTATCCGAATTATTTGAATAAAATGTATGCATATCCAAAAAATGTTTAACATATATCTGTATAGTATTCATATCTGGTCGGACATAGAAAATTAAATGCACCAAAAATATCGAATGGATAATATTCAGAATTCCCCTATCACACCACTGAGGACAAAACCAGAGACAAGATCCTCTCTCTGGTTGCTCGGCCATTGTATGCGAGACTACCAATTAGTCCCAGCTAATGAAGCGAATCGATGGCGAATCGATTCGCTTTGCTTCGGGGGTGACGTGGGCGAATTTGGCGAACTGACTCGCCTTGCCCGCCGTGAATTCGCGAAGCGAGCGGGGTTCCCCAATTTTCCGGTGGTGCTTCGTCGTAGGTCGCCTCGCCTAACTCGCCAACTCGCCTCGCTTCGCCTTGGAAATCACCACAAATCAGCAAGACTCACCGATTCGCACCGATTCGCCTCGCCTCGTTGATCGATTCGCCTCGGATTCGCCTCGAACTCGTCGCCCAACAGTCATAAACGGCTACCTACTGGGCGAATCGCTTCGCCTCGCCTTGAAACCGCTTTCTCCTCGTCTAGGAATTCCCACCTAACGGCTACAAACTGTTAGATCTAGACAAGGCGATTCGCCTCGCCTCATAACAGCTATAAAACGGGCAAAAAATTCAAACCCCCCCAAAATACCTATAAATACCCCCCAAACCCCCATTTCTTCTCATTCCAAACCCATTTCTCTTCCAAAAAAATTTCCCATCTCTCTAAAAAAAAATACTCTAAATCTCTAATACTATTGTGGCAATTTCCATCGCTCTAAAGAATAGAAACTCCGATCCGATCCTCCGACGGTCCGACTCCGAGTTTTCGAAGCTCCGAGCCTCCGACCGACCCATTCTTCTCTCTTTCTTATTTCTTGTTTTTAATTTATTGTTCTACTTTAACGCTCTTATTTTTAATTAGTTAAAATATAGATATGGAGTGTTCATCCGATACGGCGGATACGCATCAAATCCAAATTCCTTATCCCGAACTACAAGTGGAAGGATCCACCCCTACATCTAGAGAAGCTAAAAAACGTGTGATTACTTGTAATGTTTGGGATCACAATAAAATTGAATTTAGGGACGGTGTTAGATATGCCGTTTACAAATATTATGGCAATGCATATAAACACAATGATAGTACCAGCACCGGTAGTTTGAATAAACATGGAAAAAACACTTAAAAGCCCAGGCCGGTTCCTCCACCACACAAACACAAATTGGTTTCGCCGATCAAGGTCTTTTTCAATATAATCATGATTTAAATATTTCAGAAATGGCGATAGATGTTATGGCAGATGAACATGTTCTCGAATTTGGAGAAAGCGCGGCTTTTGAGCTGTACATTCAAACAGCATTGCAACCGGTATTCAAAGGGTTCCGAGAACTACGTTTAAAAGTCGTCATTTTAGGCCTCTACAACGACGATAAACAGGTATTAATTGCCACTCTAGCTTTTTTAGATACCAGTATTGAAGGGTTACGGCAGCGTCCCGGCCATCAAAAACGCGGCCAAAATGCGGAACAAAAATTTCTAAAACCGGGGCTACCATTACCCGATTTACGGATCGACCTTAAACCCTAAACTAGCAATTTAAACTAAGAGTTAGAATCGTTTATACCGAGTTGATCCGTGTCCTTCGGTCTTCATTCCAAGTTCCTAATGATCCTTTGATGATGTTTGGTTGCCGGTCTTCCTCCATCTCCGATAATCCACCCGAGAGATGTAACTCCGACTCTAGCTCCATAACATAATGCAAATGGAGCAACTAAGGTCTCTAGGATACTACCCTAGAGAGCCTAAGATGTAGTGTGTATCATCTCTTTGTGTTATCTATCTCAAACTTGAAGGTGTAAGCAATTCATAAAAGCTAGAGGAGGTGAAGCTCATGGTGATGGAGAAGCTCAAGAACAAGGGAGGAGCTCAAGAAAAACCAACCATGCTTGAAAAATGAACTCTTGCATGAAAGAGAAAATAGCATGCTTGGTTTTGTAAAATGCATTTTTCAATTTTAAATTCTCACCATGGTTGAATAGTGAACACAAATGAATTAATAATTCATTTGTGTGCACTATTACAAGCATGGTTCTCACCATACCTCCATCATGCAATTTCCACCTCATTTATCCATTTAATAAAAAATGGTCAAATCAAGAAATGAGGTGGCACCTTCTAGAATATTATCTGGTAAAAAATACGGATTACATTTCTACTGTAAATATATATGCATTCGTACCGAAATACGAATACCCCAAGAGATAGAATAACACAAAGAATATAATACTAGAATATACGTACCGAAATACATATACGTAAATTATTAAATCAATACCTGATTTAATAATCCGGCTCAAAAACCGAGCCGGCTAGTATTATCAACTGTCCAATCGAAAACCCGAGTACAATGTACATCAATCGATCGGAACCCTGCACGTATCCAATACGGCTACTACATCATTTCGCCAGAACCAGGGAAAACCCTCTGTGTGGGACTCTAAAGACTCGTCAATACGCTGGCAGTGGGTTTAATTACAAGCACGTAAGCGGCACTAGCTGTACGTAATGGCTACCCAGGTATTGAGCAAAAGGGAGGCCGACGAGCAAACTCATGCAGAGCTCATACTGAGCCTGACAGTGACAATATCCGAACAGTCTGGTCTGTTCGTCTAAGAGTATCGCATATCGAGTCTAGGGGGTGGATAAAATCAGACCCCTAAAAATGCGATATTTAGTGTCGGTATGAAACCCATCGCCACCTGAGAAACTATCGATCCTGGATCGATAATTCTCGTCTACCATGGCCACGGATTTATGGTGATGGCCATCCATACACAACGCGACATCAACCCCCAATACCGGGGGAGACGAATCCCCGACGATCCGATCACTGCCTCCATGTGGCTCAGGACTGTACCCAACTAAAACTTGTTTGCACGACTCCTTTAAGCCGTGGTAGGGTAGTAATCAAAGCACAGTAGAAACTCACACGAGACAAATGACGATCTCAGGTCGACAGACTAACCTGAACACATGTCACTTGGGAACTGCTATCTGACAATAGGTATAATACCAACTAGCAGGTTCTCGGCGAGCCCGTCCAGTGCACTCATAACCCAATGAGCACCTGTATACTATCTTAGGTGAACAAACTAACACCAATGGCTTGTGAGACCTGGACACCGCCCCTTGTCGGGGTCTCGATCAGTATACGCTAGTCTACACTGGAGTATCGATAACCGGTCTCGATACTCCTACGACTTGGGACATTTAAGGATGTGCTTATAGACCCCCAGCTCCCACATATATGATCGCCATCATAATGCTGGCAGTCAAGCAAGAATCCTATGGGCTCTATCAACATGTATATGATAATAAAGACAAACCAGATAGCATACTATCATCTTGAGTAAGACTGCTTTATCGGTATAGGTCCTCACTCAATCATCATAATCACAAGTCCGCGACTATGATAATTGCCTTGAGGACACTATAGCCAACAATCTCCCACTTGTACTTAAGGCCAATTATTGCGATGTCGCATTCTCACAGCCCGTGTGATACCGAACACCCAACTTCTCTACTAATCAGTTTCGCAAAGCCCGTTTGCGAAAATGATTGCGTTCGAGAAATAGGATCCGCTCCAATATTTCTTTCTGTATCTCTCTATATCTCAACTTCGCGGAGAAAACTATCTCCCGAAATGAGCAATACTTGTCTTAGAATTTGTCTGGATGTCTGATGGGACCCAGTTCATAAATGAACTCCAAATCCAGCAAACTACTTAGACTGTATCGTCCACTAAATTTAATCAGTATCATGCGCCATGCCTTTCCTCAGTATCCGCTTGGATCACCTGTCCAACAAACTGTCCCTCAGAAGAGGAAAAAACTATAACTCTGACAGTCACTCTGTCATCCAGGTCACCTGGGAAGCTTGAAATGATAACCGTCTCCTGAAGGAGGCTGCCGTTACCATATCCCTAGAACATCCATTTATATTCATAAATTGCTTCCCAATGTTTCTCCACGATTGGATTGATATGTCTGCTTATTGCAGCTAGTGCAAAAACAACATCTGGTGTGGTACTTGACATTTCATGATTAACTCAATTGCCTAAGCAATTGATATGTTAATCATGTAGATCCTTCTCCCCTTTAGTCTGTAAGACACCTTTAGAGAGGTTGACTCCATCACCTGCAGGTTCACCACCATACCAGGAGTTGTCTATTTAATGTCAAAGTACCCAGATTAGGATACTTCCCAAATCTAGATCCAAAACCATAGATCTAGTAACCAGAAACCCTGATATTACATCCATTTCCTGTGTGGAGAAACAACTTTGTGACAACCACAATATAACCGATCGTAGTATAGGAATGTCCCTTCCTATCAAGTGCATGTCATCCCAATACCTGGACATTACTCTCTACTACCTTCTTAGCAGATCCATCTTCTATTCTGATGAAGTCAAAGCCTATGACTGTTACATAAAAAATAGATGATCTATTTCCGCTATACCTACTTTAGTTTATAAATAGACATAAGCTACTTGCCCACTATACTTCCGCTGCTCCCACTGACTACAACAACCCTCTGGCAGAGTCATATACACGTGTACTTCTAAAGCTATTTTAGAATGACGGTATACTCATCCTCCTGTCGGGTCTTATAGTCTAGAACAGCAGCAATGATAAGTCTGGGTAAACAAGAACCTCCCTGTCACCATCTCTGAGAAGACCGAAGTACCTCTCGGGTGCCTGAGATTACCTACCAAATCTGCGGAGTGGCTAATGGAACGCCGAAACTAATTGAAACGTTAGGTTCTATTAAATCATCAGTGATCGTTTGTGGTTCTGGAATCACTTCCAGTTCTACCATACTCCCACTTTTGTTTTTCTGAAAAGTCCATTTTACTAAAATTGTGGCGAGTCAAGAACAATATAAATACTGATCTTCCTGATGGTAGAAAGTTAACCCTCGTCAAAGCCCGGGATAACCCACAAACTGCCATTACTGAAACGTGCCTTGAGTTTATCCGGATTCGGGTTTTAAGCATCAGCCGGACAACTTCCTATACTGTAATATTGTTAAGATATAAATCGATTATATATATATATGATATAGAAACAAAAGCACTAATTTAATATGAACCAGATTCAAAAACATGCAGCTGTCTACAGTGCATATCAACCAGATGGAAAAAGGACAATCAGCATTACTCATCTAGGAGTGCATCCATATATGAGTAACCTGAAAAAGAAGCATTCTCAAAACCATTACTATTAACTGAATACCAAACACAAGTATCTATATCTTCGACTTCCTCGAAGATTCCTGATACTTACAACAAATGGTTCTCTAATTTATTCTTATACCTATAACTTCTGAATATCTGGACCTTGCATTTCAACGAAATACATGTCCAGAACTGGAGAAGTCATAAGTAAACAGAATATAGTACGAGTACCAACCCCTTTATTCTAATGGACACTGGACAACATACAATACTTTGTATAAGTCCCCTGAGTTCAATAACTCAAATCCTGTGCGTCGTAGGTTGAAAAACTGTACTATAGTTAAGAAGAATTACACAGCTGTTGAATGCACCTTACCTAATCACCAGCTGATATAGGTAAATGTCACAGACATAAATCAAAAAGTTATATCTCACTTTATAAAATAAATGTACAGATATATCAGTTTGAAATTGGTGCATAACAACGGATATTCAAAACCAAATATTTGCCATTTGGAAATATCCAAATAATTTCCTCAAATATCACCAATTACAACGAATTCCGATATAATGAGGATTTAGTCACCCAATTCCCAATATCTTACTCCCACTCACCATCCGTAATAACATGCAGATGTGAGAAACTGATCTGGTAAATACATACCCTGGAGTTAGATTCCAATTGAGAAAACAATTTTCAATTAATATCGCACAGTGAAACTGAAACATGAAAATGTTTCAAAAGGGTTAACTGGTATTCCTAGTAACGCCTCTTCCATTATCTTGAATCATGACAGTAACCATATACTTATCTGTCCTCACTGCAATTCCTTTATTATGTCTTTATTTATTACCTTCAGTATATCTTCTTTACGCTAATTGGTTTTCTTCTTTCCCTACCCTTCGGCACCAGCCTAAGGTTTGGAAGAAGACTATCCAATAAGCGTAATAGGTGTACTCTCCTAATACTAGGAGCCCTCGCAACCTGAGAGAAGGTAAAGAGAAAAGACAACCGAATAATCCAATTCAATCTCTCCAGAACCGGAATCCATCCTTGAAAAAGTTCCTTCGAGTTCGTGTGTAACTATACGATGGATTTATCCAATGGAAGTGGATATCCGTAGTGATACGGAGTATTCTAGAGAAAAGCAAAGTGGATGTAGGAGTGGCAGGGGTATACACTGTTTTTGTCGTGTATGATGATGATCGCAATTTCCTTTGCCATTACTCTAATCCCTTTATATGTCTTTACTTACCTTCTGTACACCACAGTTAAGCTTATTGGTTTTCTTCCTACCTTACCGTTCGGCACCTGCCTTTGGTCTGGAGGAAGACTATCCAATAAGCTCAATAGGTGTACCCTCTCCTAATCCTAGGAGCACTCACAACCTGAGAGAAGGTAAAGAGAACAGACAACCGAATAATCCTATTCAATCTCTCCAAAACCAGAATCCATCCTCGAAAAAGTTCCTTCGAGTTCGTATGTAACTATACGATGGATTTATCCAATGGAAGTGGATGTTCATAGTGATACGAGATGTTCTGGAGAAAAGCAAAGGTGATATAGAAGTGGCAATGATGTATTCGACACCGTGACATTCCAAAAGCCAAAGCGTTTTAAGAAGGTTCGGTTAACTTGGTTCATGAGTTTTAGTTTCGGGTCGGGTCATAGTCGCAGCCACAGAGAGAGAGAAATGAAACACTCAGCGTGCACTCTAACCTAGATCAGAATGGTCAATCACTTTATCTAATCTGGATGGCTCCCACTATTTCCTCAAATTCTCCTCCAAACCCAAAAGGAGAATTAGTCGGAATCACCCGAAGAGTAATCCTACTCATCAGTGGGAATCGGGATCCAACTATCATCGCATAATAACTTGATGGAAGCCACTCAAGTCACCACACTCCAGAAGGTATGCGCAAGCCTGGCAAGTTTCCTGTATGTTTGAAACTCCCGATATGATTTTTACCCCTAACGACCTATAACCTTAACGCTTGCCAACAAGTTATAAGCCACTAGTCAAGTTCAACCTCCTGGATTAACTCGAACCCACCCGCACAAGCCCTTGATGCTTGCCAACAAAGCTGTGCGACTGTCCCGATGAATCGCATATCCATGCTATAAATAATTATTATTCAACTACCGTACACTATGCCTTGACGCTTGCCAACAAACATAGCACGAATACCAAATAGTACTTATAAGAAATGACGGAGGGCTACGGCTGGTTTTTGGTGAAAACCTTTAACGTAATGAACTTGATCTCGTTGAAGGAATCCAAGTGGTTTTATAAATATATATAGCGGCGAAAACTTTTGCTAAAGAGGTCACTCCCGGTGAAGGGATCTCGGCTCTTTCCTCATAGAATGAGGTGCAGGATATTCCAAACTGAATACCACGATGCAAAGCAAAAATAATCGACTATAGTGAAGTTATTACGTTGACGCAAACTTTTACTCAAGGGGTCACTCCCGATGAAGGGATCTCGGCCCTTGCCTCGTCGAATGAGGTGCTGGATATTCAAACTGAATACCACTGTGCAAAGCAAAAGAGAACATCTGTAATGTCATTTTTTTTAAAAACTTGGTTCCAACAACATCATATATAGGTTTGTTTTATCCTTGCATTGATAAGAATCAATACAGTCCCATCAATTAATCACACCAGAAAAGAACGAAAATAAAATATACGTATATGCCATGCCATCCGCATTCGCCACTGGGTCCCGTCATCACCCGTTAGGTTACTTAACTAACGACAGAGCGGGGACTGGGCTAGCGCGGGTGCAAAACATATACAACATCTACTAGTATATATAAATATATATATAACATTCGTCCAAGGAATGATATAAAACAACATCACAGAAACATCACAGAAGCAACACAGAATGGTGGATAATCTGGAGCCCCGAGTTTCACTTGAGCCGCAAGTGAGACCCGACGTTCCCTGTCGTGTGGATAGCATGTGCAATGAAACCTAGACCCCTACGAGCTCGGCAAGTTACCCGCCAAAATCAGAAGCGAGGCATCCCCCTTCAACAACGTGAATGGACCACCCAGCACTTCACGGAATCCGGTAACTTGAGCACCCCTCCTGGGTCACCTATACCCCCTACGAGTGCGGTGAATAGCCCGCCAATTCTAGAGTAAGGTCCCCTCCGTCCTAACGCCATAAGATGCGGACCAGTTGCCCTCTAGAACCCGGCTATTCGTGCACTCCACAGCGGCGTAATCCTAGTATAGAATAGAAAATAATATAAAAGGGTGACATCGACCTCAACCCGGTCGTGCCCCAAAAGAATAATATACAAACTGGTAGTGACGGCAGTCCACATGTTGGACGCTCGTCCCGCAATATCAAATATACAAATGAAATAAAACTGTACTAACATTGCACCATAGCTATCCACCACGACGATCCAACCAACATCACAGCACAACACAGAACATCAACATGAATGTCACGTTCGCAAACTCGTCTAAAGGAACATATAGCAGTTAGACGGGTTTACCGATCAAATGACATTCACGGTCACAGATTATAATGTATGTACTCATAATCACACACTTAAAATTTCGATCGACTAAACTTTCCCTAATTGGCCCCAAGTGCATAACCAGTACTCAAATGAATCTGGGCCAAAATCATATATCACAAAAATCATTTTTCCACCAACTAGAGCTGCAGAAAATTTTTTGGTCACTGTAGCTTAAAAAGGGCCGCGGAAGCACCGCCAAATTGGCATTTCGCGACGGTTCCGTGGTGTAATTGTGGAGTTAGGTCACCAAATTTTTTCTGTAGCTTTAGTTTTGCTTGCACGGAATTTTAAGATACCTGAAATAATTTTTTGACCATTTTTGAAAAACGCAGCAAACAGAAAAATGGAATCGTGATTTTGGAAATTTCCGTCGATCGATCTTTCAAGCACGTTTAAACAAGCTAGTAAGGGGTTTAAAGGGTGGCACTGATACCATGAAGGGTTACGGCAGCACCCCGGCCATCAAAACGCGGCCAAAATGCGGAACAAAAATTTCTAAAACCGGTGCTACCGTTACCCGATTTACGGATCAACCTTAAATCCTAAACTAGCAATCAAAACTAAGAGTTAGAATCGTTATACCGAGTTGATCCGTGTCCTTCGGTCTTCATTTCAAGCTCCTAGTGATCCTTTGATGATGTTTGGTTACCGGTCTTCCTCCATCTCCGATGATCCACCCGAGAGATGTAACTCCGACTCTAGCTCCACAACATAATGCAAATGGAGCAACTAGGGTCTCTAGGATGCTACCCTAGAGAGCTTAGGATGTAGTGTGTATCATCTCTAAGTGTTATCTATCTCAAAACTTGAAGGTGTAAGCAATTCATAAAAGCTAGAGGAGGTGAAGCTCATGGTGATGGAGAAGCTCAAGAACAAGGGAGGAGCTCAAGAAAAACCAACCATGCTTGAAAAATGAACCCTTGCATGAAAGAGAAAATAGCATGCTTGGTTTTGTAAAAAGCATTTTTCAATTTTAAATTCTCACCATGCTTGAATAGTGAACACAAATGAATTAATAATTCATTTGTGTGCACTATTACAAGCATGGTTCTCACCATACCTCCATTATGCAATTTCCACCTCATTTATCCATTTAATAAAAAATGGTCAAATCAAGAAATGAGGTGGCACCTTCTAGAATGTTATCCGGTAAAAAATATGGATTACATTCTACTGTAAATATATCTGCATTTGTACCGAAATACGAATACCCCAAAAGATAGAATAACACAAAGAATATAATACTAGAATATACGTACCAAAATACATATACGTAAATTATTAAATCAATACCTGATTTAATAATCCGGCTCAAAACCGAGCCGACTAGTTTTATCAACTGTCCAATCGAAAACCCGAGTACAATGTACATCAATCGATCGGAACCCTGCACGTATCCAATACGGCTACTACATCATTTCGTCAGAACCAGGGAAACCCTCTGTGTGGGACTCTAAAGACTCGTCAATATGCTGGCAGTGGGTCACGTCAGCGGCACTAGCTGTACGTAACGGCTACCCAGGTATTAAGCGAAAGGGAGGCCGACGAGCAAACTCATGCAGAATCCCTACTGAGCCTGACAGTGACAATATCCGTACAGTCCGGTCTGTTTGTCTAAGAGTATTGCATATCGAGTCTAGGGGGTGGATAAAGTCAGACCCCCAACAACGCGATATTTAGTATCGGTATGAAACCCATCACCACCTGAGAAACTATCGATCCTGGATCGATAATTCTCGTCCACCGTGGCCACGGATTTATGGTGATGGCCATCCGTACACAACGCGACATCAACCCCCAATACCGGGGGAGACGAATCCCCGACGATCCGACCATTGCCTCCATGTGGCTCGGGACTGTACCCAACTAAAACCTGTTTGCACGACTCCTTTGAGCTGTGGTAGGGTAGTAATCAAAGCACAGTGGGAACTCACACGAGACAAATGACGATCTCAGGTCGACAGACTAACCTTTACACATGTCATCTGGGAACTGCTATCTGACAATAGGTATAATACCAACTAGCAGGTTCCCGGCGAGTCCGTCCAGTGTACTTATAACCCAATGAGCACCTGTATACTATCTTAGGTGAACAAACTAACACCAATGGCTTGTGAGACCTGGCCACCGCCCCTCGTCGGGGCCTCGATCAGTATACACTAGTCTATACTGGAGTACCGATACCCGGTCTCGATACTCCTACGACTAGGGAAATTTAAGGATGTGTATATAGACCCCAGCTCCCACATATATGATCGCCATCATAATGCTGGCAGTCAAGCAAGAATCCTATGGACTCTATCAACATGTATATGATGATAAAGACAAACCAGATAGCATACTATCATCTTGAGTAAGATTGTTTTATCGGTATAGGTCCTCACTCAGTCATCATAATCACAAGTCCGCGACTATGATAATTGTCTTGAGGGCACTATAGCCAACAATAGATTTCATTAACTTTTGATATTTGGAAGGATAGAAGGGAACTTCCCTGGATATGTGTTACTGCATGTTGGATAGATTCTGACTAGTTTTTGCAAAAAAGAATTATTGCTTTTAGACAATTTCCATACACGCATAGTGCTTTTCATATATAACTTCTGAAATTAAATCTATTTGTAAATAAAAAAATCTATTTCTTTCGATAATGCTAGCAACAATAATTCTGCTATTACCGAATTTATTAGGCTATGCAAACCAATCTGCAGTAGTCATTTTTTCATATTTGTTGCGCATGTCATATACTTAATCTTGTTGTACAAAATGCATATACCGTATGTAATATAAATATTCAAAGAATTAAAGATGCATGTAGGTTTATTAAAAGTTCTGAAAAAAGAAAAGCCGAATACAAAACTAGCTGCCTACCTGGAGGTCTAAGGCCGTCTCTTAAAAAAGATGTGGCCACTACGTAGAAAAGTATATATAGCATGCTTCGTACTCCATTAAAAACCGCCGGAATTATTAGCAATATGTGGAAGGAACAAATGCATATAGAAAACCACTTAACACCCGATCAATGAGCGGTTGCAGATCTTTTTAAAGATTTTCTTATGACTTTTACAATAGTAACCGAACGATTTTCTGCTACTTATACCGCCACTTCTCATATTCTTATCTCTGAATTGTATAATATAGCTAATTGTTTTGTTGGTCACTGTTGGGATAAAAAATTACACCCCGATTGACCAAGTCAAAATCAAAGTCAATCCCAAGCCAAGTGGGTCCAAGCCCAGGTCAAACCGAGCATGAAAGGGACCGGCCCTATGACAAAAAGAATGAAGCCATAAATTAGTTTAATATAATTTTTTAGAAATAAATATATGAAATATGGGCAAAAATCCAAAATTTTGTAAACCCCATGGCTTATGTGCAAAAAGAAATAAGCGCATAAGGCATGGGGTAGCACAAGTGCCATATGGAAAAGCCGAAGGGGCTATATGTAAAGTGTGTAGGCTATAGAAGCAAACATAATGAGAAAATTAAGAACTTTTCATTCTCTCAAAAATTAAGATTATGTGCCACCTTCTTCCTCAAGATTCTAAACTTTCTTCTCTTTTCTGAATTAAATCAAGAGTTTAACTCTTCCTTTCCTAAAAAGAATAGTTTGTCACCATAAAACCCATGAAGGGGAGCTCATATCTCCTATCAAATCTTTAAAATGGGAGAATTTTAAATCTCACCCCTTTTTCTCCAAGATCCATCCAACAGAAAGAAGGAAGAAATAGATCCATCTCCCAAAATCCCACTTTAGGGAAGATTCGAGGCTTAGGAGAGGATACAAGGCTCAAAGAAGAAGAAAGAGGTCCTCTTTGATCATCCCCGAAGAATTTTAGGAGTTCCGCTCCATTTGTCAAAATCTTTTGAAGTTTAACTCCATAAATAAAATCTTTTTGGGAGTTTAACTCCACTCAAAAACCTTTTGGGAGTTTAACCCCACTCAAAATAAAAATCCTCCCTTTTTTCTGTGAGTTTCCAAAGTCCCTCAGGAGTTTAACACCTGAACCCAGGGCTAAACCCCTTTTTCCTACAGGCGCGCAGCACCAACGTGCCGGGCGAGTGAAGCGCCAGCGCCCATTCGCTTTGCACGTGGCCCGTGGGTGCCCAGCACCCACGTGCCGGACGCGTAAGACGCTGGCGCTCAGCGCTCATTCGCTTTGCACGTAGCCCGTGGTCGCCCAGCGTCCACATGCCGGGCGCGTGAAACGCTGGCGCTCAGCGCCCACGCGTCCTTAAGATGTTACTCACCCCTCTTTTTCCCATACACATGGCCCGCGAGACCCCCGTAAACTCTGCGAGGTCCCCGATATATCCAAAACCCTTCAAAACACAACACATGTACACAACACATTTGGTTCTCTCGCTCCAAAAGCGAGGGGTAATTAACGGCGGTTTAGTCCACGACTGCCAGAGATTCAGATCCCCATAATAAATAAACCCCGGCCTACCCTAGGCAGGGGGAATCTGTATACGCCTGACAAGCGACGCGTATTTCCCATCTCAACGGGGTGATGAAAAACACTCTACAGATTCTGGTATGCCCGATGGAACATCTCTCTCCTCCGATATCTCGGGTCAAGCACTCATGCGAACTCATTTAACATATATACCGATATTTGTACTAAAATAATGCTTTTCCGTGCAACAATCAACTTTCAACGACGATATCTTCTAAAATGAATTCAGCTTCCGACGCGACCCTGATCCTGTACGTGGTCAAGATCAATGCCCACGTGGTTCTCCCCACAAGCCTCAGTTGGCAGTGGGAGGAACCGCCCCGCCAATTTGGTTCCATCATTTTCTACCCTGCCTGAAGCGCTCATCTGGCAGAAATCCCAGCAAACCAGGTGGCCAAGCCGGTCTTAAGGGGCAATAGGCCAAACGTTGTATCTAGTAAAACTCCATCAACTTAGAACTTGTATATTATGGACTTAGAAGCGAGACTTAGAGTTTGTGTGTTGTGGGCGTCGCACTCGTTGGAATCGACTCTTTTATACTTGTTGGTTTGTTTCGTTTTTTTTCTTCGTCGTTGGGCGTCGTATATTGTCTGCTTGGTTGCTCCGCCGTTTGGGTGTGGAACCTAGCTCCTGTTGGGATGTTGTTTTTACTATTATGTTTGTATCAGGTTTTATTCAAAATTTACAAAGAAGGTGCTGTCGAATTTCAAAACGTCATAGATGCTTTTTAAAACATACTTAGTTAGACTTAAATGTTCATTTAAACTGATCCCATCTGATGACTATTTTAAACCCTATCTCCAATATTTTTCAAAAAGGGTTTAGATTCCGGGTTTCGGCTTACTTGGACCGCGTCAACATTTTTAGATATCACGTGATTTAAGTGCCGGTCATGTGCCACATTCGGGTCGTAACACATATCTAACCCGACCCGATCCATCTCCTCTTTATAGTTTAGGTTTGGGTTCCGGGTTAGATTTATATCCAACCCGACCTGACTCGCGTCCATAATCCATAGCTTAATGATAATATATATTGCAGATCATTCTCCGACTTTATAATATCATCATTTAACCCTTTATCCTTAACAAATACTCTCTGGATTATTCTAATTAGCCCCTTGCACTTGTGAATTATTAGATTAACCCCTGCACACCGAAGGAAGTATTTTAGACTGGAAATTTCTAAAATTAGGTCCCTGAACTTTTCAAAATTAATTATTGGCCCCTGAAATGATATAAAATGACTTAAAAAATATATAAAACTGCTAATAAAATTGTTAACACTTAAAGACTGTAACACCCGAGCCCAATAATACTATTTATATTACTAGTTGAGGGTTATATTTTGCTCATTCCAATTTTCCTGATTTTCTGGTGTTTATTGCTAAATTTTACCCGGTTAAGTCATTTTGGCACATAACAAATTTTAACTCCTAAAATGAAATTTAAGATGTCCATGTTGGCCTACTCGTCGCCACTAGTCGCGTGGTAGCGTCCGCGTGTCGAGATTCCGTTCCGTTTGGCTAAAACGGGCAAGTCTGGGCGACTACGCGCGCGTACAAGTGTCCGACTTGGGGGCATGCATTTTAATCACAAAACACCTCCTTTCAGAGTTTTGAACCCGCTTAAAATCCTATAATTTGAATTTGGAACATTTGGGCGCAACCCGGACGCGATTTGGAAATGTTTCATTTCGCGCCAAAAAGGGCCCATTTCATTTTAATATCTAAATATATATTTATATACGAATCTAATTTCCTTAACTTAAAACCCTCACAGATCCTACGCATTTCATTCTCAAATCCCTTTTAATTCGTGATCAGCCAATCACGAGCTCCTATTTGAGCTCGTGGGCCCCGCCTCGTTTTCCCCATCTCTCTCTCTCTCTTCCCACAATATTTCTCTCAATCTCTCTCTCTCTCTCCAATCCCTTTCTCTCTCTTCCTCTTTAAAAAGCCCATGCAGCAGCCGCCTTACCCCCATCACCCATCGCGACCACGAGAACCCAACAAACCCTAACCCTAGCCTCGTTCTCGCGCAGCCACCGTCGCCACCGCGACCTCGCCGTCGCCGCCAGCAACGCCTCCTCGACCGCCGCACCCTCCTCCTCCTGTTCTCCCGACGATCCCGCGCCTGCACCCATTCCCGACCTCGCCTCCAACCCTGCATAGCCGACGTCGACGCCGCCCCTCGCCGCCGACGCCTCCCGCGACACCCTCTCACCCTACTCGACCCGACCTCGTCGTCGTTTCCCTCCTCCCCTCGCCGGAACACCCAACACGAGCCCTAACCCATCGCCTACCCCGCTGTTCGCCGGAGAAACGCGCCGGCGACCTCGTCGACACCACCTCCGACCACCTCCTTCTCTCCTTCGACCACCAGAGCCGACCACACTCTTCCCCACTCACCGCAGCACCCCTTTCCAGCGACCCCGAGCCCTTTCAGCCGTTCCAGCACCCTCGCCGCACCTCCTGTTCACCGCCGGTGGGTCCATCGCCGTCGGGCCCGTCATAGTTACCCCTGTTTCTCCTCTGTAAGCATCACTTTACTTCCTTTGGTGCAAAACCCCGCTGATCTTGTATGTTTATCTTATTGCTAACTTGTTGCCGATAACTTTTGCCGGAATCCGACCGTGCCGTCTGACGAACCCGACGCTCCAGCGAGGTCCCCTGGTCCGTGTGATCCCGTTGACCTCTGTTGGGACTCGATCCGTGGCCCGTGCTATCTTATCGTGGTTTTTACCGACGCCGCATCCGTGTTCCAGTTTGCAGACCGTCGAGGCAAGTATCTGAATACTTGCTTGAACATGCTAACGTGCGAGATCTAGTCTTGCCACGCAATTTAATTCACACTATTTAATCCCGTAACTTAATGATGGTAATGGATATCATATTATTGCAGTTATCTTAACCTGGAATCGTTACAACAGTTCCTAGTAATTAATTAACCCACATCACTCCATGCTTTAACTAAATAAAACGACTGAATCATATCTGCTTGAACTGTTAAACTATTCTTGAGATAATTATTATACTTAGTATAATTTCATGTAGTTCCTTAATTTATAATTGTGAATATTGCTTTACCTTGTGGCTTTTGCACCCTAAAGATGATTGAACCTGTTAATAAGAGAATACAAACATCACTGTAGTTATATGGAACATTGTGATTAATTACTGTTTCCTGCTGTTATTCATTATTGATTGTATACCTGTTGTGAGCACTTACCCGATTGCACGACATATTGACCTGACCCTGCTACACCTGACATATACATACATACCGACTCATCCTGTTGTACCATGACATTACTTGTCTCACGATTTCATGCCTAATGCCGACAAACCTAACCATTCCTGCTGTCGATCCAGACAGACCTACCTTTACTTGACTTTGTGTTGGCATTGGTCCTTGACTACTGAATACCTGACTGACATACATAGTTTGGGGGTATGGGGAAATCAAAGGTGAAACCGACTTGTAACTCAACAGTTCGATATATTGTTCTGATCAGTCTTACGGGCTTGGCCAGCTCCGGAGTGTTGTTGCTGACATCACTCATCCATTCTACTACCTTTTACTGCTTAGCGGCACGTCTCGGATTCAGCCCCGAGGATCATGACCGTGGTCCCGGGCACGCACGAGATACTATTGAGTTACATCGACGATTCATCAATTGGTTTCAAAGACTATAGAGTAGAAAACCTGATAGGACAGTTTAGTCACCACTGCACATTACCTTGTTTATTACTTCTTATTGCTGCTTTATTCATGTTCATGCTTGCATTGTTTATTACCATGTTTATGCTATATACTTGATATCATGACGCGCCGACGTCTGGGTTTTGCATGGCCCAGATTCCGTACCTTTGTCGTCGACCGAGCAGGAGTACTTCAGCCAGCAGGCTGAACT
Organism: Agapanthus africanus; assembly: GCA_030015575.1. Taxonomy (NCBI): domain Eukaryota; kingdom Viridiplantae; phylum Streptophyta; class Magnoliopsida; order Asparagales; family Amaryllidaceae; genus Agapanthus; species Agapanthus africanus. Next base: position 54,474,395 of record CM057339.1, read on the forward strand.
GTGAGTTCCTTAGAGTTTAGTTTATTTACGTCATTTCATTTCCAGATGTGAGCCCGCATTATGGGACATACTGTTTATTCATTGTATTGGATCATTAGCTTCCGCATTTATTGTTTATTGATTCTTGTTATTATGGATTTGGACATGTATTAGATTAGCTTTTTATCTTGTTCTTGATAACCTTACAACCGTAATGTGACTGTGGACGGATACGTCCTACCCACAGGTAGCATGGTTGGCTATGTCACGTGCCCAAATCTTGCGTACTCTGGGAAGCGGGGCGTGACATGGTTTTATGGTATCAAAGCCATAGGTTAATTGGGTTGATTCTTTGTAGTTGGGTATTGCACCCGATACACGAATCATAATACCCGTGATTAGGAAACATGTCCAGCCACTTTGACCGTTTTACCACCCTTGAATCATTCTTCCGGATCATGTCGACATGCAAACTTACTTTGCATTGTCAAACTCGAAAACCTAATTTCTTGTTATCTCTAGGACTTAGGCGACTTGGGTGGAGTTAAGTAATTGCGGCTATGATACCGCGGCATAGCTACAATGCAGTACTCTATTTAAGTATCTTGGAGTTCTAGCCTTGATCTATACTCGAAAACTATCATCATGCTAATGTGGGTACTTTGATTTCCAGGAATATGGCCGGTCAGAATTTGGAGATGGACCCAGGGCATGCGGTCTTAGCCGCCAGACAAAGAGTGATAAGGGGATTGCTGGAGGAACTAAAGGAACAACTCGAGCTGGAACCAGCATTTGCACTGGACCCCACGTCCGTACGTAGAAGTATTTCGGTGAACAGGCGCAGCGTGGCACCAATGAAGAAAACAAGTATGGGTGATCGGAAGGGGAGAGTGATCTGTAGATACTGCCATAAACCCGGACATGTGCGAAAGGAGTGTCGTATGAGGCTGGGACTCTGTTTTAGATGTGGAGCGGCAGATCACACCGTTGATGCTTGTCCGTCGAAGCCTCGCACAAAGGATGATACACAGAAGCCTCCGCAGGGACCGTTCCAAGGACAGGAACCGCTTACTCAAGGACCACAGCAGGCTCGAGCGTTCGTGTTGACAACTGAAGAAGCTAAGGCATCGGGAGAAGTGGTTTCAGGTAATTTACTCGTTCATGGTTTTCCCGCTTTGGCATTACTTAATTTCGGAGCATCCCATTGTTTATGTCATCCAAATTTATAACTACACACTCGATCACCTGCACGACCCTGTCTAGTTTCTGGGACATACACACTGGGAATGGGAAAATCGTAGCTAGTAAGGAAGGTAGAGATTATACAGTTGTTGTTTGCGGACGGGAGCTTTTTGCAGATTTCTTGGTGATAGATACGGGCAGTTATGAGGTTGTCTTGGGAATGGATTTTCTTGGCACTTTCCACGCACACATTGATTGTAGGGCAAGGAAAGTAATTTTCCAGATTCCCGGACACTCTGAGTTTATTTTCATTGGAGGAAGCAGTTCTGTCGGGCCAGTCGAGTTTAGGGCTAGGCCGACGAACAATGTTCTTGCGGCTATAGTAGTGGAGAGTAACGAAGAGCCGGCAATTGTCCGCGACTTTATGGATGTGTTTGAAGATATTTCGGGCTTACCGCCGAAGCGAGAAGTGGAGTTTGCGTTTGACCTTATTCCTGGTGCAGTGCCAATATCAAAATCTTATCCGATGGCACCGGTGGAATTAGAAGAAGTTAAGAAACAAGTGGGTGAATTACTCGAGAAGGGATGAATTCGAAGCAGCAACTCACCGTGGGGAGCTCCAGTTCTCTTAGTAAAGAAGAAGGATGGCACAAGAAGGATGTGCATTGATTACCGAGAATTGAACCGGGTGACTATTAAGAACAAGTACCCGATCCCTCGCATTGGAGAACTTTTTGAGCAGCTTAGTGGCGCGAGGGTATTCTCGAAACTGGACTTGCAATCAGGATATCATCAGGTCCGAGTGAAGGCAGAAGACATTTGCAAGACGGCGTTTCGGACTCGGTATGGGCATTTCGAGTATTTAGTGATGCCCTTCGGAGTGACTAATGCGCCGGCAATATTTATGGACTTGATGAACAGGATCTTTTCACCGTTCTTGGACCAGTTTATTGTGGTATTCATTGACGATATTCTGGTGTACTCGAAGAGTCCGGAGGAGCATGCTGTGCATTTAAGGATCGCATTGCAGACGCTGAGACAAGAGAAGTTATTCGCGAAGATGAGTAAGTGCGAATTCTGGCTGGAAGAAGTGAAGTTTCTGGGGCATGTCGTGTCGGGCGATGGAATCGCCGTTGATCCCGAGAAGATTGCAGCAGTTCGAGATTGGCCTGTTCCAAAGAATGTTGCAGAGATAAGAAGTTTTCTTGGACTCGCCGGTTACTACAGAAGATTTGTGGAGAACTTCGCTCGTTTAGCTGAGCCGTTAACCAAGCTTACGCGTAAGGAGGTACCGTTTGTTTGGACAGATGGATGTGCATTGGCCTTCGAGACGTTGAAGCAGAAGTTGATAACCGCCCCGATCCTGACCGTACCGGATAATTCAGGAGGACTGGTGATTCATAGCGACGCATCTGGAAAAGGATTGGGATGTGTTTTAATGCAGAATGGGAAAGTCGTCGCTTACGCATCGAGACAGCTGAAGACTCATGAGAAGAACTATCCGACTCACGACTTGGAGCTTGCAGCCGTGATCTTCGCCCTGAAGATTTGGAGACACTACCTTCTGGGCGAGCGAGTTGAAGTCTTTACGGATCACAAGAGTTTGAAATATGTGTTCACTCAGAAGGAGTTGAACATGAGGCAACGCAGATGGTTGGAGCTGATGGCCGACTACGACCTTGATCTTAAGTACCATCCGGGAAAAGTTAACGTCATGCCAGATGCGCTAAGTCGGTTACCAACAATTCAGTTATTGACTGCACAGAGAGAGATCATTGAGGAGTTTCGGAGATTTGACTTGGAGGTTGTGCTACCGCGTGCTACAGGACAGTTGATGCAGTTGCAAGTACAATCGTCCTTAGTTGAGAAGATTAAAGCGGCGCAATCACAGGATCCTAGACTGCAAAAGTTTCGAGAGCAAGTTGGAGCTGGACTACGAACCGATTTACTGATCCATGAAGATGGTTCGTTGAGATATGGTAGCCGTGTGTGTGTGCCAAAAGGAGATGTGCGTGAAGAGCTTATGAAGGAGGCACACAGTTCAGCTTACTCTGTACATCCAGGAGGGACGAAGATGTACCGAGATATTCGACAGCATTTCTGGTGGGAAGGTATGAAACGGGAAATTGCTCGCTTCGTGGCTAAGTGCTTGGTGTGTCAGCAAGTCAAGGCTGAACACCAAAGGGTTGCTGGTTTGTTGCAACCACTTCCGATTCCTCAATGGAAGTGGGAACATATAACCATGGATTTCGTGACGGCTTTACCGCGGAGTCCAAAGGGCAACAATGCAGTATGGGTGATTGTCGATCGGTTGACCAAGGCAGCTCACTTTATTCCTTTTCGGGTTGGTCAATCGACAGAGACTTTGGCAGAGCGGTACATGCAGGAGATTGTCAGATTGCATGGAGTACCGGTAAGCATCGTGTCCGATCGGGACACTCGGTTCTTATCGCACTTTTGGAGGAGCTTACAAGAAAGTTTGGGGACTCGATTGAAGTTTAGCACAGCTTATCATCCCCAGACTGATGGACAATCAGAGAGAACGATCCAGACCCTTGAAGATATGTTAAGGGCTTGCATGTTGGACTTCAGAGGTTCTTGGGAAGATCATCTACACCTGGTGGAGTTTTTGTACAACAACAGCTTCCAAGAAACTATTCAGATGGCCCCGTTTGAAGCACTGTATGGTCGTAAGTGCCGTTCACCTGTTTGTTGGGATGATGTTGGTGAACGAAGGTTACTGGGACCAGATTTGGTGGTACAGACAGTCGAGAAGGTGAATACCATCAGGAAGCATATGAAGGCAGCTCAAGACAGACAGAAGAGTTGGGCCAACACGTCAAGAAGACCTCTAGAGTTCGCCGTGGGTGATTTGGTATTCCTGAAGATATCACCGACTAGAGGGGTGATTCGCTTTGGAAGTCGGGGAAAGCTTAGCCCCCGATTCGTGGGACCCTTCGAGATATTGGAGCGTGTTGGAGAGGTATCGTATCGGTTGGCGTTACCACCGTCATTAGCAGGAGTTCACGATGTGTTTCATGTGTCTCAACTACGGAGGTATGTTCGTGATGAGACTCATGTCTTGGATCATTCGGAGTTGACCGTTCGGGAAGACCTGACTTTTGAGGAGCGACCAGTTGAAATCAAGGATCGGAGAGAAAAGGTTCTTAAGAACAAGGTTATCCCTCTTGTGCTAGTTTCTTGGGGTAATCGATCGCATGGAGAATCTACTTGGGAGTGAGAAGACGAGATCCGACAGAAATTCCCTCATCTTTTCCAGTAGCTAGTTATCTCGTATTCTTGGAATTTCGAGGACGAAATTCTTTTTGTAGTTGGGTATGATGTAACACCCGAGCCCAATAATACTATTTATATTACTAGTTGAGGGTTATATTTTGCTCATTCCAATTTTCCTGATTTTCTGGTGTTTATTGCTAAATTTTACCCGGTTAAGTCATTTTGGCACATAACAAATTTTAACTCCTAAAATGAAATTTAAGATGTCCATGTTGGCCTACTCGTCGCCACTAGTCGCGTGGTAGTGTCCGCGTGTCGAGATTCCGTTCCGTTTGGCTAAAACGGGCAAGTCTGGGCGACTACGCGCGCGTACAAGTGTCCGACTTGGGGGCATGCATTTTAATCACAAAACACCTCCTTTCAAAGTTTGGAACCCGCTTAAAATCCTATAATTTGAATTTGGAACATTTGGACACAACCCGGACGCGATTTGGAAATGTTTCATTTCGCGCCAAAAAGGGCCCATTTCATTTTAATATCTAAATATATATTTATATACGAATCTAATTTCCTTAACTTAAAACCCTCACAGATCCTACGCATTTCATTCTCAAATCCCTTTTAATTCGTGATCAGCCAATCACGAGCTCCTATTTGAGCTCGTGGGCCCCGCCTCGTTTTCCCCATCTCTCTCTCTCTCTTCCCACAATATTTCTCTCAATCTCTCTCTCTCTCTCCAATCCCTTTCTCTCTCTTCCTCTTTAAAAAGCCCATGCAGCAGCCGCCTTACCCCCATCACCCATCGCGACCACGAGAACCCAACAAACCCTAACCCTAGCCTCGTTCTCGTGCAGCCACCGTCGCCACCGCGACCTCGACGTCGCCGCCAGCAACGCCTCCTCGACCGCCGCACCCTCCTCCTCCTGTTCTCCCGACGATCCCGCGCCTGCACCCATTCCCGACCTCGCCTCCAACCCTGCATAGCCGACGTCGACGCCGCCCCTCGCCGCCGACGCCTCCCGCGACACCCTCTCACCCTACTCGACCCGACCTCGTCGTCGTTTCCCTCCTCCCCTCGCCGGAACACCTAACACGAGCCCTAACCCATCGCCTACCCCGCTGTTCGCCGGAGAAACGCGCCGGCGACCTCGTCGACACCACCTCCGACCACCTCCTTCTCTCCCTCGACCACCAGAGCCGACCACACTCTTCCCCACTCACCGCAGCACCCCTTTCCAGCGACCCCGAGCCCTTTCAGCCGTTCCAGCACCCTCGCCGCACCTCCTGTTCACCGCCGGTGGGTCCATCGCCGTCGGGCCCGTCATAGTTACCCCTGTTTCTCCTCTGTAAGCATCACTTTACTTCCTTTGGTGCAAAACCCCGCTGATCTTGTATGTTTATCTTATTGCTAACTTGTTGCCGATAACTTCTGCCGGAATCCGACCGTGCCGTCTGACGAACCCGACGCTCCAGCGAGGTCCCCTGGTCCGTGTGATCCCATTGACCTCTGTTGGGACTCGATCCGTGGCCCGTGCTATCTTATCGTGGTTTTTACCGACGCCGCATCCGTGTTCCAGTTTGCAGACCGTCGAGGCAAGTATCTGAATACTTGCTTGAACATGCTAACGTGCGAGATCTAGTCTTGCCACGCAATTTAATTCACACTATTTAATCCCGTAACTTAATGATGGTAATGGATATCATATTATTGCAGTTATCTTAACCTGGAATCGTTACAACAGTTCCTAGTAATTAATTAACCCACATCACTCCATGCTTTAACTAAATAAAACGACTGAATCATATCTGCTTGAACTGTTAAACTATTCTTGAGATAATTATTATACTTAGTATAATTTCATGTAGTTCCTTAATTTATAATTGTGAATATTGCTTTACCTTGTGGCTTTTGCACCCTAAAGATGATTGAACCTGTTAATAAGAGAATACAAACATCACTGTAGTTATATGGAACATTGTGATTAATTACTGTTTCCTGCTGTTATTCATTATTGATTGTATACCTGTTGTGAGCACTTACCCGATTGCACGACATATTGACCTGACCCTGCTACACCTGACATATACATACATACCGACTCATCCTGTTGTACCATGACATTACTTGTCTCACGATTTCATGCCTAATGCCGACAAACCTAACCATTCCTGCTGTCGATCCAGACAGACCTACCTTTACTTGACTTTGTGTTGGCATTGGTCATTGACTACTGAATACCTGACTGACATACATAGTTTGGGGGTATGGGGAAATCAAAGGTGAAACCGACTTGTAACTCAACAGTTCAATACATTGTTCTGATCAGTCTTACGGGCTTGGCCAGCTCCGGAGTGTTGTTGCTGACATCACTCATCCATTCTACTACCTTTTACTGCTTAGCGGCACGTCTCGGATTCAGCCCCGAGGATCATGACCGTGGTCCCGGGCACGCACGGGATACTATTGAGTTACATCGACGATTCATCAATTGGTTTCAAAGACTATAGAGTAGAAAACCTGATAGGACAGTTTAGTCACCACTACACATTACCCTGTTTATTACTTCTTATTGCTGCTTTATTCATGTTCATGCTTGCATTGTTTATTACCATGTTTATGCTATATACTTGATATCATGACGCGCTGACGTCTGGGTTTTGAATGGCCCAGATTCCGTACCTTTGTCGTCGATCGAGCAGGAGTACTTCAGCCAGCAGGCTGAACTGTGAGTTCCTTAGAGTTTAGTTTATTTACGTCATTTCATTTCCAGATGTGAGCCCGCATTATGGGACATACTGTTTATTCATTGTATTGGATCATTAGCTTCCGCATTTATTGTTTATTGATTCTTGTTATTATGGATTTGGACATGTATTAGATTAGCTTTTTATCTTGTTCTTGATAACCTTACAACCGTAATGTGACTGTGGACGGATACGTCCTACCCACAGGTAGCATGGTTGGCTATGTCACGTGCCCAAATCTTGCGTACTCTGGGAAGCGGGGCGTGACAAAGACCCTTGTAGATAGGTTTTGATTAGGTCTAGGACCTATGTTAGTATAGTTAATTAGTCTAGATTAGACAAGTTAATGTTGTATGTTCTTTAGAGGATTCAAACGGAGTTTAGGAGAGACGTCGGTTCTATCTCAATCGTTACATATCTATATGTTTGTAATACATTTTTCTTATAGTTTATGATTATCGTTAGCGATGGTGTTTTATAAATATTGGTTGTTTGGGTTGATTATGTTGTTTTATAACTTTCGGCAAGTAAGCATGTTTTTAATATAGTATTAGAGATATATACGACCTGGTGATTATGATTACATATTTATGTCTCGGGCACGTGATGATGCTTATATATTTGTGTCTAGAGCACGTGGTGTGTGTGTACCTCTATTTTGAAGATAAAATTGTTCGAGTAGATGAATATCGGTATGAGTTGAAAAAATTAAATATGTTACACCCAAACTAGTAGTGTATTCTGTAGAGGTTATTGCGTGCGCCGCAAAGTAATTTTACCGTGGTTCATAACATACGGTTCTTCCTACCATAGGATACCTATAGTGGTGTTTTGATTATTTCAAGAGCTATAGAAGTTGGCTGTGCTTAGTCGTAACCTGCTAGTTTTTTACACGAAAATAATATTTTCATAAGTTATGCACAGTTTGAAATATTGGATATTATTTACTATTTGTTATCTGATCTTGATTATTATTTTGGTAGTATAAACTGCTAAACATGTATCTTTTCACTGAGTGTTATAGCTTACCCACTTTTTATGTGGTTGCTAATCAAAATAGAATAAATTATGTCGGAGGAGATGGTATGATTGATAATTCGATCTTACGGCATTTGGTGTGGAGCAATATCACTTTGAGTAGGAGTGTTTTCTCGTGATGAATAATTTAGTTGTCTTTGTAGCCGGATCTTTTCCTTTTGGAATAATGTTGTTTTAGCAAAATATTATGTATGGATTTTTTTAGTTTAATTGGTGAATTTCATGTTAGAGGAGATTTTCTATTATTGTTCAAGTTTTGAAAGACAGACCTTGCGATTTTCTTGATCGAGAATCGCAGCATGTCACGCATTGGTTGCATGCTTTTATAAGTGCGGATTTGGGGTGTAACATAGGGCGTCTTAGGGAAGATCCGGAGGGAATGTAAATGATCTTAGTTAATATAAAGAGTCCCAAAGATTTGTTTTTTTTCTTTTACACCGAGGGACAGGCCCTGAAGCGAAGGACAAAAGTCCTCCGGGAAGTCCAATAACAGGACTTCCACCTTTTATCCTTTTTGAAGAATTTAATTAAAATAGACACTTATGGTGAAATTTTGGCTGCTAAAGTGTGCAAAGAAGGGGAATAAAATTAAATCCATTATATCGTGCTTTTACCCATTGTTAGTAAGATTGTTCATTGCATGATTAACATAAAGCAACAATCTAGGGCAAGGTTTCCTTGATATAAATGTACGAACTCAAACTTGAATGTGCTATATCTAGAAGACTAAAACTGCTATTATAAATACTCATGTTAAATTGTAACTAGCTGTACAAGTTGGATCATCGTTTCAAAAGCTACAAACAGCTTGCTGTGTAAATCCTACAAGGTGTGAGGAGCACGGGGAATCATGATGCTTGAATACATCCTCTAACAACAATCTATCCGCCGCTTTAGACCTTCGTGTTCGACTGAAAGATAAAATAAACTCCATGAGTACTGAATCACAAGGCAACATGATAGGGCCGTCACTTGGTAGTCCAAACTCATCTTCAGACATCTTGAAAAGTTGCACAAAGACGCTACTCATCAAATAAGCCAAAGGAACCATGAACCTCTTCTTGTCCGATGAATATACAACAAAGTTGCCCTTAACTGCGACCGATGTACTGCATGCATCCGAAGAAGCCTGAGCATCAGATGAGGCTCTTCTGCCCATTGCAGCCGCCCTTTGCCATTTCTTCGTCATCTGAATAAGCTTTTTGGGGTTCACCATTGCTAATATTTTGGTATGTAGAAACAAAAAAAAATCTGTTTGAGAAATTTCTAAGGCTGTGGATGTGATGAGAAGAGTAGGAACTCTGGCTGCTTACTTATAGGGATGGGAATTTTGGTTGCTGAATGGGAGAGGATACAAAGGCATGTGCTTTGAGTAAATAAGAAGATGACATTTGATGAAAAATGTTTGTATTTGGTTAGCAAGTTGCTATGTAATGGAGGAGACATAAGGGAATGGTTAGCAAATGCCGGCCTTATTCTTCGCTGCAGCACAACTTGCTTATTTTCTTTGCCTTTTCGAACTTTAAAAACATTTTTATGATTATTTTCAGAGAGCTTGATTAGCTATAAATTTTGTCAAACGCGATTGTTGTAAGGAAAAAAATATAAAGTGAATGTAATTGATAAATTTTGTAGTTTGATTGTGGTATACGGAGCCAAGCTTGTTGGCTACCGAACTTGTATTGAAACTTTTGCGATTTATTATTGATCCTTAATTGATGATGCTCAATAACGGTAATTCCTTAGATCATGACACGTGGCGGATGACGTGTCACATGCGTAAGTCAGTTAGGCCCCCGAGGGCCACGGAGGGGGAACCAGTGTGCTACAGTGGGGGACTTCCTTCAAACCCTATCTCCGAGCTTGCACCCCACTCTTTACCCCTGAGCATCTCAGCAGCCAAGCCAACTGTCCCTTTACTCACCTCTGAGCGCCTGCACAATTGGCCTCCTCGGCCTCACAGCTCGTCTCCGGGCTACCGCAGAACCAAGATACCTCGGCTCTCCCGCTCGTCCGTGAGCTCTTCCGCCGAGGTCATCTTCCTCGATCTCATCAACCGACCAACGGCCCCACTCACAGGCGCAACCGCCATCCCGCGAATCTCGCCATGCGCGAGATATCCGCCGGCCACATCCCACGTTCCACGCCATCACGATCCCCCATTAACGAGCCTGTCTCGCCATTAATGGGAGATCCCGCTCATCACGCGGGCGTGACGTCGGGAGCGTAACTGCCAGCGTGATTCTCGCGCCTGCCCTGCCTGCTGCCACCGCTATATAAACTCCTTCTTTACACGGTCCAAGTAAGCCATTTTTACTCCACTAAGCTGTTGCTCTGCTCGGATCTCTAATCTAACTTGACCGTCGGAAGGTCCTCGGTGGTACAACCACCCCGGGACTTCCTTGTAGGCAGCTCGGCGACCACAACCTCAAACCCATTGAGATCCACACGCTTCAGGAGCGACAGCCTCCAGATCCAATCTCAGCCGCCCATCGCCGCCGTCAGCAGATCAACGGAAGGTAAGATCTTGGCGCGATCCAGGTCGCGTCAGCTGGCGCCGTCTGTAGGAAATCCTTGATTCCACAAAATCAAAAATTTACTTTCCGATCTCAATCCAATAGCGAGCGATCATCACGATGATCCAAGCACCAGCCGCCGTCTCCCCCTCAACGGAGACACGGACGAATCCCCCTCCGACGAGCATCCACAACGCCCTAGCAGCCCGGATAGATCGACTCGCGTCCGTCGTGGACGCGTCCGTCCGTGTCCAGACGGCGGGGCAAGCTCCCCAGGTCGCTGCTCCCCCACCTCGGGACCAGGACCCCTGCAGAGGGAGAGAAGACTCTGCTCGCGTCGGTACAGCCGACCACCGCCTCGTTACCTCCCACGGCCGCAGATCTCTCGGGCCAATACATTCTGCAACCCACGTCAGCGTCGAGGTCTGTCGCCCGAGTGCCTCGTCCCAAGCCCGTATGTGCTCCTGTCCCTCCCGAGGAGATGTCGGTCGGTTCGCCTGCTCCCAGGCATAACCAATAGCCCCTCCCTCGACGGGGTCGCACGTACGGGACTCGTCACGGCCGCTCGAATACTACCTCTCCAGGAGATCTAAGGAACCTCGTTGAAAGGAACTGGGGTCGCGGCCAGAAATAGGTCTCCAACAGCAGAGGCCAAGGATCGAAGCCCCACCAAGAGACAGCCGAGCAGCTACCCTACTCGGCTATCCCAGGCCGGTAGCTCGCCTACCCCATAACGCCAGGGATCTAAGCCTTCACCAAGAGGCAGCCCTACAGCTACCCTGCTCGGCTATCTCTGGCCGGTAGCTCGCCTACCCCACAACGCTAGGTATCTAAGCCCTCACTAAGAGGCAACCGAGCAGCTTCACTGCTTAGTTCATCATTGGCAGGCCTCCCACGGCCCCTCCAGCGCCAAGAACCTAAGCTCTTACCAAGAGGCATCCCTGCAGCTACCCTGCTCGGCTATCCCTAGCCGGTAGCTTGCCTACCCCACAACGCCAGGGATCTAAGCCCTCATTAAGAGGCAACCGAGCAGCTTCACTGCTTGATTCATCCTTGGCAGGCCTCCCACGGCCCCTCCAGTGCCAAGGACCTAAGCTCTCACTAAGAGGCAGCCCTGCAGCTACCATGTTCGGCTATCCCTGGCTAGTAGCTTCCCTACCCCCACAACGCCAGGGATCGAAGCCCTCACCAAAAGGCAGCCATGCAGCTACCCTGCTCGGCTATCCCTGGTTGGTAGCTTCCCTACCCCATAACGCCAGGGATCGAAGCCCTCACCAAGAGGCACCCCTGCAGCTACCCTGCTCGGCTATCCCCGGCTGGTAGCTTCCCTACCCCATAACGCCAGGGATCAAAGCCCTCACAAAGAGGCACCGGGCAGCAATCCTGCTCGGCCATCCTTAAGGACAAAAAGCCCTCGCCAAGAGGCACCGGGCAGTAACCCTAGTCGGCCATCCTTAGTAGGCCACTTACGGCCCCTCCCATGCTAAGGATGAAAAGCCCTCGAAAGAGGCAACCGGGCCCGCCCTTGCTCGGTTATCCCTGGCTGGTAGCTCCCTACCCCCAACAAACCAGGGATCAAAACCCTTGCCAAAAGGCAACCGGGCCCGCCCTTGCTCAGTTATCCCTGACTGGTAGCTCCCTACCCCAACAAACCAGGGATCAAAGTCCTCGCTAAGAGGCACCGGGCAGTAACCCTGCTCAGCCCATCTTTAAGGATCAAAACCCCCGCAAGAGGCAACCGGGTCTGCCCTTGCTCGGTTATCCCCGGCTGGTAGTTCCCTACCCCCACGACGCCGGGGATCAAAAGCCCTCGCCAAGAGGCACCGGGCAGTAACCCTGCTCGGCCCGTCCTTAGTAGGCCTCTTACGGCCTCTCCCGTGCTAAGGATCAAAGCCCTCGCCAAGAGGCCACCGAGCATCTACCCTGCTCAACGCATCCCCAGTGGGTAGCCTCCTGCCTATCAGACGCTGAGGATCTGAAGCCCTCTTCGCGAGGCCGCCGAGTCCCTTCCTGCTCGGCGCATCCCCAGTGGGCATCCTCCTGCCTATCAGACGCTGAGGATCTGAAGCCCTCATCACGAGGCAGCCGAGTTCCTTTCTGCTCGGCGCATCCCAGCAGGCATCCTCCTGCCCATCAGACGTTGAAGATCTCAAGCCCTCATCGTGAGGCCGCCGAGTTTCTTCCTGCTCGACGCATCCCCAGCGGGTATCCTCCTGCCCATCAGACGCTGAGGATTTGAAACCCTCATCGTAAGGCCACCGAGTTCCTTCCTGCTCGGCGCATCCCCAGCGGGCATCCTTCTGCCCATCAGACGTTGAGGATCTCAAGCCCTCATCGTGAGGCCGCCGAGTTTCTTCCCAGCTGGCATCCTCCTGTCCATCAGACGCTGAAGACCTAAAGCCCTCATCGTGAGGCCGCCGAGTTTCTTCCTGCTCGGCGCATCCCCGGCGGGCATCCTCCTGCCCATCAGACGCTGAGGGTCTGAAGCCCTCATCGCGAGGCCGCTGAGTTCCTTCCTGCTCGGTGCATCCCCAGCGGGCATTCTCCTTACCATCAGACGCTGAGGATCTCAAGCCCTCATCGTGAGGCCGCCGAGTTCCTCCTGCTCGGCGCATCCCCAGCGGGTATCCTCCTGCCCATCAACACGGAGGGTCTAAAGGCCTCCTCGCGAGGCCGCTGAGTAGCTTCCTGCTTGGCGCATCCGCAACGGGTAGCTTCTTACCCTACAAAGACACGGATCTAAGACCCGCCGAATAAACTTATACTCAACGCGCGATCAGCGCCTCAACTCCGACAAAGGGAGGATACCGGCCTTTCCACGCTCGTCCTTCATTCGACTCATACTCGATGCGCGGTGACAAGAACGTCGTGTCGTCCCCTAACAATCCACCATAAGAAATTACCAGCGCCAAGCCATACAGAAAGATTCAGGCAGTCCACTCTCCGCCTGACCCACAAATGGAACGGAACGAAAGTGGGGGGCTAATAATGATGCTCAATAACGGTAATTCCTTAGATCATGACACATGGCAGATAATGTGTCACATGCGTAAGCCAGTTAGGCCCCTGAGGGCCATGGAGGGGGAACCAGTGTGCTACAGTGGGGGACTTCCCTCAAACCCTGTCTCCAAGGTTGCACCCCACTCCTTGCCCCCGAGCACCTCAGCAATCAAACCAACTGTCCCTTTACTCACCTCCGAGCCTCTGCACAATTGGCCTCCTCGGCCTCACAGCTCGTCTCTGGGCTACCGCAGAACCAAGATATCTCGTCTCTCCCGCTCGTCCGTGAGCTCTCCCGCCGAGATCATCTTCCTCGGTCTCATCGACCGACCAACGGCACCGCTCACAGGCGCAACCGCTATCCCGCGAATCTCTCCATGCGCGAGATATCCGCCGGCCACATCCCATGTTCCACGCCATCACAATCCCTCATTAACGAGCCTGTCTCACCATTAATGGGAGATCCCGCTCATCACGCCGGCGTGACGTCGGGAGCGTAACTGCCGGCATAATTCTCGCGCCTGCCCTTCCTGCTGCCACCGCTATATAAACGCCTTCTTCAGACGGTCCAAGTAATCCATTTTTACTCCACTAAGCCGTTACTCTGCTTGGATCTTTAGTATAACTTGACCGTCGGAGGGTCCTCGGTGGTACAACCATCCCGGGACTTCCTTGCAGGTAGCTCAGCGACGACAACCTCAAACCCATTGAGATCCACACGCTTCAGGAGCGACAGCCTCCAGATCCAATCTCAGCCGCCCATCGCCGCTATCAGCAGATCAACGAAAGGTAACATCTTGGCACGATCCAGGTCGTGCCATTAATGAATGCTGGTGTAGTTAACACCGTTTATTATCAAAAAAAAAAAAAAGATAAATAGGAAGCACAATATCAAACAATCTATTTATGAGTGAGGGAACAATCTCAATATCAGAGGCAGAAGAAATCTCACGATCTCGCCCAGCTAATCTTCCACCAGTCCTTTCACATCATAAGAGATTGCATTATTTCTCACATTAAGAAATCATGCATCATGCATGACTTCTCAAATTTTTATTCTCGGACATCATTGTATTGTTAGATGAAAAATTGAACTAGTTTATCTCTTTCACATAATTGGAAATTTAGAATTTGTCTCTCCTAACATAATTAATCAGTAATTTGTTCCTATTTCGGTCCCCTGTAGGATGAAAACATAGAATTTATATCTTTCGGCAATATCACGCGCCCCTCAAGGATCTCTGTATCAATAGCAAGATCTGTATTGATCTCAAGAGAGACAAGGCCACATGATGACGGCCTGATGAGCATCAATATATAACAAGACGGTCGAGACCTATACCTGTAATCTGATTTCACTACTAAAATAGGGGGTTGCCCCTACGGATATTGAAATCCATAGGGGCAGATTTATGTTGGCCCTACGGATTAAGCCGTAGGGCCAGAAGGTTGCCCCTACGGTCCAAGACTTTCAAGAGTAAAAATATTAAATCTTAATTTGGTGTTTGCCCCTACGGAGCCGCAAACCAAGGACCTACGGAAAAATCCGTAGGGGCATCTAAATATGGATTTAATAGAAAAGGCACATAATTTCTCTACGCGCGATTATCCTCTCTCCTCGCTCGTGCCCGCGAAACCTCCCAAATCCCCTTTTCTCATCACCGCGTCGCCGATCTCGCCAATCTCGTCGCCAATCTCACCGATCTCGTCGCCGTTCTCTCTCTCTCGTTCCCGATCTCGTTCCCGTTCTCGTCGCTGTTATTCCTCGTCGTCGATTGTCGATTGTCTCCTCCACCGAACAGGTAAGTAATTAAATTTTCAATTAAAGTATTTTTGATTATTTTAGGGGTTGGGGTTGCGGTTGGGGTTCAGCTAGGGTTGCGGTTGGGGTTGGGTTCGGCTAGGGTTGCGGTTGGGGCTGGGGCTGGGGTTGGGGTTAGGTTTCACACAACATAAATCCTCAATGAATATTTTTTATTTATGTTATTTGCAATGTAGATTGCGGGCATCCATACGCCTCTAGGGAAAATCCAATTTTTGCTGAAGTATTTAGAGTGCCTTGGGAGTAATTTTTTTGGGGTTCCAGTTCTTGCAGTCAGATGTAAACTGTTGTTGCTAATTTTGTAGAGATGCAATCAATTGTAACTATGAGAAACATTAATGGTTTCTGAGTAGTACTGGTTATTTTTGTTCTTATGAAAAAAGTTGTTTTGTTGTTATGTTGAAAATTCCGTGGGTACTTTGCATGAATTTTAGTGTACTGTTTTGAATTTTTTTTAAAGTGGATGCTTTGAAAGAATGATGAAGAAAACATGCTGGGAAGTAGAAGAAGAGAAAAATGTGAAAAGAGAACATAGTGTGTGTGTGTGTGTGTTGGTTTAGGGTGCTGGTTTTTGTTTTTTCATGTGTGTGTGTGTGTGGTGGGGGCACACACTTCCATTTCTCTCTCGTCTTGGCGTATGCAACCAGCGTTGGGAATAATTTCCGGTGGGGTGGGGTTAGGTTTTGGAAGTGGTAGAAGAGGAAATTGAAATTGATGGTTCAATTGTAATTTCCTGACTAGTAACTGTGATAATCAGTCAGGCATCAGTTGTATTTAGGACCTGTTTGGATAATTACGAGTATGAGATGCTCTTAAAAAAACTTCATAAAAACATTTATGGAAGTAATTTTGGAAGTTACTTTATGTGTTTGTTTATGTAATGTTGAAAGAAGAAAAAATACCTAAGAAGTTACATCATTTACTCTTCCATTAACAAAATGAGTTTGGAAAATTGTTTGGTAGACATGAATTTTACCATTTTTTGAAAGTAAGAAATCTAGCATAGGTTTTTGACATAGCCCAAAAACAAAAGAAGCGATGTTGGAAAGTTATAACTGAGCGAGCTAGACACTGTTAAGAAGTTGAAGTTTCAAGAATTATAAAATATATTTGTGGAGCTTAATGTATGTATATGCTACCTGCCTTTATCTTAGCATATCTTACATGCTGTTTTTCCATCGTTAATTGTAAGAATTGAATTAGGAATCTAGGATGATGCAACTTAAGTTGCTTTATCTACTTTTATCATATGATTTTGGAAATAAATTTGAACATAGGATTATGACATTCTTTCTTTTTCTTTTCGTTATAACCTTTAACTGATTTTAGCAATAAAATGTCCTTTAAACAAAAGAAGCCAGTGTATTGTTAAGAAATTTGACTTTCTTAATTGTTTTAAGCTTATCTATTGATGTATGCTTGGTATTGTAAGCAGAACTTTACAGGGTAAGGAAAGCATTTGATAAAGCTGAGCCATTATATTTAGAAGCCATAACTATTCTAGAGGAAGTGTTTGGTTCGATGACATACGGTGTGTATATTATTTCAGTTGAAATTTATTTTATTTTCTAACCTTGTAGACATGTATTCTTAGTAAGTAACTAATGTTAAATCTAATAATTTGTATAAATAGTTATTAATGAAGTTCAGTGAAGGGTCTTTAAGCTTTTGTGACTTTTTTTTAATGATATATACTTACATTATATATGTAGAACAGATATAGTAATTCTGTTTTTTAATATATGATTTTATGTATTTTTACCTTTTTAGTCACCTAAATTGGATGATGGACATATTTGTCATTCTTTAAGGTTTTTTGCTTTTGCAGAGTAGGGGTTGCTTTACACAACCTAGGGCAATTTTACCTTGTCTAGCGAAAACTTGAGCAGGCTCAGAAGTGCTATGAGGTATAAGTTCTTTCGAAGCACTTTTTTCTTTATGAATTTTTCTATTTTAATAATATTTTTTCCATGAACCATGATACTTGATATGATAGTTGTTAGTAATAAAGCATAAATTTCAAGGCAAGGTTCTCAGAACTCTAATGTTGTATTTCGATAGATTTATATCTAAGGTTTAAGGCAATCAACTTTCATCTTTTATGGCTTATTTCTCATCTCCTTCCCTCAAAAGAAAACCCCTCTACTTCTATGTCTTTTCCTCCATTTCATATTTCCAGGTTCTCCCAAAAGAAATTATAATAACATGTCACATCTTTTTTAAGCAGCATAAGTTAATTGTTTATTTATCTATCAATTCCTATGTGATAATCCGTTCTATTGTCTTTCTGTTTCTTTTGGCAGCGTGCTCTAAAGGTATGAAACAATGCTTGAATTCTCTGTCTTTCATCTCCGATATGGTGGTTCTTTTCCTTTTATTGCTATATGCTGTTTATGTTTTGCGTAGATAGAAGGACATGTTCTGGGCTATGGTGTGCTTATACAATGTATTATCTTAAGAAGGGTAATACCGTGTTTTTCTAATATGGATAATTTGTCATTGTTAATCCATTTTCCTGAAAACGGTTTATACGGAGGAAGTATATTTCATGGTACTTGAGAAAAATATATGTTGAAGTCAAAAGTTATCAAGATTTAAATGCTCCGCTTATAGTCTTCCAAGATATTTTATATTCCAAGGCAAGGTGGCAATAATTGCATGCTTGTGCACGATTTAGTATGTAGATTCAAGGTTATGCATGGCTACGACCCTTTCTTATGGTTTCTTATCATAATTTTCTGTACACTTGTAGTTTATAAAGACAGTTAGATCATATCACTATACGAAATATTGTATTGTGTTCTATTGTGTATGGTGGATCACACACTAGAAACCAAGACATTACATGCCTGTGCACGTTTTGGTATATCCTCGATACGTGAAACAAATTTGATTTAATAAGGGAAAACTTAAAATAACAACCTTTATACTAAAAAAATTATATATGCTATTACTTAGTAGTTCATGGTTTTCAGATGCAAAATCCATTTGAGAAATACTTTTCCTACCCACTATTAATCCATATTCTCAATATAGTCATCATAACCTACAATTTATATGATACAGTCTAACATGGCCCATGAGTACGTCAGAGTTAAGGACTGGATGTATGTGAATTGGCAACAACGTATGCAACCTAAGTTTGTCACTGGAGTTTCTGCTTTCATTGAATTTGCATGCGCACATAATAAGAAGGAGAAGACAGTAATGTGGCAGAAGAAGAAGGAGAAGATAATAATGTGGCAGAAGAAGAAGAAAATGGCATTCCTTGTTCTCTGTTTCAGCATCAATCTTCTGATATGAACTAATGCTGGCTTTCACATTGGCTTTTCCTTTTAGAGACTTCTTAGTGTCCAATGGAAAGTATACATCAGATTTGTGCAGGTCAGGTTCTTCTATGACTTTCAAGAGTTTCAACTGATTCTGTAAATTACACCCTTGTTGGGTGATACTTTTACCACTTCTCACTGCAGGTGCGTCCTCTAATATCCATTTTGAATGTAATATTATAATATTCATGCCCGTTTATGTCAAAATTACTTATATTGTCAATATTTGATTGTCTAGTTGTTGGTGATGTGTCCATATCAGAGACAGAGGCCACTCCCGCTCCTCCAGGTATGTTTATATATCATATAGTGCATGTTTATTGATTTAGAATGCCATATCATAAATATACACACATTCCTTTTGCTCTTACTTAAATAGTAATTTTTATTATTGTTTAGCTGTAGGTGGTGACAGTAGTTGACAATAAAATTTGTCATCCTAAAAACTATGATTTTTATATGTGCTCGCATGTGGGAATGATTGTAAGTCGTGGACCTATACAATAAATTCTTATTTGGTATTTGTTTGAAATCAAATTGAATACTATATAATTGATAAGTTTGTTATATTTGTATTTAGTTTGGAATTAACACAATATTTATTCACGAAGCATGCACTTATGAGAAATAGGGCACCACACGTCCAACTCATTATCATGTGCTGCTTGATAAGATTAAATTTGCGCCTGATGATCTACAAGAGCTTGTTCACTCCCTGTCTTATGTGTAAGCAGCGCTATATGCGAGTTTATCTTGTTAATATGTATGTACTGAAATTAATTAATATTATTCAAATTTTGATACATGCAGATACCAGAGGAGCACATCTGCTATCTCTGTAGGTAAGGCTTTGAATTTGTTGATTTTGGTATTTCTTGTTAATTTTATAGACCAGTATGTGCTAAATATAATGTTCTGACAGTTGTTAGGGGGAAGGCAGCATTCCTCCTCTTTTTTACCCTTGATTATCGCTATACCGGTCCTCACGCCGAGAGGTTCGGCCGGTATATGGGGGATGAGAGCCGGCTCGTGAAGAACTATCCACTTCACGTTGAGTGGGGCGAGCAGCACCGGCGCTCATTCGCCCTCTTCTTTGATCAGGCTCGGGTATTAATATATATTTTCATTTGTGATATAATGCAATATTAAGAGTTATTTTCTAATATATCTAATATTAAGAGTTATTTTCTAATATTGCAGACAGCTCAGACCCTGGCGCAAGGTGGTACACCAAGCGTGCTGTCCGCATATCTTGCCATCCACGGCACCTCGACATATCCCGCCACAGGCGAGCTTCGATATCCCGACGTCGCTACCCAGGAGTATTGCGTAAGTGTTAATATTTATTCAACCCATATTTGAAATTTTAGTTTTGGAAGGTTCAAATTTAAATTTTATACTTATAGTTTACTGCTTAATGTGGGTATAGGAGCGGGTGGTTGAGCAGGCCGAGGCCTCGGGGATCGAATTTAACGGACAGAGCGATCCGAGGCTGCTGACCCCAGTCATGGACGCCGCACACGGACGGCACCACGGAGGTTGGGAGAGAGGCCGAGGACTGGGCCCTAGCAGGGCCCATATGAGGTTGGACTCCACCCCGGCGGTTACTTCCTCCGTCTCCAGTGAGCGACGTGTCCAGCAGGAACTGGAGAGCTTGAAGGCTACCGCTCAGGAGTTGAAAGAGATACTGGTATGTATACTACTTAATAGTAAAATATCATGTCATATTATAGATATCAACATATCCAATATTAATACGTAGCCTGAGCTTATTTGGTTGTAGACTTAGGTTTGATTAATCATACATACATATCTAATTAAAATAAACTATCGTTTTCCAAACTAGATATCCAAATGGGGTTTCGAAATAACTTGATAATGATAAGAATTCGAATAATACACAGTTCTTACACGCTTATTACACACGTTAGGTCCAGACGCGACGGGGTACATCGGCTGAGCCTCCGCATGCATCTCCTTCGGCTGCTGCTCCGCAAGCCACTACATCGGCTGCGGTTCCGTAGACAGCTCCTATAGCTCCACCGCACGCTCAGACTCCCGGAGCCACCGCTCCGCAAGCCACTACCTCGACGGCAGCTGCGCAGACCACATCGCCAGCTCCACAGCCCGCTCAGACTCCCGCACGCGCCGAATTGCATGGTTTATTGACCGAGGAGCAGGCGCGCCAGATTCTAGCGTTTATCAGAGGTGGAGCTGGACCGAGCTAGTATAGCTTTTTGATTCTTATTTTTTGAAACATTTATTTATTTATATGATACATGTTATACTACATTTTGAAACATTTTAGACGGTATTGATATCGGTTTATATTTATATCATATTCAGTTTTTTGGTTTCTTTTGTATATTATATGCGTGAGATATGATTATGAATACTGCGATATATGTTGTGTGATGATTAATTTTATATTTGATTGATTTATATATTATTGTGCACAGGGCGAGAAAAAATCAGGCAGC
The DNA here is from genome assembly GCA_030015575.1 of Agapanthus africanus. Lineage (NCBI taxonomy): Eukaryota > Viridiplantae > Streptophyta > Magnoliopsida > Asparagales > Amaryllidaceae > Agapanthus > Agapanthus africanus. Next base: position 54,495,723 of record CM057339.1, read on the forward strand.
CCTTTTTTTAAAAAAAACAGATAATATGTACCTACGGATTAATCCGTAGGTACACATGTTGCCCCTACGGCTTAAACCGTAGGGGAAAAATATCAGAATTAACTGATATTTTCCCCCCAGATCACTGTTTCAGGGGGTTGGGTGTGCCCCTATGGATATCTTCGTAGGGGTAAACAAATGCCTCTACGGCTGTATCCGTAGGGGCAAAATATCAGGATTTCTTATATTTTGCTCCTACGGATATGTACATACGCATGTATCCGTATGGACTATTAATTGGCCCTATGGATTCATCCGTAGGTACAAGAAATCTATTTTAAAAAACCGTAAATAAAATAATTTTTTTACCCCTACGGCGTAATCCGTAGGGGAAAAGGTACCTACACATAACTCCGTAGGGACAAGTTTTAGTCCGTATGGGCATGTTCAGGGCTTCGACTTGCACCTACGGCGTTTGCACCTACAAGTTATTTTTTCGCCCCTACGGACAGTGGTTTGCCCCTACGAGTAAATCCGTAGGAGCAACCCTTATTTGTAGTAGTGTTTATATTTACATGCATTTTCTGTGAATTTGTAATTCTGTAGCAAATACATACTTCACCTGTCATCTTCATGATTTGAATCCTTACCGAATTCCAGACATCGAGCTTCCACCACCAATTAAGCACATGGTATTGCTCCCTCTCGATCAATGTATATACATAACATCCTCCAGTGATCCTTATCATGCAGCCATTTCCTATGCATATAATAAGCAGATGGCAAGCATTGCTAGTTCTCTCATCACATCCAAAGCCATAGAAATTGCAAACCGAATCATCTGTTTTTCTTTAAAAAAAAATAACAATGGCAAACCCGAAGAAGCTTATTCAAATGGCGAAGAAATGGCAAAGGAAGGCTGCGTTAAGCAGAAGAGTCTCCTTCAATTCTCAGGTTTCTTCTGCTGAATGCAGTACATCAGTTGCACATAGAGGCAACTTCATTGTATATTCATCAGACAAGAAGAGGTTCATGGTTCCTTTGGCTTATTGGACGAGTAGTATCTTTGTACAACTTTTCAAGATGTCTGAAGATGAGTTCGGACTACCAACCGACGAGTCTATCACATTGCCATGTGATTCCATGTTCATGGAATATATATTATCGTTGCTTCGGATACGAGGATCTAAGCTGCAGATAGATTGTTGTTAGAAGTTGTATTTAAGCATCATCATTCTCCATGTTCTTCTCACCCTGTAGGATTTAATCAGCAAGCTGTTTGTAGCTTCTGAATATTCAGATTCAATTTGAACAGCTTATTAGATCGATTTTAGATATGAAAATTTAAGAATCACAGTAATTAACCATGGGTAAAAATACAGTCTACTGAGCGATCTCACCAAAAAAATTCTCTTTACACTCTTATTTTCTAATGCGTGTTTTTAATAATTAACACATTTAGCAACCACCATTTCAGAACAAGCGCTTCATTTTTTTTATAAGTAAACCTTCTATAAAGCAATCTTGGGGGCTCTGTAACTTTAATTTCGATCAATTTCATTTAATAAAAAAGTCGAAACGAAAATTTTAGACTGGTAGTTATCATTCTTCAGTTAATCTCTTCTGTAAAACAACTTTTGTTGCGTGGGTGAAATGTTGGAAAAACATGGGGTCGTTTTATGAAAGTAAGATCGATATGCCTTGATACAGAATAAGAAATAATCGAACGAAAATTTAAGGTTATAGGCCCAATACTCGGCAAACCAAACTCTTCTTCCGACACTGTGAAGAGATCTCTAAATATCGTGCTCGAAAGATATATACATGAGAGGAATCAAGAGTGTTCCATCAGAAGACAGACGAATGGCCTTGACGTGCTACAAATTTGTTGGACTTCTCATTTTGCTCATTGTTGACGTGATTCTTCTCCTCAATTCAGCCATTTCTTAGCCATCTCAAGGAGACTCTGTGTTAATCATATCTAGTCTTTGATATTGTGGTAGGATTCAAATGAATGGTAGATTTCAAATGATGTGGTGTACAAAATTAAAATATATTCTTAATCTATACGGCATGATTAACGACTTGATCATCTCACGCACATGCCATACATGAGTCTAGAAAAACTTACCTTGAATCATGTGTTAGAATAAGAATAAATAAGACTTATTGATCTTTCTTTCCTACTTCAATACCGTAGAGTATCCCGATGGGAAGAACACACAATATCTTTATTTCACAAGTCGCATTTGTATCTTCTCTTATTAATTGTGTAGGCAAAAACTCTCTTTATATAACCCTTCGAGTTATGGTAGTTTTTAAAACTACGTGGCGGTTCCATGGTAAACATTTATAACTAAATGTGGATAACCATTCAAAACTTTATGAGAATAACCACCACAAATATTACTTTCTCATATGCTATATACTATACACTAGTAAAATAAGGGGTTGCCCCTACGGATAATAACATCCGTAGGGGCATTAAAGTTTGGCCCTACGGATTAATCCGTAGGGCAAAACGGTTGCCCCTACGGTCCTTCAATATTTATTTAAAATTTATTAAATCTTAAAGTGTTGTTTGCCTTTACGGAGCCGCAAACCAAGCACCTACGGGTATATCCGTAGGGACATATAAATAGGGATTTAAGAGATCGATCCCTACGCTGATTATTTCTTTTTCTTATTCTCACGCGAAACCAAATTTTCCCAAATCGAGATCGTCGTCGCCGCCGCGCTGCAGTGATCTCGTCGTCGCCGAATCGCCGTCGCCACGCCTGCGCAGTGATCTCGTGGTCGCCACCGTGCTCCGTTCTCGTTGTCGCCACCGCCCTCGTCGTCGCCGATTGCGTCTCCGTCGTCACCTACAGGTAACTAGTTAAACATTAATATAATGATGTTAGGGTAGCGATCGATGAGGATTAGGATTAGGTATCGGTTGTGGTTAGGGTTAGGATTAGGGTTAGGGTACGGGTTCGATCGGCGGTTGGTGTTCGACGACTGGTGTTGGGGTTAGGGTTAGGATTAAGGTTAGGGTACGGGTTCGATCGGCGGTTGGGGTTCGACGACTGGTGTTGGGGTTAGGGTTGGGGTTAGGGTTAGGGTTAGGGTTCGGTTGGGGTTTGGTGTTGGGGTTCGGCTGGGGCTGGGTTGGGGTTAGGGTTAGGCCGAGTTAGGGTTTGGTGTTGGGTTGGGGTTCGGCTGGGGCTGGGTTGGGGTTAGGATGAGTTGGAGAGATTGAAGGCGAGCTGGGTTTTGGGAGAAGAGAAGGAAATGGCACTGCTTGCTGCTTCAATTTTTTGATATAGATAGATAAGGTTCTTTTAGGATTTTGGAGGGGTTTTGGGGGAAATAAATAGCTTTGGAGATGAAATGGGGCATTTCGGTAATTTGATTCTCTGTTGCAAATATTATTTATCAATATATTTAATTATAAATATTAAATAAAATAAAGTAAACTATAAATAATATGAAACCAATATATGATACTCGATGATAATATGAAACCTTCATATTCCCATCGATACTCATATATGAAACTAAAAGCGCCACTTAGTCCCCGTCTATCGGTTAACATACGTGCGATGCTCGTCGTGACCTAGAACTATACGAAGGTTGTTAAATATCAGACAGTATAGCTCGATACTAACAACCGTCGTATAGTCTACGCGACGAGAAAATTCAATCGTATGGTAACCCATAGATTTGTCCCGTATGGACAAGTTAAGAATGTATAAAGCAAACGCCTTCATTCACTTGTGTTTTCATCCGTTTCGAGATATTTCGTCGGTACCTTTCCGCTGGTTCTCCGTGTACAAAGATAGATTAGATGTTCATTTCAACGTTGTTTCACAGCTTTGAAATGATTATCTATTCTATTACAGTGTACTCGGAGAACAGCGGGGAGGTGCTGCCGAAATTTACTCGAAACGGTTGAAAGCACAAGTGATGGGCGTTCGCTCTATACATTCTTAATGGGATAGAAGCCTACCCCCGACAGCCGGAACACACACATACAACAAGAATACACAACAAACGCATAATTAGAGAGCGATTCGAGATGTTCGGGTTAAAACCAATATATGATACTTGATGATAATATGAAACCTTCATATCCCCATCGATACTCATATATGAAACTAAAAGCGCCACTTAGTCCCCGTCTATCGGTTAACATACGTGCGATGCTCGTCGTGACCTAGAACTATAGGAAGGTTGTTAAATATCGGACAGTATAGCTCGATACTAACAACCGTCGTATAGTCTACGCGACGAGAAAATTCAATCGTATGGTAACCCATAGATTTGTCCCGTGCGGACAAGTTAAGAATGTATAAAGCAAACGCCTTCATTCACTTGTGTTTTCATCCGTTTCGAGATATTTCGTCGGTACCTTTCCGCTGGTTCTCCGTGTACAAAGATAGATTAGATGTTCATTTCAACGTTGTTTCACAGCTTTGAAATGATTATCTATTCTATTACAGTGTACTCTGAGAACAGCGGGGAGGTGCTGCCGAAATTTACTCGAAACGGTTGAAAGCACAAGTGATGGGCGTTCGCTCTATACATTCTTAATGGGATAGAAGCCTACCCCCGACAGCCGGAACACACATACAAACGCATAACTAGAGAGCGATTCGAGATGTTCGGGTTAAAACCAATATATGATAATATGAAACCTTCATATTCCCATCGATACTCATATATGAAACTAAAAGCGCCACTTAGTCCCCGTCTATCGGTTAACATACGTGCGATAATTTATTCTTTTCAACGACAAACGCACACACAAAGCATATACACGGATTTTCTCCTTTGTCAGTAACTATCCCGTTCTTATATTTCTCAATATAGTCAGCATAACTTACAATTTATATGTTATTCAATCTAACATGGCCCATGAGTACGTCAGAGTTAAGGACTGGATGTATGTGGATTGGAAACAACGTATGCAACCTAAGTTTGTCGCAGGAGTTGCTGCTTTCCTTGAATTTCCACGCACACATAATAAGATCATAATAGAGAAGATTCTCTGTCCGTGCGATAGATATGGCAATAAGTACTGGCACAAGGTAGAATTGGCAGAGCTTCATATTGTAAAACATGGGTTTACTAGACTTTATTCAACTTGGAAATATCACGGGGAAGGAGAAGAATGCAGTACTACGGTAGAAGAAGAAGGAGAACACGATAATGCGGCAGGAGAAGAAGAAGAATTCGGTAATACGGCAGGAGACGTAAATTTATTTCAATCAGAAGAAATGGAGGATATGGTAGAGGCTGCCCTAGGTGAATCTATTCGTACCGAAGATGACATTCTTTCCGGTCAGGGACCGCGTGCGGATAAATATGAAAATTTCATGAATGATGCTAGGAAACCAATTTATGAGAATGCGAAGTATTCCACCCTCTCATGGTTCGTCCAACTTTTCCAGATTAAGTGTCTAAATGGATGGAGCAACAAGTCATTCACAATGCTTCTTTCGTTCTTGAAAGATTCTATGCCTCCGGGAAATAATGTGCCCGAAAGATGGTACGAAGCCCAGAAGATGATGTCTGATTTGGGTCTAAAGTGCGAGAAGATTCAAGCATGTCCTAAAAATTGCGTGTTGTACCGGAAAGAGAATTCAGATTTGAAAGAGTGTCCAACATGCGGAGAGGCCAGGTATAAGCCGAAAGATTCTGATAAGAAGCCTGATATACCTGTGAAGATAGCACGATACTTTCCCATAACACAGAGGCTACAGAGGCTAGTCAGGTGCAAGAAAACAGCCGAGGCAATGATTTGGCATCACCGTGCTCCTCCAAGCGAAAATGGAAAAATGAGCCATCCAAGAGATTCACCGGCATGGAAGGATTTCGATAGGAGGCACGCAATATTCAGTAGCGATCCTCGCAATGTCCGGCTCGGACTGGCTACCGATGGCTTCTGCCCATTCAACTATATGGCTGGAAGTCACAGTACATGGCCCGTTGTAATGATAATTTATAATCTGTCTCCTTGGTTGGCTATGGACCAATCATACTTTATGATGCCTCTTCTTATCGACGGACCAAACTCACCGGGGAACAATATCGACGTCTATCTCCGACCTCTGATCGAGGAGCTGAAAACTTTGTTCATTGATGGTGTAGAGACATATGATTCAAACACAAATACAACCTTCATACTGCGTGCGGCTTTAATGTGGACAATTAATGACTTTCCTGCGTATGGAATGCTATCAGGTTGGTCCGTACATGGTCACAAAGCATGTCTTCATTGCCATGAACACACAACATCAAAATTTTTGAATTTTAGCAGGAAGGTTTGTTATTGCGGCCATCGACGTTTTCTGCCTCCAGACCACCCCTATAGGTTAGACACGGTTCACTTTGATGGTCATCAGGAGCTTCTTGGGCCTCCATCCTCATTGTCCGGAGAGGACGTGACTGCTAAATGGGATGGTTACAATAACGTGACCTTCGGTATGGATCCGACGAAACAGGTCAAACCACAATATTGGAACAAGTTAAGCATTTTCTTCGAGCTTCCGTACTGGTCTACAAATTCAGTGCGTCATTGTATGGACGTCATGCATATAGAGAAGGGAGTATCAGAGCACATACTTAACTTGCTTCTGTGTAAAGACAGGAAATCGAAAGACAACATGAATGCCCGGATGGATCTACAAGAGTGGGGAATAAGAAGTGAACTGCACCCTAAACCGGTAGCGGGTAAACCGGGCAAGTTTGTACTTTCCAATGCCGCTTATCATATGTCACAACCGGAGAAGAAAAGATTCCTGTAGGTGTTGCATGATTTGAAAGTCCCCACAGGTTTCTCAGGATCATTCAGCAAGAAAATAAAAATTGTGAAGGGCAAGATCGATGGGCTGAAAAGTCATGATCACCATGTTATCGTGGAGCACCTTCTTCCATTAGCCCTCAGGACTTCTCTCCCCGACTCGGTTGGTCTAGTAATCAACGACCTATGTTGTTTTTTCAGGGAGTTGTGTGCTAAAACACTGGAGGTTGCAACGCTGGATAAACTAGAAAATTCTATTGCGTTGATACTTTGCAAGTTTGAGCGTATTTTCCCACCGTCATTCTTCGATATCATAATACACTTGACGGTTCATCTTGCAACTGAGGCGAAGTTAGCCGGACCGGTACAATATCGATGGATGTATCCCGTTGAGAGGTACGTGTAATTTTTCGTTTCGCGCAATTTATAAATTTATTGTTGTCCTGTATGCCCGTGTTTATTTATTCAACATATTCTCATTAGGTACCTTTACACTCTTAAGAAGTATATACGCAATAAAAATCGACCAGAGGGTTCTATCATGCAAGGTTATCTTCTTGATGAAGCAACCACATTTTATTCCCGCTATCTGGACGAGAACATTGAGACAAGGCTTAACCGACCACGAAGAATTCAAGACGGGCCATATGGTAAAGCCGAGTATAAGAGGGTAGACACTATGTTTATCAACAAGATATACCGGTTTATCTTGCTTAATTGCGCATGTCTTGAACAAATTAGAGAGTAAGTTCTTTTGGATTAATTGTTATATCTGTGTTTGTGTGTGTATGAAATGACATAATATTAATGTCACAATTATTTGTCGAAAACAGAACTCATTTTAACGAGGTACGTGAGGGGCATCCTGATTGGAACGAAGAACGTTTGGAAAAATACCATCAGGATAATTTTTGTGATTGGGTCACAGAGCATGTAAGTTATTCGAATTACATTTTATTGCTATCAGTTTTAATCTAAACTTGTATCGTTATGTATTTATCGTAAAATTTGTTTTGTTAGATCCACGATCCGAACTTGTCTGCATCATTTGAGAGTGATTCAAGATGTTTAGCTCAATTTCCTAGTATGGAGGTTGCATATTACAAAGGATTTGGTGTCCTTGGATACAAATTCGAAGTTAAGGACATAGAAACATCTAGAACCACTCAGAATAGTGGGATTGCGACGGTAGGATCGGACGGTGTGATTTACTATGGGTACTTAAATTGTATACTCGGCATCCACTATCCCGGACGATCAGAACCCTTTTATATATTCCACTGTACTTGGTACGATCCGCGAACCGATACAGACAGGTGGAGAAGCAGTCTTGGGACTTGGAAAGATGAATATGGATTGACCAGTGTGAACACACTTCGATTTTACGGTCAGGACGATCCGTTTATCTTTCCGAACCAAGCGTTCCAAGTATACTACTCACAGTGTTTGAAGCATCCGGGGTGGAGTGTTGTATGCCGATGGAAACCTAGAGATGTCTATGATGTCCCAGAATACGAGGACAGCGATGAGGACGAAGAAGAGAGAAGGCTTAAAGTGCTCCGACCGTCTGTTTCGAAGGACGGGTTGTCTTCGACCGATCATGAAGTTACGTGGGTTAGAAATGACATCGACGATGAAATCCAAGTAGATATGTATGATGCGCCCACGAAACGAAAAAGGTTATCAGTAATGTTATATTATTACTTCACATTTTACGCTCTAGATCATATATAGTCAATACTTTTAATGATTTTCTAATGCGTCCACGAACCGTTTATCTAGATTTGATGATGATGTCGGGAGCAGCGAGGGGCGGCAGGAGCTCCAGCCGCGGCAGAGGCAGAGGCAGAGGCAGAGTGGTTCTGCCGCCCGGAGAGCTCCGTAGGGAGCTTCAGAGGGCCGGTCTTGTACCCAGATCGGAGACCCCTTCGGATGCCTCCTTCCGTGTTGATTTGGCCACACCTCCAGGTATACTGCACGCATATCCATTTTGAATGTAATATTACAGATATTCATGCATGTTTATGTCAAAATTACTTATATTGTCAATGTTTGATTGTCTAGTTGTTGGTGATGCGTCCACATCTGGGACAGAGGCCACCCCCGCTCCTCCAGGTATGTTTATATATCATATAGTGTATGTATATTGATTTAGAATGCTATATCATAAATACACACATTCCTTTTGCTCTTACTTAGCAATTTTTATTATTGTCTAGCTGTAGGTGGTGACACCACCGCACCTGCGGGTATGTTTATATATCCTATAGTGCATGCATATTGATTTAGAACGTTATATTATTGATCTACACATTCTTTTTGCAATTACTTATATAATCTATTTTTAATTGTCTAATTATAGGTGGTGCGTCCACACCTTCCACAGGGGCCACTCCTGCCGCTTCCATACCCTCCGCATCGTCTGCAGGTTAGTATGAATAAATTTAAAATATTTATTCATTTTACATATGCTCTATAGAATAAATATGAACTTCATGGAAATTTAGCGTCGATATTTATTTTATAGTTGGAGGGGATGCGTCCGGGTCCGGGACCCCGGTTGTTCCTCACCGGAGGAACTATCGTCCCGCTTGTGCTGCTGCTCGGGCCCAGGCTCGTGCGCTAGTCACCGGAGGTATATATCACACTTGAATTTTTGTTTAACCTTGATTTCTTAATACAACTTTGTCTTATTATTGATTGTCTTGATATTTCGTGCAGACGCAGGGCCTCTCCATCCCCAGAGGGGGACTCGAGGCCCGAATCAGTCCCATAGGCTGAGGCCTGATAGAGCTAGGGGGGAGGCAGCATTCCCCCTATTTTTTACCCTTGACTATCGCTATACCGGTCCTCATGCCGAGAGGTTCGGCCGGTATTTGGGGGACGAGAGCCGGATCGTGAAGAACTATCCACTTCACGTTGAGTGGGGCGAGCAGCACCAGCGCTCATTCGCCCTCTTCTTTGATCAGGCTCGGGTATGTATTAATATATATTTTCATTTGATCTATCCAATATATTTATTATAAACACTTGCAATCTAATAACAATGTTTTTTTTTGTATTTTCAGTTGGATTACGATTTTCAGCCTGTAGCCGACCCTGATCACCCGGGGAGGGTGCTCGACCTTCATGCTCTGTGCAATGGCCTGATGAAGAACATGCAGGCCAAGGTCCGATACAACAGGAATGAGCTGAAGGCCGACTGCTACTCCCTGTGGATAGCGACCCCCGAGGCAGAGAGAGCGGCCCTCCTATCTACTCCGGCGTTTGCGAGAGTCGACGTAGAGACATGGCCTCTATTGTGCGCTTATTTCGACTCCGAACGCAAACAAGTATGTATTTTAAATTTAATTCATTATTTATGATATAATTTATTTCTTTGTGTTTCTTAATTAGAAAACTAAATGTTAATGCGTTGTGCAGAAACAGGCCGCTCAGAATACGGAGAACAGGAAGTCGGCGAAGAGGGGTCGCCCCACTTACACAGGTGGCTCGAGGAACATTACTCGAGCCATGGAGTTATCGGTAAATTAAGAGTTATTCTTTAATATTCTGCAATATTAAGAGTTATTCTCTAATATTTCTAATATTAAGAGTTACTTTCTAATATTGCAGACATCTCGGACCGTGGCGTCAGGTGGTACACCGAGCGTGCTGTCCGCATATCTTGCCGTCCACGGCACCTCGACAGATCCCGCCACGGGCGAGCTTCGATATCCCGACGTCGCTACCCAGGAGTACTGCGTAAGTGTTAATATTTTTTCTACCCAAATTTGAAATTTTAGTTTTGGAAGGTTCAAGTTTAAATTTTATACTTATACTTTACTGCTTAATATGGGTGTAGGAGCGGGTGGTTGAGCAGGCCCACGCCTCGGGGATCGATTTTACCGGACAGAACGATCCGAGGCTGCTGACCCCAGTTCTGGACGTCGCACACGGAAGGCACCACGGAGGTTGGGAGAGAGGCCGGGGATTGGGCCCTAGCAGGGCCCATATGAGGTTGGACTCCACCCCGGCGGTTACTTCCTCCGTCTCCAGTGACCGGCATGTCCATCAGGAACTGGATAGCTTGAGGGCTACCGTTCAGGAGTTGAAGGAGATGCTGGTATGTATACTACTTTATAGTAAAATATCATTTCATATTATATACATATCAACATATCCATAATTAGTACGTAGCTTGAGCTTATTTGGTTTTAGACTTAAGTTTGATTAATCATACATACATATGTAATTAAAATAAACAACGCTTTTCCAAACTAGATATCCAAACAGGGTTTCGAAATAACTTAATAATGAAACGAATTCGAATAATACACAGTTCTTACACGCTTCTTACACACGTTATGTCCAGACGCGACAGGGTAGATCGGCCGAGCCTCCACATGCATCTCCTTCGGCTGCGGCTCCGCAAGCCACTACATCGGCTGCGGTTCCGCAGACAGCTCCTGTAGCTCCACCGCCCACTCAGACTCCCGCAGCCGCGGCTCCGCAAGCGGCTACCTCGACGGCGGCTGCGCAGACCACATCGCCAGCTCTACATGCCGCTCAGACTCCCGCTCGCGATGCATTGCAGAGTGTATTGACCGAGGAGCAGGCGCGCGTTATTCTAACGTTGTTCAGAGGTGGAGCTGGACCGAACTAGGGTAGCTTTTTGGTTCTTATTTTTTGAAACATGTATTTATTTATATCACATTGTACTACATTTTGAAACGATATTGATATTGGTTTGTATTTATATCATATTCAGTTTTTGGGTTTCTTTTGTATATTATATATATGCATGAGATGTGATTATGAATACTGCAATATATGATTTGATTGATGTATATAGTATTGTGCACAGGGCGGGAAAAAATCTAGCAGCCCATTTTTAAAAAAAAAATACAGACAATATGTATCTACGGATTAAACCGTAGGTATATATGTTGCCCCTACGGATATGTCCGTAGGGGCAAACTATCAGGAAACCTGATATTTTCCCCCCTGATCTCAGTGCAGGGTGTTGGGAGTGCCCCTACGGATATGTCCGTAGGGGCCACTGTCTATCCCCTACGGCGTTATCCATAGGGGCCAAATATCAGGTTTCCTGATATTTTGCGCCTACGGCATATTACCTATGGATATATCCGTAGGGGTAGAACAAGGACCTACGGTTGTATCCGTAGGTACATACAATATATTCAAAAAAAAAATACATATATGATTTGATTGCTCCTACGGAGTAATCCGTAGGGGCAACAACACCTACAGATATATCCATAGGGGCAAGAATTTGCCCGTAGGGGCAAGTTCAGGGCCTCAACTTGCACCTGCGGCCTTTGCACCTACGGGGTATTTTTTCGCCCCTACGCATATATCCGTAGGGGCAACCCTTATTTGTAGTAGTGATAGTAATAAGATATTTGAGTCACATATATGGTTATTCTAACATTCTCCCACTTGACTTAAAATATCATATTAATATCTTAATCATATAACATCTTTATAACTATACTTTATGGCTAATTAAATAGTTACACTTTATTGAGCAATTAATTTATTTTTAAGAAACTTCATATCCATATACAAATAGCCTTACGAATAATTATTATAATTATTCAAGAGTCCAACTTTAAATTGCTTTAAAAGCAAAAAAATCATATGACCTAAGAATAATGTGCATATTTTATCAGTCATGTATAATATCGCTAACAACATCCATATGTCTAGACATAAAACTATATATAGATTTTAGGCAAATAGTACATAACATTTGAATCCTTATGAGTCTCATATTTCTTGGATGACCCGTAACTGGAATGACACATAATATTTTAGCCAATGGGTCAATAATTATGAACTCTATTTTTATGTGCTAAAATCCAAATGTACTCTATAATATTATGTCGATATGCCTTTAATCGAATTTTTATAAACTGTTATTAGAAAACTAAGATTTGTCATAGTAGATGGTAGAGCCTTTAATATGTGTCTATCTTTTTAAGCCTTATGACAAATTTTTCAATCATAACACTTGTGAAATCCTCATAGCATTATATAAATTTATTCCATTACCTTCAGACATATTTTTCTCATCATGAGGCGTTATAATTAAATCTTTTATAACATTATTTAATTCTTTCTTATGATTAAGAATATATTTATTTCCAATGTCCTATCCAAATATCCATATTTTTGACAAACCAAATTTTACGAGTTAGTTAATAACAGGAGTCGTCCACTTTACTTTTATCCTTTATGTTCTTAAGAAGGTAAAATAATTTCTCAAATTTTACGTTCGAGAAAATTCATTTCCACTGAACTCAAAATTCTTCCACTTTATCATTGGATATATATGCAAGGATCATAACTAAGAATAACTTTATAATCAAGTCAATATACACATCATTGCTATGATATCCTAAGTATATTAAAATAGACCGATGTCTATTTTTATTAGTAAATTCAACCTTTCTGTGAGTAAAGGTTGCTAAATGCATGAATCTACTAATTACAATATATTAAGATTAGTAATTTAATACCAAAATAGAAATCTCCACTACTACAATAAGGGGTTGCCCCTACGGCTTTATCCATAGGGAAAAGCACTGCCCCTACAGATATATTCGTAGGGGTTAGAAAATTCTCCGTAAGTGCAAGTCTTCATTCTGAATATGCCCCTACGGAGTAAAAATTGCCCCTACGGTTGAATGCGTAGGGGACTATGTATCTACGGTGTATGCCGTAGGGACAAAATATTTATTTAATTTAGTGGTTTATAAAATAAAATACATGCCCCTACGGATTAAGCCGTAGATCTACATATATGCCCCTACGGGTTCCTCCGTAGGGGCACGTGTAACTCCTGTTACTGAATCCATAAGGGCAAATTGTCAGTTATCCAGCCCCTACGGAGTTAACTGTAGGTGTTCATATAAGCCCCTACGGGTGTATCCGTAGGGACATGTGTAACTCCTTTAACTGAATCCATAGAGGCAAAATGTCAGATATCCTAATATTTTTTCCCTACGGATAAATATGTAGGGGCAACCTGTGGCCCTACGGATTAAGCCGTAGGTGCAACAGATGGCCCTACGGATTAATCCGTAGGTACATAATATCAGGGGTTTTTTTTTAAAAGGGTTTCCTGTTTTTAACCCGCCCTGTGCACAATAATATATACATCATATATATATACAAAAATATTCATAATTAACATCTCACGCATAATATATAAAAGAAGTAGACACACAGAATACGATATCAGGATTAATCATCGTTCATAAATACAGAATACGATATCAGGATAAATCATCGTTCATAAACAACCACCAACCATTATCGTCCAAAATTTATACAATATGTATCAGATAAGTATATACATTCTCAAAAATATAAATAAAGCTACCCTAGCTCGGTCCAGCTCCTCCACCTCTGATAATCGACGTAATTTGGCGCATCTACTCCTCGGTGCAGCCCTGAGTCGTCAAAAACTCGACCAATGAAGGAGTGGATTGTATAGGAGTCTGAGCGGGCTGTGGAGCTGCAGGAGTGGTCTGTGCAAGTGCAGCCGAGGTAGTAGCTTGCGGAGCCGCGGCCGAAGGAGATGCATGTGGATCCGCAGACGAAGTACCCTATCACATCTATTCAATTTTGTGTGTAATAAACGAGTAAGAACTGTGTATTAGTCGAATTAGTTTCATTATCAGGTTATTGCGAAACCCCAATCTAAGATTAATCAAAGTTAAGTCTATGACCAAATAAGCTCAGCCTACTAATATTGGATATGTTACTATCTATAATATGATATAATACTTTACTATTAAGTAGTATACATACCATCATCTCCTTCAACTCCTGGACGGTGATCTTCAAGGTGGCAACATCTTGCTCTAGATGTCAGTCACTGGGGGTAAAGGAAGTAACCGCCGAAGTAGAGTCCAACCTCATATGGGCCCTGCTAGGACCCAGTCCCCGGCCTCTCTCCCAACCTCCGTGGCGCCCTCCGTGTGCGGCGTCTAGAATTGGGGTCAGCAGTATCGGTCGTTCTGTCCAGTAAAATCGATCCCTGATACCTCCGCTTGCTCCACCACCCACTCCTACACCCACATTAACCATTAAAATATAAGTATATCATTTAAATTTGAACTTTTCAAAACAAAAATTTCAAACATGTTAGAATAAATATTAACACTTACACAATACTCCTAGGTAGCGGTGTCGGGGAATCGAAGCTCGCCCATGGACGGATCTGTCGAGGTGCTGTGGACGGCAAGATACACGGACAGCACGCTCGGTGTACCACCCTGCGCCAGGGTCTGAGCTCTCTGCAATTCGCAAAAAAATTACATATATTATAAAATAACTCTTAATATTACATTATATCACAGTAGGTCTATTGTAATTTACCGATAACTCCATGGCACGAGTAAAATTTCTCGAGCCACCTGTATAAGTGGGGCGACCCCTCTTCGCCGACTTCCTATTCTTTTTATTTTGATCGGCCTGTTTCTGCACAACACATTCAGATTTAGTTCTCTAATTAAGCAACACAATAAAATAAATTATATACTAAACAATGAATTACATTTAAAATACAAACCTATTTGCGCTGAGAGTCGAAATATTGGTACAAGAGAGGCCATGCATCTACGTCGACTCTCGCAAAGGCCGGAGTATGTAGGAGAGCCGCTCTCTCTGCCTCGGGGGTCGCCATACACAGGGAATAGCAGTCGATCTTCAGCTCGTTCCTATTGTATCGGACCTTTGATTGCATGTTCTTCATCAGGCCATGGTACAGAGCGTGAAGATCGAGCACTCTCTCAGGGTGATCAGGGTCGGGTACAGGCTGAAAGTCGTAATCCAACTGCAAATACAAAAAAAACAATATTATTAAATTGCAAGTGTTAAATAATAATAAATATATTAAGTAAGTCAAATGAAACTATAAATTAATACCCGAGCCTGATCTCAAAATAGGGAAATGAGCGCCGGTGCTGGTCGCCCCACTCAATGTGAAGTGGATACTTCTTCACGAGGTGGCTCTCATCCCCCATATACCGGCCGAAACTCTCGGCATAATTTCCGGTATAGCGATAATCAGGGGTAAAGAAGAGGGGGAATGCTGCCTCCCCCCTAACTCTGTCGGGCATCAACCTGTGGGACTGATTCGGGCCTCGAGTCCCCCTCTCGGGATAGGTATGCCCTGCATCTACAAGAAATATCAAGAAAATCAATATTAAGACAAAGTGTATTAAGAAATCAAGGTTTAACGAAAATTGAAGTGTGATATATACCTCCGGCGATAGAAGCACGAGCCTGGGCCCGGGCAGCAGCACGAGAGGGGACGATAGTTCCTCCGGTGAGGAACAGCCGGTGACCCGGACGTGGACGCATCTCCATATCGATAAAGTTACATGAAGTTTATTTTTATTCTTAAAAGATATGTAAAATGAATAAATATTTTATATTTATTCATACAAACCTGCAGACTGAGCGGAGGGTATGGAAGTGACGGGAGTGACCCCTGCACCAGACGTGGACGCACCACCTATAATTAGACAATCAAATATTGACTATATAAGTAATTGCAAAAAGAATGTGTATATCAATAATATAACATTCTAAATCAATATGTATACACTATAGGATATATAAACATATCAGCAGGTACGGTGGTGGCCTCTGCCGGAGATGTGGAGGCACCACCTACAGCCCGAGATGTAAGTACGTAAGAGCAAAAAGAATGTATGTATATTTATGATATATCATTCTAAATCAATATACATGCACTATATGATATATAAACATACCTGGAGGTGCGGGAGTGGCCTCTGTCCCTGATGTGGACGCACCACCAACAGCTAGACAATCAAACATTGACAATGTAAGTAATTTTAACATGAATATGCATGCATATCTATAATATTACATTCAAAATGAATATGCGTGCAATATACCTGGAGGTGTGGCAAAGTTCACACGGAAGGAGGCATCCGAAGGGGTCTCCGATCGGGGTGCAAGACCAGCCCTCTGAAACTCCCTACGCAGCTCTCCGAGAGACAGAACCACTCTGCCTCTGCTTCTGCCATTGCCTCTGCCGATGACGCGATTGGAGCTCCCACCGCCCCTCGCTGCTCCCGTCATCGTCATCAAATCTAGATAAAATGGTTCGTGGACGCATTAGACAATCATTACATATGCATGCTATATATGTATAGATCATAAAATGTGAAGTAATAATATAACATTACTGATAACCTTTTTCGTTTCGTGGACGCATTAGACATATCTACTTGGATTTCATCATCGATATCATTTCTAACCCACGTAACTTCATGATCAGCCGAAGACAACCCATCTTTCGAAACAGACGGTCGGAGCACTCTAAGTCTTCTCTCTTTTTCATCCTCATCGCTGTCCTCGAATTCTGGGACATCGTAAACATGCCTGGGTTTCCAACGGCATACGACACTCCATTCCGGATGCTTCAAACACTGTGAGTAGTATACTTGGAACGCTTGGTTCGGAAATATAAACGGATCTTCCTGACCGTAAAATCGAAGTGTGTTCACACTGGTCAATCCATATTCATATTTCCATGTCCCGAGATTGCTTCTCCACTTATCCGTATCGGTTCGTGTATCGTACCAAGTACACTGAAATATATAAAACGGTTCTGATCGTCCGGGATATTGGATGCTAAGTATACAATTTAAGTATCCATAATAAATCACACCATCCGATCCTACCGTCGCAATCCTACTATTCTGAGTGGTTCTAGATGTTTCTATGTTCTTAACTTCGAATTTGTATCCAAGAACACCGAATTCTTTATAATATGCAACCTCCATATTAGGAAACTGAGCTAAACATCTTGAATCACTCTCTAATGATGCAGACAAGTTCGGATCGTAGATCTAACAAAACAAATTTTACGACAAATACATAACGATATAAGTTTAGATTAAAACTGATAGCAATAACATGTTATTCGAATAACTTACATGATATGCAACCCAATCGCAAAAATTATCCTGATGATATTTTTCCAATCGTTCATCATTCCAATCAGGATGCCCCTCACGTACTTCATTAAATGAATTATGTTCTCGACAATAAATTATGAAATTAATATTATAGCATTTCATACACACACAAACACAAATATAATAATTAATCCAAAAAAAACTTACTCTTTAATTTTTTCAAGACATGCGTTATTGAGTAGGATAAACCGGTATATTTTGTTGATAAGCATAGTGTCTACCCTCTTATAATTGGCTTTACCATATGGCCTGTCCTGAATTCTTCGAGGCCGGTTAAGTCTCGTCTCAATGTTCTCATCCAGATAGCGGGAACAAAATGTGGTTGTTTCATCTAGAAGATAACCTTGTATTATAGAACCCTATGATCGATTTCTATTGCGTATATACTTTTTAAGAGTGTAGAGGTACCTAAAGATAAATATGTTAAATAAATAAAAACGGGCAAACAGGACAACAATAATTTTATAAATTGCGTGAAACGAAAAATTCCACGTACCTCTCGATGGGATACATCCATCGATATTGTACCGGTCCGGCTAACTTAGCCTCAGTTGCAAGATGAACCGCCAGGTGTATTATGATATCGAAGAATGACGGTGGGAAAATATGCTCAAACTTGCAAAGTATCAACGAAATATTACTCTTTAGTTTCTCCAGCGTCACAACATCCAGTGTTTTAGCGCATAATTCTCTGAAAAAACAACATAAGTCATTGATTACTAGACCAACCGATTCGGAAAGGGAAGCCATGAGGCTTAATGGGAGAAGGTGCTCCATAATAACATGGTGATCATGACTTTTCAACCCATCGATCTTGCCTTTCACAATTTTTATCTTCTTGTTGAATGATCCTGAGAAACCTGTGGGAACTTTCAAATCATGCAACACCTGCAGGAATCTTTTCTTCTCCGGTTGTGATATATGATACGCGGCATTGGGAAGTACAAACTTACCTGGTTTATCCGCTACCGGTTTAGGATGCAATTCACTTTTAATTTTCCAGTCCTGTAGATCCATCCGAGTATTGAGGTTGTCTTTTGATTTCCCGTCTTTACAAAGAAGCAAATTGAGTATGTGCTCGGATACTCCCTTCTCTATGTGCATGACGTCCAGACAATGACGCACTAAATTTGTTGACCGGTAAGGAAGCTCGAAGAAAATGCTTAACTTATTCCAGAATAGTGGTTTGACCTGTTTTGTCGGTCCCAAAGGTCATATTATTGTAACCATCCCACTGAGCAGTCACGTCCTCTCCGGACAATGGGGCTGGAGGTCCAAGAAGCTCCTGATGACCATCAAAGTGAACAGCGTCTAACCTCTAAGGGTGGTCTAGAGATAAGAAACGTCGATGGCCGCAATAACAAACCTTCCTGCTAAAAATCAAGAATTTCGATGTTGTATATTGATGGTAATAAGGACATGCTTTGTGACCATGTACGGACCAACCTGATAGCATTCCATATGCATGAAAGTCATTAATTGTCCACATTAAAACCGCACGCAGTATGAAGGTTGTATTTTTGTTTGCATCGTAAGTCTCTACACCATCAATGAATAAAGATTTTAACTCCTCGATCAGAGGTCGAAGATAGACGCCAATATTGTTTCCCGGTGAGTTTGGTCCGTCGATAAGAAGAGACATCATAAAGTATGATTGGTCCATAGCCAACCAAGACGACAGATTATAAACTATCATTACAACGGGGTATGTGCTGTGGCTTCCAGCCATATAGTTGAATGGGCAGAAGCCATCACTAGCGAGTCTGAGCCTGACATTGCGAGGATCGCTACTGAATATTTCGTGCCTCCTATCGAAATCCTTCCATGCCGGTGAATCTCTTGGATGACTCATTTTTCCATCTTCACTTGGAGGAGCACGGTGATGCCAAATCATTGCATCGGCTGTTTTCTTGCACCTGAATAGCCTCTAAAGCCTCTGTGTTATGGGAAAGTATCGTGCTATCTTGACAGGTATATCGGGCTTCTTATCAGAATCTTTCGGCTGATACCTTGGCTCTCCGCATGTTGGACACTCTTTCAAATCTGAATTCTCTTTCCGGTACAACACACAATTTTTAGGACATGCTTGAATCTTCTCACACTTCAGACCCAAATCAGACATCATCTTCTGGGCTCCGTACCAGCTGTCGGGCACGTTATTTCCCGGGGCATAGAATCTTTCAAGAACGAAAGAAGCATTGTGAATGACTTGTTGCTCCATCCATTTAGGCACTTAATCTGGAAAAGTTTGGCAAACCATGAGAGGGTAGAATACTTTGCATTCTCATAAATTGGTTTTCTATCATCATTCATGAAATTTTCATACTTATCCACACGCGGTCCTTGACCGGAAGGAATGTCATCTTCGGTACGAATAGATTTACCTAAGGCAGCATCAACCATATCCTCCATTTCTTCTCTCGAAAAGAAATTACCGTCTTCTTCTTCTGCCGCATTACCGTCTTCTCCTTCTTCTGCCGCATTACTGTTTTCTTCTCCTTCCCCGTGATATAGCCAAACTGTATAAAGTATGGTAAAACCATGTTTAACGATATGAAGCTCTGCAAATTATACCTTCTGCCAGTACTTATTCCCACATCTATCGCACGGGCAGAGAATCTTCTCTATCACGATTTTATTATGTGCGCGTGCAAATTCAATAAAAGCAACAACTCCTGCGACAAACTTAGGTTGCATACGTTGTTGCCAATCCACATACATCCAGTCCTTAACTCTGATGTACTTATGGGCCATGTTAGACTGTATAACATATAAATTGTAGGTTATGATGACTATATTGAGAAATCTAAGAACGGGATGGTTACTGACAAAGGAGAAAATCCGTGTATATGCTTTATATGTGCGTTTGTCAATGAAAAGAATAAATTATCGATAATCAAAGTTAGATTTGAGGATACCCATGTATGAGTTGTATTCTATATATGTGTGTTTCAATTTATGATTTCGCTTAAGTGTAGGGTTGTTAGTGAGTATGTGTTGTGTGTGTGTTTGTTGTGTATTTGTGTTGTATGTGTGTGTTTCGACTGTCGGGGGTAAGGCTTCTATCCCATTTAGAATGTATAGAGCAAACACCCATTCGCTTGTGCTTTCAACCATTTCGAGTAAATTTCGGCAGCACCTGTTCCCTCATGGGAACTGAATAAAGTAGTAAGGAAATACACAAGAGGAGCATCCCGTGTCCACATGTGATCGGGCATCATGTGGGGACACGTGACCTTCTATGAGCAAAGTTATAGGCGCTGAGATACACAATTTGAGATGGGGTCACATGCCAGCACGTGATGGATTCCTGAACCCTTTGAAGTAATAGAATTGAATTCTGATCAAAAGGGGTCACGTGCCCACACATGACGGGCCTTTAAACCCACTGAAAGAAATTAAAAGGTATAATAAAACAGCAAGAAAAAACCCCAAGGGGGCATCACGTGCCGACATGTGATGAGTTCCCGAGCTCTTTAAAAGAATGGAATTAAATTCTGGTTAAATGCTTAATCAGTGGGTCACGTGCCACCACGTGATAGGGTCTTAAAACTCTCTGAGTCAAAGGAAAGAAAACCCTAAATGGGGCATCACGTGCCCACACGTGACAGGGGGTCACGTACCAACACGTGATGGGTTCCTAGGATCTCTGAATTAATAGAATTAAATTATAATTAAATGATCAATCAGTGGGGTCACGTGCTAACACGTGATAGGCTCTTCAACCTTCTGAACTAATAGATTTAAAATCTAATTAAGGGAAATCAAAAACCCTAATATTTTCCTAGATCTTTCCAAACAAATAGATTGCGCTCTGTAAAGTGGAGCACCGTTGGATTAAAAATCCAATGGTGATTAAAAATCACCAATTTATAGAAAGATTCTATACAAGGAAAGATTTTTCTAAAATCTTCCAGGAACAACAAACAAAATGTCTTTTGGATTTAAAATCCAATGGTGAATAAAATTCACCGAGTGATCTAAAAGATCATATTGGTTACAAAATCAATCAAAATCTTTCAATGAAAGATTGACTAAATAAACTGATTCTTTTTTTTCTCCTATAAATAGGAGCCATCGGGGAGGAAAAAAGAGAGAGATACAACAACAGAGAGAAAAAAGAAGAGAATTTAATTCTCCAAAAAGAAGAAGATCACTTCAGAAAAGAAAGAAATCCTAGGTAAGAGAAGGAAAGAGATCATCTTATAAGCTCCCACAAAATAAAAAAAGAATTTAATTCTCAAATTAAGAGTTTAACTCTTCTGAATAAGAACTTAGTTCTTCATTTGGTTGAAGGTCTGCGGAAGTAGATCTCCCCATAAGTTGAGAATTTAATTCTCATCGGGTAGATTCTGCCATGCAGATCTAAAACCTAAGTGAAGACCTAAATTCAGAGAATTATATTCTCCCACAAAGAATATAGGAATTTAATTCCTCCAACAAAAATAGGGTTTAACCCTTAATATAAGAACTTAGTTCTTCCTCTGGTTGAAAATCTGCAGAAACAGATCTTCCCATAAGTTGAGAATTTAATTCTCATTGGGGAGATTCTGCCATGCAAATCCAAAACCTAGAGGGGGAATTGGGTTTAAAGAATTTAATTCTTCCAAATACATAGGAATTTAATTTCTCTAAATAAAATTAGGGTTTAGCCCTATAAAAGAATTTAATTCTTAAACAAGGGACTTAGACTTTTCATGCACGTAAAAAGATCAAGAACCCAACATGATCATGTGGTAACACGTGACCCTCCCCTCAATGGTCAAAAAAGAATGGATGAGATGGGGTCACGTGCTCCCACGTGACCCTTGGATAAATTCCTCAAATCCAAGTCAGAACAAATTTTAGGCGCCTCACGTGCTCCCACGTGACCCCTGACAAACACCTCTTTAAAAAAAAGAAAACGAGGTAAAACTGAGGAGTTAATACCCAATGCATGGGCACAATCACGTGTCCACACGTAATGATTAAGTGTTTAACACTTACTTGCATATTCTGAGAGTAAAATAAAGAAAGTCTGGGAAGTCTGGCCCAATCCTCAGGCGTCTCACGTGACCCCACGTGAGCGCTTCACTTTTTTTGTTTAACACTATTTTGAGGGCATCACGTGGGAACGCGTGATCGCCAAATATGTGCTAGTGTTTAACACTATATTCGAACCAGTCTTAGCCCAAATTAGCTAAGCCTTTTAGAGGCAAGACTCCCCTTTGACTGAACCTCAAATACACCCTTGTCTTTCAAGATTAATCATTTCATATGACATACGAGTGATCAGTACTCAATAAAAGACAAAAATATTGTCAGAACCCAGACCCATGCTTAGCATTGCTAAGTAAAAGGGGGGACTGAGCCCAGACAAATGTTCAGCAGCCCAAACAAATGTCCAACATTTTAAACCTAATTGGACTTAGCCCAAGTTGGCCATAAGTCCTCCATTCAGATTTAAGTAAGCCCATGTGCTCATAATCTAATTAATTGATCTTGGTCCCAAATTGGACTACAGATCTCCCAACCTACATCGGTTCAAGGGTACATCTCTTCATTCCTCTGATATGTGTCATTGTAATTATTCAACGTCTTAAAAGAGGTGACGGATCCCGACAACCAGCAAATATTACAGACTATGATGTCTCTAAACTGGACTGTGAGGTCCTTAAACTCGTGGACTATGATGTCGTTAACCTTTACAGACTATGATGTCTTTAAACTGGACCGTGATGTCCCTAAAACTAAACCCTACAGACTATGATGTCTCTAAACTGGACTGTGAGGTCTTTAAGCTCATGGACTATGATGTCCTTAACCTTTATGGACTATGATGTTCTTAAACTAACATTGGACCGTAATATACTTAAACTAACATTGGACCGTAATGTCCTTAAACTAACAATGGACCGCAATGTCCCTAAACTAAATAATAGAGTCCAAATGCTCTTTTGTTGGATCTAAATGATCCCGTTAAATAGATATTAGTCTAAAATTAGCCTAACGTATCCTTAACAAACGTTTAAATTGATCTTAGTCTCAAATGAAACTAATGCATCCTTAAACCCAACCCCAAACCCAAATCTAAGAAAATACAGATTTGGAATAATCCACGCCCTACGGGCGACAACATAAATTAGTCTCCGTATACAATCTACGGGCAACCAAAAACAAAACAAACACACACGATACGAAGTGACCATCTGGAGAAGGAGAAAGTGGTTACCGCGATGCGGTAGCGTAATTAACTGCAGGGCTTGCGCCTGCAGGGAAGAGCGTCCCTACAATCAAAAACCCCTCAACGAGGGGGAATCTAACGAAGTCTGCTACATCGGCCACATCCGTCTAAACTTTCAATACATGGTGTCATAAATCAACTTGGCATCATCGGAGAGGTGGATGGATAAAACCAAATGGCATCTGCCCCCAAATTCAGGCAAGACGTTTGTCTTCCCGTCTTTCGGTGGAGAACGGATTCTGGCACGCCCGGTGGGACCTCTTCCTCTTTCCACTCCACACTTCGTGTGTCGTGTTTCGCGAACAAGTCGCGGTTTGACATGGTTGCCTTTGGATTTGAAGTACTAAGATTTGGTATCTTGCTCCATGCAGAAAATAGAAGATCAAATGGCTTTCAACTGCACAAGCTACAACAACGGCAATAACTCTCACTCTGTCCCTGCTGGAGGAGTGACCTACGGGCCTCAGGCGGCCTCTGTTTTTACAATGTCGGTGGACCAGGTGACGCAAGCCACCACAGGGCTATTCTTCGGGACCATGCTCCCACCGATGAGCTTCAACGCCCCTGTACCATTGCAATAAGCTCAGAAGAAGTTGGTCTTTGATCGGCTTACCACTACTGCTGCTCCTCTTAATGGGTCATCCAAACCAAGCGCCTCAGTCTTTAACAGATTGGGCCGAAGCTCCAATGGGCCTGTGAAGAAGCCCGCGATACCGGAAAGGGTTATCCCGAAGAGGATAGCCATTCCTGCTCCTGAAGCCGCCAAAGCGGCTTCCCCTGCTAAGGAGTCGGTCTTTGCAAGACTGATTATTTCGGCTCTCGCTCCAAATGAAGTCACCAAAACTACTCCTGCTCGAAATTCTGCCTTCGACAGGTTGGCTATCCCCGCTGAGCGGACGTCCATTTTCAATAGGCTGGCGCCAATAACAGCACCTGACCAGAACAGGAGGCACGATCAAGCCACCCCTATAGCTGAGCCAGTACCGTCGGCTCGACATGCTCGACATCGCCACTGGCGCCGAGTAAGGAAGGCTGGGGGCAATTCCCCTTCTGGATTGACTCCGCCGACTCCAACAGTGGAAATTGATGCTGTTGTTCCAACTGGGAACAACTTTGAACTACTTAACAGGGTTCGCAGGAATTCGCCAACTGCCATGCTAAAATAGTCTCCTCCGCCTGTTGAAAAGATCACAAAGGCGAAGCCAGAGCAACCCCGTCAGTGGCTGTCCTCTAAAGTTTAAAAGGTCTGGCGTCAAGTCCAAGACTCGATGATTGATCCAGATTACTCCCACCGACAGAAAAAGATAAAGGTTCGGTAAGAAAAAGACCACCCTGTCGAGCCACAGAAGGCGACAGCTACTTGGGTGCCCACTGCAACGGCCCCCTCAATTTCGACCGCCCATAAAAGGAGAAGGCCGGAGAAAATCCCCGAGTCTGCGACGAATCGCAAGACCACTGAACCCAAACGCCCTAAGTATGGGGGCATAGTGGTCCACACTGTTTATATGGCATCCGGAAAAGAGGATAGCCGTATCTCTACAGGTCATCGACCGCTTGCGCGATCCGTGAAAAAACCCCAGGAGCAGTAACAGAAGCTTCAGGAAATGCCAATGCAAATAGCCGCACTCACTGGGCCAAAAGAAAGCCCGGAGGCGTCATCAGAGCAGCGTCATGAACAGGAAACCGATGCTGACTTCCTCCGCAAAATCCTCGAAAAGAAGGACAGAGAAGCAGTGGAACAAGAGGCCAATATAAAACGAATGACGCTTCTCTTCCAAGACATGGTCGGGATGATGCTACAACCAGATCCTCCGGCTGAAGACCCTCCGATTGTCCTTGAAGATGACAGAGGGGAGACATCGAACCCTCTTCCGACTTGTTCAGCAGCCAAAGAGAAGACCATCTCCAAAGCCGCCCTGGATGATTACATCGCTCAACAGATACGAGCTCACCAGGTGAATGAAGCGGCCGGTCAGGCTGTTAAGACTGGACGACCCTATCCGGGTTGGTACGACCAAATAATGTACCCGTCGGGGTATACGATCCCTAAATTCCATGTATATAAGGGGATGGGGAACTCGCACCAACATGTTGCTCAATTTAGAGCCTTGTGCGGTAATACTGGAGGTGATGATAAACTACTGCTCCTCCAGTTTGTTGGCAGCTTGTCAGAGACAACATTCGAGTGGTGTTCGGAACTCCCGAATGACTCTATCAAGACATTTGCAGAGATGGAGCTGTTATTCACCCAACGTTTTGCGAGCGCTAGCGAACGTACCCCAATCACGGCGCTGATCAATGCCAGGGTGAAGCCGGGAGAAAATTGGGTCCAGTACGCGATACGGTGGAGGAATCTATGGTCGAAGTGCAAACAGCGCATCAAAGAAGCTCCCGCAGTGGGAATGTTTGTGGGAACCCTCGATCCGCAGGCGACCATATCCCAATTCATGATGTTCTTCAAGCCGACCACCTTCCAGACTTTGATTGATAAGCTGGCCCAAATGGACCAGATGGTTCATAAGCTTTCCTTTTCAAAGACTGAGTCGCGGAATGAAAAGGGCAAAGGGCAAGCGACCTTTGTCGCCAATACTCAACAACAGCCGAGCAACTTAAAATTGGTTGTTCGCCAAAGTAATGTGCGTCCACGCCAATCCTTCGAGGAGAGACTGGGACGTCCCTACTCGTTTCTGCGGGAGAAAACAAAGAGACTGTTCGAGTTGGCAGTGCATAATAGGCTCATCAATCTGCCAGATCCAAGACGTCCGCTGCAGCCTGGCGATGCTAACAATCCCAATTACTACCCTTACCACCAAGCAGTAAGCCATCCAATTGAAGTTTTCTTAGTCTTTAAAGGCTGGATTGAAGACCAATACCAACAGGGCAAATTCGCACTGTCCGAGAACTGGAAAGTAAACCCGCCT
The DNA here is from genome assembly GCA_030015575.1 of Agapanthus africanus. Lineage (NCBI taxonomy): Eukaryota > Viridiplantae > Streptophyta > Magnoliopsida > Asparagales > Amaryllidaceae > Agapanthus > Agapanthus africanus. The sequence goes on from CM057339.1 coordinate 54,522,663, forward strand.
CAACCGCACACTCTTAAAAGGGGGACACGCCGGGGGCATCATGCTCTTTTGTTGAAGAAGCTCCATGGGAGGTCTCTCTTTCAGTCAAGACGAAAAGGATGATGAAAGATCTTCAAACATGCCCGGCAATCATGTGGAAAAATCAGCTAGAACCCGAGACCATCGAGGGAATGCTGAAGCCGCACCCGATGCCAAAAATTGGTAGCGATAATCAAAACGCTCAGGCCCAGCCGTCAAAGTCTTCGAAGAAAAAGAAGAAAACCAAAAAGCCCGTGAAGCCTGCTGACAAGCGCACGGACCTACAAAAACACATCGACGCGCTGGAAGAATATAACCAGAAGGTGCGAACCCCAGTCACGCTCCAAGATTTTCTCGACCACATCCTTGAGGACAGAGACAATGGAAATGATGAAAGAGAAGACTCTTCGGATGAACCTGAGGATTATGTGGCAAGCTGCCACATGATCTCTCACTCGTCGATGGATGGTGAAGAAGCACCTGATGCAAAGAAACTGGGGGCAGATCAAGAATCGGAATCAAAACCCTTGGAATTGTATGACAAGATCATCGACCTACTGCTGAATGAAACCCGTCAGAAAAGCAAGGATGATCGAGAACGCGAAATGGCTATATTCGAAAAGGCCAGGAGTCGGCGTCAATTTAAAGAAGTTATGGGTCATGAAATACCTCAACCAGATCAAAGCACTTCTGTCGCCAGCAAAAGCAGGTTCAAGACGAAGAAACGGTTCGCCAAAGCCATATCGATGGGGATGAAGCTGCCACCCTCCGAAGGAAACACTCCTAATAGGATACACCTTGACGAAAGGGATGCACATCTAAACTACTGCTTGTACCATCGAAGGACCACGTACCCTACTGAGGAATGCAACGCCTCTAAAAATTGGTGGCAGGGATACGTTGCTCATCAACAGCAGTTCAAGCGGATGAAGCGCAGAACTCGTCGAGAACAAAGGAGCACGACAGATGAGCGCAGAAGAACTGCCGGCAACTGTCACATGGTTGATAGCAAGGGATCGCAAGTCCTACCTTCGGGAGCGATTCTGATAAAGAAATACCCCTTAGCCCTCTTTTCAAGGAATCTACCTCCGAAGCAGAAGAAATGAAAACCTGCGAGAACATCTAGCTGCATAGTCGCACATTACCTGAAAAGAATCTCGGACCCGCAAACAAGGGATCGAACAAAAAGGATAAAGGGAAGGAAAAAGTCCCTGAGGATATTTCCCTCGACGATCGAGTCGTCGAAGAGCTGGCAGCCAAGGACCCGCCCAAGAAAAGCAAGGTGGATTATAATGTTCTAGTACACCTGAGAAAGATTCCTTCGCAGTTGAGCATTCTCGATGCCCTTCTGCTATCTAAAGAGGCGCGAGATTCCCTAATCAAAGCGCTACAATACCCCGGACAGTTTCAAGCTTTCCTCGCCGAAGAAAAGATGAAGGGCGAGTTAGAGGAAGTGCACACTGCTGACATCACTTTCGGCGATGAGGACCTCCTCCTCGGGACGTGTGAGCATAACCGTCCGCTATATGTCGCCGGGTACTATCATGACATCAAGATAAGCAAAATCCTAGTCAACAATGGATCCTCCGTTAACCTTCTCAATGTAAGACTGTTGAAGGAGATCTGCATGAGCGTTCAACAGCTTGCTCGGGATAAGATCACAATCTCTGGGTTCGACTCCCAGTTATCACGGACGCTCGGGTCTGTGATACTGATGTTACGCTTTGGGCTGCTCGTCACTAATATTAAGTTCCACGTCATTGACGCTAAGACTTGCTACAACGCTTTGCTCGGCCGGCCTTCGTTACACGAGTACAACATTATCCCTTCTACACAACATCAGTGTATGAAGTATTTCAAAGATGGTCTCAAGTACACCGTGACGGGGGAACTAAACCCATTCTCCGTGAACGAAGTCCGCAAATATGAAGATGCCAAGTACTTCCTGCCAGATTTCGAAGACACAGAAAGATGTCGCAAACCGGAGAGCAAACAAAAAGCTATCACCACCATTCTGGTCTTCGGGACCGATACCGAGGAGAACGAAGAGATAGTCTATTCTGGGCTGCCCCAATACACCAAGCCGGGATCGTCCACCCCTATGTTGGTCTTCGGCAGTGACTCTGAAGACGAAATCAATGCAGTATTCTCTGCTCGGCCATCAATACAAGCCTTCGCTGGCAATGCTCGAAGTTTGCAAATTGCCATGGTTCCGCAAGAGCATTACAAAGAGATCGATGCACTTGAAACCTATGGTGTGAAGGAACTGCAGACGTTCTACGTCCCTCCCAGGTGAAGAGATGAAAAGGCGATCCTCTTTTATCAATCCACGGAAACCAAAGTGGAGAAAGAAGTCTGGCATGGTGTCGATTCGACACTTGACAGACTTCAGCCCATCCGACTTCCCAGATACTACACAGAAGGATTGAAGAGGCTGTTGAGACACCAAGGCGTATCCTTTAAACAGACTGCTCGACAAGATCAGTTCTACAATAGGATTTGGAACGTCCCCGGAACTCAGCAAAAATTTCCTACCGAGAGAATGGAAACGATCGGACTCGGATATATTCGATCCAAGAAACGGGAGCGAGTCCATGGCAGCTACGTCATACATGACTTCGATGAAGAAGAAGATGTTCTGTTAAAAGATGCTAACCCTGAACCAAAACGAGGTCCCGCTATGAAAATGCCAAGTCCGTCGTTTGAAGAACAGATAGACAAGCTAATAAGGGAAGCGGGTCAAAGGGTCCGGGATGATCATAACCGTGAAATGGCCATCTACTAGAAAGCCAAAACGCAATACCTCCTTCAGCAGACTACAGAGAATGACGATGCCCTTCGTTGCCAGTCTGTCATACAGAAGACCCGACGCAAAAACAAAAACAAACTGAAGAACGGAAAAAGCGTTCGACAGCAACGAAGCGGATCCAAGAAATCACGCGATCGAAAATTGAGCAGCCGAGATCCGTCTCTTATAAAGAAGATGAGTCGAGCATATTCTTTTCCCCAAGAAAAGACAAAGAAAATCTTCGACCTCGTCATGAAACATCAAATGATTACGCTCCCGGAGTCCAAGCACCCCGATCGAGCAAATGAAGTTCATCACTCAGAATATTGCTCCTATCACCGAGTGATAGGACATCCTATTGAAGACCGCTTCACCTTCAAAGACTGGGTTGAAAACCAGTATCAACTCGGCAGATTCGCTCTATCCAACAGTTGAAGGGTAAGTCTGCCACGGAAGCATGAATCAAAAGCCACTTATGCGATGAGAGTAAAACCAGATCAACATCGGTCTTGGAAACAATCCCGCACCTATCACGTAATAACACTGACAAAAGAAGGAGTGCCCAAGAATATGGATGACCTCTCCTGGTTCTTTGAAAATAATGATGACGAAGTGATCTCAGAGTTTCCACCGGCACCAAAAGAACTGGAAGATGGGATACACACTACTGCAGATAATCTCAGAAAAATCGACTTGGGAACGGCAAACGACCCACGGCCAACATTCGTCAGTGAGTTGTTGTCTGAAGAAAAGGTGGCTACGCTCAAAGACGTGCTCATGCAGTATAAAGACTGCTTTGCATGAAACTATTCCGAGATGCCAGGATTAGATCCAGTGTTACGCCCCGCTTCCCGGTGTACGGCGAAGTGGACGCGACGAGGTCCGCTACGTATTTACTGTGAAGTAAATACGCTAAGCGTATCTAAGCAATATAAAAGTAAATCACAAGAGACAAGAGATATAGAAATAACAGTAACTTTATTAATAACATTCTTTTGTACAATGCATGAAAAGTAAATACAACTGAAATGAAAAGCAATGCCTAAACAGTGGCATAACAGGAAATGAAAATACTGAAAAGAACAAGGTACAATATCTAAAGCTCGGGATCTTCGTGAAACTACTCCAAGTCTTCACCGGTGGGCTCGATCTCTGCTGGGTCCAAAGCACCTGACGACATTCAAAGAAGAAAGAAATAAAATGTCGTCAGCGAACAGGTCGCTCGGTAAGTCCCAAGGATAAGGAAGAATTAGAAAGACAGAATAAAAGTATTTTCTAAAGTATTATGTTGCAGAATATTATGGAATATTGTGTTAACGTTGTTATTTGTAGCTTGGTACAGAAGGATGCCAGTGTATACGAGAGGGGTCTCTATATGCTAGAGACCGGGGCAAACGGAAAGTACAAGGAACCGTTAAGCCACGGTACAACAGCAACGGAATATAGATTAGGTGTCTTAATCTGACCACCTCGTGCCACCTTTAACACCTTCCGTACCAATCTACCCCTTAAACCCCGTAATGTTTTGACAGTATTGTTGTATTGTATTGTGTAAGTTGGATGACTGACCAAAACCATGATATCAGTAAACAGATTGTAACTGAATAATCAGGTAAATAGAATGACGGAATAATGGATGTATATACATGGTTTGATTCAGTCAATTTGTATAGATTATTAACTGGATACTGGGATTCATGTATTCATATTGAGTTGGAATATTAAAGAATATAGATTGACTTGAATCATATTCAAGTCAGAAATAGTCAGACTCAAACCCGAGTCGGACTAAAAGAAAAGTAATTTGAAGTTCTATAATTGTTAGGGTCTTTATTGTAAATTATAAAACTTGAGGGGGTTTTATGTAAAAATACTTTTGTGTAGTTTTCAAGATACACCTCAAGTGTTTATTATTCGTCTTTATTGTTATAACGAGTGTGATTTTATTTGTGTTATTTCTAGTGATAATATCCTAATTACATAAATAAAGGTATTAATTTGTAATATTGATTTATTTGAAATTCATGGTATATTAATATAACTTTTAATCTTGTAATTTTTAGGAAAAGGTGAAAACTTTATCTTATAATAAAATAGGTGTTCAAATGATAAATATATATATGTTAATACAAAAATAATTTTAACTAAATATTTTATTCTCCAAAATCTCATTTTTTCTTAAATGTCGTATTTTAAACCTTTCGAGACCGAATGCTCCTTGCGGAGGTCTGAATCTCACACTACTAAGCTCGAGGGTGCACGATAAACCGTACTATCCCCGACGAGTTCCCCAAAGGTGGGTTGTAGTGGCGCTTTGCAAAGATTTAATAAATACTAATCATTTAGAAAACGGTTTTATAAAAAAAAGGTATTTATTTGTAATAGGGTGCAAATTTCCGTATTTTAAATTCTAGGGTTTCCTAAGCCAACTAGCCTATTTCTAAATGGTCTAAACGACAAGTCATTAGAAGCATCAAATCGCCTCTTCATCGCCAATTGTGGCCAGGTAAGTACAAGTGAGGAGGGAGGGATCCGCTCACGAATCGTGAGGCGGGCCTTTTAAAGTTACCCAAGCTCACTTGCCTAGCCTAGACACCACAAAATCAATTTAGATAAACGATCGATGTCCATGACATATCGTATTTTCCTATTAAAAGATTTTGTTTTAAAATTGAAACAACTTAGAACTCTTAGAAAAGGGTTTATAAAGAAAAGGGTATTTTAATGTAAAGTCTTGTATTTTCGTATTCTAAGTTTTGATGATATCAATTAGGGTTGTATTTGCGTGTGTGTGGAGGTAGGTCATTACCTCGTGATCTACGTTAAGGTATAGCAATTGTTCAGGGTTAAATGTGATAACTAAACATTGTGGTATTTAAGTGAAAGAAATACGATATATGGAAACGTTATCATTTCATGCGAAAAACTTTATCCAAATTGATTTTTAAGTGATTAATAGTCAACATGAATATGTTTAAGCATTATGTAATTTGTGACAAGTGAGTTTTGATAGAAAACCGAATCAGAAATCGGTTTGTTCCGATTTCCGTCGGGTTTTAAAAAGTTGTATGTTTCTTAAAAGAAAAGGAAGATAGAAAGAGGGGGACTTACAGGTTTGGACAAGCTAGAGAGTGCTAGGAAGGTAGTGGGTTGTCGGTGTGTCGAAACGTCGTGAAGGGTCCTAGTACGATCGCCGGAATTCGTCGTCGATTTCGGCAGCGCTTCGCCTTTCGCTCGTTTTCTAATGTACCGAGTTCTCTTGAGATTTTTAGAGAGTGGACTTAGGAATGTAGGGTGAAAGGGTAGAGGGTAGGGGTGTTTATATAGGGCTAGGCTAGGGTTAGGGTTTTAATTAAAAATATATATATATAAATATATAAAAATTCATTAAAAATCATTAAAATTGGGAGTAAAAGGGGTTTAATGAGCAGTTGATAACCGATCTGAGAATTTAGTGTATACAGAGGGTAAGACCAGGTCAACACGGAGAAATTCCGTGTTGATGACTCGGCCGTCCGGCCGAGTCGAAGTGGCGTCGGGTGGGGTTTCTCCTGGGGGAAATTTTGGTGTATTTAACTTTTTGGGTTCAGTATAAATTTTGAGAGTTATGACGGTTTGACTGTTGACTTTCCAAAAAATTTAAAACAAAACAATATAAAAATAATATGGGGCATGGGATTCGAACTCTGGTGGCTTGGTTCAGCAGTGCAAGGTATTACCAATGAGCTACAAGCTCTTGCTTGTAATTATGGAGTGAAATAAATACTTAAAGAGATATCAGCTGTAATAAATACTCCAAGTATACATTGAATTTAAATCAATTCTTTGTACATTAAAATTGGAGTTGTTACATCCAGAAATAGCCATCCACAAATTGGCGATTTCTCCGGATATCAAGCCAATCAAACAAGCGCCAAGAAGAATTCGGCTTGAACTTGAAATGAGTATCAATGCTGAGGTCAAGAAGCTAATCGACTCCGGCTTCATCCAAGAGCTTCAGTACCTTGATTGGATTGCCAACATCGTCCTAGCGATGAAGAAAAATGGGACAGTACGCATCTGCGTAGACTTTTGGGACCTCAATAAAGCATGTCCTAAGGATGACTTCCCCATACCGGTCACCGAGCTGATGATAGACAACACGTCTACTCACGAAGTTTTCTCCTTCATGGACAGCCCATCAGGAAACAATCAGATAAAAATGCATCCCGAAGACCAGAAGCATACCGCTTTTCGGACTCCGCTAGGCATATTCTGCTACAAAGTGATGCCCTTCGATCTAAAGAACGCCGGTGCCACCTATCAGAGGGCCATAACGAAGATCTTTGATGACCTTATACACGAGATTGTCGAATGTTATATCGACGATCTCGTGGTAAAAAGCAAATCACACGAGGAGCATTGGGATCATCTGAAGATCGTGTTTCAGCGCCTTCGGAAATACAATCTGAAGATGAACCCTCTCAAATGCACATTCAGAGTCTCCTCAGGTAAAATCCTAGGATTCATTGTATGACATCGAGGCATCAAAATCGACCCGTCAAAGATCAAGGCGATTATAGAAATGCCCTCCCCACGAACTTTGAAGCAACTGCGGTCTCTCCAAGAAAAGCTCGGGTATATCCGGCGGTTCATAGCTAACCTCTCCGAAAAATGTCGTCCTTACAGTCACCTAATGAAGAAGGGAACCCCGTTCATTTGGGATCGCAAATGCCAAAGCGCACTGGAAGAAATCAAGCAATACTTGCAGAATCCGCAGGTGCTGACCACTCCGGTCAAGGGAAAGCCTCTCATTCTGTATACAACCACCCTCGAGGGTTCTCTAGGCGCATTATGGGCATAAGAAAATGACCAAGGGAAGGAGAGAGCCCTCTACTATTTGAGTCGAGTTCTTCTGGGGGCAGAAAATAATTACTCCCATTGAAAAACACTGCCTGGCGTTGATCTTCGCGATAACGAAGCTCAGGCACTACGCTTTAGCATATGAGGTTCACCTCATATCAAAGGTGGATACTCTCAAATATTTGATGTCAAAAGCCATACTAATAGGACGGCTCGCTAAATGGGCCCTACTGTTAATGGAATTCTCGGTGACATACCGACCTCTCAAGGAAGTGAAAGACCAGGCCATCGCCGACTTCCTTGCCGAGCATCCTATACCTGCCGATTCACCCTTAAATTGCGAATTGCCAGACGAGCATACGTTTGACACAGTCGACAGGGAGAAAGAAGGGAGTGATACCCGATGGGAACTTTACTTCGATGGAGCGTCTTCCATGAAGAAGCGAAAGCACAGCTCCCCTATAATCAAATTTGGGGTAGGCCCCATCTTCGTGACTCCACAAGGAGGAATAATGCGCTTTGCCTTTTTCTTGATAGAGCCGAGGACAAACAACGAATCCGAATACGAAGTTTTGATAGCAGGTCTTGAGATCGCTGTCGACATAGGAATCGAAAACCTCCTCATATACGGAGACTCCCAACTGGTCGTTAGTCAAGTAAACGGCGACTATCAAACGTGCAAACCACAGTTGGTAAAGTACGGTAAGAAGGTGCAACAATTTCTGGCTCAAATTCCCACCTACGCCCTGGAAAGCATACCGCGTGCGGAAAATAGCAAAGCAGATGTGTTAGCCAAACTCGCTAAAGAACTGGATAACGAAAACCTCGATGATGTAAGGATCGTGGTACAAAGCCATCGGGTTCTTGCACCGGCAGAAATATCTCCGGAATCGTCTGAAGAAAAGGAAGCGACCAAGCAAACAGCCTTACAAATAAAAGATCAGGAAAATGCTAATGATGGGAGAGAAGTCTTTATAGACTATTTCAAATCCCGACGAACACCTAAAGATGCATCCTCAAGACATCAGCTCATGAAACAAGCTCTGTCTTTCGTCTTCGTCAATGATACTCTGTACAAGAGATCGTTCGACTCTCTATGGCTAAGATGCCTGGGGCCGGAAGAAGCAAAGAGAGTCATCCAAGAAACTCACGACGGACTCTGCGGTTCTTATCAGGCCGGGCTAAAGATGAAGCTAAAGATCAAAAGGATGGGCTACTATTGGACCATGATGATCCAGGACTGCCTTGAATACGCGAAGCAGTGCCACTCGTGCCAAATTCACGGGGACTTTATCCACCAGCATCCAAATCCACTACATCCAACGGTGGCTAGCTGGTCGTTCGAAATATGGGGAACCGATATAATCGGGCCCATCGAACCAGTATCGTCCAGAGGACATCGATTCATTTTGGTGACAACTGATTACTTCTCCAAATGGGCAGAAGCAGTACCGCTGAGGGAAGTGAAGATGGAGAATATTCTCCATTTTTTCAAGACACATGCCATCTATCGGTTCGGCACTCCACGACGGATTATCTCCGATAACGGGCCGGCCTACAGAAGCCATAAAATCAGCCGCTTCTCACAACAGCATAACATAGACTGGAGATACTCTTCGGTGTATAATCCCCGAGCTAACGGTCTAGCTGAGGCTTTCAACAAGACCTTGAAGAAGATCGTGAAAAAGACGGTGTCCAGAAATAAGAGGGACTGGCACGAGAGACTGCATGAAGCTCTCTGGGCGTATCGAACCACATTCAAAACGGCCACAAGCACAACGCCGTATGCATTGGTATTCGGCGCTGAAGCAGTACTCCCCTAGGAGATAAAGCTACCCCCCTTACGAGTGGCAGTTCATTACGAGCTAACGGACGAAGAGAATACTCATCTTCGGCTTGAGGAGCTTGATGCCCTCGACGAAACTCGGCTCATGGCGCAGCAAAACTTGGAAGCTTACAAAGCAAAGATGATGCGCTCATATGAGAGATTGACTAGGCCGAGAACATTCCTCAAAGGCGAACTCGTGCTAGTGGTCAAGAGACCCATGATCCCTCATCGTGCCAAGCAGGGGAAATTCGAGCCGAACTATGAAGGCCCGTATATCATAGACAAGGTCTACCAAGGTGGAGCCTATCTACTCATGGATATGCATGGCGAAAGACCTTTCAGGCCAATAAACGGTCGATTCCTGAAAAAATACTATGTCTGACGAGTCACGGCCTAGGTCAACGATAGATGACGATGCCTATGTCCGCTCGCTATCTTCCTAAGCCCAAACTCTATAAGTAGTAGCCGGCAAACGGACCGAAATGTCCTAAAACTAACGATGGACCGAAACGTCCTAAAACTGACGACGGACCGAAACGTCCTTAAACTAACGATGGACCGAAACGTCCCTAAACTAACAACGGACTACAATGTCTTGAAACTAACTACTGACCGAAACGTCTATAAACTACTACAAACCGCAGCATCCCAAGGCTGACACAAAAAAATATAAAAAATATATATAAAAAAAATAATTAAAAAAAGAGAAAACGATATGTCCATAAGCCAGATAGGCACGGATGAAAACCCGAAAGGGCTCCGTGAGTAAAAACAGCAGGGCTACCGGCGAGTTTTGTGAAAACCCAAAAGGGCGCAATCTCATTAAAAGACACTTGCAAGGTCCTCTTGACCTGGTGAGGAGAAAATACCTGTGTGAGATCCTTACGACTCACGAGGGAGCAACACACTTAGGGATCCCCACGATTCCTAAGGAGAAATTACACTTATGAGATCCTCATGACTCGTAAGGAGAATTCATCTTATGAGACCCTTACGGCTCGTAAGATTCAAAAGACTTAAGCTATAGGGATCTGAACTTGTTCTTAAGCCATCACAATCTCCAATGTTGCCCTACAAGCGTTTCAATATTGACCCTTGTATACAATCCACGGACACGAATAAACATTTCCCTAACAAAGTCCCACCAGCGACTAGGGATATGCTCACATGGTGAATGACCCTTGTAAGTCCTCTCGACTTATAAGGAGAAAACACTCTAGTAAGATCCTTACGACTTATAAGAGAACACACACTTAGGAATCCTCATGATTCCTATAGAGAAAACGCACCTACGAGATCCTCACGACTCGTAGGGAGAAATACTTTTATAAGACCCTCACGGCTCATAAGATTCAAAAGCCTTAGTCGACAGGATCCTAACCCTGTTTGCTAAGCCATCTTTGTTTAAGTCGACAACGGAAAATGATGATTCGCTCCTGGCAATATCCCGGTTGTAGCGATGTTGATGCCTACATCGGTATCAAATTTTAAGTTCTTTCACGGCAAATGATAATTCGCTCCTGGCAATATTCCAGTTGTAACGATGCTGATGCTGAGATTGGCATCAGATTCCAAACTCAATACTCGTGATAAAAATCAGCGAGCCAAAAATGCATATGAAATAGCCGAAATGATGGGGTAACTTGAAACAAAGTCAGCAAGTAAAAATATATATGCATAAAAAATAGCCGAAATGATGGGGCAACTTGCAACAAAGTCAGCAAGTAAAAATATATATGCATATAAAAATATCCGAAATGATGAGGCAACTTGAAACAAAGCCAGCAAGTAAAAATATATATGCATATAAAAATAGCCGAAATGATTGGGCACCGCGAAAAATATCCGAAATGATTGGGCAATCGCGACTTTCGCGATATAAAAAGCTGAAATGATAGAGCATCGCGGAAAGAAATAAAAAAAATGAAATGAAATGAAACTTTTTTCCCTACAAATGAGATCATATCAATCCCTGTATACAATCCAGGGGCACAAACAAAGATAGGATCATATCATCCCGCCAGGCTCCGTCAGAAAGAGAGCCAAGTCTCGATGGCAACATCTACAGCCTGGAGACTCACAACGGCGTTCCTCCTCATTCCAGCAAGACTCGAACGCGACAATCAATCTCGGAGCCACGGCAGAGTCCCTAGTTCCAAGCCTCGACGGTTCATCAGCAATCTATAGACCATCTCGACGTTCGTCTCAATACAGCAGACGAGATGTCACCACAGCGTTCTTCCTCCAACAGGATTTGGACGTGCCAAAACAACGAAGCAAAGGCAATATTCCTAGCTTCAGGGTCTTGACGGAAACTCATATAAAACCTAAAAGACTATCGGAGATCATCCCACACCAGCACGGAGTGGTCACCACCTCGACATTCGTCTCGACACAGCAGACGAGATATCACCACAGCGTTCTTCCTCTAACAGGATTTGGACGCGCCAAAACAACGAAGCAAATGAAATATTCTTAGCTTCAGGGTCTTGACGACGACTCATATAAAACCTAAAAGACTATCGGAGATCATCCCACACCAGCGCAGAGTGATCACCACCATGATATTCGTCTCGATACAGCATACGTAATGCCAGCAAACAAAGCAAAGGCAATATTCCTAGCTTCAGGGTCTTGACGGCAACTCATATAAAACCTGAAAGACTATCGGAGATCATCCCACACCAGCGCGGAGTGATCACCACCGTGACATTCGTCTCGATACAGCAGACACAATGCCAGCAAATGAAGCAAAGGCAATATTCCTAGCTTCAGGGTCTTGACGGCAACTCATATAAAACCTGAAAGACCATCGGAGATCATCCCACACCAGCGCGGAGTGATCACCACCGTGACATTCGTCTCGATACAGCAGACGCAATGCCAGCAAATGAAGCAAAGGCAATATTCCTAGCTTCAGGGTCTTGACGGCAACTCATATAAAACCTGAAAGACCATCGGAGATCATCCCACACCAGCGCGGAGTGATCACCACCGCGACATTCGTCTTGATACAGCAGACGCAATACCAGCAAACGAAGCAAAGGCAATATTCCTAGCTTCATAGTCTTGACAGCAACTAATATAAAACCTGAAAGACTATCGAGAATCATCTCACACCAGCACAGAGTGATCACCACCGTGACATTCGTCTCGATACAACAGACGCAATGTCAGCAAATGAAGCAAAGGCAATATTCCTAGCTTCAGGGTCTTAACGGCAACTCATATAAAACCTGAAAGACTATCGGGGATCATCCCACACCAGCGCGGAGTGATCACCACCGTAACATTCGTCTCGATACAACAGGCGCAATATCAGCAAATGAAGCAAAGGCAATATTCCTAATTTCAGGGTCTTGACGGCAACTCATATAAAACCTGAAAGACTATCGGAGATCATCCCACACCAGCGCGGATTGATCACCACCATGACATTCGTCTCGATACAGCAGACGCAATGCCAGCAAATGAAGCAAAGGCAATATTCCGAGCTTCAGGGTCTTAACGGCAACTCATATAAAACCTAAAAGACTATCGGAGATCATCCCACACCAGCGCAGAGCGGTCACCACCTCGACGTTCGTTTCGATACAGCAGACAAGATGTCACCGCAGCGTTCTTCCTCCAGCAGGATTCAGATGCAACAATCAAACAACGGAGCCACAGCAAAGTCCCTAGTTCCAAACCTCGACGGTTCACCAACAACCTAGAGACAACCGCGACATTCGTCTCGATACAGCAGACGCAATGCCAGCAAACGAAGCGAAGGCAATATTCCTAGCTTCAAGGTCTTGACGGCAACTCATATAAAACCTGAAAGACTATCGGAGATCATCCCAAACCAGCGTGGAATGGTCATGACTCATCGGGGCTCCCAAACTGAGCCTAACCACAAGTGAAAAGCGACATGGAATATCCCTAACGCTTGTTCTTTCGACGGTAATGCTACCTGGAAGATTGCTTGAAGACGTCTTGTCCAGCCCCTGAAGGGATCAGAGACACGACAGTCACAAGACTACTCGAACAGCAAAATTGCCTATCGAGGAATACATCAGCCAACGCGACGGTACGACGGACACAACCCTAGTACCACAGACCCTCATGGGTCTCTGTCGTATAGAGCAGAGGTTAACTGTGACGTTAGGACATCCTTGTGAGAACTTCTCGATTAGTCTCGACTCGTAAGGCAAAGCATTAAGCAATGGGGATTTAAAAACCTGTTTCCTAAGCACTGGGGCCCTACAAGTCAGTCCAAGATGGATTCTTGCATACTATTCACGGGTCACACGCTCCAAAATCGAACATCGACAAAGAGGGAAACAACCACTTACGAGTCCTCTCGACTTGTAGGCGGGAAAATTCTCTTGTGAGATCCTTACGACTCTCAAGAGAAAACGCACTTAGGAATCCTCACGGTTCCTAAGAAGAAAATACACCTACGAGATCCTCTCGACTCGTAGGGAGAAAAATCTTTTTGAGATCCTCACGACTCGTAAAGTTGGAAAGTCTTAGGCGGCAGACCTGCACCTGCTTCCTAAGCCTTCAATACCCTACAAGAAGGCTAGGACGAAATATTCTCTACGCTTGCCAGAGTAACATGGTGACAATACAGCAAAGAGGAAAAATGACAGAGGGAGACAAGAAAAATATGTCTTTTATTCATGAATTAAAATGAATACAAATTACAATCTATGAAAGAATAAAAAAAATACTCTCATTCAGGAGTATGTACAGAAGAAGAATAAAAGGAAAAATATACAATTTTTCAAGCCGGCGGACGATGTAACAGATTTGTCAGTTCATCCTTTTTCCGCTGGGCCTCAGCTTCATAATTTGTTATCGCTACGAGACGGGCCTCCGCTTGAGACCGTTGGGCCTGGTACGAGGCAAGCCGACTTTCAAGCTCCTGTTCAGTGACTTTGTGGGCTTCAACCATCTCGCAGGTAAAAATAACGGCTTTATCAATAGCCACCACCTCCCTGATAGCTTCTTGAAGCACCCGCCAGAGTTCATACGCATGAGTGGTCTTGGCCGTAAGTTCGGCTTGAAGTTCCCCCAGCGCATTTGAAGCCAGCTTCCTCTCTGAAAATTTTCGGCTGAGCCTCTTCTCGCGTGACAGCATATTTGCGGCGCACCGTTCAATCAGCCCCCGCAAGTTTGCCTTTGCAGCCACAACCTCTGAAGGAAGGCGCGTACATTCAAGACTATGCAAGCAAGCCTCCACCCGACGACAAAACTCAACCCAGACGTGCACCAATGTTTCACTATGGTAAGCAGCAAGAAAGGGGAAAGAACTGTTGGCTTCGGCGGCAAATTCTTCGGCTGTGAGCAAGCTACCAGCACGAAGGTCTTCGATCAGAGCCGACAAAGAGTGAAGGCTTAGCTTCGCCATCCGTTCAGAGGCACGTAGAACATAAGGGCCGGGTGGCATGACGATGCGAGATTCCAGTGTGGTAAGAACTGGCAAAGCTGTTAAGATTTATAAACAATCAGCGAGACTTGCAAGCAAAGAGCAGATGGAACAACGTCGAAACTTTACTTACCCATAGTCATGCAAGAAGGGTCCAAAAGATCCCTAGGCCCGTCAAGGATCTCATCTTCATCGTCAGCTTCCAGAACTACAGAAGACATCGGCATCATTATACGAAATAATAATAATGCCATCAAAAGGACAAATAACACTAACCTTGCCCGGAAGAGAGGATGATGCGTTGAGGGGATATTGCCTGCGGAGCGGCCATCTCTAGCAAACGCTGAAAGGATTTTCGAGGAGAAAGATCAGCGATAGATGCCGCCAACCCGTGCAATTCTGAAAAGACAGAAAGGTTCAGATAATGGAAAGATTATTAAAATAAAATATAGAAGGCTACCTTCGATACTCCTCCCACTTTGAACAGGAGGGATAGCCGCTTCGGCAGCTTCCTCCGTACCTTCAGGCGCATCATCGTGGACACGGGCGGTATAACAGCTTCCAATTGAGGAGCAGCGGCCACTGCTACAGGCTCCAATGAAAGGACGGTGGCCTCGACTACCTGTCCCACAGTCTCCGGGCCGTCACCAGAAAGATCCATTGAATCTGCGGCCAATGAAGATGCCTCTTCTGGGAGAGCAAGCACCGGGAGAACGGAAGCCACCAACGGAAGCTCTGCGGCAGGAATAGCAACTGTAGCGTCCCCCTCCACACCTACTGGTGTCTCATCGGGGATATTTACAGAGTCCATAGTCAAGACGCTAGTCGAACCCAGATTCTCTGCCGTTGCCGAAGTCCCTGCAAAGTTTTCACGAAGATAAGGAGATATATATATATATATATATATATATATATATATATAAGCAGTGCAAAATACTACAAAAAGATGTATAAGTATACCAATGCGCCAAGGAGCTTCTAGTATGGCTTTTTCAAGCCGGCATTCCTTATCAAGAATTTATGCTCGCCGGGGTTCAAGGGTAGACTCGTGGCCACTAGTCCACAACGACAGCTCATCTTCGACATCGGCCGAGATAGGCCGCTTAAGGGCTATCTCACCTCCCTCTTCCAAAGGATCTATAAATGTCCGCCGTATCGATGGAGGATCTTCGTAGAAGATGACGGCAGGATAAGACCTCTTCGGGACCCTCACAATTTCAGTCTCATCCTGGGAGCGTCTTATAGCCTCAGCCAATTGTGCGGCTTCCTCGGCAGATGAACCTGAAAAAAGAAGACCACCATCCGGCTCTTGCATAGCTATTGGTTCATCTTGAAAGATAGGCTCGGATTCCACTAAAAAGTCGAGCAGATTGGTGACTGTCTTCTTTCGCCTCTTTGACCCAGAGCTAACGCCAGAAGAAGATCTCTTCTTTCCCCTCGGTGCTTTGGTGCGACGTTGACCCACTTCGCCTTCAGTATCCTCTGTCGGCGGTGCTACCGATGATGACACTGCTATCGCTGATGCCGCAGCTGATGAAACTGTTATCGGCGCCTTATCAGAAGCCCTCGCTTGAGCTCTAGTGCGCGTCAACAGCCCAACAGTAGGAGGAATCGGGTCCGCGTCCACCGCCTCAGGAATAAGTAAGGCGCCAGTCCCCCTCAAGGGAGGGCGAACCATTACCCGCGGTCGCGGCGGGATCCCCGTAGCCTGGAGCGGGACGGGTCCCTAAGCCCAAAAAGTATCCTCCTATCCTCGGCAATGATTGGACTAACCCGGTGGCGATACCAATCCTTGAAAGCCCCCACGCACCTCGGAATGTAGTCGGCCTCGGGGATCATGAAATGAGAACCTGTGTTCAGCCTCATGAAATGGTGGGTGGCGTCACGAACAACTTCCAAAGAAGAGCTAGGCTCCACCATGAATGCTTCAAAGGGAACACCCTGGTCATAACCCAATTGCCGGGCGAAGCGGTGCGGATTATACCGCATAAAAAGAACCGCATCATTTCGGCGGAACACCAGATAACCCAGCCTGATCGAATACAAGTGCATGGCTTCCTTGGGCTTCAAGGATGGTGCTCCCTCTTTCGATAAATCAAACAACTGTTGAACAGGTCTCGAGGGAGCAGAGAGGATTCGATCATTAAATACCATTCCGCCTTCGTCGGCATACGGATTGAGCAGCACACGAAGAGCCCCTAATTAAGTTGGGTCAAAAGCAGAAGTGTCCACCAACCTCATGAGCCGCGGAAAGGTATAAGCATCATAAAAGCTGGGTCTCTGGTGCGCAGCAAATGCCCCTAGCACGTGCATCTCAATCCATGACATAAAATAATGAAGAGAGAAATTCACTACGTTCATGCCACGGGTTGAGGTATTGGCTGTAGTGCTTAGCCCATGGTACAGATGCGATAGCCCTGCAATGCCCACAGCTAGTCGCGTCCTTTCGGCAATGCGATGAGCAGGGTATTTGACCGAGGCTCTCATGAATCGACGGTGCGTTGGAACACAAACCAACTGAGTCAAACGCTGATAAAACCAATGAAGAAAGTTTCTTCATCCATGCCAGGAGCTGCGATCGACTCGAAAGATACAGCCGACAAGATTGGAATGTAGAACTGTGGCAAATCCTCTTCTCTAGTCGGTAGCTTATTTAAACCAAACCCGAAGGGGTCATTAATATTCACGAACTTCGGAGCTGCCTTTGATAGAACGTCTCCACGAAGGAAGCAGGCGATAAAGCTTTTAAAAGTGACGCGATGTTCCTCTGACTCTGTGAACAGCTTCTCAAAAATACCCAGGGTCTTGATTAGACTCGGGTATTTGTGGCGGACGGCATTTTCAGTCGACAAGCCGTCAAGCATAGAGGGTGCAGTCTCGAAGACATACTCATCAGAAGGCAACAATACTTTGTAAGGCGCTCCCCTGATCGGTAAACCCGAGATCTCGCGAAACTCTTCCAAACAAATCGAAACTTCGCGGTCTCCTAACAAAAAAGTGTTAGCGGGAAGATTCCATTGAAGGCTTTAACCCACCATACGTGAGGAAACTGATAATGGAAGAGAGATGCGTACACCGCCAGGTAAAGCCCGACCTTCTGCAGTCACGCACGATAGGCGGACAGGATGTAACGAGCCCAGAGAAGATAGCCTGTGGGATGGCGAGGCGTAAGCCCTATCTTGTAGACTTGTCCCTAGGGCTGGGCTTCGCCTTGGCAAATACGACACCCCAAGATATCTATGGCCGGCATAGGTTGGTTTGGTATCCTAACTGTCGACGGCTCAAGCCGGCCTGTAGGAGTCCAATCCGCCACCTCTACAGCAAAAGCAATCTGCGAACGGTCCATCGGCAAGAACGGGCGAAGAGGTTCTGTTGGTACCTCGCAAAGAATGCTTCGGCGACCGTGGATGATATGCCCGTACCAGGTTCCCCATAAAAGTAAGTTGGTGCAATCCGGGGTCATGAGCCTTGATCATTGCCATCACCTCTTCGTCAGACGGTGACTGAGGAAAGGCAGCCTCCGAGCGGGTGAAAGGGAAATATGGAAGAGAAGCCATTGTTCCTGAAACAAAGAAAAGGAAACTATTAGTGAAGCCCACACGTGTGTATATATATATATATAAGGACAGTGGAAGAAAACGACAAACAACTTATTTCATGGGACCATGGGTTACAAAACACATGGGCCCCACAAAATCAAGATGGCGGCCCACTAATGATGAGGCAGGGTAATCATTATGAGAACAAAAGGAAGATTCTCAATAAATTCAAACAACTCTACATACTCCCCCAAGGAGAAAACCCCTTGCAGAAACTCTGTGCAAATCAAGAAGGATCTCTCCTAAACTATTTTTGCAAGAACTACTCAGGAAGAAAAATACCAAGAAGTCTTCTTTTAAGAACTAAGTTCTTTAGAGAAATTAAATTCCTTTTGAACAGAGGAATTAAATTCCCAGAAAAATTTTCAGAGCTAAGCTCTTTGGAATGGAATTAAATTCCAGAGGCAGACAGGTATCATCATCAATCCCCTAAGATCAAAGAAACGCCTAGCAGAGGGGGTTTATTATTTAAAGACCGGACATTCTTAAAGAACTTAGAAAGATGGGCTTTTGTTGAAGGGGAAAACCCTTGGTGTGGATTTAAAATCCAAAAAGTTTTTTTTATATATATAAAAGTTCTTCGGTCGTTCAAAACCATTACCTGAAGAAAAGATTCTTTGTTGAACATAGTTAAACTCTGAAATTTTTTGGAACAGAAAACTGAGCTCTGAAGAAGAGAAATAAATTCTCAAAGGAAAATGAACAAGGAAGCAGATGAAAGAGTTGAGGCGCTTCTGAAGAGACCCTTGCATTTATAGGATGTGATGGGAAACGGTTCATCTGCCCCCTTCCCTAGGCAAATCCAACGGCCATAAAGATGACAGCGTTGCACTCATGTGCAAACACGTGAGAACAACACTGTGGGGGCATTTGTTCCCTCCTGGGAACTGAATAAAACAGAAAGGAAATACACAAGAGGGGCATCACGTGTCTACACATGATCGGGCATCACGTGGGGACACATGACCTTCTATGAGCAAAGTTATAGGCGCTGAGATACACAATTTGAGATGGGGTCACGTGCCAGCACGTGATGGATTCCTGAACCCTTTGAACTAATAGAATTGAATTCTGATCAAAAGGGGTCACGTGCCCACACGTAATGGGCCTTTAAACCCACTAAAAGGAATTAAAAGGTATAATAAAACAGCAAGAAAAAACCTCAATCGGGCATCACGTGCCCACACGTGACCAGGGGTCACGTGCCGACACGTGATGAGTTCCCGAGCTCTTTAAAAGAATGGAATTAAATTCTGGTTAAATGCTTAATCAGTGGGTCACGTGCCACCATATGATAGGGTCTTAAAACTCTCTGAGTCAAAGGAAATAAAACCCTAAATGGGGCATCACGTGCCCACACGTGACAGGAGGTCACGTGCCAACACATGATGGGTTCTTAAGATCTCTGAACTAATAGAATTAAATTTTAATTAAATGGTCAATCGGTAGGGTCACGTGCTAACACGTGATAGGCTCTTAAACCTTCTGAACTAATAGATTTAAATTCTAATTAAGGGAAATCAAAAACCCTAATATTTTCCTAGATCTTTCCAAACAAAAAGATTGCGCTCTGTAAAGTGGAGCACCGTTGGATTAAAAATCCAATGGTGATTAAAAATCACCAATTTATAGAAAGATTCTATACAAGGAAAGATTTTTCTAAAATCTGCTAGGAACAACAAACAAAATGTCTTTTGGATTTAAAATCCAATGGTGAATAAAATTCACCGAGTGATCTAAAAGATCATGTTGGTTACAAAATCAATCAAAATCTTTCAATGAAAGATTGACTAAACAAACTGATTCTTTTCTTTCTCCTATAAATAGGAGCCAAGGGGGAGGAAAAAAGAGAGAGATACAACAACAGAGAGAAAAAAGATGAGAATTTAATTCTCCAAAAAGAAGAAGATCACTTCAGAAAAGAAAGAAATCCTAGGTAAGAGAAGGAAAGAGATCATCTTATAAGCTCCCATAAAATAAAAAAAGAATTTAATTCTCAAATTAAGAGTTTAACTCTTCTGAATAAGAACTTAGTTCTTCATTTGGTTGAAGGTCTGCGGAAGTAGATCTCCCCATAAGTTGAGAATTTAATTCTCATCGGGTAGATTCTGCCATGCAGATCTAAAACCTAAGGGAAGACCTAAGTTCAGAGAATTATATTCTCCCACAAAGAATATAGGAATTTAATTCCTCCAACAAAAATAGGGTTTAACCCTTAATATAAGAACTTAGTTCTTCCTCTGGTTGAAAATCTGCAGAAACAGATCTCCCCATAAGTTGAGAATTTAATTCTCATTGGGGAGATTCTGCCATGCAAATCCAAAACCTAGAGGGGGAATTGGGTTTAAAGAATTTAATTCTTCCAAATACATAGGAATTTAATTTCTCTAAATAAAATTAGGGTTTAGCCCTATAAAAGAATTTAATTCTTAAACAAGGGACTTAGACTTTTCATGCACGTAAAAAGATCAAGAACCCAACATGATCATGTGGTAACACGTGACCCTCCCCTCAATGGTCAAAAAAGAATGGATGAGATGGGGTCACGTGCTCCCACGTGACCCTTGGATAAATTCTTCAAAGCCAAGTCAGAACAAATTTTAGGCGCCTCACATGCTCCCACGTGACCCCTGACAAACACCTCTTTAAAAAAAAGAAAACGAGGCAAAACTGAGGAGTTAATACCCAATGCATGGGCATTATCACGTGTCCACACGTAATGATTAAGTGTTTAACACTTACTTGCATATTCTGAGAAGAAAATAAAGGAAGTCTGAGAAGTCTGGCCTAATCCTCAGGCGCCTCACGTGACCCCACATGAGCGCTTTAATTTTTGTGTTTAACACTGTTTTGAGTGCATCACGTGGGAATACGTGATCGCCAAATATGTGCGAGTGTTTAACACTATATTCGAACCAGTTTTAGCCTAAATTAGCTAAGCCTTCCAGAGGCAAGACTCCCCTTTGACTGAACCTCAAATACACCCTTGTCTTCCAAGATTGATCATCTCATATGGCATACGAGTGCTCAGTACTCAATAAAAGACGAAAATATTGTCAGAACCCAGACCCATGCTTAGCATTGCTAAGTAAAAGGGGGGCTGAGCCTAGACAAATGTTTAGCAGTCTAAACAAATGTCCAACATTTTAAACCTAATTGGACTTAGCCCAAGTTGGCCATAAGTCCTCAATTCAGATTTAAATGAGCCCATGTGCTCATAATCTAATTAATTGATCTTGGTCCCAAATTGTACTACAGATCTCCCAACCCATATCGGTTCAAGGATACATCTCTTCATTCCTCTGATATGTATCGTTGTAATTCTTCAACGTCTTCCGAGAGGTGACGGGTCCCAACAACCAGTAAATCTTACAGACTATGATGTCTCTAAACTGGACTGTAAGGTCCTTAAACTCATGGACTATGATGTCCTTAACCTTTACAGACTATGATGTCTTTAAACTGGACCGTGATGTCCCTAAAACTAAACCCTACAGACTATGATGTCTCTAAACTGGACTGTGAGGTCCTTAAACTCATGGACTATGATGTCCTTAACCTTTACAGACTATAATATCTTTAAACTGGACCGAGATGTTCTTAAACTAACATTGGACCGTAATGTCCTTAAACTAACAATGGACCGCAATATCCCTAAACTAAAAAATAAAGTCCAAATGCTCTTTTGTTGGATCTAAATGATCCTGTTAAGTAGATCTTAGTCTAAAATTAGCCTAACGTATCCTTAACAAACGTTTAAGTTGATCTTAGTCTCAAATGAGACTAATGCATCCTTAAACTCAACCCCAAACCCAAATCTAAGAAAATACGGATTTGGACTAATCCACGCCCTACGGGCGACAATATAAATTAGTCTCCGTATACAATCCACGGGCAACAAAAAACAAAACAAACACACACGACACGAAGTGACCATCTGGAAAAGGAGAAAGTGGTTACCGCGATGCGGTAGCGTAATTAACTGCAGGGGCTTGCGCCTGCAGGGACGAGCGTCCCCACAATCAAAAACCCCTCAACGAGGGGGAATCTGACGAAGTTTGCTACATCGGCCGCATCCGTCTAAACCTTCGATACATTGTGTCATAAATCAACTTGGCATCATCGGAGAGGCGGACGGATAAAACCAAATAGCATCTGCCCCCAAATTCAGGCAAGATGTTTGTCTTCCCGTCTTTCGGCGGAGAACGGCACCTTCCCACTGTTCTACGAGTACACTGTAATAGAATAGATAATCATTTCAAAGCTGTGAAACAACGTTAAAATGAACATCTAATCTATCTTTGTACACGGAGAACCAGCGGAAAAGTACCGACGAAATAACTCGAATCGGATGAAAACACAAGTGAATGCAGGTGTTTGCTTTATACATTCCTAACTTGTCCACACTGGACAAATCTATCGGTTATCATACGTTTGAATCTTCTCGTCACATAGACTATACGACGGTTGTTAGTACCGAACTATACCATCCGATATTTAACAACCTTCGTATGGTTTTATGTCACGACGAATATCGAACCTATGTTAACAGATAGACGGGGACTAAGTCGCGCTTTGATTTTCATATATCAGTATCGATGAGAATATGAAAGTTTCATATTATCATCGAGTATCATATATTGGTTTTAACTTGAACATTTAACTTGAATAGGTTTTACGTTTACGTTTCGTTATTAAGGGTTCGAAGTTTTTAGTTTAGGGTAAATTTTTCTTGCGTTTACGGTAAAATTATACGTTTACGTTATCATCGAGTATCCTATTGAACGAACTAGTGCACCCTAAACCCTAACCTAAATTAACCTAATTAACCACAATAAACCCTAACCCTATATAACCCTAATTAACCACAATTAACCATAATCGTTACCCTAACATAAATTATCCCTAATTAACCCAAGCTTTACCCAATTTACCCAAATTAACCCTAATCGACACCCTAACCCTTTCAAATTATCACTAATTAACCTAAATTAACCCTACCCTCTAATTAACCCAAATTAACCCTAACCTCTAACCCTAAACCTGAACCAAACCCTAACCCTAACCCTAACCATATACACTGAACCCTAACTCTAACCCTAGCCCAAGTCTTACCCTAACCCTAAGCCTAACCCTAACCGCAACTAATTAACACTAACCCTAACTGAACTGAACCCTAACCCAACCATAACCCTAACCATAAAGCTAAACTGAACCCTAACCCTCACCCTAATCAACAAAAACAGAAATAAAATAATAATTAGAAGTAAAAAAACATAAATTTACTAACTTGTACGTAGCTAGGCCAGCGATAGAGGAGACCGGAGATTGTCGACGACGCAATCGGCGACGAGTCACGGATGGTGGCGACGAGGAAGCCGATGGTGATGTCGGGGACGACGAGGCGCGCGCCGGAGGGCGGTGGCGACGAGAGACGCGCGCGGGAGATCGGTGATGAGAGAGAGTAATTTTTTGGGAACGACGAGTTTTTTGTGGCTTTTTTTATCAATAACCCATATACATGCCCCTACGGATTAACCTGTAGGTCATTTTGCGGGTCCATAGGACCAAATAGCAAATTACGTTTTAATATTTTTAAATTAATTCTTATGGAACCGTAGGTACAACCATAGAGACCTACGGAGTAATCCGTACGGGCAACCTTTTATTGATAACTTTATCCGTAGGGGCAACCCCTTATTGTAGTAGTGCTCATTTCTTGTGGACATAAGTAATCTCTATTCTAACATCCTTTAAGCCATCTTAATCCAATTAAAATAAATCAAAAAATGCAAAATAAAACTAGTAATGTAATATATTATAGACAATTTCTTTTCCTGTGGGCATAAGAAATTTATATTCTAATATTTCTTTAAGCTATTTTATTCTAATTGAATCATATAAATAATCACTTCCCCGTGAGGCCAAGTAATTATTTAAATGAAAATAATTGCAATATTAAATGTCGTGTAAATACAAAAACAACTATATGTGAAAAAAACCATAATATACTAATATCATAAGAATTGGGATGACATGGTTGTCCCTAACTCATAAGATAATTTAGTTGTGGATGACATCTAAATTTTAATCCATCATTTTAAATATATATGATGAAACAATACATGTCCATAAACACAATTTTGTATATGATAGTATAAATTGACAATATATGTTTGCATGAAAAATGATTTCCAACGAATGTTGGATCATCAAAAATGAATTTCCCAAAATTAACATGGATCATTTATTTCTTGTTCTCTTAAAAGTATATGCAAGACAAAAATAAATTTTAAAAAATGGATTCTCATATCAAAACACATAACGAGATAAATACCTTCTCTTTATCAATACAAGAGATAAATAAAATTAAAATCTATATCAATCATGAATAAATGATTAACGACTTGATCATCTCACGCACATGCCATACATGAGTCTAGAGAAACTAACATTGAACCATGTGTTGTAGAATTAATAAGAATAACTAAGACCCACTGATTTTTCTTACCTACTCCAATACCGTAGAGTGTCTCGATGGGAGAAATACACATCTTTATTTCACAAGTCGTATTAGTGTTTCTCTTGTTAATTGTGTTGGTAAGAACTCTCTTTATATAACCCGTTCCATCAAGAAAGTTATGATAGTTTTCAAAACCACATAGTGGTTCAATAGTAACCACTCATAATTAAATGTGAATAACCATTCAAAACATCATGAGAATAACCATCATAAATATTATTCTTATATGCTATATAATACAGTAATAGGATATTTGAATCACATATATGGTTATTCAAACATGTGGTTGAATTTAGTTGAAGGCAATTAAATTATCGGGTGTTTATGTAGCGGCAATGGAAGTGAAGACAGTGCATGTGGCAAGTTGAGCAATACCATGAGCTAATTAAAGAAGGAAGTTGCAATACCATGAGCAAGGGTGTCTGGACTTTGACATCGATTCACTTTCATGAAATGGGCAGGTCACCAAAAAGAAACACTGCCATTTTGTGTAGGCCTCATCAAGCGACTCCCCTATGAGGCTTCTGCCATACAAATCACATGCCTTGTTACTTGTTTGTTAGATAGTTGATATGCATGGATGTCGTCTCTAGGGACACCCTCATGTTGAATTGCCGCTCTAGTGGCGCTTCTATCGTTCGTTATTAAGTACATACATATCTTATCTTTGATGGTTAAATGAAGATCATATTGCTAGCGGTGACGGAATCCTCAAAGGGCCACTATCGCGTGACACTGTCTCTCGTTTCTTGCAATTTGATAACTGTTGGCTGCTGAAGTACTTATTAGTTGTCGAGTCGAACCAATGCAAACCAGTTCACTCACGTCTCACCCATCACCCATCAGAAAGCAACTTGCTAACCAAATCCAAACATATTTCTTCAAATGCCATGTTCTTATTTACTAAGCACATGCCCATGTTTCCTCTCCTAGATAGCTTACAAAATTATACAACTTGTTGTGGGGCCAATTTATTTGTTTATAAGTACCCGGCCGGATTTGCTATTCTTCTCATCACATTCACAAATCTTAGAAGTTTCAAATCAAAGCATTTGTTTCTCAAAGAATATTATCAACAATGGTGAACCCAAAGAAGCTTATTCAGATGGCAAAGAAATGGCAAAGAGCGGCTGCATTGGTCAGGAGAGCCTCATCCTCTGATGCTCAAGTTTCATCGGATGCACGTAGTACATCGGTTGCGGATAAGGGAAACTTTGTTGTATATTCATCGGACAAGAAGAGGTTCATGATTCCTTTGACATATTTGGAGAGTAGTATCTTTGTACTACTCTTCAGGATGTCTGAAGATGAGTTTGGACTACCAAGTGACGGGCCTATCACATTGCCTTGTGATTCAATATTCATGGAGTGTATTTTATCTTTGATTCGAACACGAGGGTCTAAAGAGGCAGATAGATTGTTGTTAGATGATGTATTCAAGCATCATCATTCCCCCTGTTCTTCGCACCTTGTAGGATATAACCAGCAAGCTGTCTGCAGCTTCTGATATTTTGATTCAGTTTGTACAGTTCGTTACAATGTAACATGTTAATTCAAAAATTAAATTTAGATACATTTAATCCAAGGAAGCATCCCAAATATCTTTATGTTGATCATGCAATGAGCAGTCATAGTCTAAACATATTTTGTAGAATGCAGTATTAATCTTTACACTCTTATCATATCTCTTAATGCATGTTCTTTTTCCCAACTATCACACTTTTAGCAGCCACCATTTTTATTAAACCCTGTACAAAACAGGCTTTGCAACTTCTTTAACTTTAAGTGCAATTTAATTGCTCTTGTGGTATCTTCGACGATGTATTGGGAGAAGATGAACTTTTTTTAGAGAGTAAGATAGGCGTTAATACTTAATATAGACTAGCAGATACTCTGAACCAAAATTTTCGACTATGAATTCTTTATCTCAACTTCTTTTTTGATTTCATAATACCTTTTTTTTTATCTAAACTTGCATATGAACAGCTCAAAAATATCCTGTCAGATTACAGCGGTTTTTGCCTTTTAGAATATCTACAAAGTACGCCTTACTTACTACATGTACACGCATAACCCAAGATTTTGTTGGAATATAAAATCAAAATCTCATCAGTCGAGAACACCATCCAGGGCTAATACTCGATTTATGTAGACTTCTGTGATTTCCGCTAGCCAAAGTTCCGAAACTGTCTCCAAAATGTATCCAGAGGTTAAAGGTTGATTCCGTTATAAGATGGAGTGTATCGGGAACACGCCCTTCTTTTAATAAATAGAAAAACCTACAGATTTTCACGAGGTGAAGCTGTGGAGCGCCTAGATTGGAGCATGTAAGTTTTCCGGTGACCGAAAAAACATACCACAAAATATATCATTGAAAAAATGTTCAAAATTTATATAAGAAACAACATATGTACAACTGAAAAGAAAGGAAAATTCTGCCATTCTATACTTCTAATGTCGACTTTAGAAGCCACAAAGAACTAGATTATGCTGCTCATGCCTTGGTAAGGGTAAAGAAGCCACCGAACAACTACTAGTGCCGATAGCGGTTAGCAAAGCTCTCTCCACATCAAGTGACACATTGCACGGGAGCAGAGAGACGATGTATTCGATGCTGAAAGAATCACAATGCAGCTATCTAAAGATTGTGGATGACAGATACATGAGAGGAATCAAGAAGCACTTTCCATCAATCAAGTACACAAACAGATGGCCTTTGTGTGAAACCGATGTGTTGGACTTTTCATCGCTACTAATTGTTGCCGTGATCCTTCTCCTCCCCAATGCAGCTATCCTTTGCCATTTTTTCGCCATCACAAGGAGCGGCTTTGTGTTGATCATAACTAGTAGTGGGGGTTTAATTTTTTGAATTCTGAAGACCAATAGACTTTTCGAAGATTGTGTTCGGTTTGAGTTGAAGACAATGGAATTATCAGGTACACATATATGTGGAGGCAGGGGGAGTGGGATAATGCATGTGGCAAGTGTGGAGCAATACCATGAGCTAATTAATGATGGAAGTTGCTTGTCTTAGCATAGACAATGATTCAATTTCGATGTGATATTGTCCCTCTTCTCTCGTGGTTCCTCTAATGTTGGTAATTTAGTGCATACGGATCTTAGCTTGAATTGATCGCTGCAGATCTCGCTGGTGGTGATGAAATCCTGGAAGGGCCACCCCCGCGTGACACAGTCTCTCGTTTGTAGCAACTTGATAACCGTTGGCTGACAAACTATATAAATGCTGCTGGATATAAACAATTTCCTCCGTATTCTTGATCGATCTATTTAGAAAAAAACGTTAAATACGACAACACTCGATTGATCTGTTCTTGACAATTATCATGTACACAGTCTATCACTAATCTGTGTCTCACCCTTTTGAAAGCAACTTGCTAACCAAATCCAAACATCTTTCTTGAAATGTTATGATCCCATTTGCTAACCACATGCCTTAATTTGTATCCTCTGCTAATTAATAGCTTACAAAGTTATACAGCTTGTCATGGGGCTTCTTTCCATTCCTGTAAGTACAATGCCAGACTTCCTATTCTTTTCCTCACATTCAAAAACCTTAGAAATTACAAGATCAAACCATTTGTTTCTTAAAGAAGCGTTCACGCCTACATATATGAACCCAAAGAAGCTTATTCAAATGGCGAAGAAATTGCAAAAGGCGACTGCCTTGGGAAGAAGTGCCTCATCCGACACTCAAGCATCTGCTGATGCATGCAGTACATCGGTTGTGGATAAGGGCAACTTCATTGTATATTCATCGGACAAGAAGAGGTTCATGATTCCATTGGCATATTTGGAGAGTAGTGTCTATGTACAACTCTTCAAAATGTCCAAAGATGAGTTTGGGCTACCAAGCGACGGGCCTATCATGTTGCCTTGTGATTTGGTGTTCATGGAGTATGTTCTATCTATGCTAAGAATTCGGGGGTCTAAAGCCGTGGATAGATTGTTACTAGATGTTGTATTCAAACATCAACACTCTCCATGTTCTTCACACGTTGTAGGATTTAATCAGCAGCCTGTTTGTAGCTTCTGAATATTCTGATTCGCTTTGTACAGAATGTTAAAGATAAATTTTAGATATTTGCAAATTTAAGTCTGGATATTCTATTTCATTGAACATTGCTTGGATGTCTTTTATGTTGATCATGCATTAAAGAATATCCTAATGCATGTTCTTTTTAAATCTCACTTTGTAGCAACCACCATTTCAGAACAAGAACTTATCATAGTTAATGGCACAATGGATGCCAATCAATGCTCAGTTAGAAAAAGTAATAAAATTATAGTTAACAATGCGACGCAACTGGAGGGAGGGGTAGACCTAAGATAATATGACAAGAGACAATGAAGAATTATATGTTGATTGTTAATTTAACTGAAAAGACGGTCCTTAATAAAGCAGAATGGAAGAGAAGGTTTCATATAACCGACCCTAAAAATTTGGGATAAAGGCTTGTTGTTGTTATTGAACTTCATCTTGGTTAAACACTTTATAAAACAATATTCACGACTTCGATATTTATCACTCTCATACCATATCGGCTTGGAAATACTCTAAACCAAAAATTTAGGCTTATAGTTTTATTCCTGACTTTATATTCAAACTTATTATTCATTTGAACTCTTCCCTAGAGAGAATATACTGACGAATGAATGCCTTCAAAATATCCTTTCCGATAGAACTTTTTCCGAAGCGGTATGTACTCATAGCATACATCGACTATCCCCAGTCGTATACAATTCACTCTGGTACCTCTACATGTGATGAAATCAATGAAATTATTTGTGAACTCGTAAAATGATCATAAACACTGATCTTGCAGCGAAGAAAAAAAATTAGAATTTCATCAGTCAACAACACTGTCCTGCGTTAATGCTCAATCTATCTAGATTGTCGGGATTTCGTTCACAAAACTCTTAAAAAATTCCCCAAATTAATAAATGAAGAAACCTGGTAAAATGCCCAATGACAAGAACAAAAAACACATAATATATCATCCACAAAAAAATGTACATATATTATGTCCTCCGTCATATCAAAACTTTTTTTCAACAAAACAATATATGTACAGCTCAGGGGGGAAATTGACATTCAAATGACAGTTTCAGAAGCCACAAACTAGATTATGCTGCTCGTTCCTTGAAAAGGGTAACGAAGCCGCAGAACAACTACTAGAGCCAATAGCGGTTAGCACAGCTCCCTCCACATCAATCGACGCATTACATCGAAGCAACAAGACGATGTATTCGATACAAGACGAGTCTAAGGGCAATGTGATAGGCCTATCACTCGGTAAACCAAACTCTTGTTCAGACATTCTGAAGAGCTCTCTAAATATTGTGGTCGATACGTAAGAGGAATCATGAATCGCTTCCCATCTGCAGAGTACACAAACAGATGGCCTTTACATGCTACCAACATGCTATTTACGGACATGATCCTTCTCCTCCCCAATGCAGCTATCTTCTTCCACTTCTTAGCCATCTCCAAGAGCCTCTTTGTGTTGATCATAGTTGATTGTGATAAATCTATTGATGGTGGAACTTCAGAGATATGTGTGTGAATTGAGTTGAAGGCAATGGAAATTTTGGGGTATATATATAGAGGCAAGGAGAGTGAAGACAGTGCATGTGGCAAGTTGAGCAATACCATGAGCTGAAACACTGCCATTTTGGTGGTAGGCCTTATCAAGTGGATGTCTAAATGAGGGTTCTGCCGTATAATGACATGCCTGGTTACTTGTTAGGTAGATGATAGGTATCTGCCTTTGATGCTGTTACAGATGAGTTTGTTACGGACGAACAGAGATAAACCAAAACACAAACCAGACACATATTTTTATGTGAAAACCCCAAATCGGAAAACCACGGACAACATCAAAGATCGTTTTTCACTATTTTAATGGAGAGATTACAAGTTTTCCGACGGCGGCTCCTAAGCCTGCCTAAACCCTTAAATAGCACTTAGGGCTTATATACAAGACAAAATTCCCAAAATACCTCTCAACAAGTTCCAGGGTACTAGCTCCGCTTCGGAAAAATCCTTAACGGTTGATGAACTGAGTCAGCTTAGGAGACAAAACAGAATTAGAATTTAAGACATCCTAATAGATGAATGGCCCTCTGAAGGACCAACTTGATGGGAAACTGTCTCTCTTGTGGTGCTTCTATTCTTTACTAAAAATGCATGCATATCTAATCCTCAAAGGGCCTCCCTCGCGTGATATTGTCTGCCATTTCTAGCAATTTGATAACTATTGACCACCAAGGTATTTCAAAATTGTCGTGTTGAACCAATTTCTTCTCCATTCTTGATTTATATTGATGCATGGGCCTCTCAAGGGCCACCTTCATGTGAAATTGTCTCCCTTGATTGCATCAGAATTGTTAGCACCGACTTTTTTGGCAGGAAGAGGTGGAGTCAATTCTTAGATCCGCGCCAGATATTGTCCTCCAAGCCACATAACAGGTAGCTTGCAACTCTTATCGTGTTTGTAGTTCAGTAGATAAGAGCATTATCCTGTTAGTACACTAGATAATTTGTACTCGAGAGTGTCGAGTCAAGACTGCTGCTGAAATATGATACAAAAATATATGAAATATTTAGGATGTCTATTTTACGTATGATTTGGAACAAGATACGAAGATCATCAATACAACGAATTGCACATAAACTAACACTAATACGAAAAGGTTTAGAAAATGTTGGCAACAAAATCGACTTAAAACATAAATGATCAATATATTCCAACTGAAACTACACTTTGGGGTTCAAATTAGATGTTGATAGGTACTACCTCAACTACGAGATATAATTTAAGTAATGACAGTGTTTAACGCCTTCAAAATATGCATGTAGAAGCTTTACCGCTACTGATGATGCTCGGTATTGGCAATCTCCAAGATCATGACACGTGGTAGATGACGTATGCCAGAACTCAGAAGAAAGGGCCCACAGGAGCCGACCAGGCCACCCATGTACCCGACCTGCAAGCACAAGATGGCTCACCTCTGAGCCCCCTAAAGATTGGCCTCCTCGGCCTCTCAGCTCGCCCCAAGCTACCACAGGACCATGACTCCTCGGCCCTCTCGTTCGTCCCCGAGCTCCCCAGCCGAGGCCATCTTCCCCGGTCCACCGATCGACCAACTCTACCACTCGCAGGCATAACCGCCGCTCCGCAAATCTCGCCACGCGCAGATTCTCCGCCAGCAGCATCCCACGTTCCACGCCATCACGATCCCATTAATGGCGATCCGCTCTTTACGCGGGCGTGACGTCGGGAGCGTAACTGCCGGCGAGATTCTCACGCCTGCTGCTGCGTGCTGCCGCCACTATATAAACCCCCATCACAGAGGGGTCAAGTAAGCCATTTTTAATTCCACTTAGCTGTTCCTCTGGTCGGATCTGCTACTAACTTGATCGTCGGAGGGTCCTCGGTGGTACCAAACACCCCGGGACTTCTTTGCAGGTACTCGGCGTTAAACTCCTCAAATCACCAATCTCCTCAAAACCCATTGAGACCCGCACACAACAGGAGATCACCTTCCAAATCCACCGGGAGATCGACGGAAGACAACATCTGAGGGAGACCCGAAAAGGACCTCCATCAGTTGGCGCCGTCTGTGGGAAATGACTCCACAAAAAACTAAGTTGGCCTTCCGATCTCCATCCACATGGCGAGCGATCACCCTGAAGATCCAGGTACCAGCCGCCGCCTCCCCCTCACCGGAAGCGCGGATGAACCTCCCCCAGCGACTATCATCAAAGCCCTCGCCAGCCGAATAGATCGGCTACAGTCCCTCGAGGAGGCGCTCGTGCGCGTCCAGACGGCCGGGCCAAGGCCCCAGATCACCGCTCCTCCGCCTCCAGAAGGCTCTACCCTCGTCGGCACGGCTGACCATCGGCAGGCTACGACCCCTGGCCACAGATCTCACGGGCCGATACTCGCTGAGGCCCGTTGGGCGCCCCACGGCTCCACACCAAGATCCGCCGCCAGAGCACCTCGCCTCAAGCCTCCTCGCGACCTTTACCCCTTGAGGAGATGTCGGTCACCTTGTCTGTCCACAAGCACGATCGACATCCCCTCCCTCGACGGGGTCGCACAGAAGGGGCCCGCCACGACGACTTGAGGGCTACCTCGCCCGGGGATCTGAGGGACCTCAACAAGAGGAACCGAGGTTGCGCCCAAACCCAGGTCTCCCATAGCAGAGGCCAGGGATCACAAGGCGCCGAATCTTCAGGGTACCAAGACCGACTCGACGCCCTCGAAAAGAAGATCGAGGGCATGCGCCGGGAAGGTAACCTCTAGGGCGACGGGGCTAAGTACGCCGCCGACTCGCTCACCAAGCCGTTTACCGAGGCACTGCTTGCTGTCCACGTCTCCTCGCACAACAAGCCCCCGAAGGTCTCACTGTTCGACGGGAAAACCGACCCCAAAGACCATTTGGATGCTTTCACCGCATGGATGAGCTTCCAAGAACATTCCGACGCCGCCCAGTGCAGGGCCTTCCCAGCCACCCTCATCCGCTCTGATTGGGACTGGTTCCGAGGACTCGAGCCTCGCTCAATCTCGACCTTCGACGAGCTGACTACTCAGTTCCTCGGCCACTTCGTTGGGAACCGTCGGCAGAAGCGTACGGTCGACTACCTCTTCACAATTAAGAGCGGGGATAAAGAGACGTTCAAGGCTTACATCACCCGCTTCTACAACGCCCTCCTCGAGGTCCCCGAGCACCCGGACGAGACGGTCATCACGGCGCTCAGATCTGGTCTGAGGCACAAGGAATGGCTGTGCTCCTTTGCGTTGGCACATCCTAAGACCATGGCCGAGGTCAAGGCATGGACCGAGCGCGAGGTTCAGCTGGATTCCGAGGTGAACGCAAACCTCCCCCGGGCAGAAAGGTCCGACCAGAAGAAGAGGGCTCGGGAGGAGAGGCCGGAGTGTCAGCAGCCCTATCACCCGAAGTTCCAGGAGTACACCCCGCTCAACGTCTCCCTTGCAATGTTACTAGAGGAGGCCCAAGGCGAGGGGTTCTTCAAGTTCCCTCCAATCCCGTATCAGGCCTCGAAGTGAACCCGGGGCCCTTGCTGCGCCTTCCACCGGACGCTGGGCCACGCCACGGAGGATTGTAAGAAACTCCGGGACTACATCGAGGAGATCATCCGATCAGGGCATCTCGCCGCCTACTTGAGGGACAAACGGTAGGCCGATCGTGAGCAGGAGCAGCGTCCCCCTCCCGCCGAGCTGACCATCGGACAGATCATGCTCGTTTCGGCAGACAACCTGTCCGGCACTCAGGGAGCCCCGTACCTGGTGCCGAGCACGGAGACCAACAAGCCCCCGGGGAGCGCGGGCCACACTATAAGGTCATCTATTAGCATGTACTTTTCTTTTGGGGCAATGTAAACTCTTCCTAGGGTCTGTTGTTAATTTAATAAAGATCAATAGAACATTGCGAAAAAGAGGGAAAGATCTCATTTATTCAAAAAAGGTATTATAGACTCCTCAGCCATACATACAAAAAGAAAAAGAAAATTACAACAGCGGGGGGAAAGGGTGCAGAGAGCACTGCTCATGATACTCGGTAAAGATCTCCGCTAGCCGAGGTCTCGCGAGATCCAACATCTGCCCTCGGTTCCCCCGCGCGCCCGCGTTGACCCCGAGCCTCAGCTCGTAGCACTTGCGGACGAGCGCCTCTGAGCGAGCCAGCCGGTTCGTGGAGATCAGGCCGAAGCGCCTCAGAGACCGCAACTTGCCCACGGCCTCGTCATAGAGCTTCTCGGACAGGGGGTTGTAAAGCCCCGGCGACGCCCTCCAGATGGAATACATCAGCAGCTGCAGTAGGGAGGAGCGTCGGGGGAGCAGCCGGCCGAAGTGGTCCTCGATGCTCCCGTAGACCAACTGCACCGTGTCCTCGGTGCAGTTCTGGTCATAGAGGTATACGTCTTCGAAATGGATGATATCGGGGATGGTAAAAGGGAAGTCTTGCATTCTCAATGATCTGTTTACGAAGAAAGGAAGGACCAGTGCTCCTTCAGTCTTATATAGCCCACTGCGCCCCAACGGAACTCAACGGCCGCCCGCTCTTGCCTAAGAAATTGCTGCCACGCGGCGATCATTGAGCCTTCCCTGACAGAATCGGAACGACGCGACCCTGGCGCTTCGCCTCCCCCACATTTAATGCGCAGGCTACGCGCGCACCCGCCGCGACCGTTCCTGTTCCCCATACCTGCAACTGGATGGTTGGGTGAAGCCTCATGAAGATTCAAACGAGAAGCTACCCTGCCCGGTTATCCTTAGCCGGCCTCATACGGCCCCTCCAACGCTAAGGATCAAAATCCTCCATGGAGGCAGCTGAGCGGCTCCCCTTGTCGGCTATCCCTGGCCGGTAGCTTCCCTACTCGCAACGCCAGGGATCAAAGCCCTCGCCAAAAGGCAACCGCGCAGCTTTACTGTCCGGTTATCCTTACCAGGCCTCATACGGCCCCTCCAACGCTAAGGATCAAAGTCCTCCGTGGAGGCAGCCGAGCGGCTCCCCTGCTTGGCTATCCCTGGCCGGTAGCTTCTCCATTCGCAATGCCAGGGATCAAAGCCTTCGCCAAGAGGCATCCGTGCAGCTTCACCGCCCGGTTATCCTTAGCAGGTCTCATGCGGCCTCTCCAACGCTAAGGATCAGAGTCCTCCTTGGAGGCAGCTCAGCAGCTACCTTGCTCGGCTATTCCCAGCTGGTAGCTTCCTACCACGACTGACAGGGAGCAAAAGACCTCCCAGAGGCAGTCGAGCCCGAGGATCCCTCGCTCGGCTATCCTTCAGGACAAAAGCCCTCGCCAAGAGGCACCGAGCGGTAACCTCGCCCGACCAAGGGTCCTTGGTAGGCTTCATACATCCCCTCCCGCGCTAAGGACCAATGTCCTCCCAGAGGCAGTCGAGTCCTTGCTCGGCTATCCCCGGCCTGTAGATTCCTACCACAACCGACAGGGATCAAAGTCCTCGCCAAGAAGCACTGGGCAGTAACCCTGCTCGGTCTCCATCCTGAAGGATCAAAGCCCTCGCAAGAGGCAAATGAGCGGCTGCTCTGTTCGGTCAACTCCGGCTGGTAGCTTCCTACCCACGACGCCAAGGATCGAAGTCCTCGCAAAAGGCATCCGAGCGGCTACCCCGCTCGGTCATCCCAAGCTGGTAGTTTCCTACCCACGACGCCAGAGATCAAATCCCTCGCCAAGAGGCAACTGCGCAGCTTTACTGCCCGGTCATCCACAGTGGGCTTCTTACAGCTCCTCCAACTCTAAGGATCAAAGCCCTCGCAAGAGGCAACCGAGCAGCTGCCCTGCTCGGTTATCTCCGGCTAGTAGACCCCTACCCACGACGCCAGGGATCGAAGCCTTCACAAGGGCACCCGAGCGGCTACCTTGCTTATTCATCCCAGGCTGGTAGTTGCCTACCCATGATGCCAGAGATCAAATCCCTCGCCAAGAGGCAACCGCGCAGTTTCACTGCCCGTTCATCCTTAGTGGGCTTCTTACAGCCTCTCCAACGCTAGAGACCCAGAGTCCTCCCAAAGGCAGTCGAGCCCGACCCTTGCCCGACCATCCCCGGCTAGTGGTCGTTGCTCGCAACGCCAGAAGTGAAAGGCCCTCGCCAAGGGACAACCGAGCAGCTTCCCATTCATGCTCGGCATAAATAAGGCGGACAACCCTCTGCCCGTCGCATGCAAAGAATCCGAGACCACAACAGGGGGCATCAAGTCCATCCGAGTCTGAGCGATCCCCTCTCGACTTCGGGGTCATGGAGACGCCTCCTTCTCGGCAGCGCTTGGCAAGCTTGGCAAGTGATCGAAATCAACTCGACGAACGATCGCTAGACAGATGGCCGACCTAACATGGAAGCCCAACAGTGCAAACAGAAGACAAAGCGCAAACCGATGAAACCAAAGAAAAAGTTTATTACTAAAAGGCAAAGTCTTTACAAAGGGTATTTTGGGCTCCCCAGCCTTACAAAATTCCCGGAGGCTTACAAAATTCCAGAAGCAACAAAATAAAAGAGGAGGAAGACTGGGGCTTTAGGCCTCGGGGCCAGGCGCGACCTCGGGGCCAGGCGCGACCTCGGGGCCCTCAACATCCACCACGAGACGAGCAGGGTCTTCGGTGACTTCCTCATCAGGAATCTCCTTCCCCTGCTCATCGGCATCCGCGAGGGGGTGTTCGGACCGGAGCTCTTTGTCGGCGAACCCCGGCATCCGGGCCATAACGGCGTCGAGGGCCTCATGCTAGATGAGGGTCGTAGCAACAGCCAAGTCATCATAGAAGTCCTTCGACTTCTTGTAGCCCTCCACCGCCTTCGCCGCCAAGAGATCGGCCAACTTCGCCGCTCTCAGGTCGGCCGATTTCGCTGACTCGGCCGCCGCCCCCAGCTCCTTCCGGAGGGTTTTCACCGTCTTCTTCAGGTTGCCGGCAAGCACCTGAGCGTCCTCTAACTTGGCATCGGCAGCCACGGCGGCCTCACGGTACCGGGCGACCTCCCGCTTCCCGGCCTCCACCTCGCTCTCCAGGGCGGCGACCCTCGCCATCACCGCCTTCAGCTCTCGCTTGGAGATCTCTTCCAGTGAGGCGAGCTGGCCCATAGCCTTCATCGCCGGGGCTATCATCTCGGCCTCCATGCGTAAGGTGAGGGCAACATGCTGGAGAACCTGAAAGACAGAAAGGAGATCAGAAAGACGAAGGAGACACCGAATCTCACAAAAAAAACCAAACACTTACCTGCACGGACTCCTAGACGATAGACGCCAGCTGAGCCCTGAAGGTCCCTCCAGGGACTCTACCCCCGGCCGATGTCTTTATTTCATGCAGCAGGCTATCCGCGACGGATAGCCCCGAAGGCACTGCGAACTGGAGGCCCCCTTCCTCCACCATGATCGGCGAGGACGAGCCCCGGGAAGATCTCCGGGAACTCCTCTTGAGCAGCTCGGAGGGAGAGCCAATCTCCTCCTCCGAGGCCGGGTCCTCCAGAATCCAAGCCCGCTTCCAGCCCGACACTCTGCTAGGCCCCGGGATGGGATCCGCCCCCGAACGCTCACGGGACGCAACCACCGAAAGAGAAGGAGCCGGGGCAGGCTTTGAGCAGGAAGAGCTGCGCCCCCAGCCTTCAGGACCTTCCTCGGCTGGCGCATAGTCATGAATGGAAGAAGGCAGGGCAACAACCCCTACCCTGGCGGCGCCCCCTGTCGCTTTCTGGAAGAGAGGTAGACCCACCTCGGGTCGCCCGCTCGACCACCAGGGTGATTTTTGAAGACGATGGAAGAATCAAGGAGGGAGAAGCTGGAGGGAATCGCCTGTAATTTCATGCGGAGCAGGAACCCGAGAAGAATCCTCCACGAGTTCGGCACTAACTGGCCAGGGGCTAACCCGAAAAAGTTCAGCGCTTCAAAGACCTCAGGAGAAAAGGGCAGGCGCATTCCACCCCAAAACGCTTCCAAATATAGGGCGACCTCCCTGCCCTGTACTTGG
Source organism: Agapanthus africanus (assembly GCA_030015575.1). NCBI lineage: Eukaryota > Viridiplantae > Streptophyta > Magnoliopsida > Asparagales > Amaryllidaceae > Agapanthus > Agapanthus africanus. Next base: position 54,561,199 of record CM057339.1, read on the forward strand.
TCTGCTCTCTCTCCCTCCTTGGCCAGACGAAGTGTATAACGTGAGGAGATGTGGAAGCAAGCCCGAGCATTGGCGAGCTCGTCCTCATGCCTCACCCAACATGAGGCGCCGGGGGCAATATCTACCACTTCCTCCCTGGGGGATGCCCCCACCGCACGATCCCGGGGAGAGGATCCGATCTCTGCTCCACGGGAGGACTCAGGCTCAACTAACGGGTCCCTAGAACCTACTCCTACGACACCTACTGACTCTACAAAGGAAGACATCTAAGCTTGAGAAGAGAGATCCTCGGGAGACGAAAGCGGAGGAGAGAAGACGACGCCGAGCAACCAGGACTTAGAACGGGAAAATATGAAGGAGTAGGGGCCCTGGAACGGGCCCCACCCCTATTTATCACCGCAAAAAACCTCATCCAACGGCGCCCTTCGTCTCCTGCCAAAACGCCACCTCGCGTCCAACGGCTCCGATTGCTCCACTTTTCGTTCCTACACTGGACCGCGCCCTGTCAGACGCCGCAGGTTTGCACACGTCGTGTCGGCCAACCGACGCTTGACACATGGACCATCACTTTAGTGGAAGGATGCACGAACCGGCGCACCTTCCTTAAATGCAGAAATCTCATCCTGATTCGCTAGCAGGAAAGACAGCTGACAGCCCGGGGACGCGTCCCGACGAAACCTTAGGAAGGAGCTCACCTGGGTGGTCCGGCATTCCACTCCTGACCTGACCCGCTAGCTGGTCGGGACAAGAGTGGGGGGCTAATGATAATACTCCGTATTAGCGATCTCTAAGATCATGACACGTGGTAGATGACGTGTCCCAGAACTCAGAAGAAAGGGCCCACAGGAGCCGACCAGACCACCCCTGTACCCGACCTGCAAGCATAAGATGGCTCACCTCTGAGCCCCCTGAAGATTGGCCTCCTCGGCCTTTTATCTCGCCCCGAGCTGCCACAGGACTAAGACTCCTCGGCCCTTTCGTTCGTCTCCGAACTCCCCAGCTGAGGCCATCTTCCCCGGTCCACTGACCGACCAACTCTACCACTCGTAGGCATAACCGCCGCTCCGCAAATCTCGCCACGCGTAGATTCTCCGCCAGCAGCATCCCACGTTCCACTCCATCACGATCCCATTAATGGCGATCCGCTCTTTACGCGGGCGTGACGTCGGGAGCGTAACTGCCGGCGAGATTCTCGCGCGTGCTGCCGCATGCTGCCGCCACTATATAAACCCCCATCACAGAGGGGTCAAGTAAGCCATTTTTAATTCCACTTAGCCGTTACTCTGCTCGGATCTGGTACTAACTTGATCGTCGGATTTTCCTCGGTGGTACCAAATCACCCCGGGACTTCTTTGCAGGTACTCGGCGTTAAACTCCTCAAATCACCAATCTCCTCAAAACCCATTGAGACCCGCACGCAACAGAAGATCACCTTCCAAATCCACCGGGAGATCGACGGGATACAACATCTGAGGGAGACCCGAAAAGGACCTCCATCAGATACACAGGTTGCAAATAGTTTGGTAATAAAGGGATCAGGCCGACGAAACAATACAAGATGGCCTGACATGATAAAAGCTAACACATAATTTCTCAACTGAACGATTTGATCCGGCTATAGCTTACGCTCTGTGGCTTTTTCCTTTTTCTTCCCAGATTGACTTTTTGGGCGTTTCTTTTGTGAAACGGGCAAATCATCCTCTATAATAGATTCCGTAGTTGTTGACAATGCAGCGGTGTTGGCAGCATCTTCACCGTCGTTGTTAGTTTCGCTTGATTCTTCCTCAATTGCTTTTACAATATATATCTGAGGTGATAATAATGAAAGATCACTAGTCAGAGTAGTTATTTATGTTGTGATGTAGTATTGCTAAAATTCACAAAACTACTCCTAACTATGAGTAGTTAATTGGCTCATAGTTGGTAGTTACAGTAAGCTCCCCTAAAGAACTACATTTAAGGGTATTTTAGTAAAGAAAAACCTTTAAGGTAATTTAATGAAAAATGCTCATTGTTACGTGTATTTATATTGGCTTAATTTTCAAAAACTACCAAAAATTAGAGGCCGTGACAGGTAATTGTCAAATTCTTTGAAAATTACATGAAACTACCAAGTATATGAAAACTTGTAAAATTAATAAACAATAAACTACCAAACTTGTTTAGCTAATGTTTAATAAACTACCATATTTGTTTAGTAAATATTCAATAAACTACCAAATTTGTTTACTAAATTTTCAATAAGCCACCAAACTGGTGTAAGAAAGTTTGAGAATGCCCGTACAGTTGGTTTTCTGTAATTTTCAAAAAAATTGGTCGTTACATGTCACGGCCCTTAAGTTTTTGGTAGTTTTTGGGAATTAAGCCGTTTATATTTAGCCATGTTTTTATTCTGATGCTTGAGCAGCAAGTGCTGGCAATGTTAGATTAATATGCAAATGTTAACCAAGACAAATAAAAAGTCAAATGCCCAGCATAAAATGTTCATGGATGTTGTGTTTAAACTCCAGTCCAGATCAACAAGAGTCCATACCTAATTTTATTCTCGAACATTTTATAACATTATCTCATTCTCACTATTATGCAATGTCAAGAGTCCATAGGTTAGCATAAATTGAAGCCGCTCGTTGAAATAATTAACTATGAAGTGCGCCAGGACAGGCTGAACTCATCAGGCCAATGCTATCAACAAATCCAATACCATGGCTTCTGATACTCAATATAATAGATATTTAACCAAATATGTAAGCGGGGTGTCCATTACCATAGCTTTATCCGAATTATTTGAATAAAAATGTATGCATATCCAAAAAATGTTTAACATATATCTGTATAGTATTCATATCTGGTCGGACAGAGAAAATTAAATGCACCAAAAATATCGAATGGATAATATTCAGAATTCAGATATCAGTAACCTATCACGCCACTGAGGACAAAACCAGAGACAAGATCCTCTCTCTGGTTGCTCGGCCATTGTATGTGAGACTACCAATTAGTCCCAGCTAATGAAGCGAATCAATGGCGAATCGATTCGCTTTGCTTCGGGGTGACGTGGGCGAATTTGGCGAACTGACTCGCCTTGCCCGCCGTGAATTCGCGAAGCGAGCGGGTTCCCCAATTTTCCGGTGGTGCTTCGTCGTAGGTCGCCTCGCCTAACTCGCCAACTCGCCTCGCTTCGCCTCGGAAATCACCACGAATCAGCAAGACTCGCCGATTCGCACCGATTCGCCTCGCCTCGTTGACCGATTCGCCTCGGATTCGCCTCGAACTCATCGCCCAACAGTCATAAACGGCTACCTACTGGGCGAATCGCTTCGCATTGCCTTGAAACCGCTTTGCCTCGTCTAGGAATTCCCACCTAACGGCTACAAACTGTCAGATCTAGACAAGGCGATTCGCCTCGCCTCATAACAGCTATAAACGGGCAAAAAATTCAAACCCCCCAAAATACCTATAAATACCCCCCAAACCCCATTTCTTCCCATTCCAAACCCATTTCTCTTCCAAAAAAAATTCCCATCTCTCTAAAAAAAAAATACTCTAAATCTCTAATACTATTGTGGCAATTTCTATCGCTCTAAAGAATAGAAACTCCGATCCGATCCTCCGACGGTCCGACTCCGAGTTTTCGAAGCTCCGTGCCTCCGACCGACCCATTCTTCTCTCTTTTTTATTTCTTGTTTTTAATTTATTGTTTCTACTTTAACGCTCTTATTTTTAATTAGTTAAAATATAGATATGGTGTGTTCATCCGATACGGCGGATACACATCAAATCCAAATTCCTTATCCCGAACTACAAGCGGAAGGATCCACCCCTACATCTAGAGAAGCTCAAAAACGTGTGATTACTTATAATGTTTGGGATCACAATAAAATTGAATTTAGGGACGGTGTTAGATATGCCATTTACAAATATTATGGCAATGCATATAAACACAATGATAGTACCGGCACCGGTAGTTTGAATAAACATGGAAAAAACACTTAAAAGCCTGGGCCGGTTCCTCCACCACACAAACATAAATTGGTTTCGCCGATCAAGGTCTTTTTCAATATAATCATGATTTAAATATTTCAGAAATGGCGATAGATGTTATGGCAGATGAACATGTTCTCGGATTTGGAAAAAGCGCGGCTTTTGAGCTGTACATTCAAACGGCATTGCAACCGGTATTCAAAAGGGTTCCAAGAACTACGTTTAAAAGTCGTCATTTTAGCCTCTACAACGACGATAAACAGGTATTAATTGCCACTCTAGCTTTTTTAGATACCAATATTGAAGGGTTACGGCAGCGCTCCGGCCATCAAAATGGGGCCAAAATGCGGAACAAAAATTTCTAAAACCAGCGCTACCGTTACCCAATTTACGGATCGACCTTAAACCCTAAACTAGCAATCTAAACTAAGAGTTAGAATTGTTATACCGAGTTGATCCGTGTCCTTCGGTCTTCATTCCAAGCTCCTAGTGATCCTTTGATGATGTTTGGTTGCCGGTCTTCCTTCATCTCCGATGATCTACCCGAGGGATGTAACTCCGACTCTAGCTCCACAACATGATGCAAATGGAGCAACTAAGGTCTCTAGGATGCTACTCTAGAGAGCCTAAGATATAGTGTGTATCATCCCTAAGTGTTATCTATCTCAAAACTTGAAGGTGTAAGCAATTCATAAAAGCTAGAGGAGGTGAAGCTCATGGTGAGGGAGAAGCTCAAGAACAAGGGAGGAGCTCAAGAAAAACCAACCATGCTTGAAAAATGAACTCTTGCATGAAAGAGAAAATAGCATGCTTGGTTTTGTAAAAAGCATTTTTCAATTTTAAATTCTCACCATGCTTGAATAGTGAACACAAATGAATTAATAATTCATTTGTGTGCACTATTACAAACATGGTTCTCACCATACCTCCATCATGCAATTTCCACCTCATTTATCCATTTAATAAAAAATGGTCAAATCAAGAAATGAGGTGGCACCTTCTAGAATGTTATCCGGTAAAAAATACGGATTACATTCTACTGTAAATATATTTGCATTCGTACCGAAATACGAATACCCCAAGAGATAGAATAACACAAAGAATATAATACTAGAATATACGTACCGAAATACATATACGTAAATTATTAAATCAATACCTGATTTAATAATCCGGCTCAAAACCGAACCGGCTAGTATTATCAACTGTCCAATCGAAAACCCGAGTACAATGTACATCAATCGATTGGAACCCTGCACGTATCCAATACGGCTACTACATCATTTCACCAGAACCAGGAAAACCCTCTGTGTGGGACTCTAAAGACTCGTCAATACGCTGGCAGTGGGTTTAACTATAAGTACGTCAGCGGCACTAGCTGTACGTAACGGCTACCCAGGTATTGAGCGAAAGGGAGGCCGACGAGCAAACTCATGCAAAACCCCTACTGAGCCTGACAGTGACAATATCCGAACAGTCCGGTCTGTTCGTCTAAGAGTATCGCATATCGAGTCTAGGGGGATGGATAAAGTCAGACCCCCAACAACGCGATATTTAGTGTCGGTATGAAACCCATCACCACCTGAGAAAATATCGATCCTGGATCAATAATCCTCGTCCACCGTGGCCACGGATTTATGGTGATGGCCATCCGTACACAACGCGACATCAACCCCCAATACCGGGGGAGACGAATCCCCGACGATCCGATCACTGCCTCCATGTGGCTCGGGACTGTACCCAACTAAAACCTGTTTGCACAACTCCTTTGAGCCGTGGTAGCGTAGTAATCAAAGCACAGTGGGAACTCACATGAGACAAATGACGATCTCAGGTCGATAGACTAACCTTTACACATGTCACCTGGGAACTGCTATCTGACAATAGGTATAATACCAACTAGCAGGTTCCCGGCGAGTCCGTCCAGTGTACTCATAACCCAATGAGCACCTGTATACTATCTTAGGTGAACAAACTAACACCATTGGCTTGTGAGACCTGGCCACCGCCCCTCGTAGGGGTCTCGATCAGTATACACTAGTCTACACTGGAGTATCGATACCCGGTCTCGATACTCCTACGACTAGGGACATTTAAGGATGTGCTTATAGACCCCAGCTCCCACATATATGATCGTCATCATAATGCTGGCAGTCAAGCAAGAATCCTATGGGCTCTATCAACATGTACATGATGATAAAGACAAACCAGAAAGCATACTATCATCTTGAGTAAGACTGCTTTATCGGTATAGGTCCTCACTCAATCATCATAATCACAAGTCCGGGACTATGATAATTACCTTGAGGGCACTATAGCCAACAATCTCCCACTTGTACTTAAGGCAAATTATTGCGATATCGCATTCTCACAGCCCGTGTGATACCGAACACCCAACTTCTCTACTAATCAGTTTTGCAAAGCTCGTTTGCGAAAATAATTGCGTTCGAGAAATAGCCTCAGTGAGTGGATCCGCTCCAATATTTCTTTCTGTATCTCTCTATATCTCAACTTCGCGGAGAAAACTATATCCCGAAATGAGCAATACTTGTCTAAGAATTTGTCTGGATGTCTGATGGGACCCAGTTCATAAATGAACTTCAAATCCAGCAAACTACTTAGACTGTATCGTCCACTGAATTTAATCAGTATCCTGTGCCATGCCTTTCCTCGGTATCCGCTTGGACCACCTGTCCAACAAACTGTCACTCAGAAAAGGGAAAAACTATAACTCTGACAGTCACTCTGTCATCCAGGTCACCTGGGAAGCTTGAAATGATAACCGTCTCCTGAAGGAGGCTGCCGTTACCATATCCCTAGAACATCCATTTATATTCATAAACTGCTTCCCAATGTTTCTCCACGATTGGATTGATATGTCTGCTTATTGCAGCTAATGCAAAAACAACATCTGGTGTGGTACTTGACATTTCATGATTAACTCAATTGCCTAAGCAAGTGATATGTTAATCATGTAGATCCTTCTCCCCTTTAGTCTGTAAGACACCTTTAGAGAGGTTGACTCCATCACCTGCAGGTTCACCACCATGCCAGGAGTCGTCCATTTAATGTCAAAGTACCCAGATTAGGATACTTCCCAAATCTAGATCCAAAACCATAGATCTAGTAACCAGAAACCCTAATATTACATCCATTTCCTGTGTGGAGAAACCACTTTGTGACAACCACAATATAACTGATCGTAGTATAGGAATGTCCCTTCCTATCAAGTGCATGTCATCCCAATACCTGGACATCACTCTCTACTACCTTCTTAGCAGATCCATCTCCTATTCTGATGAAGTCAAAGCCTATGACTGTTACATAAAAAATAGATGATCTATTTCCACTATACCTGCTTTAGTCTATAAATAGGCATAAGCTACTTTCCCACTATGCTTCCGCTGCTCCCACTGACTACAACAACCCTCTGCAGAGTCATATACACGTGCACTTCTAAAGCTAGTTTAGAATGACAGTATACCCATCCTCCTGCCGGGTCTTATATTCTAGAACAGCAGCAATGGCAAAGTCTGGGTAAACAAGAACCTCCCTGTCACCGTCTCTGAGAAGACCGAAGTACCTCTCGGGTGTCTGAGATTACCTACCAAATCTGCGGAGTGGCTAATGGAATGCCGAAACTAATTAAATCGTTAGGTTCTATTAAATCATCAGTGATCGTTTGTGGTTCTGGAATCACTTTCAGTTCTACCATACTCCCACTTTTGTTTTTCTGAAAAATTCCATTTTACTAAAACTGTGGCGAATCAAGAACAATATAAATACTGATCTTCCTAATGGTAGAAAGTTAACCCTCGTCAAAGCCCGGGATAACCTACAAACTGCCATTACTGAAACGTGCCTTGAGTTTATCCGGATTCTGGTTTTAAGCATCAGCCGGACAACTCCCTATACCTTAACATCGTTAAGATATAAATCGATTCTATATATATCTGATATAGAAACAAAAGCACTAATTTAATTTGAACCAGATTCAAAATCATGCAGCTGTCTCCAGTGCATATCAACCAGATGGAAAAAGGACAATCAACATTACTCATCTAGGAGTGCATCCATATATGAGTAACCTGAAAAAGAAGCAAGTTCTCAAAACCATTACTATTAACTGAATACCAAACACAAGTATCTACATCTTCGACTTTCTCGAAGATTCCTGATACTTACAACAAATGGTTCACTACTTTATTCTTATACCTATAACTTCTGAATATCTGGACCTTGCATTTCAACGAAATACATGTCCAGAACTGGAGAAGTCATAAGTAAACAGAATATAGTACGAGTATCAACCCCTTTATCCTAATGGACACTGGACAACATACAATACTTTATATAAGTCTCCTGAGTTCAATAACTCAAATCATGTGCGTCGTAGGTTGAAAAATTGTACTATAGTTAAGAAGAATTACACCGCTGTTGAATGCACCTTACCTAATCACCAGCTGATATAGGTAAATGTCACAGACATAATATCAAAAAGTTATATCTCACTTTATAAAATAAATGTACAGATATATCAGTTTGAAATTGGTGCATAACAACGGATATTCAAAACCAAATATTTGCCATTCGGCAAAATCCAAATGATTTCCTCAAATATCACCAATTACAACGAATTCCGATATAATGAGGATCTAGTCACCCAATTCCCAATATCTTACTCCCACTCACCATCCGTAATAACATGCAGATGTGAGAAACTGATCTGGTAAATATATACCCTGGAGTTAGATTCCAATTGAGAAAACAGTTTTCAATTAATATCGCACAGTGAAACTGAAACATGAAAATGTTTCAAAAGGGTTAACCGGTATTCCTAGTAACGCCTCTTCCATTATCTTGAATCATGATAGTAACCATATACTTACCTGCCCTCACTACAATCCCTTTATTATGTCTTTACTTATTATCTTCTGTATACCTTCTTTACGCTAATTAGTTTTCTTCTTTCCCTACCCTTCGGCACCAGCCTAAGGTTTGGAAGAAGTCTATCCAATAAGCGTAATAGGTGTACTCTCCTAATGCTAGGAGCCCTTACAACCTGAGAGAAGGTAAAGAGAAAAAACAACCGAATAATCCTATTCAATCTCTCCAGAACCAGAATCCATCCTCGAAAAAGTTCCTTCGAGTTCGTATGTAACTATACGATGGATTTATCCAATGGAAGTGGATATCCATAGTGATACGGAGTATTCTAGAGAAAAGCAAAGTGGATGTAGGAGTGGCGCGTAGGGGTATACACTGTTTTTGTCGTGTATAATGGTGATCGCAATTTCCTTTGTCATTATTCTAATCCCTTTATATGTCTTTATTTATTACCTTCTGTACACCACAGTTAAGCTTGTTGGTTTTCTTCCTACCTTACCGTTCGGCACCTGCCTATGGTCTGGAGAAAGACTATCCAATAAGCTCAATAGATGTACCCTCTCATAATCCTAGGAGCACTCATAACCTGAGAGAAGGTAAAGAGAACAGACAACCGAATAATCCTATTCAATCTCTCCAAAACCAGAATCCATCCTCGAAAAAGTTCCTTCGAGTTCGTATGTAACTATACGATAGATTTATCCAATGGAAGTGGATGTTCGTAGTGATACGAGGTGTTCTGGAGAAAAGCAAAGGTGATATAGAAGTGGCAATGATGTATGTGACACCGTGACATTCCAAAAGCCAAAGTGTTTTAAGAAGGTTCGGTTAACTTGGTTCATAAGTTTTAGTTTAGGGTCGGGTCATAGTCGCAGCCAGAGAGAGAGAGAAATGAAACACTCAGCGTGCACTCTAACCTAGATCAGAATGGTCAATCACTTTATCTAATCTGGATGGCTCCCACTGTTTCCTCAAATTCTCCTCCAAACCCAAAAGGAGAATTAGTCAGAATCACCCGAGGAGTAATCCTATTCATCAGTGGGAATCGGGATCCAACTATCATCGCATAATAACTTGATGGAAGCCACTCAAGTCACTACACTCCAGAAGGTATGCGCAAGCCTGGCAAGTTTCCTGTATGTTTGAAACTCCCGATATGATTTTTACCCCTAACGACCTATAACCTTGACACTTGCCAACAAGTTATAGGCCACTAGTCAAATTCAACCCGTCATTGTCCTGGATTAACTCGAACCCACCCGCACAAGCCGTTGATGCTTGCCAACAAATCTGTACGACTGTCTCGATCAATCGCATATCCATGCTACAAATAAGTATTATTCAGCTACCGTACGCTATGCCTTGACGCTTGCCAACAAACATAGCACGAATACCAAATAGTACTTATAAGAAATGACGGAGGGCTATGGCTGGTTTTTGGCGAAAAACCTTTAACGTAATGAACTTGATCTCGTTGAAGGAATCCAGGTGGTTTTATAAATATATATAGTGGCGAAAACTTTTGCTAAAGAGGTCACTCCCGGTGAAGGGATCTCGGCTCTTTCCTCGTAGAATGAGGTGCAGGATATTCCAAACTGAATACCACGATGCAAAGCAAAAAATAATCGACTATAGTGAAGTTATTACGTTGACGCAAACTTTTACTCAAGGGGTCACTCCCGATGAAGGGATCTCGGCCCTTGCCTCGTCGAATGAGGTGCTAGATATTCAAACTGAATACCACTGTGCAAAGCAAAAGAGAACGTCTGTAATGTCAGTTTTTAAAAAACTTGGTTCCAACAACATCATATATAGATTTGTTTCATCCTTGCATTGATAAGAATCAATACAGTCCCATCAATTAATCACACCAGAAAAGAACGAAAATAAAATGTACGTATATGCCATCCGCATTCGCCACGGGGTCCCGTCATCACCCGTTAGGTTACTTAACTAACGACAGGGCGGGGACTGGGCTAGCGCGGGTGCAAAACATATACAACATCTACTAGTATATATAAATATATATATATATATAACATTCGTCCAAGGCATGATATAAAACAACATCACAGAAACATCACAGAAGCAACACAGAATGGTGGATAATCTGGAGCCCCGAGTTTTACTTGAGCTGCAAGTGAGACCCGACGTTCCCTGTCGTGTGGATAGCATATGCAATGAAACCTAGACCCCTACGAGCACGGCAAGTTACCCGCCAAAACCATAAGTGAGGCAGCCCCCTTCAGCAACGTGAATGGACCACCCAGCACTTCACGGAATCCGGTAACTTGAGCACCCCTCCTAGGTCACCTATACCCCCTACGAGTGCGGTGAATAGCCCGCCAATTCTAGAGTAAGGTCCCCTCCGTCCCAACGCCATGAGATGCGGAGCAGTTTCCCTCTAGAACCCGGCTATTCGTGCACTCCACTGCGGCGTAATCCTAGTACAGAATAGAAAATAATATACAAGGGTGACATCGACCTCAACCCGGTCGTGCCCCAAAAGAATAATATACAAACTGGCAGTGACGGCAGTCCACATGTCGGACGCTCGCCCCGCAATATCAAATATACCAATGAAATAAAACTGTACTAATATTGCACCATAGTTATCCACCACGATGATCCAACCAACATCACAGCACAACACAGAACATCAACGTGAATGTCACGTTCGCAGACTCGTCTAAAGGAACATATAGCAGTTAGACGGGTTTACCGATCAAATGACATTCACGGTAGCAGATTATAATATATGTACTCATAATAACACACTTAAAATTTCGATCGACTAAACTTTCCCTAATTGGCCCCAAGTGCATAACCAGTACTCAAATGAATCTGGGCCAAAACCATATATCATAAAAATCATTTTTCCACCAACTAGAGTTGCAGAAATTTTTTTGGTCACTGTAGCTTAAAAAGAGCCGCGGAAGCGCCGCCAAATTGGCATTTCGCGACGGTTCCGCGGTGTAATTGTGGAGTTAGGTCACCAAATTTTTTCTGTAGCTTTAGTTTTGCCTGCACGGAATTTTAAGATACCTAAAATAATTTTTTGACCATTTTTGAAAAACGACAGCAAACAGAAAAATGGAATCGTGATTTTGGAAATTTCCGTCGATTGATCTTTCAAGCACGTTTAAACAAGCTAGTAAGGGGTTTAAAGGGTGGCTCTGATACCATGAAGGGTTACGGCAGTGCCCCGGCCATCAAAACGCGGCCAAAATGCGGAACAAAAATTTCTAAAACCGGCGCTACCGTTACCCGATTTACGGATCGACCTTAAATCCTAAACTAGCAATCAAAAGTAAGAGTTAGAATCGTTATATCGAGTTGATCCGTGTCCTTCGGTCTTCATTCCAAGCTCCTAGTGATCCTTTGATGATGTTTGGTTGCCGGTCTTCCTCCATCTCCGATGATCCACCCGAGAGATGTAACTCCGACTCTAGCTCCACAATATGATGCAAATAGAGCAACTAGGGTCTCTAGGATGCTACCCTAGAGAGCCTAGGATGTAGTGTGTATCATCTCTAAGTATTATCTATCTCAAAACTTGAAGGTGTAAGCAATTCATAAAAGCTAGAGGAGGTGAAGCTCATGGTGAGGGAGAAGCTCAAGAACAAGGGAGGAGCTCAAGAAAAACCAACCATGCTTGAAAAATGAACTCTTGCATGAAAGAGAAAATAGCATGCTTGGTTTTGTAAAAAGCATTTTTCAATTTTAAATTCTCACCATGCTTGAATAGTGAACACAAATGAATTAATAATTCATTTGTGTGCACTATTACAAGCATGGTTCTCACCATACCTCCATCATGCAATTTCCACCTCATTTATCCATTTAATAAAAAATGGTCAAATCAAGAAATGAGGTGGCACCTTCTAGAATGTTATCCGGTAAAAAATACGGATTACATTCTACTGTAAATATATCTGCATTCGTACCGAAATACGAATACCCCAAGAGATAGAATAACACAAATAATATAATACTAGAATATACGTACCGAAATACATATACGTAAATTATTAAATCAATACCTGATTTAATAATCCGGCTCAAAACCGAGCCGTCTAGTATTATCAACTGTCCAATCGAAAACCCAAGTACAATGTACATCAATCGATCGGAACCCTGCACGTATCCAATACAGCTACTACATCATTTCGCCAGAACCAGGGAAACCCTCTGTGTGGGACTCTAAAGACTCGTCAATACGCTGGCAATGGGTTTAACCACAAGCACGTCAGCGGCACTAGCTGTACGTAACGGCTACCCAGGTATTGAGCGAAAAGGAGGCCGACGAGCAAACTCATGCAGAACCCCCACTGAGCCTGACAGTGACAATATCCGTACAATCCGGTCTGTTCGTCTAAGAGTATCACATATCGAGTTTAGGGGGATGGATAAAGTCAGACCTCCAACAACACGATATTTAGTGTCGGTATGAAACCCATCACCACCTGAGAAACTATCGATCCTGGATCATAATTCTCGTCCACTGTGGCTACGGATTTATGGTGATGGCCATCCGTACACAACGCGACATCAACCCCCAATACCGGGGGAGACGAATCCCCGACGATCCGATCACTGCCTCCATGTGGCTCGGGACTGTACCCAACTAAAACCTGTTTGCATGACTCCTTTGAGCCGTGGTAGGGTAGTAATCAAAGTACAGTGGGAACTCACATGAGACAAATGATGATCTCAGGTCGACAGACTAACCTTTACACATGTCACCTGGGAACTGCTATCTGACAATAGGTATAATACCAACTAGCAGGTTCCCAGCGAGTCCGTCCAGTGTACTTATAACCCAATGAGCACCTGTATACTATCTTAGGTGAACAAACTAACACCAATGGCTTGTGAGACCTGGCCACCGCCCCTCGTCGGGGTCTCGATCAGTATACACTAGTCTACACTGGAGTATCGATACCCGGTCTCGATACTCCTACGACTAGGGACATTTAAGGATGTGCTTATAGACCCCAGCTCCCACATATATAATCACCATCATAATGCTGGCAGTCAAGCAAGAATCCTATGGGCTCTATCAACATGTACATGATGATAAAGACAAACCAGATAGCATACTATCATCTTGAGTAAGACTGTTTTATCGGTATAGGTCCTCACTCAATCATCATAATCACAAGTCCGCGACTATGATAATTGCCTTGAGGGCACTATAGCCAACAATGGATTTCATTAACTTTTGATATTTAGAAGGATAGAAGGGAACTTCCCTGGATATGTGTTACTGCATATTGGATATATTCTGACTAGTTTTTGCAAAAAAGAATTATTGCTTTTAGACAATTTCCATACACGCATAGTGCTTTTCATATATAACTTCTGAAATTAAATCTATTTGTAAATAAAAAAAATCTATTTCTTTCGATAATGCTAGCAACAATAATTCTGCTATTACCGAATTTATTAGGCTATGCAAACCAATCTGCAGTAGTCGTTTTTTCATATTTGTTGCGCATGTCATATAGTTAATCTTGTTGTACAGAATACATATACCGTATGTAATACAAATATTCAAAGAATTAAAGATGCATGTAGGTTTATTGAAAGTTCTGAAAAAAGAAAAGCTGAATACAAAACTAGCTGCCTACCTGGAGGTCTAAGGCCGTCTCTTAAAAAAGATGCGGCCACTACGTAGAAAAGTATATATAGCATGCTTCGTATTGCATTAAAAACCGCCGGAATTATTAGCAATATGTGGAAGGAACAAATGCATATAGAAAACCACTTAACACCCGATCAATGAGCGGTTGCAGATCTTTTTAAAGATTTTCTTATGACTTTTAAAATAGCAACCGAACGATTTTCTGCTACTTATACCACCACTTCTCATATTCTTATCTCTGAATTGTATAATATAGCTAATTGTTTTGTTGGTCACTGTTGGGATCAAAAATTACACCCCGATTGACCAAGTCAAAATTAAAGTCAATCCCAAGCCAAGTGGGTCCAGGCCCAGGTCAAACCGAGCATGAAAGGGACCGGCCCTATGACAAAAAGAATGAAGCCATAAATTAGTTTAATATAATTTTTTAGAAATAAATATATGAAATATGGGCAAAAATCCAAAATTTTGTAAACCCCATGGCTTATGTGCAAAAAGAAATAAGCGCATAAGGCATGGGGTGGCACAAGTGCCATATGGAAAAGCCGAAGGGGCTATATGTAAAGTGTGTAGGCTATAGAAGCAAACATAATGAGAAAATCAAGAACTTTTCATTCTCTCAAAAATTAAGATTCTGTGCATCCTTCTTCCTCAAGATTCTAAAGCTTCTTCTCTTTTCTGAATTAAATCAAGAGTTTAACTCTTCCTTTCCTAAAAAGAAATAGTTTGTCACTATAAAACCCATGAAGGGGAGCTCATATCTCCTATCAAATCTTTAAAATGGGAGAATTTTAAATCTCACCCCATCAAATCTTTAAAATGGGAGAATTTTAAATCTCACCCCATTTTCTCCAAGATCCATCCAACAGAAAGAAGGTAGAAATAGACCCATCTCACAAAATCCCACTTTGGGGAAAATACGAGGCTTAGGAGAGGATACAAGGCTCAAAGAAGAAGAAAGGGGTCCCCTTTGATCATCCCCGAAGATTTTTAGGAGTTCCGCTCCATTTGTCAAAATCTTTTGAAGTTTAACTCCATAAATAAAATCTTTTTGGGAGTTTAACTCCACTCAAAATAAAAATCCTCCCTTTTTTCTGTGAGTTTCCAAAGTCCCTCGGGAGTTTAACACCTGAACCCGGGGCTAAACCCCTTTTTCCTACAGGCGCGCAGCACCAACGTGCCGGGCACGTGAAGCGCCAGCGCCCATTCGCTTTGCACGTAGCCCGTAGGCGCCCAGTGCCCACGTGCCGGACGCGTGAGATGCTGGCGCTCAGCGCCCATTCGCTTTGTACGTGGCCCGTAGGCGCCCAGCGCCCACATGCCGGGCGCGTGAGACGCTGGCGCTCAGTGCCCACGCGTCCTTAAGACGCTACTCACCCCCTCTTTTCCCATGCACGTAGCCCGCGTGACCCCCGTAAACTCTGCGAGGTCCCCGATATATCCAAAACCCTTCAAAACACAACACACGTACACAACACATTTGGTTCTCTCACTCCAAAAGCGAGGGATAATTAACGGCGGTTTAGTCCGCGGCTGCCAGAGATTCAGATCTTCATAATAAATAAACCCCGGCCTACCCTAGGCAGAGGGAATCTGTATACGCCTGACAAGCGACGTGTATTTCCCATCTAAATGGAGTGATGAAAAACACTCTACAGATTCTGGCATGCCCGATGGAACATCTCTCTCCTCCCATATCTCGGGTCAAGCGCTCATGCGAACTCATTTAACATATATACCGATATTTATACTAAAATAATGCTTTTCCGTGCAACAATCTACTTTCAACGACGATATCTTCTAAAATGAATTCAGCTTCCGACGCGACCCTGATCCCGTATGTGGTCAAGATCAATGCCCACGTGGTTCTCCCCACAAGCCTCAATTGGCAGTGGGAAGAACCGCCCCGCCAATTTGGTTACATCATTTTCTACCCTGCCGGAAGCGCTCATCTGGCAGAAATCCCGGCAAACCAGGTGGCCAAGCCGGTCTCAAGGGGCAAGAGGCCAAACGTTGTATCTAGTAAAACTCCATCAACTTAGAACTTGTATATTATGGACTTAGAAGCGAGACTTAGAGTTTGTGTGTTGTGGGCGTCGCACTCGTTGGAGTCGACTCTTTTATACTTGTTGGTTTGTTTCGTTTTTTTCTTCGTCGTTGGGCGTCGTATATTGTCTGCTTAGTTGCTCTGCCGTTTGGGTGTGGAAGCTAGCTCCTGTTGGGATGTTGTTTTTACTATTATGTTTGTATCGGGTTTTATTCAAAATTTACAAAGAAGGTGCTGTCGAATTTCAAAACGTCATAGATGCTTTTTAAAACATACTTAGTTAGACTTAAATATTTATTTAAACTGATCCCATCTGATGACTATTTTAAACCCCACCTCCAATATTTTTCAAAAAGGGTTTAGATTCCGGGTTTCGGCTTACTTGGACAGCGTCGACGTTTTTAGATATCACGTGATTTAAGTGCCGGTCACGTGCCACATTCGGGTCGTGACACATATCTAACCCGACCCGATCCATCTCCTCTTTATAGTTTAGGTTTGGGTTCCGGGTTAGATTTATATCCAACCCGACCTGACTCGTGTCCATAATCTATAGCTTAATGATAATATATATTGCAGACCATTCTCCGACTTTATAATATTATCATTTAACCCTTTATCCTTAACAAATACTCTCTGGATTATTCTAATTAGCCCCTTGCACTTGTGAATTATTAGATTAACCCCTGCATATCGAAGGAAGTATTTTAGACTGGAAATTTCTAAAATTAGGTCCCTGAACTTTTCAAAATTAATTTTAGGCCCCTGAAATGATATAAAATGACTTTAAAAATATATAAAACTGTTAATAAAATTGTTAACACTTAAGACCCTTGTAGATAGGTTTTGATTAGGTCTAGGACCTATGTTAGTATAGTTAATTAGTCTAGATTAGACAAGTTAATGTTGTATGTTCTTTAGAGGATTCAAACAGAGTTTAGGAGAGACGTCGGTTCTATCTCAACCGTGACATATCTATATGTTTGTAATACATTTTTCTTATAGTTTATGATTATCGTTAGCGATGGTGTTTTATAAATATTGGTTGTTTGGGTTGATTATGTTGTTTTATAACTTTCGGCAAGTAAGCATGTTTTTAATATAGTATTAGAGATATATACGACTTGGTGATTATGATTACATATTTATGTCTCGGGCACGTGATGATGCTTATATATTTGTGTCTAGAGCACGTGGTGTGTGTGTACCTCTATTTTTGAAAATAAAATTGTTCGAGTAGATGAATATCGGTATGAGTTGAAAAAATTAAATATGTTACACCTAAACTAGTAGTGTATTCTGTAGAGGTTATTGCGCGCACCACAAAGTAATTTTACCGTGGTTCATAACATACGGTTCTTCCTACCATAGGATACCTATAGTGGCGTTTTGATTATTTCAAGAGCTATAGAAGTTGGCTGTGTTTAGTCGTAACCTGCTAGTTTTTTACACGAAAATAATATTTTCATAAGTTATGCACAGTTTGAAATATTGGATATTATTTACTATTTGTTATCTGATCTTGATTATTATTTTGGTAATATAAACTGCTAAACATGTATCTTTTCACTGAGCGTTATAGCTTACCCACTTTTTATGTGGTTGCTAATCAAAATAGAAGAAATTATGTCGGAGGAGCTGATATGATAGATAATTCGATCTTACGGCATTTGGTGTGGAGCAATATCACTTTGAGTAGGAGTGTTTTCTCGTGATGAATAATTTAGTTGTCTTTGTAGCCGGATCTTTTCCTTTTGGAATAATGTTGTTTTAGCAAAATATTATGTAAGGATTTTTTTAGTTTAATTGGTGAATTTCATGTTAGAGGAGATTTTGTATTATTGTTCAAGTTTTGAAAGACAGACCTTGCGATTTTCTTGGTGGAGAATCGCGGCATGTCACGCATTGGTTGCATGCTTTTATAAGTGCAGATTTGGGGTGTGACATAGGGCGTCTTAGGGAAGATCCGGAGGGAATGTAAATGATCTTAGTTAACATAAAGAGTCCCAAAGATTTGGTTTTTTTTTCTTTTACACCGAGGGACAGGCCCTGAAGCGAAGGACAAAAGTCCCCGGGGAAGTCCAATAACAGGACTTCCTCCTTTTATCTTTTTTGAAGAATTTAATTAAAATGGACACTTGTGGTGAAATTTTGGCTGCTAAAGTGTGCAAAGAAGGGGAATAAAATTAAATCCATTAAATCGTGCTTTTACCCATTGTTAGTAAGATTGTTCATTGCATGATTAACATAAAGCAACAATCTAGGGCAAGGTTTCCTTGATATAAATGTACGAACTCAAACCTGAATGTGCTATATCTAAAAGACTAAAACTGTTATTAGAAATACTCATGTTAAATTGTAACTAGCTGTACAAGTTGGATCATCGTTTCAAAAGCTACAAACAGCTTGCTGTGTAAATCCTACAAGGTGTGAGGAGCACGGGGAATCATGATGCTTGAATACATCCTCTAACAACAATCTATCCGCCGCTTTAGACCTTCGTGTTCGAATGAAAGATAAAATAAACTCCATGAGTACTGAATCACAAGGCAACATGATAGGGCCGTCACTTGGTAGTCCAAACTCATCTTCAGACATCTTGAAAAGTTGCACAAAGACGCTACTCATCAAATAAGCCAAAGGAACCATGAACCTCTTCTTGTCCGATGAATATACAACAAAGTTGCCCTTAACTGCGACCGATGTACTGCATGCATCCGAAGAAGCCTGAGCATCAGATGAGGCTCTTCTGCCCTTTGCAGCCGCCCTTTGCCATTTCTTCGTCATCTGAATAAGCTTTTTGGGGTTCACCATTGCTAATATTTTGGTATGTAGAAACAAAAAAAATCTGTTTGAGAAATTTCTAAGGCTGTGGACGTGATGAGAAGAGTAGGAACTCTGGCTGCTTACTTAGGATGGGAATTTTGGTTGCTGAATGGGAGAGGATACAAAGGCATGTGCTTTGAGTAAATAAGAAGATGACATTTGATGAAAAATGTTTGTATTTGGTTAGCAAGTTGCTATGTAATGGAGGAGACATAAGGGAATGGTTAGCAAATGCCGGCCTTATTCTTCGCTGCAGCACAACTTGCTTATTTTCTTTGCCTTTTCGAACTTTAAAAACATTTTTATGATTATTTTCAGAGAGCTTGATTAGCTATAAATTTTGTCAAACGCGATTGTTGTAAGAAAAAAAATATAAAGTGAATGTAATTGATAAATTTTGTATTTTGATTGTGGTATACGGAGCCAAGCTTGTTGGCTACCGAACTTGTATTGAAACTTTTGCGATTTATTATTGATCCTTAATTGATGATGCTCAATAACGGTAATTCCTTAGATCATGACACGTGGCGGATGACGTGTCACATGCGTAAGTCAGTTAGGCCCCCGAGGGCCACGGAGGGGGAACCAGTGTGCTACAGTGGGGAACTTCCTTCAAACCCTATCTCCGAGCTTGCACCCCACCCTTTACCCCTGAGCATCTCAGCAGCCAAGCCAACTGTCCCTTTACTTACCTCTGAGCCCCTGCACAATTGGCCTCCTCGGCCTCACAGCTCGTCTCCGGGCTACCGCAGAACCAAGATATCTCGGCTCTCCCGCTCGTCCGTGAGCTCTTCCGCCGAGGTCATCTTCCTCGATCTCATCGACCGACTAACGGCCCCACTCACAGGCGCAACCGCCATCCCGCGAATCTCGCCATGAGCGAGATATCCGCCGGCCACATCCCACGTTCTACGCCATCACGATCCCCCATTAACGAGCCTGTCTCGCCATTAATGGGAGATCCCGCTCATCACGCGGGCGTGACGTCGGAAGCGTAACTGCCAGCGTGATTCTCGCGTCTGCCCTGCCTGCTGCCACCGCTATATAAACTCCTTCTTTACACGGTCCAAGTAAGCCATTTTTACTCCACTAAGCTGTTGCTCTGCTCGGATCTCTAATCTAACTTGACCGTCGGAAGGTCCTCGGTGGTACAACCACCCCGGGACTTCCTTGCAGGCAGCTCGGCGACCACAACCTCAAACCCATTGAGATCCACACGCTTCAGGAGCGACAGCCTCCAGATCCAATCTCAGCCGCCCATCGCCGCCATCAGCAGATCAACGGAGGGTAACATCTTGGCGCGATCCAGGTCGCGTCAGCTGGCGCCGTCTGTGGGAAATCCTTGATTCCACAAGAACAAAAATTTACTTTCCGATCTCAATCCAATAGCGAGCGATCATCACGACGATCCAAGCACCAGCCGCCGTCTCCCCCTCAACGGAGACACGGACGAATCCCCCTCCGACGAGCGTCCACAACGCCCTAGCAGCCCGGATAGATCGACTCGCGTCCGTCGTGGACGCGTCCGTCCGTGTCCAGACGGCGGGGCAAGCTCCCCAGGTCGCTGCTCCCCCACCTCGGGACCAGGACCCCTGCAGAGGCAGAGAAAACTCTGCTCGCGTCGGTACAGCCGACCACCGCCTCGTTACCTCCCACGGCCGCAGATCTCTCGGGCCAATACATTCTGCAACCCACGTCAGCGTCAAGGTCTGTCGCCCGAGTGCCTCACCCCAAGCCCGTATGTGCTCCTATCCCTCCCGAGGAGATGTCGGTCGGTTCGCCTGCTCCCAGGCATAACCAATAACCCCTCCCTCGACGGGGTCGCATGTACGGGACTCGTCACGGCCGCTCGAATACTACCTCTCCAGGAGATCTAAGGAACCTCGTTGAAAGGAACTGGGGTCGCGGCCAGATACAGGTCTCCAACAGCAGAGGCCAAGGATCGAAGCCCCACCAAGAGGCAGCCGAGCAGCTACCCTACTCGGCTATCCCAGGCCGGTAGCTCGCCTACCCCACAACGCCAGGGATCTTAGCCCTCACCAAGAGGCAGCCCTACAGCTACCCTGCTCGGCTATCTCTGGCCGGTAGCTCGCCTACCCCACAACGCTAGGGATCTAAGCCCTCACTAAGAGGCAACCGAGCAGCTTCACTGCTTAGTTCATCATTGGCAGGCCCCCACGGCCCCTCCAGCGCCAAGAACCTAAGCTCTTACCAAGAGGCATCCCTGCAGCTACCCTGCTCGGCTATCCCTAGCCGGTAGCTTGCCTACCCCACAACGCCAGGGATCTAAGCTCTCATTAAGAGGCAACCGAGCAGCTTCACTGCTTGATTCATCCTTGGCAGGCCTCCCACGGCCCCTCCAGTGCCAAGGACCTAAGCTCTCACTAAGAGGCAGCCCTGCAGCTACCATGTTCGGCTATCCCTGGCTAGTAGCTTCCCTACCCCACAACGCCAGGGATCGAAGCCCTCACCAAAAGGCAGCCATGCAGCTACCCTGCTCGGCTATCCCTGGCTGGTAGCTTCCCTACCCCATAACGCCAGGGATCGAAGCCCTCACCAAGAGGCACCCCTGCAGCTACTCTGCTCGGCTATCCCCGGC
Source organism: Agapanthus africanus (assembly GCA_030015575.1). Lineage (NCBI taxonomy): Eukaryota > Viridiplantae > Streptophyta > Magnoliopsida > Asparagales > Amaryllidaceae > Agapanthus > Agapanthus africanus. The sequence goes on from CM057339.1 coordinate 54,583,186, forward strand.
TGGTAGCTTCCCTACCCCACAACGCCAGGGATCAAAGCCCTCACCAAAAGGCACCGGGCAGCAACCCTGCTCGGCCATCCTTAAAGACAAAAAGCCCTCGCCAAGAGGCACCGGGCAGTAACCCTAGTCGGCCATCCTTAGTAGGCTACTTACGGCCCCTCCCACGCTAAGGATGAAAAGCCCTCGAAAGAGGCAACCGGGCCCGTCCTTGCTCGGTTATCCCTGGCTGGTAGCTCCCTACCCCCAACAAACCAGGGATCAAAACCCTTGCCAAAAGGCAACCGGGCCCGCCCTTGCTCGGTTATCCCTGGCTGGTAGCTCCCTACCCCAACAAACCAGGGATCAAAGTCCTCGCTAAGAGGCACCAGGCAGTAACCCTGCTCAGCCCATCTTTAAGGATCAAAACCCCCGCAAGAGGCAACCGGGTCTGCCCTTGCTCGGTTATCCCCGGCTGGTAGTTCCCTACCCCCACGGCGCCAGGGATCAAAAGCCCTCGTCAAGAGGCACCGGGCAGTAACCCTGCTCGGCCCGTCCTTAGTAGGCCTCTTACGGCCTCTCCCGTGTTAAGGATCAAAGCCCTCACCAAGAGGCCACCGAGCATCTACCCTGCTCAACGCATCCCCAGCGGGTAGCCTCCTGCCTATCAGACGCTGAGGATCTGAAGCCCTCTTCGCGAGGCCGCCGAGTCCCTTCCTGCTCGGCGCATCCCCAGTGGGCATCCTCCTGCCTATCAGACGCTGAGGATCTGAAGCCCTCATCACGAGGCAGCCGAGTTCCTTTCTGCTCGGCGCATCCCAGCAGGCATCCTCCTGCCCATCAGACGTTGAAGATCTCAAGCCTTCATCGTGAGGCCGCCGAGTTTCTTCCTGCTCGACGCATCCCCAGCGGGTATCCTCCTGCCCATCAGACGCTGAGGGTCTGAAACCCTCATCGTAAGGCCACCGAGTTCCTTCCTGCTCGACGCATCCCCAGCGGGCATCCTTCTGCCCATCAGACGCTGAGGATCTCAAGCCCTCATCGTAAGGCCGCCGAGTTTCTTCCTGCTCGGCGCATCCCCAGCTGGCATCCTCCTTCCCATCAGACGCTGAAGACCTAAAGCCCTCATCGTGAGGCCGCTGAGTTTCTTCCTGCTCGGCGCATCCCCGGCGGGCATCCTCCTGCCCATCAGACACTGAGGGTCTGAAGCCCTCATCGTGAGGCCGCCGAGTTCTTTCCTGCTCGGCGCATCCCCAGCAGGCATTCTCCTTACCATCAGACGCTGAGGATCTCAAGCCCTCATTGTGAGGCCGCCGAGTTCCTTCCTGCTCGGCGCATCCCCAGCGGGCATCCTCCTGCCCATCAACACGGAGGGTCTAAAGGCCTCCTCGCGAGGCCGCTGAGTAGCTTCCTGCTTCGCGCATCCGCAACGGGTAGCTTCTTACCCTACAAAGACACGGATCTAAGACCCGCCGAATAAACTTATACTCAACGCGCGATCAGCGCCTCAACTCCGACAAAGGGAGGATACCGGCCTTTCCACGCTCGTCTTTCATTCGAATCATACTCGATGCGCGGTGACAAGAACGTCGTGTCGTCCCCTAACAATCCACCACAAGAAATTACCAGCGCCAAGCCATACAGAAAGATCCAGGCAGTCCACTCTCCGCCTGACCCACAAATGGAACGGAACGAAAGTGGGGGGCTAATAATGATGCTCAATAACGGTAATTCCTTAGATCATGACACATGGCAGATGATGTGTCACATGCGTAAGCCAGTTAGGCCCCTGAGGGCCATAGAGGGGGAACCAGTGTGCTACAGTGGGGGACTTCCCTCAAACCCTGTCTCCAAGGTTGCACCCCACTCCTTGCCCCCGAGCACCTCAGCAATCAAACCAACTGTCCCTTTACTCACCTCCGAGCCCCTACACAATTGGCCTCCTCGGCCTCACAGCTCGTCTCTGGGCTACCGCAGAACCAAGATATCTCGTCTCTCCCGCTCGTCCGTGAGCTCTCCCGCCGAGATCATCTTCCTCTGTCTCATCGACCGACCAACGGCACCGCTCACAGGCGCAACCGCTATCCCGCGAATCTCTCCATGCGCGAGATATCCGCCGGCCACATCCCATGTTCCACGCCATCACAATCCCTCATTAACGAGCCTATCTCACCATTAATGGGAGATCCCGCTCATCACGCCGGCGTGACGTCGGGAGCATAACTGCCGGCATAATTCTCGTGCCTGCCCTGCCTGCTGCCACCGCTATATAAACCCCTTCTTCAGACGGTCCAAGTAATCCATTTTTACTCCACTAAGCCGTTACTCTGCTTGGATCTTTAGTCTAACTTGACCGTCGGAGGGCCCTCGGTGGTACAACCATCCCGGGACTTCCTTGCAGGTAGCTCGGCGACGACAACCTCAAACCCATTGAGATCCACACGCTTCAGGAGCGACAGCCTCCAGATCCAATCTCAGCCGTCCATCGCCGCTATCAGCAGATCAACGAAAGGTAACATCTTGGCGCGATCCAGGTCATGCCATTAATGAATGCTGGTGTAGTTAACACCGTTTATTATCAAAAAAAAAAAGATAAATAGGAAGCACAATATCAAACAATCTATTTATGAGTGAGGGAACAATCTCAATATCAGAGGCAGAAGAAATCTCACGATCTCGCCCAGCTAATCTTCCACCAGTCCTTTCACATCATAAGAGATTGCATTATTTCTCACATTAAGAAATCATGCATGATGCATGACTTCTCAAATTTTTATTCTCGGACATCATTGTATTGTTAGATGAAAAATTGAACTAGTTTATCTCTTTCACATAATTGGAAATTTAGAATTTGTCTCTCCTAACATAATTAATCAGTAATTTGTTCCTATTTCGGTCCCCTGCAGGATGAAAACATAGAATTTATATCTTTCGGCAATATCACGCGCCCCTCAAGGATCTCTGTATCAATAGCAAGATCTGTATTGATCTCAAGAGAGACAAGGCCACATGATGACGGCCTGATGAGCATCAATATATAACAAGACGGTCGAGACCTATACCTGTAATCTGACTTCACTACTAAAATAGGGGGTTGCCCCTACGGATATTGAAATCCGTAGGGGCAGATTTATGTTGGCCCTACGGATTAAGCTGTAGGGCCAGAAGGTTGCCCCTACGGTCCAAGACTTTCAAGAGTAAAAATATTAAATATTAATTTGGTGTTTGCCCCTACGGAGCCGCAAACCAAGGACCTACGGACAAATCCGTAGGGGCATCTAAATATGGATTTAATAGAAAAGGCACATAATTTCTCTACGCGCCGATTATCCTCTCTCCTCGCTCGTGCCCGCGAAACCTCCCAAATCCCCTTTTCTCGTCACCGCGTCGCCGATCTCGCCAATCTCGTCGCCAATCTCACCGATCTCGTCGCCGTTCTCTCTCTCTCGTTCCCGATCTCGTTCCCATTCTCGTCGCCGTTATTCCTCGTCGTCGATTGTCGATTGTCTCCTCCACCGAACAGGTAAGTAATTAAATTTTTAATTAAAGTATTTTTGATTATTTTAGGGGTTGGGGTTGGGGTTGCGGTTGGGGTTCAGCTAGGGTTGCGGTTGGGGTTGGGTTCGGCTAGGGTTGCGGTTGGGGCTGGGGCTGGGGTTGGGGTTAGGGTTCACACAACATAAATCCTCAATGAATATTTTTTATTTATGTTATTTGCAATGTAGATTGCGGGCATCCATACGCCTCTAGGGAAAATCCAATTTTTGCTGAAGTATTTAGAGTGCCTTGGGAGTAATTTTTTTGGGGTTCCAGTTCTTGCAGTCAGATGTAAACTGCTGTTGCTAATTTTGCAGAGATGCAATCAATTGTAACTATGAGAAACATTAATGGTTTCTGAGTAGTACTGGTTATTTTTGTTCTTATGAAAAAAGTTGTTTTGTTGTTATGTTGAAAATTCCGTGGGTACTTTGCATGAATTTTAGTGTACTGTTTTGAATTTTTTTTAAAGTGGATGCTTTGAAAGAATGATGAAGAAAACATGTTGGGAAGTAGAAGAAGAGAAAAATGTGAAAAGAGAACATGGTGTGTGTGTGTGTGTTGGTTTAGGGTGCTGGTTTTTGTTTTTTCATGTGTGTGTGTGTGTGTGGTGGGGGCACACACTTCCATTTCTCTCTCGTCTTGGCGTATGCAACCAGCGTTGGGAATAATTTCCGGTGGGGTGGGGTTAGGTTTTGGAAGTGGTAGAAGAGGAAATTGAAATTGATGGTTCAATTGTAATTTCCTGACTAGTAACTGTGATAATCAGTCAGGCATCAGTTGTATTTAGGACCTGTTTGGATAATTACGAGTATGAGATGCTCTTAAAAAAACTTCATAAAAACATTTATGGAAGTAATTTTGGAAGTTACTTTATGTGTTTGTTTATATAATGTTGAAAGAAGAAAAAATACCTAAGAAGTTACATCATTTACTCTTCCATTAACAAAATGAGTTTGGAAAATTGTTTGGTAGACATGAATTTTACCATTTTTTGAAAGTAAGAAATCTAGCATAGGTTTTTGACATAGCCCAAAAACAAAAAAAGCGATGTTGGAAAGCTATAACTGAGCGAGCTAGACACTGTTAAGAAGTTGAAGTTTCAAGAATTATAAAATATATTTGTGGAGCTTAATGTATGTATATGCTACCCGCCTTTATCTTAGCATATCTTACATGCTGTTTTTCCATCGTTAATTGTAAGAATTGAATTAGGAATCTAGGATGATGCAACTTAAGTTGCTTTATCTACTTTTATCATATGATTTTGGAAATAAATTTGAACATAGGATTATGACATTCTTTCTTTTTCTTTTCGTTATAACCTTTAACTGATTTTAGCAATAAAATGTCCTTTAAACAAAAGAAGCCAGTGTATTGTCAAGAAATTTGACTTTCTTAATTGTTTTAAGCTTATCTATTGATGTATGCTTGGTATTGTAAGCAGAACTTTACAGGGTAAGGAAAGCATTTGATAAAACTGAGCCATTATATTTAGAAGCCATAACTATTCTAGAGGAAGTGTTTGGTTCGATGACATACGGTGTGTATATTATTTCAGTTGAAATTTATTTTATTTTCTAACCTTGTAGACATGTATTCTTATTAAGTAACTAATGTTAAATCTAATAATTTGTATAAATAGTTATTAATGAAGTTCAGTGAAGGGTCTTTAAGCTTTTTTGACTTTTTTTTAATGATATATACTTACATTATATATGTAGAACAGATATAGTAATTCTGTTTTTTAATATATGATTTTATGTATTTTTACCTTTTTAGTCACCTAAATTGGATGATGGACATATTTGTCATTCTTTAAGGTTTTTTGCTTTTGCAGAGTAGGGGCTGCTTTACACAACCTAGGGCAATTTTACCTTGTCCAGCGAAAACTTGAGCAGGCTCAGAAGTGCTATGAGGTATAAGTTCTTTCGAAGCACTTTTTTCTTTATGAATTTTTCTATTTTAATAATATTTTTTCCATGAACCATGATACTTGATATGATAGTTGTTAGTAATAAAGCATAAATTTCAAGGCAAGGTTCTCAGAACTCTAATGTTGTATTTCGATAGATTTATATCTAAGGTTTAAGGCAATCAACTTTCATCTTTTATGGCCTATTTCTCATCTCCTTCCCTCAAAAGAAAACCCCTCTACTTCTATGTCTTTTCCTCCATTTCATATTTCCAGGTTCTCCCAAAAGAAATTATAATAACATGTCACATCTTCTTTAAGCAGCATAAGTTAATTGTTTATTTATCTATCAATTCCTATGTGATAATCCGTTCTATTGTCTTTCTGTTTCTTTTGGCAGCGTGCTCTAAAGGTATGAAACAATGCTTGAATTCTCTGTCTTTCATCTCCGATATGGTGGTTCTTTTCCTTTTATTGCTATATGCTGTTTATGTTTTGCGTAGATAGAAGGACATGTTCTGGGCTATGGTGTGCTTATACAATGTATTATCTTAAGAAGGGTAATACCGTGTTTTTCTAATATGGATAATTTATCATTGTTAATCCATTTTCCTGAAAACGGTTTATACGGAGGAAGTATATTTCATGGTACTTGAGAAAAATATATGTTGAAGTCAAAAGTTATCAAGATTTAAATGCTCCGCTTATAGTCTTCCAAGAAATTTTATATTCCAAGGCAAGGTGGCAATAATTGCATGCTTGTGCACGATTTGGTATGTAGATTCAAGGTTATGCATGGCTACGACCCTTTCTTATGGTTTCTTATCATAATTTTCTGTAAACTAGTAGTTTATAAAAGCAGTTAGATCATATCACTATACGAAATATTGTATTGTGTTCTATTGTGTATGGTGGATCACACACTAGAAACCAAGACATTGCATGCCTGTGCACGTTTTGGTATATTCCTCGATACGTGAAACAAATTTGATTTAATAAGGGAAAACTTAAAATAACAACCTTTATACTAAAAAAAATTATATATGCTATTACTTAGTAGTTTATGGTTTTCAGATGCAAAATCCATTTGAGAAATACTTTTCCTACCCACTATTAATCCATATTCTCAATATAGTCATCATAACCTACAATTTATATGATACAGTCTAACATGGCCCATGAGTACGTCAGGGTTAAGGACTGGATGTATGTGAATTGGCAACAACGTATGCAACCTAAGTTTGTCACTGGAGTTTCTGCTTTCATTGAATTTGCATGCGCACATAATAAGAAGGAGAAGACAGTAATGTGGCAGAAGAAGAAGGAGAAGATAGTAATGTGGCAGAAGAAGAAGAAAATGGCATTCCTTGTTCTCTGTTTCAGCATCAATCTTCTGATATGAACTAATGCTGGCTTTCACATTGGCTTTTCCTTTTAGAGACTTCTTAGTGTCCAATGGAAAGTATACATCAGATTTGTGCAGGTCAGATTCTTCTATGACTTTCAAGAGTTTCAACTGATTCTGTAAATTACACCCTTGTTGGGTGATACTTTTACCACTTCTCACTGCAGGTGCGTCCTCTAATATCCATTTTGAATGTAATATTATAATATTCATGCCCGTTTATGTCAAAATTACTTATATTGTCAATATTTGATTGTCTAGTTATTGGTGATGCGTCCATATCAGAGACAGAGGCCACTCCCGCTCCTCCAGGTATGTTTATATATCATATAGTGCATGTATATTGATTTAGAATGCCATATCATAAATATACACACATTCCTTTTGCTCTTACTTAGAGAGTAATTTTTATTATTGTTTAGCTGTAGGTGGTGACAGTAGTTGACAATAAAATTTGTCATCCTAAAAACTATGATTTTTATATGTGCTCGCATGCGGGAATGATTGTAAGTCGTGGACCTATACAATAAATTCTTATTTGGTATTTGTTTGAAATCAAATTGAATACTATATAATTGATAAGTTTGTTATATTTGTATTTAGTTTGGAATTAACACAATATTTATTCACGCAGCATGCACTTATGAGAAATAGGGCACCATACGTCCAACTCATTATCATGTGCTGCTTGATGAGATTAGATTTGCGCCTGATGATCTACAAGAGCTTGTTCACTCCCTGTCTTATGTGTAAGCAGCGCTATATGCGAGTTTATCTTGTTAATATGTATGTACTGAAATTAATTAATATTATTCAAATTTTGATACATGCAGATACCAGAGGAGCACATCTGCTATCTCTGTAGGTAAGGCTTTGAATTTGTTGATTTTGGTATTTCTTGTTAATTTTATAGACCAGTATGTGCTAAATATAATGTTCTGACAGTTGTTAGGGGGAAGGCAGCATTCCCCCTCTTTTTTACCCTTGATTATCGCTATACCGGTCCTCACGCCGAGAGGTTCGGCCGGTATATGGGGGATGAGAGCCGGCTCGTGAAGAACTATCCACTTCACGTTGAGTGGGGCGAGCAGCACCGGCGCTCATTCGCCCTCTTCTTTGATCAGGCTCGGGTATTAATATATATTTTCATTTGTGATATAATGCAATATTAAGCGTTATTTTCTAATATATCTAATATTAAGAGTTATTTTCTAATATTGCAGACAGCTCAGACCCTGGCGCAAGGTGGTACACCGAGCGTGCTGTCCGCATATCTTGCCGTCCACGGCACCTCGACATATCCCGCCACAGGCGAGCTTCGATATCCCGACGTCACTACCCAGGAGTATTGCGTAAGTGTTAATATTTATTCAACCCATATTTGAAATTTTAGTTTTGGAAGGTTCAAATTTAAATTTTATACTTATACTTTACTGCTTAATGTGGGTGTAGGAGCGGGTGGTTGAGCAGGCCGAGGCCTCGGGGATCGAATTTAACGGACAGAGCGATCCGAGGCTGCTGACCCCAGTCATGGATGCCGCACACGGACGGCACCACGGAGGTTGGGAGAGAGGCCGAGGACTGGGCCCTAGCAGGGCCCATATGAGGTTGGACTCCACCCCGGCGGTTACTTCCTCCGTCTCCAGTGAGCGACGTGTCCAGCAGGAACTGGAGAGCTTGAAGGCTACCGCTCAGGAGTTGAAAGAGATACTGGTATGTATACTACTTAATAGTAAAATATCATGTCATATTATAGATATCAACATATCCAATATTAGTACGTAACCTGAGCTTATTTGGTTGTAGACTTAGGTTTGATTAATCATACATACATATCTAATTAAAATAAACTATTGTTTTCCAAACTAGATATCCAAATGGGGTTTCGAAATAACTTGATAATGATAAGAATTCGAATAATACACAGTTCTTACACGCTTATTACACACGTTAGGTCCAGACGCGACGGGGTACATCGGCTGAGCCTCCGCATGCATCTCCTTCGGCTGCTGCTCCGCAAGCCACTACATCGGCTGCGGTTCCGTAGACAGCTCCTATAGCTCCACCGCACGCTCAGACTCCCGGAGCCGCCGCTCCGCAAGCCACTACCTCGACGGCAGCTGCGCAGACCACATCGCCAGCTCCACAGCCCGCTCAAACTCCCGCACGCGCCAAATTGCATGGTTTATTGACCGAGGAGCAGGCGCGCCAGATTCTAGCGTTTATCAGAGGTGGAGCTGGACCGAGCTAGTATAGCTTTTTGATTCTTATTTTTTGAAACATTTATTTATTTATATGATACATGTTGTACTACATTTTGAAACATTTTGGACGGTATTGATATCGGTTTATATTTATATCATATTCAGTTTTTTGGTTTCTTTTGTATATTATATGCGTGAGATATGATTATGAATACTGCGATATATGTTGTGTGATGATTAATTTTATATTTGATTGATGTATATATTATTGTGCACAGGGCGAGAAAAAATCAGGCAGCCCTTTTTTTTAAAAAAAACAGATAATATGTACCTACACATGTTGCCCCTACGGCTTAAATCGTAGGGGAAAAATATCAGAATTAACTGATATTTTCCCCCCAGATCACTGTTTCAGGGGGTTGGGTGTGCCCCTATGGATATCTTCGTAGGGGTAAACAAATGTCTCTACGGCTGTATCCGTAGGCGCAAAATATCAGGATTTCTTATATTTTGCCCCTACGGATATGTACATACGCATGTATCCGTAGGTACAAGAAATCTATTTTAAAAAGCCGTAAATAAAATAATTTTTTTACCCCTACGGCGTAATCCGTAGGGGAAAAGGTACCTACACATAACTCTGTAGGGACAAGTTTTAGTCCGTATGGGCATGTTCAGGGCTTCGACTTGCACCTACGGCGTTTGCACCTACAGGTTATTTTTTCGTCCCTACGGACAGTGGTTTGCCCCTATGAGTAAATCCGTAGGAGCAACCCTTATTTGTAGTAGTGTTTATATTTACATGCATTTTCTGTGAATTTGTAATTCTGTAGCAAATACATACTTCACCTGTCATCTTCGTGATTTGAATCCTTACCGAATTCCAGACATCGAGCTTCCACCACCAATTAAGCACATGGTATTGCTCCCTCTCGATCAATGTATGTACATAACATCCTCCAGTGATCCTTATCATGCAGCCATTTCCTATGCATATAATAAGCAGATGGCAAGCATTGCTAGTTCTCTCATCACATCCAAAGCCATAGAAATTGCAAACCGAATCATCTGTTTTTCTTTAAAAAAAAATAACAATGGCAAACCCGAAGAAGCTTATTCAAATGGCGAAGAAATGGCAAAGGAAGGCTGCGTTAAGCAGAAGAGTCTCCTTCAATTCTCAGGTTTCTTCTGCTGAATGCAGTATATCAGTTGCACATAGAGGCAACTTCATTGTATATTCATCAGACAAGAAGAGGTTCATGGTTCCTTTGGCTTATTGGACGAGTAGTATCTTTGTACAACTTTTCAAGATGTCTGAAGATGAGTTCGGACTACCAACCGACGAGTCTATCACATTGCCATGTGATTCCGTGTTCATGGAATATATATTATCGTTGCTTCGGATACGAGGATCTAAGCTGCAGATAGATTGTTGTTAGAAGTTGTATTTAAGCATCATCATTCTCCATGTTCTTCTCACCCTGTAGGATTTAATCAGCAAGCTGTTTGTAGCTTCTGAATATTCAGATTCAATTTGTACAGCTTATTAGATCGATTTTAGATATGAAAATTTAAGAATCACAGTAATTAACCATGGGTAAAAATACAGTCTACTGAGCGATCTCACCAAAAAAATTCTCTTTACACTCTTATTTTCTAATGCGTGTTTTTAATAATTAACACATTTAGCAACCACCATTTCAGAACAACCGCTTCATTTTTTTTATAAGTAAACCTTCTATAAAGCAATCTTGGGGGCTCTGTAACTTTAATTTCGATCAATTTCATTTAATAAAAAAGTCGAAACGAAAATTTTAGACTGGTAGTTATCATTCTTCAGTTAATCTCTTCTGTAAAACAACTTTTGTTGCGTGGGTGAAATGTTGGAAAAACATGGGGTCGTTTTATGAAAGTAAGATCGATATGCCTTGATACAGAATAAGAAATAATCGAACGAAAATTTAAGGTTATAGGCCCAATACTCGGCAAACCAAACTCTTCTTCCGACACTGTGAAGAGATCTCTAAATATCGTGCTTGAAAGATATATACATGAGAGGAATCAAGAGTGTTCCATCAGAAGACAGACGAATGGCCTTGACGTGCTACAAATTTGTTGGACTTCTCATTTTGCTCATTGTTGACGTGATTCTTCTCCTCAATGCAGCCATTTCTTAGCCATCTCAAGGAGACTCTGTGTTAATCATATCTAGTCTTTGATATTGTGGTAGGATTCAAATGAATGGTAGATTTCAAATGATGGGGTGTACAAAATTAAAATATATTCTTAATCTATACGGCATGATTAACGACTTGATCATCTCACGCACATGCCATACATGAGTCTAGAAAAACTTACCTTGAATCATGTGTTAGAATAAGAATAAATAAGACTTATTGATCTTTCTTTCCTACTTCAATACCGTAGAGTATCCCGATGGGAAGAACACACAATATCTTTATTTCACAAGTCGCATTTGTGTCTTCTCTTATTAATTGTGTAGGCGAAAACTCTCTTTATATAACCCTTCGAGTTATGGTAGTTTTTAAAACTACGTGGCGGTTCCATGGTAAACATTTATAACTAAATGTGGATAACCATTCAAAACTTTATGAGAATAACCACCACAAATATTACTTTCTCATATGCTATATACTATACACTAGTAAAATAAGGGGTTGCCCCTACGGATAATAACATCCGTAGGGGCAGTTAAAGTTTGGCCCTACGGATTAATCCGTAGGGCAAAACGGTTGCCCCTACGGTCCTTCAATATTTATTTAAAATTTATTAAATCTTAAAGTGTTGTTTTCCCCTACGGAGCCGCAAACCAAGCACCTACGGGTATATCCGTAGGGACATATAAATAGGGATTTAAGAGATCGATCCCTACGCTGATTATTTCTTTTTCTTATTCTCGCGCGAAACCAAATTTTCCCAAATCGAGATTGTCGTCGCCGCCGCGCTGCAGTGATCTCGTCGTCGCCGAATCCAAGCCGAATCGCCGTCGCCACGCCTGCGCAGTGATCTCGTGGTCGCCACCGCCCTCCGTTCTCGTTGTCGCCACCGCCCTCGTCGTCGCCGATTGCGTCTCCGTCGTCGCCTACAGGTAATTAGTTAAACATTATTATAATGATGTTAGGGTAGCGATCGATGAGGGTTAGGATTAGGTATCGGTTATGGTTAGGGTTAGGATTAGGGTTAGGGTACGGGTTCGATCGGCGGTTGGGGTTCGACGACTGGTGTTGGGGTTAGGGTTAGGATTAGGGTTAGGGTACGGGTTCGATCGGCGGTTGGGGTTCGACGACTGGTGTTAGGGTTAGGGTTATGGTTAGGGTTCGGTTGGGGTTTGGTGTTGGGGTTGGGGTTCGGCTGGGGCTGGGTTGGGGTTAGGGTTAGGCCGGGTTAGGGTTTGGTGTTGGGTTGGGGTTCGGCTGGGGCTGGGTTGGGGTTAGGATGAGTTGGAGAGATTGAAGGCGAGCTGGGTTTTGGGAGAAGAGAAGGAAATGGCACTGCTTGCTGCTTCAATTTTTTGATATAGATAGATAAGGTTCTTTTGGGATTTTGGAGGGGTTTTGGGGGAAATAAATAGCTTTGGAGATGAAATGGGGCATTTCGGTAATTTGATTCTCTGTTGCAAATATTATTTATCAATAAATTTAATTATAAATATTAAATAAAATAAAGTAAACTATAAATAATATGAAACCAATATATGATACTCGATGATAATATGAAACCTTCATATTCCCATCGATACTCATATATGAAACTAAAAGCGCCACTTAGTCCCCGTCTATCGGTTAACATACGTGCGATGCTCGTCGTGACCTAGAACTATACGCAGGTTGTTAAATATCAGACAGTATAGCTCGATACTAACAACCGTCGTATAGTCTACGCGACGAGAAAATTCAATCGTATGGTAACCCATAGATTTGTCCAGTGTGGACAAGTTAAGAATGTATAAAGCAAACGCCTTCATTCACTTGTGTTTTCATCCGTTTCGAGATATTTCGTCGGTACCTTTCCGCTGGTTCTCCGTGTACAAAGATAGATTAGATGTTCATTTCAACGTTGTTTCACAGCTTTGAAATGATTATCTATTCTATTACAGTGTACTCGGAGAACAGCGGGGAGGTGCTGCCGAAATTTACTCGAAACGGTTGAAAGCACAAGTGATGGACGTTCGCTCTATACATTCTTAATGGGATAGAAGCCTACCCCCGACAGCCGGAACACACACATACAACAAGAATACACAACAAACGCATAATTAGATAGCGATTCGAGATGTTCGGGTTAAAACCAATATATGATACTCGATGATAATATGAAACCTTCATATCCCCATCGATACTCATATATGAAACTAAAAGCGCCACTTAGTCCCCGTCTATCGGTTAACATACGTGCGATGCTCGTCGTGACCTAGAACTATATGAAGGTTGTTAAATATCGGACAGTATAGCTCGATACTAACAACCGTCGTATAGTCTACGCGACGAGAAAATTCAATCGTATGGTAACCCATAGATTTGTCCCGTGTGGACAAGTTAAGAATGTATAAAGCAAACGCCTTCATTCACTTGTGTTTTCATCCGTTTCGAGATATTTCGTCGGTACCTTTCCGCTGGTTCTCCGTGTACAAAGATAGATTAGATGTTCATTTCAACGTTGTTTCACAGCTTTGAAATGATTATCTATTCTATTACAGTGTACTCGGAGAACAGCGGGGAGGTGCTGCCGAAATTTACTCGAAACGGTTGAAAGCACAAGTGATGGGCGTTCGCTCTATACATTCTTAATGGGATAGAAGCCTACCCCCGACAGCCGGAACACACATACAAACGCATAACTAGAGAGCGATTCGAGATGTTCGGGTTAAAACCAATATATGATAATATGAAACCTTCATATTCACATCGATACTCATATATGAAACTAAAAGCGCCACTTAGTCCCCGTCTATCGGTTAATATACGTGCGATAATTTATTCTTTTCAACGACAAACGCACACACAAAGCATATACACGGATTTTCTCCTTTGTCAGTAACTATCCCGTTCTTATATTTCTCAATATAGTCAGCATAACTTACAATTTATATGTTATTCAGTCTAACATGGCCCATGAGTACGTCAGAGTTAAGGACTGGATGTATGTGGATTGGAAACAACGTATGCAACCTAAGTTTGTCGCAGGAGTTGCTGCTTTCCTTGAATTTGCACGCGCACATAATAAGATCATAATAGAGAAGATTCTCTGTCCGTGCGATAGATATGGCAATAAGTACTGGCACAAGGTAGAATTGGCAGAGCTTCATATTGTAAAACATGAGTTTACTAGACTTTATTCAACTTGGAAATATCACGGGGAAGGAGAAGAATGCAGTACTGCGGTAGAAGAAGAAGGAGAACACGATAATGCGGCAGGAGAAGAAGAAGAATTCGGTAATACGGCAGGAGACGGAAATTTATTTCAATCATAAGAAATGGAGGATATGGTAGAGGCTGCCCTAGGTGAATCTATTCGTACCGAAGATGACATTCCTTCCGGTCAGGGACCGCGTGCGGATAAATATGAAAATTTCATGAATGATGCTAGGAAACCAATTTATGAGAATGCGAAGTATTCCACCCTCTCATGGTTCGTCCAACTTTTCCAGATTAAGTGCCTAAATGGATGGAGAAACAAGTCATTCACAATGCTTCTTTCGTTCTTGAAAGATTCTATGCCTCCGGGAAATAATGTGCCCGAAAGATGGTACGAAGCCCAGAAGATGATGTCTGATTTGGGTCTAAAGTGCAAGAAGATTCAAGCATGTCCTAAAAATTGCGTGTTGTACCGGAAAGAGAATTCAGATTTGAAAGAGTGTCCAACATGCGGAGAGGCCAGGTATAAGCCGAAAGATTCTGATAAGAAGCCTGATATACCTGTGAAGATAGCACGATACTTTCCCATAACACAGAGGCTACAGAGGCTATTCAGGTGCAAGAAAACAGCCGAGGCAATGATTTGGCATCACCGTGCTCCTCCAAGTGAAAATGGAAAAATGAGCCATCAAGAGATTCACCGGCATGGAAGGATTTCGATAGGAGGCACGCAATATTCAGTAGCGATCCTCGCAATGTCCGGCTCGGACTGGCTACTGATGGCTTCTGCCCATTCAACTATATGGCTGGAAGTCACAGTACATGGCCCGTTGTAATGATAATTTATAATCTGTCGCCTTGGTTGGCTATGGACCAATCATACTTTATGATGCCTCTTCTTATCGATGGACCAAACTCACCGGGGAACAATATCGACGTCTATCTCCGACCTCTGATCGAGGAGCTGAAAACTTTGTTCATTGATGGTGTAGAGACATATGATTCAAACACAAATACAACCTTCATACTGCGTGCGGCTTTAATGTGGACAATTAATGACTTTCCTGCGTATGGAATGCTATCAGGTTGGTCCGTACATGGTCACAAAGCATGTCCTCATTGCCATGAACACACAACATCAAAATTTTTGATTTTAGCAGGAAGGTTTGTTATTGCGGCCATCGACGTTTTCTGCCTCCAGACCACCCTATAGTTAGACACGGTTCACTTTGATGGTCATCAGGAGCTTCTTGGGCCTCCATCCTTATTGTCCGGAGAGGACGTGACTGCTAAATGGGATGGTTACAATAACATGACCTTCGGGATGGATCCGACGAAACAGGTCAAACCACAATATTGGAACAAGTTAAGCATTTTCTTCGAGCTTCCGTACTGGTCTACAAATTCAGTGCGTCATTGTCTGGACGTCATGCATATAGAGAAGGGAGTATCAGAGCACATACTTAACTTGCTTCTGTGTAAAGACAGGAAATCGAAAGACAACATGAATGCCCGGATGGATCTACAAGAGTGGGGAATAAGAAGTGAACTGCACCTTAAACCGGGTAGCGGGTAAACCGGGCAAGTTTGTACTTTCCAATGCCGCTTATCATATGTCACAACCGAGAGAAGAAAAGATTCCTGCAGGTGTTGCATGATTTGAAAGTCCCCACAGGTTTCTCAGGATCATTCAGCAAGAAAATAAAAATTGTGAAGGGCAAGATCGATGGGCTGAAAAGTCATGATCACCATGTTATCGTGGAGCACCTTCTTTCATTAGCCCTCAGGACTTCTCTCCCCGACTCGGTTGGTCTAATAATCAACGACCTATGTTGTTTTTTTAGGGAGTTGTGTGCTAAAACACTGGAGGTTGCAACGCTGGATAAACTAGAAAAATTCTATTGCGTTGATACTTTGCAAGTTTGAGCGTATTTTCCCACCGTCATTCTTCGATATCATAATGCACTTGACGGTTCATCTTGCAACTGAGGCGAAGTTAGCCGGACCGGTACAATATCGATGGATGTATCCGTCGAGAGGTACGTGTAATTTTTCGTTTCGCGCAATTTATAAATTTATTGTTGTCCTGTATGCCCGTTGTTTATTTATTCAACATATTCTCATTAGGTACCTTTACACTCTTAAGAAGTATATACGCAATAAAAATCGACCAGAGGGTTCTATCATGCAAGGTTATCTTCTTGATGAAGCAACCACATTTTGTTCCGCTATCTGGACGAGAACATTGAGACAAGGCTTAACCGACCACGAAGAATTCAAGACGGGCCATATGGTAAAGCCGAGTATAAGAGGGTAGACACTATGGTTTATCAACAAGATATACTGGTTTATCTTGCTTAATTGCGCATGTCTTGAACAAATTAGAGAGTAAGTTCTTTTGGATTAATTGTTATATCTGTGTTTGTGTGTGTATGAAATGACATAATATTAATGTCACAATTATTTGTCGAAAACAGAACTCATTTTAACGAGGTACGTGAGGGGCATCCTGATTGGAACGAAGAACGTTTGGAAAAATACCATCGGGATAATTTTTGTGATTGGGTCACAGAGCATGTAAGTTATTCGAATTACATTTTATTGCTATCAGTTTTAATCTAAACTTGTATCGTTATGTATTTATCGTAAAATTTGTTTTGTTAGATCCACGATCCGAACTTGTCTGCATCATTTGAGAGTGATTCAAGATGTTTAGCTCAATTTCCTAGTACGGAGGTTGCATATTACAAAGGATTTGGTGTCCTTGGATACAAATTTGAAGTTAAGGACATAGAAACATCTAGAACCACTCAGAATAGTAAGATTGCGACGGTAGGATCGGACGGTGTGATTTACTATGGGTACTTAAATTGTATACTCGGCATCCACTATCCCGGACGATCAGAACCCTTTTATATATTCCACTGTACTTGGTACGATCCGCGAACCGATACAGACAGGTGGAGAAGCAGTCTTGGGACTTGGAAAGATGAATATGGATTGAACAGTATGAACACACTTCGATTTTACGGTCAGGACGATCCGTTTATCTTTCCGAACCAAGCGTTCCAAGTATACTACTCACAGTGTTTGAAGCATCCGGTGTGGAGTGTTGTATGCCGATGGAAACCTAGAGATGTCTACGATGTCCCAGATTACGAGGACAGCGATGAGGACGAAGAAGAGAGAAGGCTTAAAGTGCTCCGACCATCTGTTTCGAAGGACGGGTTGTCTTCGACCGATCATGAAGTTACGTGGGTTAGAAATGACATCGACGATGAAATCCAAGTAGATATGTATGATGCGCCCACGAAACGAAAAAGGTTATCAGTAATGTTATATTATTACTTCACATTTTACGCTCTAGATCATATATAGTCAATACTTTTAATGATTTTATAATGCGTCCACGAACCGTTTATCTAGATTTGATGACGATGTCGGGAGCAGCGAGCGGCGGCAGGAGCTCCAGCCGCGGCAAAGGCAGAGGCAGAGGCAGGAGCGATTCTGCCGCCCGGAGAGCTCCGTAGGGAGCTTCAGAGGGCCGGTCTTGCACCCAGATCGGAGACCCCTTCGGATGCCTCCTTCCGTGTTGATTTGGCCACACCTCCAGGTATACTGCACGCATATCCATTTTGAATGTAATATTACAGATATTCATGCATGTTTATGTCAAAATTACTTATATTGTCAATGTTTGATTGTCTAGTTGTTGGTGATGCGTCCACATCTGGGACAGAGGCCACCCCCGCTCCTCCAGGTATGTTTATATATCATATAGTGTATGTATATTGATTTAGAATGCTATATCATAAATACACACATTCCTTTTGCTCTTACTTAGCAATTTTATTATTGTCTAGCTGTAGGTGGTGACACCACCGCACCTGCGGGTATGTTTATATATCCTATAGTGCATGCATATTGATTTAGAACGTTATATTATTGATCTACACATTCTTTTTGCAATTACTTATATAATCTATTTTAATTGTCTAATTATAGGTGGTGCGTCCACACCTTCTACAGGGGCCCACTCCTGCCGCTTCCATACCCTCCGCATCGTCTGCAAGTTAGTATGAATAAATTTAAAATATTTATTCATTTTACATATGCTCTATAGAATAAATATGAACTTCATGGAAATTTAGCGTCGATGTTTATTTTATAGTTGGAGGGGATGCGTCCGAGTCCGGGACCCCGGTTGTTCCTCACCGGAGGAACTATCGTCCCGCTTGTGCTGCTGCTCGGGCCCAGGCTCGTGCGCTAGTCACCGAGGTATATATCACACTTGAATTTTTGTTTAACCTTGATTTCTTAATACAACTTTGTCTTATTATTGATTGTCTTGATATTTCT